>JARWMC010000017.1:4170144-5467694 GCA_029959065.1 Colias behrii
CTTTCTTGGACATAAACAAGTGAGCTTTACTAATCCCACACTTGTTAGTCTGGTTGCTTTTGTTTCTCTTTAAAAGGTTTTTAAATCGATTTATAACATAGCATAGGTACAAATACGGAGCTAGAAAAGAGATCATCCTACATTATTAAGATTTTCCATTTACACATAAAATTCTCGTGTGTTTACAACCCAAACTACGCTGAAACAGATTGATCGATATTCTTGATTAAATAATAGATGTTAAAGGGCTGATAGACGTACAAACTTTAAAATCGCGGTTTTAAAGTTCGCGTACTTACTCGGCTCGACGTCGGTGACACACGCAAGAGCTTGGTCAGTAGCTTCTCGCGTGTCACCGATATCGAATGTCTCTATGTCATCAACAGAGGGAATTTTATGTTATTCAGGAATTAAATATAGACATTTTTAATTTAATAACCAGCACTTATTTTTAAGTAAATAGCATTCTAACAAAATAAATGTTCAAAAATTGAAGGATATATTTTCGTTTTTACTATTATATTTTGAGGGTACTTTACAAAAAAAGAGCGTGTGCGCCGAGCCCACGCGTCAGGAGTGAAACTTCCTTGGCGTGATTCAAAGATACCTTCGCCAATATTCAATTATATTATATGCATTCATATTAATTATATTAAATTATTTTCATAAAACTAAAAGAAGAAGACGAAATTAATTGAACTTTTGCACTTAGTAACACCTATTATAGCTAGACAGGCTAGGCTCGCGGCTCGCGGCGGTGACAGACGTGCGAGCGAAGGCGGGCTACGAGTAAAATTTCAAACATGTTGGATCGTCAACGAACTTACTCGACGGTTTTTAAGTACGCGTACTTGGGGTGACACACGAGCGAAAAAGGTCGTCGAGCCACAAGTTCGCGTACTTACTCGTACGTCTGTCACCCCTTTTATATTTCGACTTGAAAAGAGAGATATGTCATTAACAGCTTTTCTCTCTCCATATTATAAGACTTTCCTGACGAAACAACGCTTGCCGAGTCAGCTAGTAATATCATTAAGATTGCAATTAGAAAATCATATTTAGTTTACAATAAAAGCTATGCCAATTTCTCTTCATTATTCAGTTACATAACACAATACAAGAAACACCACCAGCTCATGGACTAGCGTAATGGGTGTCGGAGCCCATTATCGCGAGACGGCCAGCTGGGTCAGCCTGTCATTATCAGCCACCTGCAGAGCTGCGATTGCCACCATTACTCAGGGCTCACACCAACTTTATAATATGAATCTATTCGATTTACTTAATATGAATCTATTCGATTTATTGCTCTCGATAAATGAAGACGCTATCACAGAATGAATACGAAAGTCGATCGATCGAATCGTTATGTATATCAACTTTTGTTTTTCCGCTGTGTGTACGATTAATTAATTAGTCTAGATTTCTACTAGGAGGATTATTCAAATATGTAAATGTTTTATTTGTAAAAGATATAAGATTGATTCACATTAGTGGAAGAATTGTTTAATTATCACTTTCTTTATGTGTGGAGAAAAGAAAACAACCAATACATTAAAATATTTGCTAGATGAATACTTAATGAAAGATCTGTATAGTGTATACGGCATTTCTACATAATAACCAAATAATACATGTTCCTAAAACAAATATATTTGCAAAAAAAAAGTGTTAAAAAGAAATGTCATGTGCGAACCCTGAATAAACAGCACACACTCACATCATCTCGTAAATTACACAAACAATTTGTCCACGCCGAGACGCGAGAGCTCGCAAATTGTAGCTGTTTCTAACAAATGCCTTATTGGTGTTAGAAAACGATTGCCCCGTTCATATATCGTGAAGAAATTCGATTTTCACGTTCCTTATAGATAAAACTAGTTTATGAGTGCAGTTAAATTATATTATTGCAATTGAAACGTACGTTAGATGGATTAATTTGATAAGCATTGGCGAAAGATACTTATGATATAGTTACGGACTCGGTTTGCGTTCAATTAATTTAAAATTAATTCACACGATTTGTATGTTAAATTTGTAACTCAGTTGAGAGGATTTGATTTATGTAGAGACATTATTTTAAACATGAAAACATAATTTGCTACTGTTTGGCACTATTCTACCTACGTGTTACCAGACTTTTAAAAATAATAGTTATGAATTTTAAATCGTGCAAACTAAAGACTTTATTAAAGTTAAGTATGCATATTATAGTAGTTAGGAGCGTACGTGAGATGCTGGGTGTCATTATAAAAGTGAAACACTGTACAGATAATGAAGCCAAATTATCATAAGAGAGCAGCAATACATTACGCGGAACTTTCGATTGCGTAATTATTTAAACGATTATGACATTATGATAATTGCTTTCTTAAAAACAAGAAGCAAGTAAACAGCATCATCATTGAATTCGTTTCAATACATGTTAACCATCGTTAAAATACATAATTTAAACTCAAAATTTGCTATTGTAGAAACAGACTTATATTTATTTAAATAAAATATTCTTATAAATATGCTATCATATATTTTTATAAAAAAACGAAAGTTTTGTTACACAATCACGTTAGAAATGCTAATCGTATCCGGATAATATTTGGTGCATATCAAATAACATAACACAGAATAAAATATAGTACAAGCTAGTAAGCTTAAAAGTTTTCACTTTACTTTTTACCAGGAAGTTCGCTCACGGATAAAAATTGCAGTGTACTTCATTTCAAAGTTTCTTTAACCGGGAGCGACAAACCAGCCATGTCAAACAAACAAACATTTATTTATTCAATTAGACTTCTTCTAGAAGCACTGTCGAATCGTCATAACACATTTTTAACATTTACCACCGGCAAGAAGCTCCATAGTTGCATGTCTTCATTCAAACGAGCCCATGAATGATATCATTAAGAAAACATCCAAAGAAAGGATATGACACAAGCGGGGAAAGCTCTACGTGATGGGCATGTTCCATGCGGTGTGGAGAGATCACAATTTATGTACGAAAGCAATGCAGGGTACGTGACCGAGCGAATTGAACGCTTTGATCGTACACCTGTACGGGAAACGAAATTAACTATTAAATAATCTAGGGAAAGTTATTTCGTATGCAACCGTATCAGAGATGATAGGAATTGTTTACAAACTCGGAATCTCAGTGAAACGCCGCTGAAGGTAATTGCTAGCAATTATAAGACATGTTCTGTACGTTCTTTTAGAGATATTGTGAACGTTTTGTTAGAAATAGAGACACTCTCTATCTGTCTTTAATAGAGGAAATGTGTATCATTTACCATGTGTAGAATATTCTAAATTTATTTATGCTCCGTAAATATCATCAAAGTATGCAATATTTGCCATTTTCAGCTGAACTTCATTCGAGAAAGTTGAAAAAGTATTATAAACATATTAATTGTTCACTTAAACGTAAACGCTTGCCTGATTTTAAGACAAATTGGGAAATTAATTTTAAGTACATATAATGTGTAGTATAATGGTCGGCCATTAGCATTATGTATCGCGTATACTGAATTTGACGTCTCAATATTACAAATATGGAGAGATGTTCGCAGTAATTTATGTATTAAACTACGTAACGGTGTTAGTCAATCGAATAACAATGAAAGAAAGTTAAACCAGAAAGTGACTGGCATTATATTTGCACTACAACACGTTGAGGGATGGATCAGCATATAATAACAATCCGTTTTCGAAATAGAAATCCGTAAGGTTGATTTCTCAATCGATGCGGTACTTTTGAAAACGTAGTACTAATTGCCGAAAATCGTATACGTTATACAAGGCGAGAGACGCGCCGGGAAACACAGTGAAAGTGAGTTTAATATTTTGCCGTTTGTGTTATCTAAACAATAGTAAAATTCCAGCGTGCCGTAATAACTTGTAATCCGCATTCGATCGCGAATGAAAGTTGATTTGACGAATGGTTTTTATGTAGAATACGTAACATATACCGCCAAGTTGGGTAGGAGCATGTTGACATGTGTTATGAAAGACACTTTACACCGGATTCCTCGTGTATCTTAAAAGGAACTTAAAGCGTTTACTTCCATTACGTAATTGAAGACTTTCGTGCTAATTAAAATTTTCAAGACAGAAAGAATGCCGATAGGAAGTTACATAAGCGCTGTGCCGGTTTGGGTTCGTATCGATTGTGAGTCAATTGCCTCTTGACAGATGAATTTTAGATGCAAATTTATGGATTTTGATTAGTGTGTCTCGTGTTAAGCCTGTTATCTAATAGTTTACCATCGATTTATATATGTAACGAAAGGTTAGGTGTTGAAATTTGTTTTTATTTGAGCGTTAATTTTGTCACGTAACGTTGGGAATTCAGGTATTTATGCCAATTGATGTCGATGTATATAATGTATACGTGAAAGCACTGTTACTTGTTTTATGCCAGTTGACCGATTCCTATCACGTCTATGTATTGTCTACTGTTGAATAGCAAATGCTAATTAGGCAGGCATATCTTAGAAAATTTATCAAATGCTTGCATAATAACAAGCTAGAATGTTCATCGCTATACCTGTTATTAGTATTGTTATGGATATACTTCTAGAAATTAACATGGTAATAAACTATACGTAATAAAAATTGTAAGATTACGTTGTTGAGGAAACTGTTATAACAAAACAGAAGTTTGTCTCACACTACAGTTTAGATTATTACTAAATGGAAGTGATAAATCTATCTTGCGGCGTGTCAGAAGTACAAGCTTGTTTTGACTGGCGAACTAAGCAGTCACCTGTAATTTGTTGTTATCGATATGTCAACAGTGTCGCGTACCTGTTCTTCCACTTTGGGAGCGTCAGCGCTGGCGTGGGTACCGCTAACGACCTCGTTGCGCTCCCCGCGCCGCGCCGGCCGCACGGGACAAACATTGCTGGCGGCCACACCACTCCCGAATTGTCCAGGTTCACTCAATACTTTACAGTCCATTTCATCCACGGTTCCCACAGGACTCAAGTCCCGAATAGTATCATAAGCCACGTCGCTGTCGTGTACGGCGTCATTTGATACGTGACCGGAGTCGTCACTGCAATCTGAATGCGTATCTGATATTTTTTCGTCGATTGGTTTTTGCAGAGGCAGTTTCCCATATTGAGAACATAATTTTGTATCATTACAGGATTCGACGCATCTTATCTGACGACTGACGAGTGTGCTCAAGTGGTTGTGGAAAGTAGTGTTAGCTACACACAAAACCTTGTGTACTGGCGGGATTACTTTACAGTTTATAAATTGCGCAGGTTCAATTTTCGATTCTGTTGCCGTTTTAAATTCCAACCTTTGTACGATGTTCTTTACGGGCGACAGTGGTAAATCGATTTCGGATTCATTTTCATTTCGCCTAAAATCCGTCGTTATTACGAGGTCTCTTTTGTTGTTCAATTTTTTTTGTTGTAGCTTAGCACGTATTGCGTTGATTTCTTCCGAATAATCTCTAACTGATGATTTTGGAGATGACAGCTGTTTTTTATCAAGGGCATCTTTTTTGGTTTTGTCATTCGGTCGCTTCACGTCAGCCTTTAAATTGAGTTGAGACTTTTGCTTTGTTTGTTTGATTAGATCTGGTTTTTCTGTGGTTTTTCTTAAGACACTCGATTTCTTTTTCTGAGCACACTCTCTGGCCTGGTCTAAGTTGTTTAGATCAACCGGAGTGGGAGAAAACAGCGCTCTAGTGCTACTGAATTTGTTTTGAGACATTTGACTCCTAATCACCGGGATCTTACTGGGAGAGCCCGCGATAGAAGTCGATGACTTTGTCCTTTCTAATACAGGTGACACTTCCGATTCATTACCAAGTTCCCACACGCTTTTCGCTTTTTGCATTCGTGATTTTGAACTGCTTTCTATATTGTTAGTGGTAGTGGTCTTTGTTTTTATTTTCTTTATTTCGGGACTCTTTTTCTCCATTTTCTTCGGGACTGGTTTGGTTTTCGAAACGACCGGAACAGGTGTTGACGGAGGGTTCGAAAAAGTCTTTTTAAGAATTCTTGTTTTAACGTCGAGTTTTTTTAGGTCTTCAGTTTTTATACAGTTTGGACGAGTTGGCGTTTTTGATGATATTTTATACGTAGCGTACTTATCTGAGCTGATTTTGTCATTCGGTGGAAGTGACAAAGGTTTCAATGGACTGGTGAGTTCTTTTCCTTTCATATCGTCTAGATTCCACAAACTCGTAGTTTTATCAATTGAATTATTTCGAGATAAATTACGCGTTTTCCTGTCTTCGGGGTCTGAGTTCGATTTCTTTAATATACAACGAGATTCAATTATGCTACAAGTTTTAGATTTCTGTAGCTTGGGCACAATGAAATTTGAATTAGCGGCTAAATTTAATTCAGGTGTTAAAGATGTACTAGTTGAAAACTCTGACAATATTTTATCGAATGATTCTAATGCTTTATTAAGCTTTGATTCCGAATTTTTATCTGTTTCAGCTTTAATATCGTTTTCACGCTTCGTACCAACGATTGTTACGTTCTCATAAACCGAAGAATAACCTTTGCTCTCTTCTAGCAATATGCTTTTTAAGAAGGTACACCTTTCGGAAATATTCACATTCTCATAAGTGTGGTGGCGAGTTTTAAGTTCCGTTTTAGAAAACACAGTCTCACTGACATTAGTCTTGGATGAACATTTTTTTATTTGCGCGGTATCACTAGACAGTTTTGCGGGTTCACTAATTCGCTTTTCGAGACAGGCGGCAATCGCGGTCACTTTGCCACCCTTGTGCTCGGGTGAGATTTCGGGACCGACTGAAAAGGTCCTGTAGAATTTTTGAGGTGCCGCATTAGCGGGGGATGCGGAAGGTTGCTTCTCGGCTGGCTTCTGCCCACCGAATATGTTAAATACTTTCACTGCGGGCATGTCGCGAGCCCGGCGCGCGGGCTGTCGCGTTCGCGGAGCGTAGATGCGCGCGCGCGTGACGACGTACGGCGTGCATATGCGCCGGCGCAACGCGACCTGCCGCGCTGTGATATCAGACGCCGCAAGAAAGTCAATGTCATTCGGAACAAGTGCTTAAATGTTTGTGTATATCGATAACAAAACAATAACTCGACAATTTAGATCCTATCATAACACGTGTTTTAGAATATGTATTTATTTTTATTTGGATTAGATCTCCATGGTTATTTAACTGTGTTTAAGATTTTACGTAATCGATATGTTAAAACGAGAATTTGGGGTTTATAGATTTTAAAATCGTAACCTATAACCATCAATTGAAACATTAAAAAAGGGGGTTAAATAAACAATGGGCTTTCTAAGAAAATTCAGTTTAATGCCACAGAGTAAAACAATTTGTTAACCGGGTTATGTTATCCTAATGTTGTTTTAAGCAATAGGAATGACAAGCGTGACCTAACTCTAAAACATTTTTATTAGAATTTAAATTTCTAACGTAAAAAATAACTCATTTTATTTCCAATGTTATTGCGTAAAAAGCTATCTGCATAAACGCGGCTGTCAGCGTCATGAATATTTAGAACATACATTAATTAAAATTTATAGATAAAGACGTAATAAAGATGCTTGAATCATAACACTTAATTAGAATATATTTAAATTAAGCTAAACTTTTTTTGCTTATAATTAAACATAAACACATACATCATACATAAACAATGCCATGCAAATAGCAGGCAATTCAAATCCATTTTCATGCAATTAGTTACAATATAAATATTTCAGAGACAATTGCTAAAAAAAGGTTCAAAGTTAAAGGTACATACGTTTTCCATGATAAATTACATAATTTCACCACTACTACAGAACATGACACTAGTCACAAATAAAATGCTCTTATAAAATTACCCCACCCATAGGGCCACAACGTGTCAACTAATTAACAGAGGCGTGAATGGACCAATTTAATAAGATTAACTGAGAAATCGCTTTAATTCAATTAACATTGTTGTAATTACAATGCCACCTGGAGCAGATGTCCATAATTTGGTGTGTCTTAAAAAAACTTAAGTTTCGATGCGTTTAAAAAATACATTTGTAGTTATTTTGTCACCTTCAAATTAAAGTTTTGTCTATGTGTACGTAAATCCACAAATTGAATAGTCAAGGGTAATTCTCGCAAATGATCTGAAAATAGCATGTCGTTCTCACTATTATGTCTTACAAAACGTAACTAATATTCCTTAATCGTCTATTTACATGGTTGTTCATTATGTGATGCATGCACGAAGGGAGATTGCATTGCAAAATGCATGAAATTTACAAACACACGAGGCTATGTCGCAACGTGACTTGTGATTGCGTTTATAAATGTTAGAATAATTGAAATTTAATTTTGTATATATATAATTTAATTATTATAGTTATATAATCACTAAAACAAGTCTACAAACAATTTAGGGCCGATTTTTCAATGCTTGGATAAAACTTATCCGTCTAATAAAGTATTACACGATAATATTAAAATGTCACGTAAACTGTCAAATACGGGCAATTAGAATACGTTTTTAAAATGGTAGTTTTATACATTATTCGACGAATAAGTTTTATCCAAGCATTGAAAAATCGGCCCATAATCCAATTATATAACTTGTAACTGATTCTGTAAGTATAAAGTTAAATAAATTTTACCGTTTTACAATTTTCTCACTAGCGCATTATTTACTTTTATAATCTCTACAATAAAATTTCTAGCGAATCCAAATAATACGTTCTTCCATGAACACCAACTTCATTGAAATAATTTTAAAAATTACGACGAAAAAATTGTTAAAAGCACAGCAATACAAACAATTTATTTACCCAGGTGATCATGCATTCATTCACTAACACACGAGGTATCTGAGAATGCCGTTAATGAGCAGGCTCTCTAGCAGAGCGTCCCATACAAACACGAAGTATGCACTCCGTTAGAAGCAACCACAAATTCATAGTTATATTTCTCCATTATTTGTATTGGCACTACATCTTAATAAATGCATTGTATAAAACCTTTTTTTTTAAGTGGGGAAATCTTGCATAGATACCCACGGCCCCCGGGGAAGGAGCTGTGGGTTATGTCGGATTCTTACCGACTAAAACTTTGTATAAAACCTCATTCTTCTTTAAGAATGGCTTACAAAATACTTTACCCATATACCAGAGCTAACTAGCTAAGGAATAAAAACATCACTAAATGCTCATAAGAGGCCTGTGTCCATACAGGAATATAAATAGACGACGATTATTATGATGACACACAAGTACTACCACGAGTCAAGTCTGATACAAAAATAAGATAACATTTTGATTCATCTATACCATAAAATATTTGCGAGCTAAAACCACCGACCATAATCCCAACAAGCTTACTAAAGTTATTTAATATTTAGAATTATGAAGAAATCTTGGGCGCCAACGTCCGAACGCACTTTCATCCCAGCAAACGTGTGTTATCTGAAATTCAATCGCCTACATAGCACCTTTCTAAGTCGTCACGTCGCAAATTACGAGCCTTTGTCAGTTCCTATTATCTCACCTAATAATTACTGAACTGTAGTTCCGCACCAATCAATGTTTCTTATTGATCTCCGGAGACAAAGCTTCACACGATTTTCACTAAACGAAAGTGATGCTTGGTGCTTGTGAAAATCTAAGATTCTTCTGAAATTGTTGGCACGTAGTTATCTTATTTGTGTGAAAAGCAAACTATAATTACATGTCATTATCCATTGGGTAAGTCTTCTTAGTTTCAAGGTACTAATATTTTAATGGTAAGAATTTACTATGCATTTAATTTTAAGAATAAAATGTTTCAAAAAAATATATGTTATGTAAGGCAAGCCTCTCTTACAACACCATGAATGAAACATTAGAATAAAGTATTATTTGCTATTTGTTTCAATTTAAGTCGTAGAAACAACCTGTAAAGCCTGTAAGATAAATTTAATAAAAATAGTGTCAGAAAATCGTTTTTGGTAGTATTGACATACAAAAATGTTTATTTTTTCTACAAACTTTAACCGGTTATGACAAGAATAATATTTACTAAGAAAGAGCTCTCAATTTAGAAGATCTGTATTATGCTTTCTGTAGTCACAATATTTTAATATATATTCTGTTCAGTTAATATATTATTCTAATATATTTTTTTAAATGTGCACCATCGTGAGAATAAGAAGTAAATGCCATCTACAGAACCGTGTGAAAATTAATTACATGCTAAACATCTTATTTAGACCGTGTTTCCTTATTCTACAATTCTACATACAATGCAATCATATTAATTGCTTTAAATAATTTAGTTTGTAATAATAAATAATATTAGTGACATTATAAACTCGACTGTATTTGTGATTCACCAAAACATAAAAATAAAATGTATAAGATACATATTGTAATAGTTTGGAAGGATCGCGAATAAATGTAAGTTAGAAAAAGAAACCTTGCATTTTTTATATTCATTAATAGAAAACTATCATATAATTTAATTAAAGCATCACAATTCGAATATATCATTACTTTCATTTTCTATAACCTACCAGCAATCATTTTATTAGTCCGAACTTCGATAACAATATATTTAATGCCATTTAAGGCACGACGGAACTCCCTCATTCTCAAATAAAGTACAAAAATGCAAGACGCGACGTTCTCACAGCTAACCATTGAATAGACGACCAGAGATATAATGCACTAGATAATGCAACTAAACATTTTATGCATGTAACCGGTAACCCAGAACCTAGAGTTTGTTAATATGTTGAATTTTGTTATTATGTGAGCATGCCAATATTGTGCCAATATTCACCAACTATTATAGTCGCGAAAATCTGTTTGGAACGTTGTTTGTTATTCTTGTAGTATTCATAGTTTGGATTAATATGAAATGCTTTTCATGCGGTCTCTACGCGAGTGAGAGCGCGAAATAAAGCCAATTCCAACCAACCAACCTCCTCCAACCAACCTCCTATATTTGTCATCCGGTATGTACATTTACGTATGCTCCGTCTAGTTTACTACGTGATCCGTGGCATCGCCGTTACTGCTTATATTTACAACGTTGTTATTGGTCCACGATGCTCACTTGTTATTCAGGCTTTATTATTGTCTGCTTTACGTTCCCAGAAGTTAGCTGTATAAGATTCCACAAATACTTCATATGGTTTAGCTAAGACTATCGATAGAAGATAAAATAATGACACGTCAGACAAACTGCGAGATTCGAATGAAGATACTATTTAAGTGTTTGTATTGAAACAAGGGTTTGTGTTGTCGTGGCGTAATAGCAATTTGTTTATTCTAACAATGGAGATCTACAACACATCGCGACATTGAACAATTTATATACGAAATTGTTTTATGATAAATTGATTCAATTGAATGGCTTATCTGAATGGAATTTATTCAATGTTTATCCGTAAAAGAGTAATAAACAACTTCAATCGACTTATAAACAATCCAAAGAAATGGTAGAGTCAAAAAGGCATCACTAATAGTCTAGAAACAAACCTAAAATCTCTCAAGTTTGTTTTCAAACAGACCACAATATTAACACATATCTGTCTCACTGGATTGATGATCCCAGGGAATGATGAAGCCACGATAGAAAGCATCGCGTGATACGCCGGTTCCGCCAACACATGAAAGATGCATGTTTTGTATCACACGTTTATGTATAACGTCCTGTTTTATAAGTGTTTATAGAAATATATCATAGGATTTTAATGCATTTGATGTGGGAATTTCGACTATTTAAATTAAGATTACGTTAGCCACTGTTTCAAAAATTTTTAAAACTCTAGTAACTGCATAAAACCAGAGAGGAACTGAAATGCGAGCTGTGTCTTTTTTTAAATGAACAACACAGTGAATCTAAAAGAACTGTAAGCTAGTTACTGTATCTCCGTCACTTGCGATAGCTACTTCAACAATTACTTTTACAAATAGGGTACACACGTGTATTGAGTAAAACCTTATTCCAAAAGCTAAATTTACCCAACCATTGAACACAGCCTCAAACCCTTCATTTGCATTATGGGCCAATAATTTGAAGAGGTACCATAGCACGCATAATATTGACTGCATCTCAACGCCACTTTACATATTCCCTATGAGTTAATTTTAACGCAACCACTTCATTACCATGTCTATACAATATTAGTAAGCGTTAGTGGTCTCATTCCGGAGCATGCAACAGGAAGACTCTCCAACTTGACGAAGATTTATGCGATACACGTCTCTTTGAATCTTTGAAACTAGAGTCTCACAGGCGCCGCTGACCGTTTAACATTTGAGATATTCTCGTGACAAAACTGAATATTTTACAGCATGAAATAAAACACGCATTTCCATATTTCATAGAAAGCGAATAAGGATTGTACAGATTTTTAACAGGTGGGATTAAGTTAACTCTTATTATACGTTAAAAGCTACACCGACGCGTACGTTACAGCGTACATTCATAGTAAATTCAATATAGAAATTCAGAAACGTTCATAGAAAGAAATATTTGTTTCATCAAATTAATTGTATCTACTTCTTTACTTATGCGATATATAAAATCCATTACGCATAATATAAAATTTTAAGCGCCTAATAAAATAAACAAAGCAATATCGACTCCATGCATTTGTTTCAAAAGTATGTTCGTGCAATTATTTTTACGCAAATTATAGTCTGTTCAATATTCCTGTGAGCAAATACCAAGTGGTCACAAATGAGTAATGATTTAATGTTCGGTTCAACGAACCAGCCCACGTCTCGTTAGCATTCAACGAGCTTTGTCATCTGGAGTAATGCAGGCACATACTAAACGTAGGTATTAACTGCAATTAAGCTTAGTTACTTATTCGATATAAAGCAACTTTGATTTATAGCAGAAAAGGGAACAATATTTTAAAGTAGTTACTGCGAATACGGTTTTGTAATTTAAAATTTTACACTATTTTTCGTGGAAATAATAGTTGCAATATTTACAATTTCATGAAAGCGTATAATTGTAGGTTCGGGATTCAACATTTTTAAATATTAAAACAAGTGCTTTATACTAAAATATAACATAAAAATTATAAATCGAAAAAAGTAAGGCAAACTATACCGCTGTAAAGTTGCTCGAAGAAAATAACAGGCGCTAAAATTTTGTTTACAATGTTACATCATGTAAATGCGCTATAAAGCCTACTTTATCTGTGCCTATAACTCATGTTAAGTTCACAAGATTTCACTTGTTCACAAATGACGCTCATGGTGCTCAGTTCTGGACATAATCTGTGCCTGTTCCGACAGCTTCCATGATTTATGTTCGAATCTCGGTGAGAGTGCGGATGCTTCGATTTATCATGGGAAGCGAAGAGCGGGATTTATCACTACATAGTATAAAACAAAGTCGCTTTCTCTGTCCCTATGTCCCTATGTCCCTTTGTACGCTTAAATCTTTGAAACTACGCAACGGATTTTGATGCGGTTTTTTAAATAGATAGAGTGATTCAAGAGGAAGGTTTATATGTATAATAACATCCATTAAATATTGGAGAAGTACTGTTATTTTTGAGGTTTCTAATGTGATGTCGTTAAAAATTACATTTTTTCCGCTTACATTGCAAACGCAGGCTGAACCCTACGAGTTTTATCAAAATAATGTACTAAGTATTATACACATTAAAAAGGTCTACAGAAAAGTCCGCGATGGTATAGATAGACATCTATCTCTTATGGATAACACACAACTTTACAACTTCAACTTTTTTTTGTCATTTACTTTTTACGACAAATAATGGCTAATTTTCGAAGCGATTTTAACCAATACAGCATTAATCCTAAACCAATTAAATACCTTGAATACATTGTTCATTTAATATAGATCTATATGGCCCTTTACACCGTATGATTTAAGTGAATATTTTCGAAGATATTACAGATTTAAAAATTGCGGGACGTAGCCTTTGCGGCGGTACCGGCCGGCCGCCCGGCTATACCTATATTTTATACCCGTGCGAAGCCGGAGCGGGCCGCTATGTTTTTATATACAACGTTGACAGTTTTTCTGTAGTGTATTTAGTATCAGCATTGCACCCGTGCGAAGCCGGGGCGGGTCGCTAGTTTATAATATATAGGAAAATCGTAATATTATTAACACATTTGAGATTTTCCAGCGTGCAAGTTTAAATTTAACGCAAAATGCATATTAAAAAGATGAATGAAAATGATGTGTGAAAATTATATGTAATGATTTAGAAGGTTCTAAATCATTACATATAATTTTCACACGTAATAATCAATGGAAACATTATTTATTTCATTACAATTTACGAGATATGAATAGATGGCAGTTATAATTCTTAATGTTAACAATAATTGTTAACATTATATTAATTTGATGCTAATTTTGGTATTGATACAGCTGTTAACGTGATTCTATATATTTGCCTAGTGAAAATGCGCAGGCGCAATAAATTGCTGCTCGACGGTCAATCACACGTCAATCGCAAAGTGTAATAATATATGTATTATTACGTACATTATCATTAAAACTTTGAATATATTTCGCTTCCAGTACCTTGAATTTATTATCTCAGTAGTATTTATTGTATAGGTACCAAATACTGCATTCAATTCAAAATAGGTAATCTGCGAGTCGGCAAGTTTAATCAGTGCGTTACGATATTAGCATAATGAAAGTAGCCTAATGTACAGGGAGTGGTCCAGAGAGACTGGACGATACAACATCCCGGTTATTCAATGACTTTCACACGCACTCTTAGCGGAAGATATGAGCTGGTGTGAAAGCGTAAGGGCTGTCACCCTAATAAAAACAAGTAGATAATAAATAAATACATAAGCATACTAGTTTTAGTCGATCAAATATGGACTTCAAATACTTCTTAGCCTACTTTAGGTAGCTGATCACCCATCATTTGTCTTTTATAAAATATTTCTTCGTCTTTTTTTTGGTAGAGCTGACATTCGCATTTGTTGTTATGTATGAAATGTTTTCGTTTAAACAATTTATTATACGGTACAGATAAAGATTTTTTTAAATTAATTCTTATTTATATTTTATTTGATTTGAAATAATCAACAATTAACAAGAACATACGATTATAAGCTTGATTATAAGAATCCAAATAAATAGACATTCGACCTGTTACGAATTGAAAATATTTGACATCTTACTCAATTTGTGATTCCAGTAGGCGTAGTGTCGACACATTAGTCGACATCGATCTCGACCGAAATCGGTCGGTAACTAACGATTTTCAGTAACTATAGTATGGACCTAAAAAATTTAGTGTTGTTTTTCTAAGGAATTTACCTTGATATTATGGAATATAATATAGTAAATTAAAATTAGTTACATAAATTTTTCGCATTATTACAAATACAATTGAAAAAATATGAAAAAAGCACATGTTATGCACAAAAAACATGGCAGTTAATTTAATTTTAATCAAATTCGATATTTTTTTATATCAATCGTTTAATTAATGTTCTATTCTCTTTATTTACTTTTTTGACATTTGACATCAATCAATCAAAATAAATATAAATTTTGTGTTTTCAAGAGGATAATTTATAATTATGTTCTTAAAAATCCTATAAATCTATTGGATAACAAATATCCTAAGAAAATATCAATCTGCGTTATGTTTTTATATAGTTAAAGCTATTAGTTTTAGTTTAGTAATATTTTGTTATTTGTGAAGTGCAATAAAATCCTAATCAAAAGACTCTAAAAGCTATACAAGATAATTCTGCTCAATTCGAAGCCTTTCGAGAAATCTTTAAGACATCATAGAAACGGACGGAAGTTTTAGGACGGAACGGATAATTTGTATCACTTGTATTTTTAGCTTGTATTATTATATTATATTATGTGCATCATTGTATATTTTATTACAGTTAATAAGCAAAGGATGAATATATGCAATTGATATAGCGGTTCACGGGTAATTATTAATGTAATAAATATAAATATTTATCTATAAATTTTATAATTTACAGATGAACAAGTTACTAGAATTATGTTGATGAGAGATGTTGGTTTTGAGCCAAATTTTCTACTTCGCTATTAAAAACTGTTAAATTAAATTTTTCTAATAATTTTTTTTCTTAATTCGATCGTTTTTTATTTGTATTCATCTGTATAATTTTATTATCCTAGAAGTTCAGAAATAAATTAATCGAATATGAATGCAATAATTTAGGCTGAATAAATGCAGACAGCAGTACACTATTTTAATATTTATTTAATATAATATAAGAGGCTTCTTAACATTTTCAATAATATTTTGAAACCATCTTAAAAATAAAACATTATTTGTTTATTTTATTTTAATTGCAATAACATTAAATAAGAGAAAACAATATTGCGTTAAATCATGTAGCATCGGAAGAGTGAAATATCTTTTTTATTATAAAATTATAATCCATACTAATATTATAAATGCGAAAGTAACTCTGTCTGTCTGTCTGTTACTCAATCACGCCTAAACTACTGAACCAATTTGCATGAAATTTGATATGGAGATATTTTGATACCCGAGAAAGGACATAGGCTACCTTATATTGCGAAATATGTACCACGGGCGAAGCCGGGGCGGACCTCTAGTAATCTATAATTTTTCCGATATTATCAACCGTATCTACAAACCCACACAAACCGTAAGGCCCTTCTCCCATTAAGATACTTCTAGAATACTAGTTAGATATTTGCTCGCTGCCCGATGCTCGCATATTAAGCGACTGAAAAATGACTAAATTCATCATTATTGTGCCTCGTTTTTGTAGACGGACGCTATGTCGAGCGATTCCAGTGACGACGTAAAAGTAGGAAGTAGGTACTGGATTCATCCATATCTTGAAAGAAACATAAATTGTAGAGTTTTTATAGCCGCACGAGAACTACAACATGATGATAAGAATTTTTTATCTTTCTACCGAAGAGATACGCGCGAAACGCGATCAAAAGCGACCAACTATAATTACTAGTCGCGGACGTGTAGGATACCGGTAGCGTAATGGGAGAAGGGCCTTCGAAATCTTGTCGAGATCAAACGTCGGTATCATAACGATTGACAATGTCAAATAATAATTTGTTTTGACAATATTCGAATGTGTTGCAAAGAAATGATTTTCCAAATCCATGAAATCTATATTTTATTTATTTTTCATATATCTACGGAATTGAAATAATGATGTTATTAATTTAGATAAAAATGCATTAGGTACTACAAGGCTATTATTATATAAATATTTTGACGCATTACGGAAAGTTTTGTGAAATATAAAAATTATAAACAAATATGTATCCATTGTATACTTCCATCAAATTAGGGAGAGGTATTAAGCGACATCATTTTCATTGCTGAAGACGGGACTATAAATTAGTTGTCGATAATTACCGACTAATTGTACAGACTGCGGCCCCAGTTTTACAAATTGATATCTATGCTTGCTTAAAATCCAGTCGTTATTATATATCTACGTTACATAGCACCTTGGATTTAATGTGACTGTAGTTTAATCATAAATTCTATGGAAAATGCTTAAGTTAGTTCCCAAGCCTGCTTCACCTATAAGGCAATAGATAGGCGACTCTTACTTTAGTTATTTATTACATACACGCCTTGCTGAAAGTTCCTGGCATACCTCTCACTTGCATGAAACATTATAAGATTGTAATGTACAATATTATCAATTAATTCTTCTTCAAAATACTATTTTTATTACATGGATACTTTCGTTGTGTGAGAAGGTTTTAAAATTGTAAGTGAATCCTGTACTGTGCTTGTATTTAATCCAGAAAGTATCCTTCATTCATGTTTTATTAAAAAAAAAAAATTTAATAAAAGTTAAGACAGTTAAGCAATTTGTTCAGAAAAAAGATGGGAATAACTTAAAACCTATCATCATTCATAAGAATATTAAATTATTTAATGTACTTTTATAAAACGAGAGAGAACCTAAAAGCAAATATATTAAATACTTTTTTTAAGTAACAGCTATTTCATACGACCAGCCAGCTCGGAGGTCGAGCTGCAACTGAAGCTCTGAATGATGACATAAACTAACGGTACGGTTGCACCTACCGGTCATGAATACAGAGTGTTCTCTAAATAACTGTTTATAATATTATACGACCAAATTGGATATGTAATTGAAATAAACATAATCAAGGATCAAGTTATAATCTTATGGTGCATATGAAATGCAATATTATTATACGTTATGAACGTTACTGGATTTTATGTATTAAAGGCATGACAAGAAACTTCATTTTAAATAAAATTCAATACAATCTTATGAACAAAATAATACGTTGGCACTTTTAAGATTTAAAATATTACATACAGAATCATGTTGATGGGGTTGTGGCCACGTTGCTTCTTCTCCGTCCAAACACGACCCAGAGTAGAAACAGGGCTGCTGCGAGGTAGTGAGCCCATTCGGGTATCGAAAGATCGACTGCGGCGGTCGTACATCTGTTTGGAATGGTCGTATTGGAGGACTTGTGCATATACGAGCGTATGTTTTCCTCGTAACAGGTGGCTGTACTTCATTAACACATTATCATTTGCAATGGTAATATAATACAAAAAGATAACTATTTACGTGGCCGTTGAAATGGTTCGTACCTATTTGTGAGATATAAGTTGACTTACAGATATGATTTGCGATACACATAGCATGATTTAATATTATATACTTTACCAGTCTTACTATACTACTTTAGTCTTGCATGGAAGCCTTCTTCAATAGTTCGTATTATACCAGACGTTGAAAATTGTAACACCTGTATAGTGCATTACGTCTGGTGGGGCGCAGATATCGCAGACATTCACAATTTACGGTCAAGCTTATATCAGTTACATAACAACCTTTTCCTATAAATTACGTTTGTACTTATTACTCGAACATAAAATACATTTTACTGAATCTTTAATTCAGCACGATACAAAGTTGATAATTGATTCTACCTAAATAGCAAATTATTCACGGATAATCTTTTGTATTTGATTGATCAACAATTACAATACTTTGTTTTTACGATTCATCGTGACTTG
Source organism: Colias behrii (assembly GCA_029959065.1). Taxonomy (NCBI): domain Eukaryota; kingdom Metazoa; phylum Arthropoda; class Insecta; order Lepidoptera; family Pieridae; genus Colias; species Colias behrii. The sequence goes on from JARWMC010000017.1 coordinate 4,189,179, forward strand.
AATGTATGTTAAATAAATGTACAGCTCTAGCTAAAAAACTCTACTTAGGTGTGGATAATGTATCATCAAAAATATCTTTGGTTATTTGAACCTAAAATCTTATTTCTACGTTTAAAAAGTTAATTATTGTCTAGTAATATTATTTTTGTACTAAAAAGTATATTTATTATCATGATGTCAACATCGTTTTTCCTCGATCAATTAAGATAAATAGGAAATCAATTATACATCTGTTGGTTAACAAATAGTACCTATAAGGTCAAATAAGGCATAAGGTCAATACTAGCGTAAACTACTTATAAAATATTTCCTCCTCACACTTCCGTATTTCTAAGAGTTTGAGCAATTATCTCCGCTTTTACATAATAATCGTTAAATATACCGTAACTAACTTAGATGATTTTAATTATATAGCAATTAAAAATTAAATACCGTGTCACCATGAAACATGGGACAAGTGAATTTTATAACCATATACGATTTGAAACACATCTGCGCTATAATAATAAAACATCTCAGAATCAAATACTGTAAGAGAGATTAAGAGATTGGTATTCTATGTTTGTTAAGCACAACTCAAGCTCAATATATTAGATAGGTATTGATAATTGTTTGTCTGTACGTATTCAGCGTAACGAGGAAAGCTTAAGCCGATATCACGATATCCGAGCCTCGCGGGTAAACACTACATAAATCTACTAATATTGAGTTAGAGGAAAAACTACGCTTTCTATGCAAACGTGCGTGATATAAAATACAAGGCGTAGCTTTACTTTTTGTGACCCTGTTAATAGGTCAGTGTGAGTGTTAAGATCACAGTCACGAACCTCGACGCATTTCACTAACTACGTCTACGCGGATAATGTATATCCAAGATTTAACACATAACCTGTACTCGGCTGTTTAGATGCTTATCACTAATTTCGCTAATTAAAATGCAAATTTAGCTTCGTATATTGTCATAGAGCTTCATAACCACAACAATAGAGAGGTAAGCATTTACTATAGATGATGAAAATGGAAAAGTAAAAAAGTTTTCACTTGTTACAAATTTTTCACACCTCTATAATAACAGGGAATGTTAAGTCAATTTTATTATGTTATGAATGTATTTGAAAGTAAAAATATGATAAAACTGCAATAATATGATTGCAGGACGCATATAATTTTTATTTTTTAAAACTCGCAAAACTATTATTATAATATTTATCTCATTATTTATTTTGTCTCAACTAGTATATTGTGAGCTCGGTACCACATAGTGATATCACTGCGATATCAACTACATACTTTAAACTATGTGAAAAATAAATAAAAGATATGACCTACGACGTAAAAAATAGAAAAGAATTCGCTGCTAATTAAGAACGTCCGTTGTCGCTCGGCTCGTCGATAAAAACCACTTAGCATTCAGGCCAAATTTAGCGGAGAAATGAATAAATTTTCAACGTGGGATAATATATTCATATAATATCTATTATAATCGTTTTATGATGTAAATGAATACCAGCCTATCGTGTTACTTTTGCTAGTGCGAACAATATTTTACATTTCCCACGAACGTAGTAACCACAGACTATAAACAAACTAAAGCGTTATTTTTCTCCAAGTTGCTAGTCATATAAATTACTTGTGTTTTGGAAGATTAATAAAAAAACATTTATTTATGGTAAACATAACCGGTTAAAACATAAAAAAGATATGCTAATATGACATATATACGCATGGTTAATAATTTATTATCACAAAACATTCATAATATCGTATTTCCATCTATAAAGGAATACTTTAATAGTTTAAAGATTAATTGCCATTCTAGTCGAAGCGTCAACAAAATTTATTTTACAATAAATAATCTGTTACGAAATCTAATCGAGGTAATAATTCAGCTTTAAACTAGGTAGTCTGAAATGATAAATGACAAATTATTATTATCTACTATTATTAAATAATTGCGCTAGAGTCGTTACAACCCTGAAACAAATAGATATTATGTTTCTGATGATACAGATGATATTAAATATCTTTCTGGTACCATAGTTTATTTTCATTGCGTGTTTAATTTATGTATGTATAACAAAGTGTTATAAATATCAGTATGAAAAAGGTAAGTCAGCGCAGGATACTTAATAAACCTTACTTGTCTTTATCAAGAGAAATTCCCACAAAGAGAGATTTCCATGTATGCTTTGCGTATTAGAAATAATAAGACAAAATGTACAAACAACGCCATAACTAGTTCGTACTGATAATCTTTGTTATATAAACAACAGTTAAGTGTATTGCTTACGTACATATTATAATACGCACCGACCCATAAAGAAAATGGAATACTTGAGTAGTCAATGTTAGCTCGACAAATAGTTGATTTTTTAAATATTTACTGATGTCGTGCCAAACAACGTTTTTAGAAACCGACTTTAGATCAGCTCCTTTTTGATATTTACCGTGCTTATTATAAAGTAATAGAAAATAATAAAAAATAGGTCTACAAAATACCAAGAACCAACACTGGGACTATGTTGACACTGCGTTTCTTCGCATTAATTTTTGCTACTTTTTTTTTCAAAATCAACCGCTTTCGTTTCAAAATACGATGACAGTTTTAGCCATGATTTTGACCAAGATAAAACCGCGAGACAGTGCATATATTAATTGTGTTACATAGGTAGCTAAGATATAAAAAAATCTGTCTGGAATTTTGTCTGCACAGTTTTTTTTGAAACGAGTCAAACGAGAAATAAATTTTATTTCCCAATTATATTCTAACATCCACGCATAAAAACAAACCAGGTACCTCTATTCTAGATAAAATCACAACAGGGGACGCGTTTTGAACTAGAAAGTGGAATAATAAGCGAAATAAAGACTCTAGTGAGATAAATGATAACCCATAAAGGGGCACGTTGGCTCTAGTTGACGAAATCTGCCAAAACGGTATCTACGCATTCTTGTGACAAATTTTGTCTAGTTTTTAAATTCATACGGTATAGTTTCCTGTGTTGATTGTTAAAAAAAAGATTATGAACAATAAATGTCAAAAGCATCGGAATAAATAATAATTAATTACGGACTGGTTTTTAAACTAGGCGTTCTAGATTTGCAGAGCTTCAAAAGTCAAACAACAATTCTCAACCATTGATTCGTATATACAAAACGGACACAGGTAGAGTCTTATTCAGGATAATTGTTACGAAGACCTGTAATTCCAAAGTTTATTCAATAAAAACGTTGTAACTTAAAATAATATCGGATATTTTACCAAATCATCATGTAATAAAATAAAATGTGTAATGAAAACCGAATGTCAGTGCAGTAAAAATAATAAACCCCGTAACTTTAATACAATGGGGCGGATCATATTACTCAAAATTACACATCCAAAACCATAAACCCTCTCTTTTAAACTACATGATTGAAAAATGAATCGATACTTTCGATTTTCCGTAATCTATGATATTGGCCTTAAATCGAATTATTCGAATTTTATTATTTAATCGAATTGCGGCACCTTTGAATATGCAGATTGCAGATATCGACAGTCGCATTAACCAAAACGTCAACATATTGCAAATTATCGACGAAAAGACATTAATTCTGAGATATGAATGCAATCGAAACATGAACCTGTTCTCTTTTTATTCAGCTTAATTTCAATATTTTATATCGAAATTAAGCTGTGCTTAAAACTTTACATACGAGATACCGCCCTAACGTTAATCTTTACTAATATTATAAAGCTGAAGACTTTGTTTGTTTGTTTGAACGCGCTAATGTAAGGAACTACGCATCTGATATGATTTTTTTTTTGTCTTAAATAGCTCATTTGTCGAGGATGGCTATAGGCTTATATATTATCACTCTAATACCAATAGGAGCGGAGAAATGCAGGTAAAACCGCAGGACACAGCTTTCAATTTCTTATAATGAAAGTACAAAGACTATAATATATTGTTCTAGTAGGCTTTTTGGAGAACACATAAATGTTCTGACATTAATCAATATGTTCCCAAGAGCTCATAACATAATGATAAATGATAATGGATATTATGTATAATTAATTATTATGTATTCCTTAGTCTGACGTATACATCACACAACATTACTAGTAATTTTCTGGATAATTATATACAACTACTAGGTTTCCGCCCGCGGCTTCGTCCGCGCAGTCAAAGAAAAACCCGCATAGTTCCCGTTCCCGTGGGATTTCCGGGATTGCGTCATTTTCCCGGGATAAAAAGTGGCCTATGTCCTTTCTCGGGTATCAAAATATCTCCATACCAAATTTCATGAAAATTGGTTCAGTAGTTTAGGCGTGATTGAGTAACAGACAGACAGACAGAGTTACTTTCGCATTTATAATATTAGTATGGATTACATTTTGAGTGACCATTTTAATATATTTTATAACTGTTATTAGAAAGCCTGGTGAAAATCCTAAACTGAAAGGGCCTCACGATAGTTATTTGCAAATCGGTATCTCGTATAGATTTTAATTGTCTAATTTAAGTATGGTTAGTTAACGTTCATATATCATTAATTAGTATTGTTAATTTTACTATATTCTTCCATACAATTTGTGTTTCATATTATTAGTAAGGTTAGTAAAACATTGTTTTTTAGTCGTAAACTTCACTAGCATAGAAAATCTGACATAGTATATTGGCATGGTATAATCCTGAATAGTTTTGTTACCGAAGTTAATTTCATGCGATCTATTATCTATTTTAAACTCTCAACAAAAGCTATATATACCGACAATTGAGTTGAACAACTAATCAAGAAGAAAATAAACAATTCAAAAGACAATCACCCTTCTTAGAAAGCCAATTCCGAGTCTCCAAACGATCATACAACGCCTACAACAGTTACATACATTCCAATGTTTTGTTCTATTGACACTTATAGTCCATAGCCCAATGATATAAAAGTATAATTAACGCGTTCTCCATGCAGAGTCCACGTATGCACGCACTAAAGCAATAGCAATCGATTACATGTTAAAAGGCTTGGAGTTCGACACTAGAAAACCATCCGTAACAATTAAACGTAACATAAAAATAAGGCAGATCCACACAGAGCGAGTAGCCTCGCCATTTCTTCATTTTGCTATTGTGACAACAGAAAATATTTTAATTTGTTTATATATCCCATATTTTAAGAGAAAATAAATAAAAAAGAATAACGATGTGATGATGTCATCCATACGCGACTGTACAATAAATATGTACAAAAAAGTCACACGCTATTTTTTAAATAATAATTTTTTAAATCTAAATTAGCACAGGAAAAAATGTTGTCCACCGTATACAAAATATGGTTACTTACTGTTATTCTGATCAAGTTTTGACTAAAAAAAAAACAAGTAGCTTAAATTTTTGAAATGAATAGCTACGTGAAGCTCAGTCAGTGTGAACGTGGCTCGGTCGAGGAAAATGACAGCACACGTATTTTCCTGCTCGCTCTGTGTGAACTCGCCTTATGACTATGCACAAAGATTCTAAGTGAAGACAATGTGAACGCCTTCATTGACTTTGAACATTTTACGAGGCAAAACATTGACGACCGTGGACTTGGATATTACATTGTAATTAGATTATTGTGATGATTTTGCTCGTAGTCTCTTTTGATCCTGACTGACATAAGTTTAGAGGTCGATGTCAACTATTCTAGTGAATTCACAGAAAAGAAATAATATACGTACAATAGCTACAGAATACTAGTCATATTATTATGCCGATCGCTTCTTAAACTTTGTCGTTATAATAATTTTTTAAATGATTACTTCACGCTATGATAAGATGATTAATTATCATCATATTATATCAAAAGTGGTTAAAAAAACTTTGGTAAGTATAATCAAAAATAAAGAAAAACGTGAAAAACGTCTCTTAACTAAATAACTGAAACTTTTAAGTAACCTAAATTGATAAGATGACACAAATAAGTTATATTATAATTTTTAATTTATGCAAATCTCATGTCAAAGTATTTTCTGCACGCAGATAAAAATATAATTTGCTGAATATGAAATGTTTAAATAACGCTCATCTATCCATCAGAGTGAAGACAGGCCTAAAATTCTCACTGACGTACGCATTAAAGATTTTGTGTGGAAATGAGTAATTACTGTAGCTACAGTGTTTTTGTAAGTTCATTCATTCAAGTCTTTTATGTTTACGAAAGATTGATCGGCTTAAAAGCCGCTTCAAAGAAAAACAATTAAAATGTGACATCTATAGAGCGAAAGTTTAAACCTTTTCATATTATTTATATTAATGGAGTTATCATTCTGTCAACAATGAAAAATATCGTTTCTTGGAGTACTTGATAAGTTCCGAGAATGTTGTAAACCAAAAGTTGGTCTCTTGGTAGATAATATTTTTTAATTACAAAAAATTTGGAGATATTTACTCACGACTTCTTAAATTTATCGGTGTTACCGTTTCATTACTTATTGTTACTGGGGTAACTATTTTTTAATTAAAATTTTAATTCATAACGTCAACTTAAATAGTTAATTTAAAATCATATAACTTTATAGAAAGCTTTAGTGATAAATAATATTCTAGTTTACAGCAAGGTATAAAAAAGAAAAAAGCAAGAGAATAATTGCGATTGCAGAAAAAATACACATTAGGTAGGTACTTTTCATTATTTCTTTATAAACGAGTAGATACTATATTGAAATGTAATAAAGTAAAACTTCCTGTTTCGAAATAAATAAATATCCAAAATTAAGTGAGATATATAAAATCTACCAATACAAGAAAGCTAATTTGAAAGTCAACTTGTTAAATATAAGAACAACATAAAAAAAACTTGTACAAAAACTAGATGTAGGTTCTTTTGGCTTGACAACATCACACTTCACATGACATGAAAGTTTTGATATCATTTTTGGCTCACGTTTATTCCAAATCAAGGCTTAATCTAATTACTGCTGCTTACGCGTGGTCGCCCATTAAGGCTATAATTATAATTGATAGGTGTTTTAATGCTAATGAATAAACCCAAAAAAATACAAGCCAAAGAGTTTATCAAACATCTTTTACATTAGACACTTATAAACACTTAACTGAACTGACACGAACTAAATTCGTTGACCCTTGTGACAAGGAAGTTGACCAGTATGGTAATACTAGAGAAGAGCGGAAGAAAAAGATAGTTATCTCGCAATAAGTGTGGCATCGTGCCGAATGGCGAACATCAGTTGAAACGGTTGGGATGTAATTTGGCAAATATTTTTATTTATCTTATTGATTCATTACCCTTTACAACAATTGTAAATAGGAAACTTTTATTATATAATTAATATAGTTTATAAGACAGTCATCGCTTTGTAGCGATCTTTTCAGCAGATTAGTCATTCACTTATTAGATATTTTATGCGTACCAAGATGACCTTCAAAGGCCTGCCTATTTACTACCTTTACATAACGGCAATACGGACGTCTTGATAAATTATAATTCACAAAAGAAATAGTGAGAAATGCTCAAACACTTCTCATACTGTCAGCAGTAGAGCACGCAGTTATAAATTTGATTATGATCTTGTCAAGAATGCTCCTTTTCTACAATTAATCTTACCAGTAACTTGTACACGTAACCAGCGATTAATTTTAATTTACGACATAGAATTATAATTATTAATTATACAAACGCCTATTTTCGAAAACACTTGAGCCGCCTCTCAGAGGTTGCGGTAATTTATTTTTATTAATTGATATTAAATAGCGGCAAGCGTATAAATCAAATCTTCGCTTATCGGAGTTAGAAATGGATATTATTAATATAACAGATTTTGTAACTAATTGCACTATAGAAATCAATTTGGGGCTCAAATTTTAAAGAATATTACGAGTAATTAGAATCGAAAGAAAAGACAAACGTTTTGTCATGAGAACGAATCAATAGCAATACATGCTAATTTTGCCTCTTCATTCAATTTTTTGTACAAACAATAACAAGATATCACTGTGTAGAGAACAGATAACAAAAAATCAGACCGTATGTCGTATTGAGAAACGTTAAGAACAAAAGAGCGTACAATTCCATCAACAACAATGAACCATTAAAGCGCTCATACGATTATCATCACGTTCAATTAAGAAAAAAACCGTATCACTGTGCGTATCTCCTAAGCACTTAACCCGGTAGTATTTAGATGGAACTCGATAGTGGTAATTTCTCCGAAACCTGACTCACAGATATGATCGCCAGCTCAAAATGACGGGCATCATGAATTAAGATGTTTTAATATGAAGCGCGTCAATCTCTGATGTTTTCCACTTGCGCGCGTCCACTTTTCTCTTGAAGGGCTGATAAAATCTCTCGAAAGACAAGATTGACCTTTACTTTACTTTAATGGAGAATATTGATGTGCTTTTGTTTATTTTAAATTTAATTTATAAGTAGCACGATTTTCATTACCTGTACATTTTTTTATGTTTCTCATTTATTTATGGCGTGTTAAATCTGAAGCGTGATAAACAACTAACGGAAAAGTTGAAATATTGTTTAAAACTTTAAGGTTATTGAATTCTCAAGCCAGAACTAGAAACGATGGGAAAAATTAGTATTTCGGAAGAGTTTTACGATCACTTTTTGCAATTCTACGCTCCGCTCATTTTTCCCGTTTCATTTGGCGTTGATGTGTTTGTTGACGTCTGAAATAGCAATATAATATATGTTTTATTGCTTGACACTAGAAAAATATTCCACTTTATATTCCTACTAGTGGTCCGCCCCGGCTTCGCCCGTGGTACCTACATGTTTAAACTATCCTATCTCTCAAGTTGGATTGAACTGCACATGGTGTGCAAATTTTATTATAATCGGTTAAGTGGTTTAGGAGTCCATTGAGGACAAACATTGTGACACGAGATTTATATATATTAAGATTAAAAATAATAAACATAAAATGTTGTCTGGTTTTTGTCTGTATCCTCATCCTCATTTAAAACGACTTTTACTGTGAGAAATCATGATATTATGAGAAGTAAACAACTTGAAATAATAATAAAGTAGAATAAAATAAATATAATTTTATTTTATAAATAAATTTCTCTAACGTACGTTTAATCCATACACATTTAAAGTACGTTTATAAACATAAGACTTTATTACGATCCTTTGTGCGAAACTCAAAAAAGTATATTATGTCCATATATCGTATAATTTGCAGCAAAATCTTTTTCAAGACAAAACGACCGGACATTAAGTTTTATTTATTTTTTTATCGTCATTTTGTTTAATATAAACAGTTGATGCTAAGCAGTATCATACGAATCAGTTTCTGAGTAGCGCACTGGAAAAAAGACATCGTAATAAAGGTGCCCAAAAATGAGCAAGACGCCAGTTATTTGGCAAAACAAGACAATCATTTTATACATCCTTCGTATTCATTGTATATTATGAACTTTAGCGTACCCGGATGGTACCTATTAATCGCCTGCAATTATAATAATCAAGAGAGGAAAACCGTCTGACCATAAACAGTATTGTAGTTAATGATGTGTAAAAAGCAAAAGCTTCATCATCAGTGAGCTTGAGCTTTCAATATAGGGATTTGGCTCACATGGAATGTATGATTTATGTTATACCTACTAGCTGATGCCTTTTGTGAATATAATTGCATTGAAATGTATAAAAATGTCATTGTTTCGAAATACAGGCTTCCGCCTGTATCCAGATAATAACTATCCAACTATTCAAATGATTAATTTTAGGATAAAAAATATTTAAAAGACATTCAAATACCATAAGGCATGTAAGATTTTTGTTTAAACATAGCATGGTTTATACATACAGATTTGCTTTCCTACAATAATAGATTATTCAAGTTGCATATTTTTCTTAGGACATAAGTACAAATAGTTAAAATTTTTAAAGGTTGAATTACTTTAGCTATTATTATGATGCAGCATGTAATTAACGCTTAATTTGCAATATTAATTTAACTACAAAAAGTAGGTATCAACTTTAAATGCATTTTTAGTAGATACATTACAAGTAGTTTACCTACATTCGATAGTATGTACTTTATTCTATGGATATTTTTTAAACATAGAAATTTGGATTAATTTCTAAGGTTAATTTAATTTTTGTTGTGTACCAAAATTTACTATTTTATTAAAATAGGTAGCATATTTTTAAGTTATTTGCAGTGTCCAGAGCACGTTTATAATTTTGAATAGTCTATAAATATTAAATTTTCTCGTATTTATACAGAAATCGTATTAAGTCTGAATACTCGAATTTATTAACATTCATCAGCCAACACAATGATGGAAAATTTCATAAAGATGACGTTATAACGAATCAACATCGAATTGTGGATTCTTACGGTTACTCACTAATTAGAAAATAAACACATAAAAAATAAATATACTATAAAGATATCTATTACAGAGGAATCAATCAATTAAACACCGTATACAAGTTTTCTTCGATTTTATTTTATTACCTAGTATGAAAATGCTCAATGTATAGAGACTTACTATATGTTTAGTATCCAGTCAACAGCTTCAGGCATATAATAACTTCGCTCATCATAAAATACACATTGAGTCTTATCAATAGTTTCATTTGTGCAAGCCCTACTAAGTTTGAAGACAAACGTTTCCGTATTTTAGCAATTTATCTATATTCTTTAGAGAAAGTATCTGTGTTCGTTTTTAGTAGTAAGTCCTGATTCATTGTCAATTAAAAAATATCTTATTAGTCATGAATCCTATCACCTGTATTTCTTCAAAACGAAAGCACTAATAAGCGCTTATTTTAGATTCCACTTCATGCTCTGATATTTTTTGTCTAATATACTATAATCACTACATAGTATAAAACAAAGTCGCTTTCCCTGTCCCTATGTCCCTATGTCCCTTTGTACGCTTAAATCTTTTAAACTACGCAACGGATTTTGATGCGGTTTTTTTTAATAGATAGAGTGATTCAAGAGGGAGGTTTATATGTATAATAACATCCATTAAATAGTGGAGAAGTACTGTTATTTTTGAGGTTTCTAATGTGATGTCGTAAAAAATTACATTTTTTCCACTTACATTGCAAACGCAGGCTGAACCATACGAGTTTTATCAAAATAATGTACTAAGTATTATACACATTGAAAAGGTCTACAGAAAAGTCCGCAATGGTATATGTCTATCTCTTATGGATAACCCACAATAACTTTTTTTTGTCATTTACTTTTTACGACAAATAATGGCTAATTTTCGAAGCGATTTTAACCAATACAGCATTAATCCTTAACCAATTAAATACCTTGAATTCATTGTTCATTTAATATAGATCTATATGGCCCTTTACACCGTATGATTTAAGTGAATATTTTCGAAGATATTACAGATTTAAAAATTGCGGGACGTAGCGTTTGCGGCGGTACCGGCCAGCCGCCCGGCTATCTATTTTATACCCGTGCGAAGCCGGAGCGGGCCGCTATGTTTTTATATACAACGTTCACAGTTTTTCTGTAGTGTATTTAGTATCAGCATTGCACCCGTGCGAAGCCGGGGCGGGTCGCTAGTAACATACAAATGCGAAAATCTTAATTATTCCCGCTGCGCAAAAAATACCAATGATATTACTTTTTGATTTATATTATTTTATCTTTATTTATTTTTATTTTCTGTTTTAATTTAATAAACACTGCTATTTTATATAATTTGCTGTTAAATAACAATTATACAACTGTTCTTGATACTTTTTAGCACAATAATATTTGAGAGGTCTAGAGGTCACTCTTGCTGGTCGTTTTCCACGTTAAAAGTAAATGTATCTCGTAATAAAAACATCGCCTTTTTATTTATCTAATTTTATATTTAATGTTATATTTGTTATTTTATATACGTGTATATTATCTGTTCATTATCAATTATACAACTATGAACTGTTCTTGATACTTTTTAGCACATTAATATTCGAGAGGTCACTCTAGCTGGTCATTTTCCACACGTTAAAAGTAAATGTATCTCGTAATACAAACATAGCGATATATGATCGACCTCTATACGAAGACCTTTCAGTCTTCAAGGTCCCCGTGATTCGTAACTTTTGGCTCACCGATACCGAACAGGTTTTATGGGCACTAATAACCTTTTCGTAATTTTATTAAATTACGTAGCATCAACCTTGTCCTGATTACTTTTGTTACAAGGCATCCTGTTACTTGGTACATGATTTTTTCACTGATACGAGATTTAATCATATTTGATTTGAATCTACTGATTTATTTGACCTGTATTCAGAATCACTAACGAATATATTACTAAGGACTTTGAAGAACATTACAATAATTAATTATGAAGTGCTTTAATAACATAATATGCTTTAATTACCTACTTAAATATGATTAATTACTTTTTATATGACTTAGCACAAAGCGGTAAAGCCGAAGTAACTATTCTCTAATCTGTGGTAAAGCTAAGAATAATATAAATATAGACATAGAATTATAATTTTTAAGACTCGATAGTACCTACATATAACTTAGATATGTCGTGGCCATATCGTACATTTGCTCATTTCATGAAAAGATTGATCATTTTATGAAATGGCCGCATTTCATGATGATAAAGGACTAGTATTAACGGTAAATATACCTATTTGTTTTTTAATTTCCCATAATTATTTAACTCGATTATTGAAATATAATGTTGAAATAAATAGCTTATATTGTATCACAATGTTCCGGTAAAATACTAAGAAATATTTTATCTATCTACTAAAAAAATACAATGCTAATTCTTCATAAGTAGCCGTTAAAGTATGAAATATGTATATACAGGGTGCCCCACTGTTGGTATACTAAGCTCAAAGGAGGTTATAGGTTTGCATACGCTGAGTACGTAAAAAATACTTATAAAATTCTAGACGCAGTTTTTTTTTTTCAAATAGATGAATTCTTAAAACTCTATGTGTACATCCATAACAAGCAACCCGCCCAGCTTTGCTACCAGCAACGTGACCTATCGTTTAAGATTATGTTTTAATAGACAAAATGCTCACAATAGTGAAGCGGTATATGGCGGCTGCGCGAAGCTAGAGAAGAAAACATGGATTTTCAGGAAAAATTTTGCAAACATTTTTTGATGTAATTTTGTTGTTAAATTTTTTTTACGTGATCAGTGTAGGTATGCAAAACTACAAGTCCCTTCGCGGTGTCCAATAGTGGGACACCCTGTAAACTCCATTATTTCGGATAAGTACTATAAGTATAATTAGTATGAACTGTGCTTTAAAATAATGCAAAAATAATACAAATTACATCCACTAAAATTTCAAATTGGCGTGATCTTAATTCGCATGTTTTAACTTTTAATTACATTATCACGTATGTTCTCATTCTTGTTTGAAAATATAAACCATTTCAACGGGTAAAATGTATGAATTTTAATTTTAAACTATACAACGAAGTACTGCCACATATTACAAAGAATTATTACTTTACAAGCATTGCCTTCACTAAGATAATTAAAATTAAGCCTTTGGCTCATTCATTAATCATTATGGATAACTCTTTACAAAGCATTTGTTTAACTAATAATAATTAACCAGAAAAATGAGTGATAAATACAACACTATAAGGGTTTTTAGGTCGTAGTTCGATTATCCATCGTGAACCCATACTTTAACGATTTAACCCTATTAGTGCGGGGCCAAGTTTAGAATCATGTACGAGTGAGTAATCTAGTTCTTATTTGTATCAGGAATCGAAACTGAAAACCTTTTATTTGATAAAACTAATATCAATAAAAACGTACAACTATTTATCGATATATCACTCTGGAAAAACAACGTTATAAAGTTTACATATGAATGGACCGTAGTAAGATTTAAGACTACTTGAAGGCAATGGTACTTCTAGTTCAAACTTTATAATAATCAAATAATAATTACTTTCTCGTATAGCACTCATTGGCGAGCGCCCGCCCGCTCTGCCGGGACACATGGAGTGCGAACCGAACACCGATAAACGCCAGGATCACCAACATAGTTCACTGCACTGTCTTATCACTTACACAACACTATCCCTTAACATTCAACTTACACACGTACTATTACTTGCATGTACCTTGTACTCAGCAAATAGTGTCTATCAATTTAACTTGTACTGTTAATCATCAACAATAATTAATCAATTAATAATATAGTTTATCATATATCATAACCATTAATTAAATATCAGTTCCTACGTCTAACACCTATAGAATTGTTTATCAACGTAGCACATATAGGAACATATAGGATAGTCTATTTCCGTAGCTAAGGGTTCAGGAAGTACTACGGAAGTGCGCGTACTGTACAGTGTACAGTGTAGAGAGCGAAAGTGCGCGCGCGTCGCACGCTTCACGGCAACAGACTGAGCCGCCCCAACAGGCACCAACCCGGCCGCGTCCACGTTACCCAACTAGATTCAATTAACATACCGCTCGCATTGACATCGACAATGTTTTGTATTAAATACTGCAATATGATATATTATGCTAGCATTTGTTTTAGCTTCATGCTCCAGTGAGCTGACAATCTTGGAGAACTGTCTGGTCAGTGTCTGATTCAATCTGCACCTACATTTATTATCTAAGTATCGAATTAATTTTAGTAGTGGATGATTTATAGCGGTGATTTTATAAATTGATATTATAAAGAATGCATAATTTCGTACGTGTAAATTATAAATTTTATAATGTAATTAAAGACGTAAATTATAAACGTAATTCATTAAATAGGCAATTAATCTTTAACTGCAATTCTAAATAAAATTATTATTTTGATTATCTTTTATAAATCAATTTGAAACCATCTCAATGTGTATATTTGAGATAACAAAACCTCACTCACAAGTTAAGAAATGTCTTACATAAACCTATATTCCCTCTTTACTTAGGCAAATGCATTCAGAAATATTTCGGAATATACGCGGAAAGCCATAGTAATTGTTTAGCTTTTAGATAAATGGATATCGAGTTAAAACACCGTGTAATTTTAATTACATGTTCAAATTACTATTAACATATTTTTTTTACACATAAATAAATCATACAAACAAATACATAAATATACATTATTAGGTGTTTTACTTTATAGTTTCACTCTTTATATTTTTTATAAATTTTCTCTTTATACCTGTATAAAATTGTGAAGTCTACTTCATTTTTTTAATGATTACAAATTTTGATTAAATTGCCAATAACGATTGCAGCAAATTCTTAAAAACGTTTCGAATGCACTTTGTCAAGTCTTTTGCCACGACCTAGACAACAGTCTCTCTAGTCACTGGTCAAAGTTCAAGGTGGCTCTGAAAATCGACTATTTCAATTTACAAAAATTTAATAGGAATCGTTTCATATCTATAAATATATTTACATAAATTTTCTAAATTTATCAAGAGAAAAATCAATTATATTCAAATTACTATACATATTATTAAAAAAAAAATAAATAAAAACAGAGCGTGGCCTTTGGGTCGATGTGTCAAAATTCAACAAAAACATATACCTACTCATTTAATTATATGAATATGTGGAAGTCATGAACGCAAAAAATATAACACTTAATTTACATTTTAATTTACAAAAGTTAACCGATAAAATGCTCCCAAAATTTTGTTACCAATTAAAAGATACAATAAAGCCATCGTTAAAATTAAATTCGTCGGGCATCTCATAAACATCTCTCATTAAACCTTAATGTAGAGCAGGATTCAACTTTCTGTTTCCAAAACTGGATTATTCCTTTATGAATCGATACCGGCCACCTCTCACTTTGATACATTTAGGGAAAATAATTACCCGTACTGGTACCAGATGCACCATCGATAGCAGATCTTGTATTTTGAAAGTTTTTAAAAGTAAAGGATTGGCACGCAATTATAAATACTCCATTTTATTCGATAAGAATTAAAGTTAAGTGCAATGCCTATGTTGTGATAACGAAGAGCTTATTTATGTGTTTACATGCTAATTATTACTTAAAGTAAAAACGTTCACAAAGTCATTGCATACCTATTAAAGGTATCGAGATATTGGGATTCATTATTGTTTTGGGAAAAGTTATAAAAAATTTATAAACATAAATTTCACATAACAACCAAAAACGCATCTGCTCGTGATCTATAAATCTTTAATATTAGATTCACTTCTCGTTCTTGAGCATATTATTATAGCTTCAAATTATGGTCTTTAACAGAAATAAATAAACGAGCAGCTGCGTGAAAGTGAAATGAAAATTATGATTTATTTGCCTCACGTCACCTATCCTTACCCTTTAACGAATTTTATAGCACCCATTCAAAATATTATTTCGTTAATTCTTGTATAAATTTTACTACCACTAGCTGTACCGCACGGTTTTACCAGCATTGCTCCTCTCCTATTGATCTTTGTGTGATGATATTATAGCTTGTAATCTTCCTCGATTAATGAGCTATCTTGCACTGAAATAATTTTTCTAATCCGACTCGTAGGGCCTAAGATTAGCGCGTTCAACCAAACAAACAAAATTCAACATTACAATACTCGTACAGATGTCTGAAAATGAGTCAGTGCCAACCCTAGTACTAGAACATAGACTTTATATAACCAAAACAAGAAGCTTATATCTTATACACTGGAGATTTCGGTATGAACATTTGACGTGTAACAAGAAAATTGTTGTGTTTTATCACTTTCACACCTAACTTGGTATTGCCACTGTTAATACGAAGTTTTCCCAAGGCTACTATGTATGCTGTAATATTCTGTGCAAAAGGTTAGTTTTCAAAGGTCATTCAGAAGCATTGTTGGATGAGACAATTATTATTTATGCTAAATAAAATAAGTATCTGAACCAATTATTAAAAAGCGATACTCCCTGATTATGGGTAGTTACCATAATAAAATTGTAGCAACTCTCACTTTGACAATATGGCATAAGTGTCAAAAAAATTGCGTCGCTTCGAATATTTAAGTTAATATTGTTGCGTATTTAATAAATATTTTCCGAATATAAATAATGTATTGCATTGTGAAAAATTGCAGAAGTTTTTGGACACCAAATTCTGGCATAAAATTTCACAGGCAAGTGTATATTTACGCTATTTACAATATTTCTCAATACTCATGCATTTACCTGTTTAGAATCATTTTCATGGCAAAAATCGTCAATTTTATCATCATTTTAGTAATCAATCATGCTAAATATCTTCTATCTATCTTCTTTTCCTAATAATTTCATCATTTTTCAATAAACCAATTTAACAAGTAAGGTAACCATGATGACGAGTTTTTACGGATAGCGAAGAGAAAATATTGTAATAGTTAACAAAATTATGATGAACATTTAGAACACCATTTCAAAGATTTTTATATCTACTAGTAATGAAACAACGCACGACATCGATATTGCACTCACATGTGGTTTTATGTTTGTTCTTCTTTAACATAGAAATTAATAGTTCTTTTAACTTACCAAATTTTTTTTTGTTTTACTGATTTCAGCTTTCCAAAAATGAAATAAAAAGAAATAAATGGCTGTCCATAGTGCCTATCAAGGGTAAAATTTATCAACATGCCAGAATATGCAGTTTGCATTTTAAGCCTGAGGATTACGGTCCAGAAAAAAAAAACCTTTTGAAAAGTGCTATACCTTTTTATTTACCACATTCTTGTTACTGCGTCTCAACTGTAGATAAAGTAATTTTAATTATATTATAATTAACCACCATGAAACCATTAGTAACCGTAAGTACAGCTCCTGAAAGACATACGAATTTCTGAGAACTGTAATATCGTTACCACACATCAACACTAGCGATGCAACTCTCCCTTTGGAATATTGAAAAGTTTTAGACTGAAGCTTGAGTAACCAAAACGATGTTTTAATGTATTTAGCACTCATTTTAATTAAAAAATCGTAGTATGAGATCAAAAGTTATCAAGCGTTATTTAAAACTATCATTCTCTACCAATTAAAATGGTATGTACCTATAAAGATGATAATTATTCATGTAAGTTGACCAGTAATATTATAATATAAATACTGTTAAAAATATATGTCGTTATTATTTATAGACCATGATTTTTAGTTTTTTTTATTTCGAAAAATCCTGAATATACAAACCAGTGTGGTCACCCACAGAAAGAGACAAAAAACAACACTGACGTCATTCAAGGTTATATTTTCTTGTGACAAGTTAATGGTCATAGTGCAATCTCCAGTGTATTAGATATAAGCTTCTTGAACCAAAACGAAGATCATAAATACAATAGGAACAGAAGAATAAATACCAATTAAAGGTGTTATTATACTTGGAAACTAATCACGAAGATCGATACATACAATAGTTAGTCACGTGATAAGCAGCAGTATAAGATAATTCATATCGATCATAGCATTACTAGGTAATTACGTAATGTTCTTTCTATAATATAGTCGAGTTCTTAATCCAATTTTGTGCACCTCTTTGTACACGGACGGTTGATTAAGCAATGTGTTTTCCGTATTTTTGTACCATATTGCTGAAAAAATAATTACGTTCTTACCTAATTTACGACTAATTATGAACCTATTTAACACATATAAACATGCCATATTTTGTTACATTGTATTTACGGCAAAATATTTTCATATTATTATGTTCAACGAAAATGATTTATTTTTTACACTATTTTCTATTTATTGTATGTACCTAACCAATCCACTAAGGCGCAAATAGTAATCACTCGCCGACTGCAATAGCAACCAACGAGTTACATAACCCAATCTTAGATAGTCATTCTTTCCGAGCAGAAGTTGTAAATCGGTCAATAACTTCCTACATTTACTGACCCAGTAACATTTAATGATAGATTAGTAGAAATAGTACCTATCTTCATTTATTATGCAGATTCTGTGATAGTGTTCGATATGCATTGATAGAATTTTAAATTTTTAACTTATAATTTAATGTCGTTCTTGATTACATCGGCAAAAGAATCAATTCGTAGATTATTGAAACTTTCTAATTCCCTATAATTAATATAATCAAAATGAAAAATACGCAACCAATTAGTATTAACCTCATAACGATCAAATTAAACTTTGCACTCGAAAAATGTTAGTAAGTGTAAGTGTTGTTTACGACCCAGCCATAATTTCAAATATTTGATGCGATACATTCCGCTACGACGTCACTTCCTCATTGTATTATAACCGTTGTATGATTGTTAATAAAATTTATATCTTCGGTTATAGCCCTATCATTACCTACGTTTTACATCTATTTACATAATCTTGCCCACGCTTTCCAGTGTCTGGTGTGAAAGCTTGATACTTCAGTACGTTAGAATTGCTTCTTTTTTCGTTTGTGGCTGAGAATTGAGGTATACCGAATCTTGAGCACGTGTAAGCTTTCATTTTTGGACATCGTAAAGGTTTTTCTTGCGGTTATTGAGTCTATAAGTTACACACACAATTGCTACATTTTCGTTGTTAACGGTCATACGGCATACACGAAACTGTTATAGCACTCTCACAGTACTTTTCTTGCAAGAAAGAGTACTTGGATAAAACGCCAAATTTTTAAGAGCACAACGAAAATATCTACGCGATGAATAAATTTGTCATATTACATTTATTGCTAAAACTTATCAACCGCTTAAGCCCTTGGTGTAACCAAAGATATAAATCTTGCAACTAGTGAAAGTGATTTATGAAATAATAAACTATATTTCCACAAAAAGAAATCCAAAATTAATAAGTGTGGGCGCACTTGAATTTTCTTTCTCAAAGTTCCACAACAACGCCAACCTATTTGAGCTTTTAGCATTATTATTAGTACTAGCGGTCCGCCCCGGCTTCGCCCGTGGTACATGTTTACGTTTTCTCTACATAAGAACCATCCTCGTACTTCAAGGAATATAATAAAAAAAGAATTATCGAAACCGGTTCAGCCGTTCTCGAGTTATGCGCTTACCAACACATTTTGCGATTTATTTTTATATATAAGATTTACTATTTATCACTGGATAGTGTGAACGCGAAGTTTCTCATAGCAGTGTACGGAAAAGTCTTTCGATACAACAATGTATTATAGTGAGCGTAAAAGAAGGTTAAAGAAAAATGCTAACCAAAGTCGTAAAAGATAATTTAAAAAATTATGAATGGTTTCTACGTGGGAAAGTGTTTCCACGACCACATCACTCACTATCCGTACTTCCTATAGATGAAATTTTGTTTTTGTGAGTTAAAAAATAAAGCACACTTTTAGAGAAGCCTGTATAATTAGCTCTATGATGACTCTAGGTCCAAAACATAAATGGCATAGCTGAGTTTCACTTATATAAAATGTAAATAATTATTTACTATGTTACGAACAATGAAACTATACACGACTTAAAAAAAATAAAACAAAACGTTACTAGCAAATAGAATCCTATTGTGTTTGATTTAGATACCACCATGAAACGGACAACCGCTGGGGCACCCATGTAAGATAGCAGGGAAAAACTGGCGGCAAGAAACCAACAATAGGGCTAAGTGGCGTGCCATGGGTGAGACCTACGTCCAACAGTGGACGAACACAGGTTGAAAGAGAGAGAGAGAGAGATGAATCATTAAATACAACAAATACGGCGAAACACTAGTAAGAGAGGCTTTCCAAATAAAAATAACAAGTCCGGAAGACATTCTTGTTAATTTCAATTTTAAACTGCACGTTGTAAGCACGCTGGCTGTAAGCATATTTTCAATAACACTTTAAATATTATAAAAGGTGCCTTAATTTTCTTAACACATCTATCATAAAATCTAAACAAACTTCCAAGTTATTCGAATAGCCTTGAACGCCACTCTATTAATTAGTATATAGTTTTAATTTGTTTACCGATGTTGATCGTAAATGAGGGTTAATGTATCTTATAATTATAATATTTAACACAAATACAGTTTAATGTATCTTATAATTATAATATTTAATACGACGTTGGGCGCGTGGCCCAATCTTCTTTTGGCGTTACCCGGCAATTTCGACTATGTTCAACCTCTATAAAGTCTGGTACTACATAAAGCACAATACCGAAAAAAATATATAAAATAGGATGGTCTTTGACCTTTAATTGCTCGCGAGGATTTTTTTCCAAAGTTAATAGATTTCTAGAAAAAAAATGTGCCGTGGTCATCGATTTTTCCGCAAATACTCTATAAACTTCGTAACCTGCTGACTTAGAGCTCTGAAAATTTTATGTTTAATAAATTATCAGTTACACAACAGTCCCTGACGAGGATTTTTTGTTTCACTGATTAGTATCTTTTTAAATACAAAATGCGAGGAAAAAAGAAGGTGCAGCGGGAGAGGTTTGAGATCCATCTAGTATGGTCAAGGTTATTAGCGCATGTATAAGCCTTAATGATAAGCAATGTTCATGTGATTGACAGAGGTACTCAATAACATGTTTATTTAAGGTATGTTTTTATATTAAAGCTTCCATTCATATGTTTTTATGAAGCAATTCTATTACAATAGTTTCAATATAGAGACTATCATAGACAGAGCAGTCAAATTACTCTACTTTTAACGATTGCATGTAATTGACCCATAGGTACATACAGAAACAGCAATAGATGAAATTTTAAATTTCCTTTCTTCATTGAAACGTAACTAACGGCATGCGATTGTGCTCCCTGCTCAGTCAATAGAAACAAATTGCAATTTGTTATTTATTTATATAAACACTTTTAACACTTACATGTAAATACACGTAAAATAGAACTAGCCAAATATAGTAACTTATTAATACAAAAAATTGAGTACGAAAGTCGAAAATATATGCGCATAGAGGTCACTCATTAAACCTTAAATGTTCAAAATTCAACAGAAAATAAAACCGTCGCTGATTAACTGCATATTTAAATGGTAGAATACAAAAATCGTGTATAAGAAAACATGTTCTAATATTACAGACTCCAATTATGATACTCCATATAAAATATGGTCAAGTACACGACATATCATCAACTAAATAAAGAGTTTCTAACAACTATCATTCCTTACACGTCTTAGCAGGATTCCACTAGGGCCAGTTTCTAAGCGCAGTTTCTATTTCCTCCTATAAAACATCTGGTATATAGACACCATTCAGTCAACTTTTATAAAAAGTTGGCCCTTTTCACCTCACCGCGGGGGCCATAGCGTAATATATTCAAAAGTATATAAATGGTTATTATGATTAATTTATACAACAGTGTGATTTTAGTAACGCCTATAAAATTTCATATTCTAATAAATTTTATGAATACAAGATTAATGCTGTTTTAAAAATCCTTGGTTGGTTATTCGATACAAAACTTCAAAGAAATTTACAATTTTTATCATATGATTAAATAATTAATTATCGCATGTCATCAATATTATTATTAGTTATAAATCAACGACAAGAAATCCGCTGAAGTTTATGGTTGCACTAAATTCTTTTTTTTATGAAAATTGTACGGAAACGTTGATATGCAATTAAATTATATTATACTAAATATACATAAAAATTATACATTTGTAGGTCAATTGCATTAAAAACAAGACGAATTTATAACACTGTAATGAAATCGAGTTTATCAATGCCATTAAAAATAAATATAGAACAAAACAGAACTTGTTTTTCAGAAAATCTTTCAAAATATAAACTTCATAAGCTTATAAACATCAGCGATGGGAATGTTCCAGTCAATTTTTGACCACCTCATTGTACAAGACAGATTTATCTCACTTATTAATTCTTGTACCTTTATCTTTATTAAAAAAACAATTGACTGTTTGTTTAAGTTCGGCAAGAGAAAATTACCTATCAAACCTCCATAATAGAGATGGACGTAAATTTCTTATAGTGTAGATGATATCTGCCACACCTCGGAAGATTAATTATGTTATTGTTCTATAGCCCTAAATCACTTTTGAGATCCAAACATAGTGTATAAGTACACAAAGATTGGATTGTGTAAGTACCGTCATAATCTTCTGATCTCATTTTTTGAAGATTTCTTATTTACCAAGTAATAAGGTTCTACTCGTATTTTATTATACAATCAAATACAATTGCAATTAAAATACAATTATTGCACTTAATTTATTTTGATATAGTTTCAAATTATTCGAATTAGTAGGTATGATTAATGACTGAACGCATATTATCATCATTACATCGTAATGCAAAGAATCTTATTATCATTTTTATTACAACTTAATATTCGTGTAACTAGGTATTAATGAAAACTTCCTTTCATCTAACAATGATAAAGTAAATAGCAAACAAACATTAAAACAAGTACATACTATTTTTTTTTAATTATCTCCGATTTCCATTGGCCTAAAACAAGAACAAGAAAGTGATTACATAAAATCGGCGCTCAAGCTCTTTCATAACAAAACGCAACTAGATTTCCTAGGAACTTCACACTCAATATTATTGATATTTTCGCCAATATGCAATATTTACGTATAAAAATTGGGACGTGTAACACTTAATGTCACATTGTATTGCCAAAAGGAGGTCGCGAAAGCCAGTTCGGAAATGATACACCGATGACGTAAGTATTACGTACCTAGCCTTACATAACTACGGCGGTCACTTCTAGCCTCTATGCATCCTCTAAATGTGGTCGACATTACCGCATCGGTGGGAAATAAGATGAATAACATGTTTTGGTGTGCTATGCATGCATAATAATTATGATAGCAGGAATAAATGAATGAGAAATGTAAAGACGAGTAAGGTTATTATATTTTTAAATAGTTTCGATTCAAAGTCAAATGATCTGCTTGACCTAGTCAGTAGTCATCTAGTTTAACGTTAATTAATTTAAAAAAATATGTTTGAATTAAAAAAATAATATAACCAAGAGCCTTGCATATCTTTTAAGACCTAAGGTAATAAATAAGGTAATAATTAAGTAACGCTAACGACCATGTAGTCGCATCGGCTATTATAACTATCTTACAAACACTAGGACTCATAGATTTTTTTGTTTTTCATGTTCCATTTTGAAATACCCAATCTTCCTCATGTATCTTAATTCAAATCTCCTCTAAGAAATGTGACTAATAACGTACAGAAATTCACATAGTCGAAATGTGCACAACATCTCTAAATAAAGATATATCTTGAACGAGTGGCGCGTACAAAACATGGTTATGATTATTTATTCGTCACGAACACAACATTATGGGCAGAGAGAGACCATGCGTGGCTTCACATGTGAGAGGAAGCTTATCTACATAACACTACAACAACGAAACATAGGTCGTTTGTGAAAATTCATCTTTGTACGAAAAAACGAAAGCAAGCTCCAAATAATAAAAGATTGGTGGACGGTTGCATAATAACAACCGTCGGATGTTTTTGTTCGCAGCTAAAATGTTTTATCTGCGTTAAGCTTTTAAATGATACAATTATTTAACGATCAACTTTTAGAAATGGAGCTATTATGTACTCCTTTTTTAATAAAGCTATCAGCATTTTAATATACAATTTTAACATATATTGTCAAAGTTTAATATTAATCTATTTCATATTAGTTACAGTCGTGGGAAGTCATTTTATTATATATGCATATATGTATATTGCAATGAGATCTCGAAACCTTAGCGAAACGAAATGTATTTTATTGTACTAACTGACCCACACAACTTCATCTACCATCACAAGGAAGACTTTTGCAACACTTTTCATTGCTGCTCCGCTTCTCTTGATCTAAATTTAAATAGATCAAAATTCTTATCATTATAAATAGTCTATTCAATGAAAAAATATTTTTTCAATTCCATTGAGTACCTAGTTCCTGAGATGTTAAAAAAACATGGTGTCTCAGATTTGGTGTACATAATTGACATATCGTAACTTATATTTTTTCCACAGAACAGTAAAGTAGATAGAAGTGTGATGTGGGCGTGGCCCACGTGTCACTTGTAAGGTAAGATCACCTAACTTGCTCTCAGTTGTGCGCAGAAAAATATTCGGGTCGGTTGTCAGCTGTCAAACCTTTTTTCCATATTTATTCATTAATTAGGACGTGTTGTTCGGTATTAGAGTGCAAAAATGATAGCAGACGAAATAATATCAGAAATGGAGGCATTTCATACCATCGGTAAGTCTTATTTTAATTTATTTTACATATAATATTTTATGTTATAACTTCGCTTGTAATTTGTCAAAATTGTATACAAATATCTAGACAAAATGAACCTTAATCCGTAAGAAATTAGTACTATTATAGATTGAACAGCAAACAAGACTTTCTGGAATATTATTGCAATAAACAAACGAATGTCGCTTTAGTGATGCTTGTGGCGCATATCGACAGTATCGATACTTTAGAAAAGACAAACATTATAAATATTAAATTTTATTTTATTTTTCCTTAGCTTTCATTTGTCCAATTTATTTATAGATTTCCCAAAGAGGCTAATTTAAAAGAGAAATGGATAAATGCAACGTGACGAGTTAACTGGAAGCCGAACAGCACTAAGCGGTCTAACAAAGGCCACCGATACAGCAAACCTACGGCAGTTCCAAGATTTAAAATAATGCATATTTTCTGTTTGTATTTTGTAAATATAGATTAATACTATTCTATTCCGTTTTTTATTTAATAATAATAATATAAAAAGACGTACTTAGTAGTAATAAACATACTCCAAAATGTGACACATTATACTATACTCATATAATAGAAAGAAAAAAAAATACACAAAAAAATATTTATTTGTGAATTATCGATAACAAGGCTGACATCCCTCAGGGCATAGCATCAGATAAATATCAAGTTAATGTCATTAATGTTGAGTGACACAAATTTCAACCTTATCTCTATGTGTTGAGGTTCAAAGTTATATCTATCGAAAACTAACGCCCTCTGTTGTGGAGTAGCTGAATGTTTTCGAATTTGGAATTTCTGTGCAATGAGAAACAAAACAGCTAATATACCTAGGGATGTTATACTAAAATAAACCGTAACATGGTGCGTTAGTGTACATATTGAAATGCTGAATTTATAACCTAAGTCAGTTTTTACTCAAATTAAGCTGTCCAATCAAAGGCATAGATTACTTGTAGTGTACTGTATAACTATCGGTTTAAATGTGTGGGTTTGGCGACACTGGTTTTCATAGTAATTATGACATTATAGCACTTCTATTTGTTTTTAATGTTCTGTGATTTTTTCAGATGCTCGCGCTGATCACGTTAAAGGTACTTAAATACCACCACGTAAAAATATTTTTTGTTTTTTTTTAATGCTTAGTGTAGAAAAAAAATCATTTCTCTAAAGATTGTTTTTTAGAAAATGGATGATAAGACAGCAGATCATCAAGGAATCTGTGTGACGATATAATCACATATATTATCGTTAATTTTATTCAACGAAAAATTCGCGGCCAATTTCGCTATAATGTTAAGCATTGAACACATGAAACGAATTAAAAATAGTTTAAATCAGATGTTCACCACTTAAGTACTACACGTATATTTTTTGCTCATGTATGTTAAAATGATATACGGCTGTCAAAATAAATAAGGCAAATTTACATTGTTTATCTTTCACTTTATCCACTTTATACGAGTAATTGATGACAAGCTCAAATTACATGCTAGTATAATGACACAGAATTAGAATCATCCATCAAACGAGTATTTCGTTCCGCCAAGTATCAAGACCAGCTTGTCGCAGTACATTATAATAGATAACGGTTACGTAAAAACTTTCACTGAACTTTGTTTACGTATTTTTAAAGCATTGCACTATATCTAGTTTAATTTATGATATGCATGGATATGACTTTAAAAATAGTCAACTTGTATTGGTGTTCGTTTTTGCAATCGCAAACCAAATAAATATTCGACCAAATGACATCAAACAGTTAACTTTAAAATGTTAAATTATGATGTTTATGTCATTTGAAGTCTTCATTATAATAAACTATAATAACATTGGAACATACACATGAAAACAAAACGAAAGAATAATCTCAATTTCTCAAGAAACAATCTAGTTAGCACAGATCACATGAACTATATCGAGAAATAAAGACGCAACTGATGTATTTTTCCGTCGACACACAAACAGCCCTATAACTTCACATTATTATATAGCATTAGACACGCGATCTAGCTTATGAAATTATATATTAGGAGAATCATATAAATTGCTTTTTAATGTTTACAAAGCAATCTAATAGTGTGTTGTTATAATATGTATCCGGTCGAAGAGTTTTGAGAATTCTACATTTTTTCTCTCTTTTATTTTCTCCCGCTAATTGCTATATAGTTCAGGATGCATCGCCCATTTTTGCACTTGATTACTATCAAGCTAATTTTCCGTTAGTAGCTTTATTTTGATGAGACGCCCAATAATTTCTTGTACGAAACTCTCGATTGTGGTAGCTTACAGAGGTAACAAGGATAAAATATTTTGATTTGATGGTTCTCAAATATTTTTTGTTTTGTTTTTATGTAATCGTTAAATTAGTGTTTATGTGAAGTTAATCGTTGGAACAACTGTATATTATTTTTATTGTACTTTTTTCTATATTATGCGTTTATCGATCATGTTGCTCCGTATGACCATAAAAAGTACCTATTTGTGATAATTTCGATGTGGTAAATTTCCGTCATCTTAAAATATAGTACTAATGCTAGACTGCTATTACATTACCCACCTTTAAAAACATAGTCATATGAGAAACTGTTTTTCGTAAAGCTTGATAAATTCCTGTCAAATGAAGAAAATAAAATAGCACCACAGTTGACATGTCTTCATTCCTTGTCCTAATATCCTGCCAAAAGAACCAAATACATAACTAAATCTATTACTAACCTGTGTAAGACCAAGTCTATAGCTGGTGACGTCCAGGTCCAGGGTTAGAAGCATGTCGTCCACGATCTGTCTCTCTGATAGAGTTGTTGCTGTTTCTGGCGTTTCACTCTCTGATGTGGCTAGGAGTCGATACCTGTGTGAATAGATTTTAGGGTAAATAAAATATTCGTTTACCAGTTCTTTTGGTTCAGTGACATAAGTAATTAAGGTGTCCTAAGTTTCATTCCGGATGGCGATTATTCAGTTAAAACATTAGGAATAGTCATATAATTATAAAACCATTGTAAGATTAAGTGTAAAATAGAGTTTACAGTAATACAATCACAACAAAACAAAAAAATCTAAGAGACATAAAAGTGAATATCACTTTTTGGGTTGCATACCTATATAATATTATTTTATGCGTCAAGCAAAAATATCATTAAAATTTTGTAAATTCATCTTTAAATATATAATACTAAAACATATCATACCTCCTAGCGAACTCCGAAAGGGGCATGTGTTCAGGGAATCCCTGTTTATACAACCTCGCTGCCTCGAGCAATTGGAAGCCGCGGAACTGGAACAAATATTTTATATTAATTTCGATGAAGAAGCACGTGTACAAGCAGATGATGGCATGTTCTTTTCGGTGTAATACCTTCGAAATTTAATATTACGTGTTAAAATGTTTTTTTTTTTTTTTAAGTTAATTGCCACTAATTTATTATTATCAAATTATACAATTGTAGCACATAAATTGTCCAATTATTTAATCAGTCCCCTGTTGTAATCAATTAGGCCCCTTTTATGGTCATCTATCATGTAGTCAGTGGTTGAACGGATAAATTTTTTTGTTTACCGCCATGCAAAAACAAGTATTATAAGTTAAACATTAATATATTTTTTTTGTCTGTGGCCGGATAAATTTTCAAATGTGATTTTTTGCCTAAAATTATATTTTTTCTTAATCTAAAATTATATTTTTGTAAATTAGGAAAAATTCGATCACGTGATTCGAACACGCGTCTCTCGCCTTGCCAGGACAACGCCTGACCTCTCGACCACCCGTGATCCCGCTTGAGCAATCGAATTTCTTCTACTCTTTCGGTTTTATGTGCCTACATCAGATCGTCACTACTGTCTCAAGCGAACATCAGTCCACCACGAATTTCCCGTTGCACCGTCGAGCACCGCTACCGCTATACCAACAAAGCAGATACGAAGAAGAGATGGCGTATGTCATTTTCTTAAATAAATAAATAAAAAAATTGTATGCTAAATAAAAAATTTTCTATATAGAATCGGGTGCGCGCCAGTGCACGAGGTTGAGAGGGACGTTACGGAATGCACCACCAGTACCGCCACCTAGAATCGCTCGAATAGCTTGAACTAGAATCTGCGACGTCAGGACAACACTGATGGCATTAAGGCAACATTGCCTACAGCATCTCTTCTTTATCTGCTTTGTGGCTATACCTGTGACGTATTACGTATAATACTAGCTTCCGCCCACGACTTTGTACGTGCATCCCCGTTTTTCCCCGTTCCCGCAAGAATTTCGGGAAATCCTTTCTACCTCTTACTACGACTATCAGTCACCTTTGAGTTTTATATATATATATATATAGATAACGGCACTCACCTGCGAGCGCAGCAAGGGCACGTTGACGTCGTCCCCGCCGTCGGGCGGCTGGTGCGCGAGCAGGCAGCACACGAAGTGCGCGCCGGCCGCGCCGCAGCGCCGCAGCGTGTCCACCACGCCGTCCGCCACGAACTTCGCTTGTAGCGCAGTGGAACGACGCTTCATGCCCGCTGTACCTATTTAATGCGATTTTATTATTTCGACAAAATCCATTTTCTTATTTTTTTGACAGAATTAATTATTAAGTATGAAATTTTCAATAAAATATGACAGAAAAATTCATCATAACGAAACTGATGAACTGACATGAGAACTGATTCGACTAAATCACGTGATTTTTTGTTAATTTTTCATCATATCTATATATAAAAATGAAACCCGTTTTCCTTTGTCACGGTATCACGCGTGAACGAGTGGACCGATTTCGATATTTTTTTTTTTTTATTATATTCCTTGAAGTACGAGGATGGTTCTTATGGAGAGAAAACGTAAATATGTACCACGGGCGATGCCGGGGCGGACCGCTAGTTACATAAATAAATCACAATGCAACTTACCCGATGTGAGTGTCCGTCGTATAGAGGACGCGCGTCGCAGCGTGGACGCGTCGCCGATAGCGGACCAGCTGGAGGCGCCGCACGCGCCACGCGACCACGTCCACACGCGCACTATCTCCTCGCTAATTAATTGAAGATATTCATAATTAGAATGTTTCTTAGTTGTGTACTGTTCAATAATATTTTTTTATGCAAAACTTCAGTATCATTATATAGATTAAAACATACAAGAGTACTTGTATTGTCAGGTGATTGTCAAGCATGGGAATATAAAGTCAACATGAAAAAAATCATGTTTACTTACTTTTGACTTTCCTGTAGCAACGCGTGTGCCTTCTTGGTGACAGGATTCTCGCGGCTGGCCTTTACCCAGCCAGTGACGTCATATAATACTGGATTGGTACCCTACAAAAAAATATTATTTTAATTAATTTGGTAACTAATTATCGCACAGAACGTTGTGTCATTAGTGCGTCATCACGCGCTCCAGGAGCGTGTTTCCGACGGGCCCGGGCACAGCTGGTACAGATGTTGTGTGATTTGAAGAATAAAGTTTTTTTTTTAGTTAGTTCTATTCCCGGTCGATGCAAATGAATTTTCGAAAATCTTTGAATGCAGTTCTATTTCTTTTAAAAAATAAGGGAATATTTTCTTTCAGCAAAATTTGCTATTTTCAGTATTTAAAGTACTTTCCCTCCAGGGCCCATCGAAAATTTCCACACTGTAAGATCACCTGCAAGTGCTGCAAGCTGAACTGCCTCGCGTGCGGCGCCTTCTTGATGAGATACTGCGTGTGGTGCGGCGCGCCGTAGTGCGTCATCACGCGCTCCAGGAACGTGTCGTCCGACGAGCCCGGGTACATTGACTCTTCGTCTAGCAGCCTACATTTGGAAAAAAATCCGTCAAATTATTTATAGTAAAACATCTTAAAATGTATGAAAAAAAAAGTTGTGGAGAAATACTGGTGGTGTATAAAACCCCGTAAAATGTAGCGAAATGCTGAAGTCTAAATAGAGATGCATAAAACGAAAAGTATAAATGGAGATACATAAAACAAAAAGTCTAATTACCAAAGCAGTCCGCGTCGATCACAGTCGCGCAAATCCGCTTGCGAACTCCGCACTATTGAGTTTTGCGGCGCTTTGTCGAGCAAGTCTATCATGGGCCCCGGATTGACGGTTTCTGATAGCCAATCTGAAAATCATATAAATGATCAAACACAGATTCAATTATTATAACACAAATCTGAAATAAATGCTTAAATTATTTTTTGTCGAAGATATAAACGTGATTTCCCATTAAGTACGAATAACGAAATAATCTACCTTCTTCCGATCCGTCATCTAAAGTGATTCCCTCCTGGGCGTATCGCTCGCGAGGCGCGACCAGCATTGCCTCATGAAATACTCCTTGAAGTCGTTCCTGTAATGAGCAAAATACGTGAAATATATTTAATAGCAAATCGAAGGAAGGGTTACATACCTTAACTAGAAAATTTTGGACTGAACGTTAATGACAATAAATTATAGAAGAATATAATTTTTTTATTTAATCGGACATATAAAAAATGGGTTGGTTTACTTAGAAATAATTACCCTCATTTATCAAGAAAATAAATATTATCAGGGAATTAACGAAAATTATACCTGAAGATAGTTAGAAAGCAGTTTGGATAAAGACGCTCCACTCTGCTGTCCCGCACATAGCGGGTTGTCGGCTCCAGGCGTGTCTAATAGCAGAATCGATGCTGATGTCCGTGCAGAGGTAGATATACTCCTGAAAAAATAACCAATAGGTATTTTATAATATATTAAGATCTGTACATGACAGTAGCGACATAGTCATAAAGTCAGAAGAGTATCTCTCTCTAGCAAAATTCTGTCAAGTTTTCAAGTTTGCATCCGGGATCTCTCTTGAGATTAATATTGCTGTTCAAATTTTATGTATCTATATTTCGATGCGTACTGCATTTTTGACTGACAAAAACTGCATGAAATATGTACGAGATTTATGCCCATCTAGCTAAAAACTACAAATGTTCACAAGTTGTTGCTCCTTACCTATTAACAAATGCAGCAACAATGTTGAAAGTTTCATTGTATAGTCCGGTAACGAATGCGTCTAATGAATCAACACCCGGCGATTCTCTTTCATTTGACGGCGATGGTGTTCTGAAAGAAATAGAAAACATTACTACATAGTATAAAACAACGACGCTGTCACTGTCTGTCCGTCCCTATCTATGCTTATATCTTTTAAACTACGCAACGGATATTGATGCGGTTTTTTGAAGTGACACTTCTTTAGGCGCGTTGGGAGTAAAATTTCAAAGTCATGTCGTCACGTCATGGTAAAGGCGGCGATTTTGGTATCTTTTAATCTTGCCAAACCAGTTTCACTTATGACACGTGTGCTCAGCACACACGCTCTTTTCTTAATAGAGTTATTCTTGAGGAAGATTTTTACAATTTTATTTTAGGTTTTTGACAAAGCGGGCGAAGTCGTGGGCTGAAAAACCCAATAAGTTAATTTGGCGAAATGAACAGTTTATTCCATATCATATAGCATGGTTTATGTTGGTATTAGAAAAGCAAAACAGCTCGCGAACTGCTGCTTCAGCCCCGAGCCGGTGTGCGCTGTGACACAGTGCTGGGTTACCGTAGCGCGGCGGCGGGCGGCTGGTCAGCGGCGTGCGGCGCGAACACGGCGCGCGTGAGCTCGTCCGCGCCGACGCCGAGCAGGCGGCTCGCGCGTGTCGCGCACCCCGAGCTCCCGAACTGCTGCTTCAGCCCCGAGCCGGTGTTCGCTGGGAAAAGTTATAGTTATATTTACACATTCATCATCATCATTTGCCAATTTTTAGTAGTCAATATAGGTCTCTATCTTTTTCATTGTCATTGACGTACTATTAACATTCAAAACGGTCGTCAAAAAAAAGACGTGTGGCACTCGGGGACTGCCGCGGTAAAGCTATTGCATGCTATGCCTTCAAGCCACACCTCCGCGCCCGTCTGAGTGGGGAGCGTGAGGTTTTTCGTTACTAAATTTCTGGATTCGGTCCCCGCGCTCAAGGCCCGCGATAGAAGCTATGCAATAGCTTAAAAAAATAACTACGTTAAAAATAACCGACTTCAAAAACGGAAAAAAGTATTATAAATTACTACATAATATTATTTAGATGTGCTATTTATTAAATAGGTTTGAAGTCGGTGCACGGGCTTAATACTAAGTGCTTAGAGCTTAGTGTTTTATTTAATACTTTTTAGTGTATTTTTCAACACGAATCAAACGACCCCAAACTCGAAAAAAAAAAAGTTCAGTCAATTAATTACTGAGTTGCTATGGCTACCTTTCGATTCCATCATCAAATCAGTTCTATGTCATGATAAATTTTCATCGCTATCCAATTTACATACGTATACAAAATTTCAGCTCAATCAGTAACCGGGAAGTGAATCAAAGTTACTTGCTAGATATTCAATTATAGAACAGTGCCGATAATTTTAGAAACAAAAATCACAGTATGATCCCATTAGAAAAGGGGAATATGATAAAACTTAAAATGGTATCGGTAAAATTTTAGTTGTGGATTGATTGATTGATTGATTGGTTGGTCGGTCGGTCGGTCGGTCGGTCGGTCGGTCGGTCGGTCGGTCGGTCGGTCGGTCGGTCGGTCGGTCGGTCGGTCGGTCGGTCGGTCGGTCGGTCGGTCGGTCGGTCGGTCGGTCGGTCGGTCGGTCGGTCGGTCGGTCGGTCGGTCGGTCGGTCGGTCGGTCGGTCGGTCGGTCGGTCGGTCGGTCGGTCGGTCGGTCGGTCGGTCGGTCGGTCGGTCGGTCGGTCGGTCGGTCGGTCGGTCGGTCGGTCGGTCGGTCGGTCGGTCGGTCGGTCGGTCGGTCGGTCGGTCGGTCGGTCGGTCGGTCGGTCGGTCGGTCGGTCGGTCGGTCGGTCGGTCGGTCGGTCGGTCGGTCGGTCGGTCGGTCGGTCGGTCGGTCGGTCGGTCGGTCGGTCGGTCGGTCGGTCGGTCGGTCGGTCGGTCGGTCGGTCGGTCGGTCGGTCGGTCGGTCGGTCGGTCGGTCGGTCGGTCGGTCGGTCGGTCGGTCGGTCGGTCGGTCGGTCGGTCGGTCGGTCGGTCGGTCGGTCGGTCGGTCGGTCGGTCGGTCGGTCGGTCGGTCGGTCGGTCGGTCGGTCGGTCGGTCGGTCGGTCGGTCGGTCGGTCGGTCGGTCGGTCGGTCGGTCGGTCGGTCGGTCGGTCGGTCGGTCGGTCGGTCGGTCGGTCGGTCGGTCGGTCGGTCGGTCGGTCGGTCGGTCGGTCGGTCGGTCGGTCGGTCGGTCGGTCGGTCGGTCGGTCGGTCGGTCGGTCGGTCGGTCGGTCGGTCGGTCGGTCGGTCGGTCGGTCGGTCGGTCGGTCGGTCGGTCGGTCGGTCGGTCGGTCGGTCGGTCGGTCGGTCGGTCGGTCGGTCGGTCGGTCGGTCGGTCGGTCGGTCGGTCGGTCGGTCGGTCGGTCGGTCGGTCGGTCGGTCGGTCGGTCGGTCGGTCGGTCGGTCGGTCGGTCGGTCGGTCGGTCGGTCGGTCGGTCGGTCGGTCGGTCGGTCGGTCGGTCGGTCGGTCGGTCGGTCGGTCGGTCGGTCGGTCGGTCGGTCGGTCGGTCGGTCGGTCGGTCGGTCGGTTGGTTGATTGATTGATTGATTGATTGATTGATTGATTGATTAATTTATTGATTGATTGATTGAATGATTGATTGATTGAATGATTGATCTGACTGACTGACTGACTGACTGACTGACTGACTGACTGACTGACTGACTGACTGACTGACTGACTGACTGACTGACTGACGGACTGACTGACTGACTGACTGACTGACTGACTGACTGACTGACTGAGTGACTATAACAATCGGTAACCGTGAAGTGAATCAAAGTTACTTGCTAGATTTTCAATTATCAAAAATGCTCATAAAATAAAAACTACTGGGCCTCCCCGAATCAAATTTGTATGGGACCAATTCGAAACCATTCCGCATCAAACAAAAAAAGAATCACGTAAATCGGTTCAGATCAGAAACCTCGGCCTAATCGGTGTACATACATAAAAAAATATACCGGCCGAATTGATAACCTCCTTTTTTTGAAGTCGGTTAAGAACTCAAAGGAATATTTGTACCAAAATTTTTAACTTTTACTTAAAAATTGTAATATTATCGAATACAGCGCCATCTACACCAAACATCACTTACCTCTAACAACGCCCGCCCAGCCCAGATGGCAAACCGCAGCCAGTATCTTCCACACAGCGAGCTGCTCTTGTTCCGTGACTCCTATAGCTTGTAGCGCGTCTTTCAAAGCCGCAAATTCGCTGGGCGCTTCAGCTTTGTCCGTAGAACTTATGTATGGGTTCGGTGCGCTAACTGGCGCTTGATCGAGGAACAGCTCGCGGCGAAGACGACCATCGCAGCCGTGGAATAGACTGGAAGATAGAAAATAT
The DNA here is from genome assembly GCA_029959065.1 of Colias behrii. NCBI lineage: Eukaryota > Metazoa > Arthropoda > Insecta > Lepidoptera > Pieridae > Colias > Colias behrii. The sequence goes on from JARWMC010000017.1 coordinate 4,224,681, forward strand.
TGTAACTGCTTTTTTTTTAAATATTTTTTTTTTGTGGAAGGATGAACTGCTACGTTACGTAAATGTGCGTACGGATTGCGCGTTCATGTGTTACGCGTAGTGGAGAAACACTGTCCACGCGTGCATTGGATACGCGTACAGCTCCTGTACGGACCGCCGCGAACCTGTACGCGAGGTCAATCGATCCAAAACGCTCCGCGAGCCCCAGTCATTCGCCATCACTCAGAATTTTCAGTTCATTTGAAATTGCCTTCTATGCATATTGGCGTAAATCGTTATTTCGATAATCATTTAGTGTGCTATCCCACATGACCCGGTGAAATTCATAAAGTTGAATCAATCTGATAATATTTTCATTAATAAAACTCGAAGAACACGCGTGTTTATTCATTTTGCCGTCCAAATGTAGCGTAGCCGGCCGCGCGCGTTCTCTTTGACGCGCGACCAAAAACCGACTGACGATCGGCTCGCGCTCGAGTTGGCTCGCGCGGTACGCGTACCCCAAGAGTGAACGCGTAGCTGCAGGTATGAACTATGGTACAGGTATACCAGGGTATGCGCAATCCGTACGCAGCTTAACACGTTACAACGCGAGTCGGTATAGCTTTGCATTTAAAAAGAAAAGGTAAATTATGGGTCTATCGATAACAACTCGTGCAGTGATGGCTCGAAAGGTGAAAAATTACAAATGGGATTAAAAATCTAAAATTATTATTTTCAGTATATAAAATTAAGCATTTATTCAATTGCAAATATTGCACGGTACAAGTTAATAAGTCATCGGAGTGAATATGCCTAATGTATCTCCTGCTTATCCAAAGAAAACACATACATAAAAAACACATGCTTAAAAATTTCTACCATTTATCTACTTACATATGCAGCGCCCTCAAATGCGACTGGTCTGGTCTAAGGTCTGGCAGCAGCGTCTGCACAGACGCAGACACCAAAGCGCCGCCGCCATCGAAGTCCAATGAAGTTAGCGACACGAAGCGAGTTGCGTGCGTGTTGGAGCCGGTACTGATATAAAAAAAAAAAAAAAATCATTATTGATATGCGTTTCTATTAAACTTTTCTGCAAATAATACCGCGTACAGTATTCCAAAAGTAATAATGCGCATTGAAATCTTCGTCGCTGTTCGGCAACTGTCATATTCCCGGAGCGTCCGAAGATGATATCTATATAGAGTGGTTAAATGCATTTTCTTTATGCATAATTTAGTCAAATTATGTTTTGTGCTAAAAGAAATTAATATGTATTTGTAAGTAACGATTTTGTTTCGATAATTCCTTGTAAGTAAATAGCGAGTATAATAAACCCACGATTGCTAATATATCTTTGTTGGATTGATTTACTTGGAAAATTTTATAGTTCTTTTAAAGTGTCTTACTGAAGCTGGTGTAATGATGGAAGAAAAGAAGGTTAAAATAACACAAAATTTATCACTACATAGTATAAAACAAAGTCGCTTTCACTGTCCCTATTTCCCTATGTCCCTTTGTATGCTTAAATCTTTAAAACTACGCAACGGATTTTAATGCGGTTTTTTTTTTAATAGATAGAGTGATTCAAGAGGAAGGTTTTAGTATATAATTTATTAGGTTTTAGACAAAGCGGGCGAAGCCGCGGGTGGCAAGCTAGTATTGTATAAAATATGGTTTTCAAACACAGGTTTATATTTAAACCATATATCTAATCATTAAAATCAGTACTGATCATTCTTCAATATTATGACAATTATAAAAAAATAAAAATAAAAACAATCAAAATCAGGGATTATCTTTATTTCTGACATTTTAGATACATCGGAACTTTCATTATGCTCTTCTTCATTTTCACTTTCCCTACTGCCATCACCTGTGTAAATCATTTCATCGATTAATTTAATTCACCTTTAAAAACAAAACCAAGAAGGGTATGTAATAGCAGCTCTATATAATTCCACACAGACAGAACACGTGCAGTCACCACCAATATTTAAAAACGACTGACGGATTTTTGAGTTTTTTGACTGACAGGCTACCGTCACCTACCGCCCGATTTGTTTTTGATTGTGTATGACCGTGAATTGACTTCTATGTCTTTTGAACAAGGTGTAAAATGCAAGTGCGTTGTTTAGGGTTCTTACGATTCAATGATTCGAGTATCTTCGGAAATACGACAATTAGCGAAGATTTGCATGCGCATTATTAAGTTTGGAGTACTGTACATTGATTCTTATCTCAGAAAAACAATAAAAAATTTACATTCATCATTTTAAAACACATTGACAGTTTAAATGAAACCAACGGGAAGGTTTTCTAATAAAATAGGAATCATCAAAATCTTTTCAACCAGTTGAAAAATCTGAGGTAACAAACTCGAAACAAAAATGCAATCAAATTGAGATTCTTCTCTTATTTTTGTAGTCGGTTGAAAACAATCACTTACCGACTAGAACCAAATATATGTAGAACGTCCAACGCCGCTTCAAGTTTCTCTGGTGTGAGTTTCGATCCTTGAGCAGGATACGCACTAGCGAGGTACCATACGCAATGCCTCATGGCTGAAGTTTTGCCTGAGCCAGATCTGGAAGTGAAAAAATATTAAATATAGGTTTTTTGTGTTTTTAGTCTAATTAAAAAAGTGTTTTTAGTCTTATTAAATTTATTAAAATAAATTGCCTTGTAATAATAAAAATCTAATTTGCAATTAAAATTTCTTATTTTTCGTGTGAAGTTGAACTAGAAAAGCAGCTTAAATTATTTTTTTAATTCTTAGTTTAAGTCTCAACCCTATAAGAAATCTCCTTATCATAAAACGAGAAAATCCACATAATGGCGCTAGTATATCATTCCAAATTGAAATAGTTTATCTAAGCATACCAACAACAATGCATTGTGGCATTACCACGTCTCATATTATGTAAATCGAGACCTTGATCTTCATCATTATGCGAACTATATTATGATAATCTGAATTGTGCTGAATACGTTAAAAAAATATACAAACTTGAGTCGAGAATCAAGAATTATTTTTATTTACATGTATTATAAATAAATAAAATAAATGTATAGACAGGTTGCCATACATCTTTTTTTTGCCAAAAAGTCGAAATAGAAATGTCTACGACCGAATTTACATTTTCCAATAAAGTGCTGAGTTCACACAACAGATAACATGCCTAGATAGAAAAAATCAATGATCAAACTTTGTTTTTATTTACACTAGTGTTAGACGTAACTTTTGATTTAATATTTTTGTGGATGAATAGTTGTCACTGTTTCCTGTCCGAACATGTTTAGCTGTCGAATACTATAAATTGCCGCGTTCCTTTGACTCGTGGCGCATTCGTACGAATCGTGCCTAGGGGCTCGGACGTTATTTATACGACGTTCGACCCAACTACCCTCACTTTGCTAATAGTCGTTGACTTGCTGCGATTTGTTATCATTTTATCAACTACCTACATCAATAATTAGGTAGCTGTGTAGAATCGCAGTACATTCTTATTACATTCAAACTAATATTTAACCCGGCCTCGCGTGTAATTTCTTACACTAGTGTATTTTTTTACAAATTATAATAAAATCATATATTTTATTTCTACTTCTATCAGCAGTCCTCCTATAATTTTATATCAAGTTGTCATTTCATTTTATAGTATAAGAATTTTGTTTTTCTTGTGCTTTATTTCAATAAAATTCTATAAATACACAAAAACGTACCTTCCAAGGAACACAATAGCTCGATCTTTCCTAGACGCGAGCATGGCGCGGTGTGCAGCCTGCGCCGCCGCGAACACGTGCGGCGGCATGTCGTCCATGCGGCACCCGCGGAACATTGCCGCTACCTAGAAGAAAGTGATTTTAGATAAGTTTATTTCCAATTATTAGATAAAGGACGAATGGATTTGTGAAACGTGTACCTATTTAAGAATTGTTAGGGAATAGGAAAGCATATTGGATTAAACAGTAATTCAGCGATAAAGAGTTTATAACAACACATATTTTCAATTCGCAATGATCAATGGCAATAATGATCAATGGCAATTCGTAATCGGAGTATGGATGGATTATGGCCTGAACACTCATAGGAGACCCGCACTAAGATCGTATATAGGCTGATTATGATGAATCTTAAGTCCCCGCAATTTTTTAAACCTAAATGGTATAAACGGTCAAATTCATATATTTGTTTGCAATAATTGAGTTAGATGCACTCGTTCAGACAGCGAAGCGACCCTATATACCCACACACTGACCACAACGGGTCACCTGTACCCACGCACCTTCTCCGTGTACACCGGCGTGGTGCGGCGCGGCGGGCCCATCACGAGCAGCGCGTGTCCCGCGCGCGCGTGGTGCAGGCCGGCCGCCGCGCGCGACCGCAGCACGTGCAGCGCGCCGCACTCGTTCAGGCAGCGGAGCGACGCGATGTCTTCAGCGCGCTCCAGTTGCGGCGGGTTAGCCTGGAAGTCACAGATGTTATGTGGTAAACACGTATTTATTTATTTATTTATTCTTTATTGTACATAATATACCAAACATAAATAAGCTATACTATAATTACAATTAAGATACAATGAAAACACACGGCACATACGTACTAAAAGGCGGCCTTATTGCTTAAAAGCAATCTCTTCCAGGCAACCCTGATTGGTAAGGAATGTATGCTAGAACGCGACTTGGCGCAATTTCAATGAATAAATTAAGCATTACAATATAATTAATATGTACACGTATGTACAAATGCTAAACAAAATCTTCGAGAAAATATACAAAATATATAATTTTAGAAATGTACACACAGGAGGCGGGGTTAAATATTAGTTTGAATGTCATAAGAATGTACTGCGATTCTACATAATTGATAATGGCAGTTGATAATAAATCGAAACAAGTCTACGACTATAAGCAAAGTGAGGGACTGAGGGTAGTTGGGTAAAACGTCTGACTGACTAACTGACTGTAGTAGATAGTATCTACATATAAAAAATTACCTTTTCCAAATCATCCTCATCCACGGTGATAACATCGCCCGTCTGTATGACGCGCACCTTCACGCGTCCCGCGTCCGCTTCGCCTTCGCGAGTCACCGCCGTGAAGCCGCCACGGTGCGCGAGCCACATGTGACCAGCTTGCAGCCATTGTTTCTCGCATGCTAGCTGTTCTTCCGATTTCGCCTGTAATTAAACAAATGTTTATTAATGATTTAATTATCTGCAGTCTGCAGTCTCGGTGTTTTCAAAAATTAAATAATTAAAAAAAAAAGTCCGTATTGTCTTTTATGCCAAGACAAACTGTAATCAATATTTAGTGTCCTTATTTATTAAGGTTTCCATATTGCATCTTTATCTCTCTCCTTCCATCACGCAGATATGAAGCTCTTTTTTACATTTTCAATTTTGTCAATTATCCTTTTCGTATTGAAATGCAAATAAAAATAACGTGTACAGCCCGGTTCTTTCAAAGAAACATAAAATACCAACTAACACCTTACATCGATAAATTAACTTTCCGATTTATAGCATCACTAGGAAGTTACATATTCAGCTACAAATGAACGGCAAATAAAACGATTATGTAATTAATGATAATTATTATTTTACACTTCCGCTAGATAGCTGTTATACATCTGCCTACGCCCTACGAGTACGAGAATTCAACTTAATAATATTATTAGCAATTAACAAATTTATAATACAGGTTCCAAAACATCATATATAAAGGTCATTTTACTCCGCAGTCCGCATCAACTAATTTTAATATTATTTACGCTTAATTATAATGTAAATACATAAAAATGTAAATTATAAACGGAGTCGATAGTCCCCGTAAGTGTGATCACAAGTCATTAGCCAAAAAGGTCACGTAGGTCAGATACCTAGAAGATCACAACATTAAATTCGTCGCAAAATACCTAATTGAAAATATTTTTAATACATTCTAGTTATGTATATTTTATGTAGACATTTGCACGTTACGTAACAAGGACGTCTAAATAGAACTGCTACATACATTTGTATAAGTATTAAATTATCTATTGTTTTGTCGACCTGTTTAAGGACATATGAAAATTAACTTGGCTAAAATAACACGAGGTATATATTTTGAATACAAATTTTCAAATAATTTTGAATACAAATTTTCAAATATAAACAAGAAACTGGAACACCGGTTTGTTGAATCGAGTCGGAACAGTAGAGTCGAGGTGTTATCAAGAATAGTTTGATAGTTCCACGATAGTAACACCCTATTGCGAAGATTGACTTTAATAGAATAATAATAGACATATCAAGAACAAATGCTGACGATCCTTAACAACTTCTGTTGTCAATCACATCCAATTGTTTTACTTAACACTCTACATTCAAGTTCGGTAAAGGAGTAAAGAGACGTTTCTAAGCATTTGATCTAGGATATACTGTGAAAAATACAATTCTGTACGACTTTTCTAACGACAGATTATGCGATTGACTTTATAAATGTATATCAAACACAGTCTATCGTTGAAAAATTCCCCAGATATGATTCCTCTATTTGCACTATTGAATATTTAATGAATTTTAGCCACGATTAACCATTAAAATCGATTGTGCAACAATGTTCTCATACATCGTATCATTGCAAATCATGCATAATCAATTGCATCGCTCGCTAACAACAACTTTTACGCAAATTAACTCAGAATGTCTACAAAATGATCACATCAAGCGCCGACTAGTCACGGAATACAAGTTAGGTCAATCATAAAATATTGTCTTGTCTTGAATTATAGTTTGGATTAAGTCAACAAAGCATTCTAATGCACTTATTGATTGGACATATTTGAGAATGTAATTGTTTTAATTAAAATTATTAAAAAGGTATGATATCATCTTGTATTAATTTGGATTTACTGTAGTATAAAAAATATGGACAAAAACAAACGAATTGAACGGAGTAATGCATTTAATTATATCATTAATATTTGCTTTTCTAAAATAAATACACTTGATATATCATTTATTCTTAGTTTTTATAAAATAACAAAATTACCTCTCAGAATCACTACATACTATGTAGTGATTCTGAGAGGTAATTTATTATGTAGTACATAGTATAAAACAAAGTCGCTTTCTCTGTCCCTATGTCCCTATGTCCCTATGTCCCTTTGTACGCTTAAATCTTTGAAACTACGCAACGGATTTTGATGCGGTTTTTTTTAATAGATAGAGTGAATCAAGAGGAAGGTTTATATGTATAATAACATCCATTAAATAGTGGAGAAGTACTGTTATTTTTGAGGTTTCTAATGTGATGTCGTAAAAATTACATTTTTTCCGCTTACATTGCAAACGCAGGCTGAACCCTACGAGTTTTATCAAAATAATGTACTAAGTATTGTACACATTGAAAAGGTCTACAGAAAAGTCCGCGATGTCTATCTCTTATGGATAACCCACAATATTTTTTTTTTGTCATTTACTTTTTACGACAAATAATGGCTAATTTTCGAAGCAATTTTAACCAATACAGCATTAATCCTTAACCAATTAAATACATTGAATACATTGTTCATTTCATATAGATCTATATGGCCCTTTACACCGTATGATTTAAGTGAATATTTTCGAAGATATTACAGATTTAAAAATTGCGGGACGTAGCGTTTGCGGCGGTACCGGCGGCCGGGAGCGGGCCGCTATGTTTTTATATACAACGTTCACAGTTTTTCTGTAGTGTATTTAGTATCAGCATTGCACCCGTGCGAAGCCGGGGCGGGTCGCTAGTATTAAATGAAAATGACAACAAGACGCTGTAGTTACAATTAATATAAAAGCACTCTCATCTAATTAATTTCAATATAAAATATTGCAAATGCTCAGTACTTAACTATAGAACCATCACATTTTTCTTTTTAATCAAACTAGAAGCTTTATTATAGCCAACTAGCTACTACAAAGAATTGAATATATGTTTTGAGGACATTCTATTTTAATTACGTGTCTCTTGTCGATGAATTAATCTGATGAATGGCCCTCACCCACACAAATAACACATGATTAAGGAAGCGAATTTTCTATAGTTACCTATCCATTTTAAACCTACGCACAAATCGCAAGTTATATTACAGGCAATTATACAATATACATAGGTACATATTAGTTTGATCGTTTCCGTAATTCCAGCTATCGATCAATTATTTTAATTGCAAGTTTATTGTTACTCAACTAAAAAAAAATTAAATCGTCGTTCATTGATATGATATGACGCAGAAAATGATACTTAGGAATTTCCGTACGTAACATAGGTATTATTTGAAAGCCGTCTTCGTCTATAGTCTATTTCGTCTATCTATTGTTAAGTATTTATTATAATCAAAAAGTATCATCAACAATATACAAAACAGTATGGATAACAAATTTTTGCAAGCTACTATACTGTACTTCTTATTATTTAATTTAGTAACGCCACTTCACATAATAATCCACAACAACACAATCAAATCAAACAATACACGATATCACAAATTAAACCTTACCCGTAAAATATGTTAATTTCTCGATACACGAAAGGCAGTAAACAAAGCAGTGTGACACAATAAACAAGAGTATCAGATAGCCAGCGTGCGGACAGCGCTGCTATTAGTTACAGCGCTGAATATCAGCTGCACAGTTTATGTCCTGCTGCGAACCGCGAAATACGTTGTAAAGAATGGCGAACACGCCTTGGGGACAATTCATAATAAAGCTGGTTATATAATTTAACAGCATCGGCTATAGGTTGTAAACACAGTCGTTTATCATGATACTACAATAAGATATTTTTATATATTTTCTACTCATTGAGGGCGGATTTTATCAATGTTAACGTACGTTCATTCTTCATTATTTGCGTGTACTATTTTCAGATGCTAAAGAAATCACGTAGAATTGCATTTACATTTGGCAAGTTAAACAAGTCAAACTCATCACCATTCTAATGCTATAACTCTCATTTACCTTAATTAAATGAGAATTGGCGAGTCCTTGTGAATTACAAATCAATTATCATTCGGGAGCCGTCGTGTGACTTGGCAAAATCATCAGACGTGGCTCGCATATCTCCTACATTGCGCATTTTGACCTATCGATTTTGTAAGTAACGATGCGGTATTTTGTAAGAAGCACTTACAATTATTCATCTTAGTTACCATCTAATTTCTTATTGATGAACGTGTAGTAAAATAACCAATTCGTAATGAGTACTACTAACTAGGTTCAGTAGTAACGTCTTTAAGAAAATATTTGCCCAAATCGAACACATAAATCATCCCCGACCAATGAAACCAACAGTAACCAGATTTTATGACGTCACAAATAGAAACTCCCTTTAAAAATCCGTACTTCCCTTTCAGCAAACAAACTAGGCCATGTCTTTACTGCCTCGTTTTACTACTTAGCAGATGTGTTGGTTACACACATCTAATGTTGACCGACTTAATTTATTCAAATGTGCACAAATAGAAAATGAAAATTGATATTGAATTAAGTTAATAGGTACATTGGGAAAGGGCTATTTGGTTACGGCATTATGTGTTGTAAAAGTGTTGTTTGTTTATCGAAATATCGGAAAGGTTTTTATTAACTGAATATACAAACAAATTAGCTCCATAGATTTGTTCAGTTTGTAAACCTTCTTGTAAAAATCCATTATTTTATTTAATTTGATGAATCCATCTGCGAATGATATAAATCGAATTATTAATTTCAGCCTTAAATACTACTACTATTAATCCATTTCGCCGTTATTCAAGATTACATTTCGTAATAGAGTTATAATTTAAATTACATTACTTGAAACATGGTTCTAATTAGATAGCCCCTAAATAAACAATGCACATTAAATGTTAGGAGCTATTAACATCGATCTGACTAGTTACTGCGACCGGATTTCTGTCCGCCTGTCAACTATTTGAAACTAAATTGAGTACACTGGTGGAATTTAATCTAAGATTTGAGAAGTTCATTCCTATAAAGCAGCTATTTTACTGTAAGGATTGATCATAAGTTGACAATAATTTTACACAAGCAAAATCCTTCTCATTTATTAGTCGAAGTAGAATTACATTATTTCGGAAAATATGTGTACTATATAACGAACTATAGCCACAAGATTAAGACTAAACATCGGAGCCTTAGAGTATATATTACAGTAGTATATAAATACTCTAAGATCGGAGCCTACATTATGACTAAATAACGTTTGTCATCAACTGGACCCAATGAAAAAAACCTACTTTGATTAAGACTACCTACGTGTATAATATTGTTTGCTTTACAGCTGCCCTAATCTGCACTTGTAGAAACCAACGCAGTTCTATTTTAAGCACAACTTTAAATATAAATTACCATGAAATTATTCGATGCTTTATATATATAAATTATCAAATAAAACGTGGTAATATTTATACCTAGTTATAGAAATACTTTTATACTTCATATCGCAGGATGTAGAGCGAACCGCAATCAATTAATCATTATGCAACAATAATAAATATGAGATACTTAATTCATTATTTTACCCATCTTTATTAAACTCTACAAATATTAAAGGCTTAAGAGTTTGTTTATTTGGTTGAACGCGCTAATCTCAGGATTTACGTGTACGATTTGAAAATTTCTTTCAGTGTTTCATAGCGAGCATTTATCGAGAAAAGCTATTGGCTATATATCACCACGCTAAGACCAATAAGCGTCGCAATGCAGGTAAAACTGCGGGGCACAGCTAGTCGTAACTCGTAACATAATGTAAGATTTACACATATATTCAATGTTATGTGAATATGTCATCATATATACGAAATCACTGTTTCCAAATAAATGTATGTTATAGTATATTATTCTTAACCTAAGAGCAAATCTTAGAGACTAACTAGTCATCAGTTAGACGCCTAGATCAATAAATTATGATTGAAACTTTAAATTATTTATTATCTATGCTTCCAATCGAATGCAAAATAATAAGTACACAATATACAGCACATATTTATATTGTTAACTTAATTAACATATTAATATGGTATAAAACAATGTGCACAGATTTCAATAAATTAGTTTGCTATACTACACTACGACACAACGACAAAGCATTATATTCAGCTAATATTTACGGAGATTTTTAGTTACATATTTATTTTAAAAGAGTCTGGTGTTTAGCGACATTAGAAACTTATCAGCTGTATAAGTAATTTTGTTTAAATGCAGTCGTGTATTTTTCATTTCAAACAAATAAATCATCACAAAGTCCACTACTTCAAACTTCAAACAACACCATCATTTACCAAGTTCAATTAACTCAATAATCAAGGCACACTTTCCCCTTACGAGTATGGGCAAATAATAAAAACATCAAGATTACGATATATCTACCATTGAACTTTTCTATAGTTAATCCAGTCACGGAGCCATTCGTCCACGGAATACATAAAGCTATGGCAGGAAGTGGAGACGTGCTTGTATTCCTACTCCCGACCATTGTAACCATATTTAGACACCAGCTATGATATAAAACCCTCCGAACTTATAATTTATTCCTTGTTGGGATGCCTGTTATTTAACATTTGACAGCGGTGCATTTCCCTTTTTAAAGTAATATTGTGGTACATCAAAATGTTGTGTGATGATTGGTTTCAACGTAGGGGAACAAATGACTGTTCAATTTAATACTAGATGACTTTTATTTCTATTTCTTAAGGATATTTAATTACTTAATAATGTGTTGTGAGTACACAATAATCTTTACATATTTACATTTTATAAAAAGATTAACTGTTGTTAAATAAGGCAAACTTACAAATCAGCCAATATTTCTGATGTCAATTAGACCCATAACAGGTCAACCGGGAAGTTTCGAACGGGAAAGGAATGAAATTGGCATTCTACACACGTAATTAGATAAATCTTTTTCAAAACCACTTCTAAACATTAATGAAGATTTATGTTCTTTGTAACGAAAATATTTCCAATACAAAGACGGAATATTAATTTGTTTATAGACTGGAACGTGGAAGATATCTTACACTTACAAGCACTAAAATTAACGATAATATAAATTACTAGCGGTCCGCCCCGGCTTCGCCCGTGGTACATATTTCGCAATAAAAGGTAGCCATGTTCTTTCTCAGGGTCTAAAGATTGTCTGTGCCAAATTTCATCAAAATCGGTTAAGAGGTTTATGCGTGAAAACAATACATACATACATAATTACATAATTACAAACTTTTCCTCTTTATAATATTAGTATAGATAGTACATATATTCAACTTCCAGGTACAGCTCCTTAGAGTATATATTACAATAGTATAGAGCGAGTGTATTGCACAAATTGCATAGTGCGCATCGTAGGCAGATGAGCTATAGATACTATATAGATGTGTGTGTGACAAATAGGGATGTGTAGGTATCAATTGCGTGTTGAACTATCGATAAGTTATGTAAATAAATATGTATCATAAGTAAATTTTATGTTCAATAAGTTATTAAAGGAAAAATATATGAATAAAGTATAAATATGTAATTTTAAATTTGTTTACCAACTGAATAAAGTTTGTTTATTCCATTTGAATATTAAATATTATATAAGAAATTTTCTTGTATTAATTATAAGTACTTTAAAAAAATATGTTTAATTGGAATATCAGAAAAACGTGAGTACTTTTTAAATAATAAAGTTAATAAAATAAAAGATCGGGTTTAGTGCTATTTTTTTAATAATAAATCAAACAATAATAATAATGTTTTAAAAATGGTAAAAAATATTAAGGAATAATTAATAATTTAAAATGATAATATAATAAATAATATTAATATTTTTTTTTATTTTTATCCATTTTAATTTTATCCATTCTACTATCAAAATCTTCAAAATCAATTTAGCGGTTCAGAAAATATATCGTAACATTACATACTTTACATTTACACTATAATACATTCGCATTCATAATATTAGAAAGTGTATCATACAAAACACACCACAAATTTATTTATAATACATTTTTAAAAGAGTTTTAATTTTAAACTTAAATAAATAATTTGTTAAAATATAGTTCTTCTAGTAAACTTTATATCGAGTACAGCGTTGGTCAGGTCACATCACTACGATCACGTGGCGGCAGTGAGGCGCGCGAGCGAGCCTGCGCGTGTCCGCCTCCCACCTACCCTTCACCCCCGCGATGCTAGATTTATTTTCATAAAAATAAGTATAACAATCGACTTACTGATGAAATGTGATAGTGGATTCCAATTTTGTGTATTTTCTAGTATCGTTTTTGCAAGATAGAACTGCACATTTCACCATGTTTATTCGTAAATATGAAAAAAAATCCAGAGCAACGCACTTCGTGAGCACTCAACCACGACTGCGAGCGCTCGCGGCGGGAGCGTCGTGTTGTTCCCACCTGTGCCTACTGTTCCCACTTGGTTGTTCGCACTCTATAGATAGTATATATACTCTAAGTACAGCTCACTCGTAATTCAGGGCAACACTTGAGTGTACTTTGTTTATAAACACACAAAATCATCTTATTACTATGCACTCTGAAATCTGCTCAAAATAAACACATAGAGGAGTAACGAATTGATTTAATCGGATAATATAATTGTAGAGATAAATGTAGAGATTTATAAATGTGCTTTACATTTCAAAAGATACACTTAACGGTAACACTTCAAAAATTGGACAATATGTCAAAATCTTTTTGTAGGATATATTATGTATGTATTAAGAATCCCACTCAACACTCCAGTTCTATGTAATTCATACCAAATCACACTATCAACGACAGCTGTTGTTAACTTCCTCAACAAAGGGCCCGATAAAAACGCTTCCAGACTCCTACTCAAGATGTTAATTCGAATACATTTGTACAGTCAATGCGTGCACTGCACTTTCGAAACGTCGCGTGGGCGTTAAGTTAATACTGGCTGGTGGCTTTACATCGTTGCAAATAATCTATTTAATACCAGCTTCGACAAATAGCGATTGGTCTCGGCCCGGGCTGGATGAGGGTGTCTGTCTGACTGTGTCGAATTAGAAATCGCACCAATCATGCCGATTTGACTATATAATTTCTACAACAATGCGCTGCTGGATTAGGTCTTTGTCCAAAATTCAAGATATTAATTATAGGTTTAATATAGAATGGTATAGATTTGTCGTAATATTGTATTTGTTTAAAAAGCTAACCTATATTTTCACTTTGCCGATTTTTAAAATTAGGTTATTTTAAAGACTTTTCCAACACTACCCATTAGTCACTCGTCTTTATCTAGAGCTTGTAAGAAATGCAAGAAATCAAAACACTCAATTACAAGTGTGATCCAAATACGGTGTTCGTTATAACCAGCTATTAGCAGCTAACTACCAACACATAGCTCAGTAAAACACAGTTAACATAACAAATTACATACATTAATCTCATCACAGATTACGCATCAGTGCATGCAGTTATTTGCATACATACCTGATTATATTCAACGCTGTGACAGTCGTATAATTAATTATAACTGGCTTCGAATCCATATAAGGTTGTTCCCGTTCAGCAAATGCGGTGCAATGAAACTCTGAATACCGTGATTAGGAACTTTGTATTGAGTGCATGACTGATAAAACGGCATTCGAAAACATCCTGTATACGGAAATGTTATTGACACCGCTTTTACAACATATTATGTTATTTTGTAATTATTGTTTACATTATAGTCCAGGATCCTTCGCCCATTTTTGCAAGTGATTACTATCAAGCTAATTTTCTGTGAGTAGCTTTATTTTGATGAGACGCCCAATAATTTACTGTACGAAACTCTCGATTGTGGTAGCTAACAGAGGTAACAAGGATAAAATATTTTGATTTGATGGTTCTCTTGTTCTCTAATTATTGGGCGTCTCATCAAAATAAAGCTACTCACGAAAAATTAGCTTGATAGTAATCACTTGCAAAAATGGGCGATGGATCCTGAACTATTATGGATTATGGACTAACATATATTAAATCTTCTTTTAAGGACGCTGTCACAAATCTGCGCTACTCAAATTTAGGTATTTAACGTCGCAACGTGGTTCGCGGGACATCACGCTCACGTAAACATAGCGCATTCCATTTTATAGACCATCTTCATACTTGATATTATTATTTTTTATATTTTTATTGAAATTGATTCCAGAAGATTACTGGGAACTTTAAAAATTCATTTTGTTACTTTTATTAGTAGCTACGATCCTTATAAGTATTTTAGTGTATGAATCAACGGTCAACCTACTTAAAAAAGTGTGACTATTTTACAACAATTTGAATATGAATTGTATTATTGTATACAATATCGAAGCTTTTTAAGAAATGTATAAAATACTTTTTTAAGAATTATTATCATACATAATATTATGTTACCGGCAATATATTAAACCCGGCATTGTATGCAATTCTTAGTAAATGTATGTTATTCCGAGAAACAGTCGGAATGAAATAAATTAAATTCGTCACATTACCTATATCTTTAAATCTGAACTTTTCCTAAGTAGCAAACACATTTGCAAATGTGGGTGGTTTTTGGGGTAGCTATAAACCAATACGAGGTCAAAACTAAAATCCAAGATGGCGCCGACGAAAATTTGAAATCTTTTCGTCATGGGTGTCATTTTCAAGGAGTTGGAGTAGCTATTAATCAATATGAGGTCAAATCTAAAATCCAAAATGGCGCCGACGAAAATTTGACATCATTTCGTCATGGGTGTCATTTTCATGGTTTTTGGGGTAGCTATTAACCAATATGAGGTCAAAACTAAAATCCAAGATGGCGCGGACGAAAATTTTACATATTTTCGTCATGGGTGTCATTTTCATGGTTATTGGGGTATCTATTAACCAATATGAGGTCAAAACTAAAATCCAAGATGGCGCCGACGAAAATTTTACATCTTTTCGACACGGGTGTCATTTTCATGGTTTTTGGGGTAGCTATTAACCAATATGAGGTCAAAACTAAAATCGAAGATGGCGCTGACGAAAATTTTACATCTTTTCATCACGGGTGTCATTTTCATGGTTTTTGGGGTAGCTATTTACCAATATGAGGTCAAAGCTAAAATCCAAGATGGTGTCGACGAAACTTTTACATCTTTTCGGCATGGGTGTCATTTTCAAGGTTTTTGAGACAGCTATGCAGGTATTACCAAATCCCCAATGTAACCGTCGATAATTAGGTATATTTTTCTTACTCCTTTAAAGTAAACTTAAATAAAATAACAAAAACGTTAACAACTACAGTTTTGTAGAAAGTCTTAAAAAAAAACAATTTTAAAGAACATTGAAATGCATATTTAGAATTTAGAAATGTAATATAAAACGCAACTCTGTGGCAATCATCATCTGTGTTTATATTCTGACAGATATTATTAACTTTAAATATATTCGCTAAACTTTATTTAAAATAAAGTTTATCTAAAACATTTAAACGAAGAGAATAAAATAAAAAAGAACCTGTGTGCCGAGAAAACGTGTCAGGAGTGAATTTTCTTTGGCGAGATTCATAGATACCAAAATCGCCGCCTTGTTCCATAACGCGACAGTATTACCATGACGCGATCTTGAAATTCGACGACCATCTTGGATTTTAGTTTTGACCTCATATTCGTTAATAGCTACCCCAAAAACCATGAAAATGACACCCGTGTCGAAAAGATGTAAAATTTTCGTCGGCGCCATCTTGGATTTTAGTTTTGACCTCATATTGGTTAATAGATACCCCAATAACCATGAAAATGACACCCATGACGAAAATATGTAAAATTTTCGTCCGCGCCATCTTGGATTTTAGTTTTGACCTCATATTGGTTAATAGCTACCCCAAAAACCATGAAAATGACACCCATGACGAAATGATGTCAAATTTTCGTCGGCGCCATCTTGGATTTTAGTTTTGACCTCATATTGGTTAATAGCTACCCCAAAAACCATGAAAATGACACCCATGACGAAATGATGTCAAATTTTCGTCGGCGCCATCTTGGATTTTAGTTTTGACCTCATATTGGTTAATAGCTACCCCAAAAACCATGAAAATGATACCCATGACGAAAAGATGTACAATTTTCGTCGGCGCCATCTTGGATTGTTTTACCCCACCAATCTATTCAACAACCCATAAAAAAGAGCATCTCAGGCAAGGTAATTTTTAAAACATAATTTTAAATTACAAATAATTGGAATATGAAACTTATACAGTTTAATCTTATAAAGTATCAAATATTTCAAATCACGAAAACGACAGTGCACGCACAATAATCTTTTTCTAATTCGTTTTATTTTTGGGACGAGGAGCGATACACCCGTCCTTCCAAGAGCGCTTCTGAGCGCGGTCTGACGACCCGCGAGAGCAAAATGTATGAAGAAATCGACAAGTATTTTTAATTTAGCTAATAATTGAAATAAAATGTTGATTTAGATACAAAAAAATTATCAGAATCTATAAAGGACTATATATCCCTCAATAATTTATAGGTAAGAAGATAGATTAGGCTTTTAATTTTCTTAAAATTGTACCGTTTTAGACCCCATTTTTTTGCATTTTATGCGATCATTGTGCTGGGAAAATCGTATTTCAGCGACAATTTTGTATGACGTCGTACAATTTTTATAAGATGATCGTAGAACTGAATATATTATCTTTAAATTAAGATATTACTTTGTTCTCACGTGTAATTGCTTTGAGTTAAAATGGTACCGTAAAATAGCGTTTTTTGTTCAAAAACGGTAATAGCACCCTTAAACGGTAAATTCTTAATTTTATGACATAAATTAACTTCTACATAATATAAGCGTACCGCTTCCAAATAAAAAAAAATCGTAGTCATCAAAATATGCCTTTAAAAGCCATCTCATACAAAGATACTGACAGAATTACCTATTACGAATTATCTAAAAAAACGTAACCATCCTAACTTCCTATAGACATAATATAAAAAAACCTTTCTTCAAACGTCCGGTGTTCATTACAAAACTGTCCACGACGTATTAAGTATCAGTTTCCCGACGCCCCTCGCATCATTTTAAGCTTATATTTACGACTCTGTGACATATCAAAGCCGCCGACCGTGTAACATATTCAAAACATAACCCCGTCACCTCATAACCGTGCTCATATTATACTGCTATATATTGCAATTACGGAAGGGATTGGCCTACGAGACTCTTATTTATAGTGGATTTATTAAAGCCGGCGCCATCTTCATATCTCTTAATATCAGGTATCAACTTTCGCTACATGCATTTAGTACAAAGGTACTTTACAACACCATTAAATATCATTAAGGAGCACTATCATAATTTCTAGTGTTTATTTTTCTTTACAATAGTACACTATCCTTCAATCTTTAATCGGAAGTTATAACAATGCTAATAAATTAATGTAAAAACATTTATTAGGTACCAATAAAGCGTCTAACAATTTCATAGTAACAATTGTTCAGATGTAGGAGCCAAATTATACGTGAGATTAACATAGCAGAGGTGTTACGACATTTGCTATTGTATTGTTAATACCGGTATGTTATTACTTTAATTTTATTATCGTTACATTCCATGCGCTAACAACTTTGAACAGTTTAACAAGTTCTTATACATAATGAAACGTAAAATCTTTGTGTTTTATAAATATTTTCATTGAGAGTCATAGTGAAGGTAGGTAAATCATTTTAATTTGAATATTGACTTGAAATTTCTGTATTTTATAGTTTTAAATATCTAAATAAAGCATTTTGTTCAAACCGTCCTTAAAAATAACATTCACACTACACCCGGTCAATCCCGTGGTTACCGACAAAGCCCATGCATGATCCCTTGAAACAAACATACATAGAGCTATAACTGAAAAATCTGCTGACGACTTGTCCAGTAAATTACCTTAACAGGCATATCATTCTCGACATATTTATTGAATAACGTCCATAAATCAGCCGCCTACGAGTCCGCCACGGCATCAGAAGCGTGTTTGATCTGCAGTTCATTAGTATTCGTGTCTAGCCCCGGCATTATGTAAGCGAGCCTTGTAACATAGTGACATTGGCGATTTAGTAATCTTTGCAATGTTAACGCATGTTAAGGCAATGTACATAATATGGACTGTGGGATCCAATCTTTGTACAAACCTACGTATTTAAGTGTACAGCGGATGTGAAATTAAATGTGCCATGAAAATGAGCTTTGTTTTAATTAGTTTTAATTCTTAAGGAACTATTACAGAATAATACCTATAATAAAAGTTATTACACCTCGTGAAATAATAATATTGAATAGAACCAAAAAACTAGACAATGTAAACGCACAATGTTTTTTAATAATAGAATTAAGAAGAGAAATTGAATTTGTTTAAACAGTAATGTATTAACGTTCTGATTGTGCTAGTTGTGTCCTTCATTGCATATTTTTGCAACAAAAGGATACACAACTGAGAAACTAAACGTTATACAGGCTGTTCAATTATATCTCAAACTTATTACTTTTCACAGTTACGCTGCAAATACAAACGATCAATGTTTTGCCCCATAGCGCACAATGCCGGTGGCCGCACATTTCTCGCACCGTATATGGAAACTCTTTATGCTAGGCGTCCAATAAGCGGATCGGGCCGGGCCGCATCGCAACGCAAAAATACGCCGGCCTATGTTTTGTATGAAACATCGTCCATTAGCGACGGATCGGGTCGGGGCGGGCCGCAACGCATTGGCGGATATCGCTTCGCAGGCGGATTTCTGCCGGCGGTGCGCTGCGGCCCGCCCCGACCCGTCACCCGTCTAGTGGACGCAGGCAGGCGGATGTGAGCGGCGAGCGTCTGTTAGATAAAATCCGCCTAGGCGGTCCGCCGCGCCCCGTACAGG
Source organism: Colias behrii (assembly GCA_029959065.1). Lineage (NCBI taxonomy): Eukaryota > Metazoa > Arthropoda > Insecta > Lepidoptera > Pieridae > Colias > Colias behrii. The sequence continues at coordinate 4,244,556 of JARWMC010000017.1, forward strand.
TGGACGCAGGAGCAAACAGCGCGTCCATTAGAGACGGCCCGTTGCGATGCGACCCGGCCCGATCCGTCTCTAATGGACGCCTAGCATAAGAATACGGCTTCACTACGAGAGTACTAAAAGATCACTCCTGCAGGCTAACTATTTCGATTTTACACTATGGTGAAAGTGAAAATATAATTCTAGTAGGTGATTTACCTATGGAAGGAACACAATTTTTTGGACAAACTACATCATCAGCATTTCTTCATAAATTTTCAATCCATATTCCTTTTTTAAAAGAAATAAGGATAAGGACATGAAATTTTAAAAGCATAACAATGTTTCTAGTTTTTAAGGAGATAAAAATCGACGTTCTTTCCACATATTATGTGCGACAACATTCGCAAGCAAACATTGGTGGGTCAACTCGTTTCGGAGCGAGATAAGATTACTTGCTCTATTTCAACATCTGATATTTATACACGGCGTAACCCCTTTATCTATAATCCCAGTAACAATAAAATACAATTAACTTCATAAACTGGAAGGCTTTTGAAGGCATAGCCGTTCGGCATAGCGTGACTGCCTCTCTCCACATAAAGATATTTGAAATCGTGCAATCGATAAGAACTTATAGCAGTAATCAGTTGTTACCAAATGTGTAACGAAGCTAATATGCATTACTCACCTCTGAAGGCATTGGTTGAGACGATAGTTCACTCCATGGACGTAGAAGAGCGCGTTCGGTATCAGCTTCCTTGGCGGCGAAGCTTACACCATATCTTCTATACAGCGCAAGCTCGTAAAGCCTGCGCCAAGGGATGCCATCAGGTTTCTTCTTCCTAATACTTCCGCGTAGTGACGGTGTACGAACAAATGGATCGGTATGAACGCCATTTTTTGATGCACCACGCCACGGCGGTTTCGTACCATTTATATTATTTTTTCCGTTTAATGTACCTCCCGAGCCTTTGCGAACAAGAGCAACTTTACTATGAGTGGGAGTTTTCTTTTTCTCATCAACACTTCCCGGACTAATTACATCATCTTCATAATTTAAGCCATCCGACTTTACTTCTTCTATAGTCACTGCAGCAGATTTTCGTCCTCGAAAACTGCCTCTCGAAGGAGTTCTAGTGAAAGTGTTTCTCCATTTTTCACCATCCACTTCATCGTATAAAGCTACAACCGTATTGTCGTCCGCATAACGCATGCGAGCTGTTTTCATTAAAGATGCTCTCGTATTTTGCGTAAACAATCTCTCGCCTGGGCTAGTCAATTTTGTCTCTTGGCGGGCTTTAAATGGATTTTCTGAATCACTGTCACTATGCCCATCATACGAACTTGTGCTGTTGCTAAAACTCTTCGTAAATGACCCATTGCCATTTTTGGCCATACTACCGCCATTTTTAGCAGGATCCTGAATTTCTATTATACAATCATTTCTAAACGATTTTTTGGAGTGTAAACTTGTGTTAGAATCAGATTTTGCAAGAGGGCTGCTGACTTTGTTATCAACACATCCGTGTGCATGCGCTTTGCCAGTGCAATGCTTGTGAATCTTGGCTAGAGCTGCTAACGTTTTGGTTCCATTGGGCGATAATTCATCACCACCTCGCAACGACTGCTCAAAAGGTCCTTGTATGTGAAACATTTTTAATGCCACTGTATTACTTTTCTCACGCGGGCATTTCAATGGACTTCTGGCATTTTGCGAGATCAAAGTTCATTTTCTATCGATCTGATTGATCATGACAGTTCTAGTACACTGCGTAATAATGTATTCATGAAACGGTGTAGATCGGCGGTTAAATATTTAATAAGTCTCATTACTAACTAACGATTTGCTGTTATCGGTCGGTCAATTCATGAATTTGCGATGTTCGCGAAAGTTCAAATGTGCAATGTAATTTGTTACGAACATTTGTTATAGGGCAAGGGCTATTGTCATTATAGTAACGATAATTGAATTAGATTAAAAGCAGTATGCTAAGGTATAAATCCTTATGTTATACCTACAAAATTAGTTTCTTGCGCTGTATAGATATGCCCTGTAGCGATAGAATCTATAGAACGATTGACGAGTAACGGTTTTACGCGGCCTGGTGGTTTAAAAAATCAAGCAATAAAATGTTGTAATTCTCATCAGCTTCAGATTAAGGTGACTAAATGTCTGCCTCCGCATTTGCTATGCCACGACGCAAGATACGTAAACACGTTCGCAGTTAAAGTTGCATAATTCATCTTATTTATAATAATAATTCATTACTAGATACGAGATTTTATCCTATTATTAAAGCATTTACTTACGAGGAGCTAATACGTTTACTTCTACGGAATTAAGCACTTTGCATACAATGAAATGTCAATTTAAAGTTTATTTGCGATTGGATATTATCTATAATCTTTGGCTCATCAAGTTATTAGCATATAACATCATACCCCGAGGCAGTTAAACAATGCGTACCTACAATCTACATGCAGGAATGTTTCCCAGTTTGCGCGTTCCATTCTACGTTTTCTGTCGTTCGAGATATTGTTAATTTGGTTATCACGTTATCAATATTTGAGCTGTCGTTATCAGTTTTAACTTGCATCTGACCGTGGGAATGAGGCTCCGCTCTCTTACGTATAATTTTCTTTCCATGTAAAAACAAACGATTTTTGCAAACAATATCGGCTAAATAAAGATTTTAAATTGGACAGACATAAAAATATATTTCCTAGTTTCATAAATAACTGAACGAATTTGGCAACACTTAACGTTGGTTTAATTATGCATATTTGAACTGCCTCTATATAGTGGGATCTTCTATGAATATATTTCAAACGTATAGGAAAAAGAAGTCAAATAGCCTAAATAAGATAACGGACAAAACTGATCCCACAAATTAAAATAAACTCGACAGAACATCCAAAACCACTTAACCGGCAACATTAATCTCTCAAAACTATATTAAAAGCCCAGCACAGTTCATATTTGTGTACGTAAAGTTTATCTAAATTCATGGTTGAACGCTTTTCGTTCACTGGCCGTGTAAATAAAGTCTTAATACATGAACACAGAGTTACTCAACCGAATGCAAATTGGTCTAGCGACATAGATCCCACCTATTCGATAATATTGAAATTGTCATTACACAACGTACCACTGCGTACACACTGTATGAACTTTAACGGAGAGGATAATAACTTAGAACAAACAGGCGATTACAATGATTCACGTAATGATATACAGAATCATGATCATCAACATTGAGTTATCGCAAGACAAATAGAGCGAGCATAATAATACAGGGAAATAATAACATTTAAACATAATGATAACAATTTAAAGAAGAACGTAAAAAAAACGTGATATTATAAGCTTATCATGCAAAATTCGAGTTCTTTGATTGAATCGATAAATAAAATGTGGCGCCAATTTCAGATCTTATTTACTCATTCAAATGGTATTCAGATTCACACAGAATAAAATCAAAATATGCATTCTTCACAACAATATGAAGCCATTTATACAATGGTAATCGCGCGTTAAAGAATGTACATACATGACCTAAATACTTACCACCTACACTTAATCACTACACCGCATACGCCAAAGCTTCTCATGCATTGTAATTGTCAATTAGTTGTATTATTTACGTTGCATTTCGTAGTAATTAAATTGGGCTACATATAGAAGGTGTTTGTTTTACTCTTTGTTTATTATTGTGATAAGATTACCTCGGTTCTTTTAGTTTTAAAAAGTTGGAGAAATAGAGATTGACAGAAGAGACAATAGTAATGTCTCTGACAAATTTTGAATTTGGTAGACTTGCAGAGCATTACTAGACCTTGTTTAACTAAATAATAGTACCTACATGTCTTGATCGTTTATGAAAAATTTCCACAAACATGATCAACTCAGAGGAAACTTGGCGACCAAAGTTTCGAAGGAAATTAACTTCTTTTAACCACATAATGAGCAGCTTAATCACGCCATTCATTAGATATTAACAATTTATGCAGTTAGGAAACATCACATACAGTTAAAATATAACTTGTAAGTTGTAACCAATACAACCCGTTTTCAGACTTGGCAGGCAAGTGGTTGACTTGGACAAGTTTCGTTTTGTCAATTGCCGTTCGGTAAACATGTAAATTGTTAATGGATAATTTTATTAATGATTTTCCAAGCGCACTCAAACCAACCATTAGTTAACGTTATGTTCTGTACTTCGATTATTTATTCAAATTAATTTAAACTATTTGGTATAACGTTAATCAAATATCATAATCGTGAATTTTACTACCTTTAAGGCAAGTGTTTACAGTTTAAACTCTGAAGTGGTATACATTGGCAATACTAAATTAAACAAAAAAAAAAATACGCTTTGAATGGAGCGGAGGGTTAAATATTTGATTCGATGTCCCCGAATTTCATTATTTTGTGCTGTTTAATCGATAGCTGGTAGTGGATTTTCTTAACAAACTGCTTTTCTTTTCCAACTAAAATGCGTAGTTTTTGTGAAAATCGAAAATGAAAATTATTTTTTTTAAGGTTATTTTTGTACTAAAAACGACACTTTTATACCATTGTCGTATTAAAACTTCTAGTAATCTCGCACACAGGCAATATTTTTAAATATATTGCCGTATTATTAATTTATTTATAACAATTTCAAATTATATTACCTGAAAATGTATATAATATGTAGTATAGCCAAAAATTTAGGTTTGTATTTACCACGTATTTACGACATGCCATAGATAATAAATGTTATATGACGCGTTCACGATTGTAGATCTATACATATAATAAATCTGTAGAAAGGTCAATTCTGTACATTAAAAATATTGAAAAAATAAATAGCAGAGGGTGTTACTGGATCGATACCAAACCCAAATATGTAATTAAAAAAATTTTTGTCTGTCTGTCTGTCTGTCTGTCTGTCTGTCTGTCTGTCTGTCTGTATGTTCAGGCATCACGTGAAAACTAACGGTTCGATTTCAATGAAACTTGGTATAATTTATACCTTACTATCCCGGGCATAAAATAGGATACTTTTTATCCCGGAAAAATAGGTAGAAAAAAAAATAATATTATCTATACATATAATAAATCTGTAGAAAGGTCAATTCTGTACATTAAAAATATTGAAAAAATAAATAGCAGAGGGTGTTACTGGATCGATACCAAACCCAAATATGTAATTAAAAAAATTTTTGTCTGTCTGTCTGTCTGTCTGTCTGTCTGTCTGTATGTTCAGGCATCACGTGAAAACTAACGGTTCGATTTCAATGAAACTTGGTATAATTATACCTTACTATCCCGGGCATAAAATAGGATACTTTTTATCCCGGAAAAATAGGTAGAAAAAAAAATAATATTAATTAATTTTTCTTAATTTTTCCGCGCGGACGGAGTCGCGGGCGGAAGCTAGTAATAAATATAATTAGAAAGTGATTTTTAAAATGAATTTGTCAAAAATAATTTTAATTTAGAAAGCATTTGATTATAACAAAAATTTTACGATACATAAATAAAATACAAACAGGTTGTTTAAACCTACGTAGTTTTTTTTTTGTTTGAGTGGGAATCGCCCTAAAGTCGCTTCTGGCACTCGCCGGCCGCTGCCGCGGCACGCTCGCTTCGCTCGCTCGGCTCGTGCGGCAGTTCAAGGGTTAACCTAACACGCTCGTCGCTTCGCTCCTCGCTACCTATTCTGATATTAAAAATAAAAGTAGAAGTTTTTTAACCTACGTAGTTCTTTTTGTTTGAGTGGGAATCGCCCTAAAGTCGCTTCTGGCACTCGCCGGCCGCTGCCGCGGCACGCTCGCTTCGCTCGCTCGGCTCGTGCGGCAGTTCAACAGTTAACCTAACACGCTCGTCGCTTCGCTCCTCGCTACCTATTTGAATTCTAAAAGTAAAAGTTAATCGATTTTAAAACTGAGCTATAAAAAAATTAAAAAACATTAAAAATTAAAATGTATCATTTATACTCTATGATAAGCTGGTATATTTGTATTGCTAATCTGTGATCTGCGTCATATTAACTAATCTGTGTTATCTGTCTGTGGCTTGTTGTGAATACAAAATATGGAACGATTTTTGGCTATACTAAATTGTTAAAATAATATTTTAACAAAATAAATTGTGATATGTAAATAAAGTAATAGGTACGTAAATATATTTAAAAATAATGCGTGTGAGTGTGATAATTAGACATTTTGATACTATAATGGCTTAAGATTTTACTTTAAGTTGCGTTTTTAGTACAAAAATAACCTTAAAAAATATCATTTTCAATTTCGATTTTCACAAAAACTACGCATTTTAGTTGGAAAAGAAAAGCAGTTTGTTAAGAAAATTTACTACCAGCTATCGATTAAACAGCACAAAATAATGAAATTCGGGGACATCGAATCAAATATGCAGCCGAGCGGAGTCTCCAATGTTAGTCCTAATGTTTTGGAACTCCGGTTGAAATGGTCTTAAACACGTTCCATAAAACTATACAATAATAGAGACAATAAATAATACGTTTACAATATTATTTACATAAGATGTACAAACACAAACCACAATGTATTGAAACGTAAGCCCGTGAGGTGACACCCGATGCGCCAAAACGTGCCAAAACACAAGATCAAGGTGACCGTCACCGCTTGATAATGATAATAATTACGTAATTAATTAATCACTTTATTACGAAGAGACTGTGTTATCTTATGATGCTGTTTTCGTCACGAATACGGTACATTATCTCTCACTTGATATTGTTACTGATATTTTCAGGCTCACTAGAATAGATACCTACTGCTATTGGGCTCTGTTTCTAATGTTAGCGATTTTTAAAACTCTTACCCTAAATTTAAAGAGATTTTTATCCAAAACAACATATATTGCAAATGTAAACAATACATATAGAATTTTTTGTCCAAAGCAAAGAACCAAATTAACTAAAGAAATATGTATAACCTTAAAGAAAATTAGCGTATATCGATACTGCCGGTTTTTCACATACTATTACTGTTTCATTCGTGCAAAATTTATTATGCTAGTACTTTCATATATAAGAACGCTAGCTTTCCGCCCGCGGCTTCGGCCGCGTTTTCAGATAAAACCCCGCATAGTTCCCTTTCCCGTGGGATTTCCGGGATAAAACCTATCCTATCTATATTTTTGGTTTTATGGCATTCAAGACATTTATAAATTTATACCTATCCTATCTCTCAAGTTGGATCGAACTGCACATGGTGTGCGAATTTTATTATAATCGGTTAAGTGGTTTAGGAGTCCATTGAGGACAAACATTGTGACACGAGATTTATATATATGTTACCGGAAATTAGGGATGTAACGATACCGATACCGATACCGATATATCGACCGATATAATCGGCAAGCCGTTATATCGGTATCGCCGATAATAAAACAACCGATACCGATATCAAACAATTCAAAAAACCGCGCCCAATGAACGATGCGGGAGGCCGCCCGCGCGTGCGCACTTTGTTTTCTGAAAAAAACTCTACCAATAGTAAACTTTTATTAGGTACTGATTGTATGTGTATTACTTAAAGTTTAACTGACTTTGTAAAATAATAATACTAAAATAAATGGTTTTGTTGTTAAAGTGAAACTTTTATTACATCGTCTCAAACTTTTTGGTCTGTGTAGCGCATGTCGCGTGACGGTCGGCTGCCGAGTAGGTATAAAGCAGTGTTCTGAAAGTTTCACTTTTACCGTGGTTTCATAAAACCACACAACATTTTTTTTTTGATTTGTCATTTTTATTTAAAAGAATACGATTAACAGTTGAGTCTCTGTTAAATGTTGGTAACTTTTTATGCATAATTCACTATTTATTTTTCTACCAAGCCATCGATATCGGTATCGGTATCGGTATCGCCGATACATTACTACAAATATCGGTATCGGTATCGTATCGGCAAAATCATGTATCGTTACATCCCTACCGGAAATGTATGAAATCAAGGAATTGTATACAATTCCTAGGAAATGTGTACAATTCCGATACCATTTAGGAAATGTATAAAATATTGTTTAAAAAACTATTTAATGCATGCATATCCTAGGAAATGTATAATCTTCCTAGGAATTGTATACAATTCCAATATCGTATTAGGAAATGTGTAAAGTAAATGCTTTCTGTAATAAAACACGTTGTTATTTTTTTTTATTATAGCTCTTATTGATAGAATCGGGTAACAGTCATACCGTAAAATTGTAATAATATTATGTTCATATTATTATCTTACTAATTAACATTTTAAAAATCAACTATCTAACTTTTAACGTAAATATCACAAAATCAACTTATATTTATTCTTATAAAATCAAATTTTCATTTGGCAAGTAATCAGTCCCCTCGTCCCGCTGTCCCCGCGTATATTTGGCGCAGTCGGATTGTATAATCCGCCTTATTACATTACGGCTAGCTGTTTTAATATGCCGAAAATTCGTCTTTTTCCAAAATTCTACAAAAAGACGGTCGCGAGCCGACGGAGCCCCACTTCGTGGGGCTCCTATTTCTGTGTAGTTTTGAAAAACACGAACCTAACCTAACCCAACCCCTTATCCAACCCAAAAATTTCTGATTACGAATTATCGGCATAGTTACTACAAAATGCCGACCGTTTGTAAACGGCCAGATTATATATCTACAATTAGCCTGCGACATATCAATATCTTAAATGTTTGACATTTCCGATAGCTATTTAGGAAATGTATAGATTTCCTAGGAAATGTGTATAAAATAATTTATTTCACACATTTCCGTGCGATTTTAGGAATTATATACATTTCCTAGGAATTGTATACAATGACGGATTACATACATTTCCGGTAACATATATATTAAGATATTCTCATACCTACGGAAATATCAATGTGCCAATTTTCCACCAAAATTTTCAGTGACTTGCCGATAAACATAATAAGAAGTAATTAACAGTATTAACACCAATTATTTCTTATTAATGTTCTTTTAATAGTTATTGTTAGGTGCAAAAAGATAAGCTATTCTCGATACTAAGAAAATATTGCTGTAAAAACACTAGAGGACAGGTATAGGACCTTCGGCAGACACGTTTTGTACAGAATAAAAATAACATTTGGATAATATATTCAACGGTCGACATCGGAATATATTACTTAAGAATATACTATAATTTAATTATTATTTATTTTATTTTGAAACATTTTTACGATCAAATTACGTATAGGTACCTAGAGTGGCTTTTAACCAAACATAATATAAAAATGAATATTCAAATCGTATAATTAAAAATCTAGTTTATTGAAGGTTTCATGTTTAGCCTAACTAAAAAAAAAAAAATTTACATTTGTATATTATATAACAATAAGATACTACAAACATCAAATCTGCTCAAAATCATATTTCACAAATCAGTCAAAATCATATTTCACTAATCAGTTTATCTAATCGAATGTATCTACAACAACAACAACACAATCGGTTAAATTAAATAATTCAAAACACGACAAAATTAACGAGTAAGCATCAAAATAAATTATGTGTTGACAAGATTTAGCCCCGGCTAAGAGTGCACTGTGACTAAAAGGATCACTTTCCTATTTTTAGTTTCTTTTATTTCAGTTTCTTGGTACATATTATCAATTAGTGGAAATATTCTATAATGGATTGACTTCATTTTATAACGGATATGAAATAAGTCCAGAGTTTGAAATTTCTCTCCTTGAAATAAGTTGTGAATCACAAAATTTTACACAGTGACTGAGCGTAGTCAAATTTATTCTGCAATTGCAACTGTAAGGAACATAAATGGCATTGCAATTCTTTCCGATCTTGTAAATATGTAGTTCTACCAACATTTACATTTAATTTGTTTAATATTCAAAAACTTTAGTAAGTATACAAAAAATGTTGTGTGGTTTTATGAAACCACGGTAAAAGTGAAACTGTTCGAACGGTTCCGAACACTGCTTTGTGTAGCGCATGTCGCGTGTCGGTCGGCTGCCGAGTAGGTATACCTACTCGGCAGCCGCGATACACGCGACATGCGCTACACAGACCAAAAAGTTTGAGACGATGTAATAAAAGTTTCACTTTAAAAGGAGTGACAATATATTAAATTTATTAAAGCGATAATGATAGGTATTTTTCGCTGCCCATGCTATAATTTGCTTTACAAACCAAAGACAATTTATTATGTTACATATATGAATAAATAATTGTTATAATAATATACATTTATGATTCACGTATATATATCAGAAACTTATTAGTTATTAGTGCTCTATTAAAATTAACTAAATTGTTTTATAATAGGTACCTATCTCGAAGCATTTTGCAGTGAATAGGGTGGAGTCTCCTATTATCGGCCTGCTCCTAATATCGGCCTTTTCGAGAAAATGGAATATAACTATAAATATCGATCTTAAATCATAAAAGTTTTTATGCAAAAAGTGACTCTATATACATAAGCAAAACCTCCCAAATTTCGGTGTGGGTACCTCAACTCTTGAAAATTCAGTAAGCCATAGAGCACGTGCAGGTACAAACGTGCGTAGTTTGGCGGCATTGCGTAGTCAAATCCCTGAGTCGACGCTTTACGTTGATAAGTATTTTAATGGAATTAAACAAACCTATAGTATTGAATTTTATGTGTTCTCAAAGAAAAACAGTCAAATTATCGATAAAATAGTGTGTTTTTACATTTATTTGTCTTTTTAATGAAATGATTGCGGGGCCGAGATTGGGGATCTGTATTTGCTGATAAATCTCAATATCGGCCGGGTGGTCGATATTGGGGTAATGCACGAAAACTTCAAATAACATGTTTAGCTATTTTATATGTTAGCAGTGATATTAATAAGGTTAGAAATGAAACAACAGCTCCGTTTGATCACTTGATCCTAATGTCGGCCGCCTAAAAACGATTTTTATTAGCTACGGCCGATATAAAGCGAATTGATGCGTAATAACGGCCACCTTAGTAAAACCTTTTCTACTACCGTCGGACTTTACAATAAACAGGGAGGTGATGTATTTTAATTTTTGTTAATTGCTATGCCAAAATCATGCCGGCACAATCTAAACTAGCAAAAGATCAACTAAAAGTAAAATGTTGGCTATTGCAAACGTTTTCCTTTTTGTTGACCTTTTTGTTTGTCCTTTTTGTTGACCATAGTAAAATTATAGAGACAGTGAATGCCGTCAAAAATCAAAATATGAGCATCAGAGAAACATCTCGACAATACGACATCCTAAGGACCACTTTACAAGATAGACTTCATGGAAGATTAGACACAGATTGCACAGTTGGTAGAGATACCGTCTTAAACCGAAATGAAGAAGAAGAAATTGTTCAATGGTTGATACGGATCTACGGTTTACCCTTAGTTTACCTATCTGCGGTTTTCCTAGATCACGTGGCAACGTGATAAATAACGTTAAAAATATTATAAAAGAATATAAAAGACCCAATCCGTTTAAAAATGGAAAACCAGGGAAAAAGTGGTATTCCTTGTTTTTAAAATGAAAGAAGCCAGGGCTGTAGTTACAGAAGAAAGTGGTTTAATGACTTACAAGAACATAATATAAAATCAATCGGACACGGAAGACATATTACAAGACCCACGGAGAATATTAATGGGGATGAGACGAGCTTTAGTATTTTTCCGAAGACAGGGAAAGTAATAGGGCCTAAGAGATGGAAGAACATTTATGAAGTTGCTAAGGGCAGTGAAAAAGTAACAATAAATGTTTTGCTAGTCATATCTGCAGCAGGAGAATCTTTACGTTGTTTTCCCTACATCCGTAGACCACCAAAAGTAACCTTTAATACCACACCATCCTCCTGGTTTCTTGGTTTATCAAATAGTGGGTGGATGAGAAGTGAAGTAGTATTCTATGAATATGTTGGTTTAATGATTGGGTGATTTCTTATAACATTTCCAAGCCAATTCTTTTTCTAGTTGATTGACACAAGTCTCATTTAACCCCGTATCTTTATTTGTCTTATAAGAATACTGAACTTGGTACATTACTTTAAAATTTTAAGACAATGTAACGAAAAGACCAATCATGATAGGTGAGTTAAAAAAATGATTTGTATCTCAATTGATAATAAAAAATGTTACCAGTTTTAAGTTTTATTGATCTAACTTCACCTTAGAAAAGGCATGCCGATATTAGGGCCAAAGACGGCAGATATTAGGGTGTTAGGTTGGTCTTAGTGGCCGATATTGAGGGAAATCGGCATAATCGAAATAAAAATTATATATTTAATAAAGTAACAATAGATTCGTAATTTTGCAAATTTAGTAATGGAGTTTCAATATCTATCTACCCAAAAAAGGCACTGTAAGAAAGAAAAAGCTATTAATGTAAAAATTACATCCAGTCAAAGTTCAAAAAAAGTTGACATGGCCGATAATTGGTGCCACCACCCTACATAGATTATAAAACCCGATAATTATGCAAAATCGCAATCCGTTTTACGCAAAACATTATTAGACTAACCTATATACCTAACATAATGGTGGTATAAATCGAATCAATTATATTATTACACTGTCAGTATTGCGAAAATAATGCAAACATCAATCAATCTGAAATGTCAACGATTGTTATTCGTTTGTCTTAACGAGTACAGTTAAATTATTTAACCAATTGATAGAGCTATTGTCTAGATAAAGTAGATTATAAATAATTGGTAGTGTTATTTCAACTTTTGCCATGTTTGTAGTTTCAATTTCCAATGCAATTGATTGAAAATTCAAGCAAAAGTGCAGAAAATTTTGCAGCTTATTAATTTGCTTTATGGAATCGAAATGGTCTATGTTAGCAGACAAAATAAAAAATACATCGTTTCATACATGAACAAGATCCGCTATCCCTAAAGGCACCAATCCAAAAAGACCTAACAAGTTACAAGTTTAAGATATTGCAACCATTACAAAACAATCATCACCTAAAAGCAATAAAACCCACACTTCCACGGAACTTAATCCTCAAAAATACCCTATACCTACCTACAATTCTAAGAAACGGCCGATGCGAGATGTGGTATATTAATATTCTAGCCAAGTGCGAACTCGTGATGTCCAAGACAATACTTTTCAAAGCCCAAGAGGCACAACAGACTATGGATATAGTAATTTACATTAAAACAGCATCGGTTGGCACGATCGACGTGACCAATTGAACACAAGGCGGTGTTGACAATAATAAACGGCTCGGAACACTGGAGCAAGGAAATGAGCTGAAAACAGAGTTTGACCATAATTATACGAGACCACGACTAAAGTTACTGAGTGGTAAAGAAACTGTAAATGTTGAAGGTATACCTAAGAATGATCCTAAGGTGCGAATAGAAATTTGTGAAATAAACAACTTAAATCGTTCTAAAAATCACGCGTTGGACAAAATTGCAAAGAATAGATATTTAATTTGCATTCATATTGCAATAAAAAAATCTTCAGCTATTATTAAACTTAATGCAATAATGCACTAGGACTAGGTCATTATTTATGCAAGCACGGTATGCAATAAGGAAAATGCATTAGCCTTATAAGATTCTGAAGCTAAGATAAAACTCACAAAATCCGCATTCACTAAGAAGAATAAACAGAGTTAACACTTATGTTAATAAGAACTATGAAAACAAAGGGCGTTCAATCAAGCTACGTAAATATTTAGTTTGAATCAACGATGCGCGATGGAAAGTGATTTCTTTTGCTTACATTATCGACGTGAAATATCAAAATATTATTTAGATATCAGCAGAAAGTGAAAACAATGCGCCCCCGCACTGCCCACTCTTGTTTTTAAACTCTTGACACATCATGTGGTTCAGGGCTTCATATGTATTATGCTTATTGTGATCGAATGAATACTGATTTGCGAATGAATTTTATTCTGCACCTTTAGTCTATTGAACTAGTTGATTCAACAGTCTTTACTTATTAGATATAGCGTGAAACTGGACGTTCCAGAGTTCTCTCTCTCTCTCTGGTAGAAATTATTGAAAATCAGAATTGAAATTTGTGCCCAATAGGTACTAATTGAAATATTTATAATTATAAAACATTACCTATCACAAACTGTGTTTTTCAAGCACGAATTTTATAAATATTAACACTCATAATTAACACTGATGTAAAATATATTCAATCTGTTTAATTATTATTAAAATACCAAGAATTATAAGACGAACAGTGCATTAAACCTGAACATTACTGTATGATGTAATTTCCAAACAAGTAGAGGACACCTCAGTTAAAATTAAACATGCGATAGTTAAACGTAGGTTGCTTTTGAGTTCAGTGAAATTTAAGTAAACAGACCTAAAAAACCTTATCTAAGTAGCTTGCTATTTACTCGTTTTAGTGCCGCAATATAACGACTGTTTAATAAAACATATTGGAAATCATTAAACATCAATAAGCTTTAGCAAACGACCTTTGAGAATTGCAACATACATCAAATGGGAGACATTAATAATAATTAATCACTTTTTTATTTGTTTGCATAATTAAAAACTGCTTTATATCGAGCGTAATTGTATTTGCGAACCGGAAATTACATTGTCATTAGGAGTTAAAGAATTAAGGTTAATTTTTGCATGACTAGATTCACGCCAGCGGCTTCGCCCGCGTTTTTTCAAAGAAAAACCCACGTAGTTTTCGTTCCTGTGGAATTGCCGGGATAAAAAGTAGCCTATGTCTTATTCTGGATCTTCAGCTACCTACATACCAAATTTCATCGTAATCGGTTCAGTAGTATTTGCGTGAAAGGGTAATAAACATCCATCCATCCACACAAATAGGATTAGATACGTAGTTCATTTCACATCCTCAACCTTAAAAAAGCGTGTCCTACCGAATTACCGCAACCCTTTCAAAACTGGGATAATATGTAAATGCCTCCATAGAGATGTATTATTCAGAGTGCATATATGCATTTGTATGCATTCCCTTCGGCTTCCTCAGTCAATCTCGGCGCGGTTACGAAAATAGTTCGCCGGCGCATCGGTTAATTCCAATCCCTTTTATAGATGCACAATTATGGAATGGAGATTCCTGGACTGGATTCCAGTGCACTAATGCTATTGATTTAAGTGTTTGTGACACAAATGCTTCGCTATTGTTTCGTTAACATGGGTGTGCGAATTTTTAATGTTCGTAAGGTTTTCATACGGAAGCTGAGGGCTTTGTGCTATTTGTGACCGTATCGGGTTCATACTTCATTTGGGTTACATACGTCTTTAACTTTTTAAAATTTTGCGATACCTACTTAACTATGTGGATATTTTCTCATTAAAATCTTATTCGATATTAAAATGATTTCAAGTTGGTTCAAGATAATAATTTCTGGGAACGTGATATCAAACCTAGCCCCATAATTTATTGTTATCAAGGAAAGCACAATGTTTAGATTATATTATATAAAATTAACTATTGATAACAACATATACTATACAACTTTGTTTATGTTATGTGATCTGCACATAATTTAGGTTTTTCCATTTCTTTGCGTCAGTCTTAAACATTAGAATAAGCAATAAAAAATAAAAGTACTTAATATGATAAACAACACAATTCAAAAACTTGTTCTTCATTTTTCCCATAATTCTAGAATTTTTAAATATAAAATAGATTTTTTTTACGATGTGATTGATTATAATATAATCTCAAAGATCAAGTTCTAGGATCAGATAATAACCTATCATATTACCTAACAAATTTGACAAGCTAGCAACTATTTATCGCTCATGTAAGATATATTATAAAATACCATAAAAACTAGAAAAAAAAAATTACAATCGGAATGTTGCTACTATCACCCTACCACCTATAATATAATATCAATGAGGTACTTTCTGGCCCAAAAGCCCAGCTACCAAAAGCTGTCAAACTTGACGGACTCTAATCGCCGATCTACACCGAATAATTAAACCACGCTTGCAACTCACTAAACTTCACTAGCACTCACATGTGTCGATTCTAATATCGATATTTTTTATCGATGTTTTTTTATTCGATATCGACTCGCGAGTGTGCGCGTGCGGTTAGGGCGCGGCGCGGTTTTCAACTGTTTAGCATCGACAGAGTGTTTACGAGCAATAAGTTTGAAGGTGTGCGGCCTTTTCTAATCACTGTGACAATATTGCGTGGAGATATTGTAATATCATAGGCTTTCTTACGCATATATTTTTCACAGCCTTGACAATTAAAAAGTGCGTTTATTATGTCTAGCTTGGCATAACATGTCTTTCAATTACTAAATGATCGGGCTATCATAATTCCGTTATAATAAAAAAATGAGCGGCGAAACATAATTTTTCATTCGCTTATAATTGGCGTTATAAAAAGTATTATGAAATTAGTATTTCTTTGAAATTAAGAAGGGAAAAAATACTTACTTACACCTTTTTGGCGTACCTACATACCAGTAAACGTTGTTAGGAACCCAGAAAATGTGACTTTTTATACACAATTGGCAGCCCATTAATTAGCTAACTATGGCTAGGTCAGAAATAATTGCTATAAAACCTTACAAAGGTTACGGTATCATCAGCTTAGGGTAACGAAGTACGACTACTTCCATTCCAACAAAATAAAACAATTTTTTCTAAAGAACCTTAATTATAAACTCTATTATTTATTGATATAAACATTCTTGTAATGTTTTCAAACAAATCTTGTAGACAGAAAAGAATTGATTGTATATTGGCCATGCGTAAATTTATAAAGTGCATATACCTACTCAATATAAAAAGTTATATCAACAGCAAGGCATGGGCTATACATATTTACATGTGTTTGTCAACTGTGTCTGTCTGGAAATGCAGGGCAAAGCTAGTCACTTCCAAACTACGCACAAACAGAAAGACGTAGGTACATAGAGAAGCTATATAAACAATGCTTGTTCACAGAACATTAAATACTATTCCACAATAAAGCAAAAAGCATTATATTCTAAAAAACGAATTCAGAAGCTCTTTATGGACAATTCAATTATAAACGAAAGGTTAAACCTAACCAATGACTAAGCAACAGCTGTTCATATAAAGTGCAAAGAAGACAGCTCAATAAAACAATTGGAAGATGTCAATCGTGCACTCGAGACTGGCTGAACGGTAGACAATACAATGACATCACCATTTAATATCAATTAACGGGAGCATCAACAATTTCACCCATCTTCGTTTCATGTGGAAACGATAGCTCAGTCGAATGCTGTTGTACAATTTTATCCAAGTAGAACTTCTGATGATGAATGTTTGCAAAATAATCTCCAACTGTAGTTATGTTACTTTAATATTAATAACATAAAGTTAAAATATGATATCTACATTATCATATTTATTCAAAAATAAACTCAAAAACGTAACAGATTTACTAGTAATAAATAACAGAACGGACCTCACAGCTACGATACGGAACTCAGAAACGAAGAGTTATGCAATTTGTAATACATTAAAAATGGACAAGGAAGAAGACAGGAAGCCAATTATACGAATGGTTACGCATTACACACACCATTGAGTAGCACCCTCGTTTTTACGACTCCACGATTTGCTGGAACACATGTATCATGTTACAATTTCATATGAAACCTTTTAACGTAATAGCATCTACATATTTGTAGGGATCCAGAAGAAAATAAGAGCAGAGTTGGACAATGTCTTGTAAGAAATATACTTTAATAAGGAGATAGTGGGAAACAAAGATAATGGTTGATAAAGATAATGGATGGTTATTTAGTAATCGCATATAATATTCTTCATACCGCGAATCAGCGAAAGTGAGGGAGGGAGCAACAACAGATATTCACGGAATATAGTTTATAATAATTTTAATCAAAATTAGTAAAGCGTCGATGTATCTATAGTCTATACCATACTCACTTACAAACATAATAGTGTCGCAAACTCTACAGTAAGTAGTAACCTACATAAAAAACCGTGTGCAATTTTATGAATCGAGATCTTGCATTTTTTTTAAACAATCAGTACATCATGATTAAATACTAAGGAAACAGGAAAAATCCGAAACCCCATTACAGGATAGTAACGAGACAACACACGTGTAAGCAAGGAAATCCTCTTTGAAAAACGTAGGTAGCATTAAAACTATTACATAAAATATATTCGGTAACACATAAATATCAGTAACAAAGCGCCCGTGGCATACCAGAATAACATCAAAAGCGGAATAATATAATGCAGGGCATTTTATCTTTAAAGGTTAAACCGGTGCATAGCTTGTTCTCATTAGTCAAGACTCGAGAGTAATGTAAAGTATTTTGTTAATAACTAACGTTTGTTCGTGGTTTATGCTTAATAAATAATTAAATATAACGGATAAGAGCAAGCCGATCAATTAATCTCCTATATCAAAATAAGTCGGGTTTTCCTTCCTGACGCTATAGCGAGTTATAACTCCAGAACGCACGAACCGATTTCCACGGTTTTGCATTCGTTGGAAAGGCCTCGGGCTCCGTGAGGTTTATAGCAAAAAAAAAGGTGTCTCTGATGGCGAAACGGAGTTCGCCCGGTTTGCTAGTTACTTATGAAATTGAAATGATTTATTATTAGCTTTGAGGCATAGATGGAATTTCTTTGCTCTGATTGTCTTTCTTTGTCTGGTGAGAATGTTAAAAAAATCCTTGATAAAAAATGAATAAAAAACATCACTTCTACATTAGTGAAAGCTAAGAAAAAACTATATTAATTATAACCTACCTATTAAGAATTTCCCTGTGCTGGGTTTTATACAAGAAACCTATCCTGGTAAATAACACTAAGTAAAACTTAAAAATACTTAGTTATGTCCCCTAATATTTTAATTAAAATATAAATACATATATTACATATATTAATATTTAAATACTTAATACACAGGGGTCTGTTCTATCCACAACCTTGTTCTTGCTCCACATAAATGACATGCTGCGGCCCAATGTATTTGGATATGCAGATGACAGTACAGTTGTGGAGAGTTACTTTTCCAATGCGCTTGCATCTAGGGACTCGATTGAGGCTGAAAGAGAAGCCATGATTGTGCGCCTAAATAACACCTTAAAGGAAATCTCCAATTGGGGTGACGCCAATCTTGTGAAATTTAATGCGTGTAAGACACAAGCGTGTTTATTCACAGCAAAAAAAAGCACACTCCAACTAACACCATCTTTTCGTGACGTGCCTATCGAAGTATCTGACCATCTTGAGTTGCTTGGCCTCTCCGTCTCATCGAACCTTAATTACGGTCATTTCATTGAATCTAAGGCTCAACTTGCAGCTAAAAAGCTTGGAATTCTGGCCAAAGTAAAGCAATATTTCACACCTGACCAACTCCTCAGACTGTACCATGCTCAAGTACGGTCCTGTGTGGAATATTGCAGCCACATATGGGCTGGCGCTGCAAAAACCCACCTTCAAGCTCTAGATTCAATGGAAAAACGCGCGAAAAGACTTATAGCCGAACCTAAACTAATAACCAAAAGTTTTGGATCTCTAGAACACCGTAGAAGAATAGCCTGCCTTTCTATCTTTTACCGGTTGCACTTTGGTGAATGTGCATCCGAGCTCCATAATCTTATTCCACCATCTCCATTCCACCATAGAACCTCACGAAGAGCGGCCGGCTTTCACCCGTTCGAAGTAGATATACCTCGATTACGCACTAAACGCTTTGAAAGATCTTTTTTAATTCAAACTGTGAA
Source organism: Colias behrii (assembly GCA_029959065.1). Lineage (NCBI taxonomy): Eukaryota > Metazoa > Arthropoda > Insecta > Lepidoptera > Pieridae > Colias > Colias behrii. The sequence goes on from JARWMC010000017.1 coordinate 4,264,262, forward strand.
GGAGTGGAACTCTCTCCCGCCTTCTGTGTTCCCTGAGAGCTATAATTTGGAACTGTTTAAAACCAGAGTGAATAGGCTCTTTCAGGACAGGCATCATTTGCGATCGACCGCTTCCACGCTTACCACCAGGCGGGATCGCGGTCAAATGCCTGCTATGTTATGAATAAAAAAAAAAATTAATATTTAATTTTGTAGGGGTCAATTATTGCTTTCTAAATATTTAAGTATACTTATTGTTACAAGTCCTACATTAAGAGTTTGACATTTATAAGTACCTACACCTACAGTACTCCCAAACTGATAATGCGCATAGAAAAATTCGTCACTGTTCGGCAACTGTCATATTCCCCGAGCCTCCGAAGACGATATGTATATAGAGTGGTTAAATGTATTTTCTTCGTGCATAGTTTATTAGAATTATGAGTTTTATGGTAAAAGAGATAAGTAACGAAATTTGTTTCGATAATTCAATGTAAGTTAATAGCGAGGATAAGCCACACGATTGCGAATATATATTTGTTGTATTGATTTACTTGGAAAATTCTATACTTAGAACTATTAAAGTGTCTTACTGAAGCTGGCGTAATGATGGATGTATGCAAGGTTAAAGACAAAGTTTATATTAAAAAAAAAGACGGGTTGCACTCCGGGAAAGTGAAAACTTGATTATTAACGTTCAGCATGTTTGATATTTTGGAATGGTATCCGTCTTACACATGGAATATAAGGGCTAAAAAAAAAAAAAAAAAAAAACATCCGTCTTACGCTTTTTCGATCAGGCCACGTGTCCTGACGCGAGTTTAAGATTTTATACCCAACGCCGCTAAAGAAGTTTTCACTTCAAAAAAAATATTTTCAAACACTGGTTTACATTTAAATTGTAGAAATCTAATCATTAAAATATGTCCAAAGGATTTGCAGAATCAGGGATTATCTCTATTTCTGATATCGTAGAATGATCAGAACTTTCATTTTGCTCTTATTTACTTTCACTTTCCCCACTGCTATCTGCTACCTGTGTAAATAATCATTTATCGGAAAATTCAACTTTGAAACAAAACTAAGAAGGGTATGTAACAGCAGCTCTATATAATTCCATACAGAGATAATACGTGCGGTCACCACCAATATGACTGACGGATTTTATAATTTTTTGACTGACAGGCTACCGTCACCTACCGCCCGAATTGTTTTTGATTGTGTATGACTCTGAATTGACTCCTATTTCTTTCGAACAAGGTGCAAGATGCAAGTGCATTGTTTAGGGCACTTACGATTCAATGATTCGGGGGGATTCGGGTGTTTCTGGAAATACGATAATTAGCGAAGATCTGCATGCGCATTATTAATTTTGGAGTACTGTACATGCATTTATCTTTGAATATAGATAAATAATTCATAAATCAGGTTTAAAAAGAAAGCTTATCTTATCTTTTAGGACCTTCGCCAAACAAACTTTCTAGGCTGAAATTTAAAAACATAAGCCTTTAATCACATCACACTGTTAAGTGATAACGTTCCCAAGCTTTGAGATAGTATCACAAAGTTCCAGTAGGTACTCGATATAAAAATCTGATAAAAAAAATTTACAACATCCCTATGAGTGAGATTTTTCGACGCTTAAACACATAGTTACTAAAAACAGTATGTACTCCCAATATTAGCAACAATTAATAAAAAGAAAATATTTTTGACGTGATAACGTCTTTAAAATCGTTTTAGTCGGGTGACATGTTCAGAAACTTGTGTCACACCAAAACCTCACGAGCGCGATCGCAGGTATAACGAGAGAGAGACGGACCGATCTCCCGTCTCATCTCGAGCGCTGCCACCAATAAGACGTTATCACGAAAACATCTCGATCGTAAACCTACTTTACAAACAACCAATTTTTGACGTGACAACGTCTTAAATTAGGTTGCGACTGGGAGTCACTTATGAAAAAGTGTAACGCTCGGTAACGTTACGATGAGTCACCGAACGAGAGAGAGGCCCGCGGTCTGCCGCGCGCGCAGCACATAAATATTCTACCGAGAAAAAGACGTTGTCACGTAAAATCTTCGCCCGTAAAACCGACTTTACAGGCAACCATTTTTTTTTAATATTTATCATTTAATTAGGAGCATTGATGAACAACAATAATATAGAAGTGCATTGACAATTATTCTTACTAATATTGTACATGCGAAAATGTGTCGGTTTGTTTATTTGCTTTTTTTAATAACAAGTCGCAACGGAGCGATTTGCGACCGGAAAGAAAGACACAAACAGTCGCATAAATTATAGCATTCATTCATTAGATTTAGCGTCATCTAGCGGCAAAGTAACAAGTTTTGTACGATGTGCTAGCGACCTCTATTGGGGAGTAGTAAAATAAAACAGAATTCTACAAGTAATTTGTAGATGGCGCTAAAACAAATATACCTACAATGCGGAATAAAACGATACGTGTATTTATAACTGGCCAATGAGGAACCAGTATTGTGAATGTAAAGATTGCGGTCGTGACGTCGTGCTGCGCAGCGCGACGAATTTCGTCCGTGATAGGTGGCAGACATTTTGTTTTGACGACGCAACGCAAACGAAAGCATATTCTATTTGTCCACGAAATGCCATTAAACGCCGTAGGATGGACTTCTGAAGAAGACGAAGCGCTTGTTGAATTAGTGCAGCCACATGCGATTCTCTACAATCTCCTTGACCCTTCCAGAAAAAACATTTTGGCCCGTGCATCAACTTGGCAGGAAATAGCTCAAGCATTATTGAAACCAGGTAAGGTCATAACCGATTGGTTTATGTTGTGCTGCGTACCGCAACTGCACAGTTAGATGAAAAATCAAAAATTCTCGTTTAAATTGTTTACGTTTAGGTCAGATCAGCTGGATAGCTTTATTTTTATGGTAGTTTAGCTTTTCTTAGATTGTATTAAACTTTATTTCCTTAGTAAGTTAATGAACTTGTTAGTGAGTTATATTTAAATATGAATGATTTTGCATTGCGTTAAGATAAGACGTTGTGAATGAATTTTGATAATATTTTTCTTCCATTTTAACCAGTGACAGTAATCTATTTTCGTACATACATTCCAGTTGAGGAGTGCAAAAAGCGTTGGCGAGGCCTCCGTGATGGGTACATGAGGAGCAAACGTGTTGGTACTGTGCACAAGACAAAAGCGAGTATTTTTGAGAAGCTGCAATTCCTTGACGGGGTATCAGTTGATGGTATCAATGATGAGTCGCTAGAAGACGATGAAACGGACGATAAGTATAAAGATAATGTGATGTTCACTGAACAACAGGTCATTACTGATAACCAGGAATATTATGAGGTATGTTGACGTATTATTTTATTGCCCACATTGTGTATGTTAGGAGAATTTAGGCACATTTTTGTTGGATAAAAGATTGGATAAATGCACTTAATTATTTAAATATTAATTATATATAAGATATTTGTATAATATTTTATTTTACATATAAACATTAGCTCATTTTCAGAGGTAAATGTTATTTCTCAATAGTATCTAATTGCTATTTCAGATCACAATAGTTGATGGACCAAAGGAAGAAACAGAGAATAAGCAAATCTTAAAAATAATGCCGAAAAATGAAAAATTGTCACAAATACTGTTAGAGGAGAACTTGGAACCTCCAAAGAAAATAGGAAGAAAAAATGCAGGAAGAAAGAAGTCTTTACCGATGCCTAGGAACACCACACCTATTAAAATATTACCTAAACCTATATTATTAAATGAACCTAGAATAGTGAAATATGTTGAAGAACCAAAAACGCCAGAACAAAGATCTCAAGTTATAGATAAACTTATAGAAAAAATACTCAAAGAAAATACAAATGAAATAGACGTTTTCTTCAGAAGTATGGCAGCTAGTGTTAAAAAATTACAACCTAATTTAATACCTAAGGTGAAAATGGAAGTTTGTAATGTTATCGCTAAATATGAAATGCAAAGTTTTGATAAGCAATCACAGAATAATTGATTATTTATACAAATGTTAATACATTATGTATAGCTAAAGTAACATATAATATTGAAGAATTGGCCTTTAAATGCGTATTGTTATTTATATATTTCAATGGATTAATTTTATGACAAAATGAATGAATGCCACAATGTTCTTCCAAATGTAAAAAATTTGTTGGATATGATAGAATGGGTTGTATCAAATTATTTAAGAGATTATAAAAATCTTTTGTTATCATTAAATGATATTTTAAAGTTTAATTTGTATTACTTATCGCAGTTTTATGAGAACTTACATATGTTTCACATTATTTATAGCATCACTATAGGAATTTCTGTCTCTCTTTGTTGTATTCCGATCATAATTTTTTAATAACTATAAAGATATTTACTATACATAAAGCAAAGCATACATAATACATAATCCCATTTTCAAGGTAAACCCTAGAGACTTTATTGTATGAAGATATTGATTTAGATCATATTAACAATCTGCTCAGCTATGATGATGAACAGTACATCAGATGTTTACCTGATAATTATTATGTATGCAAAAACACATTAGGGGTATAAAAAGAAGTTGTTGCAAAAGGTAATTTTTTCATTTTAACTACTTTAAATAAAATTAAAATTTTATGTATCACAATATTGTATTAAATAGTTTTTGCTTCTTATAAATTATGTTTTTAAGGTGAAATGTAATAATGTGTTCAAAATGCACATTTAATAGGTACAATAAACTAAAATAATCTCAGTAGGTAGGTATGTCATAAGATTTGTATCTTTATTGTGAGGCTGTCAGATGAAGTATTAAAAAAAAAATGTTCGATGTAGCTCCTTCAACATAAATTCAATACTGCCGTCAGAATTTAGGCGCTAATATCTCAAAAAGGGAATTAGGTACGTATATTCTTGAAATTTTAGTCGACTTATTCGCTTATTTATTTTGTGGAAATATTTCGTATCAAACTTAATTAAGTAACTATGTTTAATAGTACCTAGGTCCTCATGCAAACGCGTTCCTACTTCGAACAGATGCAACATAAATGACTCGAGTACAATGTACATAGGTATATAACTGCCGCGGGGCAACGCTACAGGGTTTAGGATGTGTGAAAATGAAATCGCTAATGAATTCTGATTCCTTTGCGCAGGTCAGAGGAAGCCCCATCCGTGACGTGCAGGGCCCGTCTAGACTGGGAGCACCGTTCGATGCTTTAGCAATATCCTTCAAGGGCATCCACCGACCTTACGTTTTACTCATCAGTGTATTGCTTACGGTATCGCTTTTCAATGCGACGCAAATCCCAATCCTATAATATATTACGTAGTTACTTGTATAGGGCAACTTAGCTATCTTGAGTTTGAATGCATTATAGAAATCGGTAAATTGGTACGCGATTATATCATAAATCAATCTCACATAATATAAAGTTCTGTATTATGTTATTAGATTCACTAATTATGAATTCTTATAATTTTTAAACCGGCTCACCTAGATATCTGAGATAAATCATTTGGCTTTGATTGAAACATTTTGAACATTGAACATTTTACGTGTTAGCCAGTCTAACAGCGAATTTTTTATTTTCAAACATTGCTCTTTTATAATACAAGGTTCGGAATCGAGGTCGCAGTTATTATAGTTAAAAAAAATTAAATTGACCAAAATAAAGCTCTTTTTAGTATACACGATATTTTCATATGCACTTTAACGAACACTGAATAAAAATGAAAAGATTATATAAAATATTATTTGACTCTCATAACCAGAGCTCCAAGGAACCGCATCAAAGCCTGACGTTTCCGATATCAAAGATTCAAAGCAACCTCAGTTCCATTCTAGAGCCATTCTTTTGCTCTCCACTTTAAACTTTATCCTAATTTGGTAAAGATTAAAATCGCTTGTGCATTATAACAATATGCCGCTGACTACGTAATGTATGAGGGCGCTTATGTCTCCCAGTTTCCACCCCAAGCTGAGTGTCTGGATTGAATGGAGGCTAGCATATGCGGAATACCTAGTGTCGACGTTAACAAGGCCCTTACATTGAAATGTCCTGCGTATTTTGCGGAATATATAGCTGTTATTATAGCTATATAAACGCTTAGTACAACTGAGAGATGTAAGAAGTAAGATGAGACAGGGTAGCAACACATTTTATACTTATAATTGCACTAGGTTTCCGTCCGCGGCTTCGCCCGCGCAGTCAAAGAAAAACCCGCATAGTTCCCGTTCCCGTGGGATTTCCGGGGTTGCGTCATTTTCCCGGGATAAAAAGTAGCCTATGTCCTTTCTCGGGTATCAAAATATCTCCATACGAAATTTCATGAAAATTGGTTCAGTAGTTTAGGCGTGATTGAGTAACAGACAGACAGACAGAGTTACTTTCGCATTTATAATATTAGTATGGATTATGACAAGTGTAGCTATATTTGTAAAATCATGCTATGAAATTATTAGGGCAGTCATTTTTTGTCTAGCATCATTGTGACCTCAAAAACCTACGAATTAGTTATACCTAGATATATATGTACAAGTATTTTTGTAGGTCTGTTTCTGTTTGTTAGTTGTACCATTCCTTCAAAACTCGTTAATAAAAATCAATTTATTTTGGTTGTAAAGTGATAAAATAACTTTATAAAAATAAATTAACCATAAATTCAATTTAAAGCCCTATCCAGAGATTTTCTATTTTGCTACACGAAGTTCAATTGTGGTTGATTACTTAATTTAATTTCCAATTATTCGACCCCTGCTTAATTCCTTCATTGGTGTAACCGCAATGCCTACCCTAAAACCACATTTAGACGACTATTGAATAAATGTTCTATGGCAATATAAAAATTAATTAGGAAATTCATTATGAATATTACTTAACGTATACAATAGGAATTACTTAATATATTTAATATTATTGGAAAGAAATTATATTTATCACGGCATAGAAAATACACAAATACGACACACTTACTATGACGAAATTGGAATAGCGACATTTCTTCGTGTCTTAAAAATCTATCAATAAAACGTACCCATACTTGACATACAAATTGGTATTTATCATAGAAATCTAAATAACAAGACACATAGAAGTGCTATAATGTCATAATTCGTATGAAAACAGCTGTCGCCAAAATCAACACATTCAAACCGAAAGCTAAACAGTACACACAAGTAAACTATGCCTTTTATTGGACAGCTTGATTTTAGTGAAAACTAACTTAACTATTAAATTAAGCTTTTGAATATGTATCCTAACGCACGAATTTACGGTTTATTTTAGAATAACATCCCTAAGTATATGAGACTTTTTGCTCCAATACGAACAAACGTGATAATAAGAATGGTCGACTGTGTCATTCATTGTTATTTCGATTACTATGGTGACACTCGTAATACTTGTAAATATTCTATAATTTTAAGGAAAAACGGCATTATTTCTAAAAAAAAATATTTTCTGATGAAATATTATTCCTTTATAAGTATAATTACAACTTGTGGAAGAATTTCTGCAATGGGAATTGCTGAAACACACCATGTATACACTCATACGTCTCCAGAGCAACTGAACAGTGACGAATGCACTGGTGATGTGAAAATCACCTGAGTGGCGACAAGGTCACGCACGCTTACGACTTCTAGTGTCTTGTTATTTAGATTTCTATGGTATTTATGTATGAATAGCCCAATATGATATATTATATATTATAATATTATAAATGCGAAAGTAACTCTGTCTGTCTGTCTGTTAGGTACTCAATCACGCCTTAACTACTGAACCAATTTGCATGAAATTTGGTATAGAGATATTTTGATACCCGAGAAAGGACATAGGATAGTTTTTATCCCGGAAATCCCACGGGAACGTGAACTATGCGGGTTTTTCTTTGACTGCGCGGGCGATGCCGCGGGTGGAAAGCTAGTATGATATACATAGTATCCTACTCAAATACCTTTGTTTACGACTAAGTTTCACGGCGTACGGAAAACACAGTTATTCGACCCGAATGTTGAATATCTCGTGTGCATTGGTACGTGCTAAACAGCCATTATTTATCCATAAATAACAATTAATCGCTTTTAGTGTGAACTAATGAGAAATTAGAAAATTAAAAAAGATAAACAAGGCGATAACATCGGAATCGGATAGTCTATTCAGGAGACGGAAGATACTAATAAACATAAATAATAATTGCCTAATATTTAAACGTTATTTTCTCAGATTATAAAAAGGTTAAGTAATTTAAACGAAGAGATATAATTATTATTATTAATATTTAATGGTAACTCGTACGTTTGATTTCACTACTATGTACTTTATAAAATTCATAACGTCAATAGCATTTAATAAATTTTTCGATATTAAAAATGAACGAGGCCATGCTAGTCCATTGAATGAGTCCCTCCAAGGGGGGTCTAGAGTGCGTGAGTTAGTAACGTAAGATGTTTCTTCGGAAACATGTCAAGAGTCCCTAGGTAATAAACATACTAAAACCCCGGGACACTAGGAGGAGCCCCGGAGTGGGGGAGGGGGGGAATGGGTCCATTTTTTCATTTTTCGCTTAAATCTCAAAAACGGTACATGTTAGAGAAAAACTTTCAAGGAAAAGTTGAAAGGCCATAAAATTATCTACAAGTTGTACCTGAATCATTTTTTTCTATTCGCAGCCGTTTTCGAGCTAAATCCCATGAAAGGTGAAAAATTAAATTATCGTAACTACCCTAATAAAATTCAATTCCTCCTAAACGCCTCCATGGTGGAATTTGGTATTTTTATCAATGATAGACCTAATTATGAGCAATCTATCTGTACCAGTCACAAGTTGCACTTTTGAGTTTTTTGGAAGAAAAAAAATAAAAAGTTCAAGTACCGTAACTACCCTAATAAAATTCAATTCCCCGTAAACGCCTCCGTGGTGGAATCTGGTATTTTTATCAATGATAGACCTAATTATGAGCAATCTATCTGTACCGGTCACAAGTTGCACTTTTGAGTTTTTTGGAAGAAAAAAATAAAAAGATCAAGTTCAGTAACTCAAACTAACCTAAAATAATATTTTGACAATCGATTCCTCCTAAAGGCTTCCATGGAGGAATGTGTTTATTTTACCAATTATAGACCTAATTAAGAGCAATCTATCTGTACCGGTCACAAGTTGCACTTTTGAGTTTTTTGGAAGAAAAAAAATAAAAAGTTCAAGTATCGTAACTACCCTAATAAAATTCAATTTCCCGTAAACGCCTCCGTGGTGGAATCTGGTATTTTTATCAATGATAGACCTAATTATGAGTAATCTATCTGTACCGGTCACAAATTGCACTTTTGAGTTTTTTGGAAGAAAAAAAAAAAAGATCAAGTTCAGTAACTCAAACTACCCTAATATAATATTTTGACAATCGATTCCTCCTAAAGGCTTCCATGGAGGAATGTGTTTATTTTACCAATTATAGACCTAATTATGAGCAATCTATCTGTACCGGTCACAAGTTGCACTTTTGAGTTTTTTGGAAGAAAAAAATAAAAAGATCAAGTTCAGTAACTCAAACTACCCTAATATAATATTTTGACAATCGATTCCTCCTAAAGGCTTCCATGGAGGAATGTGTTTATTTTACCAATTATAGACCTAATTAAGAGCAATCTATCTGTACCGGTCACAAGTTGCACTTTTGAGTTTTTTGGAAGAAAAAAAATAAAAAGTTCAAGTATCGTGACTACCCTAATAAAATTCAATTCCCCGTAAACGCCTCCGTGGTGGAATCTGGTATTTTTATCAATGATAGACCTAATTATGAGCAATCTATCTGTACCGGTCACAAGTTGCACTTTTGAGTTTTTTGGAAGAAAAAAATAAAAAGATCAAGTTCAGTAACTCAAACTACCCTAATATAATATTTTGACAATCGATTCCTCCTAAAGGCTTCCATGAAGGAATGTGTTTATTTTACCAATTATAGACCTAATTAAGAGCAATCTATCAGTACTAGTCACAAGTTGCACATTTGAGTTTTTTGGAAGAAAGAAATATTTTTTGATCGATTGATGAGCCAAAATCATTTTTTACTGCGTGTAACTCAGAAACGGTAGGATATAGGAAAAAATGATTTTGGTACAACTTGTAGATAATTTTATGGCCTTTCAACTTTTCCTTGAAAGTTTTTCTCTAACATGTACCGTTTTTGAGATTTAAGCGAAAAATGAAAAAATGGACCCTTTCCCCCACTCCCCCCACTCCGGGGCTCCTCCTACTGTCCCGGGGTTTTAATTTGTTTATTACCTAGGGACTCTTGACATGTTTCCGAAGAAACATCTTACGTTACTAACTCACGCACTCTAGAACTTTTTATTCAATGGACTTTGCGTCCACTTGAAAAATCAATAACACGAGGAAAAAAACTGCAAACGCTAGTGCAAATTCCATACCTAGTTTATAGTCCGTTATGTAATGAAAATCCAGTACAAAATTATGCCGGATCACAAAACATTGACATTAGCCTAATTAATCGCGAAGTTATCTGCACAAACCGCAAATGTGTAATTAACGTCCATTATTATTTATTATGTTCATAACAAATTATAGTTCATAGACGATATATATATATATATATATATATATATATATATATATATATATATATATATATATATATATATATATATATATATATGTATGTATATGTATACAGTCAGATATGGTATGCAATATGATATGCAGTTATTCCAAGTTTATTAATCACTACACTTGCACCGCTTCGTGATTAGTACTTACTTACGAACTAATTAGTTCACGGATGCTATGCGTATTGTAAACTAGTGTGACAGTATGACCAAGTTCGCAATCATATACTTTTTTATGCAATACCGCTTATCGTGTCTTTTATTTAGAAACTAAACCAGTTTACGTCGCACATGCGATTTCAACGTCACATTTCTAATACCTCGAGAAGGTAATAAGCCTAAGTAATTAACATGAACAGCTGTACAAAGAAATTTGTAGGAAACAATTAGGTTAGTATATCATTTTAAAGTTAATACTTAAATCTGCATTATAGGTACTGTTTTCATCTATTTTCTTTTAAAGTTTTCACGTTACCGATCAATCATGCATGTTCATCAATAAATGCCTAAATACTCAAAACAGAGAAATGCAAATTTCACACGGGAAAATATTATAAAACGTTATGTCCTAATTAGTAGAATTCCACGCTTAACAAAGATCTCTGATTCTACTGTATCGCATTGCAATTATAACACCTGTGCTAAATACTTACTGCTATAGATTGCATGTGCGTTTATGCAGTGAAATTCATATCCAGCCATAATAACTAAGATGTCTTTAATTGAATAACAATGTTATTTTCTTTTATACTCATTTCCATTGAGTTTACGTGGTTACTGTGTTTATCTTCACAGCATGTATTTCAAAGTATTAAAAGCTGATTAATTTTTAATTTCTAAGAAATTATTTTTCGTATTAAGATGCATTTAATAGGAGAGGAAGTTTGAAGAAAACGATCCTACAATGGCACAGTAAGAGCCGAGATCTTAAAAAGGCAAAGTTCCAAAAATAAAGTAAAAGTATATACCTAAAAGGTTCGGCATACAAAATCGTCTTGATGATTTACCAAACCGTTTCTATACTAGTCTATTACATCTCCAGACTCCATCTCACTAACCTGAGTGCTCGTGAACCGCCGACTGCCGGACCTGCTGAGGGTCCCTCCCCTCACGTTGCTGTCAGACAGTTCGACCTCCACACCACCGTCGGCCGCCCTCCTGCGTGATAGCTCGCATAATTCCGCTATTGGTTGCACCTGTTTGGTATGAATTGTATATGAATTTTCATGGTGTTTGTGTGTTTGAAGACGACAGTTATGTCGTTATAAGGTCATGTGATTTTGAACTAGAAAGAATTTTGTACAGGCTTTGAAGCACAGTATTACAATATCTATACAGTACGGAAACGAATGTACTTGTGCAGAGAAACGGAGGGGAACTGCCGCCAGTTCCCCTCCGTTTCTCTGTCAATATTTCAATCTTTCTGAAATATTGTTTCCTTCTGGGATTTCAATGTAGATTTACATCCGTAAACGGAACAGTTTGTGCGCGCCATAATAGAATATGTAAGTACCTATGTATAATAAAATTATTACACAAAAAATACGACTGCGTCGTCCTTTCGCGCTAGGTAAGGCAAACTAAGCGTGTTTGCCTTACGCGGCCCGCGCCGCCCGACCCCCGCCAGTTCCCCTCCGTTTCTCTGCACAAGTACATTCGTTTCCGTACTGTATAGATATTGTAATACTGTGTAACTACGCTGGCGGCGGCATCGCGCGACATCAAAGGCGTTTCCTTACTGTAGGAAATAATATTGTAATACTGTGCTTTGAAGCCATGAAAATATCTTAAACATTAATTGGGATAAATATAGTTATTTATCCCAATTAATGTATAAGATATTTTCATGGTGTTTGTGTGTTTTAAGACGACAGTTATGACGTGATAAGGTCGTGTGATTTTGAACTAGAAAGAATTTTGTACAGGCTTTGAAGCACTATATTTATCCCAATTAATGTATAAGATTCAAGCAAATTTATCTTTTTTTTTTCTGGTAGAGGCAGACCAGAATAACCTGTCTAGATGTCATTTTTTTAATGTAAATAGATTCGAAAACACAACAAAATCGATATTTCACAGTAACAGTATAAAATCTGCCTGAGATTTATAACTACGAATGTAACGAAATTACTCGTATTTAAGGTCAGAGTAATTATAATCAGTTACGGATATAAATCATTTGTTATTACAATAAGAATGAGAACTTTTTGAGTACTGTTATTTCCTGTAACGGTTAACTTTTGCTTTAATTTACTCACAGCATTCAACTAACGAAAATAAGTAAGTACATAGTATCTAGTACAATGTAAATATGGATTGTTTACAATAATATGTCTCTTATCATATTGTGTCCTTATTCTACATTAAAATAATAATTTTGTATATAACTAATTAACATGAACATATTAATTAAACATACCTTAACAGTCACAGATTCTTGGCTGCTCTTAATGAGATCGATGACTTCTTCCCGGCTTTTCCCTTCAACATTCACCCCATTGACTTCAATAAGTCTATCTCCAGGCAATAATCCTGTCTCACTGGCTCCCGGGTACGAACCAGGTTCAGCAAGTATAACAGCTTTATGTGTCAGTTTGCTAACCACTATATTATTACCATTGCATTTACTATCACCATTGACCATTGAATTTTCTTCAATGCTTGATAATTCTCTCATATCTCCAATGAAAACCCGTTCCTGAATCATAGCTCTACGTAGACTAAAACCGAAATCATTTCTCGGAGCCTTCTGCCGCTGTATTGTTAGAACTCTTGGTTTAGGTAATTGCATTGGTGTCAATGCTGGGATCGGCAAATAGACATCGTCAAATGTATTCGTCCTCGACCAGCGATGAAAGCCCTGCGATTCTCCAACGGGCGACGTGGAGAAGGGTGGAGTAGCAAACGAAGAATTTGTTGTAGTATCGGTTAGGGAATCTGCACTCGGTGAGGTAGAAGTCACGCCAAGAGAGCTGTTCCCATTCGTCCTTGGCACTTCGTCCATATCTTGCCTATTTATTGACGGATTCGCATTACTTTTATAATTCTTGTATTGATTTTCTACAGGACTGTGTATAACTTTTTTGGTAAAATTCTGTACTTGTTGCATATCATCACTAGACGATGTGCTCTTTGACGGTGGAATACCATACGAGATAACTTCATTTTGTTGAGTGTTACGCGCCAGAACATTCGAGTCTTGGCCGTTGACAAAATCGACGGTGTCTGAATTAGGGATATTACTTTCTTGCGAATTAGAGCTCGTGTTACTTAAACGTGGGCCTTTGAGTATGCCTCGCTTTGGTGGACGCGGTGGAATAGGAGGTAGATTAGGTGCTTGTCGAGGACTATTGCTGTTAGCATTGTTTGGATTGTTTAAAGAATTCAGTGAGGTTTCTGAACTATCAGATTGTAAGATACCATCCTTTTTATTCCAGGTATGTGTAGTAGGATATCCCGGTGACAAATGATTATTTTCGTCACTAAGATTGGAATTCGAACCTGAAGTATTTATAACCGGATAATTAGAATAATTGGTATCCTGTTCAAGGTGAGCAAATAGCGCTGCTGTATAGTCAGCTGTAATTCCTGAGGGAAGTTTCTCTTTTTCTTTACGCCGACCCCGAAGCTTAAGAGATCGTCTAACCTGTAACAAAAAAATCAATTACTGATTGGCTAAGAATAAAGTATACTTCAGTGAGCATTAAGGTTAAATTTATAAGTTAAGATAGTTGATAATGATACAAATATATTTAAAGGCACCGCAATGTTTTGCAATAACAGGTTCACAACTGATTCATATTACCAAACTATATGAATTTAATACACAAGGGAAAAAATGGCCAAAAAACATTTATTTCTTGTTGGTCGAAAAAAACGATATGTTATGAGTATGATATATGGATACATAATATTACATCGATGGTTATTTCTGGTACGATGATGAAAATGCTGATACATCCTACCTTGACCTTTCTGAAGCCCAGTTGGATAGGCTTGAAAGACTCCAAAACTTCTGCATCCGATTTATCTTTGGTTTGAGAAAATTTGATCACGTCTCCGACTTCCGTAAGAGACTGAAATGGCTCCCTATCCGACTGAGGCGAAACTCCCATATCCTTCATCTTCTGTACTGTGTGTTGTTTGATCCAAAAGCTCCAAGCTATCTTCGAGAGAAATTCAAATACTTGAGCTCGAGTAATCTACGCTCCTCTACTAACCTTTTACTTCTGATTCCGGCTCACAAAACTAAATTCTTTCACAATTCGTTTGCAGTTCGTGCGGTTCAATTATGGAACTCTCTCCCCACAAAGGTCAGATGTGCTCAAAATTTGAACGCTTTTAAATTTTTATTAAAAAATTATTATCTATCTCTTGTGTAATTTTGTATAGCTGTCGTATTTACGTTTATTTTTATTTCTTGTTTTATTCTATTTTTCTGATTCCTTCTTTTCTGCATAGTTACTAATATTTATCATGTATATATGTGTGCTATGGATATATATTTGTATATGTATTTATGTATTTATTGTATGTATTGTATGTAAGTGTATGTATAACTATTTATTATAATTATTATCGTATTTATGTATATATTTATTTCATTATTTTTATGTATTTTATATTACTATTAGTAAGTACATAGTTAGCTTTGTATACGTTTATTTTGTACATTTTTCAATGTGTTAGTATTGCCTTATTTTTGCTCACCCACATCATATTGTTAAATTTCCTCTGATTGTTGGGTTGCCTGGTAGATATCGCTACCTAGCGATAAGGCCGCCCTTTGCTGTTTCTGTAGTATTGTCTTTGTTATATATATTTATGTATTTTTAATGCAATAAAGTATAATAAATAAATAAATAAATAAAAATTCGAGTTCCAGTCGTCGCAAAAACTCGCATTCCAAACGTACGAGCGATCAAATTAAAATTTAAATGTTGTTAATGAAAGTGGTAAACTTGAATTAAACTCGTTTTGTTATTACAACACAGAGATACTATGACAATCGATAATATGAAAACATTTAAAAAAATATATACAAACGATTCGCAAAGAAATATTTTCGATATTACTACATCAACTATAATATTAACTGCTTTTGTCGCCATTGAAATACAAAAGAGAATTATTTAATAACTATTTAAATCCTACTATCCTGCTAACACTAAATGCGAAAGTTTCTAGGAATGTATGGATATACATTATACATATTACATGATGTATTATGTTTGTTACTCGTTCATGCGAAAAGCAGTGGCGGTGATATTGCTTATGTGCCAGAATTACACATAAGCAATAGAAATATTTGCTTTTGACCGCGGTTGAAACCGCGCGTCCCCAAATATCATAAAACCTATGAAAAAAAACCTATAATTACAAACCCTTAATCGACATATAACTATTCTATACAGGTTACAATCCGCATAGCCTTTCACCGAAATACTAATCTTAAAACACAGTATTCATTGAACCAAATCCAGAAACACACTACACACAAACTTCCTAACATGCTACATCCTACCAACGTACCAACGCCCCGAGATGCAGCGCAATCAGCTTGAATCCATTACGCTCCACATGAACAGAATCACCCATAACTGATCACAAAACCGCACTCGACCTACTTGGGACTCGCGAAACACTGTTACAAACTTATTCAGTAATTGTGTTGACACAAACAATGCGTGTTAACAAAATAAAACCGGCCAAGTGCGAGTCGGACTCGCGCACCGAGGGTTCCGTACAAACCTGCAAGGTTTACAAAGTTCGTTCATTACGACAATATATATTTTGTAATGTAACTAAAAATTTAAGGTTTTCGGAATTTTTCCTTTATGTGTGCTATAAAACGTTGCTTCATGCCAAATTTCAAGATTCTAGGTCGACTGGAAGTACCCTTTAGGTTTTGATTCCCTTGCGAGTACTTGCGAGTTTCAAAATATGCAGCTTAAATTGCTGTTTCTTTTGATTGCGTTGACATAGAAGTTTGATTTTATTACAGCTTAAAGGTATTATAGACCTGAGTATTTGGTATGAATTTCAATTTAATACCTCTACGCGTTTATGAGGAAATGGGTAGTAAGTTTAAAATTATTAAAAAAAAAAATATTATGTGATGTAACTAAAAATTTATGGTTTTCGTAATTTTTCCTTTATCTATGCTATAAGACGTTGCTTCGTACCAAATTTCAAGATTCTGAGTTCACGGGAAGCACCCTGTAGGTTTTGATTCCCTTGCAAGCGTCGAAAATTTGCGGCATAAACGGCTGTATCTTTTGATTGCGTTGGCTTAGAAGTTTGATTTTTTCACAGCTTCAAGGGACAGTAGACCTGAGTAATTGATATAAATTTCAGCTTCATACCTCCACGCGTTCCTGAGAAAAAGGGTCTTGACAGACGGACGGACGGACGGACGGACGGACGGACGGACGGACAGACGGACAACAAAGTGATCCTATAAGGGTTCCGTTTTTTCCTTTTGAGGTACGGAACCCTAATAAACAAAGTAATGAGATGGATAATGTATCAACAGCTGAATGATAGTAACAATTATGATGATTAACGTAAGAGTGCCTCTTAATTATTTTGTGTAGGACAAATTAAAAATCCTGACTGATGAGATCATTCATCGCGGGTATTTCGTAGATTTTATAACAAACTAGCGGTCCGCCCCGGCTTCGCCCGTGGTACATAATATTTACGTTTTCTCTACATAAGAACCATCCTCGTACTTCAAGGAATATAATAAAAAAAGAATTATCGAAATCGGTTCAGCCGTTCTCGAGTTATGCGCTTACCGAGTTACCGCTTTTTTATATGTATATAAGATTTCTTATTGCACTTTTTAAACGATGGTCATGATGTACCATTATTTGTTTTTTGTATTATATGTTTTAATTTAAGATCACTTGAGCTTTCTATCTGTAATGACATTTTTATTTTACTCATATACACCGGTACAGTGGTCTAGACTTCATATAAAATCGCCTCAGTACTATGAGTTTATTCATTAAAAGAACGAACAAATTTTCCCTCTTTATGATATAAGTATAGATTAGTGTAGATGTAGATGAGAGATTCTTGACAAGATGAAACTAGTTAAGATATAAATAAGACGACAGTACGTGTAAAAATGTGAACATATCTTGTGGTTATGAGTTCATGTCCAGTGACCCTTGTAAGTTGAAACTTGAAAGTAAAGAGATTTTTTGTAGCTGTCTTTTTATTCTTCAAAAGCTTTGTACTTACATAATATTAACTTAAGCTATGCCTTTAGAAATTACTCTGAATCAATAGTTACTGTTGCAAATAGGTGTTCTTCTATCCAGAAATATTCGATCAGACAGCTGGCACTTTTATACCAATCTCAATTGAGAAGAAATATTATTGGCCACGTCCCTTTCAATCGCCAACATAAAACAACCTAATCTTCTAATAAAATATAATCCTGGTTGGTTTATATTACTATTTCAGTAAACTTTAAAGAATCTGTTGAGTACTTGCCTCCTCCAATCGCAAAGGCTCTTCAAGCCCAGCCGCTATCCGTTCCCGTTTCTCCCTCTCTTTCCGCTCCTTCTTCTCCCGTTTCCGTCTCTCTTTCTCTCCGTCCCTCTCCTCGTAATTACCGGAGTCGCCGCTCGTTAGAACGGTCGACTTCTTTATGAAGTTGAACATGATGGAATGTACCTGGAACAAAAGTATAATCTTGAGTTTTTGTCCTGTGATAAAAGTATACTATTATTACCCTTCATAGAAATGACTTCATTGCCCTAACGATGTATGCTGCTGCCCCTTGCCAGTTCATTAAATGTCTCTAATTATTTATTTGAAAAAAGTGGCTCTATGTAAACGTATATTTGTAAACTAGGTATGGTCTATTATTCGAAGAAAAAAACCTACATAAATATATAAAATAAATAATATCACAGATAGGTATATTTTTTGTGCAGGAAGGATATATTTGGTGTTTTACAAATAGTTTGGCTTGTTCTCATTTAATATTCAAAAAGGAAACAATGGCAAAGGCACTGTTTTTAAAACTCTCATTTACGGTAACTCATAACTTGACAAGTTTACTGCGGTGCAGAGGTTTTATTTACGTCGCATCCGCTCTTGCATTTGTCCCAGTGCACGGAGCAATCAGTTTTGCAAGATTTTTTGTACATTAGCAGTGACGTTTTTATCATCCAACGAGCATTGTTACACTTCCACTTCTTAATTGATGATAATTTTTTTAACATTGAAGTCATTCTATCATTAAAAAGTAAACAAAATCGGTGTGTATTTAATTCTTTGCATTAGATGATGAACGGACAAAATTAGTTTCAATACCTACATACCTATTTGAAAATTTCATCGATAAACGTTTAAGTGGTATATATTAAACCACTTAAAATCACAAGCTACTAACAACGTCAGACTAGAGTACTAATAGGCTTCCAATGACAAACCATAACACTGGACAGTGGACAGTACAACTGTAATCCATTATACACTGGACACGCTGTACGTTCTACGATGACAATAACCATACCGTTACTAGCTAGAAATGATACGGCTCTATCCGAACTAACAGTCCTCGCATTCTACTGTATTATGTGCTTTGAATTAAACAGCCGCCTGAATGCATATCAACGTCAAGCTATTGTACAACGGAGGTGTTTATAGTTACGCTGAGGTTCAAATACCATCTGGCCACCCAAATATATTACTACATGTCTTTACACAAACCAAACATTATTTTTTATTTTGCGCTTACAAAAGGCTCTCTATTTAGTATTTAGCAATCTTCTTCTGAAGCATACAATGTGCCATTTTTTAGCTGCCGGCCAATCTTTATGGCACGTTTCATATTGGCAAGCGTCCAAAAAGTTGATCATTACTTTTTGCAAAGGAGTGGTGTTTTCGAATAAATCATTACAGCCGTAAAAAGTAGAAGAGGCCAAAGAGTTGGTGGATGAATTTTCCAGACCTTTTTTAATTCTAATAAAAGTCTTAACGAGTTCAAAAAGAGTGCAAAAAGCAAGGCTTCGTTAACTTGAATTACCAAACTAAGCTGGGCTGAAGCTAATCCTTTTTTAAACACAGCGGGGCTTTAAAGAAAAACTGAAGGAGAAAATTGGATTTTACAGTGAACAATCATTTAATATTTTAGTATTTATTTTGAAATCATATTCAATGTAGCTTGAAACCCATTAAATAACTTAATACAAAGGAAAAAAAAAACAACTATGCGATGAATACTTGAATAATTGCTCTGGTAACATGGATAAGCGTTGCTACGTTATAACCCGTTTATCAATTCATCGCAAATCACAAGTCATTGGCCTTTCTTCAAAACATTAAGCCTACACATGGCTTAAACTATAAGATATGTAAAAATTCTTTAAGACAAACGTGTCCAGTATGATAATGTGTCAGTGGGTATCGACTCGAATAGCTCACGATCCAGACTTGGTGACGCCTACCGCATTTGATGACGAGAACCGCTCGTAACCTAATTAATTTGACACATCAGATTAGAGTCACGAGCGTACTTTAAAGTTTTGCTTTAGAAGGCACTTAATATTTATAAAACTAAGTAGTTAAGTATCTTTTAGCTACACGCCTTCTGGCTCTACTTCCGATGGAAATTTCTGTTTTAAATATTTAAGATGATTATGTATTATTATTTAAAATTTATTCTATACGTATAAACCTTGACCTGATAAGACATTAAGTAAGAATTATTCGATCTCGTGAAGTCACTGGTAAGTTGTGCGCGCAGATAAACCAAAAATCCCTATTATCTTCTACCTACCACTGATTTTTGTCGACATTTCAAAAGCCCTTCCAATTTATTGAATAGAATTCATACATTCTCTCATCGAACAATGCCTTGATCGATAGGGTATTATCATATCTTAATGAAGCAAACAGATTTATTAGTGAATTGGAGATAGTGACGCATCCACTCCCGACATTAGAGAGACCTCGTAACCTTTCAATTGTTGAAACCAGATTTCGTAATATTGTAGTGTTGTAAGTCACAGCTGAGTTAATAGTGTAGATGCTACACGATTACTTCTATGAATTAATATCCATCGATAAAATGAAACATCTAAAACGAATATTAGCACTATGTTTGAATATCAATACAAGAATCCTATATAAACTCGTAGTTCTGGGAGGAATGGCTGGATCTTTGTTACGGTTTCAGGCAAAAATGGATGAAAATTCTTAGTAATAACTAGTGATATTATTAGTCAAGATTAACGCATAGGGTACTACAGGTTACAATTCATTTGTCCCGTCTATAATTTTGTATTTAAAATACGTATTCCTATTTAAAAATATAAGGGATTTAAATTACTAACCTAATAAATTACCTAGATCCCGCTTGGAGGTCGCATTGTCATATATGAAGCCTTATTAGCAAGGTTAATTACGTTAGTGTTGATTCAAACATGTCGTTTTATAGAAAAGGGATATCGTAAACTAAAATAATACTTATACTTAATAGTTTTATGTTATGCAAAAACCTATGCCTGCAAATAATATGCGTCGGAATAGAGTCCCAAATTCTTCACGTTGGATATCAGGAACAAGGAAATTATTAATCATTGATACAAGATATGATCGACGGATCTAAGTAACCGTGTCATCGACTTTAATGACGAGAATAATTGCAGTCAGTCTCCCCGTGACCACTCTCGCTGCAAAGTGTGCGAAAAACGTCGGGAAAATCTTAATCTTAATATATATAAATCTCGTGTCACAATGTTTGTCCTCAATGGACTCCTAAACTCACAAAAAAAAAAGCGATTTATTTAATAAAGCGCGTTCCATCTTAGACCACATCTTAGCTTAACATCAGGCGAGATTGTGGTCAAGCGCTTCCCTATCAACAATAAAAAAAAAAAAAAAAAAAAAAAGAGTTTGACAGGACTCATTCCATTGAAGAATGTGTGAATTATTTTTATTCGATTGTTAATAATCTAATACACACTTACATCCCAAGCAAAACCGTGGTCGACAATAAATTTCCTATTTGGTATTCGCCAGCTTTAAAAAAGATTATTAAAGAAAAATTTAAACATTTTCGCAAATACAAGATTTACAATAACCTAAGTAGCTTAGAATCATACAAACTGTTAAGGGATA
This sequence comes from Colias behrii, assembly GCA_029959065.1. Classification (NCBI taxonomy): domain Eukaryota; kingdom Metazoa; phylum Arthropoda; class Insecta; order Lepidoptera; family Pieridae; genus Colias; species Colias behrii. Next base: position 4,286,012 of record JARWMC010000017.1, read on the forward strand.
GAGTTAAGAATGTAGAAAATGATTGTTACCAAAAATATATAAATTCTGTTGAAAATTCCATTGAACAGAATCCTAAATACTTCTGGTCCTTTTTCAAATGTAGATCGAAATCTAAAGGCTTACCTAGCAATATTAAAATATATAATAACAATTTACTCACATCCGGAAACAATATTTGTAATGCATTCTCAGAATATTTTTATACTACATTCCTAGACAAAACTGACACAAACTTATCAAATTATGTATCTGAACTGGAATTAAGTAATTTTGAATCAAATTTTGACCTTTGTTCGATAGACATTGACTTGAAAACGATAAAAAAGGCATTATCCCAACTAGATCCTTCAAAATCTGCAGGTCCTGATGAAATCAGTCCACTGCTTCTTATAAAATGTGCCGACTCAATAGCCATTCCACTAGCCTATTTATTTAAGAAATCACTTCCTGCTATGGAATTCCCCTCAATGTGGAAGAGGGCATTTGTTACACCTATCCACAAAAAAGGTTCTAAGTTAGAAGTTGTCAATTATAGACCTATATCTAAATTGTGTATCATAGCCAAAGTCTTCGAAAGAATAGTATACGACCAGGTTTATGCAGTATTTAAAAACACATTCATGAGTTGTCAGCATGGATTTCTGAAAGGTCGATCAACCGTGACTAACCTGGTGCTTCTGAATGATTACATTACTGATGCTATGGAGACAGGCCATCAGGTCGATGTAATCTACACGGATTACAGCAAATGTTTTGACCGCATAGATCACAAGATTCTCTTGCATAAATTATACATAATGGGCATTAGAGGTAACTTACTCAGATGGTTTTCTTCGTATATCAACAATAGATCTCAAGCAGTTGTAATAAGTAACTACATATCAAGTTGGGTGTTAATACCAAGTGGAGTACCTCAGGGCTCCCTTTTGGGTCCTCTTATGTTTTGCGTATTCATAAATGATATTCCAAATTGCTTCACATACTCAAATCTTCTTTGCTTTGCTGATGACATGAAGATATTTAGGACTATTAAATCTTCTGCTGATGCTGCTATGCTTCAAGATGACCTTAATAAATTAGACTACTATTGTACTCAAAATAAATTAGATCTCAATCCTAGTAAATGCACAGTCGTCTCATTTAGTCGTAAAAAACAAACACTGCGTTTCAACTATCGAATAAAAAATCAAGATCTTGGAACTAGCCCTGACATAAGAGATCTAGGAGTGATACATGACCCAAAACTCATGTTTGATAAACATATCGATTATATTCTAGCTAAAGCTTCTAAAGCTTTAGGCTTTATAATGAGAATTTCGTCTGATTTTAAAAAGGCGAAAACGTTTAAAATTCTATTTTGTGCTTACGTACGTAGCATTCTAGAATATGCGTCGCCAATATGGAATCCGCGATACGATAAATATATAACTAGAATTGAACGAATACAGATGAAATTTTTGAAATTCCTATGTTACCGATTACACGTCCCGTACAAATCAGAGGATTATTACGAGGTCTGCAGCAAATTTCACTTTCCTACCCCAAACATATCGCCGGGAGATTTCTGATATTTTATTACTTTTAGGCATTACATCCAATAAAATAGACTGCCCAGATCTACTAGCTAAAATTTCTTTATACACACCCTCAATTTTATCTCGTAAATATAATCCTATCTTTACTTCCGCAGTCAGCACTAACTATCGTCAAAACTCGTTTATTCTACGCGTAAGCAATAACTTTAACAAGCTATCAAAACAGTTTGATTTTGACTTATTCTGCAGCAGTTCTTACTCCATTAAGCGTCAGTTAGCTAATGAGTTCTTTCGTCAGTTTGGTGGTCGAGGTGATATGTAATTTAATTAGTGTTACAATAGCATTGGTTTTAAGCATTTGATTCGTGTACGTAATCGCTCACATTTGTAATTGTTATATATTAATATTATTCTAGCCGTGAGAATCTGTAAATGGCTTATTGTGATTATTATATTATGTGACTATCTTTAAGAATACAGCTGTAGATTCTCCTAAAAATATAAATAAATAAATAAATCAATAAATAAACCACTTAACCGATTATAATAAAATTCGCACACCATGTGCAGTTCGATCCAACTTGAGAGATAGGATAGTTTAAACATGTAGGTACCACGGGCGAAGCCGGGACGGACCGCTAGTCTTAATATATATAAATCTCGTGTCACAATGTTGTCCTCAATGGACTTCTGAACCACTTAACCGATTATAATAAAATTCGCACACCATGTGCAGTTCGATCCAACTTGAGAGATAGGATAGTTTAAACATGTAGGTACCACGGGCGAAGCCGGGGCGGACCACTAGTATAATAAATAAATCGCATTTAACATCTTTTAACGGATTCTTTAATTTCTATCCGTTAGAATAATTGCATTTAAAAAAACTTGTACTTAGTTCGTAAAGCGAATCGAAAGTTTTAAAAATTTCACTAACATTAACTATTATTGCTATTTTGATATCTAGCAGTATATTTCACTATGAAATATATCTATTTCTAAAGTAAATGAAACTCTGGCAAAAGATGCATTGTTTTGTAACATCTTACAAGACATTCCTAATCAAGATGTGCATCAGAAACAGAAAGCAGTATAGAGTTTTTCATAACTGTTTTGTATGACGATCATTGTCTCTTCAATTGGTTTAACAACGCAATCCCATACCCTCCTTATTAACATTTAGCTGAGGGCCACTAGTGCATTGACGTTGCAGCGAGCGCCATATAATTGTATGACGTCATCACTGTCCTGTTTTATTAATTCACGTTGTACTTAATTGGCTTGTTACCGGCATATTTATTACAACGGCGCTTGTGAAATTATGTTACATTTATCGCTGTTAGTTGGGAAACTTTATTGTTGGGAAATGAGAAATTATAACAGACCCGCCAAACGTTGTTCTGCCAGGACAACTTTGGGAATTGACAACATTTCATTTTTTATAAGGCCATGAAAGAAAAAAACCGTTTCTTTATTTTGCTCTTGCGATTACAGAAAAAAAATTATTTCATTTTTTAATCGCATATTTTAAAATAAATTAAATAAAAACGATAAATGTGATGATGACGTCATACATACGGAGGAATAAAAATGCGCCTTAAATTACTTCGCAAATTTTATTAAAAATTCTTTTAGAAACTGTAAATAGAGCTCGATGTGGAGTACAATGGTATTCCAAATCGAGGATGTCACTCCGAACATTTGTTTTGAAAACAAAATGTATGGGAAATTAAATGTATGGGCGGATTTGATGTAAATTTTTTGGATATTTCCCGTTATATTTTTAAAAAGTTATTATTGTCATTTTACTCATTAGGTAAAGGGCTTTCGATATGAGTTTAAAGTTTTTTGATATCTGCAATAGTTACGGAATAATCGCCTGTGCACACTTAACGATTACACCCTGTATATATATATCACTACATAGTATAAAACAAAGTCGCTTTCTCTGTCCCTATGTCCCTATGTCCCTTTGTACGCTTAAATCTTTGAAACTACGCAACGGATTTCGATGCGGTTTTTTTTAATAGATAGAGTGATTCAAGAGGAAGGTTTATATGTATAATAACATCCATCAAATAGTGGAGAAGTACTGTTATTTTTGAGGTTTCTAATGTGATGTCGTAAAAAATTACATTTTTTTCCGCTTACATTGCAAAAGCAGGCTGAACCCTACGAGTTTTATCAAAATAATGTACTAAGTATTATACACATTGAAAAGGTCTACAGAAAAGTCCGCGGTGGTATATGTCTATCTCTTATGGATAACCCACAATAACTTTTTTTTGTCATTTACTTTTTACGACAAATAATGGCTAATTTTCGAAGCGATTTTAACCAATACAGCAATAATCCTTAACCAATTAAATACCTTGAATACATTTTTCATTTAATATAGATCTATATGGCCCTTTACACCGTATGATTTAAGTGAATATTTTCGAAGATATTACAGATTTAAAAATTGCAGGACGTAGCGTTTGCGGCGGCACCGGCCGGCCGCCCGGCTATATATTTTATACCCGTGCGAAGCCGGAGCGGGCCGCTATGTTTTTATATACAAAGTTCACAGTTTTTCTGTAGTGTATTTAGTATCAGCATTGCACCCGTGCGAAGCCGGGGCGGGTCGCTAGTATATATATATATAAATGATTTCTGAGACCGATTCTCTCTCTTCTCAACCTGCAATATACATTTAAGAATGAAAATTCATATAAATCGTCTATCGCCGTTTCCGAAGAGTATGGAAACTGGCAATTAACACTGTGACATTAAAATTTTATAAATTAGAGGTTATACAGAATTGATACAATAAAATGATCTCAATGCTCAATGCATAATCTTAAATCATTTGCATCTATAATTTATTTTGTGCATTAATAATATAAGATGCCTCCTGTCTTATAAAATTTACATTCACACAGCTTAAATAAGTAGACCATTTAAATACAAACTATTAATTAGATAACCGTTAACATACAGTTATCATTATAGATCGATATCGATCTTTCAATAAAAGGCTCCTAAATTACTCCACAGCGAGCGTGTAGTAAATTCCTTTAAAAATAAAACAACTATTCATTTAATCTGCTGATATAAATTGATCACATTATAAATAGCGCTTGAGTCATTGCACGACAGCGCAGAAAAAAACTGTATCGGTGTACGCTTTTATGATCACAACACAATAATTGCGATAATCAGCCGGTTCTTGTGATTCATTAAAACGCATCTCATACATGTTATATTTTAGGACATCTTTTTTGAAAACTTTTTTATGTTTCATTTATTTAATTATTTTTGTTTCATTTACGATTCTTTCGTTTCAATCACATTGACAGTCTTTACCTTACTACAACGGCTAATAAATTTTAACTATGAAATGTTTATTTATAGAAAAAAAATGTTTCATGCTTAATCTTCTGGAGATTATAATATCATCTAGTAACATGTTATTATGATTGTTAATATTATTAGTTTATTATCAGCCAGCTTAAAACTAGGCCGCTTTTAAATAAGTAAAATATGCGCCAGTAGAGTAAAAATTCTAGACGTTGAATAATTTGTTAAACTTTCTTTGCAGAAGCATTACAATTAAGATCATATTTCGTTCCGTTTTCACTTTTTACTTCTCTTAAATAATTCAAGATAAATACTGATGCAACCAGTTTTTAATAAAGTCATAGAAAATGTCAATGTGTCGCTTCTTCGCTTTCGAAATTTTGTGTCAGTGTTTCGGGTCATTTGTAACAGGATGGCGGTTCTACAGGGGTCTTAGTACGCAATGACAAAAAGAAAAATGATGGTCAGAACGCTGATACCGGATACCTTAAGATACTGTAATATTTTATTTTAGAGAATCTTAACATAAAATATTATAGTATCTTCACCGTGTGTGACGCGCTTAAAGGTGCATTGAAATATGAAGTCATAACTAGATAACCTTTAACTCAGACACTGCTTAAAAACCAAAAAAAAAAAAACCAAATGCCAATACGTTTCAAATACTCGTAAATTTTTGAGGGTCATACAAAAAAGCTGTGTGTGACATACTTAGTTGTATGAGTTGCTCAATGATAAATCAATACATCGGATATAGCTTAGTACCAAATACCAATACGTTTTCAATTAATACTTGTAAATTTTTGAGGGTCATAAAAAAGCTGTGTGTGACATCCTTAGCTGTTTGAGTTGCTTAATGACAAATCAATACATCGAGCATAGCTTAATACCAAATACTCGTATATTTTTGAGAGTCATACAGAAAGCTGTGTGTGACATCCTTGACTGTTTAAGTTGTCAATGGTAAATCAATACAGAGGCTTGCTATTTGGTATATCGATTGGTACAATGAGCCTCGTCACAACAATTACGAGTCGCATTTAGATTTTCAATCTTAGGTTCTTAACCGTAGACAAAGCAGCCCCTCTGCGGGAGAATACAATGCGAAAGTATCGCGCACGCGACATGCAACAATGGAGCTGAATAGGGCTGTCACACACTTGAAATAGGGTATCATTTAAGCTATCACCAATTTAATTAGTTTTGTGTTTCTTAAATAATAGGGTTTGTCCTCAAAATAGTAGATCTGTCACCAAAATGTAGTCACCAAACAATGCAAAATCAGTTCCACAATAAATCACCTAAAATCCTGAGATATAAGGTCTGGTACCAAATAAATGTTTTTGGATGTATTATAATAGGTGTGTCCTAATAAGTATTTAAGCAAACTAATTTAAAGAGATCACCAATAAATCATATTATGTTACTAGAAAATTGCATTAAGTTCAAATAAAAAATTAGGGTTGTCATCATCGTTTCAACCAAAAGATTCTGCTACTTAACTAGACTCCCAAGGTTCTAAATTTCCACTGGTAGTATAAATTATATTTAAATAAAATTTTTTGCAGAGTAGTAAATAAAACACTTATTAAAGTCAAAATAATCAAAATTTATTGTTTAAAATAATTACCACTGAACAATCAGCGCTGGTTTAAAATAGCTGGCTTATGGCTAGCAGGATAGTAGATAAAACACTTAATTAAAGTTAAAATAATCAATATTTATTCTTAAAAATAATAACCACTGAATAATCAGCTCTGGTTTAATAGCTGGCTTATGGCTAGCATAATTGTAGATAAAACACTTAATTAAAGTTAAAATAATCAATTTTTAAAGCGCGCCAATTTGTCTCCGCCCCTTTGATCATTTTTTCATTAAAATTATAAATTGATGTATTAACTTGGTATCGAATACTATTAATTTAATATCTGAACGAAATAAAATGTTACTACTGTATTGGTGACAAAATATCAAATAAAAAGGAGTCGCAGTCAGGGATCGATAATCGATTTATTTGGTGACAGATCTACCATTCTGAGCACAGAGCTATTATTTAAGTAACAAAACTGTTATTATAAGAACGAAGTTTATATTCATGTAATGCAATATAATTTTATTGGTTATCGATCTCTTATTTTACACATATATTAACATTAATTTGATAATTCATACATGGGAACAATTTTTGTTTATCTGAGAACGAAAATATTTCGTGGTGATAGATCTATTTATTAGGTGATACAACTTGATGACAAATATAAATTTTGGTGATAGAAAATATAGTTCCCCTTGAAATATATAATAAATATATTTAATAATTTATCTTGTGTTACTTATCCTGGAATAAGCGTTCGTTGTGATAAATATACAAGACAATTACAGAAAGAATTAGTTTTTTTTTTAAATTTCTAATCAAACTTTTGAATAGTGTGAATTGTGGAAATATGAGTGAACTACCGTTACTAACATAACGTTATAAGTCATTTAAGCGCACCAATTTCAATAATTAGTCTACAAATTCATGTCACTGCTCATACCACAATCGATTGATGACAACCCTATTCCGGAATGCACGCATCGACCTGCGGTAATTACCTCGCAAATGAATGCTTCCATGTTTGGCAATACGAGTTAAGAGCAAAAACATTTCATCTTACGTTAACTCTCACTATTCAATCACGGATTAAACACATGTTGTGAGATTTGTTCTCATAAAGCTTTCCGCATAAAAAACTAGAATATTAACGTCAATCATTGGCAGGCTTTGATTTATGTTTCTTCTTTGTATCATTGCGTCTTTAGAATAGTCTATGATATAAAATATACCGAAGCAATATTATAACAATTGAATTCATTAGTATTTTTTATTAAAGTAAATCTTGGTACAATTATGTAGGTAATCCATCTTTAATATTGTTGTCTTTAAAATAAGATTAAATAGTAGCTACGCTTTCTTTACTTTAAGATAGAACGCTACTATTTTCTTATATTTCACTCATAACTAACACCAAATCAAAACAACAAAGCATGCGGCTAATTGCCTACTTGAGAAAATAGTCCACACTAAATAACTGAACTACAATCGACTTTTAATTGACTATAAAATATGAGGTACGCCTTCAGCATTAAAACGCAAAACAAAAGATTTAATGAGAGACGAACGCATATCATGCTAGCCACACCGACACACTCGCTAGTGACCTTAACATTCATTATTGACACAGTTGTATGTACAACTGCGGTTGTATTCCAAGCTAAACTTTTGTAGTACAACAATAATAAATGTACACGCCATGTTAATGTTAGTTTATTTTAAACTAGATTTCCGCCCGCGGCTTCGCCCGCGTTTTCAAAGGAAAAACCGTTAGTTCCCGTTCCCGTGGGATTTCCGGGATAAAACCTATCCTATGTGTTAATCCAAGTTACCCTCTATATGTGTGCTAAATTTCATTGTAATCGGTTCAGTAGTTTTTACGTGAAAGAGTAACAAACATCCATACAAACTTTCGCCTTTATAATAGTATTAAGATTTATTTAAAGACGCTTACTAATAAGAGGAACACGTTTATGACTCATTGTGAATATAACATATTATCGACTATCTTTTATTTATATCGTGAATGTATAAGTATTAAAATTTATGCTGTGATAAAATGTTCTTGATTTGCGAATGGCGCTATGTTTGTAAATAGGTATCTAGTCATGTATTCAGCATTACACACCGTGCAATAAACACGGTTACCTAATAAAAGTTAAACAAACTCGCAATGAATTTGTAATATACAACAAATTTAAAACCGATTAATCAATCAACACAAACAATAACATATTTACAGTACATTTTCCTCGCACCTCTTCAGTCTTCTCCACAAGCACTTAACGAGAGTTCAATCACCTGATTACGCAAGATCTTAGATAATTCGTCTCCATTCACCAACGTGTTGTAATGAGATCGATATAATGACTTATTATTGACGCAAACAACCTGCTTGTGTTATGAAAGGGTGTAAGAAACAATCGGAACGCGGTATTGTTCAGGTGAACCATTTCATCATCTGCGAGCTGTAGTAACATTCAGTTCTCGTTTACGGAAATCGTTTGGTTTGATGTCAAGGTTATATCCGATGAAACAGAACTGTACCTCAAAAAATACAATGGATTTTGGATGGAAACAAAACGAGGTACGAATGAAATCCAATGTCAAATTTCCATTTAGTTCACAGTATGTATATGTACAACAGTATATAAATTTTTTGCAAAATTCTAAAGTAAAGAAGTAAAGTAGTATGCTCTGTTATAACATAAACTCAACTGCATACATACAATAATTATCATTTGTACGTGTATCTACTATGTAAAGCATGACAAAAACAGGCCACTATGTTGATTACCAAGTGACACACAAACTTTTCTCGCAAACCCACCGTAGTATCACGTAGTATGTGGCAAATAAATTCTAACAGCGTCAACGCAACTCATGTTTAATTCTAATCACAATGAGTAAAACTGTCTTTGACACCTTGCAGTGATCGAGTTGAATTTCAATAACGTTCAACTATTTGACAAATAAGTTATAATGTATTTTTTGTTTAAAGTTCTTTGACCTTTAGCGTTTAGCTGTCAATCAATACAATAAAGATCAATCATTGATGAAGTAGATAGCAAAAACCAACTATAAAAATTCAACGAATCAATCTGACTTGCTTTTTTGTCTGTATTATTTCAATTTCCGAAAAGACTTTTAGTCCATTTATAACTATTAAATATTTGTTCGGTTTGGTAAAGTATTTTGTATATGTACAATCGTTAATGTTACGGCGTCGATATTTTCTCATCAGAGCTGACTGATCACGCTTGACACCAACCGTGTGTAAAATAATATAGGAAGTCTGCAACTAAATACTTGCCTATTACTTCCGCAATTCAGACATAGTTATACAATGTAATTCTATACAATTAATATTAAAACGAAACTACGAATTATTTATCAATAATAAGTATCTTCTCGTACAAATATTATATTGATTGGAAAATTGCGTTCCTAAAACACGCACAAAGATTCTACTTGATAGGTTTGACTAGACTATCTCTTATTAAAATAACTATTCTATTGAAGAGTATTTTTCATGAATGATTCACTAGACATTCTTACTAAAGAGTTGTTCCGCGGAACATCGTCTGCAACTGTTTATATCCCCTCGTAAATCTTAGTTCACAACTTCACAAGTCACAACTTCTTGAAGTTTCAGCCAAATCGGATCGATTCTAAAGGAACGGGATGAACAAACTTTGCTACATGAGTTTGATTGAATAGATTCTGGACACAATCCTTCCAGTGGTGTTTTTTCGATATCTAGTTATCTCAATAGATAGGTTATAATCTGAGATGTTCATACATATATCTAGTGACACATACAAAGACATAGATAAAGAACAATAGTCACAGGACGTCAGCAGCTGACCATCGGGCCCTGTAGCCCGTTAGTTCGGCACCTACTAGCGCTTCCGCGCGGGGTCATTGTACCAAGTACCAACTGTTGCGGAAGAGAGGAAGTTTTATATGATAACTATTCTCATACATACAATGGATTGTGTGCTCTGTATACATGTGAAAAAGGATTAAAATGTTATAGTAATTTGTCTTGCAGACCATATCTATCTAGAATAGAACATCAGACAAATGCACGTTGAAAGAATTACGTAACGTGTTACTAGGTATATATGGGCAAGATTTGTGCATTTTTTATGCGTCAACTTTAAAGGCACGCGTATACATAATTACATAGTTGATAGTACCTAACGGACTCGTGGTATTTATGTCATTGTAACGGATATGCTCAAAACTTGATTCTGCAAAGAATTTGCGAAAACTGAATTAGCGAAATTGTAGATTGTAAAAATTTTACGTACAAATGTTGCGTCTAGTACGTTCGTGTAAGATATAAATATAAGTTAGTTAAATTGAACTTTCTACATTTGAATAACGTAACGGCACCGGTTTCCGACTAGCCTCCTCTATCCGACCATTTTGATTTTTATTTGATAAAACGTTTAAAATACGCGCGACACTCATGAAACGGAAGGCTTTCGATCCAATCACTTATCGTACGTCATTTGTAAAAAATTGGGTTTAAAATTTTAACCGACATTTCGTCAATCCAACAAAAGCTAGGCGAGGGTGTAGTTTGTATTGGATTGAATGCGAAAAAAACATAAAACGGTGAAAATAAACATGTGGATTTTTACGCTAAATACTCTGATAAGTTTGTGGTTAATTTACTTTAAACGTTTTATTGGTGTTTTAAATTATTAATTTTAAAATATAAATGCAAAGATAGCGTGTTTTTATACGTTTTTTTGGACAAATAATTATGGACGGAATGAGGAGCTTGTCAAAATAACAACATTCCGAAATCCGACCGAATCGGTCGGTAAAAGGAATTTCGCACTTTTTAAAAGAAGGTAATTTTCTATTATGCATGTTGTTTTGTGGAGGTTTCGTATTAAGTTATTTATTCTAAACGCTATGCTTATATACAACACCTGTATGCGACCAATGCTAACTTTAATGGATTATTTGTAATATTCGTTTTAACTGACACTCTTTTTTGATTTTTTTGTTATTCATTTACAAAGACCGGTCTGGTTTAAAAACCCTATATTTTACGTTTATGACACACTAGCGACCCGCCCCGGCTTCGCACGGGTGCAATGCTGATACTAAATACACTACAGAAAAACTGTGAACGTTGTATATAAAAACATAGCGGCCCGCTCCGGCTTCGCAAGGGTATAAAATATATAGCCGGGCGGCCGGCCGGTACCGCCGCAAACGCTACGTCCCGCAATTTTTAAATCTGTAATATCTTCGAAAATATTCACTTATAATACCACAAGAGCTTCAAAATTATCGGGTATTTTCCGATAGGTTCGTTGCAAACAAATGAAGGAGTCAAGTTTTTAGTCAAGGTTAAAAAATCACGAGCGCGAAGCGCGAGTGATTTTTCCTGAAAAACTTGACGACTTTATTTGTTTGCAGGGAACCTTGAGGGAAATGCCAGATAATTTTGAAGCTCGTGTTTTATTCGGGGGATTATTTTTCCGTCCCAAATGTCGGCCAATAATTTCACAATTGAATTCAACCTGTCAGTTTGACGTCAACGACCAGAGAAAATTTTCAAAAAATTATCAGTATAATACAAGAAGCTTATATCTTATACACTGGAGATTTCGGTATGAACATTTGACGTGTAACAAGAAAATATTGCCCAGTTGTTGTGTTTTATCACTTTCACACCTAACTTGGTATTGCCACTGTTAATACGAAGTTTTCCCAAGGCTACTATGTATGCTGTAATATTCTGTGCAAAAGGTTAGTTTTTGTACATGAGTTTGTTGATAAACTGCCAACAACGTCATTCAGAAGCATTGTTGGATGAGACAATTATTATTTATGCTAAATAAAATAAGTATCTGAACCAATTATTAAAAAGCGATACTCCCTGATTATGGGTAGTTACCATAATAAAATTGTAGCAACTCTCACTTTGACAATATGGCATAAGTGTCAAAAAAATTGCGTCGCTTCGAATATTTAAGTTAATATTGTTGCGTATTTAATAAATATTTTCCGAATATAAATAATGTATTGCATTGTGAAAAATTGCAGAAGTTTTTGGACACCAAATTCTGGCATAAAATTTCACAGGCAAGTGTATATTTACGCTATTTACAATATTCCTCAATACTCATGCATTTACCTGTTAAGAATCATTTTCATGGCAAAAATCGTCAATTTTATCATCATTTTAGTAATCAATCATGCTAAATATCTTCTATCTATCTTCTTTTCCTAATAATTTCATCATTTTTCAATAAACCAATTTAACAAGTAAGGTAACCATGATGACGAGTTTTTACGGATAGCGAAGAGAAAATATTGTAATAGTTAACAAAATTATGATGATTATTTTTCCGACCCAAATATCGACCAATAGAATTGCACCATTCGACGTCACGTGGTACAACCTACATGGTATTATACTGATAATTTTTTGAAAATTTTCTCTGGTCGTTGACGTCAAACTGACAGGTTGAATTCAATTGTGAAATTATTGGCCGACATTTGGGACGGAAAAATAATCCCCCGAATACCACACGAGCTTCAAAATTATCTGGCATTTCCCTCAAGGTTCCCTGCAAACAAATAAAGTCGTCAAGTTTTTCAGGAAAAAACACTCGCGCTTCGCGCTCGTGATTTTTTAACCATGACTAAAAACTTGACTCCTTCATTTGTTTGCAACGAACCTATCGGAAAATACCCGATAATTTTGAAGCTCTTGTGGTATTATAAGTGAACATTTAGAACACCATTTCAAAGATTTTTATACTAGTAATGAAACAACGCACGACATCGATATTGCACTCACATGTGGTTTTATGTTTGTTCTTCTTTAACATAGAAATTAATAGTTCTTTTAACTTACCAAATTTTTTTTGTTTTACTTATTTCAGCTTTCCAAAAAATGAAATAAAAAGAAATAAATGGCTGTCCATAGTGCCTATCAAGGGTAAAATTTATCAACATGCCAGAATATGCAGTTTGCATTTTAAGCCTGAGGATTACGGTCCAGAAAAAAAATACCTTTTGAAAAGTGCTATACCTTTTTATTTACCACATTCTTGTTACTGCGTCTCAACTGTGGATAAAGTAATTTTAATTATATTATAATTAACCACCATGAAACCATTATATTTCACTGAATATTTATACTAAAATAACAAAAGTATTTACAAAGTACCTATATAATCTGAAAATGTTTTTAGGCATGTAGTGATTGCATGGACCTTTCTACGAGTACAAATAAAGAAAATAATAGCCTTTCGTTGTCCGTTGATATGAATACAACTCAAAAAGAAACAGCTCTGGAAGAATGTAAAAATAATATTGTAAGTTATTAATTTATTCATTTATTTATTTATGGCTTTTCTCCACAGATACTGCTTTCCGAATCGGTGGTAAATGTTAAAAATATGTATTGACGTTTCAAAAGTGCTTCTCGAAGAAGTCTAATTGAATATAAATAAATGTTTGAGTTTGCGTTTATGCATACAAAGGGACATAACAGAGAAAGCGACTTTGTTTTATACTATTAGTGATAAAGTTTTCAATCATAGTTTAAATTAAAATCACCATTCAAAATAAATTGTATGTACAATGATGATAATTATGTATGTAATAGCCTGTATAAAGATGCCTCTACCAGTAATTCTTTGTAAATACTGTAAAAAAGAAAGATTGTAGATTTATAATATTGTATACTTTGTTCTTGTTGATTTATTTAAAGATAAGCGAGTTAAATTATATTACAGTACATTAGTATAATAAATAATGTGGATATTAAATATTGAATGTATTATTTCGCATCTGATCACCTATATTACAGTGATGAACTGGCGAACGTGCGTACGTAAGTACAGCTCCTGAAAGACATACGAATTTCTGAGAACTGTAATATCGTTACCACACATCAATACTAGCGATGCAACTCTCCCTTTGGAATATTGAAAAGTTTTAGACTGAAGCTTGAGTAACCAAAACGATGTTTTAATGTATGTAGCACTCATTTTAATTAAAAAATCGTAGTATGAGATCAAAAGTTATCAAGCGTTATTTAAAACTATCATTCTCTACCAATTAAAATGGTATGTACCTATAAAGATGATAATTATTCATGTAAGTTGACCAGTAATATTATAATATAAATACTGTTAAAAATATATGTCGTTATTATTTATAGACCATGATTTTTAGTTTTTTCTATTTCGAAAAATCCTGAATATACAAACCAGTGTGGTCACCCACAGAAAGAGACAAAAAACAACACTGACGTCATTCAAGGTTATATTTTCTTGTGACAAGTTAATGGTCATAGTGCAATCTCCAGTGTATTAGATATAAGCTTCTTGGTATAATACCATGTAGGTTGTACCACGTGACGTCGAATGGTGCAATTCTATTGGTCGATATTTGGGTCGGAAAAATAATCACTTAAATCATACGGTGTAAAGGGCCATATAGATCTATATTAAATGAACAATGTATTCAAGGTATTTAATTGGTTAAGGATTAATGCTGTATTGGTTAAAATCGCTTCGAAAATTATCCATTATTTGTCGTAAAAAGTAAATGACAAAAAAAGTTATTGTGGGTTATCCATAAGAGATAGACATATACCATCACGGACTTTTCTGTAGACCTTTTCAATGTGTACAATACTTAGTACATTATTTTGATAAAACTCGTAGGGTTCAGCCTGCGTTTGCAATGTAAGCGGAAAAAATGTAATTTTTTTAGACATCACATTAGAAACCTCAAAAATAACAGTACTTCTCCACTATTTAATGGATGTTATAATACATATAAACCTTCCTCTTGAATCACTCTATCTATTAAAAAAAACCGCATCAAAATCCGTTGCGTAGTTTCAAAGATTTAAGCATACAAAGGGACATAGGGACATAGGGACATAGGGACAGAGAAAGCGACTTTGTTTTATACTATGTAGTGATAATTGCATAACTACGAAATTGTGAGATCTTTATAAGTGTACATATGAAATAGAAATGAACTAAAAATGAATATCAATTTCGGTTTAGAGGCTTTATTACGCAAATGTAGGTTTGGTCGGAATCTAGGTGCGATTTATTTCCCTGTTTCCGTCCAACTGGGTTGCTTTTGCTTGCGCTGTGCTTGAGTGAAATTGCATGCGTTTATTTCAGGTCATCATCATGAGTGATAAAAAAGAGGCTGAAGTATTCTCATTAGCTGAAATAATACTTTTGGTGAAATGGATTTTAGAATTGGGCAAAGTAGTCAATGGGACATTCTAATTTAGTGTGGATGACCAGTGAGGCATTTTATGAGTTTGAGTTTGAGTAAATGTAATTTTAAACTACTACAGTCTAACATAGAGTTAGTTTTTGTTATTATAATAAATGCTCAAATATTATTTAAAACTAGCGGTCCGCCCCGGCTTCGCCCGTGGTACATATTTAAAATTTCTCTCCATAAGAACCATCCTCGTACTTCAAGTAATATAATAAAAAAAGAATTATCGAAATCGGTCCACGCGTGATGCAGTGAAAAGACGAAACGGGTTTTTACGAATTTCCATTGTATTTCTATTAACATAAAGTTGATTTTAGTAGAAAATATTTGGCTGGTCGGAATCTAGCTACTCAGTGGTCGGAAACACGTGTATTTGTACTCAGTCGGTCGGAAAATGGTGCTTTCAGTTAATTTCCAGTCGTGACAGTTAAAATCCAAATTTAGGTAATAAAAAGCCATTATGAAATACAATTATTTGCATATTTTAAAATATAAGTTCGTAATCTTTCATAATATCATTTTTTATTATGACCTCTAGAGTATTTAATTTATCTTTTAAAGGATTCATTTAGCCGTATCAATCAGTGGTCGGAATTCGGCGCCATTGCGTTACTGAAAGAAACAAACAAAGTTAAATGTGTGTTATATCTCAATAATAACACCATAATTCTTAGCATGTTATTACGAGGTTTTCCCTAACTGTACTTCCTGTGTTTATAGTACATGATGATATATTGTATATGACGGAAGAAGGGCCCAAAGGCTATTTTTAAAAAGAGTGACGTCTGCAATTCTGACGTCACCATCATCAGAGCAGACGCTCATACTCGAAGTAGAACGCCAGTAGGTATTTTTACGGCCCTTTTAATCCACGTCGTAATTATAGAGAGAGCTCCGAACTAGGGTTGCCAACACTTCATCATCAAAATATAGTATTTTCCAAAATAAGGTGTATAAAATATAGTACATTTAAAAACAATATAGTATTTTATGGGAAAAACAAAAAAAAAATAGACAAATATATATTTATTTTTATAAAAAACTATATTTTTTGCACTTCTTGCACTGTGTAACAGCTTTTTGTTTAAAATAAAAGTGTCAAGCTTTGTCACATTCAATTTTTAAATTAATATAAATCAAAAGCTCATTTTTTATTAATGATACACTACTTCTGTTTCTTTAATCTCGCCACTGGTATATGCGCAATAGGTTATATGACTTAGCCATCTGCAATAATAAGGCGCGTTCTTATTTTTTTTTAATGAAGGATTTGTTTGTAACATTTGTCGGTGTTGAAAATATAGTATTTTTGCGTACTATATATGTTTTCAACAGTATATAGTACGCAGACCCGAAATATAGTACAATACTATATATTATAGTACGGTTGGCAACCCTACTCCGAACGCTCCGACGGCCGGCGCGTGAATGTGTTCTGTGCCGTTGGGCGCTCGTATTTAAAGCAAACCATGACTCACAAGAATTAGTTTGAGTGTTGCCACTTGAATTTTTACAATAAATTTTTATCATTTTTAACAAACATTAATTATTTCGTTAATTTAATTATTTCATTACATTAATCAACCACTTATTTAAAAAGATCAAAGTAAATTTTAGCTAGTTATAATTATTTAGTAGTTTGAGGGTAGTCGTATAACGTCGTTGCGCCGACACGGCCATACTGACAGGCGGTGCGCGCTCTGCACCAGCCTCGTTGTAAATGTCTGTAACAATGCCAAGCAGGTCACCAATGCGCTGGACCGACCAAGTGAAATCTGCTATAGGAATTTGTGTATCAGACTGCACCAGACAGTCTAATAACAGGAAGACATGGCGGGAGATCGTGCGGAAAGCTGTGTCCGCCTCCACTACCGATGTGGATGTCTCAACGTGACCACGACCACTTTGCCAAGAGTGAATCGACAAAGAAGAAGAGAAAGATTCTCGGCGTATTTTGTGTCGGTTCTCGGAGAGTCTCGAAGGTTCTCGTAGATTTCTCGGAGGGTCTCGTAGTTTCTCGGAGGTTCTCGAAGGTTCTCGTAGATTTTAACTGTTTTATTTAGAAATCAGTTTTTTGTACTCACATTATTTAATCTAAGAAGCTAAGCATGTTCTGACATGAAATAATGACGACTACATTGACAACTATTCATCCACAAAAATACTAAATCAAAAGTTACGTCTAACACGGCCATATTGACAATCGTACGTCCTCGTACGCCTTTTATCGTATTACAACACTACGGTAGTTCATCTCGGGATTTCAAAAACACACTGCCTCGGCCACACTGACCTTGCAGAACACTAAACACTCCACATGACAGAGGCAGTCCGTTCGCGTATCATGCGACCAACACCTACTCATTTGTGACATAGGCAGATTCTCGAAGGTTCTCGTAGATTTCTCGGAGGTTCTCGTAGATTTCTCGGAGGTTCTCGTAGATTTATGCTTATCACAAAGAGAGGCGCAGATAGCACGCACAATTCCTTCGATGAACTACACTCCCGTTACAATAATCCACGTAACCAACTTTTACTTTACACAACGCACGAAAAACACAAACGCCAGTATGCCGTTAGAAAACTACGTAAACGTTTAACATTTAAAAAGAGTGAGCTTGAATTCTATCCAACTTCTGATGACGGAAGAAGGGCCCAAAGGCTATTTTTAAAAAGAGTGACGTCAGCAATTCTGACGTCGCCATCATCAGAGCAGACGCTCATACTCGAAGTAGAACGCCAGTAGGTATTTTTACGGCCCTTTTAATCCACGTCGTAATTATAGAGAGAGCTCCGAACGCTCCGACGGCCGGCGCGTGAATGTGTTCTGTGCCGTTGGGCGCTCGTATTTAAAGCAAACCATGACTCACAAGAATTAGTTTGAGTGTTGCCACTTGAATTTTTACAATGAATTTTTATCATTTTTAACAAACATTAATTATTTCGTTAATTTAATTATTTCATTACATTAATCAACCACTTATTTAAAAAGATCAAAGTAAATTTTAGCTAGTTATAATTATTTAGTAGTTTGAGGGTAGTCGTATAACGTCGTTGCGCCGACATATAGCTAAAAGTAAAATTAAAAGTTGCGTGGCAAGCTGAAGCTATTTTTATTATTAGAGGAGCTTATAGCAAACAATTAATTCTCAATGCGTGTGCACCGGTAATAAAGCAAAAAAGCTTTAAAGTGAGCTTATAAAAACACCTAATTCCAAATTTCCTAAGCAACAGAATTTCATTAATCGCCCAGACCGGGAGGATGGTATCCAATTCAATGAAAGTAATTATTATTTTAATCATGGTTAGAATTACACCACAAAAAACTCCAGAATAAAGTGAAAAATGACTTTCATTATATCTAATATAGAATACCACATTATAAGTTAATTACACAGGATCATAATTAACGTCCTATTAGAGCAAATAAGCTTATCTGAAGTAGGTATGGCAAGCTAATTTAAAACATGAGTTTACAGCAATTTTAAGCTAATTATGATGTAGCAACGTTATAAATAGATCTTATTTGCCACAACCATACATAATTTTGTGTGCATTAACTATTTAAAGTGGAATTAATAAAGGTATAATAATTTGCTTTTTTAACTTTAATTTGTCTTATTATACACGATTTCACTTAGGTAAATGTGGGATTACCGGGCTGACAAACGTCCCGACCTAACGTCCCCCCTAACGTCCCTTCATTACATTTTGCGATTTATTATCTGTAATTCTGGTGCGAAACGAGACAGGTCTTTAGTGTTACATAAAACAAACGAAACCTCCCTATACCCAGTTAGGGGACATGGGATTACATATAGCAATATTGCCACTTGAAAGCGGCTTATTCCCCGAGTACTGCAATGCGACATTATCAAATAGTAAATTGTCGAACACCGCCGAGTTACGAGATGCTGGCTTTTGCATTGTCCACGCTTTTCAGATCGAAATTGCCTAACTGTTACGTTCGATTCTATGAACACATCGCGTGATTTATATGTAATGTAGTACACAGTAAAGTGCGTTTTGCGACATCGTACATACCTTACTGGAGTAAGCACGGTAATATTGTTGTAAAAATCAAGATACTGTTCTTGCATGTGTGAGCGTGAAACAGGCATTTGCACAACAGCTTGACTAGTTGTGCACATACCAATATTTACTCCGTATTACAAGGCGCCTTTGAAGATTAGAATTATGCTTTCACTTTCAGTTTGTAAAACAAAATTTCTATTCGAAATTAATAAATGTAATTCATTTAATTTTCTCTTTGCAATCTTCATTCATTTTATATGACGTCAAATGCATCTGCGTCTGCAAAACAAATGTTACGAGATTGGATTATGACATGCGTGGGTTTAAAGTTTAAATTATAGTTGAATAACTAGTTACAGTCGACAAGCGACTCGTAATATCTATTTAATGATTAAACGATGAGATTTTTTTGGTTGTTTTAAATAGTTTCTAAAGTCTTGTTGTTTTTGTGATAAATTACCTCTTTCTTAAAATCCTGCCAGTAACACAAACAAATATGTAAGTAATGAATATGATAATAAGTATCTAATAACAATAGGTACCAAATTTAATTGAATATTCATAATGAACGGAAACGGATACAGTCACACCTTAGTCCTTCCACTAAATTTGAATGACGTTACATTGAGTCATAAGAACTTTCGCTTGCCCAAAGGGTTCACTTACTTTTGATGCACACAAAGAGATTTAATTTAAGAAAATTTTACGTAGGTGAACTTTATAATTGTCGTTTCTAATGTACTCAATAATAATAATAGGTAGGTACTTAATACTAATGAATAAATAATTCTCTGTCTATAAACAATTTTATCCTATAATCCAGCATTTTAAGCAGGGAAACGCGTACGTATTAATATTGATTTCTAGAATGTTCCAGAGATCAATATTATTTTGTAAAACGTATTGAAGGTAATTGGCAAATTTTCAATACTGAGCGCAAATTTTTAACTAACAGCATCGTAGACATTTTTTTTATTATCAAATAAAAAAATGTCTACGATGAGTGCATATCATAATTTTTGCCTATAAAAATAAATAAAATCGCATCTATCCAAACAAATCATTTGGGTCTACAACAAAAAGTATTTAAACTAGGTAGGTACTAGTATAAGGTATTTCGAATTACACTAATTTCATTGATAGATACAATATTTAACCTACATACCTGCCACATAACAAACGTTTAATAATTTGTTTATAGCCTAGTAGACAATACTTTAAATGAAACGATTTCGTACATATGTAGGTACATACCTAAAAAACCGACCCGAGACGCGAGGAATCAATATAGCCCTCCGTTCCGGACGTGAATTACAATCCCCAATAGGGTACGATCTTAGTTAAAGAGAACGAAACCGCCTATCATCTGTGCACAGACAGACAGGATAGCCACGTCTAGACAGCCAAAACGTTATCATGTTCCTACATACTGTTACAATATTTCTTTTATTTTTAGAATGGTCAACAGAGCTGGTGGTTCGCCTGATGGTAAGCAATCGCCACCGCATGAACATTTGCAGAGGGCTACGAGCCCTAATAATTGCACCAAAAAGTAAGATTGACAATATCATTTAAATTATTCATAATTTATAATTATTGTCCGTTGTTTTGAGAATCACCAACACTAGTGATTACATTAATATTTCCTGAAGTTTGAGATTTCATGCCTTGTTATTAACCATTGATAGAATTATTAAAAAAATGTTAGTCATGTTATGATATTTAAAAAAAAATAGATCCTACTAATATTATAAATGCGAAAGTTTGTATGGATGTATGGATGTTTGTTACTCTTTCACGCAAAAACTACTGAACCGATTACAATGAAATTTAGCACACATATAGAGGGTAACTTGGAATAACACATAGGATAGGTTTTATCCCGGAAATCCCACGGGAACGGGAACTATGCGAGTTTTTCTTTGAAAACGCGGGCGAAGCCGCGGGCGGAAATCTAGTCATTAAATATTAGTGATAAAACCAGCAGACTTTGTAATATTATGTGATTGATTGTATCCATTAAATACATATATCAAAATCATATGATTAATCATTACTCATACAAATAATATAACTAACTAAGCCTATATATCGAGGAATCACTCTAATTCCAATAGGAGAGGAGCTATGCGGGTAAAACCACAGGGCACATCTATAGTTCTCAGTACAAGACACAATATTTTATAAAACTGAATACATAATATATATATTATGCAACAGAGAATTTCTGTGACGTTAGAATCTTAACGTACTACCCCCTATACTGTTCAATGCAGCGCTGTGATGGCTAAATAATAAACCAAGTATTGAATTAATATACACTAATCCATACAACAAATGTGACCTGATTATTATAATTGTAACTATACTTATAACAAACACATAACAATAAGGATGAGGTTAAACTGTACATTATAGGGCGTGGAATTTGGGGGTGGTGGGGGGTGGAGAGAGGGGGGGTGGGTACTAGGAACTTCCCCTGTAAAGGGGGGGGCGCGGAAATTAATAGTTTTCGAGATATTTACAAATGAAGTTTTTAAGGTTATGTTGGATTGTTATCACTTTTTGGCAGGCAAGGATGCAAATTAACATCAATTTATAACTAAACCATGTATTTTTTTTCCAGTTCCACATTGATCTGAAGCAATTAATATTAATTATTACTTTACAATAATAGTTTTCAATACTAGTAATATTGCATTAGCTCTTTGATTTGAAATATGACAGATTTAATGTACCTAATATACATTATGGTTAAATTTTTGAAACATGCTCCCTGAATTTCATTATTTTGAGGTGTCTAATCGATAAAGGGACTTTTCATAGTAAACTGCTTTTCTTTTTAGTTTCTTGACCTGTAGTTTTTTTTTGTTTGAGTGGGAATCGCCCTAAAGTCGCTTCTGGCACTCGCCGGCCGCTACCGCGGCACGCTCGCTTCGCTCGCTCGGCTCGTGCGGCAGTTCAAATGTTAACCTAATACGCTCGTCGCTTCGCTCCTCGCTACCTATTTGAATACTAAAAGTAAAAGTTTAATAGTTTTGTACAGTTTTAGGGCTTAACAGGAGTACGCACGAAACGATCTTGACTGAAAGGCGGCAAACGAACGGTAACTGAAAATGACGTCGTTATTGTTTTGTTCCACGGTACAAAGCGTACAATTAATATTTTTGTTAAATTATAAATTGCGAATATTAATAATTTTATTTTATTTAATCTATTTTACAATAACTATACTTAATAATAATTATTTTTAATGTTGTTGTTAAAAAATATACAAATTAATTCATAAATAAAATTTAAATTATAATATTTTTTTTGTTAGATAGAAATGTTTTACCTGAAATGAAACGCGTTTGACAATCGCTGTATGTCAATTTGACACTGTCATAACAGTAAGTTCGCGTTTCAAAGCTAAAATGGAGTAAAATTTTCCGATTTTCAAAAATTCGTGACTCAAAAACTAAAAGTTTGCGCGGTGTGAAATTTCAGATTTAGGTTCCATAGGACAATAGCTAACCACAAAAAAATTTACGACTCTCAACTCCACGCCCTATAATGTACAGTTTAGCCTAGACAAATATTATTCAATGTTGCCTATGCTTATTGTAATGAATATCATTATGTGAACTTAGAAATTCCATCTATACATTATTGTTTAAAGAAAAAGAAGTTTATTGAGTGATACTACAAATATGACTATGACTACTGCTTAAAACTATCAACTGAATTATTGTTATAATCTAATGTAGTAGTTGCTTTATTTATATAGGGATGAAAAGAAATAAGGGATGATGCTGTATCTTCCAATCTAACAACCCACCATTCAATATAATTTAAATAAATAATCTGTAGTTTCTACATACAATTTTCTATGACCTATCTGAAATAATTAATAAATAGACAAAACTAGGTTCATGTGGTTCATAGCAGCACAAACTAAAAGCAACCACATATATTCTTCAAAGCAATAAAAATGTTCTGTACTCACAGGAAAATAGATTTAAATGGATTTAAATGATATAAATTTGTCAGGACCTAACTTTAGACTTCAGTTGATTTTAATTTAGGGAAGAATACAGTATGCTTGTTACTTTGAAATAATTTATTTAATTATTGAGTACATGTTGCTATATTTGCTGTAATTTCCTAATGATGTTATCTCTTTTTCAAAATTTAGGTTTTAGGATATGATATTTATTGTACTGGGGTATTTGTTTAGTTATCAGTATACCTAGTATGTTTAAATTATAGTATAGAAACAAATTTTAAGCCTAAAAAAGTGAAGACTAACTTCTTCACTTTTTTATAAACAAAGTGCAGATAACTTCTTCACTTTTTTATGCTTACAAATTTGTAGTTATTTTCTGATCTACCAAGCAACTAATTTATAATATTATGTAGGTAATTAACTAATTAGGAGGTAGTTAGATACTTTTTCGAATAGTATCGATAGATAAGCATCTGCCTTGAATATGTTGAGATAAATATTTTATAAATGCTATATAGATTTAAATTAAATTTGTAAAAAACTACATTTTTATGATCTTTTCATTCTTGCGTCTAAATAAACCAATTTATCAAGTTGGAATGCAACACAAGTTAAAGACTTTTAAGATAAATAAACAGAGAATGTATCTAGCTGTGAACGATATCCATCAGTCCCCTCAAATGTTAACTTAAATATTTACTTACTAGTGCCTATTTATAAGCCACAAATAGGGTGTAGAAAATCCTCAAGAGGCCTACAACCAACAGCACATAAGAACACCACAAATTCTAGTCATTATACACTTATTTTAATCACTTCACATAAAAAACAAATACTAGAACACATCCGCAATATGACCGAATAATGCATTACACAAAATTCACTGAAACTATGAAGGTATACATCAAAATCTGGATTCCAGTCGTGATCAAATAAGCAAAGGATCGCTTTGACAGATGTAAATCGCGTTACAAATACGAAGGCGTTGCCAAAACGTATTCAACTTTAACTTGCACCGAATAAACTAATGTACAACAAGCTCTACCTACCTACAGAAGTAGGCTGCAGTAAAAAAAGCACTTTGATTAACCGGAATTATGAAAAGTCATCTAGGCTTTCAAATACAATTCGTGTCAAATAGCATTTTATTTGGTAGCATAATAGTTCATATGAATGGATGTGTAACGTTCAGAAATTTTTCATTAAATTTTTTTTTACTTTAAAACAAAATAAAAATTTATTAAATAATTGAAAAACTTTGTTTATTATATTAACCTTATAATAGAAGATATATAATTTTAAATTACAGTCATATTACGATTTATCACAAAGAATTGTATTCATTCGACATCTAGTGTCGAATAGATAAAACTTTTAAAAATTACAACCTTTATTATCCTTTCAAAAGTTATTCTATTCACGTATAGATGGCGTGGCACTAAACGCTAATCTACATAGTACTTGTATACGTAGTATATTATTATTAGTCTGTGATAGTACATATTTAAAACAGTCGCTTTCTCTGTCCCTATTTCCCTATGTCCCTTTGTATGCTTTAAATCTTTAAAACTACGCAACGGATTTTGATGCGGTTTTTTTTAATAGATAGAGTGATTGAAGAGGAAGGTTTTAGTATATAATTTATTAGGTTTTAGCTGTGGTTTTAGACAAAGCGGGCGATGCCGCGGGCGGTAAGCTAGTATCATAATATATCGGTAGATGGCGTAAGGTTTCAATTTCCGTTCTAAACCTGTGTTCTAAACCAAGGATTCAAATAATTATGTAGTTAGATACAATTCAAAATCAATACTTAACCAGCGCGTGAGTAGGCTACCTATTCAGTATTCATTCAATTATCATTAATTAAGATAAACACAACATCACGTACACGCTACAAGTTATTATTTACGTAGAAAAAATCATATTTAATAAAATCGACCATAATAGGTAGGTATATCAATTTCTACTTTTCTACATGAATAGGATAATAATAAACGTAAACAGGAAAATTTAGACGTTTTATATGTTTAGTTGCCTACATACCTATGTAGTTGGTAATTCATAAAAATATAATATACTTACGAAGCACTTTAGATTAGTCAGTGAAAATCGTTACCTACACGAGTTTAGAAACCCTCATTATTCTTGGATTGCATAGGAACCATTCTATTTATCTGTTTTCAGTTTTATAACACTTCAAGCCGGGGCGAGTGCCTGGTCTGCATAAAAATTAATTATAAATAAACCAACTTTTATCTTAGTCCAGATAGGTACATAGTGGCCTTAACTAGGTACATATATTAAGATGACGAGGTACGTATTTGAATGAAATTAGGTAAATAGTACTATAAATAGTGTTACTTATAGTACTATAAGTAACTAAGTAAATAGTACCTACTATAAGTAAGTACCTCAATAGTTATTTCTGAATCTGAACAAGGTAGGTACCTAAGTATTTAAAACTCGTTCTCTGTGCTCATTTCTGTACAGTCAGAAGCATAAATATATTACTATTCGCAGATTAGCAAAAATATCTGTCACAATAACGAGTTCAATAATATCTGTCTGCCCGTATACAGCAAAAATATCTGACATTAGTAGGCAGCATAATAAAGTGACATCAAAATTATGTGACGAAAATGTACAGCAAATAATTGTGATAACCTCTCACAGCATAAATATGTGACGTCACCTAGGAGGCAATAATATCTGACACGATTATATTTTCAGTTTAATTTAAAATTAATACAAAACAAATAAATATTATTTTACGTTATTTATTGTATGCATACTACATTTATGTCTAGATATATCATATTATATCACGATCAAATTGAAATATTCACTAAGTGGGTAGATATTTTTAATCCGCGGCTAACATGTCACATTTAGAATTTCTTTTGTTGTGTTTGACGTTAGCGGCGTTTGACATAATAAATATATACCTATGTCGCAGTCATCTGGTTGAATGTGCTATTTGATTGAATGACTAGTGCGTTCATTGAATGGCGACATTTATTTAATGACTAAAGGACAACTCGTCAATTTCTAAACATCATTTAGCACAGTAGTCGTTGGTCTGTGTTATAATTTTTAAATACACAGAAATACGCGCCAGCGCTGCTCGCAACCGTCTTCTTGTGGATAGTGTAAATTCTCAGCAACTTTTGTTATTCAATGAACGCACTAGTCATTCAACAATATGCCGAGCCTTATATCCGTTAAGGGCTATGTTATAATCCGCTAACTAGTTGGACGTTGAGTGACGGTTGTAAAATCAACGTTCGGCCTAGTCATTCAATTGAATGTCGTCATTCAATGATCGCGTTAGACATATACCGGCGCTCTATGTTATAATATATCAAACATGTCATGGACGCCAGATATTATTGCCACCTAGTTGATGTCACATATTTATGCTCTTTGTGAGGAATCAAGGCAAAATACAGAAATATGAAATTGTGTCAGATATTATTGCCTCCTAGTTGATGTCAGATATTATTGCTTCCTAGTTGATGTCAAATATATTTTATGCTTTTTGTGAGGAATCAATGCAAAATAAAGAAATATGCAATTGTGTCAGATATTATTGCCTCCTAGTTGATGTCAGATATTATTGCTTCCTAGTTGATGTCAAATATTTAGGCTTTTTGTGAGGAATCAATGCAAAATACAGAAATATGAAATTGTGTCAGATATTATTGCCTCCTAGTTGATGTCAAATATTTATGCTTTTTGTGAGGAATCAATGCAAAATACTTAAATATGAAATTGTGTCAGATATTATTGCCTCCTAGTTGATGTCAGATATTATTGCTTCCCCTAGATAGAGTATCGGCGCGTCAAAAGCGTCGATAAAAATGTCAGCTAACTGTTAGCCTCCAAAGCGCTCACCACTCCGCAGTGTCAATTGTAACGTCAAGAGATACGCACGCACGGCTCATTTTTTGCGTTTGATTATTTCGGTGAAAATGACAAGCTGCGCGATTAAAATCTGCAGAAATTACAAAGGACGTTTACGAACAACTAAAAAAATCTCCTACCATCGGTAAGTAACTCAAAACTAATAGTAATTTACGGAAACAAAAATAACAAATTCATAATTATTTTCACAAAATCAACGCGTCGTTTTTTAGTGTTGCCAGTCTTGGATTGCGAATTTCCCCATAGAGTTAGTTGTCTTAAAAGCTGATGTATGTTCATTTTTACCCGACTGCACCAGAAGGAGGAAATACATCAGGGAAGGTGTGTGTATGTATGTATGAATGTATGTGGGTGTGTTTTAAAAACTGTTTGGCTGAGCCTACAGCCTTAATGGTTGGACCGATTGTTTTTGTTTTGCAAGCTTCCGCGCAGTCGGATGTTTTTTTTAGTCTTAAATATTTTAATATTTATTTTTGAAGTAAAACTTCTTTAGGCGCGGTTGAGAGTAAATGACATTATTTTTCGGATGGAAATAACGCTCTATAGTCTGTTGACACAATTTCCGCTACTTAAAAACAGAAAAAAAATCTATACGTCTCAAAGGTCGGTATACCTGTTTAAGAATATCTATGGACGCAGTATAATTTTTTTTAAATTGTACCGATTTCGTACAAAATCGATATCTGAGGCTCCCTGGGATCACAAAACAGGAAACTGGTACCAAAATTGAAAAAAAGTCAACGCCATTTTGAAATTTTCTGTTATTGTACCGATTTCGTTCAAAATCGATATCTGAGGCTCCCTGGGATCGCAAAACAGGAAACTGGTACCAAAATTTTAAAAAGTCAGCGCCATTTTGAAATTCTTTGTTATTGTACCGATTTCGTTCAAAATCGATATCTGAGGATCCTTAGGATCACAAAACAGGAAACTGTTACCAAAATTGAAAAAAAGTCAACGCCATTTTGAAATTTTCTGTTATTGTACCGATTTCGTTCAAAATCGATATCTGAGGCTCCCTGGGATCGCAAAACAGGAAACTGGTACCAAAATTTTAAAAAGTCAGCGCCATTTTGAAATTCTTTGTTATCGTACCGATTTCGTTCAAAATCGATATCTGAGGATCCTTAGGATCACAAAACAGGAAACTGTTACCAAAATTTAAAAAAGTCAACGCCATCTTGAAATTTTCTGTTATTGTACCGATTTCGTTCAAAATCAATATCTAAGGATCCCTAGGATCGCAAAACAGGTAACTGGTACCAAAATTTTAAAAAGCCAGCGCCATTTTGAAATTCGTTGTTATTGTACCGATTTCGCTCAAAATCGATATCTGAGACTCCCTGGGATCGCAAAACAGGAAACTGGTACCAAAATTTTAAAAAGTCAGCGCCATTTTGAATTTTTTTGTTATTGTACCGATTTCGTTCCAAATCGATATCTGAGGATCCTTAGGATCACAAAACAGGAAACTGTTACCAAAATTGAAAAAAAGTCAACGCCATTTTGAAATTTTCTGTTATTGTACCGATTTCGTTCAAAATCGATATCTGAGGCTCCCTGGGATCACAAAACAGGAAACTGGTACCAAAAATTTAAAAAGTCAGCACCCATATATCAACTCTTGCTGCCAAACTCAGCTCTGCTGCTTACGCTGGCAGAAAGATTCGACAGTTAACTGACATAGAAACTGCAAGAATTGTATATTTTGCTTCTTTACCAGCTGAATTTATTAAATTTCGGTACCATTTTCCTGTTTTGTGATCCCAGGGAGCCTCAGATATCGATTTTGAATGAAATCGGTACAATAACAGAAAATTTCAAAATGGCGTTGACTTTTTTTCAATTTTGGTAACAGTTTCCTGTTTTGTGATCCTAAGGATCCTCAGATATCGATTTGGAACGAAATCGGTACAATAACAAAAAAATTCAAAATGGCGCTGACTTTTTAAAATTTTGGTACCAGTTTCCTGTTTTGCGATCCCAGGGAGTCTCGGATATCGATTTTGAGCGAAATCGGTACAATAACAACGAATTTCAAAATGGCGCTGGCTTTTTAAAATTTTGGTACCAGTTACCTGTTTTGCGATCCTAGGGATCCTTAGATATTGATTTTGAACGAAATCGGTACAATAACAGAAAATTTCAAGATGGCGTTGACTTTTTTAAATTTTGGTAACAGTTTCCTGTTTTGTGATCCTAAGGATCCTCAGATATCGATTTTGAACGAAATCGGTACGATAACAAAGAATTTCAAAATGGCGCTGACTTTTTAAAATTTTGGTACCAGTTTCCTGTTTTGCGATCCCAGGGAGCCTCAGATATCGATTTTGAACGAAATCGGTACAATAACAGAAAATTTCAAAATGGCGTTGACTTTTTCAAATTTTTGTAACAGTTTCCTGTTTTGCGATCCTAGAGATCCTCAGATATCGATTTGGAACGAAATCGGTACAATAACAAAAAAAACAAAATGGCGTTGACTTTTTTAAATTTTGGTAACAGTTTCCTGTTTTGTGATCCTAAGGATCCTCAGATATCGATTTTGAACGAAATCGGTCAATTAACAAAGAATTTCAAAATGGCGCCGAATTTGGGTTAAATTTAAAAATGATGCAGGCGAAGCTGCCGGCAAACCTGTAGTATTTTTATAAGTCGACACTATATTATTACATTAATTAATAAAACATATTTTGTAAATGCTAATTGATTTTTATTTGATTGTATTTTCTATTCTATAAAAATCATATTCTAACTCAAGAGACAACTAAACACAATTGAAAGTACAATATTAAACTATTATTTTATGATTTTATTAACATGACATAATTTTACAGGTTTTGCCCCATTTTATCGGGAAAAATTCATTAGCTGGTAACTCCCTGATACAAATGACGCTGGTGTAAGACATAGCAATCGCTAAGCGTGTGTGCGTGCCTCACTCACACATGCTTGTAAATACTGGCCAGTTTTTGTTGCATCGGCCATTGCGTGAGGCGTTATCTAGGGAGTATATAATCAAAGATTGCTTCCTAGTTGATGTCAAATATTTATGCTTTTTGTGAGGTATCAATGCAAAATGCAAAAATATAAAATTGTGTCAGATATTATTGATAATATTGATATTATTGCCACCTTTTTTTTTTGTAAGTGGGGAAATCTTACATAGATACCCACGGCCTCCGGGGAAGAGGCCGTGGGTTATGTCGGATTTCTACCGACCAAAACGACACTGTGTTCCGTCAAGCCGCATCAACGACAGGGCCACGGGTATAGGTAGAATTCGTCCGTGACCCCATATAGTTGATGTCACATATTTATGCTTTATATGAGAAATCACATCGAAATATAGATATATATAAAATTGTGTCAGATATTATTGCCTCCTAGGTGACGTCACATATTTATGCTGTGAGAGGTTATCACAATTATTTGCTGTACATGTTCGTCACATAATTTTGATGCCACTTTATTATGCTGCCTACTAATGTCAGATATTTTTGCTGTATACGGGCAGACAGATATTATTGCATTTGTTCTAGTGACAGATATTTTTGCCTGTACACTATCAATCACCTATCAATAAAAGATGTCATTGCGTACTTAAACCACCCTATATACATCCTATATAGACTATGTTTTCTGTCAGTATCACTATCTCCCGGCACAAAGGGGTTGTAAAAAAATTCACTCTTATCAATAAAAATGTATATTTTTGCAATGATTTGAATAGTAAGTGACAGTGCAAGGTATTTTGTTGCTGCTTTCACAACCCTCGGGTATGTTCTATTTAGCTTATCTGTCAGTTAATAGATAAAAAATAATCAAAATAACAAAATTCAAAAAATCAATAAAACACATTCCTTCCTTCATGAATCTTTATTTCCGAAAAGAAAAAAAACACGCATATGTATAGAAAACTATTTATTTAAATACACACTTGAAACTTATACAACACAATGTCTGCATACGACTTCCAACTTGAATTATAATAAATATAACACAATCGTGTGCTGATACAAAGCATAATATAAAAGAAATTAAAGACGAATAGGTTCTTAAACATGTAGTTGTGCTAAATAATAAAGGCATATAAACGATAGGACAATTTTAGGGCTCAGCCCCGCAGTCTTGTAGCTTATTGTACTTTGTAGACTCTGGTGCAGGTCACGTCTTTGGCTGTCATCACCTGAAAAAGAAAGGATAGGTTACATTGTAAAATTTCATTCGGTTATATTATCTCTCAAGTACTGTGGTGAGATTTACATAAATGTATATTATACATAATAATAAATAGAACTATCCTTCTTATTTACAAGTAACAATAAGTATATAAAAAAATTGGTTGTTTGTAAAGTAGGTTTACGATCGAGATGTTTACGTGATAACATAATGCAGTGGCAGCGCTCGAGATGAGACGGGAGATCGGTCCGTCTCTCTCTCGTTATACCTGCGATCGCGCTCGTGAGGTTTTGGTGTGACACAAGTTTCTGAACATGTCACCCGACTAAAACGATTTTAAAGACGTTATCACGTCAAAAGCTATTACAAATGACAAATGTTAAAAATATAAGTACCAACTACACGTGTATGTATTCTGCTTTCCGAACATGTGGCACCTAATGGCTATGTAATTATCTTATTCTAAAAAGAGTCTAGTTTAATAAATAATTAACTATTCGTGTATTTGTTGGCTGATTTGTCTTTTTTAAGAAAATATTTAACACCCTTGTTCTAATACTTCCAGCATTCATTTTATGGCTATGTATTTAGGATATTATAAGGAGTTTTTATAATGCCTAATTTGTCTTCTTTTTTTTTAAATATTCAACACTCTAATTCCAGTACTTGTAGTCTTATTTTTCTGGCTATTTAATAACGATATTCTTAAGGGGGTCAAGTTGATAAAATATTAAATAAATATCAGCGTATTTAATATTTATTGCCTAATTGTCATCTCCTTTATGGAGAATATTCTGGAACACTAGTTTAAATACTTACAGCTTTCATTTCTTCGGGGCCGAATTCTCTGGTGTAGACCACCTCCGTACCATCAGCAGCTTTCTGTACTTGCTTCAGGGTGTTGCCCTCGAAGGTGCACACTGATTTTACCTGGAAATACAAAAAAATGTCTATAATAACCTCTCTGCCAGACGTTGTTCTGCCCTTTTGCCCCTTTTCCGTGTTTTCTCTCCAAAAGAACCTTCCTGAACAAAATTTATAAAAAAAACGCCGAATTGGTCGAGCCGTTCTCGAGTTTTACGCTTAGTGACACATTTGTCGATTCATTTTTATTATATATGTTTGTATACAGATAATCGTAATATGCACTTAGCACAAGCTTTATCAGAACTTTGGCAAAGTACAATTGATAGCGGGTAAAATCGAATCAAAATGAAATCGATCCATGCCTCCTACACATACTTATTCCTTTTCAACATGAGATACTGTTTTTAATTATTTCATTGAATGCATTAATTTATTGGGGTAGTATTCAATTTATTTGATATCTGGACATATTAGGTATGTGTGGCAATTGGCAAAATTTAAGTCGTGGTAAAAGCTAACTTTCTGACTTGTACAAACAATACATAAAGCGCAAATATACTATGGAATAGTCATTATAAATTGCAGTTACCGGTATAAAATGAGCGCTATCTCGTAATCTGGGTCGCCCACACGTCATGCAATACAATATGGTAACTCAATTAGCTAGTACATTGTAAATTTTGATGATATAAAAAGAGATAAAAACTACATGAATATTTATAAATATTAAATCATCAAAAACGTATACATATAGCTCGATTTAGGTTCAATAGCCCACTAATTTATAACATAAAACTAAATTCAACAATAAATATACCTAGCTTCAGGAATAGTTTAAAATACAGTTCAAATAAAGTTTAGCTCGTTGATATCAGCGATTATGCGTATATCCGAGGTTAAAAATTTGAATAAACATCGACCGTTACAA
The DNA here is from genome assembly GCA_029959065.1 of Colias behrii. NCBI lineage: Eukaryota > Metazoa > Arthropoda > Insecta > Lepidoptera > Pieridae > Colias > Colias behrii. The sequence goes on from JARWMC010000017.1 coordinate 4,319,704, forward strand.
ATTTACTGGCCCCTACCACAGATAATATAATACTATACTAGTAACCCTACTTTAAATGGTTTAGTAACTTGGTAAATTATTTAATTAGGTAGGTAGTCATTCAAAATTTAGACACGCAGTCTCGCAATCCTCGTTGTAGGTGCAGTTTAGATTCTATTGAAATCTTAAATCTACATCCTATACTAGACATATAGTCATAATACAAGGAGGAATGATTTGAATTCTGTATAATACTAAATGAATTTTATAATTAAACGACCAGAATAAAACTATAGTATTCTTGAGCTTTAAAATAGTTTTTATCGCGTATTCTACACATATCGTTATTTTCTTATTTAGAAATCAAATTTGTCGAATGTTGGTTTCATCGAAATACATCCCGTGGACACGTAGGTTCTGTCCTTACAAGGTCAAATTCCAGTCACCTTGATTTTATCTCTTTTTTCCTTGTATATTATTTATTTTTGCACATACCTTAGCACCATCAGCGCGTTCCTCATCGAACTCTTCTCCGGGCTTGAATTTCATCTCTGTCGTCTTGAAGGTCGAGGACGTGACCAGCACGTAGTTGTCTCCATCCTTCTTCAGCTCGACTGTAGGGGTCACGGCATTCGCAGCTTTGCGGGTGATCAGACCAACGCCTACAAAGACAAACAATTACCTTAGTTGTATTTATTTTGTCTTACTTATCGAAGATAGCATGATCAGTCTCAAAGAGTCAAGACTTTCCCTTGAAATGGAGCAAAATAACTCCCCGGTTGCGTTTTAACATAGGAATCATATAGAAGCAAATATAGCAATATCCATGTAAGGTGATTTTGGGAAAATTAAAAATAACTAATTTTGATAATCATACCTGTGTTTTTTCGAACAAATTTTTTGTATTGCAACGGAAATGTTAAAATGATCACATTAAAATATTGAAAAACATAATGGATATTGCCGTTTTTGTTTTTGACAACAGGATATTGCTGTATTTGAATCTCCTACTTTGGGATTTTGCTGGAATTGCACCGATGGACGCCATATTTAAAACTGTGTATACTAGAACGTATGAATTTGATACTTTAATGAGGTATATCTAGTATTATGAAATTTATTGGCCGGATATAAAAAAAAACGCACAAATAAAATTGACAAATTATTTATTTATAATCTTTTCACTATACTAATTTAATTAATTTATAAAATCCATTACCGCCTTTTTTTTTGTGTGTATTCTTAAGAGAAACGTGATCGCCACCTCTTTTCTCTGTAAGCAATGCACCAGTTTTAAAATATTCAGTCATCACTGATTGCACCCTATATTTGGTAATTTGAAGAACAATCAAAAAAAAAAAGACGTGTGGCACTCGGGGACTGCCGCGGTAAAGCAATTGCATAGCTAGAGTGAGATTTTTTCGTTACGGAATTTCTCGATTCGGTCCCCGCGCTCAAGGACCGCGATAGAAGCTATGCAATAGCTTAAAAATTCTGGTAAACTTTTAGACGTTTCTTCAAATCAGGGCTATATACAAAATAAGAAATTGGTGAACTCTTTGGCTTATGGTTACCAGTTGTTGGACGACGACGTTGAGTCTGTTTAATTGTGCAATGTTTTAATATGAAAGCATCTTGTTTGCTTTTATTTTTAAATTGATAAAATCTATCATGGAACTATTTAATGTCTTTCATTGTGACAGACAAGCACTGAAATGATTTTTTATGCTTGCATAAAGGTCTCATTGGTAACATTTTCGGTGAATACCTGAAACAGAAAACAAAAAAAAAACTCCCGTTTTTAATAATAAAAGTAATAAATAGAAATAGTTTAAGATAATTATGAAGATACAAGAATGAAATAGAAATAAAAAAACTCGGTTAAGTACCAAAAAAGTATCAAGGTATAGGGGGTACTGTATAAAATTTGAGTACTAACCTCTGAACTTTGGTGTGATTTTTTTCGGGGTTTCGTTGAAGTTTTCTTGCAGAGTTATTATTTACCGGGACCGGAGAAAAATCAATCTCAATGATGTAATAACTAGATCACTTCAAAACTCGTTAAAATCTAAGAATAATGATCAAAATCGGAGCACGTCTTTACGCCGTTCAACCGTTTTCGCCATACTGAATAACGCTCCGTGATTGGCTAGTTGGGACTTTGCTGCAATTGGTTTTGACAAGCTTGGATTTTGCTATTTTTGCACAGAACATTAAAAGTTGAACTACTTTTTATATGGGATAATGCTGTTTTAGGAGCGTTATTGCTTAAAAAAAACGTTTCAAATTTTACATAGATGGTGGCGCTATCTTCAGGCTTATTTGAGGAAAAAGTGGATATTGCTGTTTTTGCTTCTAGACAATTCAATTTAGTATAATTTCCGTGTAAAATCACTTTATAGACTGATTTGAATTATCATTTGCACCTCTTTACACCTCGTTGAACATTTTATAACATAAATTGTTCTGACGGATTGAGAATCAATTATGTAAGACACAGTGAAGATCTTGTGAAGATATTATAAATTCAAATAAATTTTATTGTCGTCGTATAAAATAAGCAATGTGTTACTTGCAAGCAAATAAGAATATCTATAATATCTCAACGTTCTAATTAATGATTTTAGCATACCAAGTCTTTTCATAAATTCATCAAAGTTTTCAGACGAAATAAGTTTATATGTTTTTCCCAAAGTGAGGTTCATTTCCGTATCTAAAGATAACATTTTCTTATTATTATATTTTATTTTCCTTAAATGATTCAATATTTTTTTCAGTAAGTAAGTACGCTTATCAATGCAATGTTCAATAATGTCAATTGCATGTGTGACGTATGTGAGGCATATTGTTTTTTTTTTAATAAATATTTATCTAAGAGCTAGCGCGCACGAGCAACTTTGTCTCCGCAACTATTTTGTCTCCGCAACTATTTTGTCTCTCCACCCATGGGCTAGTATGAAAGTGCGCGTACGTAGCGACGCAACTCCCCATACAATTGATGGGAGAGACAAAATAGTTGCGGAGACAAAGTTGCTCGTGCGCGCTAGCTCTAAACCAAGAAAATTTCAGTGGTCAACGCAAAATATAATAAAACGAAGATAAAACGCGTTATTATATCCCATGTACTTAGAGCATTAAACCAACTTAATGCTCCAAGCCCATGTAGCATATCATAAGTACCGTAACTTGGTCCTACTTTGCTCCAAAATCTGCTCCAAACTTGGACTTATTAAAATTGCGTGGAAACGTTTTCATTTAAAATTGTTATTTAAATTTAAATTGTAAATTTAACACCTTGGCTACAGAGTACAGAATCTAAGTGATGAAACTACCATTTTGTAGCGTTTTATTATATATATAAAACAATGATTAAGGAGCAATGTTACCCGTCAAGTTGGGTAACTTTACTCCTAAATTTTATTTGTACTGTAATTCGGTTGTTTTAGAAGTTGGAGCATAGTAAGAAGCTTAAAACTGTAACTATGCTCCAAACCAATTTATATATAAATATATCAAATGACTAATAAAACCAAAAATAACAATTAATCATAAAAATCTCTTTATTTTACTCTAATCAGTCCTCATTAGATAACAATCAGCCTTTTATTCATTTTTACTTATAAGTTATAACTATAATAGGTAGGCAAGTTTGACAAACTACCATAAGAAAACAAAAATAAATCTTTTATGAAATAAAAACTCTTCTAAGACAAATTAACATCTGAAATTAAGTAAAAGTCTTTTACAAAAAATAAACATTGTATGAAGTGGCCGCTTTAAATTTTTTGAGATCAGAAACCCCAAATCTGATCGAGTTCAGGGACCGAAAAAAAATCACGGCGTCCGACTTTTTTAGGGGGATCAATACATCCCAGTATTTCCTCCCAGTCATAACGGATTTCATCTTTTGGTTTAGGCCATTTCCAAAATTTTATGGACCGTTTCATTGAGGATATATGTGGGCCTTGTTTTTCAATTTTGGTTATTACACCTGGAAATAGTTCGCCTTCATATCTAAATGCCACAAATTGACCTACTTCCTTGATAAGTGGATATTCTGATATGATAATTCTTTCTTTCTTCTTCTACAGTAAATGTGATAGGAGCGCCGGGTGGCCTCGATGGTGTTCGAGATCGTAAGAGTTTTAATTGATTAATGACTGTTCTGCGTGGAATCCCATATTTTTCACTAGCCTTCCTTTGGGTCAAATCCATTGAGATAATATTACTACGTATGGAGGAGACACCACGAACAAAATCTGTGCGCCATTTTTTTGCTCTAACTTAGTTTTAAAAATTATTATCTAGTTAGGTACTTACCGATGAAAGTTATTCCTTTGCACTTTTCCGTATTATTTGTATTATTTGTGCAATATCGTAACACACACGAAGGCATATTTGATGCGTTTCACTTTAAAACAAATAAAAAATGAGCGTGCAGTTACGCCATATGGCGTATGTTGAGCGGAACATAAGTGATGTAGGCGGTGTCGTCTCCATATGTATATCTCAATGGTCAAATCACGGTATTCTATTGACGCTAAACATTGTCATAAAGTTTCCTCTGTGTAATTTTAATAGTTTCGTCTGCCTGCTTTCCTTTGATAATTTCTTGGCATGATGCCTGAATATACAAAAAATCAAATTACCAATTTAAATTAAGAAAATATGCGAAGAAAATTAATAAGATAGTCGCGATTATTTGACGGGGTATCTTTGCTCCAGGAGCAGTCACCCCGCCATGTGGAGCATAGTAGGACCGAGCATCAAGAGGTTAGGTTTTGACATTAATAAACAAAACAGTGAAATATTATCGATTATGGTTAAAGGATTAGCTGTACGACTACATTAAACCGTTCTTACCTCGATTCCCTCGTTAAATTTTAAGATGCAGACGGCTTTTTCGAAGTATTTTTTTTTGCTGTAGGCTACGTGATGAATCAATTACACCTGACAGTCGAAAAAAATGGCGGATTAAAAAACTTCTTATTCAGTGTTGCCACTATAACTTTATTTTTACCGATTTCGTTCAGAAATGGACAGTTACATAGAATAAGTTTGGCACAGATGAGAAAAAATCTTTTTCCGCAATTGGAGCATAATTACCTAGGCAGGAGCAAAGTAGGACCAAGTTACGGTATAGCTGAAATGTGTGTGGGTATTATATCTATAAACGCTAGATAGTTTCAACAAGTAGGTGGTACTGCGTTGGACTTTACCCATTAATTCAAATAACAAGCGCATCAAATACAATATCCGTTGCATACCGCATTCTTGGTACAGACCCTTGGGACGTAACTGTCCATAATATAAAGATTAGTGGGCGACTCAGTACGAATATAATATGCGGAAAACGTAATGCGAGCGGTCAGCACCAAACCGGTAGCTATATAATAGTGCAGTGCCCTAGGGACGGATGCGAAATGAATCAATCATGTGGTTTAGCGTCTTGTCATCGTATCGACTTTCTTCCTAGTATAATCTATTATTAAGTTTATTTAATAGTAATATTTTCAAACGCTGTTAAATGAAATGTTTTTCTGACTTGGGAGTACCTAAGTACGTACTTTGGAGTTTGGACCGTAAATTTATTGATCGTTACGTAATAAAGCAATGCTGAATGCAAAAATACGGCGTAGTTTATCTAACCGGTATCATGTGGGTCCATTAAATCCTCCGAGTTACTCTTATCACGCGCAGATGAATCAATACAATGCACGACGTCTGATTGGTCGGTTTGTGGGCGCGGCGCGCTCCTATTGGTCGCTTTAACGTGGTTCGACGTCAAGGTTAACGACCTATAAATTGGCGTAATTTTTCAATTGAAAGTCCATTCATATTGAAGTTTTGTTAGGTAATAAATCTGTCTTTGAATATCTTAATATGACAGTTTTGTAAAACATCCTTCGTATAAATTGAATGATGGACTTTAATAGAACCTAGTGTGCTGTAATCAATACATAATTGATATAGGTATTTATCCTTTTAATAGAAACAGGAATCTGTCGACCGCAAAAGCGAAGCCAAGTAAGCTTTCATTGAAAAAGATAAGATTGTATCTCACGTCAATAATAACAGCAGAGTTATTTCATGCCAAATTGAAAATTATTACAACCGAACGTTAAATATGTAGGTAGTGCCAAGCGGCCGAATATACCTACATAGAAAGTAAAAACCGCAAAGATATGAGTATCATAAATCGGTATTATGATTAATTACGAAATACAAACAAGTTCAAAGTAACTTGCAATAAATAGTTATATCTATAAATATCTCTTGGCTACGGTCACCTCCCGTGACACTGCCGTGTGGACATTGATCTTACATACGATTAGCATTTCTTAATCCATGACTGTATATATTTGAGTCATGGTCTTATCATTTTAATATAAGGAATTACCTGTGTAAAGATATTCTTAGATAGTCGACTAAGATATCAGGATGCACACCTCAATAGTTTATGACCCTAGATTATACCTACCTAGAAGTTGGCGTTATTTTTTCTCACTTGCAACTTTAGTTAGACAGGTTAATAATAATTACGGAGATAAAAGAAAAAGAATACCTGCAGATGAATTAGCAAACTAAATGTGAACATGGTATGAATTTTAAGAAATTAAAAAAGAAAATGAAGACTTGAGATTTAAGACGGGGTTACATCACTTGCTTGAGAAATATAAAATTAGTAATTTCTGTGTAAAATGCTTATAAAGTTTCGCGTTTAGTGCAAATTCTTATCAATCTCAGAATTAGACTATATCATCAAGCGATTTCAGTAAAAGATAAAGTCGAATGTTCCACGGCGCGCAGTCAGACTTTGGATTCTTCTAATCTGCCTTGCGAACATAAAATTTTGTAAACACTGCACATTTTGAAACGAGGAAATAACTCCAAGTAGGAACGGTGAACCTTTGTACTTTTGGCATCTATCATAGTTATGGGTGCATGTGAGTCACATACGTAGGCAGACCGGACACACATACATCCTACAGTCAACAAACCGTCTCATCTTATTGACTGAATTGATGCTGATTGGCGTCGATTTGCGGACAATTGTGAGCGGTCGTGACCAAGAGTAGCTGGTACCTCGGGACGTTCTCATGCGACCGTAATTAAGCTTTAGTCTGACCCGCTTGTTGACTATTATTGGGCTTTTACTACCCGCATTTGTCACTCATTGATATATCAACGTCCCCCTATTTGCCTTGATTGTGGAATAACTTTGGTAGACTGAATTATTCCTGTGTATCAATAATGCTGCGAGGTTTGGGATGACGCCCGCGCCGTCTAAGAACCTTCATACACCAGAGAATGATTTAATAGAACAAAAATTCAACTGCTGTTTGTCATTTAAACTTAAATCTTGGAAAGTTTAATAAAATAAATATAAATTGCGTAGATTTGCAGTAAATCAAAGTACTTTAGAAGTCTTATGAGATGTTATGGTTTACCAATTTTACAATGATAACTAGTTTAAGAAAAATAAAAACAGTCTACAGTCTAGACAGCAGTCGAATGATAACTTTCTTCTCAGTTTCTAATTGCAATTTGAATTCTGCCACACTGTTTATGGAAAGCCACCTCAGACTAACCGCAGATTATATAACCGCAGATATTGTACCCTAGAATTTCTTTTTTGCTCTATTTAGGTGGAATATCATTTTATATTTTACAAATAGTCACTAAAATATCTACATACTTGTAAGAAAAGACTAAAAACGTTTATCTAGGTATATTAATAAAAGTATTAATTAGTGAATTTCCGAAAGCTTAATTAAATTATTAATTAACAAAGAAATTAACATTCGATTGTGCCAACTTGAAGACAACAATATTATGAACTATATGAGATGTATTGGTGAAATCATGCTGAAAGTGACTATTTATGTTAAGATTGATTATGTTAAGTACATAATATATTTATCACAATGCAATGACGAATCATAGGAAATTTTCCTTATCGAAGAAACAATTACTCATACCAACACACTTCAGTATAAGCTACACCTTCAAATCAAAAGCGAAGATCATAACGAAATATGCAAGTCCTTTTAGAATTTCAAAATTGTTTTATTTCAAACGGGTTTTACTTCTTATAAAATTTAACGAGTTTTAACTTCTCAGGAACTCCAGTGGTCGGCTGTTGCTATGGCAAGTTGCGCCAAATTTATTTTCGTTAATAATTATTACCAAGCAAATAATTTTAAATATATAACTACCTATCTACATAGAAAACTTAAAATTAAAAATTCTTTACAACTTTTTGTAAACGCCCAGTTTTTTTTATTACCTACAATAACTTTAACCGATTGTGAAAATATGTGTCACAAAATGATTAGATAAAACTGGCATGGGATCGTTTATCCTAAATACAATGTATCTCAGATGCCAGAATTATTATCATTACGTATGCTGTATGCAGTATGCACTATGCATATTTCTATTTTCATATTCTTGCTGCAGACAAAGTCCAAGTCCAACCTTTTTTGCTAAGAAATTGAATATCTCTTACGTCTGGAATTTTGGAGGTATCAACTGTACAATCGAATGTAATCGAATGTCACCGAATAGTTTAGATCTAAGCAGTTTCAGATTGCAGTTTTTTCTCCGTAACCGGTACCTATTGTTATGTATGATTCATTCTCCGTAAATAATTGATACTTAAATAAAAATCATTAAAGCAGATTTCCACCTAGCTTATAAAACTACTTTAAACCGACCTCAAAATGAGAGATTATCAATACATTTTATGTTTACAATGTGATATTGTAACAGCATAAATGAATTAATGAATTTATTGCAGTTCAATAATTTTATTATCAAATTATGATAATTGATAAAATATGTACTATGTATGCCCTTGTTCACAAAACAGGGGTTATTTGAAGGAAAACCTAAGCCAGGTTATTATTATCCTTAAATAATTGTATATTGCTATTTGCTGTACACACCCATCGTCATAATATAAGGTGTGGTGTAAAAATGATTAAAATTCGTATAGGTACCATGAAATGGCAAAACGAACAACGCGATCAAACATCCTTTATAAACTTCCTCGAGCATTAACGATAGGTAATTTATTTCTTAGAAAGAAACATTTAATCGTTAACTGCTAATAAAGATAATAGATACTGAATGGGGCTCATTGATCCGAACATATCGACGCAACGTTAGAAACAAGGCAGCTTTACAAGTTTTTACTAAGTACTTATGAATGCACATTTATTTCCATTTAAAGAGAGGATAACGGGAAGAGATAAAGTTGCTTGTAATTTTTATTGGAGTTTTTATCTAATTAAGAGGTAAGAGTCACAGAGTCAGATGCATTTATATTTACCTAGTAGCTAATTCATTCCATTTTATTGTTTTTTCAAATGCTATAACATCTTGAAGGCGTCCTGTATTATAACTGTGATATAAAGAGAGATTATGAAAATGTTTATAGTATCAATAAAATAACCATTGAAATCCAAACTATGTCGTTACATAAATAATTTACGATCTATATATCTATGACTGTTTCTGAGTATATTATAATCTATTAAAATATTCTTGTGTTTGGCTCTACAGGTGTGTCATTCATTTCTAAAAAATACAAGATATTTGAAGTATGAATACGATAATGGGTATTCATAGCCCGTGGTCACGATTATCGCGTTTGTTGTAAAATAATAAAAACGTCATTTTATAATGATTATTTTTCCGACCCAAATATCGACCAATAGAATTGCACCATTCGACGTCACGTGGTACAACCTACATGGTATTATACTGATAATTTTTTGAAAATTTTCTCTGGTCGTTGACGTCAAACTGACAGGTTCAATTCAATTGTGAAATTATTGGCCGACATTTGGGACGGAAAAATAATCTCCCGAATACCACACGAGCTTCAAAATTATCTGGCATTTCCCTCAAGGTTCCCTGCAAACAAATAAAGTCGTCAAGTTTTTCAGGAAAAAACACTCGCGCTTCGCGCTCGTGATTTTTTAACCATGACTAAAAACTTGACTCCTTCATTTGTTTGCAACGAACCTATCGGAAAATACCCGATAATTTTGAAGCTCTTGTGGTATTATAAGTGATTATTTTTCCGGCCCAAATATCGACCAATAGAATTGCACCATTCGACGTCACGTGGTACAACCTACATGGTATTATACTGATAATTTTTTGAAAATTTTCTCTGGTCGTTGACGTCAAACTGACAGGTTGAATTCAATTGTGAAATTATTGGCCGACATTTGGGACGGAAAAATAATCCCCCGAATACCACACGAGCTTCAAAATTATCTGGCATTTCCCTCAAGGTTCCCTGCAAACAAATAAAGTCGTCAAGTTTTTCAGGAAAAATCACTCGCGCTTCGCGCTCGTGATTTTTTAACCTTGACTAAAAACTGGACTCCTTCATTTGTTTGCAACGAACCTATCGGAAAATACCCGATAATTTTGAAGCTCTTGTGGTATTATAAGTGAATAAATTGCGTATTAAATGTTTTCGTGTATTATTTATTATTGTAAAATAAATGAAAAGCTAGGAAAAAAGTAGGAAAAGCATATTGCCTGACTGCGGTATGTACAGGATTTATTGCGAAGCATTTGACATCGTAAATAACACCGTTTTATTTTTCCATGCCTGGTAGGAAGTAAACTGATAAGCTACAGTACACAATGTACATTTAATTTGCAACTGATAAGATTTAGAAGTATAGAACGTTACTATGTTTTGTTCTTTGCCTGAAGGTTGCCTAGCTGAGATGGCTTAGAACCTAAATAAGGCTACCGATTGTGCATTTAAATTAAATTATATAATAAATAGGATAAAATACGATAAGCCCATTCGTACAATAAAAAATAATAAAATAAAGTTCGTTAACAGATGCAAAGGAATGATAAACGCTGTTTGGGAGCAGGTTTTCTGTAACCCCATGACCTGACATAGAAGTGGCCTTTACTGCAGTGGTGTGACCTCTAAGATACTGCATACATTTATTACTTTTATACTTTGACTCGTAATTAGAAAGTACCAGACTTTTACTAAAGTTTATTTTTAAATAAATGCAGAAGCCAGAATCATCTAATTTTAAAACTATTTAATTATACCGAATTAAGTAAGAAATTTTATTCGCTCGTATATAAATACAAAAAATATAATGTTTAAGAAAGTATTAAATAACTAATGAAGTTTAATATTTATTATGGACTGGAAAAAAATTGGTCCCACAAAACGAAAGAAACTGGATTCCAATAAGAATTGGACCTTTGATTACAATGTAAACAGAAATTTTATACCTAATGAAATTAATTATCTGCATCTTACCTTAATTGACTTTGTAATTATAATTATTATGAGTCAATGTACTTGTTATTGGTTATGAACTGTATGCGACATTCACATTCAGTCTTCGTCAATATTGATAACATGGTATTGGCTGTAAACTAATGAACCATAAATTATATTGAGGAGACTTATGGCACAGTATGTGCATATAGGACATACAACCACGGTAACTATTTTCTAATCTGTGATAAAAAATAAAAAATAAATAAGCCATATAGGGTAGCCATGGGTGACGATTTGTTTGCATTTGTACGATTCAAAACTGATTTTTTTCAAATAATAAAATAAAATCTATAAAATTGTTTTATTTTTTATTTGATCTCATAGAAATAATTTAATAATGCTTCTGATTGTTGAGGTATTTATTGAAAGGTTTGATAAGGCTGTTTCAAAATTTAATTATTTTATGAGGTGGATTTTATAGTACCTACCTACCTAAGGATAATAAAGCTTACAAGTTCGATCGATAAATTACATAATATTATGAAAATATTGTTATCACACTTTATTGTTTATGTTTAAAATTTGATGAATTTATAATACTACAATAAGGATAAGATTTGCTAATGATAAGAAATGTTTGGACAAGTTCAAATAGTGCAGATGCAAATTAAAATTAGTATTGATCGAAATTATTTACAAGTGCATGTTCTTTCACAGTTAAATGGAGAAAAACGATATGAATATTGAATATTAATGATATGTATTTAATAGTGTAGGTTCAAGTCGGTATGAATAATTATTTTAATGTTCGACATTAATCGTGAAAATACTAAATTATTTCACACTATAACCAATGTGGCGAAACTCGCGCCGCCTCATTAATTTTCTTCATATTTTTTTCAAATTTGCAACCTAATAATTTATTACCTACTTGTTCGGTAAGTCGTAGTAGACCGGGAGATATTGACACAAAATTTCGAGTCATTTGTAACAGGATGGCGGTTCTACAGGGGTCTTAGTACGCAATGACAAAAAGAAAAATGATGGTGTGAACGCTGGTACCGGCGGCTTAGTGGCGTGGGCGTTAGTCGAACTCGTCGGAAAATAGCGAAAGTCAAACGATTTGTAACAGTATGGCACTTATTTTTCCTGTAAGTTTGAGGATCAACGAATATAAATACAAAATTTCAAAGATCTAGGTGTTGGAAATCTTCACTTATATAAATTAATACTAAATTAATTTTTCAAGTATGACAGCACTTTTTCCCCCTAGGGGCCGTTCAAGTATTACGTAAGCACCAAGGGGGGGTGGGGGGGTCTCTGTTTTGCTTATTTTGGATGACATGGGGGGTGAGGGGGTCTAGATGATGATTACGTCATCGTTAGTTATTTAAGTTTTTTCGGGGATTCCCGCAAATAATACATGATATGCGTAGGCACTCGCTTTGAGAACTGATTAGGGGAATTACCGCGCATTAGGGAAATTACCGTGCGCTATTCACTTGTCTAATAATTCACTCTCGTGCCGGCCGGCTGCAAGTGCGCATCTATCAGTATTGTTTTGTTTGGATTCTAAACGTATTGTAAGCATTGAAAGTTATCATTTGTGTTTATGTTGATGCAATTAGCCAAAGTTTAACGTTTTAATTATTTAAATTTAAATATCTTATTAGAATTTCATATCATATAGACAAATCCAAGTTATACCAAAAACTGTTCGAAAGTTTTAAAAAATCTCATACTGGGACGAAAGTGCAAAATGTACAAAAGTTAGTTAACGAAGTTTGGCGAAATTATAAATTACAAGCAAAGTCAGATAAGGAACTAGATATTATTGTATCTAAGAGAATTGAAGAAGAATTGCAAGCGGCGACTAAAAATAAATCCAATCTGCTTCATTTTTTTCCAAGGTGAGTAAAAAAAAAGTAAACACGCCCACAAAGGGAAAAGTTAGACCTGTAATGCTAGGCGTCCATTAGAGGCGGATCGGGCCGGGCCGCATCGCAACGGGCCGCATCGCAACGGGCCGTCTCTAATGGACGCGCTGTTTGCTCCTGCGTCCACCTGTACGGGGCGCGGCGGACCGCCTAGGCGGATTTTATCTAACAGACGCTCGCCGCTCACATCCGCCTGCCTGCGTCCACTAGACGGGTCGGGGCGGGCCGGGCCGCAGCGCACCGCCGGCAGAAATCCGCCTGCGAAGCGATATCCGCCAATGCGTTGCGGCCCGCCCCGGCCCGATCCGTCGCTAATGGACGATGTTTCATACAAAACATAGGCCGGCGTATTTTTGCGTTGCGATGCGGCCCGGCCCGATCCGCCTAGTGGACGCCAGCCATAAGAGTCGCTGCTCGTCGTGCTAATGAACTGATGTGCATTATTCAAAATTTAGAGCACCAAGATGTTGAATGGCTCGATGAGAGTGACGTAGACATTCTAAAATCGGATGAAAGTGAGCAGACTCACAACACTGAGCAGCAATCCAATGTCATCGATAACTTAGAATCATGGATTCAGGTTTCATGGACTGAAGACTGTTAATGTGTTATTATTCTTTATGTTAGTTATGTTCTTTATTTCTGATTATATTTTTTTGTCATTTACTCTATGTGTATCAGTTAAACCTAATATTTTCATGAATTTTCCTATTTTAAAAATAACAATATAAAAAAAACATTTATTACTAAAAATGTTTACGTAAGCATAGGGGGAGGGGGTAAGTGCTTTGCTTACTTTTGATGACAAGGGGGGCGGGGGGGTAAAAAATGGTAAGAAATCTGCTTACGTAATACTTGAACGGCCCCCTACTAGAAGTATGGCAAATATAATAATGGTCACATTTTATCAAACACTCTCCAAAAATCCAAATGCAATACTGGTACAAAAAGTTTGGCGAAATAAAAAATTTTTGCAGATTTTCGGCGGTATGGCGACCATTTGGAATCGTCCGAAAAGTATGGCATGGCGATTTTCGTAAATGGCTGCACGACGATGGTTACCTGTGCAAAAGTTAGCCTGATACAAATGGTTGAATAATTGTTTTATTTAAATCAACACATTCGCGTCGGTATGGCGGGCTGTAAGTCACACCGGAAAAGTATGGCATGACACTACCGCCTACTTCTTTTTTATGGGCTATCGGTAAATTCTAAAATTTTTGTGTTACAAATCGTTTGACTTTCGCTATTTTTCCGACGAGTTCGACTAACGCCCACGCGACTAAGCCGCCGGTACCAGCGTTCACACCATCATTTTTCTTTTTGTCATTGCGTACTAAGACCCCTGTAGAACCGCCATCCTGTTACAAATGACTCGAAATTTTGTGTCAATATCTCCCGGTCTATAGGTATATATAATAAAAACAAACAGCCTGGCCATTGAGAAATTTTATTGAAATATATCATTGAAAAAATCAAAAAATATTGATAGATACCTAAATAGGAAAAGTTACATAAAATTTAATTGTAAAAATAAATCTCATCATTTTCAATATAATGTAGGTACGTACTGATATTGAATAGAAACCGATTAATTTTTGCTAAACAGATGCTAGGATTGCTATAATAGGTACAACAGAACTACATTTTGATGAATGATATTTTGATTTAAATAGTTATGGGTATTTGTGGTGTTATAATTATTTAAATAATAGATAAACCCAACTGTATGTACCTACATATTATGATAATATCTCAAACTCATGTATCAATCATAAATCAAAAAGATAAACAGATGAAATCACGAATCTTCCAAGGTGCAAAATTTTGAGATGCGTTAATAGTTAGCTATTAGATAATGCAATTTTAGTAAAGAAGAGGCAATGATTTAAGATTTTTATTGGACCTACACAAACATTTATTAATTATTTATATATAGGTACAATACCTATATGTAAATGATTTGTAGTTTTTACAAGTTTTCTCAATTTTATTCTGCAGTCACGGGTCACCGCAAAGTTATAAAAATTTACGTAGGAACGAGACTATGCCGGCGCCATATGGCTCGGCGGCAAGTGGCAATTTCTATGTAAAGAAAAGCTAAGACACCGTATTAAGCTGTTCAATTTTATTACTCATTTAACAAATCAATAAATAAAGAAAATCTTTATGTTTTATTCATGTATTTTTCATTCATTTTATTTATGCAATATGATAACAATTCCGTAAAATATATTCCAACCTTATTCTGGTAACTATTCATAAAAAAAACGAAGAATCGATGATTACATAGGACCTAGGTCATGAACAATTAAAATAAAATAAGTAGGTACGAATTTTATTCTTCATTCCAGAAGTTCCAAAAGCATAATTAATAAATATTAAATATGGAGGTAGGCGGGCAAAGTACATCGGTAGTGTCCGAGCAAACACGCGATTTAAAAGATTGTTATTACTACCTAAAATAAATATAATCTTTATATGATTCGCATATAAGATTCAGGCTTTTACAAAATATACTCACCATATAGCCAGTTGTTCCTTAAAAAATTAAAAAATAAAGAATAAGTAAAACATCGCGTGCCTCAATGGACGAAAGCCGGCCGGCATCAATTCCTTCGAAATATAATAATGGTTGAAATAAAGATAGTAGAAATATATATTACTTACCAATAGTCTTCATAAACTCGTCGAAGTTCTCTGATGAGACCATTTTGTATTTCTTGTCTACAAACTCCATTTTTACTTAGAATAAATTTACGTTATAATTACAAGATAAGACAACCTCCAGCTACACTGGTTGAAACTAGAATGATTGAAAATCGAAAATCAAACACTAACTGAGAATGAACTCACTCCAAAGCCGTGAATGAATGAGCATAACCTGTCAAGACCAAGTCAAGACCGCGCGTTGAAAACAGATTACCCTCTTCGTTCACCATTCACTGCTCCCTGCTTCGCTTGTACAAAATATGAATAGCTTTTTTCGACGTCGTGTCTGAGAATCCATTTAAATTATGTTTGAATCTTTTTATAAATCCTCATTGTCCTCATATTTTTATAGCCAATAGGCAATAATTAATAATGGTAACATACCAATAGTTGAGACTTGGGGTTGAGGTTGGGTGAAGTAACAGTTTTTGAAGTGAAAACTTCTTTAGCGGCGTTGGGTATAAAATCTTAAACTCGCGTCAGGACACGTGACCTGATCGAAAAAGCGTAAGACGGATGGATATCAAACATGCTCAACGTTAATAATCAAGTTTTCACTTCTGCCGGCACTCCCGGAGTGCAACCCGTCTTTTTTTTTATTTAGTAATTTGTGGCATAATACGCAGAGGCTGGAACTTTGTTTTAAATTTTAAGACCTAGCGTTTAGCTACTATTATGTATTCTGTGACCTAGGTTTGTAATATGTATATGTCGTGGCCATATCGTAGATTTGCTCATTTCATGAATTAATGATTGATCATATCATGAAATGGTCGCATTTCATGAAATGGTTGAATGTCTATTGGCCACATCACGATGTGGTTTGAGCAGATCAATGATAAGAAATCGTTTCTCGATATGGGCAACTAAACGCGCAGTTTTTTCATGAAATGATCAAAATTATTTGATCATATCGTAAAGTAGTTACATTAATTATTGGTAGAGGCGCTGCAGGCGCTGTGTTTATGTGTGAAGATGGCGGCCACTGGCGAAAATTTTATTATTCGCAGTTAAAAACTTCATAATTCGTTTAATTAGAATATGAAGAAAGTCATAGCAAAGAATTACGACGAAGAGGTTCGAGTACTATGGAAACTGCGGATATCTTATATTCAAGAAAAATACGTCTAAAGTTCTATAACTATATTTATATATCCTACTATATTATTATATGTAATTGTTTCTTTTCTAAAAAGCGATTCGCTTCTGGCACTCGCCGGCCGCTGCCGCGGCACGCTCGCTTTGTTCGCTCGGCTCGTGCGTTATTTATCAAAGTCTAACTTAACCTAACCTGTTTCCTATTACAAAAACGATTTACTTCTGGCTCTCGCCGGCCGCTGCCGCGGCAATAACTTAAATGACAATAAACAAGTTCTTAAAATATTCTGATTTTTTTTTATATTTTATGGACTCCCTATACCTACTTTATACGATCTGGCCAAATGTGGATGACAAAATCGTGAAACATTGACGATTTAACGATCTGGTCAAACTATGTTGGCCACATCATGCAATGCGACCATTTCGTGAAATGATCAATCGTTTCATGAAATGAGCAAATCTACGATATGGCCACGACATAATATATAAATGTTGCATGTCAATTCACTAATTAGATACTAGGTACCAAGTCTGACTTTAGACATCATATAAAAACATGCATTACTTAATGTAAAACCTGAAAAAGTACACGGAAAAGTATCACGGAAACCCATACAAATCCTAACAATATCAATAAAAAAAATAATGAACGGCACAAAACCACTTGTATTGATTTTAAATTGAAACAGACAATATATCAAAAGCGTTTTCTGAATTAAAACCCGCATCATGTCTCAATTTATCAATAAAAAGACGTGTGGCACTCGGGTACTGCCGCGGTAAAGCTATTGCATAGCATGCCTTCAAGCCACACCTCCGAGCCCGTCGGAGTGGGGAGCGTGAGGTTTTTTCGTTACGGAATTTCTCGATTCGGTCCCCGCGCTCAAGGCCCGCGATAGAAGCTATGCAATAGCTTAATTATTGTCTATTCAAAATCTTTGATAATACTCTTATCTTAGAGTATATATACTATCTTATATACTCTAAGACTCTTATGTATGTACGATTGGCTGTACAGTGAGAATTATTCTTTACACATGTTAGTATTGACCGCTGGGCCCCGCGGTTTTCACCCGCGTGAACGAGTAAATCTTAATGTGCCTGTAGGAATATAAAAAGTAACTTGTTACTCCTTATTATATCAACTATCTCTAAGTGAAAATCCCTTTAAAATCGGCCCAGCCGTTCTAAAAATTACTATTTTGGTCTAAGATGTACCGTAAATACGAGCTACACCGTGCGTCGGTGTATTAAATAGTGTGGCTGGATATCATTCAAGCAATTATATAACGGCGTCGTTGAATCAATAGCCTAGGCTCTTATAGAAATCAAATTGATCCTTACTTTACTGTTTTTCAAATTTTCGTTTTTGATGTGAGTTCACCAAGAAGCTTATATCTAATACACTGGAGATTTCAGTATGAACATTAACTTGTAACAAGAAAATATGACCTTGAATGACGCCTGTATGTTTTTTATCCCTTTCACACCCACTTGCCAAGTTAGGTGTGAAAGGGATAAAAAAACATACAGGCGTCATTCAAGGTCATATTTTCTTGTTACAAGTTAATGTTCATACTGAAATCTCCAGTGTATTAGATATAAGCTTCTTGGAGTTCTCAGAGATGCTCACAAAAGCTTAGAGTATATATTAATACAATAGTATAGAGCGCGTGTATTACACAAATTGCTTAGTGCGCATCGTAGGCAGATGAGCTATAGATACTTTATCGATGTGTGTGTGACAAATAGGGATGGGTAGGTATCAATTGCGTGTTGAACTATCGATAAGTTATGTAAATAAATATGTATCATAAGTAAATTTTATGTTCAATAAGTTATTAAAGGAAAAATATATGAATAAAGTATAAATATGTAATTTTAAATTTGTTTACCAACTGAATTAAGTTTGTTTATTCCATTTGAATATTTCTTCTATTAATTATAAGTACTTTAAAAAAATATGTTTAATTGGAATATCAGAAAAACGTGAGTAGGTACTTTTTAAATAATAAAGTTGATAAAATAAAAGGTCGGGTTTAGTGCTATTTCTTTAATAATAAATCAAACAATAATAATAATGTTTTAAAAATGTTAAATAAAAATAAGAAATAATTAAAAAAATGTTGTGTGGTTTTATGAAACCACGGTAAAAGTGAAACTTAGGCACAAAATTATCGTATTTGTACGATAATTATCGTACGGTTCGACCGTCACGCGACATGCGCTACACAGAGCAAAAAGTTTGAGACGATGTAATAAAAGTTTCACTTTAATAATTTAAAATGATAATATAATAAATAATATTAATAATTTTTTTATTTCATTTTATCCATTCTACTATCAAAATCTTCAAAATCAATTTAGCGGTTCAGAAAATATATCGTAAAATTACATACTTTACATTTACACTATAATACATTCGCATTCATAATATTAGAAAGTGTATCATACAAAACACACCACAAATTAATTTATACTTAATACATTTTTAAAAGAGTTTTAATTTTAAAGTTAATTATATAATTTGTTAAAATATAGTTCTTCTAGTAAACTTTATATCGAGTACAGCGTTGATCAGGTCACATCACTACGATAAAATGGCGGCAGTGAGGCGCGCGAGCAAGCCTGCGCGTGTCCGCCTCCCACCTCCCCCTCACCCCCGCGATGCTAGATTTATTTTCATAAAAATAAGTATAACATTCGACTTACTGATGAAATGTGATACTGGATTTCAATTTTGTGTATTTTCTAGTATCGTTTTTGTAAGATAGAACTGCACATTTCACCATGTTTATTCGTAAATATGAAAAAAATTCCGGAGCAACGCACTTCGACAGCACTCAACCACGACTACGAGCGCTCGCGGCGGGAACGTCGTGTTGTTCCCACCTGTGCCCACTGTTCCCACTTGGTTGTTCGCACTCTATATTTACTAGTATATTATATATATACTCTAAGCACAAAAGTGATTAGTAGTTATTTTTTATAATGGCAACAAAAGTTATTTATTTAATTTGTGGCATTTGAAATTGTCAGTTGTCACTTGTCACGTTGACAAATGACACCTGAAAACGCGAAATTTACGAAATTTATACATATTGATCAATCGAATTTCAATTTTCAATGTGAATTTAATTTTTCAGACTTGTTAGTCTTTTTCGCTTACTATGATTATAAGAAAATGCATGAAGATGATATTGATATTTATGTACCCTCATTGTTAAATCCTCGATCTGTAAAAAAATTGAGCAACGATCTCACTCTGACTCAGGTTCAAAATATTTATATTGGTATAAAATTATTCAGTTTAACTTTCAGAATCATTTAATTGAATTACTCAGATGACTTATAATAAAAACAAATATTTAAAACGTTGTATAATTATTGAAAATAAAGCGATTACCATAAATAGTTATAGAAAGTTTAAATCAAAATTCAATTCAACAGTTGTACTGTAAACAATAATAACTTTTTCAGAATTCAATCAGAAGCCGATGCTCACTATCTTTGAAGAAAAATAGCATCATAAGCAAGACCAAGAAAAATTTAAATAAGGTGAAGCCTTATTGCTCATTTTAGCTTTTGGGGTTCTTTGTTTAATCTTACAATTAAATATTACAAATAAGTTCATAACAAACTTCATATTTATAATATTATGAATTCTTATTATTCAAGTTATTATTGTATACTAAGGTTGTGTTATATGATTAGTAACAAGTCTAATTCCTGACAACTTTTAGGTTTTCTCAGAAGATAAAGAAAATATAAGTAACAATGTAACATGTGACAAATTAAAAAAGACAAAAGAAAACAGAGTAAAGAAGTTGGAAGATGAAGAAACACTCCAACTTTCGGCTATTGAAGATCTGCCTTTCTTTAATGATCACCTGTCCTTATCAACTGAGATTGGTGTACCCCTAGTATGTAACAATGCCAAGACTGATGATAATAATAATTCCTTTATATCTCTGTCCTCTGCAACAGAATTGAGTTATGTTGAAAACAAAAGTGATGACACACTCGTCTATAATATAGACTTAAAACCATCTTACACTGTGTGTTTTTCTGTGAACAATACTAACAATGTAGAACTAAGTACAAAGAATACTAATATTAAGCATGTATCAGTGACAAATGATAATAACAATATGAGTTTTGAATGTGAAATTATTGAGATATCAGCTGATGAATCTGAGGAAATGGAAACAGAGCAAGAAGAATTGCCAAATAAACACAGTCCGTCAAAGAGACCATCTGTTACTGTCAATTTAGAAATTAAAAAGCAAAAATTGTCACAACAAACTGAAAGAGAAGAAAATAAAGTTCTTATTTTGAACACAAATGATGCTAAAAAACTGTCAGATGTCATTGTGCAGCCCTCAAATAATAAATTGTTGAAGAACAAAATCAAAGATCAAAGTAAATTCATTGCTGCCACCAGGAAATTTGCATCCCAAACCAGATTCAGGAATGGGAAGGTAGTTCATGATAAATTAAAGCAGAAGTCTATAGATTGTTATTTTTCTAATGTGTTAAAGGTCAAGAAGATAGTTGATGTGAATGGTTCAGTAGATTTGATAAAGAATGGTGATGGTTTAAAAGATAAGATCTTAGCTCAGGATGACTCGCTTGACATGAGTAAAAACTTGTGTATAACTGCTATTAAACATGATGCCATTGCTCCGTCTACGAAAGCCAGTAGAAAGAACAATGAAAGTGTCAAATCGGCGAGGAAGCTGTCGCATAGATCAATCTCTCCCAGAATTGACATCAAGGAATCGGAAGCCACACAGTTCTCAAAAGTGAAAAATGAGAGTATTGGTTCTTACTCACCAAGGAAGATTGTCGAGTCTATACAGTTTCATTTGCCAGTCAAATCTAAATCAAATAAAACATCAACTGTGAGCAGAATTATTCCAAATTATAAAATTGTGGCAGGTAAGAGAATTCTAGGTATTATTGGATTGTTATTTTTAACCTTTTCAATGTTTAATTTAGCACATTTAAAAAGTATGAAATGGATTGATGTTAAAGAAACAGTTTAATTGCTTCAGCAGTTTTTTAATCGGAAAAACATACATTTTTTATAAGTTTTTTGGTTTAGAATATAACTTTACAAGATAGTATTTTTGCTTTCAGGAACACATTTTGCAGTGGATGCATTTGCCTATGGGGATATCCCAAATGTTAAACATTATTTCCTCACACATTTCCATTCAGATCATTATTCAGGCTTGAAGAAAAATTTTAACAAATTGCTATTTTGTTCAAAAATTACTGGTAAGTTATCATATTAGTTTTTCGCATATCTGATCTACGGTTTAGTTAAAGTGATGCACTCTAAAGTACCTTAAAAATAATCATAAGCAGTATCAGATTCCAAATTTTTGCCGATATTCCTTGTTCTGTTAAGAACATGTAAGTTTTTGAGGGTGGATGGATAAATAGTAGCTCTTTGACTCAAAAAAAAAAATGAAATACCATAGAAATATCATTCGCGGCTTTAAAACTATGAGCAAATACGTTTATATTTTATTAACTGAATTATGCTATCTATTGGAATGCAACTTGCAAGGCAAAAATGATTTCATTTTTATTTGGCTTTTTTTCCTTTTTCTTTTAGCGGACTTATGCGTGTCACGTTTAGGAGTAAACATGAAATACATTCATATTATGAATGTTGATGAGTCCATTAAAATTGATGGGGTCGAAGTTATGGCTGTTGATGCAAATCAGTGAGTTTTTATATGTTTATGTGCATTATTAACGAAAAAGCAATTCCATTCAAGGACTGTACCTTAGATTTATTATGTAATTTTTTGTATAGACTATAATAGTCTATAGACTATTAAAAAAAGCTTTTGAAAAATCGGGATGGATACTTGTTTGACAATTTTTTTTCAAAACACACACAAATCTATTGGTCAGCTTGTTGTATCGTATATTATGAACTATAGAAGTTTTTTATTCCTTATATTATTCCATAAGCTACTATTACAAGCCGATCATTCTTTAACTTCAGTTTATATTATACTATTTGCTTATACAGCTTTAACCGGCTTTGATCATTTTTCTTTTGCAGTTGTCCAGGGGCAGTAATGTTGGTATTCACTTTACCCAGCGGCAAGACTCTGCTTCATACGGGGGACTTTAGAGCATCTCCGATTATGGAGTCCTATCCTGTATTTTGGAATAGGGATATACACACTATATATTTGGATACTACGTAAGTTTCTTTTGTAGAAAAATATGCAATGCTGGAGATATATCGTTATTATGTTCGTTTTCATTCACTGTAATAGACATTAAAAAAGTAAAAATCTAAAAATAAATAAATATTCCCTTATAACCATTTAACTACAATAACTATAAAGTGTTTTATTTATCTATAAAATAAAATAATTTAGGTACGCATTATTGAAATAAAAAAATTCACATATCAATCCACCTAGGATTACTGATACAGTTTGTTATAATTTGTCAATCTGGTATATTAAAACTCACTATAGTATAACATTAAATCAGATAGGTATGTTTAATTATTTTATTTTGTTGTTTATATTCCAGCTATTGTAACCCGCGTTACGACTTTCCCACACAAGACCAAAGCTTGGAAATGGCGCTTTATCACTTGCGTCAAAAGAAGACGATGTTGGAAAAAGCTGGGAAGAAGTTCTCGTCAGTACTCATTGTGTGCGGCACTTATACTATTGGTATGTTGTTTGTAAGAAGATAATGATTTGTGATAATTTTGTGTCATGATTTTTTATCTTAAGCTTAAAATATTTTGTGTGTTCTAAATAGTTTAAATGAAAATGTTCCCATATTAACTATAAGACGTAGTGAGAATAGTAGGAATCAATAATTCTTACTGAATTATTGATATCAATATTTTATTGGAATAGGTTTTTAGGTATAAAACTGACTCCTTAAAACTCGATTTTGACCCACTTTACTTAAAGGATCGGTGACAATACAATAATTTCATGAGTTTATGCGTGTTTCTTTGTTTAACTTATTAGATTCATTATTTATTATGTCTATTACAGTTAGGTACTGTTGTAACAATAAGGATGTGACACAGGTCACATGCCGTGCGCGCCAGCATTATTAGCACCAACCAGCATACTGCTGAATGTCCCCCAAGGAGACAGATTGCAGTAACTGAAGGAACAAAAAAAAAAAATTATTTATTGTATTTAAATTTTCAGGCAAGGAGAAGTTCTTCCTGGGCATGGCTCGGCGCGTGGGCTGCTCGGTGTGGGCGTGCCCCGAGAAGGACCGCGTGCTGCGCGCGGTGGAGGGCCGCAGCTTCAGCCACGCGCCGCCGCACTCGTGCCAGCTGCACGTGGTGCCCATGCGCGACCTCACGCACGAGGTGAGCGCGGAGTGCGGACGGACAGACAGACGTACACAAACAAATATATAAATATACAAGCGGTCCGCCCCGGCTTCGCCCGTAGTACCTACATGTTTAAACTATCCTATCTCTCAAGTTGGATCGAACTGCACATGGTGTGCGAATTTTATTATAATCGGTTAAGTGGTTTAGGAGTCCATTGAGGACAAACATTGTGACACGAGATTTATATATATTAAGTAAGATAAGATAATGTAAAGTATCCATAAGTAAGTTCCTTATACCAACGTCAACCGATGGAATTCAACAAAATCTATAACACGTTTGCATGTTCCTTTCTATAAAAATTCGCATACATAAATTGTCTTTGAAGGACGCATGGATTATTATATATATAAAAAAAACATGATTGTACAAATTTTTCAGAAGCTGAAAAGTTACTTGGACAGTCTTCAAGGTGCGTTCAGTGAGGTGGTCGCGTTCAAGCCCAGTGGATGGGAGAATGGGAAAAATTCCTGTGTCGAAAAGGATTCTGTTACCATTTATGGTAGTATTTTTTATTACCTATGCTATCATCAGAAATTTTTTTGTTGATGTATTGTAAATTATAGTCTAGCTAGTGGGTTAAATGTAGGTATAAAGTCAAGTTGAATACATACTACAATTTGATTTTTACATTCGCAGCTTTGCCCGAGTAGTCAAATGAAAACTCGCATAGTTCTCGTTTTCTTGACATTTTCGGGATAAAAACTATCATGTGTTAATCCTAGTTACCCTCTATGTGTGTGCCAAATTTCATGTAAATCGGTTTAGCAGTAGGCGTTTACAAACAAACTTTCGCATAAGTTATAATATTAGTAGGATTACAATATTAAAAAAAAAAAATGTTTTAAAACATGTAATTTTATACTTAAAAGAAGTTTATACTTTACACAAAATTTACAGGCATTCCATACAGTGAACATTCCAGTTTCTCAGAGATGATACGATTTGTGAAGTTTTTGAAACCGAAGCAAGTGGTGCCCACAGTTGATATATCTGGAGGGATCAAATCTGTTCAGGTAGATTAAATTTTTGTAAAAATATTAGTAGATTTAATCCAAATTATGTATGTACTTTATTTTTTTTTAATATATATCAGGGTTTCACCAGTAAAAAATCGCAATTGATCACAACATGCGAACACAGCTGCTAAACAAAATATATATGTTACAGTCAAAACTAATTGACGGTCAAAACCACTTTTGACTGTCAGATAGTTGACAGTCAATTTTTGTCAGATTATTCATCGTAACTCATACATTTTTTTCTAAATATCAATTTCTCCATAATTACAAATGTTATAAAAAATGTAAATATAACATATTTTTTGTTTATCTATTATCAGAAATACTTCCCTTGTCCGCTGGTGTGCAAAGAAGATATCCAGAGCCAGAGCAAAGTGACGGACTACTTCAGTTTGCAGAGAGCGCACCAAGTGGCAGCGGTCACTTGAAATAGTTTGAGGTCAGTACATATACATTAGATTTTAATTTACTAGTTGTGCCGTTTTTACCCGCATTGCTCCGCTCCTGTTGGTCTTAGCGTGATGATTATAGCCTAGCTGCCTAGAGTTAAAAGTGAAAAGGCGATGGACTGCTTTGTTACGTCCTAAACTATACGGTGTGTAAACTTTATTTCGTCGTTCTTTTTTTATTTCTATTTCCTCTCAATTTTCTGAAAATTTGATGGGAAAAAATGAGAATTGAGATTTCTCCTTAAAATAAATCGGGTAGTAATATTGAAAATATTTTTGTTTCAGATTCAAAATATCCACCTAAGCCGCCATTATTTCGACTGTGATGTATTTTTGATGTTATTTTTATTTTAGTATTATAAATATTTATGAAAATGTTATTTTCTTTGTGATGATTTAATTAAAATTTAGAAACTACCTGTTCTTTTTGTTTTTTTTAACACCTAGTTCTTTTAATTTGCGATCGCATTACTAATTTCAGTAATGCGATCCCTTGTACTAATTTCATTACTAATTTCAAATTTAAGACTACCGAGATGTTCAATAATAAGTAATAACACAAATTCATACTAAAATGCATTAAAAACTTTCTCGTCTTACGTGTTCTACACAGTATACAGGGTCACACATATTGAGTTATACTATCATCAACGAAACATTTAGCTTTTCAGACGTTGATTATTATGTAAAAATAACTCGAAAACATCCCCGACACATATTTTTTTGATAAATGGTTAAATCTCACGTATTTTCGCTTTTTCTGCAACTTTTGCAACATCGCGGCTTTTACCGCTTCGCAAAATAGACTTAAAAATATATTTTATTAGATTTGCATCCCTTAATATAATATTTGTGTTAACTATGTGTAATAATTATATGTAACCTTGATTACGCTTTGACTGTTAATTCTACGAGAAAATAGTACCTAGTTTTCTCGACGGTGGTTACACAAATAGTAAATACATTGCATCGACGTAAGATCATGCATACAAATTATTGTTCTATTGATTCAGTTATTTTAATTTTATGTATCAGGGTAATTTACTGTAAGTTCATTGTTTAATTATAGGGTAATTGAATGAAACGAATAAGAACATACTTCAATAATTTTTATTCAGCTTATAACATACATTTTGAACATCTACACATTTTCTACTGGTACAATTAATCTTTTAAAATATTGAATAAAGTTTAGGTTTTTCGAGTGGATTATCGCAATTATCAGCTCCCTTGCAGGAAAGCATTTGGGTAAGAGTTAATGCGTACCAATGTCGCATAGATGGCAGCACTTCGTCTATGATATTTTTGAGTTCGTACGGATCTGTACTAAGATCGTACATTTCTTTGAAATTCTGAAAATAAAATACAAAAATATAAATAAATATAACATTTAGATATTATAATAAAAGACATAATAATTGTCGCACCAAATTTAATAAAATGGAAAATTCTGGTGAAGATTAGAAATGGTACGTTAATCCATACTTATATTATAAATGCGAAAGTAACTCTGTCTGTCTGTCTGTTACTCAATCACGCCTAAACTACTGAACCAATTTGCATGAAATTTGGTATGGAGATATTTTGATACCCGAGAAAGGACATAGGCTACCTTTTATTGCGATGTATCACGGGCGAAGCCGGGGCGGACCACTAGTTCTTAATAAAGCATAGAAAGCGATAAAAAATGTTCTAATTATACCTGTTCATCAGCAAATGCGCAATATTTCATATCGATTCTCTTGGAAATGTGTCTCAAACATGCATAAGTATTGTTTTTAGAATCCTGGCATTTGCAATCGTACAGGGGATAGCATTGCTGAAACAAGAAAAAAGTTATAAATTATTACATGTTTTTCTAAATTTTATTATGAAACATTTATGTTATGATTCTATTATTATTTAGGTAGCTGCTGATTTTCAATATGTATATTGTAACAGG
Source organism: Colias behrii (assembly GCA_029959065.1). Lineage (NCBI taxonomy): Eukaryota > Metazoa > Arthropoda > Insecta > Lepidoptera > Pieridae > Colias > Colias behrii. The sequence continues at coordinate 4,347,538 of JARWMC010000017.1, forward strand.
CAACAGCCATTGAAAAAACATGTAGTTGTTGTTTCAAAAACACGATTATGGCTTTCTTAGTTAGTAAAAATAATTGAAAAAAATTAAACTTACTGCTAAATTATCTTTATCATATATCCACGGGCACTCCGGATCAACGGTACCATCTCTCCCTTCCCCATAGTATTCAACAAGCATGTATCTTTCGATATCTTTGCCATTATTAAACTTTATCGGTTTTCCGTCCATAGACTTTGGCGCGGTTAATCCTGCTAATTCTAGGATAGTTGGAGCAAGATCAATATTAAGTATGGGTTGATTGTCAATGAAGTTTTTCTCAATGTTCGGCCCCCGTATAATTAGAGGTACTTTTATATCGGCTTCGTAGGGTTGTCGCTTGTCATATACTTGGGCAAATTGACCTATAATATAAAAGAGAATAGCTTACAGTACTCCAAAATTAATAATGCGCATGCAGATCTTCGCTAATTATCGTATTTCCAGAAACACCCAAATCACCCCGAATCATTGAATCGTAAGTGCCCTAAACAATGCACTTGCATCTTGCACCTTGTTCGAAAGAAATACGAGTCAATTCAGAGTCATACACAATCGAAAACAATTCGGGCGATAGGTGACGGTAGCCTGTCAGTCAAAAAATTCAAAAATCCGTCAGTCGTCTTTATATATTGGTGGTGACCGCACGTATTATCTCTGTATGGAATTATATAGAGCTGCTGTTACATACCCTTCTAAGTTTTGTTTCATAGTTGAATTTTCCGGTAAAATGATTATTTACACAGGTAGCAGATAGCAGTGGGGAAAGTGAAAATTAATAAGAGCATAATGAAAGTTCTGATCATTCTACGATATCAGAAATAGAGATAATCCCTGATTCTGTAAATCCTTTGGACTGAGATTTTAATGATTAGATTTCACAATTTAAATGTAAACCAGTGTTTGAAAATATATTTTTTTAAATATAAACTTTGTCTTATTTTAACCTTCCATACATCCATCATTACGCCAGCTTCAGTAAGATACTTTAATAGTTCTAAGTATAGAATTTTCCCAGTAAATCAATACAACAAATGTATATTCGCAATCGTGTGGCTTATACTCGCTATTAACTTACATTGAATTATCGAAACAAATTTCGTTACTTATCTCTTTTACCATAAAATCACAATAAAACTCATAATTCTAATAAACTACGCATGAAGAAAATACGTTTAACCACTCTATATACTTCTCGTCTTCGGAGGCTCGGGGAATATGACAGTTGCCGAACAGTGACGAATTTTTCTATGCGCATTATCAGTTTGGGAGTACTGTATAATATTTTGGCAGATGACAAAAGATTGCGGTTTTGAATATATAGTATAAATTATAATTGCAAATCTTCTGTAAGTTCCAAAATTTAACACTTTTTCTTAAATAAAATAGCAAATTAAGTTAATTTGAGTAAGACTTATTTTTGATAACTCAGGCCCCGGAATCACAGACACAATAGAAAATCTATTGTGTCATGGACCGATCGGGCTGCTTGGGGCTCAATGGGTTAAACAATATTGAACTAAGTGTGTTGTATCTTAATTAAAAAAAAATCTATTTTTTTTTACTTAGGTACTTCGAAAAGGAAAATAAAGACATTATTGGAGTTGATATTCTATAGTCTATACTATGCTATAAATTGGTAAGCTGGTAATCTGTAAAAAAAGTACACACCAATATGATATCCATTATCCGATGTGTAAATCAAATACGTATTATCCAACAAGTTGTTGTTATCTAGCGTTTCAACAACGTCCGCGACCATTTCGTCCACAGACAACAGACTCTCCCATCGAGAACGGTACACTCTGTCTAATTCTGGCAACATTGTCTCTGGTAGGGGGGAGGGCGGCATTCGGAGTAGCCAATGCTTGTCCTGTAAAATATATTATATAGAAATAAAATGCCATACACAGCTTGCTGTTTATGGCATTTTATTTCTATGGAAATTATACAAATTTAAATTGTTATTTATTCATAATTCAGCATACTGAAAGATCCAACTATAGGTACTTATAATATGGATAGATTATACCTACAAGTAGAAGAGGAAGTTCATATAGGTACACGTGTACTATACTCTTTGTTAATTAACATATTGTGTATTTTATACCAACACAAGAATATTTGAAGTAGCAGATAGATTACAGACATGGTGTCCTAATTATTTAGAAATATTATTAATAGGAAAGCTTTGATTGTATGTTCAATCGATTTCAAAAAAGATTTTATCATAAGATAGCTTATATCCGAGTTACATAGGCTACTTTTTTATCCCGGTTCAAGCTGGGATAAGTAGCCAGTTGGCGACCGAAGTATACTTACCATGGAAGCTACATTGAAGTTGGGATGTTTGACAGCGGTTATGTTTATGTATGCGTCCCTGTGCCGCGGCGCGGGGGTGAAAGGTTGGTGCGGGGCGGGCGGGGCTAGCACCATTAGGAACGGTTGAGATTCTGTTTGATTCTCTATGTAAGATACACTTAGATCACGCTGAAATAATAAAATAGTACGTTAAAATAAAAGTTTAGTTTATATTTTTCGGTGTGCCGTTAAAATAGTTATTCATTGAACCTTGCCTAAATTCAATAATGAAATTTGAATGCGCACGTAACGTATATCCTTAATATTTTTTTTTTTTGCGAAACCATTTCATCACGAAAAGAAATATATTTTACAACCATTTTTGTGAAGAAGAAGAAATGTGAAGATTCTCTAGTTTTATAAAGTTATCACAGTATACAGTCAACTTAAGTCGATGTTACTTACGATAATATCCGTGAGATATAAGTCGGTGGAGTGTGTAGGCACACCATTATTGGATATAGTATAGTTGTAATAAACTGAGTTCCCAACAAGGCCGTGCCACTCGCTCCATCCAGGAGGCACTATTTCGGGGCCGCCAGCATCCTTAGCGCCATACTGTTTTAAATAAATACTTAATTTTAGCAGGTTTTAAAAGATTTATATATTGGCACATGTTAAATATTTATAAAATTTGCTAGCCATTCCCTTCTAATGATTCTACTACTGAATTTGCTTATAAAAATAAATACCTAATCAATTAAGATTTTCCCTACATTACTAATTTCTTTTCAAGGATAGCAGACAAACTCAGCATTAAAATTTAATTTTAAGCCAATATTATAAATACTTACATTGTTCAAATACTTCCCAGCATAGAACGTGTTATACCCCACGCTTTTCAACGTGTTAGCGAACGTGCGCGATTCCAAACGTTTCCAGTATCTACCGTAACACCCGCCGCCGATACTGTTGTTCCACGTCAGATGGTTATGCACATGCAGCCCGGTCAGCAAGCTGGCGCGGCTCGGGCAACAGATCGGCGATACTACATACTGAAGATGTATTTCTAATATTATAATTTATTAAAAACAATGATGGGATGAAAATATATTTGTTTGTTACTAGCTATCTATAATAAGTTTTTCAGGAGTACTTCAAAAGTAAGTAAGTAGTTTGGAACGAAGACGCAAGCATCCGCGTTACAAAGTATACGCGATCAGTACGCAAAATTCGTGTATATATTGTAATCACAGACTTAAGAACAGTATTACAATATATACACGATCAGTTTCCTATGGTTGCGTTCTGGCCTTGTATAGTTTGGAAATACGCGGCGCCGCGCCGGCTCGGGCAACAGATCGGCGATACTACATACTGAAGATGTATTTCTGACATTATAATTTATTAAACGCAATAAGGAGATGAAAACAAATATATTATATTTGTTTGTAACTACGCGGCTATTAATAATTTGTTTTTTTGTTGTTGTTCCTATAATAATAAACAAGTCCTATATGTACATATAATACAGAGTAATAAATTGGTCTCTGTTTAATACTTTATATTACATATTATAATGTTTTATTTTACAATGTGATTAATTTGATTAATTGTAGTTTACTCGAAAAAGTTGTTATTTACCAGTTATGTATTAAAATATTAATGTATGTGCAGGTGCAGCTCAGAAATTTTACAAATATACCAAGGCCTTTAGGTTCCATTTATGAGTGTACTTTGTTTTATTTAAATCTCACATTGTCTCATTTCAGGTATAGTATTAAAATATTATGAATGTCACTGATTGCTAGTTATCGAAATATATATAAAAAAATAACAGAGAAAATTTTTGTGTTCTACATATCAACAAATAATATTTGTGAGATAAAGTGCAAAAATATCATCTATATAGAGCAATTGAGTTCATATTGTATGTAACAATTTACATAGCAAAAGAACTTACAGAATTCGTGAAACTTGTGCCTTCTCTCTCAATGAATCGTTGCACATTCTTCATAGGGGTCTGTAATAGAAAATAAAAAGCCCATTGATCTCAATTCATTTATTCAATTACACCATTCAACTATTATTTACTAACCATTCCTCCTAGAGTGACATCCTGATCATCGGTAAGAATAATAACAAAGTTAGGCTTTTTTTCCTGACACCTTGCAGTGTGTAGGAGTAGTAGTGAGAATAAAATATAACTTAACATTGTGCTAACAAACTATAGAGGTTAAACTTATTGTGGTACGGCAGGCATTAGTTCCAGACCTGTACACTCACTGGCTATCAAAACTCCGACAGCAAAGAAACCTACGCTCTTCACAACTGACCTGAAAGATAAGGAATATGGAAATTAATATAATTCAGAACAATAATATTATTCAAGTTTATGTCAATAAGATAACAATAAGTGAGGTGATTGTCCGAAACATTGATAAGGTTTTAACTATTGCTTTAATCATCATCAACAAGTGTTCTAAGACAGAATTTTAAAGTTTAGCTCATTATTGCAATATTTGGAAAGTATAATATAAAAATTTGTAAGAAATATTTACCAAATTGATAATATTTTCTTTTCTTTATGAATAAATTTTATGTAACTGTGTATTAACTGTGACTCTACAGTAAAAATGCTTTTCTTACGTATAACTATTCAATCAATAACAGATTGATCATTTACTTACGACGTGCTATTTTTACAATTAAAATACATGCTATATTCTTTAATATAGGTTATATTTAATGCGTCGCAATTACCATTTGAAGGGGTCGGTATAAAAATCCTTAACAAATGCTACTGCACCTTTGCTGCCCATTATATAATACAATAAATTTTGTTTAGTTCTAAATTTAGTATTAAAAGACTACTGAAACGTTTAATTTCTCTAGGAAAAGCAGGAAAATCAGAAATCCTAATTTTTCTAATTAAAATTCACATTGACACTGACGTGAGACGTCTGACACTTGACAGATGACAATTCTTAATGACGTTTATGTTGAGTGATCTATTTTCAGAGTGACAATTTTTAAAGGCATTGGCACTGCGATCAACATATAACATTGAACTTCATTCACAATGCCGAAAAATCTATATCCATACTAATATTATAAATGCGAAAGTAACTCTGTCTGTCTGTCTGTTACTCAATCACGCCTAAACTACTGAACTAATTTGCATGAAATTTGGTATGGAGATATTTTGATACCCGAGAAAGGACATAGGCTACTTTTTATTGCGAAATATGTACCACGGGCGAAGCCGGGGCGGACCGCTAGTAATTATATACTTATTAGCGATACCTAATGTCAGATACCATTAAACGGCTGAACCCATTTTAATGATTTTACATTTGTTCGATTATCTGCACTAAGGTATTATGAAGAGTGATAATATGTGATTTTAACAACTAATTAAATTATTTTTATATTGTTACAGTATATTAGATAATATTAACTAGGTATATACAGAGTGGAAGAGCTTAATATAGAAAACGAAACTCGAAGATAAAGTCGGTTGAAAATGTAATATGTAATATGACCACATAATATTAGGAATCTGGATGAAAAGATTACCTTTTTTATGTAAGACATAATGGATCCAGGATTAAAAGAGTAAGTATAATATATCTCATTTCTTAAAATGATTTTATTCTATTTTAATAAAACACCATTACTAGTATAAAGAGATTTTTATTTATTTCTTCTAATTGTATTCACTATCCAATCAATATAATGTGAAATTTTAGTGTAAACACCTGGGTAAAACCGGTTACCGCATGTATACCCAAACGAGACTAATCCTGTGACCACTCCCTTATAAAACAACGGTCCTCCAGAATCTCCGAAGCATCCGTCGATACCGTCCACATCAATTCGACCAGCGCAAAACATTGAGTCTGCTATAACCGATCCGATAGTTCTGTATCGGAATCGGCAATCTGATTGTTCTACTGTGAAAATCGTTGCTAATTGCAACTGATCCGATTGTTGGCCTCCCACCTGTGTAAGGAAAATGAGGTTAATTTAAATGTAAAAAATCATTAGTGGAAGAAGGCTATTATTACGGACTAAGCAATACTTTCCTTCGGGGCTCCCCGTCGTCATCAATCACGTATAACCAGTAGGTAATTAAGCGAAAGTTAGCTGTTAGTGATGAATTTGCGGTTGATTTTATTTTCTCACCTGTGTAACACCCCATCCAATAAGAGTGCAGAGTGAATTCGGTCTCAACTCTGTACCTTTATTGGCTATAGTAGCTTGTCGTGTTGTAGAGCCAAAAAGGATTTTCTTAGTTAGCACGACTACCGCAACATCATTGGTAAAGTAATACTTGTCGAATTCTCGATGTGGTACAATCGTCTTTACTTTATGTATGACACCACCGCGAGAGCGGAACGATGAACCAATTCGTACCCTCCAAAAGTCAGGGTAGGTGTAACTGAAACAAATATAATATATAATCAGATTTAGGACATAATAAACTTGCAGAAAATGACTTCAATGCAGAAATAACCTACAGAAACTACTACATTTACAACCTACATCTTTATTTTTCAGAGATTATTGGATTTTTACTTTTTTTAGCATTATCTGTTTTATAGACAGCGGGTTTATTTTTTCGTTAATCAATCAATAAATGGAGTCATAAAAATGCTTAAAAATATGTATGAAAACTTACTTGTTACCACTTTCATAATTATATTGAAAGCAATGTGCCGTTGAAAGAATGTGCCGAGATGTGATGATGACGCCTGCGCAATGTTGAGAGTATTGGCCGTTACCAAAGGGGTCTAGTAACAATTGGGCTATAACTGGAAATTGTTGCACTGTTGTGGGTGATCCTCCTAACACACGAATGTTTTGGCAATGTACTGAAACATATTTAAATAGGTTGAAATTGAGGTGAAGAATATATAACCACAACCTTTGCCAATAATATTATGTCGCTATAATCTCTAAAAAAACTAAAACTTTGTAAACTTAAAGAAAATTTTAATGTATTATTATATACTGTACAGTTTAATGCTGCAAAATATTATTTAGCACATATAAATGACTAGCTGTTACTTATAAATGACTAGTGATTTTTAAAATCAGTAGGACAGTTTTTCGATCAGGACCAGTAGTTTCCGAGATTAGCGCGTTCAAACAAACAAACTCTTCAGCTTTATAATATTAGTAGAGATAAGAAAAGATGTGTAACCTTTTACAGATGAAGAACAAGTAGTAGGTATATTTTTTAATTGTAATTTATTATGCAAATCGGCAGTTTTTGGTACTTTAAATAAATTAAAACTAAAATATAGGTAACTTCATAAGTAATATGAATAAAAAACTGAATTAGAAAATTTTAAATAAGTATTTATTATTTAAAAGAAAACTACCTACTAACCTGTTAAAAAGTACGATAGCATCACGCACTGAATTTGAAGCACAAACATGATTTTAAATTTAAATGATTTTGGCACAAGCTGTATTCGTGTACCTAACCTTGCAAGATTTCTTTCGACTAATGAATCGCAACTTGTACGATACTTTCTTAAAGGTTTATTACGGTGATATAATAACATACATAAGTCGTAAAGGTAAGCCTAAGCAATTTGTAGTCTGATGATGCAGTTATGATACTTGTATTTTAATAGACCTAGCAACTTGCGTTCGAATTAACGGGATTAGTAGATACTGATGCTTTAAATTATACTAGATTATTATTAGTCTGTGATACTAGGTACATTTTATTTCATTTGTATTCCAGTAAATCGTAATGATTAATGCCTCTTGCATATACATATAGGTATATAAAAAAATGCCTAGCCCAGAGTCATCAAGGTGAATTCCCCCAGTTTTGGAAAATATAGAATCAGTCTTCTCGTAGCTATTTAGCTTTTATTGAAATTATACCTACGAATTGCCTGAAACAATTTATCAATATTCCACATTTTTGATACACTTGCCTACTTGTTAAATGCTATGTTTGAAAGAATTCTTGTCTGATGGAAAGTTAGGATTATCGAAAAGTTATAGGTATTTAAATCAATAAAGTATCAACATTGTTAGGTCGATAAACATATTCGATGGTAAGTAAATATTAATAAGTACTTTGTCCGTTGTAGAAAATTATGTCCATCAATCATCTCGAAAGTGTTTTAGTTAATTAGAAATTTGAAGCTTCAAGTACGCATAAACTATAATTATTGATGTTCTAGGTTATCCTGTTTTATTGATGAAAGAGGAGGATCCGAAATTCACTTAGTAAAATATAGGAACCTACTTAATCATTGTAAACATATTAGATGTTAATGGTTTATCCTCTGTTTAATTAGTTAGGTACTTGTAAGCGCCTGTGGTACCTACCTGAAAATAGAAGAAGGTAGGGAAAGGACAGAATAATTACAAACTGTAAAGCCTATACGCAAAGAGTACTATAATAACGTCTAGAACACCGACGCAGTTAATTGTGCACTAAGGGATGTGCCAGTATTACCGACGACCGACCTCTGAATTTCTCTGCTCATACACGACATAAATAGAACTTTAATGTTTTGGTTGCAACTTTGTTGTCTTTTTATTGAGGTATAAAGTTGAGGTTGAGGGTCCTTTCGTAAAACATGAGCGAATGTGTTTGTCAGAGCTCCTTCACGGCTGGAACGATTTTTTAATGAATAAAAACTTTATTACTCATGTAGCTATTTTAAAAAATTAAGAAAACTCCACATTCGAATAATAATTTGAGAATTCATAGAGATTAGAATGTTTTTTTGAAGTGAAACTTCTTTGTCGGGGTTGGAAAAAAATTTAGTGTAACATTTTTCGCACAGATTTTTCGTTACGCGTGACATTTTTCCGTTACGCGCCATCTTTTTCTTATCCCTACCACGCGTGATTCGACGTATTTCTGTAAAGTTGCATATAGTAAATTATTTTTTGAAAAATAAGGTAATAAAGAAGTTTCACTTCTTACGTGTGTACACTAGTACATGCTTTTTTTTTTTTTTTTTTTTTTTGTGTGGTGTCTCTCAATGTTAGCCAGAAGGGCTTCTACATTTTAACGCGGACGCGGGGGTGAACTGAAGGTTCACCCTGGTAGCGACATGCACAAGGGCGTCCCCCCTTGACGGGGATCTCGAACCTCGGCTTGGGCTGTCGCTTGAGTGGAGGAGGCCGGAAGGGCCCTAATCGGACGGGGCTAGTACACGCACACATTTTATTTTAAAGAAGTTTCACTTCTTACGTGTGTACACTAGTACACGCACACATTTTTTTAAATTAACGTAGCCGGCACACAGTAAAAATTAATAGGTGTAGTGACGTGTAGTGTAAGTACACAATATACAAAAAACAGGCTGTGGTACCTGAGTATAATGTTTTGCCGAAACAAAGATTTTGTTTATTTGTTTAGAAACTGCTTGAAAACAAAATTTTCTGTCCAAATCCGTTACGAAATCGTTCGAACGGGTTCGATTGTCTGACAAAAAAAAAATATTTGTTTGGCAGATCACTGAAGGGGTCCTAAGGGTCATAATATCTATTAACTTATACTTGTTAGTAAAGAAAATTGATCAGTGCATAGGTAGGTATACCATGTGTTCTTCTGCCTAATGCTTGTTCTTTTTGTAGGCGGAGTCGATAATAATTTACGTAATTTTGATAAAAAAATACTAGTTAACTGCCTGTGTGTTTGCCTAAAGCTAAATATGTTACGATATTATATAAAAAAAACCTATGTTAAAATAAAAGAAAAAATTTGGTAACTATTGCTTGTTTTATTATAATATATCACATGTCAACTTCTAAAAATAATTTTATATACATTAACAATAACAAAATAAAATATCTACTTTCAATTTTATCTTATAATCCCTTTGCTTCGTATAGAAGCTTGTATTTGATTATCAATACTGGTATAATATTTCATTTCTCCGAGTAATTTCGTTACTCTTTTTAGATCACCATCAAAAAATGCAGTTGAGACTCTTTTCTGTAGATCTTTAATAATGGATTTATTCTCTTTATTTAGATTCATAATTTCTTCTTCTGTTTCAGCATTTTCCACCTCCTCATTTTTTTCCATGATCTTCATTAAAAACTCACTATCTAGTTCTGTGCTTTCAGGTATTTCCTTCCCTCTTAAGCGTAACATATAAATACCTGAAATGGAAATACATATGTTAAAATTAATATTCTATTCTTGGTGACCAGACACTTGTTAATTGTGTTTGTGAAAATTGTCAAATATGCAAAGTGTAATAGTAAAAAAATATAATATTTAAATGTGTAAAGTTAAACTCAAGTTACGCAGTAACAAGAAATAGGAATAGGTCTTAATTTTTATATATAAAGCTTTAAAGGAATGATTGGGCATTAAATAAATAAATAAAACTTTTTTATTTCAGGACATGTGTTCCCATATGGAAGTTACAATTAAGTGAATCATGAATCATGATCAATGTAATAATATTTCATAATAAACTGAACTGTGTGATATGATAAAAAACATATTTCATTACTCTTATTACCGGAAATGACAAATCAAATAAATTTAGTATTAAAACTATAAAACTTACCTCTTGATAATGGTTCTAACAATGTCTTATAGGCTTCATTGACTAATGATGAATATTTTTCTGATATTTCTAGTTCCTTGGTATCCCTGTAAAGTGGAAGGTCTTTTAACCCATTGAGCCCCGAACGGCCAGATCCGACCGCAACACAATAGATTTTCTATTGTGTCTGTGATTCCGGGGCCTGATGGATTAAGTATTGTATACATTTAATATAAAATCAGATACATATTAAAATTGATTTTTAATACATACCTATTGGCATATTTGTCTGGATGTAAATATTTTTGTAGTTCTTTGTATCTTTTTGCCAAATCAGTTTCGTCTAAATCGTATGTTTCATTTATACCCATTAGTTTAAAATAATTTTCCTTATCATCGGGTTTCTGAAGCGCCTTGCAGTTCGAGCAGAATAAGTTTGATATTAGACTTGTTTGATCTTTCCCACACGACCAACATGATGCTAAGCGATATTTGTTTAAAAATACACTTGGCCTAGTCAAATTACTTATAAACCGTCCAAAACTCATAATTTATAACGTTACACCTGAAAATTAATTCAAAAAATGTTACAAAAACCAAATGCCCATGAAAAGTTGATAAATCACGAAGGTCAAAACGTCATGTCAGTGTTATACATGTTATTGTAGTGTTGTAACTCAGAACCTATAACTAGAGCTAATATATCTCACCTTTGAATGCCTAAGTTAATAAATTATATAAATTCTTAACAATTGTATGATCATAAATAAAAAATAGAATCAACATTCAACAATATGACATGACAGCCCGCAGGCGACAGAAATTTCAAAATCAGCTGATTACTGACATTTGGTATATAAGTTCAGAAATACACAAAGATCATAATTTATTTAATTATGTTACATTTAATAATTCTTCATATTTGGATATACTCCTATTCTTCTCCTGTTCCAGTTTACAATTAGTTTCACTTAAATTCAAATTAAACACACATACTTTTTTCATTGTTATACCAATGCAAACTTAGCACCCCATCAATGGAATTTTGGGTCGAAAATGACCTTGATCGATAGGTCTCCGTTAGGTCTTTTAAGGTCCCACAATTTTTTCGTTAGGTCCCCTTTAGTTTTTTTTTAAATAATTTTTTAAATTTTGGGTATAAAAAAATACACTTTAGCACCCCATCCATAGAATTTTGGGTCAAAAATGACCTTAATCGATAGGTCTCCGTTAGGTCCTTTAAGGTCCCACAATTTTTTCGTTAGGTCCCCTTTAGTTTTTTTATAAATATTTTTTTTTTATTTTGGGTATAAAAAAATTACACTTTAGCACCTCATCCATAGCCAAATTGGCGAATTTTATCAAAATCGTATTCTTTACCGTTAGGTCCATATAGGTCCATCATTGAATTTGTTAAATTATTTATTTTATTAAAATTATAAAATAATTAAAACCTGCGCATATCGATAATCGTCGATGTATCGTTTAGCGATATGATCAAGACAAATAATCGAGTCATGTTTACTCGATCATTGATGTGGCCTCACGAGACTATCATGGAAAGAAAATATACTCAAATTTAATCTTTATGAACTTAGCGATAAAGTTGAATTTAGAACGCGTTATGTAATTTGTTTATATGTATGTATTAATATTGCGTATGTTTCAGATTATATATTTATGTCTCGGAGCAATTAACAAGCCTAGAGAAGTAACAATTAATTGAACAATAAAGCACTAGTTTGGCCTTTTTGGCTTATGGCAAAATGTCATGCGAAAAAAGAGGACAGATATATGTCAGTTCGACAGTTTGAAATGACATGGCTCATTTCAATTTGTTTTAGTGACCAGTCTGGTCACTAACGCATGGTGATTTTAATTATTGTTTTTGAAGTGAAAAACGTGTTTTCTAGTTTCTTATGTTATTTTCTGAAAAGATAATTTACTAAAGATTACATGGCTTGTGTTGTTCACGGCTGTAAAAGCCGTAGTACTGGGAAATCGGATGAAGATTGGAATTTGTCTTTTCACAGGTTAGTGTTTTGATCAATTTTTTTGTTAATTGTATTATAAATAAGTTAATTTACGTTATTTTCATAATCATCTATGTTTTATCTAACCGTAATCATTGAAATGAAATCATAATCAGCTTAGTTTTTAGAAAAAATGCAAAATATAACTTCCATAGTGTTGTGCAATTATCGATACTTGAGTAGGTACGAAGTACTTCATTGATAACGACTGCTTTAGGTTAGGAGAAAAAAAAAAGGTATTTAAGTATGGATTTTATTGTTATTTGCAGGTTTCTGGCTTGAGAAAAATTAAAAGATGTTTGGGTTAAAGCTATAGCACAGGGAAAATTGGAAGCCTTCAAAACATTCTCGGCCTTGTTCAAATCATTTCGAATCAGACGGGAAGAAAAGTAAAGTGCTTTGCAGAGATGCTGTGCCACAAGTTAAGGTGGCATCTATTTTAAATAATAAATATTGTAATTTGTTAATTAAGTATCGAAATAAAATGTTGTAAAAAAAAAATTTAAATTTTATTTGTTTTATTTGAAGCAATTTATTTTAAACTTTTACCAATTTTTTCCTGTGGGAATGAGTTATTTTCCCGTGGTAAATTGTAGCCTATATGTTATTCTGATGTTTAATCTATAATATGTTTATTTGTAAAGTTCCATAAAAACTCATTCAGTAGTTTTTACGTGAAAGAATATCAAATGTCCATTCTTAGGTATATATTTTTGCTTTTATAATATTAGTAGGATACGATTATTGATTTGTAAAAAGATCAACCAGGTGGAAGTCAGATTCGCGCACGAAGGGTTCCGTATAATTCTATGAATGAATCTATGAAAACAGGAAAAAATACGTACCTTTTTACGAAACCATAAAAAACAACCTAAACCGAAATACCTAATAATATTTTTTTATAAATACCACTACCATACAATGCAAGGCAGTCAATACGCATCGTAAATGAATAATTCCAAATTAAACGAATCTTAAAATTTGGAATTACCTATCCATAATTCAAAATTAAAAGAATCTTAAATTATCTTCAAGCAATTTTATAACTTAATTTTTTTATTTATCGATATTTTAGTATTCGATAAAGTGGCAAGCACTACCTTTTTAGAACAAAAAGTGGCTACATGTGGATTTGAATGCCAAGCCGATAACAGTGTGTTGTCTCTTTCTATCGCATTAATTAGGGTATTGAATAAAAGAGAGCCACTATATAAGAAACGTTCAATTAATTGTTACTTCTCCAGGCTTGTTAATGAGGATGGCAAGATAAAACTAATCTCAGATGGCGCTGCGTACGGTTGTTCTTAATGGCGTCAGTTTGACAATCTTGAAGCGTGTAAACAAAGCAAAAAAAACACATTCTGGGGAGACTACTGTCGATTATTCGACAACATGGATGCAAAACTGTATGCTACTTGGAGCGTACTTGAACTCAAAGCTGAGTTAAAGAGAAGAGGGGCCTCTGTAAAAGGAAGAAAAGCTGATTTAGTGGAAAGGTAGGACTCCTACAGAAAATTCTGTATGTTTGTTTTTGCATATGTCTAGGCCAACTTGGACCTTTGAAATCAATTCTCTTACAATGTTTGAACAATTAATATCATAACTGAGTAACTTATTATTCAATAGTTTGTAAATTTATTATGTTTTTCCTCATTTTTCTATGGTAGCAAAAGAATACAGTTGTGTAACTAATCTTAAGTATTTAAGTTAGAATTATTGAGGCTAAAGTAATTCAGGATTATATTTATACATACTAAGGCTATGGCTTATGGCTTTTTTAACTTTCAGGGCTATAGAGTGATGTTTAATAGTTTTTTTTTCCAGGTTGGAGCTGTATGACAAAAACTTTAACTTTAATACACCACAACTCTCTCCAAATCCAACGGAACCCTCTATTGTACTTCCACCACTGGAGATGTGACATAAATAGTAACTCTTTGTTACCACCAATTGAAAGACAATTTATTAGATATTATTTTGAAAGGTAAATCTATAATTAATGGTTTTAATTTATTGTGATGATTGTTGCTATTTTACAATAATACTAAAGTTTTCTGTAATTTTGCAGATTCAACAAAAAAACCGATGCGTCAAAGAAATTATATGAAGCCAGATTCCTCTTATTGATGAGATCTGCATTTGTCGGTGGATACTTCTATATAAAAGGATTTGTCCAGAAGACAATGAAAAAACTTTCTTATCAAGTTGACATCAAGATAGATGACCAGGGTGGTATTGAGGAATGTCATTGTGAATGCCTGCCGGAGCAGGTACTGAAGCACACTGCAAACATGTTGGTGTGGTATTATTTTCTATACTGCATATGCGCAAAGATAAAATAATATTAATAACAGAGTCACAAACGCAGCAATTCCAAACGTTCCACAGACCAAAAAGAATATTTACAGAAACTCCAGTTAAGGCTCAAAATCTTGTGAAACGAAGATACAGCAAAAATGTTATTTTTGAGGCATATCCTATGAATTCTATAGATAAAATAGCCTATAATAACAGAATTCGAAACCTTGTTCTGAATTTGAACTCTAACATGCCAATGAAACAACTGTATGGACCTGCTAACCCCATTGCATTTATACAAGATCATGATTATTTAAAAGATACTTCAGATGTGATGCTTTTGAAAAGCCTAAATTTATTAGAAACTAGCGGTCCGCCCCGGCTTCGCCCGTGGTACATGTTTACGTTTTCTCTACATAACAACCACCCTCGTACTTCAAGGAATATAATAAAAAAAGAATTATCGAAATCGGTTCAGCCGTTCTCGAGTTATGCGCTTACCAACACATTTTGCGATTCATTTTTATATATAAAGATTACTGCAGATCAAATAAGAGAAATAGGAAACGAAACAAGAAATCAAAATTCTAACTGTCTTTGGTATGAATATCGTAGTTGTAGGATAACAGCCAGTGTTTTTCATACTGTTTGTAATCTAAGAGCACAATCTTTAGAATCATTTGCAAAACAGTTACTCAAACAAAAAAAAATTTCATCCAGAGCCACAGCGCATGGTCTAATAAATTAACCAAATGCACTGAAGAAATATTCAGAAACATATGGGCTGGTTCCTGTGCAGTGTGGCATGTTTATATCAAAAGATAGGCCCTACCTAAGTGCCTCACCAGATGCCTTACTTGGCGAAGATACTGTTTTAGAAATAAAATGCCCATATGTAAGCAGAAACAGGCTTATTAGTCCTGAAACTGTACCATACATTCAGACTCAAAATGGAGAACTGGTATTAAAAAAAACCTGTCCATATTATTTTCAAGTACAAGGACAAATGTATTGCAGTGGCAGAAAATTCTGCAATTTTATTATATATACTTTTAAAGACATGAAAGTAATTTATATTGAAAAAGATGAGGTATTCCTAAAAGACATGTTACTAAAATTAGATTATTTTTTCAATAATTATGTGAAGGCTGAAATCATAAATAAATATTTATAAAAAGATTATTATAATAAAATAAAAACAGCTAAAATTTATTTATGAGTTTTATTTTATTTACAATGCACTCTCGGAAATTACACAACATTAAACATATAAAAAATATTTTCGAAGCTAACGGCACATAGTAAGCATTAAGGTCAGTTTTTAATATCTTATATGTCTTGGTTAATCCAATTAAGCGCTCTATATGTACACGTTGTGAGGCTATTTTCCTGTCATGTAAAAGAGCAAGACCTGGCAATTGAGCTTTCCCACGTAAGAAACTAGGTATATTTATACCAATATTTTTGGATGCAAATAGGTCCTGAACATTAAAGCCTCGGTCTGCCATTATACTATCTCCTTCATCGCACAATTTCAACAGCTTGCTTCTCTCAATCATTTGCCGATCACTAATTGAGCCACCAAAGCCCTCAGAACAATAGGATAACAATCCTCCAGGGGTAGAGCCCACTAAAAACTTTATTGTATTTTTATTTTTATAATTGCTAAAAGTAATTTGCTGTGATTTTGGGTCACTTGCTTTTGTGATGGGTATCTCTGTGCAGTCTATAATCACCCTTGTTGGCATTTTGTTTTCTTTATACTCTGCTGGCATGTAAAAATGAACAAGGTCTCTTTGAGGCCAAATGTCTATCATTGACCATAAGTCATTGACGAAGTTCACCCACGTGATGAAAATGTTTGAAACTTGTGTCTTACTGATACCAAACAT
The DNA here is from genome assembly GCA_029959065.1 of Colias behrii. Lineage (NCBI taxonomy): Eukaryota > Metazoa > Arthropoda > Insecta > Lepidoptera > Pieridae > Colias > Colias behrii. Next base: position 4,364,647 of record JARWMC010000017.1, read on the forward strand.
TTTCGAAAGTTCAAGATCAGTACTTGCTCTTCGAAGTTTTATCAGCATCATAAGAAACTGATCTTCAGTTGAAACTCCACTTACCCCACTCCACCTGTATTTAAGATGATTTGCCATTGGCAGTAATGTTGATAGAACAAATTGAAATCTTTCATAATTTTCTAAGCTAGTGTAAAACTTTACTGACTCTTCACCGCTTAGTAAAATATCTGCTGAAAAAAGAGACAGCATTGTGGCAGTCTGAGTAGCAACTGATGATTGTTTATTTTGATTAACATTGTCACCACAATCAACAGGTGGATCAAGGGAAGAAATTTCTAACTCTCTTTGATATTCCATTATATATTGTGGATCTTGAGAAGTCGATGGCTGTGGGCCTGTAGATGTTGAAGGCTGTGGGTCACTTGAAGTAGATGAATGTTCACTTGATTGCTGTTGAAAAAGATCCTTTTGAAGGTTCCTTTTTGCATGTCTTTCGTCTCTTGCACAAGCACTGGCTGATATTTTTTTTTGGTTCCATGAAAAGAGACTCGGTACTGCGTCTTTCTTTAAAAACTTGTGTGCACAAGGCAAACCTAAAAACAAGATGAACAATAATTATGTTTTTTTTTGACATTGTGTAATGTTATTAATTTAGGTTTACAGAGATTTATCTTAAATGAAAGAACTAACGTTTATAACACTCACCTGTAGTCACACTTAATGATTGATAGTCATTTTCATGAAAATGATCTCGACATAACCTCGTCGTTTTTTTAGGCTCAAAGTTTTTAATCCTTACGGCAGCTATCCACTTTCTTCTTATAGTAGGATTTATTGGGAATTTGTGAATGCCAACGTTTTTACACCCAATTACACAACATTTAGTCATTTTGATGATATTTGTGAAGAAATTCTATATGATGCTATACAATTTGACAGATACTTTGGAACAATCGTATACAGCGCCACTTTGACAGTTGTCTTCCCCATTGCTCCGAGATTTATGTCATTTCGTCCAGACTGTCATAAACTTTTAGTACTACTTTTGATAATGTTCTTAGAGACATATTTATTTTATTGAAATGTGCTGTGATGAATGAATACATATTCAAATACAAATAAAATGGCTTTTTATTGTTTTTTCATATGCATATAATAATGATGAAAACGTTACAAATGACCTGTGTAGTAGTTTTTATGAATAGTGTGAGTTACCCTCCCCGCACCAAAATCAGCAGAAAGTTTAGTTAGAAGTTAGAACATATGCCAGCGTACTCCATCCATTACTTAATGATCTAAGGTTGAAAAGTAGGTTTTTAATAAATAAGCACTCTCAAAACAATTGATTTATTTAATAAATGAAACGATACCAATTTGAATTTCACGCTGTTTATGTATGATGTGCGCATGCCTTAATGCTCTAAGGCGCATGCGCAGGTTTTAATTATTTTATAATTTGAATAAAATAAATAATTTAACAATTTCAAAAATTGTTAAATTATTCGGACCTAGCGGTAAAGAATACGATTTTGATAAAATTCGCCAATTTTGCTATGGATGAGGTGCTAAAGTGTAATTTTTTTATACCCAAAATTAAAAAAAATTATTTATAAAAAAACTAAAGGGGACCTAACGAAAAAATTGTGGGACCTTAAAGGACCTAACGGAGACCTATCGATTAAGGTCATTTTTGACCCAAAATTCTATGGATGGGGTGCTAAAGTGTATTTTTTTTATACCCAAAATTTAAAAAAAATATTTAAAAAAAAAACTAAAGGGGACCTAACGAAAAAATTGTGGGACCTTAAAGGACCTAACGGAGACCTATCGATCAAGGTCATTTTCGACCCAAAATTCCATTGATGGCTTAGATCATTAAGTAATGGATGGAGTATGCTGGCAAATGTTCTAACTAAACTTTCTGCTGATTTTGGTGCGGGGAGGGTAACTCACACTGATGAAACACAATGAAACACAATCACACATTCACAAAAATAATTTGTGTCACGAAAGTCGTAAAAATTTACGACCTTTTAAGCGACGAGTTTTTAAATTCAACTCTATCACTAAGTTCATAAAGATTAAATTTGTATTTCATTCCAAGATAGTCTCGTGGGGAGTGCGGTTCAATATCGCGTTCTAAATTCAACTTTATCACTTAGTTCATAAAGATTAAATTTGTATTTCTTTACAAGATAGTCTCGTAAGGAATGCGGTTCATTATCGCGTTTTAAATTCAACTTTATCTCTTAGTTCATAAAGATTAAATTTGTATATTTTCTTTCCATGATAGTCTCGTGGGGCCGCATCAATGATCGAGTAAACATGACTCGATTATTTGTCTTGATCATATCGCTAAACGATACATCGACGATTATTATAAATTGCATTTAATTAGAAATGTACGTTAAAAAAATAAAAAAAACATACACAAATGAAAGGTTATTCCATCTTTTTTAATATTCGACATGTTTGAATATTGCTTCTGCAAGACTTGATAGTACAAAACGGCATTTTTAGCGGAGCACTCGAAGACGTCCTTTCGATGTTTTACGAATACGCAGAGTGTTTGTAATCGATTACGCAAGTAGTTTTTATGAAAGCATAAGATTTTTCGATTCGAATAATCATACCTCGGCAAAAGGGGAAGCGCCTGTGTGTTATCCATTACTTAATGATCTAATGCTAGGCGTCCATTAGAGGCGGATCGGGCCGGGCCGCATCGCAACGGGCCGTCTCTAATGGACGCGCTGTTTGCTCCTGCGTCCACCTGTACGGGGCGCGGCGGACCGCCTAGGCGGATTTTATCTAACAGACGCTCGCCGCTTACATCCGCCTGCCTGCGTCCACTAGACGGGTCGGGGCGGGCCGGGCCGCAGCGCACCGCCGGCAGAAATCCGCCTGCGAAGCGATATCCGCCAATGCGTTGCGGCCCGCCCCGACCCGATCCGTCGCTAATGGACGATGTTTCATACAAAACATAGGCCGGCGTATTTTTGCGTTGCGATGCGGCCCGGCCCGATCCGCCTAGTGGACGCCTAGCATTAGATTGATGGGGTGCTAAGTTTGCATTGGTCATTGTTATGTCACTTTTTTGCCATTGACAATATTCATGAGTTGATGTTTGTACTGTTTGGTGTTTACTGTTTACGTTTGGCTATAATTTTAGTCAAAATTTTGAATTTTACTACGCTATACGATCTTAATTGGTTTTTGTAGTAACGAATTTGATTGACTAATAAGTTTTATTATTTGCCATTACCACTATCAGCAATTAATTACAGAATTATAGAAAAATGGTTTCATACTTTACTATCGACTCAACCGGCGAAGTAACTAATTTTCAAAAAGAAATTTCCAACATGATGCACGGTTTCGGTGATAATCCAAATCCAAATGCTGCTACAGTTGTTCTAGTCGAGAGTATAGTGCTTCAACAGCTACGATCAATGTTACAAGAGGCTTTGAATTATTCAATATTGAGAGGGGCGAAAGCAATTACAAATACTGATATTATTTGTTTGATGAGAAAAAATCCGATGAAGTTGAAGCGATTGTACGATTATCAAATAAAATTAGATCGGATTGAAACGAGTCGCTCGGCAACCGTAAGTACCCCTACTGCAGAAGGTATATTACCTGCCTTAGAAGATGATAAAGAATTGGTCAAAAAGAAAAGAACTCACATTGACGTTATTAAGGATTTGGACGAGGCTGATGAAGTTAGTCAAATAAAATTCGATGTGATTGACTATTTACGCAAAGTCAGGGCCGCTAAATTAACAGAGGCGATGTCTTTCGAAAAATATGAGGCTTATCACAAAGCTAGATGTAGTTCATTTCGCTCAGGTTATGGGATGGCAAAAGGTTTTGTTAAATTAGAGAGATGGATAAACCCTACCAAAGAATTGAAGATAACCCTTCCAGCTTTAGAAGTACTGTGTTTCTTGGCTTATGAGACTGTAGCGGAAATTGTTGATGCAGTATTTCTGATTCGGCAGGATAGTAAGAAGAAATTGGGAGACCCCTTTAGTAAATTTGAAGGGGGTTATTTTTGCAACCCTTTGAGTTTGAATAATGCAGTGTATATCAAATCAGGGTATGAAGGAGTGCCGGCTATAACTGTAGCAGAAGTAAGGGAAGTTTTAAGGAGATATTTTACTCCACGAGTTGGGATGAATGGATTATTTTATAGAAATATGAGTAATGATTTACCAGTTAGATATATAGCTATTTAACTACAATCATAATTACAATTAAGTAAAATGTATATGTGCTATACTTAAGTATTCATTTTTGGAATTAAAAAGGAGATGAGACTGTGGAAAGTTGTATATTGTGCTTAATAGCTCTTTTATTTGTGCAAGTCAGAACTACCTTCAAGAGAAGGCTGAAAGATTGTTAAATTATGTATTTTCAGTGTTGAAAGACTGTAATGTAAGATATTTTTTATCCATCTTATTTTTTAAGTACCTTACAAGATATGGTGAAATTATTTACATTATAATATTTATGAACTGAAACCATTGCTGATAAATTCTGTTTTATATTGTGTGTAATTTTATGTAATATTCTACATTTTAATAATTTCATTGAGTTCTGCATTAGAATATGATTGATATGTTACTTGTTATTATATTGTATCCTTTATCATGACAGAATTTGAGAAATATATTATTGAATCACAAAAACTGTTATTTTTATTTATAATATATTTATTTTCATATAACTACATATCATTTTGATGCATTACCTATGTAAAATTTATTTATGATTTTACCATATTTGAGTGCATGGTATTGCTTGTTTGTTGCAAACAAGTTGGCCACAAGAACTACTGGTCCGAAATAATTTCCGAATGGATAGTCCATTTATTAAAATATATAAATAATGAGTGTAATATTATACCATCCCACTACAATAATCACTAAAATATGTTGCAAAAATAGGAATAATTAATATTAATCTTGAGATTATTAGCAGAATGTACTTTTTTGGTTTTCGTTAAATTTTTGTTCCATCATGGTCTCCATCGAGCCTCCATGCAACAGTTAGTTTAAGAATAATTTAATAGATGGCGCAGATATAAAGAAGGAAGTTATATTTTTTATTCAAAAAGATGCGATTTCGAATACCGACTCGTCATTAAATTTTTTAATCTTAATACATATAAATCTCGTGTCACAATGTTTGTCCTCAATGGACTCCTAAACCACTTAACCGATTATAATAAGATTCGCACACCATGTGCAGTTCGATCCAACTTGAGAGATAGGATAGTTTAAACATGTAGGTACCACGGGCGAAGCCGGGGCGGACCGCTAGTTATTTATATGTATCATTTTTGACATATGTATTATGCATTTAACATTGTTCTGGGTTGTATTTAATTATTTAACAGTGTTCTTACTACCTAGTGTTAAATGCACGTAGATGTTACTCGAATAGCAAAAAAAAAGCCTAATGTTTATTTATTAATTAGGGACTATTAGTGTATTGTTATTTACTAGCCCTTTATAGTATAACATAAAAGTAAGCTAATAATTTTCGATCACACACTCCAGTATTTCATAGATTAAATTGTAAAATTTCAAATTGGTAAAGGACTCCTAATCCTACTTAAATTTAAATTTTTATTCTAAACAAAGACAATGTTAGGATTTACTTTAAGTTGAAGTAAATGTGAAAGAATTGTTGCAGCAATTGTTGTAGAGAAAGTTCTGGACCCCGCGGTTGGACCTTAACCATTAATGTTGCTAACACAATTTCTAAGTTGGAGTGCTTCGTGAAAGTTGCACCGACTCATGTATTTAGTTCAATAAAGCGGTGGAAATTTTAAGAATTATTCATGTGCCTCCTTTTTATTTGTACTATAGAGTTATAACTGTAAAATTGTTAATTGTATAAATTAATATACTTGTAGGTATTGGTTATAGCTAATTTTTTTATGATAAGGACAAAAATACACGTTAATAACTCAGGCCCCGGAATCACAGACACAATAGAAAATCTATTGTGTCGTGGACCGATCGGGCCGTTCGGGGCTCAATGGGTTAAGAAAGTTCGTAACAATGAGGAACGAAATAAAAATTAGATTAGAACTAATGCTGCAATTCAATAAATGGTCATGAACGTAATTGAAAAAAAAAAAGAATGTGTTTATATAGAATAGAGACATATTTATTGTACCAAAATGTCTGTTTTCATTAAAAATAATAATGATTTTTAATGGAAATAGGTATTTAAGCCGATTATACGCAAACGTTTGTGTCGTCTACGTCTACGATGTTATTTAGTCCTTCAATACAGCTTAATAGTTCATAGAACCTTTGCACATAGGTACATAGTTTTCGAAATATAGCTATTATCAAGGGCGTCGCCAGCCGATGGCGCAGGGGGGGGCAAGTTGACTTTACCTACTACAATTATTTTATTTCTCATTCTCTATGAATGAGAAAAGTAGGTATGAATTGTAGGTAAAGTCGACAGCCCATGAAGCTTTCCACTTGTACTACGAGCCTTACATCTACAGCGATTGTAATAACAACAGTAGTCAGTATCTTAGTACTAGGTATATACATACAGGGTGTCCCAAGAAGTATGTATATATACTGAAGCCAGGAGGTAGAGGACCTAGAGGGCTATCCGAATCACCCCCATGTATGTTATGCGATTTTTCGTAGTTTCGGAGTTATGACTTTCAATTTTTCACCTATCGCCGAGTACGATAAGATTTTTACTCATGGTGACGTCAATTATTGCGGTAGATGCTTGATTTTTTTTGGATGCTAAGCTGAAAGATAGGCCAATTCAGTATAGTAACATTTACTATCGTTAGATCTTTGAATGGAATAAAAAAAAGAATTAAATGCCAAGAAAGATAAAATTACCCAGTATGTTCACGAGCCCGTAAAAAAATAAAATCACATAAAATAAGTTTTCCGTTTGGTTTTAAAAACTTGCTCTATCCTGTATATATATTCTGTGACAGTACAGAGTCCAATGCGTAAAGCTACACGAGCACGAGCTCTTGACTATGCAATAAAAAACTTGTAATTATAAGTTATAATAACATTTATTAGAAAAATAGAATAAAAAGGAGTTTGAATTTGAATAAATGTACAGCGTACACATTAGCGAACAGCGTATTTTTTTTTTAATTACCAGATTTTAATATTACAGGAGTCGTTGTTTGTATTAGGTTAATTAAAACATAATTTTCGGGGATTCATTGTAAACTTCTCGACCACTTTATTATTAAAATTTGTAAGTTTCCATATATAAGTTTTCGGTGCACACTCATCATGGCCAAACCATTGAGGCGATTTTCACTCATAGTGCTTCTTAGCCAGGTTTTTAGTACCGTACACGTCGTGCATGGAAGAGCGATCAAAATTTTCAACTAGAATCTCTAGGGGGGGGCAGGGAGGGGTCCCTGCCCCCCCTTGGCGACGCCCTTGGCTATTATGATACTTCTATTTATCTACGTGACTAAATCTAGTTACTAGTTAGGTATGTTATCTCGTCTCGTAAGTCGTATCGTACTTAAGGTCGGGTGAAGTGGCCGAGTGTGCTTCAAACCCTCGGGATCCCATATGGGATCCAACCCAATCTTTAAGATTAATTGAGTGAGCAGAAAGGGAAACGTGTTTAAATTGGCTATCGACCGTAGACCACATTGTTACTTTTACACTTACCTTTTAATCAAAAGTCAACTTTCTGTTATCGGTTAATCTTAATGTTTGCACGTAAATTAGGAACGTTTTATCATATTTTATTTTGTTATGAGTTCATTGCTTTGTGGTCTTTAGTCTATACCGCAAAGGCGATCTCATCATCATATTATAAATCGTATAGTTTGTTTTTATTTATATAGTGCTTGCATATGTTGCGATAAAATAGCTGTTTAGTTAATAATTAAGCATAGCCCATAGAAGAAAAAAAACTTTTGAAGGAATCCCATTCCTGTGAAAAAAATACACTTGAAGAGTTGATTTAAATTCTAGCCTCTAGGAATTTGTAGGGGCAGCTCTCGGATGATAGAAAAAACGCAAGAAAAGGAGCAAAACCACGGACAGAAATTTAGCAATATTGTAAAGCTGCTATTTAGATACTTAAATTGTTACTTTAAAAATAAAGTAATTTCGCCTTGATTATAATATATGTCATTGTATTTAATTTCTAACACTGTTAAGGATTCAATTCGATTAATAGAATTACAATAATTACTGTCAATTATCAAACGAAATTCAATTCTTAAGTGATCAATTACAACAAAAGGCAAACAAAAAACAATTAAAGTGGATAGGGTGAAAGACAATACTTCAAAATAAGTAGACAATTGGGAATTGGGAAAGGATATCAAATAACGTGATGATACCCATCTTAAAAGCGTTAAACTTTATAAAAGCCCCATTTGACCTTCGCTTTCATAGAAAAGGTTGAACATACATTCTGCAAGTCATAATTCGTTCTTTAATAGGTATATTTAAAAGGGATGCCCAGGCCGCAATCTGTTTTCGAAATTGGAATATTTTTTATTTTATCCCCAATATTTCGGATGTACAACATTTTATTTGCGCGAGGGCGATAGGAAAATAGACATTATAAGCAAGGATATAAGATTATATCGTTTAAAGAGAGCAGGTTTTGTTTATTTGGTAGGCGTGGATGTGAATAACGCGTAACAATGCGTCGATATATATTTCGATGTAAGTGATTAAATAATGATTTTGATCGTTGTGAATGCTTACAGCTTTTAAGACTATACATTTCTTGAATTATTGTATTTTAAAGGAGAGGAGTTTAGACATCTCTAGTGGTCGTTTTTCTTATACTACGGCCACACTACCGTGATATGCCAATAATTATTGCCACAACTTTAACAACACCTAGGTGTAACCACGACTTATGGCCATAATTCTACAATGCCAATCAATATGACAAATGGCGGTAGGCAATAGCTCCGGCGGCGGTATTCTTTCGCACATCAAAGAAGATTACCGCGGTAATTATTGCGTATGCGGCCACACTACCGTTTGTCCAGTGTGCAATATGAGCTCACCGGCGACGCACGTATCGACATGGAGTGGTCAAATGAAAAAGCGCTCGATGGCGCTCGAATTTTTGGAATTATATTCTAATCCGAACCGTCTCTTTGGGATACCCGACAGAAGAACTATAAAAATCGCAGTGTACCTACTACACATCGATTTTTATGTCGGATCAAACAAAATTTATCATTTCCAAGTTTAATAGATGATTTGAAAAAGAAAAAAGAATCCTTGATGAATTATTACAGAAACCATATTATATATTAATTAACTAATATTTTTTGCTGCGGTAAATGCCAATAATTACCGGCATATTACCTAGGTAAACTCTAGTGTAACCACACCAGTTCATGCAGTAATTTAGACGGTAATTTAATGCCATAATTATTGCGGTAACAGCCCGGTAGACGGTAAGGTAGTGTGGCCGTAGCATTAGACGTTTCAAGTTTTTTAATATAACTATAGTTGTAATTTTATTAATAGAACGGAACATAGGCATAATTCCTTGATTGCTCTAAACAATTTCTTTCCTACACAAACTGAAAACGTCTTTTCTATTTTGGGAAAAATAAAAGATCGCGTTAGCAATGTTCAAGTACTTAAAATCAGTAAGAAGGATTTATTGAAATCCGCTTCCAATACCGGCAAGATCCGATATCAAAAGATTTAGGACTGACGTTTGAAGATTAAATCGGCTCCGCTATGGCACTCATAGTCGCCAAGTGTTGATTGACATCTGAGAACGGGGAGGAAAAATCATAGGCGTCCCTATTTCAGATCTAAACGTTTGTTCCCAAAAATGTTCAATTGTACACGTAATACAATATAAGTCTTTCTGTTTGTTTAAAATTATCATTAGTGTTTATGGTTATTTATACGCTACACAATCTGTAATTTCAGTTACTAAGAAATAAGTAGTAAGTAGGTACATAGGTATATATCTAAAATCAAATTATCTCATTTTGATAAGGTAATGAAGAAATAGGATAGAGTAGTAGAGAAAAGTGCAAACATATGATAGTAATAAGATTGCGTGGGTTTATTATCGTATGAAAGAGGTTTCTTTCTTTGTGGAATAATATACAGAAAATAGTTTAATATTTTTTTCATAAAAAAACACATTAACTACCAAGCTGTGTGATTTTTTTGAATACAATATTATGTGTTGATGGTGTGTTTTCTGTTTAAACTAACTAAACTACTATTAAACAGTACATGTAAATGAAATGTGTGAATCGTGAAACTAGAAATGAAATTACGTGCGCAATAGAACTGATAATTAACCAATTACGGTTCAGCAAATCAACTCTCTCAACTGTATTGTTATGGTAACCATACCTCAAACTGAAATGATAAAATATGATTTTAAAATTTGTATACTATTCACAATATTGTAAACGTGTTGCTAGCGACTTTTAATTATTTATGATTTTAATGTTTAACTACATTGAATTTGGTTTATTCCCGTATTTTCAATAAATTAAGAGATAAAAGACTATTTAAATTATTCTTAAAAATGTCCGACTGTGGTAATTTATTCTTAAAGAAAGTAAAGTAAAGCGAATAAATGATGTATCTCGTAAATTTAAAAGAATATAATATATTCGTTACGTTACATTAAAAGGATTTAATGTTGTTTAAGAAAATAATATAATAAGGACACGTTGCATGAAGACTATCTACAAGGAGAACTAGCTTTAGATAGTATTGCTATTTATAATAGATTTTTCACAGACGTATATGCTCCTAGAGGAGAATTGCGGCTTAACTCAAATATTGATTAATGTGTAGAGTTAATATATTTGTTCTTATATTTTTCGAAAACAGAATATGTGGGGAAGTCGAAGGCATTTTTCCTTTATTCTCTTCGTCAATCCTTTACTCATCCTCATAGACGATTGACCGTTAATTGCTTGTTAATTGGTTTGCATTTCCATGATAACATAAACTTACTAAAACATTAGCTTTCCTTAAATAAAGTTCATAGTTTACAACAAAACTAAAGCATCATATTTCACCACGAACACCTGTACTATTCACAATGAAGATTAATCTATTCTTTGTGTTTCTAAAAGTAGTTTTACATTTCGCGCACGCACAAGACATTTCTCATGCGTGTTCTCGGCGACTCCATTAAAATATAATACGCGTCTACATGGTACGATGTTCAGTTCACACAAACATTAAGCGGGAATACACCACCTAATATAAGCGCAATATTCACCAGCCTCGCGTTTAACACTGGTAATCGTCTTTTAAATATTATTACTAGTAATTTAACGTACCACGGAGGTATTATTGTATGAGAGAGATGGAAATTCGAATTCGGAAGGCTTCGTGCTCGCCTGAAGTAGTCAGTTTAGCCTTCGTGGCGGAACGCTCTGAACGTGTGTTTCATGAGGTTGCCCTTAAGCCGCTGCTTCGTGACGTGTTTAGTGTATAAAGTATGTTCTCTCTCTATGTGTAGATTTATCGATAATAAATATTAAACTCAGTAGAAAGTGTCGTTAAATAATATTTAGTGTGGTATTGGATATTGCCGAATGAAATTAAAACCATAAAAGTGAAGTGTCGTGTTTGAAGCGTAATTTGGACTGAAAACGTAAGTAAAGTTGGTGTTGTGGTTCTGCAAAGGAAATTTTATTATTTATTGGTTGTACACATTAATCGTGTCAAAATAAAAGAAAACAGTCGATTTTTAAACAATTAATTTTATGATAAATGAATAATTATATTTTTAGTGAATGACTCTACAAGTGTTATGATTTATAAACGATTTAATAACTACAATATGGCAAGATAAATAAAATATTAATCTTCAACAATATTTAAATAATATTATTCAAAATGAAATAAAAAAGCTGTGTTTTAACTATTAAAATTACAGCTTAGGAAAGTGAAACGTCGAACGGATATTATTTTTCTAATTAAATAATTTATCTTAATAAAACTTTATCTTAACAATTATATAGAAAAAAAATAATTTGGAAAATTATAAGTACTGATTCCTATTATGTACTGATATAAAAATAATTACGAAAGCACTTGCGACATTGTTAACCAAATTCCATCAAGCTTCAATATATATAACGTCAAAGGAATTATTATAATTTTACCTTAATTTAACAATAAGCTATGAAATAAATTTCGAATTAATAAACAAAATTTAAATAAAATCTGACTGGATATGTACCTTCTCGTATGATTATTTTTTTGATTTGTACGCTTAAATAAGAGCGGTTTTGCATAGCTTAAAAAGTCAGCTATTATCATGCCTAATATTAACAAAAGATCCCATGATGATGAAATTATTTCGATATGACTGTATCGAAATTTAATAAAAAGAAAAACTAGTTGGTAAATTTAAATATATTCTCTGCGTAGGGTGAGCTTTAAGTTGGAAATTTCATGAAAAAATTATTTCATAAATAATGCATCAATTTATAGACGTAAGTCAAGTAAGGCCACCGTTTGTACATATTTTTCTTTTATCTGTTCTTTATGTGTCTCTATTTCTTTTGTGTGTGCAATAAAAAATTAAATAAATAAGTCATATCGACTATCAAAAACCTTATACAATAATTTTGTACTAACTTAGTGGCAGCTGTTGTATTATATCCGTGATTAATCGTAAACGTTCTACGAAGCTACGATCTCGCTACAGCTCCGTAGCGCCCGGCGTAGCACAGCTACATTATAAGCGGGTTGAATGTTTGCCAAGGTCAACAATCTTTATAATCACGAAACTGTGGTAAATACGTGACGTACTTGAAATAATTTCTTAATGTATATATTTTTAGTTCGTACATTTTAATACAGTTAACGAGTTTTGAGTGGAAACTTTTCATTAAGCTTATTTAATTACTGGTTGGGTGTTTCCGTTACAAAATATAAGTTCTAGTGTACTGTTGAAAATTATTTCAGCGGTGGCGTGTATTATGTTAAAAATATAATCAGATTATGATTTTGTCAGGTGTTTAAAATTTGAAATAGTTGAAGATTAAACCTTATTTATCTTAATATGAATATTGTATCAAAATTCCACTGAATACATAAAACTAGTGTTTTATAATTTTAACGAGGCCGTGTTCAAATTCATCTATACTACATAATAAAATAATTGCTACGTTTTACTTTGAGGGTTTTGTTATAAATAGTATTAGTATTAATTTGATAAAAGCAGTATTAGTATCCATTAATACGGAGTTCATAGGGACTAAAAAAAAACTTAATATCGTGCTAAAAAAATCATACACTTATTAAGTGTGAAAGTTCCACTAGACAGATAATAAAAAGGACATTTCGTTGGTGTTGTCAACGATAAACAAATTTAATAAAGAGGAAAATATAAGCGTGCTCTTGATATGAAATAATAAGGCGAAGTTTCTCACATTACTACCTAATGTTACCAACCGACCTTACTCGGGTATAGCGAAGTTTAACTTGGTAACTCGCTTCAGTCCTGTAATACTGGTTTATATAGTCGGGGGCTGTTATTCTACAATATATGATTCAGGTTTCCACTTCTTATATAACTAGTCTAAAATTATGTGTTAAATTATGCAGTAGAAGGGACATTAAATCTTAGTTTGTAAACATTTAGTAAATTATTAACAAGCTGTAATACCATAATAATTAATTAAATAATAAATGTATTGCCTGAATGCTTTAATTCTTATTTATAAGCAGTTATACAAAAATGATAAAAAGATTATAGTATTCTTAGTATTCATATTAATGATCCTATGACGAATTGTCAAATGAAAAATATTAATACATTTCGTGTCATTTATATTCTTTTAAAGACTAACGAGAGAACGTGCTTCGGTATAAATTTAGCCATGTTCACAACGGGGTGGTTAAGACCTCACATAATTATTAAAGTATATTTTGCATTAAGTTAGATGTTCGGAGACTTATACTTTTCATCCTATAATAACACAAATATCCTTTGTTCATAGCAACAGAATAAAATATTATCACTTGATGACTATAATCTTTGCGGATTTGATCAAAATAAATGAAAATAAACATTTGTATACTATGCCACGACCAAACAAAGGCGTTTTAATTAATACTTGGTGGCCGAGCGTGACAAGCTTAGCTAGTGGAACCGAATTCCCAGAGATAACACCGATCAAGATTAATTCGATCCCAAAACCTCCGGTATACTTACAAAAATTTCATCGAATATTCCGTCGTTAAATAGAATTTATAGGAGTAATCCCTAAATGGGAACCCTTTTATATAAAAGTTTTCTATGTGACAGATTTGCAATTTCGCGATATTAAATATAGGGCGGACATATTTAATAAAACATGAATAATTAATATCGAAGTTTAGTTAAATGTCAACAGAACGGTCGAGCGGGATTTGAATTCAAACAATGTATCACGAGGTTAGACATCTCATAACTCATTAGTCTGCGAAAACCGAGATCTAACAAAGTTTGGTAACCGATGTGAGACAGATTCGCCGTTTGTTGACTCTGCCTGTCCTCCTATTGCGTTTGTTCGAGCCTAAGTGGTAACTCATACGTGCTCCAAACTTGCTTGGAGAGTATCGGTTTCGATATACGGTGGTTATTTATGCTAATGTGTTGAGGTTGTATTCCCTAAATAAACAAAGGAATGAAAGAGAATCTTTTAATATTTTTGTAATTGAAATTGAGATAGATATTAATCATTAAGCCGGTCCCCATAGTGTGAGTAGCTTCGTGCAACTGCTGCAAAGTAATTGCTGCGTGAAACAAAAATTAATGAATGTTCCTTCTTTATATGAAACACACTGTTAACAAAAATAGTAAGAAAGTAAGTGACATTAAATATTCAGAAAATGTAAAATATATTCAAAGTTTCAGAGCCATGACATTTTTCTGGTAGATTTCAGGTGCTTTTAAGATAACCTTATTTCACAAAGAAATAGCATTATTTTATATCAACACCTAAAATTTATAACGAAAGAATACGATGTAAGGTTTACTGAGTGGCGATGGTACGTTTTAAAGCCCGTGTACATTGTCCAGGGCGTCCATAGAGTCGTCAAATTTACATAGCAGTTGCGGTAGGTCATGTCTGGGCGTGGTGCTTGTACGTCCATTTATAATACGGAATGAAATGTCATCGCGTTGCTGGAAATGAGACAAAAATGTATGAGACGGAAATTTGAATTTATTGTAACACCAGTTGCAAATTAGGTACGTGCGGTATGTGGTGTGGTGAATTTAAGGTTAAATGAATATTTAATAAAAAATAGCATTGTAAAATTATTCTTAAAACTTTTAAATATATATAATAATTTATCTGATCAGTTTATTTTAGCTTTCCTTAGCTACAAAAGAAAATAATGTATCTAAGGTTATTTTTATAACCATCTATACTTTATACACTTTACGTAAGTTCTCGTCATATAAAAATAGTTTTAGCATAACACTGTAGCTGAGTAATAAATTTCAAAACAAGTACATAAACAGCTATAAAATTTATAAGCTGTATAGTATCCGCTATTATCCGTTTCGTATCAACCAGATTATAACACCCGATTATTTTGACACAATTATAGAACAAAGTTTGGATTCCATGTAATCTCCTAATAGAGTTATATAGAGATTACGGTAATGCTATTATATAGTAGAAGCGTTCTATTTAAGTGTTAAAAGTTTTGTTTATGACAAACTAATGAAAGTTTTAGGGTAGTCTCTCCGATTATAAAGTGATTAAAGATTTTGTGAGCGACAATACATATAAAAATATGCTGACATATATAAGAATTATTGGCATTTCCTTCCATAAATACGTTATGTTCCACTAAACATTTCGAAGTCTAGATATCTACTTTGTTAATACTTCCACGTTTTTATTTTAGTAATTCCTCAGTGGAACTTCAACAAACTTTTGTAGATGTGTTTCTAACTTCGTGTTGAGAGTTGTCACAAGAAGTGTTCGGAGTAATGTATAAAGATAACTAGACTTTTTCACTAATACACGGTGGCTGTCTCCACATTTTCAATCATGAGTGGGGTGTGGTGTTTTTACTTCGTCAACTGAAAATTACTTTATACATTACTTTTCGTTCAGTACAATAGCGTAGCCTTAACGATTGTTATTTTGTTACTAAATATACAATTTACTTGATTCAAGAAGATATTTTGTTGTATTTTGATGATATTATCTCAACTTTCAATGTCACCGTATACATATTAATAAAGCAATTTCAAACACAAACAACTCAATAATTTTTTTGCTATTTACAGAGTTAAAAGCAATTGCAATAAAGTTTTATCTCAATCAGGAATAGAGGATACACGCAAAAGCCTTTGCGTACGTTCAAGCCTAGAATCGTCAGAAATTTCACCAAATAAGAGAATGTGGTGAATCGATATACATACAAAGCAGGTGTTTGCTGAAGAAGCGTCCTCAGATAGGATTTTTTAAAACGTGATTGAGGCGTGAAAACTGGGCGCCATCCACTTTTGTGTTCCAATGTTCTATTTTTACGAGACCTGTGGATAGAAAATTGCCTTTGGGTTTAATACAAACGTATTTCAACATTTTGCGATATGTGTTTGGGATACTGAGACATATGTTTAGTGTACACGTATATTATACGAGCAGTTTGTATTTTTTTTACCGTCGGATCCTTGGATTCGATTCGCAATAAGAGTATAACTATATGTGACTATATATATCGCACATGAGTGTTATTTTTTGTTATGAAAATGCTTTAAGGTTTTACATAATTAAATTAATTAAATCTGAGCAAACGAGGTCTTTATCCATAAATATGAATTATATTATTTAGTGTAACTATAGTTGAAGGAAAAACATTTATGAATACAAATAAAAGTGATTATTTGTATACCTTTTAAGAGGAATTAAACCTTTTTCAATAAAATGATTATTATCAAAATTGAGTACATTATGGAGAGAAGAATGATTACGCGAAAGAAAATATTGTATTCTCTCCATTATCTCTAATGTTTATTAATATTATTTGTAATTGTTGCCATCCTTTCAATAGTCTACGAAGCTATGAACAGACAATAATGCTCTTAAAGTTAAAATTCTAGTTTTGTCTTAACTGCGATTTAACTCTCATTTTGTTCCGCTAACAATACCGATATTAAATTAAGTAGAAGCGTTGTTGAATAGAGTGGAACATTGTATAACAATAAACGGAAAGAATGAATAAAAATGCAAGTAGTGTCGCTAGTCGCTAATGCTAGTGAAAATATGCGGTATAAGAATTTTAATTTAATTTTATCTTAAGCGCAGTTAGCTGCATCAGATTACCCAAGGGTGTTATTATTCTAACGACTGAAGTTGCATGGAACTGAACGCTACCTGTGACGTCATTTTCCTGACCATAGATTTGAAAAGCCCCGTGGGTTTCCGCAGTGTTGTATGCAATGTCGCTTTACAAGTTTAATAGCTTTTATATTGCAATATGTATTTTGAACAGTGTTTAACTAATCTAAAAGCGTTCTTACTTTATTTTTTATTATAACTTTATATTTCTAGTGTGTGTGTGTGTGTGTGTGTGTGTGTGTGTGTGTGTTTATAGTATGCCAGTAAAATAATTTTCTTCTTCTTCCTTGCCTTAGTCATCGGCAGATCTGCAAAATAAATAAACTTTATTACATGAATTAAATTACGATTTTGCGATGCATATGAGTTAACTCTCGAGAAGAAATCTATTTCTTTTAGTACAGATACTTGTTGTATATTATATGTATCGAATAGAGGGATTAACAAAGTCGGTAATACCTGATTTGGTGGTTTGGTGTTAGGTGCGAGTAAATCGGCTTATCGTCTCCCACTAAGTTATAATACCCATAAACGGCGCGACTTTTCCCGTCTCACTTTTAAACACTTCTTATGGTTTCCGAACATACAAACTGGAGGGGAAATTATTATGGAATTAAGGAGTCGTTCTGAAAGATATTTGTTTTGTTATTTTACAAGGACTACTGTTATTTTAAAGGATTTAAGAAGTTATATTGATGGGTAATATCTCAGCTTAAACTCTAGGATACTGACTCAGGTATTTGTGTTAATTACCTACTTATAACTGAGGTGTTTTATTCGCATTGTTTTTAAGCCGATACTAATTATAATTTTCTGTTTGAATAATAACTTAACTTCTGTTTTGTAGCTTATAAAATGCATTGGATGGTATTTGAACTGTATCCGATTAGATAAGAGAGCCATATTTTTTAACCAAATATGAAATAACATGTGTAAAGAATAAGCCCGCTGAACGAAACCATTTTTTATGCTTAATATATTTTCTAAGTGGATGCCTTATATTATTCGATTTGTTGGCAACGAACAGGGAAAAGGATCGTAGTACTCGAATTCAGAGTCTAAATCGTGTAAAATTGGATACATTTACTATCCCTTTTATATTATGAATCCAACTATTTAGGCGCAGCGAGGATGCTTTATTCTTAAACAGTATAAGTAGCATAAGCAGACTGTTTTTCGAAAAAATTAGGAAAAATTTATATGCTGTGTTGGCTTACTGAGAAATGTAGAGATCATTTTTAAAAATTTACTTATGTTGGAAATATACAAAGTAATTCTAACAATAATATAAAGAAAACATAAGAAATGACGTCACAGCCTCACGCACTTTTCGCTAAAGGACAAAAAACGCGGAGCAGTCTTTTCTCTAATGGCGCAGGCAACGTAAAAAACACCCAGTTGTTCCCAGGACGTTGATCTTGGTAAAAAGAGGATGGCCTGATTGGTTGCTGAGGGTAAACCCGTGGGTGCGATTGGCCCTTGTCAGATAAGCCCATTAAATTACTGCCTACCCGCAATTACTATTTGTAGGAATTCCAACTAGCACCTAGAAGGATTGAATTTTGAGTGCCGCTGGGCAAATACAATCCGTTTTCTATACATAAAATAGTACGGTACGTATTGATTCGGTCATTGAATTTGTAGCAGCTTTAGAAATGCTGCAGAAGTAGTAATTTAACATTAATGTCCTGAGAGCAAATTTATATTGTGAATGTTTTGCCTATAAATGTATTATCGTGTAAACTTACTTTGGATCTCACATTATTTTTAATAATACAAAACACAAAATATCTCAATGGAATCTCTGTATTTCAATTAACTTAGTTATTTAGTAGGACAGATAAAATGCGAGTCATATAATCCCGACCATTACCCGATTTACACGAGCTTTTTAAACAGCTTTGCTGGTGTACGAGTGACTGAAAGTTCAGTTTCGGAATTTAACACCAAGTTTTAACTTGGCTTTGGACTGTGAACTCGTCAAAAATTCACAGTTCGTTTTGAAGTCGACTAAAAAATTATATTCGCGCGAGTGGCTTCATATAAATCCTCATTAGCGAAAACTTTTTGCTTGCATTCAGCGTGGTCGAAAGTAAATATAAAATAGGAGTACAACGTATACTTTAAAATATCCGTTACCATAAAAGCCCTACGCCGAAATAATGTAACTTCTCCCATTATTTTCTGGCAGTTTGTTTTCGGGAAATATAATTTTGATCGTTTTAAGCTCTGCTTAAATAAAACAGTGGGTTTCCGTGCAAATTTAATCTTCTCAAGAGAAGTTGCGGATTTACGTCACGTATTTCCCGCCATATCACTTCCGCTTGACATATGTCAAAACAAATTAACGTCCCTTGAATTTTGACATTGTAATGATAATATCATTGTATAAGAAATTAGACCGGACTCTCAGAGGAGTTTCGTTTGCAAAAATAGCGGACCTAAATCTGACTTCTGATATATATTGTATAGATCCCAGACATCCTATAGACAGATGTTGCCAACCAGTTTTGTGATCCCCCTCTCCCCACCCCGGTAATTAAATATGGCATACAAAGAAAAAAATAAAAATTTCCAAAACATGCCGTGTGGGGTATCAAATGAAAGAGCTTATTGAGTAGATCACGAATATATAGCATACTATAACATTTCTTACACTTTCTCTAAGATTTTTTAGAAAATTTACGAAAATGCTCCATTTTTGAGTTAACTTTAAACCACTATAGATTGAAAACTCATGAATATATTTTTTAAATTATTATTTTAAATAATTAACAATAGTCCATTGTTTACGATTCAATAGTTCGTACAGTGAAATAGTTACATGGGGGATTGGGGGGAGCATTCAAAGATGGCGAGTATATTTTCAAGTTTATGCCAGAAATAAAGGCCTAATACAAAAATATCGGTATCAGGGCTTAGAATAATTATCTCTGCACTGTCGTTGTGTTTGACAGAATGAAAAATATGGGAGAACATTCTTGAATCAGCCTCTGTGTGATTAGATTTCAAATCGGTAACTTCAGTGAAAGTTGCGCCTTGCAATTTAAAACATTTTGTGGGGTCATCAAATCCACCACATACATATAGCTCACTTATATTATATTACGAACTATTGAATCGTAAACAATGGACTATTGTTAATTATTTAAAATAATAATTTAAAAAATATATTCATGAGTTTTCAATCTATAGTGGTTTAAAGTTAACTCAAAAATGGAGCATTTTCGTAAATTTTCTAAAAAATCTTAGAGAAAGTGTAAGAAATGTTATAGTATGCTATATATTCGTGATCTACTCAATAAGCTCTTTCATTTGATACCCCACACGGCATGTTTTGGAAATTTTTATTTTTTTCTTTGTATGCCATATTTAATTACCGGGGTGGGGGGAGGGGGACCACAAAACTGGTTGGCAACATCTGTCTATAGGATGTCTGGGATCTATACAATATATATCAGAAGTCAGATTTAGGTCCGCTATTTTTGCAAACGAACATCTCCTTGGAGCCTGCTCTAAATTATGATTGAGTTGCAAAGTTGGACATTTCACGAAATTAAATTCTTAATATAGGTAATTCTTAAAGGACCTTTAACGACCTTGTTGAAATTAATCTTGGAACTATTTTAATTTATAGTACCTATACCTCAGAGGTAAATAACCAAATTTATACAACTGGCTCAAATCCTGTTATACGGGCAAACAAATTATCTTCAAAGATATTATAATGTAAACATAAAATAAATTTCATACACAAATCTTTTACAAATAAATAGAAAGATATAGTTTGTCTCTATTTTATATTGTAAGAAAATAATAAGTATTTTATTATTTTAAATCACTGGTTCATAAATATCAGAACTAATACCAAACATGTACTAAGTACACTGTTTATTTTACAATAACAAATGTAAATACAAAGTAAGGCTCCTTTCATGAACAGACCTTTCGGACTATACAGTGTGTCCGGACATGACATACCGATATTTGAAGGGGCTATTCTCCAGGTATTTTTATCGACAATTCAACCCCTCTACAGTCCCCTACCTCACCCCCCTCAAAATGGCAAACCTATCAATTCGGATAGTGAATTTATGAAAATTGTAATAACTTCGAAAGTGAGTGTCACAAAATACTAAATTTGGTTTTATTTGAACAATAACAAGTTATTCTAGGGACCACTAAACAAATTTAATTGATAAGAGTGATGAAACATACTTTAAAAAATTCGAAAACCATTTTGAGGGGGGTGAGGTAGGGGACTGTAGAGGGGTTGAATTGTCGATAAAAATACCTGGAGAATAGCCCCTTCAAATATCGGTATGTCATGTCCGGACACACTGTATAGTCCGAAAGGTCTGTTCATGAAAGGAGCCTTACTTTGTATTTACATTTGTTATTGTAAAATAAACAGTGTACTTAGTACATGTTTGGTATTAGTTCTGATATTTATGAACCAGTGATTTAAAATAATAAAATACTTATTATTTTCTTACAATATAAAATAGAGACAAACTATATCTTTCTATTTATTTGTAAAAGATTTGTGTATGAAATTTATTTTATGTTTACATTATAATATCTTTGAAGATAATTTGTTTGCCCGTATAACAGGATTTGAGCCAGTTGTATAAATTTGGTTATTTACCTCTGAGGTATAGGTACTATAAATTAAAATAGTTCCAAGATTAATTTCAACAAGGTCGTTAAAGGTCCTTTAAGAATTACCTATATTAAGAATTTAATTTCGTGAAATGTCCAACTTTGCAACTCAATCATAATTTAGAGCAGGCTCCAAGGAGATGTTCGTTTGCAAAAATAGCGGACCTAAATCTGACTTCTGATATATATTGTATAGATCCCAGACATCCTATAGACAGATGTTGCCAACCAGTTTTGTGGTCCCCCTCCCCCCACCCCGGTAATTAAATATGGCATACAAAGAAAAAAATAAAAATTTCCAAAACATGCCGTGTGGGGTATCAAATGAAAGAGCTTATTGAGTAGATCACGAATATATAGCATACTATAACATTTCTTACACTTTCTCTAAGATTTTTTAGAAAATTTACGAAAATGCTCCATTTTTGAGTTAACTTTAAACCACTATAGATTGAAAACTCATGAATATATTTTTTAAATTATTATTTTAAATAATTAACAATAGTCCATTGTTTACTTTAAATTTAATTGATAAGAGTGATGAAACATACTTTAAAAAATTCGAAAACCATTTTGAGGGGGGTGAGGTAGGGGACTGTAGAGGGGTTGAATTGTCGATAAAAATACCTGGAGAATAGCCCCTTCAAATATCGGTATGTCATGTCCGGACACACTGTATAGTTACAGGAAATTTACTCTATTTAATATTACTTACCCATGATAAATACTATATAGGTCACGTAGACTGATCAAACATACATTGCTTCGTGCACTACAATAGAACTGAATGGGAAACACAATTGCCGCGCAATGTAAATACATTCACGTTGAATTATAAAGTTGAAAGGTCATTTACCCTTCTCAGACATGTAGGGGTAACACAGAGCTTGTAAGTTGTAGACAACGCAGGTGCACTTGTTAACCGTGCCTCAGATTAAGTGGAAAACACTCATTTTGCCTTGGCATATAGAATCATCTTAAAATTATATTGCTGCTTTACATAAGTTTGATATTTTGCATTAATCAGCCATATATTGCGTCTTTGAGTTACGTTCATAAGTATTTGTTAATCATTTTAATATAATAATTAATTGCCAATTTAATTCGAGAATTCACAGTTGAATCATTTTCCTACATAATAGTAAAACTCAGAGGAACAAACATACTGTTCTAAAACATTAAGTTTTAAAAACCAAAATTATTACAATCATGCTTTATCGCAATGTTATTGATTCCATACAAATCGATTCGCTTCTTCTAGTTAAATAGGTCCGTGAGCGCCTTTTGGTATTGTGCGTATAATGGATATAACGTTACCGTTTGTGAATTCTTCCATTGATGTACAAAAAGTTAGCTTCACAAGGGCAAGTGAAGCCGACTTAAAGCAGATTTTTTACGTGAGCGGCATACAAGCATTCGTGTCACTTGATAAGCAATTGTTGCTCTTAAAAGGATCTCGGGAACTCTCTTTGAAAGAATTACTTCCAAACGGATTAAGGGCAAGATTGATATATTTTCGTATTATTGTATTATCTTTGGAACACGTATTTTGTGGGAAGTATACATAAATAACCGAATTGTATCTGTTTGTGACCCGTGCTCATGAGTATTCTCAACAAGTTGCGAACGAGTTAAGTTACAAAAAAGAAAAAGTTAGCGATAAGACAAAGTTCTACTCAATGAATACAACGGAATTCATTACTGTGAATATGGTTGTACTAGTTGATCTTTTGTGAAGATGTAGTTCTGTTGTGGTCAAATGAAACCATTTTTTAATTAATTCGAGATCTATATTTAGCGTTAGTTCGAGTAAAAACTGAACGCAAGCTATCTTAGAATATGATCTGAAAAGTTATTGTTTTAATTATTACACAAACACAATTTTCATTAAGAAGAAACAACATCGTTTTCTTAACTAGCAGTAACAATATTTAATTACAGTGTACACAGTGTTATTACTGTTATTTCTCACTGACCTCAAAGTTTAATCATCTCCCGAAACTCATTTTTGTAATTACCGACCAAAATAGCTTCGCAAGAGGAACGTAAATTTCAAAATTCAAAGTAAAAATGTGGCTGGGGACAAATCAGAGCCTGTAAAGTATGTCGTAATCATTCGGGATGCGTGACGAGATGTTTTTTTACGTAAAACAAAGAGACTACGATGAATGGGAACCTTTGTACACGGAGTAATCAAACGCTACAAGTCTTTTCACGGTCTAAGTGTATTTTTCTTGTTATTATCGTGTTTCTAACTAATCATTTTTTAATTTTAGAACTGTGGCGCTATTATGTTTAATTTAGTACGTTTATTAAATCCATTTTAACTTTGTATCAGTAATAGATAGTGTTTTATCAAATATAATGGACTGGTTATATTGAAACCCGTAGAGAACTAACTCACACAAATATCGATTAGTGAAACAAATGGCAGTGAAATTGAGGCAGGTGTACATGGACTGTGTTTGATGTGTTATATGCGCCTATTGGAAATAATTTGATGTGTTATTGGCAAATAATAAGAGAATATGCAAATACAATAATTGAAAAAACACTTTTTAAATTATTTTTTATATTATTATTATTATCACATATTTAGTGAATTAATTATTTATAATATTTAATAATTAATTAGTTCAAAATTAATTCAAATTATAAAGTATTGAGGGGTCCTCAATAGTCATTTTAAATTCATAGAATAATCTCAGGCTTTTAAAAGACCAGCTGTAGAAATTGGTGACAAAGTAAAAAGGATAGACGGAAATTTTAATTTTCTCGGAGCGTACTTTATAGAAATTATCAATAAAAGGCCCTATAACGGATTTCGTCAAAGTTAAAAGGAAGCGTAACCGTTAACAAGATAAGAGGGACCCGATAATGGGCTTTTTGTCGCCAACCACACTCAAGATTAAATTGCCGAAACACAAATTCGATTATAACACGCATTTTGCGGCGCACTCGCTAACAAAAACATATCATGCGCGTATTCAAAACTGGAACTTATTCCATCAGCGTTAGCTTAAAAGTTCCATGCATGCTTCATGTGAGCGGGATATCTCTATGGTCAAATATCATGTTGGACATCGCTGGTCTCACGGGTGTCTGATATGCGAAATGACAGCTATTACAGGCTTATTACGTTAGGGTAAGTATATTTGGGATTTTTCAAATATTTCTCGGGAATATACGAACGTGAAAAATGGCGTGTTTTTATCGAATTTTCCTTGCGCGCCTTTGTGGGTGCGTGCACAAAGTCAGTAATCGGCTTAGTATATGGGCGGTCGATCATTTTTGTAGATGTATGTAGATTGTAGGCCTGTATGTCTTTGCATTTTTAATCTCGTTTTTCAGTTGATAGCCTATGCGGCTCTTGGAAAAGCTCGGAATATTCCTTCGTAAAGCAATGGATGTTAAAATAGATAGGTTACTTTAAAGGTTACCTTTTAAAGTAACCTATCTATTTTAAAACGTTATGTTGCGGGTTTTATTTTATCTAAAAGTTTTCGCTTAAAAATTTTAAGAGAATTGTTGATATATAAAAGAAAAATATTCACATAATATATTTACTATACAAAAGATATGCATTTTCATTGCAAATTAAGTCACTCATTTACGTTACCGCAGTTATCCTATCCTACTTCACTACATAGTATAAAACAAAGTCACTTTCTCTGTCCCTATGTCCCTATGTCCCTATGTCCCTATGTCCCTATGTCCCTATGTCCCTTTGTACGCTTAAATCTTTGAAACTACGCAACGGATTTTGATGCGGTTTTTTTAGTAGATAGAGTGATTCAAGAGGAAGGTTTATATATATAATAACATCCATTAAATAGTGGAGAAGTACTGTTATTTTTGAGGTTTCTAATGTGATGTCGTAAAAAATTACATTTTTTCCGCTTTGCAAACGCAGGCTGAACCCTACGAGTTTTATCAAAATAATGTACTAAGTATTACACACATTGAAAAGGTCTACAGAAAAGTCCGCGATGGTATATGTCTATCTCTTATGGATAACCCACAATAACTTTTTTTTGTCATTTACTTTTTACGACAAATAATGGCTAATTTTCGAAGCGATTTTAACCAATACAGCATTAATCCTTAACCAATTAAATACCTTGAATACATTGTTCATTTAATATAGATCTATATGGCCCTTTACACCGTATGATTTAAGTGAATATTTTCGAAGATATTACAGATTTAAAAATTGCGGGACGTAGCGTTTGCGGCGGTACCGGCCGGCCGCCCGGCTATATATTTTATACCCGTGCGAAGCCGGAGCGGGCCGCTATGTTTTTATATACAACGTTCACAGTTTTTCTGTAGTGTATTTAGTATCAGCATTGCACCCGTGCGAAGCCGGGGCGGGTAGCTAGTACATTATAAATGCGAAAGTTTGTGAGGATGGATGTGTATGTGTATGTTTGTTACTCTTTCACGCAAATACTACTGAATCGATTACAATGAAATTTAGCACACGTATAGAGGGTAACTTGGATTAACACATAGAATAAGTTTGATCCCAGAAATCCCACGGGAACGGGAACTATGCGGGATTTTCTTTAAAACACGGGCGAAGCCTCGAGCGGAAAGCTAGTTTTTTTTTATATAAATAAGTGTAATAGTCAGTAAATAAGTGTAACATTCACTTGCAAGATCATACTCATACCAGTATAATAAAAGCTTTTAATTATAATTATTATTTGAATCTGTAACAGCTCTTATTACCGTAAATTGAATAAATGTAGTTATAATCTTTTTTTTATGATCATTACGTTTTTCATTTGAATATTATAATAGCAGTATTAATGATGACATGATAAAACAATTTAAATAGATAAATATGGAAAAAGCTATATATTTACATCATCAATACATATAATAAAATTCTAGAAAAGTGGTGTCTGTACAATGAAAATATGTAAAAAAAAATTAGCAGGGGTTATTACTAAATCGATCCCAAACCCAAAACTGTCGTTAAAATTTTTTTTGTCTGTTTGTCTGTTTGTCCGTTTGTCCGTTTGTCTGTTTGTCTGTATGTTTGAACACGCTAATCTCAGAAACGGCTTATCCGATTTAAATGCGGTTTTCACTAATATATTGTGGTAATCTTCATTTAACATTTAGTGTTTATTTCATGTCAATCGGTTTATAAATAAAAAAGTTATGACCATTTAAGTATTCACGGCGAACATTTGCTAAGGCATTCTATGGTACACTATTACACAATGTACGATAAAACGTAAGTTATCTGTTACTAGCGACCCGCCCCGGCTTCGCACGGGTGCAATGCTGATACTAAATACACTACAGAAAAACTTTTAACGTTGTATATAAAAACATAGCGGCCCGGCCGGCCGGTACCGCTGCAAACGGTACGTTCCGCAATTTTTAAATCTGTAATATCTTCGAAAATATTCACTTAAATCATACGGTTTAAAGGGCCATATAGATCTATATTAAATGAACAATGTATTCAAGGTATTTAATTGGTTATGGATTAATGCTGTATTGGTTTAAATCTCTTATTACCGTAAATTGAATAAATGTAGTTATAATCTTTTTTTTATGATCATTACGTTTTTCATTTGAATATTATAATAGCAGTATTAATGATGACATGATAAAACAATTTAAATAGATAAATATGGAAAAAGCTATATATTTACATCAATACATATAATAAAATTCTAGAAAAGTGGTGTCTGTACAATGAAAATATGTAAAAAAAAATTAGCAGGGGTTATTACTAAATCGATCCCAAACCCAAAACTGTCGTTAAATTTTTTTTTGTCTGTTTGTCTGTTTGTCCGTTTGTCCGTTTGTCCGTTTGTCTGTTTGTCTGTATGTTTGAACACGCTAATCTCAGAAACGGCTTATCCGATTTAAATGCGGTTTTCACTAATATATTGTGGTAATCTTCATTTAACATTTAGTGTTTATTTCATGTCAATCGGTTTATAAATAAAAAAGTTATGACCATTTAAGTATTCACGGCGAACATTTGCTAAGGCATTCTATGGTACACTATTACACAATGTACGATAAAACGTAAGTTATCTGTTACTAGCGACCCGCCCCGGCTTCGCACGGGTGCAATGCTGATACTAAATACACTACAGAAAAACTTTTAACGTTGTATATAAAAACATAGCGGCCCGGCCGGCCGGTACCGCTGCAAACGGTACGTCCCGCAATTTTTAAATCTGTAATATCTTCGAAAATATTCACTTAAATCATACGGTTTAAAGGGCCATATAGATCTATATTAAATGAACAATGTATTCAAGGTATTTAATTGGTTATGGATTAATGCTGTATTGGTTTAAATCGCTTCGAAAATTAGCCATTATTTGACGTAAAAAGTAAATGACAAAAAAAAGTTATTGTGGGTAATCCATAAGAGATAGACATATGCCATCGCGGACTTTTCTGTAGACCAGTAGTTTAAGTGCTACTAAATAGTAGTCTAATTGAATAAATGAATGTTTGAGTTTGAGTTTGAGTTTGAGTTTGACCTTTTCAATGTGTACAATACTTAGTACATTATTTTGATAAAACTCGTAGGGTTCAGCCTGCGTTTGCAATGTAAGCGGAAAAAATGTAATTATTTACGACATCACATTAGAAACCTCAAAAATAACAGTACTTCTCCACTATTTAATGGATGTTATTATACATATAAACCTTCCTCTTGAATCACTCTATCTATTAAAAAAAACCGCATCAAAATCCGTTGTGTAGTTTCAAAGATTTAAGCGTACAAAGGGACATAGGGACATAGGGAAATAGGGACAGAGAATGCGACTTTGTTTTATACTATGTAGTGATGATACGCTACAGTTTTTTATTTCTATAAAATGTCCAGGTGATCATATCGAAAGTCCCCAAGGGTGGGGGTGGGGGGGTAAGCTAAAATTATGCTTATTTTTAGGTAAATTTTATACATAAAATGTCCTTTAAATTATGTCGTATTACCCCCGACGCAAAAAGATGGGTGATAAGTGTTTGACCGCTATGTGTGTCTGTGTGTGTATCTGTTTGTGCCACCGTAGCTCGCTAGCAGGTAATTAGATGCGGTTTTTTTGTTAGGCAGCATATTTTCCGACGCTGGTTCTTAGATAAACTGTATCAAAATAGGTTAATCAATTTATTATACCTAGGTATACATATAGAGGTAAAAGTAGGAATGAAAATAACTAAAGTTTTCGAATATACTTTAGTGATATATTAAATGAAAGTGAACGACCTATCAGTAACAATAAGTCAAATTTTATCAAAATCGGTTCATCCATTTATTTGATATACGGTATAAAAGTTGTAGGTAACAAAAAAATTAATTTTGACTCAAGTGACGTATGAAATGAAAGGGCATGACGTGTAAAGTATAATTGGACATATTTAATCAAAATCGGTTCATCCATTTACTATACCTATATACTTATGGGTAAAAGTTGGAATGAAAGAAACGATTGTTGTCAAGTATACCTAAGTGACATATCAAATGAAAGTGCATAACGGGTGAAGTACAGTTATAGTTCTATTTTTATCCAAATCGGTTTTTCCATTTATTAGATTACAGCATAGATTACAGCGGTGATCAGATTACAAAAGTGGGAATGAACAATAATCGAATGTGGTCAAATAATATCTCAAGCGGCATATCAAAATATGAAAGAGCAACGTGTGAATTACAATTAGTAATGTTTTATCGAAATCGGTTCATCCGTTTATTACACTTTAGGGGTGACAGTGGTTAGATTAATAAACTCAAATGGAGCATCAAACGACAGGATATGTCGTATACATATAGGTACAATTAGATAATATGGTTTACATCAAAATCGGTTCTGCCATTTACTAGGGATGGAAGGAGGTTGAAAGTCTGTGAAAGAAGAGGGGGATATGGGAGCGAGAGGATAGCCACACCCTGGAAATTTTGAATTCTACTCAAAGCCACATAGGCCTGGCGCGGCGCTTGGCAATTACCACTTCTTTTGCCACTGTGGTCCATTACAATTTGTGCACGGTTAAGGCCCAACTTAAAAGATGTCAAGGAGCAACAAACTTATATTAGATAGATATCAATATGATGTAGGAATGTATTATGGAGGTAAAGGTAGGTCTCGCTCACTTGAAAATATTACATGAAAATAAGAAACCGAAGTTTAAAAATTAAAAAAAAAACCCAACGCAATGAAGGAAAAGGAATAAATAATTTTACAAACTTCCCGACGATCTTTAAAATTATGATAATATGATAATGATAGTATGGCAGCCCCGACGACTTTGTTTTTTTTTATTTTTATAAATATTTAAAATGGTATTTATTTTCTATGGTATTTATATGTTCTTCGTTGCGTTGGGTTTTTGAAGTGAAAACTTCTTTAGCGGCGTTGGGTATAAAATCTTAAACTCGCGTCAGGACACGTGGCCTGATCGAAAAAGCGTAAAGTGCGTCACACACGGTGAAGATACTATAATATTTTATCAGTATCTTAAGGTATCCGGTATCAGCGTTCTGACCATCATTTTTCTTTTTGTCATTGCGTACCTACTAAGACCCCTGTAGAACCGCCATCCTGTTACAAATGACCCACAAAATTTCGGGTCATTTGTATCAGGATGGCGGTTCTACAAAATATCAAACATGCTGAACGTTAATAATCAAGTTTTCACTTCTGCCGGCACTCCCGGAGTGCAACCCGTCTTTTTTTTTAATTTAATTTTTATTGCACAGTCTAAACGGTTTAGTTACTACAGGCGCGAGACAGGAAAGATGAGCGCTGAGACAAACGTCAAAACGCAAAGGAATAGAAGGAATCCGCTACGATACTAATTATTGTCATAAGCGTATGATGTGTTTTGCACAATTTTATTAAATTGCGACTGGATGAAAATTTTGTTCGTGATCGTCGTCGTCGTTGGTAGGGTGAACAAATCTTTAGCAAAACATCATCAGTACGCTTATGTCAATTAGTATCGATAGCGGATTCTATTCCTTTGCGTTTTGACGTTTGTCTCGGCACTCATTTGCTGCACAATATATTGTCAAAAACATCCATACAAGGAAGGAAGGAAAATAAATTTGCTCCTTTCCCTCCTGGTGCCTAAAAAATAATATGACATAATTTAAAATAAATTTTACGTAGAAAATTAATTAGGCATTTATTTTTTTAGCTCAGTTTAGTAATAAATTTTACTAAAAGTTTTTTTTTAATTATTTATGGTAGTACGTGTTTATTCAATAAAAGTTAAGTAGTAACTACTATGCAGTCACTATTCCACGCGGACGAAGTCGCGGGCACAGCTAGTAATTAATAAGTTCAGTAATAACGCATTCGCTACAAAATGGCTATAAATCATTCCTCACTGAATTAATACCAAAAATTAATTTACATATCACCCTTCTGGTAATACATTGAAACGGGAACATAATGCGAATATAAACAAATTAATTTGTAATTTCTAAATGGTATTTTCTAGTGTTTGATTTTACGCGAGAATTATTAACCGACTTCAAAAAAAGGAGGTTATCAATTCGGCCGGTATGTTTTTTTTTATGTATGTACACCGATTTCTCCAAGATTTCTGAACCGATTTACGTGATTCTTTTTTAGTTTGATGCGGAATGGTGTCGAATTGGTCCCATAAAATTTTATTCGGATAGGCCCAGTAGTTTTTATTTTATGAGCATTTTTGTCTGATCTCGATGACTAAATTGAAATGTAGCAAGTAACTTTGATTCACTTCCCGGTAACCGATTGAGCTGAAATTTTGTATACGTATGTAAATTGGATAGCGATGAAACATTATCATGACATAGAGCTGATTTGATGATGGAATCGGAAGGTGGCCATAGGAACTCAGTAATATATTGACTCAACTTTATCGAGTTTGGGCTCGTTTGATTCGTGTTGAAAAATACACTAAAAAGTATTAAATAAAAATAACTACGTTAAAAACAACCGACTTCAAAAACGGAAAAGTGAAAAATAAAAATGATTTGATATTATTAATTACTACATATTATTTAGATGTGCTATTTATTAAATAGGTTTGAAGTCGGTGCCAAGCACCAAGCACTTAGTATTAAGCCTGTGCACCGACATCAAACCTATTTAGTAAATAGCACATCTTTATAATATGTAGTAATTAATAATATCAAATCATTTTTATTTTTCACTTTTCCGTTTTTGAAATCGGTTGTTTTTAACGTAGTTATTTTTATTTCATAACAAACATAATATTCACATTAACTTATGTTAATAGTAACGTATATTAATAGTAATTTTGATTATCTAATCATGAACTAAACAAACTGCTAATACAGCTTAAAATAAAGCAAAATTCACGTTATTACGCCGTAGTTTTGTGGTTAAATATGCCTTAATGCACATCAAATTAAGCGTTAAGTTTTGCCTGTCTGTGTTATAAATTACGGCTGATTATTAATCTGGGCGTAAAATGGTTGCATTGTAATCATAGATGAAAACGTTTATTGAAACGGATAATCACTGCTGTTTATTAATTTCTGGTAATCGCTTGCTGCCAATTGAAAAATAATTGTTGTGATGTTATTTATGAATTCATGTTTATGGGGAACTTTGAAAAAAATTTATTGAATTTATTCGAGACTGATGTTATTTATTCATTCAATAGTGTTCTTAATATTAGTGAAAATTTGAAATCAAATTCATATTGAAAGCAACCTTCACCTTCTTCTTCTTCTTCATGACTTCATGTTAAGCATTATAGTATATAATAGGTATCTATTACATGAAAACAAAGGTTCATTTTCAATAATGCCAAAACAATAATCTAGGCATTAATCGGATATCATTTCATTGTACAAGACTACCAATCTCAGTTCTGTATAGAAAGTAGATACGTAATTGACGTAGACATACTTCAGACAATAACCGATACCAAGTATCTTTAGATATTGTCATTATATATCTCATGAGTCACGCTTCTAACTCAGTGAGGTTTCCTTTAAGGTGCTCTGACGTTCCTTTGTGAAATTTAATCAGCCTCTGGAGCCTACGTATAATCTAATAATAAGCATCAATCAAACGTCAAACGTTAGGCGTACCCGCAAATTATAAGAAGTGGGCTTTAAAATATTAAAAAATGTATCGTTCTATATTGGGGACGCTTTTTGATCGAATTATGTCCATAAATAGAAGCTGTATGGTGAAGTTACAGCATCTTATTTCTTTTTTGCTGTTTTTATATTTATGAGTACATAAACATTTGAATTATCAAACGTATCTTTTTCTATTCAGATTTATTAAAGCCTAGAAAACATCCGAAATGACAATTGGAATTAAAAATACAATCTTAAAGCATATTTACTAACTTAAATTGATACACATTACTATTTTTGAAATTACACTACCAAACAGTTTTGCTATAAGCCATTTTCATATCTTCAATATCATTCCACATTTAGGTATAAGGCCTTGATACACGGCTTGACCAACATACGTACCTGTAACGTATGTGCCCTACGGCTTATATAACATCATAGCCGACCTATCGGGTACCATTCGAAGGAGACTGTACGCGATAGTATCAGAATCAGTGTATTGATGTGGAAAATGAGCTTGTTTAATAATCTGAACTAGCTCGGAGCAAAATAGGTTAGGTGGAAAATAGCACTAAAATGATAAAGAGATGCGGCCTATCTCTGTTATGGACGGTGCGGACCATTCGTATTTATGTTTTAAACACTAGCTGAGGCCTACTATACTGTCCGTAGTATAATGACTCTAAAGGACCCCCTTGTCCTTTGTTTTAGTCAAAGTAAAATTAGTTAAAGACATACATCGTTTTCATGTTATTTAAGATTGAATAATTAAATTTAAAAATGTATTCGTTTTACGCTATTAACTATTATTTAATGCGAACAAAAGACGACTAAATCTTCATTATATATTTTTACGTAGTATGTCACAGCCGGCGCTTAGCCGCGATCGCCTAACTTTCAAAATGGAGTGTTTCATTTTTAACAAAATAAAGAAAAAATACCTTTTTAAATACATTTTTCCTGGCAACATTCTGTCCGAAAATAAAAGTATTTATTTGACAAATAATATGGTTGCTAGGTTACCAGAAGATAAAAACAGATAATACAGAAACCGGCCATACGTCACGATGTGTGTGACCAACGGAGATCCTTCGGCTCTTTATTCGACCATGAATTTAATTGTTCAATCGATTGGGCGACAGCCCTTAGAAATATAAGTAATGTATTTTCTATTTCGTGATGAAATATTGTGATACAAACTACAAAAGAACTTATGGTTATACATATTTATCTGATAGACCAATTTTTTTTTAGTAAATACTTTTATGATTATTTACGATTTATCGAAATATAGACGCTCAGTTTTTTTTGAATTAATAAACACACTATTATAGAGCAGGCTATCTGGTGCATTTTCATCAAACGAATATAGAGCTAGAGCTAGAGCAAGAGCATTTTTTCGTGATCTTTTAGAGTAAACGAAAGCTCGTATTCAGTGTTGTTCAGTATTAAAACATTGCATAGAATCTTTTCGAACGCACTAAAAACAACGAAAGAATGCTGTATAAAACATAAGAGAGTGAAAGAGATAGATATAGTTAAAAATAATAGTCAGTCTTGCATAAGACGTGCACGCTGTAACTAGGCCTTTTATAACATTTAAAATAAATACAGTTCATTGAAAGTTTTTGTGTGGACTTTTTATTTAACTAAAATCAGCGCCTGCTCACACAATGGTCCTTCGAGCCGGATCTGAACCAGCGACCTATGGATTGGACCTAAAACCAGCGCCTGCTCACAAATGCTCTACGCCTGTTTACACTAAAACAATTTGACATAGTGGGGTTAGAATGAGCATTCGCTCGTTAGATGAAAATGCACCGTAAAATTCAATCCATTTCAAAAATCAACCATGCTTCCTTTATAGAAAATGTAGCACATATTCAGCCACCGTTTGTATAAATATAAATATTTAAGCCTTCCAAACATACCAAAAATATATTCTCTACGCCAGAAACCCTTTCGTCATGCTTTCGTCACACACTTATCAAGCATTCACAAAGCATTACGACGAACTATCAGCACATATTTGAAAAATGCAAGAACAAATGTATCGGGCTAACATTTTTCCTGAAGTCACGTGTCTTCAATAGACTGCTACCTTTAATGTCGTATTGTCGAGCGACGTGAATAGACTTCCTACCCGCCGGTAGGGAGGCCATAAATTCTGATCCCTCGGGATACCGTCTGACATTAAAGACGCTGTCATTGATTTCCTAAATCATACACCTTTGAGTGTTATACGCTGTTTAGTCAAATGATAATGAATTAAACCTTTCGTGGAAGATTAATTATCTTTGCTCTGATACAAATTTCAATATTCTTAATTCGGTTTAAGGATAAAATTGCGTTATAATTAATCAGTATTTGTGATATATTGAGTAATTGCTGTTGGTGTGCGTTCTATTATGTTTTTTAAAATCTGAAAATATTAAAGATGCTAATTCTCATCTTATAAAACATTTTACAAGCTGTCTTCACAATTTCATAATCAGATTGACATAATATGAATAGACGGCTTTTATTCTGTCCTTTAAATCGGATAATAGGAGTAATGTATAATGTCAGAGGGGAAAGCTATTGAGTTTAGTTATTAGCATATTGGTTGACCCAACTCCGTGTTTAGTCCGGATTACGTTTGTAATTATCGAAACACAGCGACGGTCGCGTACATTTATTTACACAATACAAAATTTAAAAGGCTGCTAACAAATTGCTGCCTGATATAAATATGTATGAATTTAAAAGCGAATATGGTTTACGTGAAGTCGTAGTCACCCTATGTTTTGTCGACAATTTGTGTGGAAGTTAGGTCAAGCTACCGTGTTATTCTGTCAGCGGGTTTTTAAAGTCAATCTTTTGATATAAACTATTATTGTAATGTAGGTTAACATTTTTGGATAATGAACACAAATGGAAACGCGACTTTAGTCCGCATACAACGTTAACGGAACGAATACAAGAATAAGAAAATGTTATTCATTTTAATGTCATTGAAAAGGGATGGCATAGAGGCGGTAAATGAAAATGGAGTTTCATTTAATATAACAAAGTGTATTAATATCCTGCTGTAACGAAATATTGATATTTTAAATCTGAAATTATTGACTGTGACGACGATTGACGCCGCTTGTATATAAATTCAGCTCAGCGATTGTTAAATACTGTGTTTTCGGTACAATATTGTAATTATGAGGAAATTCCATGCGGATTCGAAAATATTTTACAAGGGACATTGTTTCGTAAATTCGTTAAGACAATTGAATACATAATTTATAAAGAAACCTTTTTACGAATTTATGTTATAAACAATACATATTATTATAAGATTTTTCAGACGATTCTCTCGACAAAAGTCGTGGTGAAGAATGGCTTGTAGTAAAGTAGTAAAATAATTATAATATTCCTATAAATTCTTTATAATAATCCAGCAAGGTAGATTTAGGCCATCTTCTTTATATATTTCTTAAGACATTATTCTTACTTAATAATATTATAAGTCTATAACTAAATAGTTATTCTTAATATAAGTAAATTTACCACCTAGTAGCGTCTATAACAATCACAGACAATTATTTACTAGAACAATTAATGATAACCTATATCTGAAGAGCTGTGAAAGCAAGAAAAGCAAATATTGTCTGAGCGTTAATCGCATATTTAATAGGCGAACATTTTCATGTATATTTAGTTTCGGAGTACCTTTCAAAAGGCTTTGACATTATTTCTTCACTAAACCCTCGGGCAGGCTTATACGGGTCACGCTTTACCGTGGTCACGCAAACTGGAAAGTTATTTTTATTCAAATAATGCTATGTTTTTATGTAAAAATCAAAAAGATAGTAAGCCGATCTGTGGTAACATTTTCTTGGCACGTGTAAGTTCTTTTTCATTATTATTGACAGAGATATTTCTTTATTACAACACAAAGAAAAGTAAAATTGTATGCCTTTTATGAATATGAATGCAAAATACGCATTTTTTAATGAGCTATATCATGATGTTAATGCTTCAGACAAATTAAAACTAGGTTCCTACCTACTTCTGTATTACGGTTACAGTTTTATTAATTAAAACTGCAACATAAACTTTGCTAAAAAAAATATTTCAAGTTACCGTTCGTATTGTTTATAATAATAACTACTTTGTGTGTTTATTATTTCTTCCAGCTAAAATATTTTAAATTAATTTATATAAGAACCTAATGTAACTTTTAAAACTCTTATGAAAGTGACATCTGGTGGCTTATTACTGCAAAAATATTCTTCTGAAAATATTTAATTATGAGCAGTTGATACTTGATATCACTCGAACAACGAAGGGTTCTCGAAACTTCAAAAGCCCTTATAATGCGACATTATGACCTTCCGTCAATTTTATTACGTTCATTCTAAATTTTCGTCGGCGGATTCATTCAACTTTTGGTTAATTTAATATATTCATATAATTAAGTTTTAAATTAGCTTTTTAATAGCAAAGTGCTGCATTCTACTGTCTTATTTAGGAAATAACTTAGAAAAAAAATCCCCTGTTATTAAAATACCTATTTTTGACATAAAGAGGTAGGATAATCCCACCACACATAACACATATTTAAAAGTAGATCTGATGCGATGAAGATTTCGCTTTAAAAAAAACGCATATAAGAATGAGGGAGGATTTTTATAAAGAACATATTTTGTGCCATAATTCAATAATACTCTACTACACGATGAGAGTTATGTATTCCAAATAAGTTGAACGTTTTTAATTTTTATGTCGGCGCAACGACGATATACGACTACCCTCAAACTACTAAATAATTATAACTAGCTAAAATTTACTTTGATCTTTTTAAATAAGTGGTTGATTAATGTAATGAAATAATTAAAGCAACGAAATAATTAATGTTTGTTAAAAATGATAAAAATTCATTGTAAAAATTCGAATGGCAACACTCAAACTAATCCTTGTGAGTCATGGTTTGCTTTAAATACGAGCGCCCGACGGCACAGAGCACATTCACGCGCCGGCCGTCGGAGCGTTCGGAGCTCTCTCTAAAATTAGTAATTTCGACGTGAAATAAAAGGGCAGTAAAATACCTACGGGCGTTCTACTTCGAGTATGAGCGCCTGCTCTGATGATGGTGACGTCAGAATTGCTGACGTCACTCTTTTTAAAAATAGCCTTTGGGCCCTTCTTCCGTCATTTATAATAAGTAAAAGGATATTCCTTTTTGAAACTTATCACGTCCCGCTTAATAAACTCAAACTCAAACTCAAACATTTATTTATTCAATTAGACTTCTTATAGAAGCACTTTTGAAACGTCATTACATATTTTTAACATTTACCACCGATTCGGAAAGCAGTATCTACGGAGAAGAACCGGCAAGAAACTCCATAGTTGCTCTTTTAAATCATGTCAGTTTTACAATTTAATTTTAAAAAATACGTATGTAACATCATATATTATAATAATATGCCAAAGAACTGTCCTGTGGTTTTTACGCGACAACCCTCCATGGGTTTTTATCGTCCATATATTCCTGAATACTGTAGTACGCTCTCTGAACTAGTACATTTTTTATATAAGTTTTAAATTTAGAACTACTAAACTCTTTAATATTATGAGGAATTCTATTGTAAAAGCGTATACCTTGACCCATAAATGAATTTTTAACTTTAGCTAATCGGAAAAATGGCATTTGAATTCTATTTCTGTTCCTTGTGCCATAACAGTGTCAACTACTAGCTACTCGAATACAATTGCCAGAATTAATTCAATACGTTTGCTTCCACCCATTATATAAAAAGTTTGGAACTGGCAAACATTAATTTGAACCTTACAAGCGGTCCTGGCAACCGGAATGAGAAGTTTGTATGGTTTCATAACATCTTAATTAAATAACTTCCGATAGCAATTCCCGAACTGATCATGCGAAGTTTAAAACGGGAACTTGTCCAATGCGCAAACAATGCTCCGTCGACTCATTTCAATTTCCAACGTTCGTCTCAGTAATTCGACTGGCAGCCACGCGCCGCCATAAAGTTCCAAGACTACCATCTTGTCGACGAGTACCCACTCGCAAGTTTCCCGCTTTTTTTGGATTACACGAACTAGGGCAAAATGACAGATGTAGGTGACCCTATATTTTCATAAACCTTACGATGTTGAGCTGGATTATAAAATGTTTGTTCTGCGGTTTTTATTAAAATAGAGTTGTATTTACGAGAAAATATTTCTGTGGTGTTTGGTATATACCTCGTAAGTGCAAAAATGGCCATTTTTTTGTTTTCTGGCCATCTATACTGATAAAAACGTCCTCTTTCGTTTGGTCTATGTCACATAAGCCTACTGATAGTAGAAATACCTTAAATAGGTTGTATCAAAACCCCTTAAGTACAAAAAAAAATATTTTTATTTGATACAAATATATTAATATAACTTAAGAGCGCATATTCTATTTAACGCAAGTCAAAAACTCCGCGATCTATTACGATAGATCGCGGCTTGCGCTATCCTTTTACTATGAACAGCATAGGTCCACAGGAGAGCGCCGAGCAACATGTCCTCTCTCTGGAAAGGCTCGCTGCCGACTGATTTTAATCGGGTCGCGCGCAGTGTTTTATAGTACTTTAAAAAAAATTGTAGAAAAATAATAGAGGTACCTTAGTTGATTTTTTAAATTTTATCTTATAAGTAAGACATTCTTTTATTGCAATATGTATAAATTATATTCAATAAAGTCAAATATCTTGGTGAAAATAATAATTTTGTCGACTATAATTTCTAAAAAAATTCACATTGTTCGGATTTTAATTTCGTAAGTTAGGAGTCCAAAATAAAAAAATCTTTTAACTAACTATTTTAATAAGGATTTTTGCAGTTAGTTAAAAATAATTGTGTGTTAGATCTGTCAGCAATTTCAGATATTTTTAGCTTCGAAATTGACACTAAAAGTGAAATCAAGTAATCATCGGATCAG
The DNA here is from genome assembly GCA_029959065.1 of Colias behrii. Lineage (NCBI taxonomy): Eukaryota > Metazoa > Arthropoda > Insecta > Lepidoptera > Pieridae > Colias > Colias behrii. The sequence goes on from JARWMC010000017.1 coordinate 4,404,715, forward strand.
TTATCTTGATGGTATTCAGAAATACTGTATTAATTGAAAAAAACTCTTAACTAACTACATAGACAATAAAATTCCCTAAAATTATTAGTAATTCATATGTTTGTAAGATAAGTGGTTGATGGACAATCTGGTTTGAAAAATCACATATTTGAGCCAAACAGCGCACGGACCGCGTACACAGCCTTAACATAAACTTGTAAAACGAATACTCAATCAACGAACGGCCATTTACAACGTAAGAGCACTTAACATAATTAGACCAAACTTGAATAATTATTATCATCACTTAACTTATTTGTACCATATCAAATAAAATTAATTGTGAACTTAACAGGTCTTCTCCCTTACTTAAATATGTATAACGTTATTTGGCACATAATTTAAATCTTCAGACATTAGGTCTGAAGCCTATTATCTATAAAGCATGTGATGCAAGATCTCTTAGACTTAGTGTGTTCAGAAACGTTTACCAATCTTTAAATCGATTTAAAGATTGGTAAACGTTTAAAAAGCCAAGTAACGATACCTACATGCACAAGGTTTGATTCTTTGTCTCTTCAAATTCATTCTTTCGTGTCAGATTAGAATAGATTTAGAAAAATCGGAGCATAAGGCAACATTTCACTATGAAACTAAAAGATAAAAGCCGTTTGTTTACAGATTCCAAATTTAACTGCATCTGTAGCCTTTTATAAGAGAAACTTTGGACTTTTAATTTAAAAATCCGCAAAGTTACTACTAAACGAACATTCCATTATGTTATGTATGAAGGAATAGCTCAAAGAGGTGCGGATGAAATCGCATCATGCTTATGGCATTTTATTAACGGTTTGGCAGAAGAAGTAGAGTAGCTTATTTTATATTCAGTGTTGTCCAGGTCAAAAACGGTATAATATCTTGTCTGTTAAGCAGATATTGAAAGATTCATTTTCAAAAAAGAAACAGCACCATCTCCGTTCCCCGAGATAAATGAAAATGACCAGCAATCGCCATGATGTAAAATTAATGAATGAATCTGACTTCTTTCCATTTTCTAAACTATTGACTGCCTACTCATTTTATCAAAAGAAATACTGCAACAGATAAAACTACATTTGGTTAGAACTGTATTTTCTGGTTGATGTATGAAAAGTCTAATGACGTAGATTTTAAATACTCTTTGAGTGAAAATGAAGAGTTTCTGTATTTCTAGTTTAAGAGAACTGAGAAAAGAGAGAAGTCTCCGAAGTGGCTTTGCCATTGGCCTCTAATGAGCCTATCAATATCGATGCTCTGAAATTCAAAGATCTCTTAGATCTCCTGCCAATAAGTGATCCAATTTATGATGATTATTTCAAATCATTGTCTCATGGTCCGACTAGAAACAATCTTATGACTTTCAGTGACAGTGATGTCGACTATGAATGAATGTTGTAGTGGTACGTTTTACAAACAAATTTTATTTGACTTAATTCAGCTCGAAACTATTTGCAGGGTAAGGGCATCTTCTCACAAGGAGAAGGCATGAGCAGTAATCACCACTCTTGCTCACTGCTGGTTGGTGATTTCAGACCAAAATCCCGGTTGCCATCACGATGTTTTCCTGTTATTAGAAATGATGATGTTTTCTTGTTATAGAAGATGTATCTCTGGTTATTAGAGAATCTACTTATGCATCCGAAAAAGACACATTGGTAGATGTCGGTTGATGGGATCGATCCCGCAGCATCTAGCACGGCAGGCAAGCGAACTACCGTGACTTCTGAACCACACACACACACACACACACACTACTTTTAGGATTTTACTTTGTAGAGAGAGTATCGGAGAATTGCATATTGCACGAAAATCACAATATTTCCTGGCTTTTTTATGAGTACTTATTTGTGGCAAATCACACTCCTATTCGTTTTTGTTTTTATATATGGTTAAATCTATTTGTATGGAAGACGTTTCCCCATAATATTTGTTTTTTAATGTCTGTTTATGTCTCCGTCGAAAAAAAAAATGAAAAATCCTTTCCATTAGGGTAAAAATAGGAATAAATAGATACTAATTAAGAGTACAAATAAATATGCTCTAATCCACTTAAGTACACACGTTTTAGACATTTTCACATCATTTTCACATTTTTTTCCTTTGGTACAAACATGTTAAGTAACAATTACTCTTGAACTAGAACATTTTTTTTTATTTTTTTTGTAAGTGTTCAAAACTTGAACATACTATTATGTTCAAGTTTTGAACACTTACAAAAAAAATAAACAAATTTATGATATTTAAATGTCTATACATTTAAATATCATAAATTTGTTTTACTCAAGAGTTTATTCCGATCTGTAGCAACAGGGTACAAACCGTGAAAACTTTCAAACGCTCATACTCAAAAATCAACATTTTGCACTTAAGTGGTACGTACCAAATACCACAGATTTTTTTCTTGCATCGTGGATTTGATGAGGCTACTCGAGGTTACATTTGAAATCTCATTAGCGTGTGTATCACGTCGTGTTTAATTCTTTGCTTTTGCTTTTTATTACGTGTTAGAGAGAGCTAATAATGAGATGCTGTATAAAAGAAATTAAGTTCATCATAATCTTTATAAGCAGTTTTGAAAAGACATTGAATTCGAAGATAATTAGAACTCTTTCTTAAATGAAAGAATCTTAATTGAATAGTTTATTTGTATAAGTATTTTAATTATGCTGGTCGTCTCGCTTTTTTCAATTTAAAAAATAAAAAGATAATAATTGGAAGTTACATCTTCATGACTTATAATGGTTTAAATAATATTCATACGCCCACACTATAACATTAAGCTTTTGAATTTGAATAAAAATGTAATGTTTCGCAGAAAGCCCTCGAACCTTAAAGAGCTCGATTTTCAAGTTAAGTTCGTTGAAGAATGAAAACAAAAGCAATGTTTTTGCTCCCTGAAGCTGTGAGAATCACACCGAACTTCATTTTTCTTGAGTAATACCTGCTGTGGGATTACTGGGAATCCACTAGGTTTTATACGTTATATCCAGTTGGTCTTAGGGAATACTGCGCGGAATACTCTCTTGTTTTCGTTTTTATCGCGCTTTGCGACCCCAACTTATAAATGGTTGGAAGAAAACCAGATTGGGACAGTGGACAAGTTAAATTGTTATTTAGGGATGATCCTGACTACGTTGGTGGTTTGAAATATATGTATACACCTCTATGTACTTTTGAGACATACAGATCCATTTAGGTCCTTTTGTATAAGGAAAGAAACCACATTTATAAGTGAAACATTACAAATAAACATTACGTTTAATACGCTTTTACGATAACATCGGCGATAGGATATAATAGTTATTATTATGTTTGGTGAACGTTTGTCGTTTAACCATTTTCGTGCACCCTACTGGAAGATTATATAATCTTTGTTTTTCCTTCTATAATAATAGATACTATTATATTCCATCTACTCGTTTTACTAAGACTTGTCGAAGTCTGATGTTAGAAACTGTATAGTGTGTGCGTTTATCGAATCCGCTGATATTTGCATAGTTATATTGTATCCACGGTGCAAAATGTTTAGACTATCTCATACTATTAAACTACCAACTTGTATTAAGTTTCGGGTTTACAAATACAATAATAATGAAAGTTATGGTGGAATATAGTCATTAATATGTGGAATATAGTCTCTTACCGATACATTCAAGATTTGGAATAAGACGTTTTATTTTTATATATATCTTTCTTCTATATTTCTTCCATGATACTGAATTATCTTAAGAAGCAAATAGTAATTCAACTATGCTAACATATGCTACTTATTGGCCAGTTTGGTAATTGGTTATAACATGTTTCATCATTGCCCTCTATGTTAATAACACATAAGGTAAAGTGAAATCTTAATCATCATATAAATGAAGTACCGAGATCAATTCACAAATTCACAAATACAGGCATACATAGAGCCGTTCTTCATATCCGTAAAGCACGGTATTTCATTTACCTCTCTCATCTAGATGTAATTTAATATCCCGTACTGGTTCGAGGCGATAAAATTCTTTATGCATCGGGGTGGAACTGTCTGAGAATTTCCACCCCTTAACTGTTTCATTTCGTTAACGAAATTATTCAATTACGCTTTGGGAAATCGCGCTTCCCCTGAAATACGAACCTCTCAAGTGGTATTTGTGCAATGAGGTAAATTTTTTATCAGAAACTTATAGACTTGGGCTATATCGAGTAGTTATGTTTAAAAGCTTATACATATAGCCTTATAGTAGACTTCTCGTGTACAGCGCTTTAAAATAATGAATTGGAATCGTTACCTATCTTTTAGATTCACATTTTTTCATTTGGTTTATTTTACCAAAAGAAAAAACAAACACTGTTAATTCAATTACAGCTGAGACTGTAACTTCTGCGTTATATAACTTTGTGTTTTATGTACCTATCTGACATATCATCCTAAAATAATATAATAAAATATGGTGTACAATGTAAAATTATAATAGAGAAAAAATGCATAAAAGAAGGGAATTTTATAGCCTCAGTAGTCTGTACAGTGGACACTTACGATATTTTTAGTACACAAAAAATTTATTATTTACATTAAAAATAGCTATTAAATTCATAGCTATAATAAAATTTTTAAACGTATTTTGTTCATTTTTTCACAGCCTACGTTACAATTGTAAAATAAAATTTCCAAGCCAACACGTTTCACCAAAAAGGTGAATTTAAAAGGTTATACCGTTTACGCTGTAGACGAAAATTGTTACTTAGTTCAGTGTCTTTTTCACTGTTTCAAGGCTTTTCTTAGACGATAAATATTTTACACAGGGCTTTGAAAAATTTATTACGCAATTTTTCCATGAATTTTAAATTGATTTCATTTTACGATGAAATTTTATGATAATTTTAACTTGATTGATTGTAATTTTATTAATTGCGTAGATTAGAATATGAAGTAGACTGAATTAGAGGAGAATAATTTTGCATGCGATTTCAATCGTGTGCTAGTTACTACTTGCTAAATCCATTAAATAAAGGTTTTTTTTTGTAATGATAAACCCTATTCAACTACTGACTACACATAACCAGTTTGTAAATAAAAAAAATAGTTCAATCTTTGTAAATAACAGGTTATTTACAAAGATTTTATTACACCGTTCGCAAAAAAAGACTAGACAAAGAGTTATCAGTTCGCGCCCAAACGTATGACGTACATTTTATTTTAGAACATTTCACACGCATGTCGAGAGCGTAGGTGAACTTTTAACATTATGAAGTTAAAAACCCTAACATTTCATAGGGTTCTTGTTAGAACTGGAAAGTTCTCAGTTAAATGACCCGTGGGGCCGTTCAGTAGCTATACGAGACGTGATATCTGATGTTAAATGTACCCGAGACTAAGAAAGCGACAACTGTAGGTGATTGCAGAGTTTGCGAATGTGACGCGGTTTTAATGTATGTACAATGTTTCTAACGATTCGAGTTGGTATCCTCTATATATTTAATATGTATGGAATAACTTTATTGGGGAAATTCTATCCTAATAGAAGAACACTTAGAATTTATACTGCTTGTAGAGTTTTCGTAATTTTCAAGACGAGAGCATAACACAGTTGGACATAATAAAGTGATCAAAAATAATTAAGAGTTAACGTTTATGCCAACTTTATACACATTACTTAGATGCCAAACTTATGCCAATAACTTAAAATTTGCTAAATAGTTTTACATGAAGCTTCGATATAAATTCTTTCCATTAATTGAAGTTAAGTAGTGTTCATAGTACGTAAAACTGAACTAATAATAACTCATGTAAGAGCATGTTTTAGGAATCTTAGCATCGTTACGCGTTTCCTGCTAAATTCATTCGATTTGAAATGGAGTGATTTAGCGTTACCCAGAAATAGTACGGTCTATGAACCCGTAACTAATGTCACTAAAAGTCGAATAAAGGAAGGATTTGAAACTAGTATTGATTGCTAAGCCGTTCCATGAGGCGATCGTCACGTGACATTCACAACGCAGGGGTTACTATTTGACCTAGATTTTTATTCCTTTTGTATTTTTACACGAAAACACTAACTGTAACCGAGTGGATTGGTTAGGAAATCGAATTCGAGCGCGTTGTTTGGAATCTCTTAAGACAATACTTGTATTGCATGGAATATTGAAACGCCTACGTGGCTTTTAAAGCTGATCTTATTGTTTGATTTTAAAAATCTTTTCTTAGTTGCATTTTGTTATTGCAAATTGCGAATTTTCCGCTTTCAAAACTACAAGAGCGCAAACATATTATTCACATAAATATTTGTAGAAAAGGCGAGAAAGTTGGTATTTATCTTAACAATCAAGTGACGACGAAATAATATTTACAAGACGGAGTTGAGTCGTACATTTGCATGAACTTGGAGTTAAATTTAACATTCTACCCCGACTTCCTGACATTTGGCCAAAGTTGCTTTCCACAGCGATTGTCTGCGTTTTAAAATTGTTGCACTTGTAAATAAGTTTTGTAACGAGCTCTTTGTTTTCAGTTTTATATGCAACATGGAGCAAATACCAGAAATGTAACTTTATGGGAATTTTGGCTACTTTATTTGCAACTGATTCTTTGGTACAATGGTTAACGTGTGAGTGTAGAACCGAGGGGTTTCAATCCTTATGGGGTGCATACAAAAAATAGATTTCCGTCTGGCAGGATATTGTCGGTTGATTTATTTATTTACTTATTTATTTGGTTTACCAACGTTTCTTTACATTACAGATACAATAACAAAATTAAAATACAATTTCATATGATCAACGTAAAAAAACTTAGGTATAGGTAAACATAGCATGCGAGAAATAAGTTTAAAAGTATACAATTAATAAATTAGGTATCATTAACAATGAAAAATAATAAAATATATTGTGCAGTTAATCTATTCTAACCGTTGATCACCTGGATTCTGGAACTAACTACCAAATGAAATAATATTTCGTACATTAAATTTACAATTACAAATATGTCGTATACAGTCACATAATGTGGAACACTGACGTATTTCCAATTAGTTTATAGACTACCGTCAAAGGGTCAAGGATCTGAATTGCATTATAGTTACAAATGGCTACAGGTTAATCAAATGCCGGTCGGTAGAGGTGACCTTTGAAGTGCAGTTATATGATTTATTAACATGATTAATTGTCGAGGTAACTGTTTGAATCCTCTATTGTTGCATTACACTGTATATTTAATTTTGGCGATAGTAGCCACGTTATTCCCTTTTTCCCTTATGAATGTGCATTTAACAGGAAATGAAGCTCCAAGATAAGGAAAGTTTCGTAGCTTCTTTTAGCGTAATTCATTTTTCATTACTTTTTGTTAAACTATTTTGAATTTTCGCCAAAATAGATTTGTATCGAACATTTTAATTTAATTAACATCATATCGTTTGAAGATAGATTTTATTATGTAGGATCTTATGGCAGCGCAAACGGTCATAGAATAGGTAGTTATGTATGAAAGTTTCTGTTAAATGCTATAAAGCTGCTTATGCCTCTATAAACTTTCATAAAAGTTCTGTCACTAACATAGTTAAAATAAATCATATCATTTTTACGTTTTTTCATTTATATTTAGGGGCTCAAACAAGTTGGTTCCAAGAATTAGTTACTTATATCCGCAAGTTTTCCTTTAGTAGTTATGAGGAAATGTTGAATAAATTGTTGCTTTTCGATGTTAGCTGTATTAAGGCGCTATTTTTTTAACAATGGACTAAAATGTATTTACACTATAGATCAGCACTTTTTATTTCGAGAGACATTATTATTGTTGTGTGTATTATGAAGATCGTTTGTGCCGTCTTTTTTATTAAATATGCAAGGCAATATTTTGTAAATTACTGTAATACTTTTCCGAATTTCAAATAGTGTAGCTTTCAAAGAAAATACATAGTTTTATATCATAATAATAACATGAAAAAATAGTTTAACTGAAAAAATGTTTTAACTGAACTACAGAAATTCATAATTAAATTTTCAAAACAAAGAAGGTAAAAGCAATCATTTCATCTAAATAATGTAATTTAAAAAGCTTTGGGCTACGAATGTTGATTATTTATTTATTATATTCCGCTAGTTGGCTTCAGCTAATAAACTATTCAGCTAGCTTAACGGATGGGCTAATTATTCAACAAACAATTTTATGAACCAAAATTGCAATAAATTGTATTATTATTTAGATGAAACATATTTGAGATTCTGCAATTTTCAAAAGCAATAAAATTGTTTACAATGTATTTAATTACTACCTGCGCCCCGCGGTTTCACCCGCGTGGCTCCTGTTGGTCTAAGCGTGATGATATAATATAGCCTATAGCCTTCCTCGATAAATGGGCTATCTAATACCGAAAAAATTTTTCAAATCTGACTGGAAGTTCCTGAGATTAGTGCGTTCAAACAAACTCTTCCGCCTTATAATATTAAGTACAGATTCATCTTTTAAGCTTTTATTCTATTTTATATACTTATTATACCCAAAACTTCCGATATCATATTATATCTAATCTTATATTATAAAGAGGGAACCACTATCTATGTAATCTTTTCACACAAAAGTTATTGTACTTAATTAAAAACTTTATTCACCTGCAGGAAGTTTTTACAATCACATACGCTGTATATAATTTAGTTTTTATCTTCAGCCCGGACAGGCACAAACGGCTAGTTTTTTTTTTTATAAAAACAAGTTTAAAATAAAAACGCAATAACTTTAGTTTCCTAGAGAACCATCAACATACATACTGGCCGGAACATAGCGAAATCTATTCGACGTTATGCATCCAACAAATAATTTGCTTTCCATAAATTTTCATAGTGACGTCATTCACCGTTTCATTCGCCTTGTAAATCCGAGCTTAACTTTTGCACTTGTAATTGCTAATTAGCAAGGATTCAATAAGATTTTGTGCTGTTTCAAACGTCCAATGCTTTATGTAAATTGTCGCTAATTGTGTTAAAGACCGAACATTTAAAATTAATGGGGCGATTACGTTGCTGTTAATGAGGTTATTTATTCAATTAAGATGCTGTTACATAAATAATCAAATACTAGGCGGTTTCGAGAACATTTTACATTTAATTTCAAAGGATGCATTTTATAAAGAGCTTAGGGCTCTTTTATTTTAATTAAATGAAGTATACAATGGGTATCTTATATCTATTTGAATCGTACTAATTTTATTAACTTGTATATTAATTGTTGTATTCAACATGTAATTTATGGAGTCAGGCATATTTACAATTTAGATATTATTATGATTTTAGTATGATGACATGCTCTGTGTACCTATTTGAATGGTAAATCCAAAAAACTTACGTTTAAAACTTTCATAGGAAAAAGCTTAGAAAGATTTTGATAAAACTACGTTAGACGCTAGCATAACTAACTTTTTTTTTACAGCTCCCTGTCAGACGTATCCCTTTTTTAGGCCTATCGTGGTCGCGACAGCTTTCAAACTTCAAACATTATTAAATTTGTACCGGAATAATTTCGAAGAAACAAATACAATTTAGATTTTAATATCAGATTACTTATTATTTCGGCATAACGATGTGAAATTTCTCACTTCATTTCCATTCATGAAAGTCAAAATAATATCTAATAATAAAACTGTGACAAATTGTATTTATGAATTATTTCTACTTTAAATATAGGTACAACGACGAAACGGTACGATCTCTACTGGTATACTTGTGTTTAAAGGATGGTAATAGTTTTAGAAAAGTTAATCTGTACTAATATTATAAAGCTGTAGAGTTTGTTTGTTTGAACGTGCTAATCTCGGGAACTACTGGTCCGATTTGAAAAAATCATTCGGTGTTTGATAGCCCATTTATCAAGAAAGGCTATAAGGCTATATATCATCTAGCTAAGACCAACAGGAGCGGAGCACTGCGGGTAAAACCGCGGAGCACAGCTAGTAATTAATATTTATGAAAATTTTGTAATAAGCGATATGTAGACTTAACGTAAAAAGAATATGCTTCGTAAACTTAAAGAAGTTTCTATGTAATCAAGATTATAACATAGAGACGCTTAGCTTTATTTCTCTTTTTACAACACTAGTTACTATGCATAATTATCTACAGTGAGAGCTATTGCGGGATTTACTGAAACCGGAAAACAGCACGTATAATCTGTTTACATCATAATCTGTGTACCGATAGCTGTTGTGCCTTTAATCCAAGGGATACCACAGTGAAATGTATCTATTCGTACAAAAAGTCAATTAAAGTTAAGATCGAGAGTCAGAGGGCGGAAAATCTGAGTCCCTCATAATGAGTCCGAGGGATCAAACAGTCTATGAACCGTCAGAATACCCTCTGTTATTCGACTTTGCAAAACTAATTTGTTACTTTGATTAGCTAAATTTTTAAGGAGAAATTATGTTCCGTTCCCTGTATTACAATGTTCAATACATTTTGCTCGTTGAAAAATGTTTGCCGAAATAATTTGTAATCAACTAAAATTGTTTCAGATTTTTCAAACAATATGATTTTGTTTAGTAGAGTAGGTTTATTGTTCTGTAACGAAATTAAAATGTAATAGAAGGAACGCTCCAAATTAATTATTGGATCAGTAACTTTATTTTTGATATGAAATATTATTTATCTATTTTTATCATAATTTAATATGTATTTATGTTTGTGATTCCGGTGGTTTTTTCAAACATTTCTATTTACAGTTTATTGTCTGTGGAATACATATAGAGATGTATATTTAATCTGTGCATTTTTTAAATCTATCTTTATTCAAATTCAGCGGGAATGACACTGCATTAAAAAAAAGAAATAGAATAGACAATCACAACTTCTTCAAATATTGCAATATAAACATCCAGTTTCCAAACACATTACTGCGGTTATGTTAACAAATACGCGAATATGTCGACACCGAACGAGCGAACTCCGTTATAAATATAAGTCTACTTTATTACGTCATAAACTCGGAATTGCTTGTGGGGTAAAAAATTAGGTCAAACGAAACGCGACAAATTTTTGCCCGTCATTGGACCTTAAAAGCTGTTCGCGAATTACTTAAGCCTCCGTTCTCGCACAATCTATGTATTACCGTAAAAACTTCGGAATTAAATTTTGAACCGGTGATAATAGAATTTCTGCGATCACAAATGAAAAATTGATTGCTATTTTAATTTTTGTTTTTAAAAAATTAAGGAAAATTTTGAATGAACTTTATGTCGGGCAGAGGGAAGATTTACGTGTTTTTAATTTCTGGGAATTGAGGGGAGGAACTGTCTTAAGGAAATATAATTTATGATAAAGCATTTGTAGTTGTCTTGCGGTTTTCTTACTTCCCTATCAGATATTTAGATAATGGTCGGTGTATAATCTTAAACAGTGGCCTACAATTAATATTAATAAATTAGGAATAACACAGAAAAATTTTAAATGTTGATTTCTATTGCGATATAGGTAATTTTAAGTTCGGTAATTTGAAAATAGTCTAAGTTTTATAAATTCAAAAATTACATGAATATTTCCCATGCATGTAATTCGTGTGATAATAATTTTGATATTTATATAAGATAAATACATTTATAATTAAAAACATGCTTAGTAATAACGTAAAATCAATCAATACATAATGTGAAAAAATATTTACAAAGGCATATCTTGTACAGTACACGAGCCTCGTTGTAACAATGCCAACGCTATGTTTCAAAAAACTTAGTCCCCATTTCATTTGCATTGTACCTAAAACTGATACGAATCGTCGAAAAGAGTAATTCATCCTCCACGAATGTAGGTTTTCAAAATAAATTTCAGATTCAATTTGGAAAAGTTTACTTTATGTCGGCGCTAGAACAAGCGGGTCTGCGGAAAAAATATGAATAGTTTTCTCTATTTGCGCATAGTCTGAAAATCGATTTACATGCAATCTTTTTTTATCAAATATAAATGTTGACTATCCTTCCTATTGTTGAAATTCATTTTTGAATTGAGCACCTGAATAGAAGCTTTTAAGTTGGATACAATTGAAGTACGTTTAGAAAATCTAACCGAAAATATACCTAAATAAATAGATACTGTAAAAGCAAATCGTGTTAGTTACGCAGCTTGTAATTCAAGAACGGCTGAACGGATTTTAATGATTTTTGGTTGGTTGGGTACGTCCTGGATTTGGACCAATTTGATGTGTTTAAATTTTGAATAAATTACACGAGCGAAAAGTTAGTTATATTTGAATATAAAATATGTGTCTCTACTCTGGGTATTTAAACTAAGTAGTTCTATTTCGTTTTATTTTTGTTTAAAACAATGAATATTTATTCAAATTAGAGTCTAAACTCGATAACCACATTTATAATAAAAGCATAGATATTTAAATTTCTTTATTCTTCAAAACTAAAAACATTTTAACCTGATGAATTTTAATAAGGACTTGAATATCTTAAATTTATACGAATCGGCAAACCGAAAGGATTTATTTTAGTTATTGTTTAAGTTTCTGGATAGTTCTATTGGAAATCTATAATTTAGACGATAATGAATTCAGATTAAATAATTAAAATAATGTATTAAAGTTATCGAAATTTTGGCAAAGAATTTAGAAATTATTTCAATGGTCGATTGAATACCTGCCTGGTATATCTTTCTTAATTCTACTGTAGGCAGTGTGCGAAAGTATTTCTTTATGCATATTGCCCTTACGTATATTCGCGTTTACGTATACTCAAAGGTCACGTAGAAAAGTCTGACTATCCACAGTCCAGAAAACAGTGAACTGGCGATTAAACAGTAGGTACTTACTGTGTTCGAACCCATTGGAATGGAAATTTTCCAAATATTCCTGAGGTAGTTACAGGGCATTTATAATCATCCTGTAGTGCGCAGTTTGTCGATCTTATTTAAACTGATTTGGGACTTTATTTGATGCAAAAAATACCTTAGATAGTTCGTTACATTAACTGTAACCAACAGTAATATTACTAAGAAAAATTATTATAATTGGTGGGAAATTTCATCAAATAAAATAGTTTGAAGAACAATTTAATATCTCTTCTCATATGCATTTTCTAATATTACAGCAAAATCTAACATGATCTTTTAAAAAATAAGAAGTTTAATCTACAATTACTCACCTACCGTTAACTAAAGTTTCATCTAGTGACGCGAAGGAGAACCAAGACTCGAAAAATATGTACACTATGGGCATTTTCAATAAATAACCCTCTGCATATATATTAATTACGCTCCAAAATGAGATTGAACGATACAATTTTGCGTTAAACTGATTGTTCTGTGTTATTCATCATGACAGAATTAGGATTGGATAGGAATAATTTGATAAATCTAAACGAGGCTAAAATGTTAATACAAGGGTAATCAGAACATAGGAGTCATTCAATAGCTGCTTTAAAACTCAATTACACATTGGTTTTCAGAATGATTTTATCAACATAATGCTCTAGTTAAAATATTTATTATATTTTTATTCACCTAATAAAAGGAAAATTAACCTTATTGATTTTCGCTGGAAATTAAGTGACTGAATTGGTAACTTATCAGAGCTCTGTATTATCTTCCAATAATTAAAATGGATTTGAATAATAATATTAAAAAGCATAATTCGAACTAAAGAAAACAATGAGGAGGCATTTCAAAAACAGCAGAGGCTCGCGAATCTAGGACGCGCATTGTTCGTATCCTCTATAAATAGATTGAATCAAAGACACTTTGAAAAATGAAGGCATGAAGTCTATGTAGGCGGCAATAGGAGAGACAATGAGATAGACCGTCGCCTACAATTTTGTTCGGATTTCCGCTTTGCCTGCTCGTCTTCAGGTATGTTTATTTGATCCATTGTTTATGTGGTCCTTGGAATATGGTCTTTTATAAATGAACTCGCCATGATACGGTACAGAGGATGAATCATTTAGATTTTGGCTGGTCTTTTAATGTTACGGTGATCACCTCTGTGAACAAAATTAATGTCTTTGTTAATGTTAATTGTATTTGTATTGTCTTCGTAAACAAGATTAAGTGTTATAAATAAATACATGTATTCTAGGTTTCCAAGCAAGCTGCGGAAATAAGTAAAGTAATATTTTTGGTGATTGTATCCTATATAAGATATTTCAATTTGGTTTTAAATTATGCAAATCGATTTCGTCTAGAATTTTTCCTTGTTATTATTAATTATTCGTTTGCTACTTGCACTGGCTTCTGATATAACTTATCTTAAAATAAAACAGCTGCTTTATAATAAAATCATAAATCATCGACCATGAGATATAAAATTTACGAAGAAAATCTTAATAAAAAATATAAAAACATTAAATTTTTTATCGTTCAGAAAAGTATATGTAATCAAAGGGCAAAATTTTCTTTGGGAAATAGCAAATACGAATTTTTGGTAAGCCTCAAAAGTTGCGATAAGAGATATTCCAATTCATTAAAAATATACTGCTCTTTAGGTGAAATTCTAAGGTTGGAGGATGCTTCAATGGAATTCTGTGCCTCCAGTGAATAAAGGAGTAAGACGAGTTATTCCCTTTGGTTTTTATTGTACCATTGGATTCAGCTCGTCAAAATACACAACATATCAAAAGGTCATATCTCTAGCTGCGTCCTAACCCATTTTTTCGAATGACCCAAACGGTATAAGTAGGGTGTGATTAACGGTATAAGTTACCTTATCCATCATTTTAGGCAATCACAAAGGAACTATTCGTCTCGAGTCAAAAGTACCCACGAACACAAAGACGTATGTGTAGTTATACTTTTTGAATAAAGACTTAATTAATTTTGTTCCATGAGTTCTAACTCTATTTTAGTATAAACGCATTTGTGTCATTTTTCTAACATGAGCATAAAGGAACAACTCTTTTAGTGTCATTGGTTCAAGTGACGACATGAGACAGTTTCGCATTAATGCCGTGTTGCTATTGGTCTATTTGAATACCTACTGCACGGAAACAACACAAACTAGGTATTCCTTATTATTTTTCAATCGTATTTTCAATAAATCTGCAACAACAAATCTTTATATTTTTTAAAAAAGGTATTTATCAGTTAACTTGGGATACTAATATATTTCTATGGAAATTAACTATTTTTTTCAATAGATATTAAAATTACAGTTAACACATTAAGTGCATTTAATGATATTATACTCTTTGTTAATTGAATCATCTAAAAAAAGCCAACAAAAATGTTAAACTTATATTTTCTTCTTATAATTGGGTAAGTTTTTAAAAAATAACTAGTTTTTAATCTTTTTTAAAAAATTTAATCTAACTACAATAATACTATAGGTAGTCTATAATAGTCGCATAAAAAAAGTATTTATAAACAGTCTTGACAATTATGAATCAATATTCTCCGCATATAGCGTTTTAGCCACTGTGCTTTGGTAATTTGCCTTTTTTATAGGAAAAAAATCCGCAATATCGATACTTCTTTGGTCCTGCATTTTCGTAAACATATTATGGATACTCTGGTACCACATATTTTGAAAAAATTGGGCTATTGTCACGTAGAGTCTCTTCAAAGTGCGTGCCACAAGTCGTATTTGCATCCAAGGCACCTTCAAATCTGTGCTTAATTTTTTTATAAAATCTTTCGGCTCATTGTATTTTCTTTATTTATCTACATTATTTTGATATTATATGATATAGAAATTGTTAAAATTCCATATCATGCCGTAATATCGCCACTGACCACCTATAACTTTTCTTGTAAATGAACATACAGGAATATGGTTTTCGGGCTTCTCTTATCTCTTTATAGTGCTTGTATCCTCAATGTATACCACCATGACATATTCGGTTTTGCTCCGGACAACATTTTCAGCCACCCAATGCCCTTGCTTGGAGTCCAAATCCAGCGGAGGACAATAATCGTCATTTACTAAAATTGAAGGTTTTTCGTCCTAGTATAAAAGTTGTCTGGATCCCATTTTATACTCATTCTATAGTATGTATAATAACTATATCATGTGAAACGTGACTTAGAAAAAAAATATTCAAATAAATCACAAAATAAAAGTTTGAAACAATCTTAAAATTTACGAAAAGCCCAATTATACGTCAAAATGACGCACAACATCCTCTTTACAACAAAATGGCGGAATTTACCGGGATGAGCCAACTATGTACTGCTAGGTCTCGACGGCTAATAAGTTGGTTCTGGATTTTGCAGTGATTCGATGGTTAATATAGAAGAGAACATACGTCAAATTTACGTAGATTGGACTTCTAGGGTTAAATGCATAAATACCTAAATGTTGTTTTATTTTTATTATCTAATAACGATAAAAAGCCCGTTGATTTCATTCGTTTTTCAAGCTACGTGCATAGTTTTTCCACTTAAAGGCCTCAATTGAGTCATAAAGTACACAAATTTCAAGCATAATAAGTCACATCATTTCTATAAAACCAAAACTGCCAATTATATAAGTCGTGTTGTGCGATTATGAACATAGTGCATAAGGGCATAAGTCGTTATATTGCAAAGAGTATAAAAAAAATTATGTGAATACATTGAGTTATTCCATGAAGTACTCGTTCATAAGGCCACAACTACAAAAAAACATGAAAAAAGTATATTTATAGGGTTGTTACATTATGTGTTCATATGTAAAACTATAGTCTAACGTCATATCTTACCCATACAAGCTTAAAATTTTGAATTTATAAAGATTTAGTATTGATATATAGTTTTTTGTCTCTCCTGAAAAGTGCTGTTTTTGAGTTATTCCCTTATTCACTGGAGGCACAGAATTTTCTTTTTATTTATTTATATAGAAACTCTTTTAATCGTCTTAATTACTCATTTCATTACATATCACGGGTTATACACGTTAGGAGGCAAGTTTACACGTTAAGTAATTAAGAATTATAAGTTTACGATTAAAATTAAAATTATTGAAAAATTGAGTGGAAAATTATAAAATATTAAGCTTTTTGCTTATAAATTTTTGAAATCAATTTTCAATAACTTATTTCTTTCCACAAAGGCCAATTACCCTGATTGTAAAAACAGGCAGAACATTCGTTAATTAATAATACTTATTAAATCGATGTTCAATAATGTTGTAAGTAGGTAAAACATAGAATGAAATTATTTTTATGAGCTTGAAACGATAAGTCTGTATCTTAATATAGTCTGAAGTGTAATAATTCCTAGAGTTATCTTCATGTTACGGTATATTAATAGAATCTTAGTTGTAATAACGAATAGTATATCAATTTATAATACTCTTAAGCATTTAATATCAATTTGAACCCACCCATTATCCTTTCTGAAACCCTATACTGTTAATTAATTACGACATTATATACTTTTTACTAACTCATTTTCATCTTAACGTAATAAACGAACATATAAATAGTCATCTATCTCCATGTATATATTCAATAGTTATTCATCTCATTATAAGCTCCAAAAACGATTTTATAATTCGTAATTTACGAACTTAAAAATACTATTTATGGAAAGCTGAAAAAGCAGTAAAATAAATTCTACTATGATTTTGACATATCGTAGCTTATGTCTCTAATAATTCCTTCCTATCCTTCACACTAAAATGGCGTATTTTCCACGATTTGTAGCTATAGGTCAAGAAAAGGTTCAGCGGCTGGAATCTTAAAGTCCCTCGTGTGACATTTTCAAGAGAAACGCGTGATAACGTAAGGACTTTTTTGCCTTTGTGTTTTATGATTTTTAAAGTGTTGCTTATTATTTTAAGAGAACATATAAACTCTATGAATAGGTAAATTTAAGGCACTTTTAAATTATTTTCATGATAATAGAAGATTTAAATTCGTTGATTGGGTAATGTTATAAATATTTATTAAATTATAAGTCATAAGTAAAGAAACACTATGTTTTCACTGTAGACGTAAGTAGGTAGAGTTTTATAATTCCATTGAAACTTATATCTTTTACTTAAAATTTAAAACAAGATCTCAAAGTGGAGACAAATACGTTTCGCCACAGTCAGTTGAAGGCGCATTGTAGTGAGGAGTGACGTCCAGCAATCATTTCATTAGCAAGAGTATTTCATGAAATTTGCGTCAGATCCGACAGCCCTCAATCACACTCAATTTCATTGGTCCTCATTACACGGATCTCATCACGATTAATGTTTTCCTCTCCAACGAATGGACACCAGTTCCCTTTATACTGTCTAGTAAACCTATTTCACAAAACGAAGGCATTGAAGCAAAATGATTAATAAAGATAAGACGGGGAATGGCGGAGTCGACGGACAAAAAATTTTTTTTCGAGACCATCAATTTAATAAAGCAGTCAAATAAGTCGGGCGAGCTATTATTTTTGTAAAATACAGCCTTTCCGTCGCTCTTAAATGAGAACTCGAGATTAACCCTCTGAGTTTTGCCTTCAATTTTTCAGAGTTCACCAGCCGACTGCTCTTTTAATCTCGAACTATTATTTAAATTTTTTTGCGTGAATTTCGTTGATTTTGGAGAAATTGGAGCATTCGCTCACTATCAACTTTGTTTAATAGATTCCAAAGAAATTAACGCCAGTTAAACGAGTTACGACTTACTGTCTTACTGTAGTTATTATGGAGCAGACTGAGTTTAATTTTAATGTGGTGCTGGCTTATATTTGACTGCTTGAAAACTTGGAACAGCTTTACCTGGAATATTCAATGTGCAATACATAATATATACCGTTCTTTGGAGGTTCTGTAGGTAACCTATCTGTCAGTCTGTCTTGGAGCTTTGTCCGTGTTAAAATTAGGGATACAGTTCTGTTATAATAAAATATAAAACAAAGCATCTAGAAGAGATTGTTTTCAAATAAAGATATTCAATTTACAGAATAGTCCTAAATTCTAATTCTACAGTTTTCTTTTAAACGTTTTAAAATCCCTTTGAAATTATAATGATTCATTCTTATTTAGTTTATGTAAAATGTACATATACTAATTCAATAAATTGCACACATCAGTGAACAGATATCGGGTTAAATAATCGCTTTAGATAGTCCTCGTTCCGGAAGAGAACAACGAATGGGTTTCCTTGTTCATTGTTATCCAATTAATTGATTTCTTTATTGCTCTCTGATAAGACAATTGGTGAATTTGTTCATTAAAATAAATAAGAAACTTTTTTTGGGTTGGATTAAGGTTTTTGTTGTAGCATATGGAATATGGATAGTTAGATAATTCTGTCTTCATTTTTGAAACTTGACAATTTTTTTGTACTCTCTTTTAAATAATGAAGTTTAATATTATTATTTTGATTACGAAGAATCTTTTCAATTTGTAAATTAATATTTAATTTCAATAAATCTTAAAACTTTTAAGTATGTAAAAGATTATTCAAACTAAAAAATCAGTATCATTATTGAACACAGCATTAGTATTTCAACTTTACTAAAAGCGTGTTAGACGAACTTATTTGATTCTATAATTTACTTAACTTCTTCTCAGTTTGCTTTAATGAGTTCGACCTTCTTGGAGAAGGGCAAAGAAATTTCTATTTAATTTTATTTTAATAATTAATTCGGCTACGAGTTACCAGTATTCAAGGGCAATTAAACGAATATAGTGAACTAGCAACACGCCATTGCTTCGTTTTGCTTTTTAAATTTAAAATTCTGGAACTTATTTAATTCAATCAGAAAAGTTACATTCGTTGTATGGGTGCATTTTTAACTTATAAAGCCTGAGTTGTAACTATGAATCTACTTATACCAACAGAAAAAAATAAAATTTTCAGCAGAATCTGCGGAACGAAAAATATTGCCAATTTCGCACTTTAAATTAGTAGTTATTTTAATTGATTTCTTACCTAAATTCACAGTAGGAAAGAAGTTTCTTCTATTTGTTAATAAAAAATATAGAGCTAGAGAGAGAGAGACGCCTTCAGATAAGTTTTCTGTGGTACATTTTTTGAAATTTCATGAAAATCTATTTGTTTTAATAGTCGATTGAGAAATATTTTATTGATGGTATGCGAAATTCCAAAAAGTTCATGTTATTTCATCATCAAAAGAAATCTTAGAACGTACCATAATCGTAAACTTTGTACCTCTCCTAGAGTTAGAAGCCAGTCTCGAATATATAGCGCCCCTGAGCCATGACTAACAAGGCTACGTAACTAAAAGCAAAGTCGCGGGCCCCAACTAGTATACACTATACAGTTAACTAAACCAACTTCATCTACAATATCATACTTGGTAACAATATCAAAGCTGTTAAATAAAACTTAATTGAAACGTCAGTCGTGTGGCGGAGTGTCTGAAAAGTGAAAAATGGAAGATTGGAGCGGAATTGTTATTTTAATACGGGACTCTCTTGTAAAAATGTTGGGAGAATATTACGTTTAATACCGAATTATTATCGTGGGCTTGATTATTTTTAGAGGTGATAATTAATTATTTGTAGAGACGAGGTAGGGATAAAATTTTGTACATACCTATAAATAAAATATAGATATTAGTTTGTACATTTTTTATTGATAAATTCCTCTTGAAGACTTAATAGTCTTTAATAAACAAATAAAGAATTATTATTTCAAACGGTTGTCTAAAATAAAAACTTTTACACATGATGTTAATATTAAACATAGAACAAAGGTTAAGCACCTATTATTATAAAAGATAATGAATATTTCAGCATAAGACAATATGTACGATATTAATATTTTTATCTATACTAATATTATAAAGCTGAAGAGTTTGTTTGTTTGTTTGTTTGTTTGTTTGTTTGTTTGTTTGTTTGTTTGTTTGTTTGAACGCGCTAATCTCGGGAACTACTGGTCCGATTTGAAAAATTCTTTCGGTGTTAGATAGCCCATTTATCGAGGAAGGTTATAGGCTATATATCATCACGCTACGACCAACAGGAGTGGAGCCACGGGGGTGAAACCGCGCGGAGCAGCTAGTGAAATATAAAAAGCAAGGCGTCAAAATATAACGTAATTTATTTAGAATGCCACCATATAAAAAGGAATAAAGAGCTTCCTGCACTTTATCTTTACGACCATACAATATTATTTCGACTGGGAGCGAGAATAATAAAAAATATACGTTTTAAAAATTATTGCCCAGAATAAAACACATGGGTTCAATAGGGTTTAATTTTGTATGCAATTTTCAACAAATCAATTTCCACAGGGGTGAGAACTTACCTTAGCTCACGTTATATTTTGACCCAATTTTTGATTTTGCCGGTAATTGAAATAAAGTTCAATGTGAACAGTCGGTGTTCAATTTCTTGTTCAGACAGGGCTAATTGCTTTGAATTTGTTGAACATGGTTCACTTGAAATTATGGCGGTACAGTGCTATTCAAATAATTTGTTGCTAGAAGCTATTATTTATGCAACTAGACTAAACGCAGAGGACAATTTAATAGTTCCAAAAATGCATTGTTATGTAAACGAATACAAGTTAAATTGTAGAGGATTAATGTGTCTCAATTGTTTGAAATCTAATTCAGTAAAAACAGTTGATTTTGCTGGTGTTCGTTATTTGTTTCAAAATGTTTTGATATCTCTTGTCATATTGTATTAAGGGTTACATTTTCGTTTATTTTCTATTTCGTTTTTATGATGTTAGCACAGATCTACACGATTTAGGTGGTCTTCTTCGAATGTCTGCTTTTTAAGAATCTTCTAACGTATACGAGAATTATTTTGGTAAGATAGTAAAGCGCGTCACACACGGTGAAGATACTATAATATTTTATCTTAAGATACTGTAATATTTTATATTACAGTATCTTAAGGTATCCGGTATCAGCGTTCTGACCATCATTTTTCTTTTTGTCATTGCGTACTAAGACCCCTGTAGAACCGCCATCCTGTTACAAATGACCCGAAATTTTGTGTCAGTGTTTCGGGTCATTTGTAACAGGATGGCGGTTCTACAGGGGTCTTAGTACGAAATGACAAAAAGAAAAATGATGGTCAGAACGCTGATACCGGATACATAATATAAAATACAAAATATTACAGTATCTTAAGATAAAATATTATAGTATCTTCACCGTGTGTGACGCGCTTTATTCTTAGTACAGAGATTATTTTTAGTATTCAATAGAAAAATCGGCCTATGAATTATCAACGTGATTTTAATATATTACAATATTATATTAAGTTGGTCTCAAAGCGTTTTTGGCGTCTTTAATAAACAATTAAATAACGTAATAATACCTGCTAGCATCTTTCAAGTGAAGTGAATACATTTACCCACGTTATGACGTGTGGTATAGTGCTTCTACACAGTTTCATTCAATGATTCGGTCTCATAGAACGGCGTACGATAGCGCGCGTCAGAGCGTTGCGACGTTGTTAGCGCTATGACGCGCGCTAAGAACGCGTTCCATATGACAAAGCCATTATTCTGTGAAAAAGTTTAAAGTATCCGTGACAATGCTAGTAAATAATTCCGCTGTAACCCGTCACGTCGCGCGAGAGCGTGACAGGTAGTAAATAGTATCAGGGCATCCACATCCCTCATTTCGAATGCATTTTGCATCGTGTGGATTTCAAACGTCAATACCGTCACAGATATATTTGTATTTTGTAGCCTTCGTATATCCTGTTGAAATTGTTCAATTCGCTGTGGATTTAGCTGGCGTTAAATTTAAACGGCAATTGGGTGCGACGGATTAGTCGGTAATAGTTTTGGTGGGATGTTCTTGATAGCTGGTAAAGTGGTATAAATGTAAAATATACGGTTTTTGTAGCTATATTTATATCGATTGTTGTTGTATGGGAGATTATAGTTCGTTATATGTTCCATGTTTTGCCATCTTCTCAGTTATAGAAGATTATTATTGATATTATATACGTTATTTTCTGTAAATTATGTATGGGCTTTTCGTTCATCTTAACAGTAAAAAAATAAATAAAATATCGAAGAGATGTTATACATATATTTTGCTAATTTCAGGTTCAATAAAGGGCCTATTGCTATAATCTGAGCTGAATCCATTCCGTTATTCCTAAGAAATTCCACTTGAAGAGACCTAATAACGTCGTATTTAATATATTGTGGACTAACGAAGCTATTGAAATATAAAATCTCTATATTTTCGTACAAGTCTACATATACAGATGATATGAATTTTATGTGTTGCTTTTTTAGAAAAATAGTGTGTATTTCAGATGCAATAAAACTGACTTTAAAAAAATATGCAAAAGTAAAACGCAGAGAAGAATTTAAACGTTTATTTTTAGATTCTCAAGCTCATATTCAGCTCGCGTTTTCTTTTACGTATATGTAAAGCCTTTCTAAAAGAAAAGCAGACGTCTAGACCAATCCAATGACAATAATTTATTTCGCATAGTTGCATGCACGAGCTAAGAGAGTGCAACGTTGGGTGTAAATTGTATAAAGAATATTCTAGAATGTTTGATAGACACGAAATTTCGTGCAAGACGGATCTTGGTTTTAAATAAAATAAATTATGTATTATGCAGCATGCTGTTATTTTATAAAATATACATATTTGTAAAGTATAGAGAGTACAATTAGTATAATTCTAAATCAAAAAGCTTGTATCCAAGATAATTTAGTAATATTCAAGTTCAGAGCAACCTTACTCACTGTGTCGACATGATAATAATAAACATAAATAACTTCACAATATTTGTTTATTTTCGTACATGTCCTTTATTAATATGGTTGCCTGGAAGAGATTGCTTTAAGCAATAAGGCCGCCTTTTGTGCACTTACCGTATTCATGTTTTTTTGTTAAATTATGTTTTTATTACTGGTACTTGTACAATAAAGTGTCATAAATAAATAGAGAAATAAAAAATATTTGCTCACTGTTTAAATGTTACCTAGATCAAAGTAAAAAATGGCGGGTCACTAGCTTATAAAGGCACAATTATGCTTTAGAACAAAACTCGATCCTCCCCTTTGTTGTCATCTGAACACGTGTCATTCAGTCTTTTGTTCCAAGCCTTATGTATTTTAACTGCTTTCTTTTTAAAATTAAAAGAACATCGTGCCATAAAATAAAAAAGTTCAGATACGACAACTTCATAATAACATTCTATTGTTATAAGCAAAGTTTTAATGAGGCCATAATGCACTTTTATATAAAGATGCAAATAATATGAAAATTTTTTATAAAATTGCTCTGTATGGAACAATAAGCAGAATAAATGATAACGGCTGTTTGGAAACATTTAAAGTAATTATTATTTCATTCTTTAGTATTCTGAGGAATAAAATATGTACAAACTAAAACGCGGAGCTGCAAGTTTATTTCAAAGCTGTAGTCCAGATTAACAAAATATAAGCTCTACTTTAATAAATTACATATGTTGTTCTGCACCACGAATATGTATTTGTGCTAATGTGTGATTGGTTGTGATTACATTTTTAAATTCAAACATAAACATAATCGAAAACCGACTTATTATTTTGTATTATGAAGCTAAAATCATAACTAATCTTTGCTATATATTTCTTAACAAGGACGATAATTTTGTGTATTTTCTCATCTTTGATGTACCTACTCCAATTATCTTAATTTAAAATAACATGATAGAATCCCTGATTAATGGAGAGATACCGTAATTATGGCCACTGTACCGTATCTTTATAGCAAGGAAAGTATGTAATTTGATGAAAATCCGTCAATCTATCGACATTCGTCTTTGACCGCTCTCAGCTCTTGACCTTTACTGACACAAAACATAGTATAAAGAGAGAAGTAGGCCAACTCCCGGCTTTTAGGAGCGCATGGTGCCTAAACTCGCGAGGCGGTTGTCACTTGTCACATTGATATCTACACTAATATTATAAAGAGGAAAACTTTGTTTGTTTGTTTGTTTGTTTGATTGTAATGAATAGGCTCATAAACTACTGGACCGATTTTAAAAATTCTTTCACCATTCGAAAGCTACATTATCCACGAGTAACATAGGCTAGGTTTTATCCCGGAAATCCCACGGGAACGGGAACTATGCGGGTTTTTCTTTGAAAACGCGGGCGAAGCCGCAGGCGGAAAGCTAGTTTTAAATAATTGTATAAACAAACACCGACCGCTCACAGCAATGGCGCGGCCATCACGAGAACGGTCCATGATTAGGAACCGAGCACTGATGACACAAATTATTTGCACCACTTTATAGCGAAAGAAACCAAAGAGCAATTTTCCTATGAATTGTACATTGTATTTCTGGCTTCTCCAATGCAGTTCTAATATTAATCAGTTATATTATATCAATGTGGAACATTTTTGAAGAGTACACTTCAAATTAGATTCTAAATACCCATTTGGGAATTTGGGAAAGGGACTCGATTTTAATACACCAACCCTGAACTCTAGTACAATATTTGACGTGTTCTGATCACACATCGGGGAGTATTGAGCAATTCGCGCATGTTGATGTTTCGCGTCACGATCCCCTGTGATTAATTACCAGCAAACTGTACCTTGTGACATGTATGAAAACAGCGCAGATACGGGAAGGAAGCCTGTAGAGTCTATCAATCATTTTGATACTGAGATTTTATTTGACGATATGATTGGCGGTCAGTTTATTGACCTCGTATCGTGTTAGGGCAGCAATTATTGAATTGGGATCCGCAGACACTAAAGGTTTCGTGTGGGGTTCCGTATAAAACTTACCAGGGTTTTGCAATAATATTTATAATTAATGTGAACATATGTTTTGTCGCGTTAATAGGTTAGTGAGAAATAAGACTCGCGTGTAAGCACGTCTATTACCTACAGGTACTCTACTTAGATAATACTAATGAAATACTGTAGGATCATTTATGGCTTTAAAAAATTCTGTCAATCAACTAATTAAAAAAAAAAAACTTATTTTATTTCCAATAAAACATGTCAAGGCGGCCATTATTGATTTCTTTTTTCAATAGCCGAATTGTGTTATAACATTACTTTATTTCGTTTCAAAGCTAAACGCACGTCAAACTTTTGCTTTGGTATTATACTCTAACATACATTTGCGTATTCTAGTCATTTGCAACGCGAAATGCGTCATACAAATATCAAAAGAAATGAGGTCAAAATAAAAATCAGTTTACAATTGTATTTTATATGAATGTAAATGTACATTAAACCTTAATTGTTTCTTCTGTAAATGAGTTTTCGATGGCTGTACAAATTATGTGGTATCGATCTTCTTTTCGATGAGATTTGAAAACCTTAATTCTATTCTTCCTATTTCCATGGCAGAATAGTACAAAGTATATGTTTTTCTTGTTAAATGGCTCCAACTGCGAGACGCGTAGTTGATGCAACTATCCATGTGGTTCTAGATCTTTATGTATTAAAAAATACGGAGAATTGGGTCCTGTTTACTGATTGCCTTGTTTCAAGACAATCAAACGTTCATCGTTCTCAAACATTATTGAGCATTTTGAGATCAATATCAAACATTTATTCATTCGGCTATCATTCTTTAAGAAGCCACTTTGAATCGTCATAATGTATAATTTAATATTTACCACCAATTTGGAAAGCAGTTTCTCCAAAGATCAATCAGCAAGAAACTTTGTATCTAATACATGAACCTATGCATATAAATAGTGAAGGAATTCGTTGACCAGAATTTAGACTAGCCTAGAATATACAGTTGCTTCTCAGCATCTGTTTCATTTATTATTAATGAATAAACTTGTTCTATTTATTCACAGTCTGTGAAGCAAAACATTTTCACGCAACGGCATGTCCAAGACCAAAAAGTTAGACGATATATGATATCCTGAACCCGACATTTGGGCAATTTGATGAATTATAGCTTAAAATAAGAGAAATGTAAATTAATACTATGTCTTTATATTTTATCAAGTAGTTAATTTTAACAAAAAATCATATTACTAATGGTTTACAATCTGTATAAAATCGCAGGCAATTTTTATACGGATCAAAGATTACACCTTATAGCCATATTATCAAGGAACATATTTCCATAACTTTATAAAACACCGATGGAACTTGTGTGTTGTAAAACTTTCCAACTTCCTATAGGAACAAGGTAACCGGTCCTTTACCTTTCAATAAAATAAAACTTTCCCAAGTTGTTTAATTTTACTGGCTATACTGTTTCACCTCCAAATTGAAATTCACGTTTAAGCGTCAGCTTCGCTGACTTCAAAAATATTATTCGATTTTGCCTCGTTAGGTGTGCTTTCTATTCCATCGGGACAGGGGCTTTGTTTTATGTTTGTTTTGTTCAAACAAATGGGTTTTAGGATTATAGAAAGATGTAACTTTATAAGATTGTCACGAAAATAGAATGAGATAAAGGTAATCATTATTTTTGCAGAGGATGGTGGAGCTAATGGACAATATGTGATCCTTTAAATTTTTTCTTGAAAAATTTCTGAATGTCACATTTTTGATACTTACAATTTTAGGTAGTGTATTTTTAAGAGAGATGTTGAAGTTTCCATGCATATTATTGTAGTGTAATGTGTTAATGTGTTAATTTGTTGTGATATAATATAATGCGAACAGTGCGTTTTTGGTTAGGTTAAGATTTATGTATAAGTAGAAATATTGTTATAATTTAAAAAATCGGAATTATCAACACCCTAACAGCCTAACACCCAATAACTTGAAATAAATGAAAGATTCGATTCAAGCAGAAATTGACATATACTATCCCCTATACAAAATACTCCATACAATCGTGTGATCTAATTGCAAATGGCCATATTTTGGCTAGCAATATTAAAAATATAAACGAGAACACTTTTATTAAACATATTAATTTTAAAAGCAAAATAACACGGCCACAATAATTATAACGTCGACTCATGCTGAAATAATTATTACACGTGTTTACACGAAGCGAAAGCTTTATTGTATTACTAGCTTTCCACCCGCAGCTTCGCCCACGCAGTCAAAGAAAAACCCGCATAGTTCCCGTTCCCGTGGGATTTCCGGGATAAAACCTATCATATTTCCCGGCGTAAAAAGTAGCCTATGTCCTTTCTCGGGTATCAAAATATCTCTATACCAAATTTCATGCAAATTGGTTCAGTAGTTAAGGCGTGATTGAGTAACAGACAGACAGACAGAGTTACTTTCGCATTTATAATATTAGTATGGATTCCGATCACGTTTCACTTTGACTTATTATTCCAATTTTATTTTATTCTTAGTAATATAGTTTTTACTTTAGGAAGCATGTTTTATATTTTTATTTATTGGAAAAAAAAAGGAACAAAAACGTTGCGTACTAACAATAAACGGTTGCACGCATTAAGAAAAAAAATTGCATACAAAAACATATGTAAAAAAATATAAAAAGAAAAAGTTATAAAGAAATAAATAACAAAGAAACTTTAAGGGTATATTTTAGGTATTTCACTAAAAACATAAGAATAATTTCATCGCTTCTCGGCTTTTGATTAAGATCAAAGTGTAGAAATTAAAGACTTTTAAACGCTTTTTATAGCGTAGTCATAAAATGATATATAATCAACAAATAGCGTTTTATTTCCTTGAAATAGTCTCTAATTTCTAAATGTATAATATTTATTTAATATTTTACATATTTCGATGTATGTAAATCAATTATTACGAAATCAATATTTCTAATAGGTATAGATGTATTTTTTTAACCACAAAGTTTACATTCTAAATAAAAATAATACCCAAAAATTATGTAAAACCGTTTAAGCTGTTAATTTCAAACGATAACTGGCCTTGAACTGAGCGCGATTCCAATTCTATTTTTGGCGGATTCAGTGGTTTCCTTCAATTTAATTAAAAAATTTCGATCCCTGCTTATGCTTCGAGCCTATGCTAATAGTAAAAGTTTAGTTCAAACTCACTTGAGCGGGGATTACCCTAAGTTCTTAGTGTTTTCATGAAAGTGTAGGATAATGTTCTCGATATTTGAGGAATTATGACGCGTTTGTCACTTTTGTAGTATGAACCGTAAGTGCCTTTTCACACGTACCGGTAGCCGGGTAGCCGGCGCCGGCTACCCGGTGGTGAAGTGTATGGGCATGGTACATAGCTTTCACATGTACCTGCGTAATTTATCCGGCAGGCGGTTGCCGGGTGCGCGCCGGAACCACCACTGTGTGTCCGGTCGCCGGGCATCGGTTAGCCGGCGGCCGAACTGACAGTGGTGTATGGAACACGCAACTAGCTTTCAGACGCGCCGGCCAGCCAGTCGCCCAGGTACAGTCTGCGAGAGTACGCGCGTGCGTAGTTCTGTCGCACGCTCGATATAAAAGCCAGATTGCAATTATTTGTTCACGGTTCATCTTTGAAACTATAGAACGAGACTGTACTCTTGTCGGCTCTCTAGCCGATACTGCCGGCATCAACCGGGACATGTGAAAGCTTATTTGATACCGGGTATCCGGCGCCGGCTACCTGGCAACCGGTACGTGTGAAAAGGCACTAAGGGTGGTTTTCGTTTATCAAATGTTTTTAAATATTATGTTTAACATTTTGCATGCCTTTTATCTTCTTTTATTATTTTGATGTATGATGAACCTGATTACTTATGTCAATAAATGGCATGTTTTTAATATGCGTGCATAATCCATACTTAATATTATAAATGCGAAAGTAACTCTGTCTGTCTGTCTGTTACTCAATCACGCTTAAACTACTGAACCAATTTGTATGAAATTTGGTATGGAGATATTTTGATACCCGAGAAAGGATATAGGCTACCTTTTATTGCGAAATATGTACCACGGGCGAAGCCGGGGCGGACCTCTAGTGTGAAATAAATGTAATAAATCTAATTTTATTATCAGCTGTACTTTAAATGTAAGAAAATTAAAACATACTTTCTTAAAGAATGCTCATTTCCATGAGTTTTGTGAATGAAATTGAATATAATATATCGAAAATTGAAGTGGACTATTATAAACTATAAGATATATCGAAAAATTAAATAAAGAGCAATGAGAAATAACAAAAGAAACAAATAACCCAGAAGACAACATTTAAATCCTTAATTCCTCCTCCTAACGCTGTTGTCTTGATGTTACCCCAAACAAAGATTCATTCGGGCAATTAATAAAGTTTCATGAGAAAATGTTAAATACAAAGCGCCAGTTAAATTGTGACCGAAACATTTATTCGGTTACCAACTTCAATTAAAATATTTCACGAACGGTAATGGACTATTGACATTTTTCGCTTTTAGCCATAAAGCCTTGTCATCGTTTCGCATCTCATGTTGGTACAGAGATTTCATAGTTAAAATTAGCAATTTAAAACCTTCATTCAATTTGATTAAATACCAATACATGAAAAGAACAATCTGTTTGGAGTTTCGAATGAAATATTTATCAATGCTATATTTTATTCTTTAAAAACAATACCGGTTCGTCTGTATTGACTATTTACTTGTCTTTAAAGCGCTTGAAGGCTACAACTCCGTAAATACATTTTTGATATTATAAAAATCTGAATAGCAAGCAATGATATCCCTTTGAAAAGACATAAATTAATGAATTGTAAAAAGCTATTTTCGCGAGTTAGTTATCTTTATACGCTTACGTAATTTAATGAAAACTATATTATACCTAATTGTCTTTGATTAAAATTGAAAATATATAATGTAAATGTAGTACGCTCACTATAAATTCTATACGAGTAAAGTTTCTTTTAACTACCCTCCACGTTCTGGCACTGTACCAAACACATTGGATGCCTCTTTGAATCGTTCAACAAATACGCATATTACGCAAGCCATGTAATTAATTAGTAGTGAATATTACTTTGAACAAAAAATAAGATGTAGAAAAAAAATTAAGCTTAGGTACCTGTACCTACAGCTTATTTTTTAACCATAGTTATGTTTAAAACGGTTAGCAAGTTTGTTTGTCAGTCTATCTGTTGAGGTTTCAGTTTTGTTTATAGTTGCGGTATCGGATGAATTTTTATATAAATACCGATATACCCTTAGGGATTTCGGCTAATCTTGTTCCTAAGATAAGGGATAGAAATTGTCTAGGGAGTGGCTATAGCGCGATGACGTAGGTACACCAAATTCAAGCTACAATTATTTATAAATCAAGGTTCCATTTATATTTTTAATGAAAATTCCTTTAGACATCTTAATTTCAGGGATGTTAGGAATCTCAATATTAAAACAACGAATGACATTATATGTTTTTATTTATAGTTATTATTATAATTAATTTTTTGTCAGTCTCATACTTTCTCTGATATAAAATTTCTGAACGAAAAAGCTAAAGACTAGATAGCAATATTCGATTATGTGACAAAATGTAGGCCGTGTTTGTAGGTTCAACATTGTGTACATTGTAACTTGTATGACGGCCAAATATGTTCTACTGACCCTCTGTACATGACGCAAAGCGCTTACATTATTTGCCAAAATATTATAAGCATCAGTTGAATTATTTTTACGTCTAAATAGAAGAATTAATGATAATGTCATTTAATGTTCCTTATCTATTTATACAATTAAAATATAACAGAATATAATCTAAAATGTAAAATAAAAAACATCACCACTTAATCTCTTATGTTATATTTGGTTCTTGCAAAGCATATTTTAAAAGAGCTCACTGACACTACTCACATATTAGCTTCTTTACATAAATTAGGAAGCTCTGGTAAGCTTTGTAGCCAAAGAGGTTCATGTAAAAATTCGTCTCTTGTGAAAAAGCTACGTAAAAGCTTTTGAGAGCAGATAAAAATAGCATATGTTGCGCAATTGCTGAGTGTAGTACAAATTAGTGGAGTCGGATCTTGCCAAAATAACCGGCTGGGGAATTAAAAAGTAGACGTGCTTATTACGATATAAAAGTATATTAGGTTACTTCAGTAAAGAATACACTGCACCAAATTGCATGCTAATTTTATAAAGCGGACAAAAAATGAAATTTTGTACAAATATTTGTACATCTAAAAAAGTACTTTCAAAAACACTTGTAACTAGTTTTCAAACAATGTTTTTGTCAAGATTTCAAATTCTATTTTCATCTGTTGAAACACAATTTGAGAGGAGCATGTTTGACACATGAATTCCAGATATTTTGAAACATTCTCGTGCTCTCGTGTCGAACTCAGTCCGGGAGTGTAACGCAAACACCAATAAATCAAAAGATCTGTTTTATGTGAGGGGTTTCAAAAGTTTACAAGTTGAGTGTTTTTCAGTGGAATACTATGATAATTTTCTGTGAAAATACTAGTTGAAAATAGTCGATAGTGGGAGTGTAGATATATCGTTGCGTAATTTTTTGTTCGAAACTGCTATATGGGGTCGAAAGAGAACGGATTCGATTATTTACTTAGTGAGGGTAGTTATGGCTATATGCATTTGCTGATCGGTAGATTAGTGGGTTAACCAAACATAGCCACAGTATATTAGTTGAGGCACAAGTGGTTAAGTGGTTAAAAGCTTATACTCGGTTGGATAGTTGTGATACAAAATATCTTTCTTATTGTCGAATACATAACACATTTAATGTTAAATATTATATTGAAATATAGATAAAGCAAATAGAGTTGTTTGTTAGTACAATTCAACGGTAATATAATAGGGAAATCTGAAACAAGCGATTTCTATCAGTATACATGGCAACCAAAGAGTTAATTATCACTTCTGAAACACGATTTGAAGCGTATGTAAATATAATTGTCCGCCTCAGGGAAGTAGATAAATTGACAAAGTTGACATCCTTTGACAAAGGCAACAAGGTCCTGGTATAACCCGTGGCTATATTCGTACGTTTCAAAGTAAATCTGTAAAACAAACAATATATAGAGCTGCGGTAGCGGAAGATGGGAACATTTTTATTAGACGTGTGTTGACGGACGGTGCGACCTAATTATTTTATATTGTTCTTGGATACAATATAAATATTGTACGGGTTTTTTGGTTAACGTAAAGTTGGATTTATGTATTTTTGCTGTGTTGGTTCTAAGTTTATGTTTTCGAAGAGCTTAATTACATTATAATGAAAATAATTGTTTTAATTGTAAGCGGATACAAGAAAGTCGCATGATACTTTATATTTAATCACCAATTTTAATTTTAAAAATTTATGCTTAATACAAGTTAAAAATATAGAGACGTAAGTAGATAGATATATTTTCTAAGTTGTTCTTACGGTGTAGCAGTGACGTAGCCTTTGACTGGAAATAGCTACGAAGTTCACATCGTCTGGCTTATCACAACTCTATGCACAGTAAAAGCATGAGAATATTAAATTATTTATTACTTTGAACGTATAGAACATAAAAGTGATTTATTGTAGAACATTTTGTTTGAACAGGTGATCGCGTATATCATCCAAATGAATTAAGGGTTAACCCTGAACCGCGTCATAAATTGGGTACAATTCAAAATTATCCAAACCGGATTGGCTAGCGATAGATATTTCGGATGTCCTATAGTTCAGAGCCCTAGCGTGGATCGACCCTCGTAGATATTAAATCTGGAAGCGGCGGCACTTGGTCCGGAATTCCGATTGTAGTTGTAGTGATCCATGCTCAGACATTTGCGCACGTTGGAATGTATAAGTGGTCAAATCGACCCCTCTGTATAGTTGGGCTTGTTAGTGGCAGTTACGGGTTAGATACAATGGCCGTGATTTATTGTGGTATTGTTCACACTCCTGCGGATTGTAAACAAAGGTTTTATTGCTTAGAGTGTCTATTTGCGATTTAGATACTCAGTTCGGGCAATGGATGTTTTTAAATAGTTTTATTAATAACTAGCGGTCCGCCCCGGCTTCGCCCGTGGTACATGTTTACGTTTTCTCTACATAAGAACCATCCTCGTACTTCAAGGAATATAATAAAAAAAGAATTATCGAAATCGGTTCAGCCGTTCTCGAGTTATGCGCTTACCAACACATTTTGCGATTCATTTTTATATATATAAGATATCATATTTAGAAAATATGAAATTGGTAATTTTTCATAAGTTGTCAATTCTATAACAAATCTCTGTCTTTAGCTTATATAAACCGGAAAATATAATTAAACATGTATAAATTAATTATCAGTATTGAGCAAACTCTGACCCTTTATTACTTAACGCTCCACGCGTTATGCAAAACACACATCAGCTCCAAAGGTTTATTATTCAATTTCATTAACTCGATACTATTCAGCCCTTATAGGTACTTTAAACAATTAAATCATATAAGCAAAATATTCGATTACATTCGTAACGTGATCCGTTTTTAAATAACGTAATTTGTTTACAAATTTGTTCAAACACAAATATCAAAGTGGTAGGTAATTAATAGCTATTTGACTGGTTGGTAGCAACCCTGCCTTTGACGCCAGAGGCCGTGGGTTCGATTCCCACCCAGGGCAAATATATGTGTAATGAACATCGATATTTGCTTTGTTCTGGGTGTTAATTATAATTATAATATATTATATAAGTATATATTTTAAAATTATACGATATATATCAGCCATTTGGTTTCAACCAAAAGCTGTGTATGGGATCAGATCGTGTCGTATGTGAAAAACGTCCTAAAATATTTATAAATTGCTATAAATAAAGCCAATTTGTTACATTTATTATGAAGCTATTGTTTCAATTAAGGCAGCTATTCACGTCAGCGGAGTGCCTTACCTCTACATAATATCTCTCATGTACAATTTATGGTATAATTAATACGCTTGAAGTTATCATTTTCTGTTCTATAATTATGAATTGAAGCTACCGCGTGAGAGAGTTGTCAGGCTTATTTTTTATTGCAAAATAATATTAAAACCACAGGAAAACTGTAGTTGTTATATTATGTAGAAAATAAAAATGATTACTCTTTCTTTTACTGAAAACGTCTTGAAAACTTCTCGAATTCTTGGAATCTCTAGTGCAGGCAATATACTTTTTGATTTTTTCGTATAATTCAAAGCCTATTATATCATCACTTTATTGGCAACATTAATCAGGTTTCGGGAGATATTTTAGCGAAGTTAATTGGCATTTGCTTACATTTACGCTTACAGAGGTGTATGTAACCTGAAATTACGCTCCGTATATTCGTTAGTGAGATAGTGTTGTAAAACCAATTAATTTTTATCTAACTCATATATATTAAATTCTCGTGTCACAATTTTAGTCTGCATACTCCTCCGAAACGGGTGGACCGATTCTCATGAAATTTTCTGTGCATATCGGGTAAGTCTGAGAATCCGCCAACATCTATTTTTCATATGTACCACGGGTGAAGCCGGGGCGGACCGCTAGTTAAATATAAATTTTGTTTCTGTACCCAGTATCTCTAATATATAAACTAGATTTTTAGATTATCGCAGTTAATAAATTAGTTTAAGAGAAATACAAAACAGACATTAAATGGTCAGATTTATGTTCAACTAAGGGCCGATTTTTTAATGCTTGGACATTCGTCGAATAATGTATAAAACTACCATTTTAAAAACGTATTCTAAGTGCCCGTATTTGACAGTTTACGTGACATTTTAATATTATCGTGTAATATTTTATTGGACGGATAAGTTTTATCCAAGCAATGAAAAATCGGCCCTAAATAAAAACTTTCATGTTATGTTTAGATATTTTAATTTCCTTGTTCAAACAACACACACTTTTGACATTATAAAAATTTAACCTAAAAAGCTCAAATCCAAATCTCTCTTCCTCAATTTAAACAATTAAATATTTCAATCCCGAAATGCAGAATTACGGTCTAGTATAGTAGTAGAACTGTCTAATAGCTGTTAATAATGGTTTCTGAATCCAGATCGAATTTGTAACGGAAGGACATGTGCATGATCGGAGTTACAACTTTGCTAATTTGTTCCCGAATTTTCGTCCGAACCTCCGCAGAGGTTTAACCGCAAAAACGCTCGTAAACTTAGATTAACTGGTCCGTAAAGGTTGATTTTTACATCTGTGCATTATTAAGAGGTTTAATTTGTTTGTTTGATCTGTGGTTTCGGTTGGAAACTATTGGAGCTATTCGAAAAGGTTCTTTTATTAACACACATGTAGGTAGCATTCCAGTATATGTTCGTTTATCTTATTTATTTTGCTGGAGTCATTCAATAAAATGAATGAATAATAGAAATAATATGAATTCATATTGGGGTCATAAATATTTTTAGGCTTTTAATTTCAATGCCACAATTTTGCAGATGGAATAGCACACAATGCAAAACATATTATGAGTAGATAGATTAATAATAATTATATGCATTCTATTACATTTATCCTCTTATCACGCTATCCCATTGTGTCAGTCCGATATCTTAAAACATTTATCCTAAATGAGAAATACATTTATCACCAGATAGAACCCCATAAACATAATAACAAATGCTATAAGGCTATGCTAAAGCAATTCATTTGTTACTAAGAGATAAAAGCGCTCATTAATTTCCTCCCATCAATAAGCTGAAAGACTTCGATATCATAAAATATTGATTCCATAACTTTTTTATTATCTTCTCTTAACTCGATGGTACTTAAAGATGTTTTCCAAAGTATTCGATATGTTTGAAAATAGCACTATTGTGATCATATTTTCTGTATAAGTATGAAATTATAATGAATGATGTGGGCTGAATTTAATTGAAAGTTTTCATGAATTGATATTTTTTTATACAAGAGATATTTTCGTTTTTTTGAAGCGACATAGTTACGCCATTATTATTAATTGTAAGAATACAATGCATATCGTGTACCTACCTAATTTTATCAACCAGTAAAATATAATATTGAATCTGAATGGAAAGTTAGAAAAATATTAATAAAGAACTATAAATATTTTTAGATCTTTATTTGCTTTACATATTTTAAACAAGAAAACTTATAGCCGTTATTCTTATATATAAATATCGAGAAAATTGTATGATCATCGATTTTTAATTTTTTTTTTAAGTATAAGTGAAGTACAGGATCTCCTTTTTTTTAATTAGAATTATAAACATTACTTCCAGTATATCACATGTTACATAATTTTACCTTATAAGTTTACGAAATCTAAACGAAGCAGGATAGGATTTATTTTATGATTGGGGAGTAAATAAAGTTTTAGGGCTGTGTGAATTCATGAAAAATAAATGAATACAAAACTGATACAATATATCAAAGAAGTGTCTTTGATATATTGTATCAGTTTTGATTTGAAGCTTTGTAACCAAAATGTAATCTATTAAATTGTAATCTCATTAAGTAACACAAAAAGTACTCATTCATTTCAAAATAATTATGCTACTTCTAGTACAGATAAAGAAATAATTAATAAAACACGTTACATATAGGTATTTCAGATTTTCAAATGAGTTTCCTGATTATATAAATGTTATATTATTTATACCTTTATATTTTCTAATAATAGTATGTTATCGTATTTTTAGTTTGTTACTTTAAAAAGCAAACATAATACTATAAATTTAGGTCATGCAATGTATGTTACCTAATGAACTATAAATACTCAATTGTACTAGGTAGTTTAAATAAATATTTCAGGCCAATTTAAATACACAATTATAGTACCTGTTAAACTTTATTACATATATTAAAATAAAAAATTTCAATCATAATACATATTTGTTTGTTCTTGTTCTTTACATTAGGTACTCGAATATTAAGTATATGAAATATATATTCGATATATCGTATTATCCAGTTAATAGTTTGAAACGTAAAAAAATATCAATTGTTTTTTAATTGAAACTTCTTTAGGCGCGTTCAGAGTGAAATTTCAAGGTCGGTCAATATTGTCATTGCATGGAGTAAGGCGACGATTCTTGTATACTTTGAATCTTGTAAAAGAAGATTCACTTCTGACACGTGTGCTCAGCACACACGCTCTATTTTGTTATAAATACCTACACGTGATAACTTCTTATTATCTGTATTAATAAAAATTTGTTTGTTTTCAGGTATGATTCACAACTAAGATATTATATATATATATGATTAACAGTAAGTATTTTATTAAGTTTCTGAACTGTATTCTGATTTAAAGTTGAGAGCTTTAATTGTCGCTTGTGAGAACTTAGGCAAAGTTCTAAGTTACAGGCAAACTTAACCCAGAGCAAGTAATAAAGAACTAAGTATCACATATCCTTGTTAGGTTTTATAACCAATAATTATTATGACTTATGCGAATTATTATTGGCAAAGTTTTTTAATGCTACAGTTTGAAAGCTTATTCTAGTCTTATCTAATACGCCAGCCACACACTCGACGAGTGGTATGGGAAGTAACGAGGAAAGTAGGCAGAGGCATAGTGTGGCCACGTTACTCGTCATGCCACTCGTCGTGCTCATCGTCCTGCTCACTTTTCCCTATTTTGTCGGTTTTTGCGAGCGATTCAAAGGACCGGCAATACGAGTGCGAATGCCTGGCCACATACTCGCGCGATCGCAGTCCGCATCGAGCGCTCGCGCAAGACGCACACGTATGCAAAATTGGAAATTAATAATTATGTCGTCGCCAAGCATGGAATGGTCAAATGAAAAATTGTTAATGTTTTTTATGTTTTAGGACGACGACGACTATGTATATTTCTTTTTACTACATTAATATAATTAGCTATACTAAAAATGCATAGCGCGCACGCTGCCACCGTTTCAACGTCCATTTTGTGAGACAAGGCAAATGACAAGTGAGGAGCGTCGCGATTAATCGCGCGAGTAGAGCAGTGTGTGGCCAGAGAGGGCAATGTCGGGGCGAATAACGGCAGCGCAGCGCAGCGCAGCGCAGCGCATGAGCAGAGCGATGAGCAGCACGAGGAGCATAGTCTGGCTGCGGCATTAAGTGGAGTGACACGAAGCGCTTTATATTTGTTCAGTTAATTAAAAAACGTAAATAATTTTTCAGCTAATTATTATGAAGCAGTGCTTTAATGCTTGAGATAATGAAGTAAAAATTTATATAAGATTTTCGTACATTATGAAGTCATTTCAAAGTCACATCTAATATTTGTTACATAATAAATGTTATATAAAATCAGTGCTACGGACGGAATGCTTACAATAATAATTCTTATATTAATAAAAATTTGTATATTAATTTAAAAATAATTCTTATATTAATTTGGTCTATCATTCCATATAATGATATTATTATGTTAAACTATTTTATGGTTCTTATGAACAGCCACATCATTTCATGAATAGTTATTTATTATCTAGCAATTCATCAATTAACATAATATGGTCATTATTATCAGGTAAATTATGTAGAATAAAAAATGTTGTGTGGTTTTATGAAACCACGGTAAAAGTGAAACTGTTCGAACGGTTCCGAACACTGCTTTGTGTAGCGCATGTCGCGCTGCCGAGTAGGTATACCTACTCGGCAGCCGCGATACACGCGACATGCGCTACACAGACCAAAAAGTTTGATACGATGTAATATAATACGTTCTTCCATCGATCGTCGAGGCGCACAGATTCTAGGCATCGCCATACGGTGGACGTTCCATGTACCCGGACTAAGCGGTTCGATTCCACGTTTTTTATCCGAACCGCGAGGGACTGGAACATGCTTCCTGAATCTGTGTTCCCCGACGAGTACAATATGGGGGTCTTCAAGCGTAGAGTGAACAGGTACCTACTAGGGAAGCGCGTTCCATCTTAGACCACATCTTAGCTTAACATCAGGCGAGATTGTGGTCAAGCGCTTCCCTATCAACAATAAAAAAAAAAAAAAAAAAAAAAAAAATAAAAGTTTCACTTTAAAATGTTTTTTCTTTCGGTGTTTTGGTTCATATTACTAAGTATAACCCGTACGAGTTAACTTGAGACTCGGCTGGAATGCGACTTAAGCTATACAGGGTGTCCCAAAAAGTAGTGATATACTGAAGCTGGGAGGTAGAGGACCTAGAGGGCTATCCGAATCTGCCACAATTTGGACGAAATAACCTGGAAATTCATAGTAGCAGAAGAAACCATCCAAACAAAAATGATAAACGGGCATTCAGACATTTAAAAGACAACTTTTTACGGTGATGTCGCACTTGCATTGAGCAACAGCGGGGTTATTTTAAAAATTTCGGGTCATTAAACACCTTGTTATTGGTTTAAGGGCCGATTTTTCAATGCTTGGATAAAACTTATTCGTCGAATAATGTATAAAACTACCATTTTAAAAACGTATTCTAATTGCCCGTATTTGACAGTTTACGTGACATTTTAATATTATCGTGTTATACTTTATCGGACGGATAAGTTTTATCCAAGCATTGAAAAATCGGCCCTTAATTTGTTTTTATTAATCTTCATGTTAATTAAATTTTTGCACTTACCACATTTAGATTTCAATTTTTCGAATGAAGCCTTCTGAATAATAAAATGAAATTTTTAATTTTTGGGTAGCTACCTGATAGATAGAGCAAGTTTTTAAAAGCCAAACGGAAAACTTTTTTTATGTGATTTTATTTTTTTACGGGTCCTTGAAGTTGTGAA
This sequence comes from Colias behrii, assembly GCA_029959065.1. Lineage (NCBI taxonomy): Eukaryota > Metazoa > Arthropoda > Insecta > Lepidoptera > Pieridae > Colias > Colias behrii. The sequence continues at coordinate 4,445,092 of JARWMC010000017.1, forward strand.
CATACTGGGTAATTTTATCTTTCTTGGCATTTAATTCTTGTTTTTATTCCATTCAAAGATCTAATTATAGTAAACTAGCTGTTGCCCGCGACTTCGTCCGCGATTACGTCGTTTTTCGTCATTTATTATTTTCGTTTAAAAAAAATACGTGACACTTTATTTTTGAATGTTCTTAATTGTCTCTTATAAAATTTAACTACATTAAAATTTAATTTATTAAAATTGAACACTGATAAGAAAATCTTAAAATTGGAGGAAATCGAAAATCTGAGGAAAACATGAATGAATGTGATTTAAATTCTACATTACTTAGTATTTCAAATAATAATCTAAATTAAATGTAGATTAACAGTTTGAGCGCACCGTTATATGCACCTAAGTATTAAATTACGTTAGTTTACATAGTAACAAAACAAAAACACGATGACTTTCTTTCGCGCTCGGTACCACGAACTAAGCATGTTAATGGTACGTGGCCCGCGTCACTTGACCCCCCGCGAGTTCCCCTACGTTGCTATGCGAAAATACATTCGTCGCCCTGCTGTAGGAAAAATTGTAATACTGTGGCCTGGGCGTTATAACACGCCCAGGGAGTTCCTGAGTGCCGATAGACGTCCGTCTATCCGGCACTCAGGAACATCCGGCATTTATAACAATTTTATATTAATATCACCATCTTGAGGAAAAGCTTCTAATGTCGATTTAAAACTGCATACATACGAATTAACCTGATGAAACATGTTCTAAAATTGTGAAATGAGTTCAGTTTTAAATTCGAGAAATATTGATAATTCTTGTATTCGACTATTCGTTGTAGTCGAATACAAAATATATTTAAAGAAACTTAGGTTGGCCTTCAGGCAAAAGGGATCCTATCAAATGGTAAACTTGACTTTGTATCTTAAAAGTAAGCATGAAAGGATCTTCTGATAATTGTTGAGCACCAAAGGATCATTTGAAACGCACTACTATAAGAGCGAATATTGTCTAAGAACTGTTTAGATTGCACATGTTCCTCTAAAAGTAGTGATTTCAAAGGTTCCGGTGTATCTTCAAACGAAAGCCGAATCCTTACTCCACTTTAAAGCATTACAAAAATAACATACTACGTTAATATCGCATATACAGAAGATGATCTGTAATCAATTGTGAGGTTATAAGCAAACCCACTTTTATATTTGTCGGACCCCACCACCGAATTCGTAGATTGATCTTCTATGTTTACCTCTAAGTCATTAAGACTATGTCGAAATCTGTCTGCAGTAAGAGGGGCCTCTCGCTATTCGTCCGTTTCCAGAGACAGAATAGGTTCAATTCTTAATCTTTCATTATACAAACTTATTAATCGTTCTTGTCTCAATTTATTGTAATATTCGCGTCCCTACTCTAGTCATTGCTTATGCTCATGTTCATCTTCAAGAGATCGAATAATATTATGGTGCACCCTATCATTTGTCAAACGGTCTTCATATTGAGTAAAAGTTTCAGATTCTCGAGATAAAATATGACGGCCGTGATCAGCTGTGAGACGTTATACCTCGCAGTGAAGGTTTCGGTCTCACGGGATAGTACATGCCGTTCGCGGTCAGCTGTGAGCCGCAATTCGCGTTGTGAAGCGGTTTCAGGTTCTCGGCATAACACATGTTGTTTTCGGCCTCTTACCTCTAACGATTCTTGAGAACTCTTATTTCTCATTTTCATAGCTTTGCTCGAAATTCGAGATAAAGATTTTTTAGGGGGCACTGATACATGAAAATAAAAATTGAGTTAAAACGGACTGAGAGTGTTATAGACAAATATATAATCAGAAAGCTTCGAACTCCTAAGCTATCGGAAGTTACACGTGTTATTGTGAGTCAACCATAAAAGATAGACATGATGTCGGGAGATATTTTTTATATAAGAAGGAGAACATTTCTTTCATATATGATTTCTGTGTAGCTTTAACCATTAAGGTTGCACACGCGACGAAAGCTTAAAAATGGAGTTACTGCTCTGCTCCGTCGAGTAGTTTTTGTTCGGACAGACAGATGGACAATAATTTTACTGTTTACTTCTATGGCATCAGTGTCGATCCCTAATCACCCCGTGATAGTTATTTAGGAAATATATTTCATGTACAGATTTAATATAGGTAAGTAAACATAATATATTTAGATTCCAATTTCCATGTAACGTTAAATTCGACTATACAATAACTAACAGACAACGCAGGTTACTCTCGTTTCCGTAAGTTGAGGCGGCAACATATTCGGTCCTCATAACATCACTTTTAGTGAACGAAACGACAGCGCAGTTTAATTCGATGCCAACACCATCAAAAAAAAGGAAACATTTTTAATTGTGAACAAAATATTATGATTTACACTATTTTAATATAAAATATATGGCTGTGAGTGTGTAAAAATAAATCCAGCTAGTTTCACATTACACTTAATATGTTTATAATTAGCTATAGGTACGACATGAAAATATACACATTAATTACCAAGCAATAATCATACAGGTAAATACTGAACAAAAGTATTAACAGTCAAAGTTTATTTTTACTAACATTTAACAACATGTAAATGATGAAGAAATAATAATTATCAACGAACTAACCTTTTCTATAATACTTAACACAGCACATTTTTTAAATTATCTTGCTCAACTCTGCTCAAAAATTTGAGGGTTTTGTTGGAACTTTAATGTGTCAAAAGTATGATATATCTAAACTACGATACAACTTGCATGCGGAAATGCTCATTACAATCTGTGAATTTAAAGAATAACTAACAACATTCTATTCAATTTTATTGAGCTGATGAATATCTTTTCCCTGGAACAGATCACCGCCGCCTAATAAATATACTGTGTGTGTGTTTTCTTATAAAATCGTAACATAATTTCTTTTATCTACTAAATTTTAATAAATAAGTTCTTTTTGTTATTTTTATCTAAAAATGAGCTTGAGCTTATATTAGGCAAAAGTATACATTAACTTTTTATAATTTCAGGACCGCACCTTAAATGGGGCGCTCGGAAAATATGCCTACGGGTTATTAATAGAGAAATGATACACAACAAAGTTATGTTGGTTCCATTTTATTTATAAAATATAATGAAAATGTTCAAATATAAAACATATTATGTAAAATGATTAAAAATAAATAAATGAAGCAACTACGATTCAAAGAAAACATCTTTTTCAGTGTGAAAATGCTCTAAGCAATCCTGGATGATGAGTATATCATGTACTCTCATCCCAGTACGGTCGGTACCTCGATAGCCATAACGATAAATATTATAATCAGTTAACAGCAAAGTCAGAATAAAAATCATAACTTGTACAGTTGTGAGTGCAAAATTTATGTTTCATTTGGCAATAACATTTTTTTCGGTACCAAAACGTAGTAGTTTGATATGTGGTTGACTGCCCCTTCTCTCCTTCCTGAAAAATATCCTCCAAAATTACCTGAGATACTTCCAATGATTGAACCATACGTTGGACATTAACTTCAGTCAAAAATTGACGAAGCGGATGATTACTAATTTCCACTTAATCCTCGCTGCCACTATCTTCATCATCAAATCATCAATTTTCAAGTGGTGTTGTAAAATTGTCAGCAGAAATAGTCTTTCAAAGGCGATATAATTTTATCAACATTGAATCTGTAAATAAAAAATCAAAAGTTAACTGTAAATCTATAAAAAAGCTACTAGTGGAGTGCCTGGGGGTCTTCACCTCGGATTAGAGTTATAGTGAATGAATTAATATGATCGATGTGGGATATTGTTTTTTAAACTATAAATTGCAATGTTTACCCAATTTTTTTTTGTGCACTCCATTGTTTCATTGTATAAACAAATTATTGTGAAAAATTCATGTTTGACCATAGAGGGTGTCCCAAGAAGTAGTGATATACTGAAGCTGGGAGGTAGAGGACATAGAGGGCTATCCGAATCACCCCCATGTATGTTATGCCATTTTTCGTATTTTCGGAGTTATGATGTTTTTTTCAAATTTTCACCTATCGCCGAGTACATAGAGATTTTGATTAATGGTGACATGAATTATGGCGGTAAATGCATGATTTTTTTTGTGTGCTAAGCTGAAAGATAGGCCAATTCAGTATGGTAAAATTTAAATATCGTTAGATCTTTGAATGGAATAAAAATAAGAATTTAATGCCAAGAAAGATAAAATTACCCAGTATGTTCACAACTTCAAGGGCCCGTAAAAATAAAATCGCATAAAAAAATATCTGTTTGGCTTTTTAAAAACTTACTCTATCTATGAGGTAGCTATCCTGAACATTTCATTTTATTATTCATAAGGCTTCATTCGAAAAATTGAAATCTAAAAGTGGTACGTGCAAAATTTTAATGCAAACAAAATAAAACCACAACCACAAGGTGTTTAATTACAATAAATTTTCAAAATGGCCCCCCCTGTTGCTCACTGCAAGTGCGACATCACCGGAAAAAGTTGTCTTTTAAACGTCTGAATGCCCTTTTATTATTTTAATGGTTTCTTCTGCTACTCTCAATTTCCGGGTTAAATCGTCCAAATTTCTCCCAGCGGCATTCTCTCGAGTAGATGAGGTCAGATTTCATACATCAACACTTCAACTTTGAATGAATCCATCACGAATTTTATAGCCGTCCAGAAAACCGATTATTATCGAGATATCCAGAAAAGGATTTCTGGTATAACCGACTTAAGAGACACTTGCAGCAAAATATCATTCGGATTGTTATAATTTGCTGAAAAATTCAATTCACCTCAGTAATGTTGAAAAGAAAATAAATCTAAGAATGGTAGATGCAGCAATGGAGCAAATATACATGTACCTACATAGAAGAGAATGATGACTGCCAATTTACCATGCAAGAGTTGAAAAACGTCATCACTACAGAGCATATCCCGGTAGAAAAAACTATTAAAAAACGACTAATAGAACGCTTTCACGATGATATTATTATTTCAACTAAATATTTTATGTAGACAACAATGTAATTGTAATATATTTAAATAAACAGATTTTGTACTAATATTTTTTTTTCTTTTCATTAGTCGTAATTAATTACCTTATTTTTTTAAATGTACTCAATGGAGTACCTACGTTTAATTTATAATTAAACTGGCCGAGAAATTCCATTGTACATAGCAGTTGTGGCTCCGCTCTCCCCTCCACGTTTTTCTATCTGTTCGAGATCCCTACTGCTATTTTTATACACAGGTATCTTTGAAAAATATTCCTATATGTCTACTCAAGTAAGATTTAACATATAAATAAAAAAAAATACTGTTTAAAGTGAAAATATATGGTCAAACATTAATTTTTCATAATATTTTTTTTAAACAACGAAACAATGGAGTGCACAAAAAAAATTTGGGTAAACATTGCAATTTATAGTTTAAAAAACAATATCCCACATCGATCATATTAATTCATTCACTATAACTCTAATCCGAGGTTATACGGTTTTGAATGTTCCGGGCACTCTACTATACTTACAAATAAAATTTTATCAACAAACTACTGTTCCCAACGCACCTCAAAATCTTGTAAAAGTCAAAAAGAATTCATCATTTTATTATTTCATTCTAAAAGTGTAATATAAAACCTTTATAAAACCAACAAAAAACATGAATTGCTATCATTATAAAAAATAAATACCTATAAAAGTAACAACTTACCTTTTGTGGGAACGCATGGTGAAAATTCACAAAACACGAAGATTGAATTTGATATTTTTGGTTTTATGACATTCAAATGCTTTATAAATATAAATTTATAAAGAATATAAACATTCGATCACGAAATTATGCGGGTTGGAGTCCCGCCTCGTGATCGAATTTTTTCCTTTATAAATTTATAAAACACGAAGATTTCAAAAATGTTACCAATGAACACAATCAATATTAGATTAATTGTAATGGTGTCTAGTTTGACTTATAATAATAAACATCTACCCTCACTTTTAAAAATGTAGTATATTCACACAAAATATAAGCGCACCTTATAGGGAAGGGAAGATATGGGTTAAAGAGTTAAATAAATAACATGCTTATATTTAAATTATTAATTTTCAACAGTATGTTCAGTTGTGTTAACATGTAAATTGATTTGATTTTTACGAAATCTCATAGATGGCGCTGTTGCAAATTTGTCTTTATACTACTAAATTCATTAAACTGTTTCTCTCTCTTTATGACATAGTTTTTATTTTGTAAAGCTAGATAATAGCATGGTTTACTCGAAACCAACATTTAAACATGAGTCTTTAGATTGTACGCTGTCGTAGTACACAAAATATGTAAGAAAAATAAAGGTTCACAGCTCCTCCCCCGAAGGTGATATCATGATAATATGTTTAAACTATCCTCACCCGACCTCTTAGGAATATTTAGCAAAATTTGAAGTAAATCTATGCAGTACTTTCTGAGATTAGCCCGGAAATTCATACAGACAAACAGACAAACAGATAAAAATTCTAAAAACTATATTTTTGGCTTCTATATCGATTATAGATCATGGATCAAGTATTCTTTTAAAAAAATATTCAATGTACAGTTTTGACTTTCTTACGATTTTATTATATGTATAGATAGATAGATAGATGTTACCATACTGAATTGGCCTATCTTTTAGCTTAGCACACAAAAAAAATCAAGCATCTACCGCAATAATTGACGTCACCATGAGTAAAAATCTCATCGTACTCGGCGATATGTGAAAAATAAAAAAAAAAAAAGTCATAACTCCGAAACTACGAAAAATCGCATAACATACATGGGGGTGATTCGGATAGCCCTCTAGGTCCTCTACCTCCTGGCTTCCAGTATATCCATACTTCTTGGGACACCCTAAATATTAGTTTTTCCTTAAAAATATTACTACCCTACTAATCGTAAAACTCAAACTCAAACTCTAACTCAAACATTTATTTATTCAATTAGACTTCTTCTAGAAGCACTTTTGAATCGTCATTAGGTACATATTTTTAACATTTACCACCGATTCGGAAAGCAGTATCTACGGAGAAGAATCGGCAAGAAACTCCATAGTTGCTCTTTTTAATCATGTCAGTTTTACAATTTTACAAATTACATATGTAACATCATATATTATAGTAATATGCCAAAGAACTGTCCTGTGGTTTTTACGCGACAACCCTCCATGGGTTTTTATCGTCCATATATTCCTTAATACTGTAATAGGCTCTCTGAACTAGTACATTTTTTATATAAGTTTTAAATTTAGAACTACTAAACTCTTTAATATTATGAGGAATTCTGTTGTAAAAGCGTATACCTTGACCCATAAATGAATTTTTAACTTTAGCTAGCCGGAAAAATGGCATTTCAATTTTATTTCTGTTTCTTGTGTCATAACAATGTCTATCTCCTACTTTTGTGTGTAAGTAAGCGTTATTGTGTACAAAAATATTATTAAATATATACTGCGACGGTACAGTGAGGATACCAGTATTCTTAAAGAGATCTCTTAGTGAGTCTCGAGCAAGCAAATTATATATAGAGCGTATGGCTCTTTTCTGTAATATAAATATAGTTTCTATATCTGCAGCCCTGCCCCATAGTAGAATACCATAGGACATAATGCTATGAAAGTGGCTAAAGTAAACCAATCTAGCCGTCTCTTCATCGGTGAGATGCCTTATTCTTCTAACTGCATATGCAGCTGAGCTGAGCTTAGCAGCGGTGGTGGTAACATGGGCCCCCCATTGAAGCTTCTCATCTAATGTTAAACCAAGAAAAACAGTAGATTCCACAGGGTTACCTCCCCGTTTAAGGTGGACTTCCGACCAGCGCGGCTCTATCGCAACGGCCGCAGCGTCTAAGCCGCTGCGTCACTGTCGCAGCGGCTTAGACGCAGATTGGCTTCCGAGCTGCGCGACTCCGGCGTCAGTCACAGTTATTAGTCCATACCTGACGGTTGTGCGGTACAGTAGGAATGAACCGATCAATTAAAAAAATATTATTAGAAGAAGAAGATTGCTTCGTTACTACTATAGTATGGAGCGAAGCCCAGCAGACCCAATTTACAAAATTGCATCTTGAGTCACTAAATTTATTAGTGCCTCGTCTTGCTCATCCGTAAATATGTTACTAACGTCCATTTTTTAGATATTCTCTCGAAAATAACTAGATAATAACCTAAAAACAACGTGCTTTCGCAGCCTGCCACGCGACAGTGCTTGCGCGAGCATTGCACGGCCGCTACAGCCGCGCGTCACTGACGCGGCGACACTGTCGCTGCGACAGTGGCGCTGCGCTCGAACGTTCCATCATACATTTCCGTACTGTATAATACTATCGCTCTGTCGCCGCGTTACTGTCGCTGCGTTAGTGACGCCGGAGCCGCGGTGGTCGGAAGTCCACCTTTAAAATAATATTCCTTTTCACCTTTTTTACATTAAATTTGGGAGGATAAATTCTACACAATTTGTTTTTTTTTGTATTTAATAGTAAATTATTAGCATTCAATTGGTTACATTAAAAGCATTAAACTGGTACTTACATAGTTTGAATTACATTCCATTTTTTATATTTAAATACCTATAATATTATATTGAAAATAACGTCATCGGCTCGTCTCAAGTTAATTCCTACGGGTTGTAGTTACTAGGTACTTAAGTTTGTGTCTTTGTGGCAATAAGATGCGGTGTAAAAGTTACTTAATACCAGTAAGAATGTAGCTTTTAGATTGATGACGTTTTCCACTTGATTCATTTCAGTTGGATTATAACTAGGTTTCCTTCGAACTAGTTATTTTCACATCGAATGTGAGCTGTATTTGATAATAAATGATTCACACACATGTTCGTGTTCTCATTTCGTATTAAAACGTTTTTATGACAAGGACTCTCATTACTCTAGGCAATTCAGGTCTTAAAGGCCCTTTCATACAATAATTGATCCCAAAGTTTCTGATGAAATGGTAGCTTACTAACTTCGGAAGGGAGTAATTTATTTAATTAAGTGTAAAGAGGAGTTTAAATATAAATATAGATATTATTTGAATTAACTCTTTTAAAACCCATTTTTATTGGTCCTATATATTTGTTATTTGTAAAGTATTAAATGTATTAAAGCGAGATCTATTTTACGTTACTTTTATTTGAAGAAACATAACCTGAATTTATAAATTTATAAAGAATAGAAAAAATTCGATCACGAGGCGGGACTCGAACCCGCATCCTTCGCGCCATTCCGGGGCGGATGCCTCACCAACTCAGCCACTCGTGACCCGCCCGAGTGATCGAATTTATTCTATTCTTTCAGTTTTATGTGTCTGATTTTTTCTATTCTTTATAAATTTATATTTATAAAGCATTTGAATGCCATAAAACCAAAAATATAAATAACCTGAATTTGTTCCATAAAAACACGTGTTCCATAATAATCAGAGATAAGAGCACGTAAGAAGAATTACTAAGCAGAATTCCGTATACTTATCGAATTATTATCCCACGCATTTAATCAATTCCATGCTCTTTGATACACCGATATTTCTGATATTATACCGTAAAGTCGACCCTAGACGGTAATACAATATGACATGCCTTGTGGTCATGCATGAATGATCGTTTGGATCGATGTTTGAAATGAATGACATAACTACGTGCTGGTAGCTGATTGGTGGAGCTTTCTATTTTCTATCCTGCATATTTGACCGCCTCCTTGGTACAGTGGTTGACGCGTGTGCTTAGAACCGAGGGGTCCTGTCTCGATCTGGCAGGACACAGAAGGCTGATCTTGTCCCTAAAGAAAATCGATCAGTGAAACAAATGTATGAATAATGCATCTGCCCCTTACCCCACTAGGGGACACGGGACTTCACTTATATAACACTGACATGCGGCATGATCGTTAAATCGGTTTGCTGTCATGCAAAAGCTTCGAGGTTGTCATGCAATAAATTTAGGCTGGACGCGAACTGTATAAAAATGCATGATTTAAAAGTTTTGCTCAAGCAACATGACAATATACGTAAAGACATGTCATGCTCGCATTACCGTCTAGGGACTACTTTACGTTTGTACTGAGATACACATGTTATATTCACAGTTGCGATGAATTATTGATGTTTACTTGAGAACTGATATACAAGAACTACTCGATACTAAATATACACGAACTACGCGGATTTTCAGCTTGATCTATCGTTAGTTTCGCTATTTGAATATCGATATTGCTCCATAAATTTTAGGTCCATTGGCGAGATTCTAATTTAAAAGTTAATTGAATCTTCGAAGCATGTCGTAAAGCAATTGGACGGAATAATTTGTACTTTCAGGATTGTATAGAATTTTCCTTTTAAAAGAATTACCTATGCTTCTGCATCCGGCTTTGCTTGCACTTCATGTTATACTGCTTAGTGAAATTTGTATTCTCCGAGTATTCTGTAGAAAAAAATTATGTATTTTTCTAATTTCTCTTACAAGGAGTATTCATAGCCCATACTTTCTAAGATTATACGTAAATGCATGTATTTAAATACAAAATGTTCGAATTACAGAAGCTTGTAGCAACCCATAGGACATATTTTGCGCATGCGATATTCCCTGGGTTAAAGCCAAGCCTTTGCATGAAATATGGTTTTTGATACTTGGTATCTGTGCGTCGGTTCAAAAGAGGCCTTTTTAAATAAACAGAGAAAAGTTGTGTTCCTGTAAAAATGCTTAAAATATATCGCTCTTCCAAATTTAATGCATATTACTAAACGATGATGAGTCTTTTATAAAAACTAGAGCAATTCTTCAGGAGCTCGTAACAAATCCCTTGAATGCGAGATAACTTTGTCCATTTTGAAAAATGGGACTGATTACTTAGGAGCTGCTGATATTGATTATAAGTATAAATCATCATCATATGAAATAAAGCAATATTAATAACCCACGCGAAACGGTACGTGCGGAAAATGTTTGATCCAATCCGTTTAAAATGAAATAGTTATTAAAATGAAATTTGTATTAAATTAATAAAAGTCAGTCCAAGGTCGGTATCGAATAGTAGCTGTGAAAATAGGCATGTTTTATGAGAAAAGTTATTAAAATTTTGTTCCGTATAAATTATGCTAGTATAAAAATTCAAGCACGCCTAGTTAGTATGTCGAGGGTCTTAAATAAATTTTCATATTTGGGCCAGTGTTTACGAGATTTTTCTCAGTATGGTAAAAATATATTCTTGAGAGAACCGTCTATGACTTTGCATAAATAATTTGGCTTTTCATATAATGAAGGTATTTGTGAAGGTAAATTTAAAAATGAAAAGAATACAGCTTGTAATAAATATTGTGGATGATCATAATTAAATCAGATGTAGGTGGTTGAATGTAATACGTAAATTATGCAATATGCACTTGTCAGGCATGCCGCAATAAAAAGATTCCTAGAGGTGACAATTCAAATACCCCGGTTCGCTCAAATGCACTTTCACATAAAAGTACAAGCTCTTCAGATGACGAGCAAATAATTCAAAACAACATTACTCATCGAAAGAAATCGGCGCAGAACCAATCTAAGTCAACAATTTGTGATCCGAACTTATTATCCTTAATAAAAAGCGAAATTCAATCAGCAGTGCATGAGGCTGTTAAAGCATCAATCGATTCTTATATATCGAAGGAGTTAAAAGGGATCAGAGACCAATTATCAGTTTTAAATGACTTTCAAAAGACTTTAGATTTCTTATGCGCTGACTATGACCAATTAAAATGTGAATTTAAACACATTCAAGATACTACTTCGATTTTGAAAAAAGAGAATTCTGTATTGCAATCAAATGTAAGCGATTTATCAATGCGCATTAATTTATTAGAACAACATGCACGTGAGAATAATGTGGAGGTGAACGGACTGCCTGAAAATAAAGCCGAAAATTTAATTTCTGTAATGAAGCAGCTTTGCTCCATCGTTTCCTACCCAATTCAGGAATCCGACATTATAACATGTACACGCGTAAGAAAACTCGACGATTCTAATAAAAGACCGAGATCTATTATTTTTAAGCTCCGTAGTACACACGTTCGAGATGGAATAATATCAGCTGTTTCAAAGTTTAATAAAAACACACAAAACGATCGTATTAATTCTACTTTGTTGGGTTATGGTGGAAATAAGACTCCTATCTACGGAACATTTATCACCATATTATAAGTCCCTTCATGCTAAAACACGCCTCGTTGCAAAGGAAAAAGGTATAAAATTTGTCTGGGTAAGAAACGGGAGAATTTTGACCCGGAAGGATGAGCGATCTCAACCCATACAAATTAAGAACTTCGAATCTCTTAACAAAATATAGTATCATTGCCCTAGGAAAAAGTCCGATATTTAATATTTTACCATTCAATATATATTATCAAAATTTTCGAGGTATGAAAACTAAACTAGATGGTATAAGGTTAATGTCACTGCAAACCGAATACGACATAATTATTGGTACGGAAACTTGGTTGGATTGTTCAGTATTTGATAACGAGATTTTAAATGAAAATTATAATATATATAGAAGAGACCGGCAATCTACGGCATCTATAAAGACGAGAGGTGGTGGTGTTATTATAGCTATATCTAAAGAAATTCAATCTGTTCGTATGCGTCACCTTGAAAGTATATATGAAGATTTATGGGTTTCATTGAAATGCATATCGGAGGGCAAAACTAGGGATATCTTACTATGTGCTGTTTACTTACCTCCAGTGTGTTCAAATGTAGTAGATGGTATTTTGGAAAATATAAGTAATGCTATACAATCGCATCCATGTGAATCAATAGTTATAGGTGATTTTAATATGGGATTTATTGACTGGACGGTGGAATCAGATATGTATTTACGCCCGTGCAACTATGATGCTTCATCTGGCTTGTTTCTAGTCGATTTCATGTCTCAAAATGATTTACTCCAATTTAATAATGTTAAAAATCATAACCAGCGAATTTTAGATTTAGTTTTTGGCCGAAATTGTCAGATTGAAGTATCAAAGGTTTCTGTTCCCTTAGCTAGATTAGATCCTCATCATCCGGCAATTAAAATTAATGTAGCATTATCGAAATCTAAATATTTAATTAACAAACCATATGCAAGTCGTAAATTTTTTAAATCTGATTATTGTTTGATTAACTCCAAGCTGTCAGAGATAAACTGGGAACAGGAATTGGTTTCGTGTAAAGATGTCAATGTTATGGTTTCAAAGTTTTATAGTTTGATCAATGATGTAATTAATCTTCACGTTCCCAGCCACAAAACAAAAATCCGAAAATATCCTATTTGGTATAGAAAGGATCTTATAAAGCTAATCTCTGAAAAAGAAAAACTCCGTAAAAGGTTTAAAATCTATAAAAATCCTAGGGACAATCTAGAAGTCAGCATCCTGAGTAAAAGAATTAATAAATTAATTAAATCTCAATATAAGGATTATATAACTAGTATAGAAGCTTCAATAAAGCATCATCCTAAAAAATTCTGGACGTTCATTAAAAGTCGTAGAGGTTGTTCGTCGACTTTTCCCTCAAGAATGAAATTAGGTAATTTGTCTTCCGATACTGGACCTGGCATTTCCGAGCTTTTTGCTTCTCATTTTAATTCAATATTTTCATGTAGTGACCAGCAGGTATTAACCGCGGATAATGATATATATTCACAATTCTCCGTATACGATATCGAGGTAATTGAGAGCCATATTCTAAAATTGCTCCATTCCCTCGATCCTAGTAAGGGCGCAGGACCAGATGGAATCCCGCCATTTTTTATTATTAAAACCAGCCATAATCTTTCCTTTCCGCTCAAAATCATATTTCAGAAATCCCTAGAGTCTTCGATTTTTCCAACCGCGTGGAAGACAGCAAATATCGTCCCTATTTACAAGAAAGGCGATAAAGATGATGTCAAGAATTACCGTCCGGTTTCTCTACTAAACACTTTCTCAAAAATATTTGAACGCTTGGTACTATCCGCCGTTACTCCATACTTTAGCAACCCTATCAATGATTTTCAGCATGGATTTTGCAAAAATCGGTCGACAGTGTCAAATTTACTGCACTATTCAACATATATCAGCGAATGCTTAGACAGAGGCTCTGAAACGGATGCCATATACACAGACTTCAGCAGTGCATTTGACAAAGTCGACCATACAACACTGTTGGTAAAATTGAAGAATTATGGCTTCCACGGAACTCTTATCCAATGGTTTCATTCTTATCTTCACCATAGGGTTCAAAGGGTGACCATGGGTGGATTCAGGTCTCGTGAATATATTGCGACGTCAGGGGTTCCCCAAGGGTCACACCTAGGCCCGACTCTTTTCTTAATCTTTATCAACGACATTTCTAACTGCATTAGTTATAGTAATTGCTCAATCTTTGCCGATGACCTAAAACTTTATCGTAGTGTGAACAATTCTGATGACGCATATCTTCTGCAGCATGATATAAATGCTATTCAAGTCTGGTGTAAGAATAATAAAATGGAGATTAACGCTGACAAGTGCCTTCACATAAAATTTTCTAGAAAAAAGAATTCTTTTAAATCAGCTTACACGATTAATCATAAACCTGTTAAGGAAGTGTCAGTAGTTCGTGATCTAGGTATATTATTTGACAAAAAACTAAACTTTTCAAACCATATTGATCATATATGTTCTAAAGCTTGGCAGATGTTAGGTTTTATAAAACGGAATACAAAAGATTTCAGAAAAGCAAGTACGATAATTTGCCTATTTAGTGCCCTAGTTCGTAGTCTATTAGAATATGCTAGTACGATTTGGAATCCGCATTATCAAATTCATATAGGCCGCATTGAACGCCTACAGAAAGCTTTTACAAAGTACTTAGCTTTTAAGGATCACCGTATTTCGTATAGGGCAGCTTATAAAGATAGACTGGATCACTTTAAATTAAACTCTTTGGAAAATCGCCGTCGTTTACTCGATTTATATACATTGCATAAAATTATTCATGGGAACCTTAGCTCTAACCTAATTATGTATTTGAATTTGTCAGTTCCACGCTCTATTCCACGTTACGGTGTTTCTAGTACTTTCTGCCCAAGTCTATCCCGTACTAATTTAAAAAAGAATAGTCCATTTAATAGGTTAATGAAAACGTACAATAGTGTTACCAATAAAAGAAATAGCTTACAACATAGTAATAACGTTGACATTGACATCTTTCACGATAATTTTTATAGTTTTAAAAATAAAATAGTAAATTTTATTCAGTGACTGTGTTGTATTTTTGATGTATTTGACATATTTTATTTTATGTGTTTTATGTGTTTTTATTAATTTGTATTTTATGTGTTTTAGCCATGTTTTATTGAATTTTATATATTTTTTATTTCATGGATGTTTAAAATTTCAAAATTTTAATCATGTTATCATTGTAGTATTAATTTTATGTATTCTTGATAAATTTTTAATTATGTGATGAATTTTATGTTTTATATTTATTTTTTTTCGTCAATGGATGATAAAATTGATTATGTATTTTTAGACTTTTAAAACTGAAAAATTTTAAGACATTTTTTTATAATTGTTGTATACGCCTGCTTTATGGCCAATTCAGTTTATGAAATAATTATTAATGTATTTCTGTAAATTGTATTAATTGAGTCATTATTGGTGTGTCTAATAAATAAATAAATAAATAAATAAATACTGATAGGATCTTACACTAATATTATAATTCATGCCTTCCCTAATACTGAAACACATTTGAAATAAATATTTTCTATCCTGCAACCTTGTACTAGTCAGAAACAACTCGAGCGTTAGTAATTAAAATAAAAAAATTGTTTCATCAATTTCTAACATGCGACACGTTCTTCCAACGACATATAATTTGCTGACACTTTACAATATGGTAGCATATTACGAAATCTAAACATCGAATCGAACAATGTGGTAAAGAAAACAACATGTTCCAGACTGATGTAGAAATAGTAAGTTCAAAATAAAATCCAAATGTTATTAAACTCCGTGCAAAAGTATTTCTATTTCAGCCACGCTGGCTTTTGACGTTAGTACATACAAATTTCAATTATTTTAGAAAATAATTTCATAAAAATTCCAGAGAATAAAATAATGAGTTTGTTTCCAATAACCTCAGACTAGAACGGAGCGTGTTTAAAAGGTTTCCAAGATGAAATCACGGATTCAAATTTCTAGTGATGGTTTAAAAAACTTGGGTTCATTTTGCGCACCGCTTTCCATCTCACTTCCGTATAATTAAAAATAACCGTCGACTAACGAGTCGTCCTTTACTTTATTTGGTGGAAATTTCGAGATAATTTTAAACAAAACGCTTCACTCCAGTATTGTTTTCTAAAGTTGCGTTGGGGCTTAGTTAATTTGATTTAATTATGTCTTGTGATGAACAAATTATTTTAGACCCTGTCAAGGTTTTTGAGTTTGCTTTTAGCTTTTAACATTTTGGTTTTATTCTACTAATATTATCAATGCGAAAGTGTCTGTTTGTTTGTTCATCTTTCCAACCTCCACGCAAAAATTGCTTAACCGATTTTCATA
The DNA here is from genome assembly GCA_029959065.1 of Colias behrii. NCBI lineage: Eukaryota > Metazoa > Arthropoda > Insecta > Lepidoptera > Pieridae > Colias > Colias behrii. The sequence continues at coordinate 4,461,633 of JARWMC010000017.1, forward strand.
AAATTTGGCACACACATAAAGGGTAACTTGGATTAACACATAGGTTCGTTTTATCCCGAATTAACCACAGGACCGGGAACTATGTAGGTTTTTCTTTTAAAACGCGGACGAAGCCATAGGCGGAAAACTACTGTAATATAATTTTAAAATGGATAAAAATTAAATAAGTATATAAAGACTCGTAACAAGGAAGGAGAAGAAACCTTATCTGTATATTTTTTATTACAATATCGTTCTAAAGGAGAATGGCAAACTCCCATGGACTCTGGGCCTGATCGTTACACTGATGATTTATGGGAGATTAAATAGATAAAAATATACAGATTCTACAAATATAATAATTACTAGCTGGTGCGTTGTGCGCGGGCTGCAAGCAGCCCGCGAGCCCCTTTTGCCCCTGGGTTGAAGCAATAGGGCAGTCATTAGAAAATGTGTTAGAATTCCAAGTTCATTTATAATTTTCTGCTAACTGCGATTCCACAGTCAATCGGAAGTGCTTATAAATTCCCAATTCATAAATTTTCTATTCTGGAATGCTGTCGACCTTCGAGGGTGCGTTGTGCGCGGGCTGCAAGCAGCCCGCGAGCCCCTTTTGCTCCTGGGTTGAAGCAATAGGGCAGTCATTTGAAAATGCATTCGAATTTTCTGTCCATTTGTTACTATCTGCTAACAGCGAATCTACAGTCAGTCGGTAATGCTTATAAATTCCCCATTCAAGTATTTTCCACTCCGTGAGGCTGTCCACCTTCGATGGAGCGTGGTGCGGAAGCATCTCAGGGCAATTTGTTATTATCTGCTAACAGCGATTCCGCAGTCAATCGGAAGTGCTTATAAATTTCCCATTCAAATATTTTCTATTCCGGGGGGCTGTCCACCTTCGAAGGTGCGTGGTGCGCGAGCTGCAAGCAGCTCGCGGCTCATCCCAGGGCAGAAATCTTCAGTCATTTGAAAATGCATTCGAATTTCCTGTCCATTTGTTACATCTGCTAACAGCGATTCTACAGTCAGTCGAAACTGCTTATAAATTACTTATTCAAATATTGGTTAAATTTTTGAAACGTGATCCCGAAATTCATTTATTTGAGGTGTGTGTCTAAGATTCCAGAAAGTTATTAGCATTATTAATATTGAATAACTCAGACTGATTGACCCATTGATGGTATTATATTATAGATGAAAAATAGTAATAAAGTGTATAAATTTCAATTTGAATAACCATGATATCTCTGAAAACTTGATAGCTATTGCTACTGTACATTTTATACTTCTTACTATAATATACCTACAAAATATACCTAATAAGTGAAAGCCGTCTACATTTTAAACAACATTGTTTGCTATAAGAAAAAAGGAACCGAGTATAATAATTTGGCCATACTCTTTATTAATTTTAATTCACCAAACATCATAAATTTAATATATCTATCCAAAAAATATCTTTCAAGAACAATGTAACTCAGGATCCCTGCAGAAGTCTTGACAAAAGTATGAAATAAAAGTTACTGTATCATTAAAATATTAATTTAAACATGGTACCTATCCAACCCTACACCAAGTCATGTTTATAATTAAATTAAATAAATAGTTATTATTATTGTTTGGATATTATGTTTTCAGTGTAAATATATTATAATGAAAACTTTTTAATGTGTTTCATTTTCTTATTAATCTCTAGTGTCTCTTAGTAATAATATTCATAAAGTAGAAACAAATAATTTAAATTGCTTTCATATAATTTTTTAAAATACCTTTATTTTAATGTTAGATAACTTTGCATATAGCATGTATGTTAAAGTAAACTGTATTGATTTATAAAATTCTCATTGAATGCTTGTTGATTATTAATTTTTATTATTCCAATTTGATTTGAAATCATATAAATATTTGAAGAGGGTGGGTAGACCGTACATTTTATTCACACTTAATTTTTATTACAACATTGGCGAAAGCTAAATGAAATAAAAAATCAGTATAAATAATTATTAATAGATAAATACTTATTACTATACATGTTTAATGTGATAGTATAGGTTCCACACTTATTCTACAGATCTTGAATATTAATGATTTAAAAATTTATAATTAAAAATAAAAATGTTCTATTCTTAAGAATATGTACCCAAAGGGTAAAAAGGGGACCCTATTACTGACTGGCTGACTGTTTGTCCATCTGCCACCAGGCTGTATCTCATGAACCTTGATACCTACATTTGAAAATTTCAGAGATCATGATGTCGATGTCGCTGCAACAACAAAAATAATAAAAACCGTAGATTAGCAATCTTGGCAAGGTCTTATATTGAGTTTCATACTTATACGGAAACCTTAGTGTTGTGTGAGAACCGTCCGTAGAGAATCTGTATAAAAATATGGTTGTTTAACCTCGATTTTTTACAATTTGTTTTAATAACATCAATAGAAATTACTCATCTCGGTTCGTTACCTATATTATTATATTATTATTCACAACTATGCGGATTCTTCAACTACGCTGGCGCGCGGAGAGCTAGTACAAAAATATATACCTATAATTATTCACAAATCACATTCAAGTGTTTTCAAGTTTCATTAAAACTTTTGATGTAAGTAACAATTTAGGTAGGCAGGTCTATATTGATATCATCATCATCAAAAATTAACTAAGAAATTACCTAATTGGCTAATTTTTTTTAGGAAGTCGGTTTATAACTTCCCAAGGTCGAATTGGTTCAAAATTTGGAATTGTGTCTGTATCGTATTGAATTTGAATAGCCTTTGTAGATATCTAACTACTTATTGGCGTTTTTTTCTCCAATTTTATTTTAAAATTCATATAATAAAAGCTTATGAAGTATCAGAAGTATGGTCCCATAAACGTGAGGATTAAAGACAGATAAATACCTATCTACAAATCTTCAGTCATTTGAAAATGCATTAGAATTTCCTGTCCATATTTTGTTACTATCTGCTAAAAGCGATTCCACAGTCAGTCCGAAATGCTTATAAATTCCCTATTCAAGTTTTTTTTCTACTCCGGGAGGCCATCTTCCACCGAAGTTGCGTGGTGCGCGGGCAGCAAGCAGCCCGCGGCGCGTCCCAGGGCAGTAATCTTCAGTCATTTGAAAATGTATTACAATTCCCTGTCCATTTGTTATGATCTGCCATCAGCGATTCCACAGTCAGTTTGAACTGCCTATAAATTACTTATTCAAATATTTTCTACTTCGGGAGGCTGTTCACCTTTGAGGTTGCGCGATGCGCGGGCAGCAAGCAGCCCGCGGCGCCGTCTTTTGCCGTTGCTATTCAATTTCCCTTCCTACTATGGAAATTTCCATACAAAATTTTCGAAAAAAAAAATTTCGCTTTTTACCAAAAATTATTATATGCCTGGAAGCGGACCAGGTTTTGAAGCATTTTTTACTTCGGCGACCCCGACCTAAGTGCCACCGGTTCAGAGAGCCGTTGAACTTCGTGATGTATGGAAAATGGAAACCAGGGGTCGGAGAGAGATTCTGAGTATGCAGTTTTGTAAATATGGCCGATAAGAGCACAAAAGTCAATTTTTAGACCCATCGTAAAGTAACCGGCGCCACCATCTTGCTTTGAAAAATTGGCCATTTTTGAAAAAAAAAATGGCGTCCAATTTGAAATTTCTCCATTGCCCTGGTAGCGCCCCATCTTCCTGATCATTTTTTAGTTCTACACCCCCCACCTATCTTGCGCCGTTTCGGAGAGCCGTCGAATTTCGCGTTGTATGAAACTCGGAAACCAGCGATGGAAACTCGATTATGAGTATGCCACCTCAATGTGCGGCTCGATTAAAGCTCCTGTGCCAAGTTTCAGCGCGATCGGACCAGCGATGGCCATTTTAGAATTTGTATGGCGGCGGCCATTTTTTCCGCCATTTTGAATTTTTTTCACTATCTGTGGTAATTGCTCGAGGTCTACTCCAACTTTAGTTCGAGCACCCCAGATGCAGCTGCTACCGTTTGCGCGGGCCGTTGACCGTCTTCGAGAGATGAGGGAAAGTTTAAGATTTCGTATTTTTCTGGATATCCTGGGAGCTGGGCGAGTACGAATGCATCATTGGTGTATTTCTCCGTTGCGCCACCTCGTCTAAATTTACGTTTTTATGTTTGCGCCAAAAATGGAAAAATTCCAAAATCGAGCGTCCCACTATGGCTCCCTGGCAGCGTCCCAGGGTGGTGATCATTTTTAGTTTCGGGACCCCCCACCCAACTCGCACCGTTTCCGCGGGCCGTTGGATTTTACGTTGTATGGAAGTTGGAAACTGGGGCCCGGAGCCACTCGAACGGGGCACCGATCGATTCGCCGGCTCGAACAGAGCACGTGTGCCAAATTTGAGACGTAAGGATTCATAAACGGCGATTTTGGCAAAGTACGGCGGCCATCTTGTTTTCGCGAAAATCCCCATTTTTCCACCACCCCTGGTAATCGCCACCAGTTCCGAGCATTTTTTGTTCAGACACCCCCCCTCCAAGTGCCACCGCTTCTGCGCACCACCAGGGGTCCACTCGGTATTCGAAGGTGATCGAGATCGCTATATTTTTCCTCTGGTCGATCGGAGCACCTCTACACGATCACGTCGAAATCCCCCCAACTTTCCGCGTAGTTTCCGAGAAACCCGATGTCAGTCAGTCAGTGGTAGTGTAGCTTTATATATTATAATAGATCTGTTCTATGGGATAGCAGAGATATGGGGGTGTAAAGTAACAAAAATAAAAGTTAGTTTGCTTGAGTTAAATGAATAGCATTGCCTTTTTCTAGGTCCAGGTAAGTTTATTTTCTATCTACATTGTCTAGCTAATAATAGTGTAACAGTAGAACAGTCAGGTAAGAGAAATATTGGATCCAACACATATTATTCAACACACATTTTAACTTACCAAAACATCAACAATCACTAGGTAGGTACATTTCTTATATCTTTATAAATGGATGAATCAGGATTCGCTTTCATAATAAGACTAATCAATTCAAATCTTTCTTTAGAGTAAAAGGCAATTTTGAATATAACGTTACTAAAACTTCACTCAAAAGTCAAACAACAAACATGACAAATCACTCATCACTGACACAATTATTTTATTATAATTAATAATTTGACATTTACAATTGCCAGCTACCTAAATAAAAATGTTATAATTGTTATTGATTAAGTAAAATATGTTTTTATTTTATAGAATGACCTAAATAAATTAAGAGGTGTGTTAAAAAAAAAAAGTTTTGCTTCTGATTTTTATAGCATTTGAATTCAATAAAACTATAAATGAAAAATAAACATTCATTCGTATTAATCTATATATTTGACTATTTTACTCCTGACAACACTGACATCTCTGCTTGATAAGACCGGTAGTGAACGAATTATCTTTTTTTTCAAAGATTTGTTTTCCCATAGAATCAGAAGTCAATATTTTACAAATAATTACTAAAATTAACATAATGAATTTTAAATATATTATGATTTCTGTAACAGTTAGGCCCAGTTTCGCCATTCTCCAAAGCAACGAACATACAATCACACATCACCCGCGGATAAGAAAATACCAGCATAGTATAATATGTCTCACAAAGCTCGTATTCCTTGAATGTATTTGCGTTACAATGAGATGTTCAGTGATCGTTAGGTTCCCTGTGAAATTCACTATATCACGTTTGCATGGTCTATTTCGTACTACGAGTGAATGCAGTGGCGTAGAAATGTATTCCTTCTGTATGTACATTTTTACAACGTACGTTTAGAACAAGTGTCGTGAGTGAGCGATTTACCAGATTTCTCGACTGCAGCGAATAAAACAAGGGTCTATTCGGAGGAGATATAAATAAAGACGTGATGTGAAAGAGTGTTGTATGTAGAACTTATGTAAATAATAACCGATACTGAAATGATTTCCTATTGTTAAGTTGAAATGTTTAATTTGTTTATCAGATTACCTTAACAGTAGATAGGAAATGAAGATACTTACACATTTTATAAAATACTAGTTTTATTTGCTCCTTTATATAATTAAGTAAATGGATAGGCTTCCTTGAAATAGGTTCGTATCTACATAACAAATTTTTGTAACCTGCAATAGTGAGACAAGTCCACCTTTACGTAAAGGATAAAACTTTTAAAACCACGTTAAACTTCTGGCTAAGATTAATTCATCCTTTCATATTATGTTAATATGAAACCTCGGTTTTCGAGTCTGTGACATGCGATAAAGTTTCTTTTTTCGTAAGAACATCAAAAGTACAACCTTATGTTAAAGAATATCTATTTACATTTCATTTCAAAGCAAAGGTTATTTGAATGCCTTTTATAATGTTTCTTTATGATGGAAAAGTAACGTATTTAAAGGGGAGTTAGAATGTGAATCGCCTACGTGAATTGGTTCCACGCGTTTAAAAGTATTTTTGTTTTCTTTTCCTTATATTCTTATTAAAAAATTGCTTTTCAGTATTCAAAAGAGCGAATGAACTGGACTGATAGTAAACGCACTTAATATAAGGTACTTTACGAAAAAATATACTTAGTAGTTAGAACGTTAATTTGTTTGAGAGTACTTTCTCTATTTGGCCCCGACGTTGTTACTTAATTCTTTGTCTTTTCTTCTTCGTTGTTAGTTAAACAAGCGATCTATTTAATTAATGCTTACACTAATAATATTCGCAAACTTCCAAAGAAATTCAACAGTACGCGAACACTTGCTCCTGAGTAATTTTATTTAGTACATCTAATTAAAAAGGAGCGACGCTGGGAGCTATTTTAAAGATATTTCATTAACTTTATTGTCGAGGAAGTCGGCGCATTCATTTGGCACCGCTGTAAGCTCTGTTTATGGAGAAGGTTGCATTTTTAATATAAATTTCCCAGCATATTAAATACAAAGTTCAAAAGTCTTTCTGTAGTTTGTATTGCGATTGCTGATTCGTTTATAACAGGGAGACGGTTTCAGTAGGTTTTTTGTCTGTTGTTTAGCTGAATCCGGATTACCGGCATACCTACGCTTTATACTGCGTAAACGTTAATACGTCTGTGCGTCTGTTACGTACGTTATTTATCTGTCTCTATACTTACTTAAGTTTAGAAATACGCACGTAAACCACTCACCTACTTATATATCGCAAATAACATGTTACGATTAGAATGTTATGATGAGTAATGAGAGAGGTATTTTTGAATTTTAAAATGAAATTTAATAAAGTATTCGCATTAAGAATGAAGATAACATTAAGTATTTATAATTGTTTCCTATAAAACTGGAGTTATTCCCTCGGTGTAGAGATCAATGAAACAAATGCTTCTTGGTATAAACGTACAATCTGGAAAATGGTGACGCCATTGCCGTGTTTTTGTTATTTGTTACCGATGTATTGAGATTTCTTTCACACTTGCTTTTATAAAAACTCATATGACGACCGATTTTGTTTAAATTAACTGTACTTAAGGTAGTTTTAATATGCTACAATTTCCATATTGATTAATTTTGTAAGTAAGTAAGTAAGTATACAAACTTTTTTGTTTTGTTAGTATCGTTTTTTTTAAATTATTATTTCAATATAGCAATGTTCGTGTAGACTATAGAGAATATAAATAATTAAAAGATGATGATATCTATGAAATCATGATTTATTGTAAAGAAATAAAAGCTCGTTGTTGTTCCAGAGTTCATTCAAAGTTTACAATTATTTTCTTATTCAAATATGTTTCAACCTTCTTTTAAGTGAAATCAAAATATAAATCATTTCATCTTTTGTCTTACTTATTTCCTTTTTGTTCATTTGATAATATTACAATGATACAAAACGATTTAATCTTCCTAAACAAAATCAACAACCACCAGCCTTTAAAATATCAACTTCTAATTGTATTAGTTTTGTTTTATAAACGTTGCTAGTGACAAAATAAATAACTTGACAATGCAGCAATTTATTGTATTCACATTTAGATGGGACTTTGTTTGATCGCTCGGCAATTAGTTTGTTTTTTAAATACCGTTATTTATTATTCAAATTCAATGTTTGCTGCGAATTTAAATTGAATATTTACCTAAACTACGCTGCCGAATAAACACGAAAGAGCAGTTCACCGTTTTATAAATTGAAACAGGGCGTTTTCTATCGCCAATACAAAAGTGATGCGTAAAGCATTCGGCTATATTTTATTGTTAAGAAACAGATTGCGTCTTCGTGGTACATATTTATGTAGGTTGTTTCACTTTATGGAATTGATAGCTTATTTCGTCTTGTTAAAGCGCTTTTTAGGTTATTTTATTGTAACTTGCTTGGAGGTACTACTGATCTTTATGAAGTTGCTTCATTTGTTAAAGTAAACGTTGAATATATAATTATTTTATAAATTAAGAAGCGTAGTGTATTATTTACACAGATTTGAAATTGTAGTTGCCTTTATTCAAGTCGGTTTTCTTTAGATAGATTTCGCTGAAAGATAGGATATTCTCTTTTAGTTGGAAACGTACCTACGTTATGCAAGAAGTCGCCTACACTTTTGTAGATTGTATTTCATGTTTTAAATGAAATTATACACAAGTTATTCACATATTCAAAGAGATAAAATATTTTTGTGAAAGTTTAGTGATGGCTTTGTATTTGAGCCATATCATAGAGATTATTCTTCAGTGCGTTTAAAATCTACTTATCCAGTGAAATAAAAAATACTGTTTGTCTTAAATTCATAATAATATCTAATTAGGATATATTGAACATATTATTTTATTTGTTCTTTTCAGGAGCAGAAAAGGAGATAAGGTGTGGTAGAGTTACATAAGCTTTATCCAAGGATGATATTTTACAAACAAAGCCGTCGCACGTCTCCTAGAGAGGTTATAAATTGGCAGAATTTAGACATTATTGTGTACTAGCCTAACCTCGCAGCTTTGCACGCGTAACGTTTGTGAATTTCGTAATTTAAGCTTTATTTTGGCAACATCCCAAGCTATTTGAATCTCGCAGTGTGCACTGGCGTAATATGTTATTTAGCGTAAAGGGGAATTAAAATGGAGCTCGGTATTCAACATGGATGTATGTAGACGCTCCATATAATGTATTTAGTAATATGAGCCGATTATTTCAGGTTAGCTCTTTGTATGTTTCGACATACTGACGTGAATGCTTATTTGGTTTGGATTACTTAAACGGAAAGCTAGAAGCTACAGCTACTATAGTTAAATAATACCCTGCAAAAATTAGGTTTTCATTGGTTAAATTGCCGCTTCAGTGGTAACTGTATTCTCTTGGTAAAGTTTTATAATTGCGTGTTTAATATTTTGTTATTCCTTCACAATTTATCAATAAGTACCATCGCCGTGTCACGTCTGTACACTCCAACTTTCATAAAACATTTCTATCTACGAAAATACTCCATACCTCCAGTATAATATTTCAAAGACACGAATAAGCAAAACTTTTTTTGAAGCACACAAATTGGCAATTTTATGAATTGAAATGCCTCTGATTGCTCTACTTCTGATTGAATTGAAACTTGACCGGAGTTTTATTTACTTTCCTATTTTATGTCGGATCGAATTTTGGTCTGCTATTAAAGTTTATATAAAGGGAACAACAAAAATCTAAACGGAGTCAAGTGCTGAACTATTGCCGATTTACGATCCCGGTTTACGACTGCACATACTCTTTGGACATTTTAACTAGATAATACTGTAGTTTGTGTGCTTTTCTAGTTATCATAGTAAAAGATTATGTGCGTCTTGCTCAGTCTGCAAGTTTTTTATTCACAAATACAACCAGTTTTATTATGATTTGCAAAGGTTATTTTGGTTTAGTTTCATTCACATAAAATCATTTTCGTAGAAAGTAGGTATTTTTTTACGCTCTTCCTATCTAAGTTTGACTTGTTTTGTAATAACTGAAACGTAGTTCTTTATTTTCCAAATAAATCATCCTATAAAAACGAAAAAGCAAAAATTATACCAATTTTAGTATGATATTCACTAAGGATATTCAAAATTACGCCAATAGTATAACGCTTGTACTGACAAAATAAGCGAGAATAAAACAACAAATTAAAATCATATAATTTAAAGCTCAATTACGAAGAGCATAAGAAACTAATCCAATGAGACGGCAATAAACCGCATTTTCCCTGAAGTTTTATTTTAAACAGAACGTTACCTCTTTGTTCCGTTATTTCCATATGACGAGGATTTAAGATAATTTACCTCGACTGAGACATAGGATTGGGCATTTAATTAAAAAGCTCGGAGCAAGTCAATATCCGTGGCGAGATTCCGTTTTTCTAGAACCAGCACAAGGCATTACGTCTGATGGGTATACGTTTCGATTGCAGTTTGAGTGAGCTCGGCTTTTTCATTTGAAGTTTAATTTTCATCAATATTATAAATCGACTGTATGGTAAAATCCTATCAGTATCAGTTGCTTTTTTACAACAAACTACGCAAGACAAATAGATAGAAATTCCATACCACTACGCAATTATGTATCTTCCGGCAGAGATATAGTAATACTCTTTATTTATCCAATACCAAAACGTACATACCTACAGTCTCTACATAACTGTAAACACAAACATGAAAAACAATAACCGCGGTTTCACCACTCAAAAAATTCGATCGTTTTTTTTTGTATCGCTCGCTTCAATATCTGTTGGTTTTTGTACATACCGAGTGATTTAGTACACTATAAAAAAATTGGTTGTTTGTAAAGTAGGTTTACGATCGAGATGTTTACGTGATAACGTCTTTGGTGGCAGCGCTCGAGATGAGACGGGAGATCGGTCCGTCTCTCTCTCGTTATACCTGCGATCGCGCTCGTGAGGTTTTGGTGTGACACAAGTTTCTGAACATGTCACCCGACTAAAACGATTTTAAAAACGTTATCACGTTAAAAAGATACGCATCTTTTTTGGGTACGTCGAGTCATTTTAAATAAAAGGAAACTACATTTTAAAGATTATAAGATTATACATAGTGCTCAGTTCAGTATAGTGTAATATAAGAGTTGGCACATATTTCGCTCGTCGCATTCGCCTATGCATTGAATGCTGTAATGCTGACAGTGTTTCAGTAAATTCCCTTATTTTGTATTATTTTCTAGGTTATAAAAAACGAGAAGTGTTAAAAATTTAAGAAGGATTAGGTAAGTCTTCTCAAAGTTTTGGTGTCCTCTTTGTGTGCTATCGGAGATGTAGAGCATGTTAAAAATTGTTTAGTTTTAGGTTAATCTTCAACAACCTAATTATTTTAAGACAATAAATATTTAATTAAATAAATTGCTTACATATGGTACCTGCTAATACATTTCTCGCATGCTTATTTATAACTAGCATACAAGAAATGTAATTATAGCACAATATTATAGGCTATTTATAATTACGCAGGTTTTAGTATCTAGTTTATTATTATTTCAAATATCGAGGTGGACAGCTGTAAAACTACAATAAATCTCATTTATAATATTGTAATTTGAACTCTGTTTAAAAGACTAAAAATAACAAATTGGAAGTGTAATGAACGATCATATTTCCAAAAGGAAAAGTTTATTGCAATATTTCACAGACGTATCTATTATGCCTTCGTCAAATGACATACAATTTATCACGCCAAAATTCCATTAAGGAAAGAGGAAAGATATTTTATGTGTACGTGTTTTAAATGTTACATATTATTTTCATTTACTTTATTTGGAATGTCAAGGTTCTTGTACATTATTCGTTGTGTTAAAATGGAAAAGCCTATATTATCTTGTACTTTTTGAAGTGTGACATTTTAACATTATGTTTTTATACGTGGAATTGTATTTTGTATTTTTAAACAGAAGCGTGTTGCTGTACTATTGCAATCATGTTAATTGTTATGTTATGGATTGAATATAAACAATCTATGAATCTATTTATAGCTTGCCCAATTGTAATTGGCACAATATTTTTTTACAAAACCACTCCCAGAGCCATTGCAAGAGTCAATTCTTCTTATTTTTTTAATATTTATGTTTTTTGAATATGTACGCTTAAACGACATCAACGAATGAATTCTTAAATGTACCAGTTTTGAGTAGTAGGTAAAAAAGTACACAAAGTAAAAAGGTATATCCATAATTCTAAGTTTTAAAGTCACTTGGACATCACGAATCTGCCGCGTAATAGAAATATCATATTCAGGTCGCATCACGACTTCTGAATTTTAGCTGAGGTACTTATATACTTGTAAGTGCTTGATCTTTCATGTACTTACTGCATACCTTTGACCACGAATTATATGCTCTTGATACATCATTTTTGTTTTAGAATATTGATATTATTGTATGAAAAATTTGTGTTTATTTATTCTCAACAAATAAAAATGGATTAGAAAGAAAAAAAATAATTTATTCCACCATAAGCACACACAGCATAAATTATAGAAAAAAAATAGATATTGCGTTTTAGATTTGACGCACGTGGCTCTATAATTCATCTACTATATAAAAATAAGTCGGGTTTTTTCTTCCTGACGCTATAACTCCAGAACGCACGAACCGATTTCCACGGTTTTGCATTCGTTGGAAAGGTCTCGGGCTCCGTGAGGTTTATAGCAAATAAAAGATGTCTCTGGTGGCGAAACGGAGTTCGCCCGGTTTGCTAGTTAAATTATAAATTTAATTTACAAAACATAATAACTATATTATTGGTCAACCACACAGTATCAAACAATAAAACAACATGGTTAGCATGCATATTAATTTATTAATTTTAAACTACAATATCAAACACTGAATATCACATGAAATAACATTCCAAAAATATACAGAACATAGAAAGGATATTGGCAAACAGAGAACTTTAATTTATTAATTATTGTTCTTAAAATAATCTAATAATTAAAGCTTATTTATATATTTCATATGTAAGTCGTAATTTACAGACAAAGAGCGTTTGTAATTTTAATCAGGTAACCAATAAAACGCGACTTTTATAGAAACAGATTACTCCGTTTGTGAAAGGTAGTATAAAATTCCTTCATAAATTTAAGATGAAAAGTCAGCAAAGAAATATATCAATTCAAACGCAATACATTTCGGCGATAAATAATTCTTTCGTTTATGTTAACCAAAAGGGTTCAAATGTTACATAAACTGAGATTTATTGATGAAAAGATTCCTTTTTCTGCCTAACCGCCCTGTAATCAGATGAGATGGATTTACGAGGTTTTTTCCTTAAATTAAGACCCGTTTGATGTACCTAGATCAAATTTAAATGTCCTTTTCAAGATTATCCATCTTCAGAATTCAAGCGTGGGCGATTTTTCTCAATACTTTTAACCGTGACACGAAATGGAAATTCGAGGCCTAATTTTTCTTATGGAATATTATTTGCTTGTAAAGGTATCGCCTTTCTTTTTTACTTTTGAGAAAGTATTTATGTTTATTGACTTTTACGGTTTTATGGTACTTGTTATTTTAAACAATATGATAACCTCTAATTTTGTAGATATCTCGATCGTTTGTTACTCGACAGGCTATAAAAGTTTTTGAAGTGAAACTCCATTAGGCACATTGAGAGTAAAATTTTAAGGTCGTTTTACGGCAATACCGTCACATCATGGAGTTGCGACGATTTTGGTATCTTTGAATCTTGGCAAAGAAGTTTCACTTCTGACACGTGTGCTCGGCACACACGCTCATTTTGTCATCAGTAGACCATATTATTTGTTATGTTTAGTTATACTCACAGTACAATAAAATGCAAGTTCCTTTAACTAACAAAAGTATCTATATCAAACTCTGAAGCAAGATTAGTTATAATCTGGTCTCTGTTCTAATGCCTATTAGTCCGTTTTCTTATGGGAAAAGGTATACATTTTTGAGTAAAGCAATGCCATTTGGTACGAATGTTGTACTCGTCCACCTAAGCCCAAATCGCCCGGTAGCCAGGCATTACTCCCCGGAAGGAGGGAGGGAGGGGGGGTTAAAGAACAGAGCGCCCGGCGCTCGGAAAAAAAATTCTGGCGGATTAATTTGGACCTTTGAGTCGAATTTGGTGTCGTTATCAGGTAACTAGATGATGCCCAATTCATTCCCCATACCAGGTTTTTAGGGTTCCATAGCAAAATATGTCACAATCCTTAAAATAAAAAACTTTTAGTAGTGAAAAAATCCAAACAAACCAGTATAGTTTTATATTTTCGTATCAAACTTAGTTTATAAAAAATACTGTCTGAAAGGCAATTTAATGCAGATTATAAAAACATTAACATGTAACATATATTTTATCATTTTAAATGTAAAAAAAATTATACAAAGTACAAAAACGTTTGACAGCGCAGCGTAGGGGACGGCTAATAGACCCGAAAAACAAGCAATATTAACAAAAAAAACCAGCCAAGTGCGAGTCTGACTCGCTCATCGAGTGTTTCGTACTTATTTGTCCCATACCATGTTAACTGGTCTGGTAGGACCTGGATATCTGATACTCACAAACTTTCGTCTTTATAATATTAGTGTGATTTTTAATCATCTTTAAATTATAAATGAAGTCAGGTAACATTGTTAAAAATAAAGATATATAATAATAGAACGTTATAGTATTAATAATAATAACAACCACCTCCACAATTGCATAATTCGGTACATTTGAGCTGGCGCTTAAAACACTTCAATCTGGAACTGCAAGATTTCACGCACCGACATCTTATTAATTCAAAGCTTCTCTTTTCTTTTTATTTCAGACGGGGAATGAATATTCAGATTTTTTTGTAGGTCCCCAAATATACACAGCCTGTAAAACTGCCCTTAAGGTGTGTTGTTTAAGGGCAGCTTCTGTGGGAGGCAAATTTTCTATTTGCATGTCCTTTTATGTTAAAAATTGTTTGCGACCCTCATTTACTGTCACAGCGGGGTATGATTTGAAAAACAAACATGTACTTATAATACTTATAAAAATATAAGTTCTGGTTAAGATAATCTTTAAAATATCGTGACCGTCCTTAGCTATCATGCATTGTAATCCCAAACTTTTCAATTTCACTGTCTGCATATTTGCCACTGTAAAGTGCTTCATACCCTCGTGTGGCTTTAGGATATGGCTTCCATGCCTCAAATGGAGTTTATTTGCGTCTTGCATTAAATATGAGTTTGTGTAATATCTGGTAAAAGAATGGAATAAGGGCAAAACGTGTGTTCTTTGTGGACCTGATACAAGAATACCATTTCTTAAGTATTATTTGTCAAGAAATTAATTTGGGTACAAAACTGAAACTCTAACATTTATTTATTTAATTAGACTTCTTATAAAAGCAATTTTGAATCGTCATAACATTTTTTTAACATTTATCACCGATTCGGAAAGCAGTATGTATGGAGAAGAACCGGAAAAAAGAAACTCCTTATTTGCTCTTTTAAAATCTTGTCAATATTAAGGTACAATTTAATTTTTCATAGTAATATGTAACTACTAATAAGTCCATTATTTAAACATGAAGCTAGCATTGTTACATGCCAGGTTTTGATGATTTCGTCCTGTGCCGATGTGTACCCATAGTTCTTTTAAACCTTCTAGCTTTGGAACACACGATATAGTAGTAGTAGCCAAAATAATGTTAAGAACAGTCGACACATATAGCTAGTACAGAATATCATGTGTTCCAAAGCTAGAAGGTCTAAAAGAACTATGAGTACACATGCATTTGAGGCATGGAAGGCATATACGAATGTCATACGAAATATGCAGACAGTGAAATTGAAAAGTTTGTGATTACAATGCATGATAGGTAAGGACTAAGGACGGTCACGATATTTTAAAGATACTCTTATCCAGAACTTATATTTTTGTAAGTATTATAAGTACATGTTTGTTTTTCAGATCATACCTCGCTGTGACAGTAAATGAGGGTCGCAAACAATTTTTAACATAAAAGGACATGCAATTAGAAAATTTGCCTCCCACAGAAGCTGCCCTTAAACAACACACCTTAAAGGCAGTTTTACAGGCTGTGTATATTTGGGGGCCTACAAAAAAATCTGAATATTCCTTCCCCATCTGAAATAAAAAGAAAAGAGAAGCTTTGAATTAATAAGATGTCGGTGCGTGAAATCTTGCAGTTCCAGATTGAAGTGTTTTAAACGCCAGCTCAAATGTACCGAATTATGCAATTGTGGAGGTGGTTGTTATTATTATTAATACTATAACGTTCTATTATTATATATCTTTATTTTTAACAATGTTACCTGACTTCATTTATAATTCAAAGATGATTAAAAATCACACTAATATTATAAAGACGAAAGTTTGTGAGTATCAGATATCCAGGTCCTACCAGACCAGTTAACATGGTATGGGACAAATAAGTACGAAACACTCGATGAGCGAGTCAGACTCGTACTTGGCTGGTTTTTTTTGTTAATATTGCTTGTTTTTCGGGTCTATTAGCCGTCCCCTACGCTGCGCTGTCAAACGTTTTTGTACTTTGTATAATTTTTTTTACATTTAAAATGATAAAATATATGTTACATGTTAATGTTTTTATAATCTGCATTAAATTGCCTTTCAGACAGTATTTTTTATAAACTAAGTTTGATACAAAAATATAAAACTATACTGGTTTGTTTGGATTTTTTCACTACTAAAAGTTTTTTATTTTAAGGATTGTGACATATTTTGCTATAGAACCCTAAAAACCTGGTATGGGGAATGAATTGGACATCATCTAGTTACCTGATAACGACACCAAATTCGACTCAAAGGTCCAAATTAATCCGCCAGAATTTTTTTTCCGAGCGCCGGGCGCTCTGTTCTTTAACCCCCCCTCCCTCCCTCCTTCCGGGGAGTAATGCCTGGCTACCGGGCGATTTGGGCTTAGGTGGACGAGTACAACATTCGTACCAAATGGCATTGCTTTACTCAAAAATGTATACCTTTCCATACAAGCATGCCCATAAGAAAACGGACTATATAGGCTGTGGTCTTGTTGCATATATATTACAACCATTGGTGTACGAGCTAATCTGTCTTACGTCAGAGACAGGCATCTGCTGTGATCTGATGCGTATTCCATGACGATCAGTAATCGAATGTCATATAAATACATACCTCGATACAAAATCAATCACTTATAATATCCGATATACAATAACGCGTAGTTGAGAAGAATTCTTAGAATTAATTTGTTAGCTAATTTGTTTTGGATATGTTCTCACGGGATATTCTTGTATCAAATTCTAGTGGTTGAAAAATGGCGGATCTTCATATCACAGATATTGATTTGATATGCTACTATTTATCGAATGGGCTCACGGACTAGTAAAGCAAGTTCCATGCTTATTATTACTTGGTTCAAGCTTCTGATAATTATTTGATTAATTATTTTTTTTATTTGTATTTTTTTCAGTCATATCCGTATATCTCTAAATTAATATCCTGTTTCCATTATTTTGACGTGACAACGTCTTAAATTAGGTTGCGGCTGGGAGTCACTTATGAAAAAGTGTAACGCTCGGTAACGTTACGATGAGTCACCGAACGAGAGAGAGGCCCGCGGTCTGCCGCGCGCGCAGCACATAAATATTCTACCGAGAAAAAGACGTTGTCACGTAAAATCTTCGCCCGTAAAACCGACTTTACAGGCAACCATTTTTTTTTACTCTTCATGCTTATAAATTAAAACAACAAAAATTATTACTGTTAATCTTATTATTAGTGATTATTTTAATTGAAGCGATAATACTTTTCATTTAAGTCTCAGAAGGAACTCTATTATGATGCTATCTTATAATTATTGTTGTTAAATTTATGGAGGAACAATTAGAAATTTATTTTTATAATTATTCCTCCATATTGGAGTAGGTATTGTTTGCAGAAAGTGGTTAAAAATTTAACTTTATTACGTTCACCTTACTCGAGCACAGTTACTGGTCCGTTTATCAACGTATTGAAAAACGATATTAATGTCAGTCTATAAAACTTCGGATGCATTTTTTATTACTGACGATCAAAATGGCGGATTTTGTATGAAAATGGCGGAGTTTTTAATCGCTTATGAATTTCCCGCGCACCATCGCTATCATTCCAAGTTGTTTTTGAAACAATCTTTTACATGCTGTTTTTATTTGTGTGGGCTATGTATTTGTTCTTTGTATTTTTTAAATTTAAATAGTGTGACGCGAACACATTTTGTAAGTTTTAAATTCTTGTAGGCTAATATAAAAAAATCTACAACACCCTGAAGCTACTATTTGTATACGTAGTATATTATTATTAGTCTGTGCTACTATCAATCGAAGTTGGAAAATCCCTTTCAACAAACAAGACAAAGCTTTAGTAGAAGATATAGAAGTATACTAACATAAAACAATAAATTACATGGGTTATATATTTTGTTGGTATCGAATCTGTTTAAATAAAATCATGAAGTTGTTTTCTATTTACTATTTTGAAATAAAATGAAATGAAATTCTATTATATCTATTATATTATATTAAAATGTATTTCTCTCATCATTTTCTAATTAGGTTATTTATAACATATCTTTTGTATCCACGTGGTTCAAGGAAAAATTGTTTATTATTTGTGTACCGGCTATTTAAAATTGTTGATCGAAATACGACTTTAGAGCGAAACAACGCGACTCGCCCAAGTTTTAATAGTTCAACAGAAAGTTGGACATGGTTTATGCTGTGGATATTATTCAGAGATTATTTTGTTTAGCTATTTAAATACTTCTCAATATATTGAGTTCGCTAATTTTTAAATTTGTTATGCATTCAGGATAAAATAAGGGAATTGTAATTCGTATAAGAAAAATACACAACGGTATAAGCTTATTTTGGTTTCTGCTGGGCAAAGGGCTCGTCTGATTATTTAGGCTGTAATCCACCAAAATGGCCAAGTGCGTGTTTGCACATGTCACTTGTCATTTGTTTCACGTGCTGATTTCCACACGATGTTTTTCTTCGCCAACATATAACTTATTATAATATTATATTATAAATTCTATTTAAGAACTAGGCAAAATTTAAATGAAACCAATTAGAACGCACTACCATTCAAATAAAAAAAGAATAATCAAAATCGATTCACTCAGATCAATGTACTGAAGGTAACAAACTTTAAAAAATAGAGTCGAATTGAAAATCTTTTTTGAAGTCGGTTGAATGCATAGTTTAGACTTTAGGTCTATCTGATGAAGAAATGTAATGATATATTGACACGATAAAAAATCTTTCTAGAACATGAGTAATTACTGTCTTTGTCTTTCCTGTATGCGAGTTTAATTATTCTAGAATAATCTGGGTATAATGGTGCATTATTATACGCTCTTCCGTATTTATGGCTCAGTGCAGATACAAATTGTTATGAATTGCTAAGAACTGCGAAACCACTTAATATTTAATAGTTGTTGACGAAATAAGAAGTAGAGATGCTCAGATTTTTTAGATGAACTGGCTCTATGACGGAATAAAGAAGATTTCTGAGAAGGATGGATATATAGGATCCATGAGAAATAAGATTTGAGAGTTATGTAATTCGAACGTATGCGTTTAATTGATGTTTAAATTTACGGTATATGTTTCTGCCATACTGTAGGTATTGTATGTACTGTTGTCTTGTTCTATTTTAAAAATGCTTACTATTCATATCATGATTACTTTTTAAATGACCATAAACTCTATAATTTATTCAAGAAAATAAGCTCCTCTCAGTAACAGTCGCCTCTATTATTAAATATTGCTATAACATTTTCCCATTCACCACAACGAAGGACATGACTTTCCATTAGGTACTGAAGTTTCATGAAAATATATTTCCAAGTACACACTATCACATAACATATTCAACTTTGGTACCACATGTGATATTCACAAACACAACTAATTCCAAAGGACCCTAATGTTTTGGTCTTCAAGTCCCATTAGGAACTTAGAAACTTTAATAATTCACGTGGATTACAGGGACCGAGTGCTCTAATCAATTTTACATTAATTATGTTACATACTATCTTTGTAATATTATCATTTATTCATAACGGGGATTGTGGTTTATGGGTTGTTTATTTAGCTGCTGTTAATTGCAATCGCTTTAGAAGCCTTTAAACATACGCAATTGAGGAACAGTTAAGTCTTATATGACACTAGCTGTTGCCCGCGACTTCGTCCGCGATTAGGTCGTTTTTCGTCATTCGTCGTTTAAAAAAAATACGTGACACTTTATTTTTGAATGTTCTTAATTATTGTCTCTTATAAAATTTAACTACTTACATTAAAATTGAACACTCTGATAAGAAAATCTTAAAATCTGAAGAAAACATGAATGAATGTGATTTAAATTCTACATTACTTAGTATCAAAATATAATAATCTAAATTAAATGTAGATTAACAGTTTGAGCACACCATTATAGAATATGTACTTAAGTATTAAATTACGTTAGTTAACATAGTAACTTTACTAAAAACACGATGACTTTCTTTCGCGCTCGGTACCACAAACTAAGCATGTTTGTGGTAAGTGGCCCGCGTGACGCGTCACTTGACCCCCCGCGAGTTCCCCTCCGTTGCTATGCGAAAATACATTCGTTGCTCTATTTTAGGAAAAATTTGTAATACTGTGGCCTGGGCGTTATAACACGTCCAGGGAGTTCCTGAGTGCCGATATCACCATCTTGAGGAAAAGCTTCTAATGTCGATTTAAAACTGCATACATACGAATTAACCTGTTCTAAAATTGTGAAATGAGTTCAGTTTTAAATTTGAGAAATATTGATTTCTTGTATTCCACTATTCGTTGTAGTCGAATACAAAATATAGGGTAAAAGTGGGATAGATGCCGCACCGGGATAGATGCCTCATTTTCAAAAAACCTCACTTCCCAGAGTCGTGACTACGAATTAATGATTTAAATAGGAGCTCCTATCACCCCGCACCTCGGGTACGCATGAGCTGTTGTTTGGTGAAGACGTGTTTCGCTAGTGCGTGTTGTAATATCCGCGGCGAACTTCACGAACACGTTAAAATTTAAAAAGGTTGATATTTGCCTTTGCATAACTTTATAAGCATTAATAAATTTCACTATATTTCTTATTATGTCTATACACTGGTTCATTAATTACAAATCTAAGTGAAAATAGTGGCTCTTTTGTTTTTATTTAATAAAAAAAATACTGGGGCAGCTATCCTTATCAAAAAGTATAGTTGCCCCTTTTTTTTCGAGGGATAGATGCCCTTAGGGGCCTCTAAGGGCATCTATCCCTCAATACATATTATGTATATGTTATTATCGATAATCACAGGTACCGTTTATATTTTTACCTGATTGCGCCAGAGGTTTTCTCTATGTTAACCGATTTTACTCGTTTAATTTGCTTTTTTTTGTTATGTATACTTACTTATTAATGATCTGCCCTTATACTGATTGTAGGAGAACCACGCCACGAAAATACAAAAGAAAAGAAGGAGTGCGAGCGCAAGTATATTCTTGGACAACAGAACACTATGTTAACATGACATTTGCTGGTTTATCATATAAATTTTATTAGATTTCGCGTTTATAGAGTATGTAAGGCATCTATCCCACTCTGCAGGCATCTATCCTCAAAAAAGGTGTTCTACAAAAATGTTTATTACACATTATCTATAAATGATAGGATAAAAAATATATATAGTAATTCAAAACAGATAATTAACCTAGCTATATTCATACAAAGTGTTCGTATAAGATTCATGTTTTTAAAATTATGAGGCTATTTCAAAAAGTGGGGCATCTATCCCACTTTTACCCTATTTAAACAAACTTAAGTTGGCCTACAGGCAAAAGGGATCCTATCAAATGGTAAACTTGACCTTGTATCTTAAAAGTAAGCATGAACGGACCTTCTGATAATTATTGAGCACCAAAGGATCATTTGAAACGCGCTACTATAAGAGCGAATATTGTCTAATACCAGTTTACATTGCACAGTATGTTCCTCTAAAAGTAGTGATTTCAAAGGTTCCGGTGTATCTTCAAATGAAAGCCGACTCCTTACTACACTTTAAAGCATTACAAAAAGAACATACTACGCCTTTACAGAAGATGATCTGTAATCAATTGTGAGGTTATAAGCAAACCCACTTTTATATTTGTCAGACCACACCACCGAATTCGTAGATTGTTTACCTCAAGTCATTAAGACTATGACGAAATCTGTCTGCAGTAAGACGGGCCTCTCGCTATTCGTCCGTTTCCAGAGACCGAATAGTTTCAATTCTTAATCTTTCATTAAACAAACTTATTAATCGTTCTTGTCTCATATAATTGTAATATTCGCGTCCCTACTCTAGTCATTGCTTATACTCATGTTCATCTTCAAGAGATCGAATAATATTATGATGCACCCTATCATTTGTCAAACGGTCTTCATATTGAGTAAAGTTTCAGATTCTCGAGATAAAATATGACTGTCGTGATCAGTAGTGAGACGTAATTCCCTCTCAGTGAGGGTTTCGGTCTCACGGGATAGTACAATATGCCGTTTGCGATCAGCTGTGAGACGTCATACCCTCTCAGTGAAGGTTTCGGTCTCACGGGATAGTAGGGGAGACCGGGTTTGGTTGTCTCACGGGTTGGTTGTCACAGCGCACTATATGTTTTTAGGCCCGAAAAAGTTTCATCCTTGTTTTATTGGAAATATCTAAGGAGCTTCTCTTTTTAAATGCACGAGTAGAACACCCAGAGTTTTATTTCAAAAACACGATTTTTAAAAAAATATTTAAAATATTGGAATTCTCGCGGCCGACTGAGCTAAATAAATTCGTATAAAAAAAATAGATACACTAGATAATTTATTATGTTGCTAATATATGTAGTGATTACAGGCGCAAATTATCCCTTTTTGAAATTTTAGATATTGTCGATAGAGGCGAAAGTATTGTAATTTTTACTGATTTTCGTTTTTATTTTTTTATATTATATGCAGGCGTTAGTAGAATCTCTGTTTAGTACCAAAAGAAGCCTTGAACTGAGGGCTACATGTGACAAAAATACCACATTCTAACCACGAAGTTATTACGAGATATCGATTTTCAAAGAATTCAATGTCAGGGTTGTCTCTAATAAAGAAAAAGTCAAAGCTGTTTTTTAACAATTATATAAATCGTCTATCTATTACCAAGTTTTTGTATATGGTTTAAGTCGTTAGTTATAGTCAATATTTTAATATTATT
This sequence comes from Colias behrii, assembly GCA_029959065.1. NCBI lineage: Eukaryota > Metazoa > Arthropoda > Insecta > Lepidoptera > Pieridae > Colias > Colias behrii. The sequence goes on from JARWMC010000017.1 coordinate 4,484,789, forward strand.
CAACGATTTTTAATAAAATATTTAAAAAATTGGAATTTTCGCGGCCGACTGAGATAAATAAATTCGTATAAAAAAAAAAGATACACTAGATAATTTATTATGTTGCTAATATATGTAGTGATTACAGGCGCAAATTATCCCTTTTTGAAATTTTCGATATTGTCGATAGAGGCGAAAGTATTGTAATTTTTACTGATTTTCGTTTTTATTTTTTTATATTATATGCAGGCGTTAGTAGAAGCTCTGTTTAGTACCAAAAGAAGCCTTGAACTGAGGGCTACATGTGACAAAAATACTACATTCTAATCACGAAGTTATTACGAGATATAGATTTTCAAAGAATTCAAAGATAGGGTTGTCAATGTTTTTACCGTTAATTCCGTTTGACTTTTAATGAGATTACTATGATCAATGCTCAAAATATTGACGAAAAAGGAGATTTATTTGTATTAATTTGATATTATTGAATGGTCTTAAAAATCTAAGATTTTTTTTTATTCAGTTAATTTATTACATATCATATGGATTACCTACCTATAATAATATATTGAATAATATTAAAATATCGACTATAACTAACGACTTAAAACATAAACAAAAACTTGGTAATAGATAGATAATATATATATAATTGTTAAAAAAAAGCTTTGACTTTTTCTTTACTAGGGTCAACCCTGACCGACCTGAAGGAAACCGGATCCCCCGCGACGTAAGGTGGATAGGCCCGGAATGGAACGGCGATATTGTTTAATATCGGCGCCCATTACACGCTCCCGGGCCTCGGAGGGTCGCCATGACGCGGCAGTCGCCACACAGACGGCGGGGGTATAAGGCCTGGCTGTTAACCCCCGTCGCTCAGGGTGATAGACGGCCACCGTTGGGTTTTAGTGGGTATGGCTTCGCAGCGAGTCCCACTTGGACAGTAAAACTACCGAGGGGGATGCGTAAAGGCATTTCCCAACGTTAAAAAAAAAAAAAAAAAAAAAAAAAAAAAAAAAAAAAAAAAAAAAAAAAAGGGTCAACCCTGACATTGAATTCTTTGAAAATCTATATCTCGTAATAACTTCGTGGTTAGAATGTGGTATTTTTGTCACATGTAGCCCTCAGTTCAAGGCTTCTTTTGGTACTAAACAGAGATTCTACTAACGCCTGCATATAATATAAAAAAATAAAAACGAAAATCAGTAAAAATTACAATACTTTCGCCTCTATCGACAATATCGAAAATTTCAAAAAGGGATAATTTGCGCCTGTAATCACTACATATATTAGCAACATAATAAATTATCTAGTGTATCTATTTTTTTTATACGAATTTATTTAGCTCAGTCGGCCGCGAAAATTCCTATATTTTAAATATTTTTTTAAAAATCGTGTTTTTGAAATAAAACTCTGGGTGTTCTACTCGTGCATTTAAAAAGAGAAGCTCCTTAGATATTTCCAATAAAACAAGAATGAAACTTTTTCGGGCCTAAAAACACATAGTGCAGCGGTCTTAACACAAAACTGAACTATCGAATAAGTCTGTTGAACAGCGTGGCAAGAGCGATACAGTGACAACGCTGTCCCCACTTCGCGTCAGACCGCCCCGATCTGCCGTGAGGGCCTCACACGTGTTTATTGTTTTCGCACAGATTTTTTATGATATGAGGACCGAATATGCTCCTCATAACATCACTTTTTGTGAACGAAACGACAGCGCGGTTTAATTTAATGCCAACACCATTAGAAAAAAGGATTATTATTAATTGTGAAAAAATATCATGATTTACACTATTAACACTCTTTTAACATAAAATATAAGTCTGTGAGTGTGTAAAAATAAATCCAGCTAATTACACATCAAACTTATGTTTATAATTAGGTATACGACATGAAAATATATTAATTACCAAGCAATAATAATACAGATAAGCAGTGGTGGCTCAGTGGTGAGACCTCGGACTTCGAATCGATAAGTCCGGGGTTCGAGACCAGGCGAGCGCGCAGGAAATAAATTGATTTTTCAATTTATCTGCGCATGTTGTAACATCACCACTGCTCGAACGGTGAAGGAAAACATCGTGAGGAAACCGACATGTCGAAGAATTAAAAAGTTCGATGACATGTGTCATCGGCCAACACGCACTTGGCCAGCGTGGTGGATTATGGCCTGTACCCTCATAGGAGGCCCGTGTCCCAGCAGTGGGAACGTATATGGGCTGATGATGATGAATAATACAGATAAATACTGAACATAAGTAGGTATAATAGATATTAAGTAGTATTAGTTAAAATATACTTTGACTGTTAGTCAAAGTTTATTTTTACTAACAACATGTAAATGAAGAAGAAATAATAATTACCAACGAACTAACCTTTTCTATAATACTTAACACGGCACATTTTTCAAATTATCTTGCTCAACCCTGCTCAAAAATGGTTTTGTTGGAACTTTAATATGTCAAAACTATGATAAATCTAAACTACGATACAACTTGCTTGCGGAAATGCTCATTACAATTGTGAATCTAAAGAATAACTAACAACATACTATTCAATTTTATTGAGCTGATGAATATCTTTTGCCTGGAAGAAATCACCGTCGCCTAATAAATATACTGTGTTTTCTTATAAAACCGTTACATAATTTATTTTATCTACTTAAATAATGAAAATGATATTATATTTATAAAATATAAAACATATTATGTAAAATTATTAAAAATAAATAAATGAAGCAACTACGATTCAAAGAAAACATCTTTTTCAGTGTTAAAATGCTCTTAGCAATCCTGGATGATGAACTGTATCATGTACTCTGATCCCAGTACGGTCGGTACCTCGATAGCCATAACGATAAATATTATAATCAGATAACCGCAAAGTCAAAATAAAAACATTACTTGTACAGTTGTGAGTGCAAAATTTACGTTTCATTTGGAATAACATTTTTTTCGGTACTAAAACGTAGTCGTTTGATATGTGGTTGGCTGCCCCTCCTCTCCTTCCTGAAAAATATCCTCCAAAATTTCCCGAGATACTTCCAATGATTGAACCATTGGACGTTGGACATTAACTTCAGTCAAAAGTTGACGAAGCAGATGATTACTAATTTCCACTTAATCCTCGCTGCTACTATCTTTACCATCAAATCATCAATTTTCAAGTGGTGTTGTAAAAATATCAGCAGAAATCGTCTTCCAAAGGCGATATAATTTTATGAGCATTGAATCTGTAAATAACAAAATCAAAAGTTAACTGTAAATCTATAAAAAAAGCTATTTACAAATAAAATTTTATCAAAAACTACTGTTCCCAATGCACCTCAAAATAATAAAAGAATTCATCATTTTATTATTTCATTCTAAAAGTGTAATATAATACCTACCAACATGAATTGCTATCATTATAAAAAATAAATACCTATAAGTAACAACTTACTTTTTGTGGGAACGCATGATGGTGAAAATTCACAAAACACGAAGATTGCATTTGATATTTTTGGTTTTATGGCATTCAATTGCTTTATAAATATCACTACATAGTATAAAAAAAGTCGCTTTCTCTGTCCCTATGTCCCTTTGTATGCTTAAATCTTTAAAACTTCGCAACGGATTTTGATGCGGTTTTTTTAATAGATAGACTGAATTTATATTTTTGGTTTTATGGCATTCAATGCTTTATAAATATAAATTTATAAAGAATAGAAAAAATTCGATCACGAGGCGGGACTCGAACCCGCATCCTTGCGCCATTCCGGGGCGGATGCCTCACCAACTCAGCCACTCGTGACCCGCCCGAGTGATCGAATTTATTCTATTCTTTCAGTTTTATGTGTCTGAAGGGACACACCGCGCGCCATCTATTGAGATGATTAACAACCATTTCAACCAATATGAAGCACTTTTCAGTGAATACAATATTGTAACGATGGAACACGACCTTTTTTGTTGAATTTATATTTTTGGTTTTATGGCATTCAAATGCTTTATAAATATAAATTTATAAAGAATAGAAAAAATTCGATCACGAGGCGGGACTCGAACCCGCATCCTTGCGCCATTCCGGGGCGGATGCCTCACCAACTCGGGCGGGTCACGAGTGGCTGAGTTGGTGCCGCCTCGTGATCGAATTTTTTCTATTCTTTATAAATTTATATTTATAAAGCATTTGAATGCCATAAAACCAAAAATATAAATTCAACAAAAAAGGTCGTGTTCCATCGTTACAATATTGTATTCACTGAAAAGTGCTTCATATTGGTTGAAATGGTTGTTAATCATCTCAATAGATGGCGCGCGGTGTGTCCCTTCAGACACATAAAACTGAAAGAATAGAATAAATTCGATCACTCGGGCGGGTCACGAGTGGCTGAGTTGGTGAGGCATCCGCCCCGGAATGGCGCAAGGATGCGGGTTCGAGTCCCGCCTCGTGATCGAATTTTTTCTATTCTTTATAAATTTATATTTATAAAGCATTTGAATGCCATAAAACCAAAAATATAAATTCAACAAAAAAGGTCGTGTTCCATCGTTACAATATTGTATTCACTGAAAAGTGCTTCATATTGGTTGAAATGGTTGTTAATCATCTCAATAGGTGGCGCGCGGTGTGTCCCTTCAGACACATAAAACTGAAAGAATAGAATAAATTCGATCACTCGGGCGGGTCACGAGTGGCTGAGTTGGTGAGGCATCCGCCCCGGAATGGCGCAAGGATGCGGGTTCGAGTCCCGCCTCGTGATCGAATTTTTTCTATTCTTTATAAATTTATATTTATAAAGCATTTGAATGCCATAAAACCAAAAATATAAATTCAACAAAAAAGGTCGTGTTCCATCGTTACAATATTGTATTCACTGAAAAGTGCTTCATATTGGTTGAAATGGTTGTTAATCATCTCAATAGATGGCGCGCGGTGTGTCCCTTCAGACACATAAAACTGAAAGAATAGAATAAATTCGATCACTCGGGCGGGTCACGAGTGGCTGAGTTGGTGAGGCATCCGCCCCGGAATGGCGCAAGGATGCGGGTTCGAGTCCCGCCTCGTGATCGAATTTTTTCTATTCTTTATAAATTTATATTTATAAAGCATTTGAATGCCATAAAACCAAAAATATAAATTCAACAAAAAAGGTCGTGTTCCATCGTTACAATATTGTATTCACTGAAAAGTGCTTCATATTGGTTGAAATGGTTGTTAATCATCTCAATAGATGGCGCGCGGTGTGTCCCTTCAGACACATAAAACTGAAAGAATAGAATAAATTCGATCACTCGGGCGGGTCACGAGTGGCTGAGTTGGTGAGGCATCCGCCCCGGAATGGCGCAAGGATGCGGGTTCGAGTCCCGCCTCGTTATCGAATTTTTTCTATTCTTTATAAATTTATATTTATAAAGCATTTGAATGCCATAAAACCAAAAATATAAATTCAACAAAAAAGGTCGTGTTCCATCGTTACAATATTGTATTCACTGAAAAGTGCTTCATATTGGTTGAAATGGTTGTTAATCATCTCAATAGATGGCGCGCGGTGTGTCCCTTCAGACACATAAAACTGAAAGAATAGAATAAATTCGATCACTCGGGCGGGTCACGAGTGGCTGAGTTGGTGAGGCATCCGCCCCGGAATGGCGCAAGGATGCGGGTTCGAGTCCCGCCTCGTGATCGAATTTTTTCTATTCTTTATAAATTTATATTTATAAAGCATTTGAATGCCATAAAACCAAAAATATAAATTCAACAAAAAAGGTCGTGTTCCATCGTTACAATATTGTATTCACTGAAAAGTGCTTCATATTGGTTGAAATGGTTGTTAATCATCTCAATAGGTGGCGCGCGGTGTGTCCCTTCAGACCTCAGAGAATAAATTCGATCACTCGGGCGGGTCACGAGTGGCTGAGTTGGTGAGGCATCCGCCCCGGAATGGCGCAAGGATGCGGGTTCGAGTCCCGCCTCGTGATCGAATTTTTTCTATTCTTTATAAATTTATAGATAGACTGATTTAAGAGGAAGGTTTTAGTATATAATTTATTAGGTTTTAGACAAAGCGGACGAACCCGCGGGCGGTAAGCTAGTAAATTTATAAAATACGAAGATTTTTAAAATTGTAACTAATGAACGCAATCAATATTAGATTAACTGTAGATAATGGTGTCTAGTTTTACTTAAAATAATAAACATCTACCCTCACTTTAAAAAAATGTAGTATATTTATTATTTACACGAAATATACCTTATAGGGAAGGGAAGATATGGGCTAAAGAGTTAAATAAATAACATAATTATATTTAAATTATTAATTTCCAACTGTGTATTCAGTAGTGTTAACATCTAAATTGATTTGATTTTTACGAAATCTCATAGATGGCGCTGTTACAAAATTAACATTATACAACTTACATTCTAAACTATGTTTCTCTTCCCAAGTTACTTAAATGGCATAATTTTTATAGTGTCAATCTAGATATTGTCAAACAACATTTATATATACGTCATTTGATTATTAATTTCCAATAGTTAACGTGTGTTTGATTTTTCTAACACTTCATAGATGGCGCTGTTTCATATTTGTCTTTATACTGCTAAGATTCATTTAACTGTTTCTCTGCCCAAATTACGTAAATGACATAGTTTTTTATTTTGTAAAGCTAGATAATAGAATGGCTTACTCGAAACCAACATTTAAACATGAGTCTTTAGATTGTACGCTGTCGTAGTACACGGAATATGTAAGAAAAATAAAGGCTCACAGCTCCTCCCCCGAAGGTGATATCATGATAATATGTTTAAACTATCCTCACCCGACCTCTTAGGAATATTCATGCAAAATTTGAAGTAAATCTATGCAGTACTTTTCGAGATTAGCCCGGTCAAACATACAGACAAACAGACAAACAGACAAAAATTCTAAAAACTATATTTTTGGCTTCTATATCGATTATAGATCATGGATTATGTATTCTTTTAAAAAAATATTCAATGTACAGTTTTGACTTTCCTACGATTTTATTATATGTATAGACTAGCTGCGCTCCGCGGTTTCGCCCACGTGGCTCCGCTCCTGTTGGTCTTAGCATGATGATATAATATAGCCTATACTCTATAGCCTTCCTATAAATGGGCTATCTAACACCGAAATAATTTTTCCACCAAATCGGACCAGTAGTTCCTGAGATAAGCGCGTTCAAACAAACAAACTCTTCAGCTTTATAATATTAATAAGTATAGATTTGTATTTAGTTGATTAGGTATATCCTCAGATGCGCATCTGTAAATTTATCTTCCGTAGACATCCTAGTTCAAGAATGGTTTCTAATTATACCATTTACAAATATAATGTACGTTCTATTCTCATACCTATTTCATAAAAAATCGATTAGACCGTTTAGGAAGAGTTTGGTTAAAGTCTGAAACAAGTATTTTATTATGACGTCGTCGATGTGTATGAAAACAATGACGTCATCGATACATACTGAATCGACTTCACGATAAAGAGGTTGTGACACATCGATTGCGGTTTTTCAAAGTAATATATTTTTCTTGTTCGCTCGGACGCTCGCTTTATCTCTGGTTGTTTGTGAATAGTTGCAGTTACTTCACATAAACTTTTCTATGCGTTCAAGAATCAAACGGGATAAAGATAGTGCACCATTTTATATGTTGGTTAATATAAAAGCATTCAGTGTATTCGTAGCATGGTAATATCTATGGATAGGTACATAGATACTTTAAACGCTGATAGTTTTCTTGTTGCTTTAATTTATCTTTTGGAATAAATACGAGTACATACGTAGGTACATATATCAAAATGCAAGGCCCTGCTAATGCTATTGTTTTTGATTCAATGGTTTTATATTATTTCGTGTTTAAAAATTTACCAAGTATTTCTGTATTATTAAATTTTTATCATACATATTCACGTAGAAAAGTCCACATTGAAATGTAAAACGTCGGTCAACCTCACTAAATACTTCATACGTAATGAATTTCCATACAAATTTTTTGGCAGCATAATTCATGAGTCCTTTACCACAAGCCACCAGCTGAATCCTGTTTTACTTTCGTCCCGGGCCGAAATATCTGCTCAGAGAGTATTTTAAATTGTGCTAAATTTTCAATTTATTATAATTTCACGTATCTTTCATATTTCTAACGACGTATAAATGATGGTATTTTCGAGGTATTTTTTCGATTTTTGGTTGTAACACCTAAAAAGGACTTTAAAAACGATATAGATCACAGTTTATTGGATATCAATTAAGCAATGTGAGTTGAAAAGCTGCTTTCTACTTTTTAACCTCATAAACTATAAATAATTTACATAATGATAGTAACTACGCTTAGAAATAATATTAGTATAGGTATATCAGTGCAATTCGTAATATATCTTTTACGTATTACTTAGAAATAAGGTAGAATAGCAGTAGTTTAGTTATTGTAAGATACTTATTCATCTTCAGCATTTTATTATAAAACAGTCTTTATCCAACACGTGTTGTATACAAGTTTATAACTTCACATTCCCGCGTCTTTTTATAAAGCATACATATTTGATCGTCGAAAAGGGCCACAGTACATCAACATGGCGCCAAAATGATTAATATTTCACAATTACATTTGTGAACGCATCTCTCCTTTGGGAGTAATCTGACAGTATATGGGCCATCATGACTCATATAAAATCTCCTTCATTTAATTACAACAAACAAGGTAACTTTCAAATGAATGTTTGGTACATTTGATACTGTAGATATCATGTTGTATTTGTTTGTGGTTGTTGTGTTGATTGGCTGGTTAATTTGCAAGTGTTTTATATTTGGGAAAGGCAATGCAAAATTACTAATAAAATTGTTGATATGAACTTATCGTAATTGTTAGTTTCTTGGTTAAAAAAAAGGCTTGATGATTGTAATATGTTTCTTATGTAATCACGCAAAAAAAGTTTATTGAATGCTTAGATTGAATGTGACCGAAAATACCGGATTGTGTGAAATGTTTTATATGATATAAATAGTATTTAGTGTAAATTAATAAAAAAGAAATATAAGATGATTGAATTGGTAAATCGATAATATCGGTTTATGCGTACGTAATACCAATACGTTTATGCGTAGAATTACAATAAATTAAATTACCACACAATGAACGAATTCATCTCATATTGTCTGTTTTGTAACATTATGAAATATATAAAACAATAATAGAGTTTCCGAATCAAAAGAGCCAATAATTTTACAAAATTTCAAAGTATAAACTACATTTTGGAAGAGAATATTAAATTACGATATTCCAAAGCATATTGAATATAATAATGGACGCATCGAAAACATAAATTCTGAAACATGAATACGCCGACTTAATTAGGGCACCTCTATGATATATAGGTAATCCTATTAAAACTGGCTACATTTAAATATTTAAAAGGATTTCAGACTTTGCCTCGAGTTAAGGTTTATAGTTAGGTTTATAAGTTTTAGTTTTGAATAAATAGAAAATACGTTTCTAGAGTGTTGTCTGGTCCTAAGTATAAAATAAAATAATTCATAATTCTTAATTTGAACAAACATAATAGGTATACAATGCGTTACAATATACATAATAAGATAATTTTATTTCATGTTTCGTCACGACGTCTTTAGTTCAACAAAAAACAACTAATTTTTAAGCACAGGCACGCTTTTCCGCATAATATTTATTTTTTAATGTAATTATTTGCTCTATCTATACGTTTAAAATAAAGTTATATTTATTATACTGGACAAAGTCTTGTAAAAAGCAATTCCATAAGTATTACGTGAATAATATTTCAATAACTGTAACAACAACCTGAAGGAGAGGTCCTTCAAAATGTACCCGGACCTTCCCTTATGTTTACTCTATATAAGAACGCTTCTAGGGAAACCAAATAATTCCCTACGAAGGGCAAACATTGAACACATCATGAGCTACCTTATCTTGCTCGAATAAAAATACAACACACAGAGTGAGCAGCCTCGAGAAGCAATTGCTGAGAAAATAACGTTAAACCACAGAATACAAAATAGTTACTACGTAAGTTAAACGCTACCATACATTGGAGCGTCTATTGTATTTATCACTCTCGACATGTCCGCGGACAAATCTGCGTGTCAATGTTCGTTCTCAATTCGAGGCGCGGCTCGCATATAGTATGTGGACGATGACACATTTGTCAAAGGATGGGTATGGCTCGATGCTCGGCTCGCGGTTTATGTAGTGAATGCTGCTAGTAATGGGCCGTGATCAAATATTATTGTATATTTTTTGTATGAAGTGATTCATGCCTGACCGTGGCACTGCCGTGCACGGACATGGTACGGCGTTGAAATGTCGATGGATATTGTTTCATTTCTTTCCTGGCTCCGGTATGGCCCATCTGTCTATACTCTATACTAACCGAGATCGTTCTGTGTGAATAAAATGCCCGCCTGTTGAAAACATTTTACAACCAGATTACCTTCCCATTTATTTCCTTCTCAGTGTATTCTTATCGTGACTAAGTTGTTTTGAAAATTTATTATGCGAACTTTAAGATTTATTGTGGAGATGGATTATGGCTGAACATTTGTAACTCGGTGTTAGCTTCAGTTATTAATTACGTTGAACTTTCGCTTGTTTATACTTTGCAGCTCTTTGATTTTATGTTAGAGGTTGGATTTCCATTTGTAAATTTCAACAACTTCAAGTCATTTGCTGGTGATTAATATTACTTCTGGTGCGTTTATAAACAATTTTACCCATACCTTAATCCTTTCCTTTTATTTTGCTTGGTAGAATTATGATTGTTTTTGTTTGATTTTATGTCACACTCACAAAGTGTTTTTGTCCTTATTTTATATTTCTTTTCTTTTGTATATCTGTGAATGTCAGTTTTTGCCTTCGAAAAAAAAAACTATTATAATTCTCATATTCTTAATTACTAAACTGAACATTGTAATACTATTTTGTATTTGGAAGTTGTTCACAAATCTATGGTGCAGAAATGTGTTTACATTTAACATTACAGGTAAGTTCTGTTACTTAACAACACTATTTTAAAACTTGTTTTATCCGATGAGGTAAGTTAAGGGGTCCTATTAAATCTTGTTTCGAAATTAAGCACAAGAATGTAACTTTAATGAGCTTTGTGGAGGGTTGTCCGCAACTTAATATGGTTCTCTCTTATCTCAACAGTTTTGTCTCATGTAGCAAATGTAAACAATTGTAATTCCTTTACGTTTATGTTTTATGTAGATAAGGGCTGGGTTACATGTGGGTTTATAGTATGAAAAACAGACTTCCTTTGGTGGATTAAATAATGTGTTACTGTATTAACTTCAATAAAACTTTGGTTTAACTTGTTTAATTGATGTTAAAAATTTGATCAAAATTAGTTGTCTCTGTCTGGAATCTTATTAGAATAAGAATATAACCTTTACTTGTAAATATTTTTAACTTCTCAATATAACGAACGCTATAGATCATTAATTAAAAGCACTTTTCAGCATGTATTTTTTGGTGAAATTTTATAATAAAATATACATAGCATAAAATAGCATGCAAAATATAGATTTGAGAATACGAGTACAAAAACAATATGATAATAGTAAAGAATGTATACTTTCATTATAATTTAAAAAAAAGACGTGTGGCACTCGGGGACTGCCGCGGTAAAGCTATAGCACGCCTTCAAGCCACACCTCCGTGTCCGTCGGAGTGGGGAGCGGGGGGGTTTTTTCGTTACAGAATTTCTCGATTCGGTCCCCGCGCTCAAGGCCCGCGATATAAGCTATGCAATAGCTTAAAATGATAAAAGTAATGGACGTATTTTTCATTATAATTTAATTTTCCATTATAATAATATTACGTAAGTTTATAAATGAAGTCTTCAGTTGACCGTCTATTAAGTCTTTTATTAGCAATCTGCTGAGTCAGGATGAATATCGGTAAATAAATCCCGGAGATAGCTGGAATCGATGAAAACTGCATCGGATGATCTTGCCATGAAGTAAATTAAAATTTTTATATTTTTTATTTGGTACGATATTGCTTCGCTTTTTTTCTACACAGTAAGCTAGAAAATGTAGACAGTTTGTAAAGGAATATAAAAATATTTAAGATATTTTATATAGAACTTTTTGGTTCTAATAAATGTTAAAACCATCTGACTGAATAATAAGAATTTTTTTATTAATTTATGAACTATTATTATATTATATCTTGGAGTTCAGGCTATGCTTCTTCATAAGATTCCATTCGACGTTGTAGAAGCGGTCAAAAGCCATATTTAAACCTTTATGTATAACAGCCATTTAAACTCAAAACAATTTATTGTACTCGTTTAAATATCAAATTATATGATTATAATCGTCAATTCGATAAGTTCATCAAAATTTTCTAAAATAAATACGGTAACTTCATCAAGCGTCGTAAGGATTCAACAAATTGTTCAAACAAGCGATTGTTAAGTAGAAAACTCAATAAGGCTTCCGCTTCTTGGAATCAAATAACATCAGATTAAATCACGGATGATGAATAAACGATGAAAAACATTATTTATTTAGGCCATTAACGGGGAAATAAAAAAAAACGCTTACTTTAACATTACTGATACTGGCTATACTACGTTGCTATGGATGCGTTTGTTATACACCAATCATATTCATGAAGCCACATAGCGTAGCTCTGGTGGAAACTGTCTCAGCTAAGATATGTTTTTTATATGGAAGTAGCGTGCTATGGATGCGTGCTATGAATGTGTGCTATGAATGTGTGCTATAGATGCGTGCTGTGGATGCGTGCTATGTGCAACGCGCCTAGTAACGATACATCGCATAGCTCGAGCTGTGCATCTTCTCGCACCACTACACAGCTGGAAACGGTCACATCGTTTCATAGCATAGCTATTACATTTTCGTAGCATAGCTGCATAGCACATCTCTGCTGGAAAAACACCCTAAGTTCGTCCTTCCTTTGCATCAGTGTCAGGAGAAAGATAAATTGTGTAACGAACGTGCTTGTATAAAACGAATATCCGCTTCAGAGGTCAGAACCGTGCTAAATATACGTATATTATGATACCCTAATGGTTCTATGATATATGTCACTTTTGCAACGACTTACCTTTTCCATCTACTAATAAAACCTATACATTTATCGAGTTGACGTGCATATTATAAATATGGTTATCAGTGTGGTTAGTTTTCCATCACTACATAGTATAAAACAAAGTCGCTTTCTCTGTCCCTATGTCCCTATGTCCCTTTGTACGCTTAAATCTTTGAAACTACGCAACGGATTTTGATGCGGTTTTTTTTAATAGATAGAGTGATTCAAGAGGAAGGTTTATATGTATAATAACATCCATTAAATAGTGGAGAAGTACTGTTATTTTTGAGGTTTCTAATGTGATGTCGTAAAAAATTACATTTTTTTCGCTTACATTGCAAACGCAGGCTGAACCCTACGAGTTTTATCAAAATAATGTACTAAGTACACATTGAAAAGGTCTACAGAAAAGTCCGCGATGGTATATGTCTATCTCTTATGGATAACCCATAATAACTTTTTTTTGTCATTTACTTTTTACGACAAATAATGGCTAATTTTTGAAGCGATTTTAACCAATACAGCATTAATCCTTAACCAATTAAATACCTTGAATACATTGTTCATTTAATATAGATCTATATGGCCCTTTACACCGTATGATTTAAGTGAATATTTTCGAAGATATTACAGATTAAAAAATTGCGGGACGTAGCGTTGCGGGCCGGCCGCCCGGCTATATATTTTATACCCGTGCGAAGCCGGAGCGGGCCGCTATGTTTTTATATACAACGTTCACAGTTTTTCTGTAGTGTATTTAGTATCAGCATTGCACCCGTGCGAAGCCGGGGCGGGTCGCTAGTTTAAGTATAAAATTGGGACTTTTTTGTATAGACAAGATAACAATAAATTGGTTTTAACGATTAAGATTTCGTTAAAATCTTGAAGTGGATTCTAAAACGCGCTCTCTGTAACCAATGTCTTGATTAAGCTTCTTATAAAACACCGTTCCTATAATTACAAGTTTTCTAATCTGTATTTTTTTCCATGTAGGTACCTAAATCATATCAAAATAAGAATTTCTTTAAATTGTTTGATCAACAAAATTATAAACAAAGAGTACCGGAGAACATATAAGCATAGAGAGACATACACATAAGAACATAGAAAATAAAAGCTAGAAACGTTTAATCATTAGCGGACAACGGAAGCAAGTTTAAAAGTTGCTATGCAAAGCGCTACTCTGAATTAGGATATCTCTAGAGACTTGTGTGCGAAACAATCCAAGTAGTGGATACATAGTGAAGACCACAAAGAACGGTGAAAATAAAGTCCTCAGTCAGGGGAATTCAAATGCATTTAACATTTACACTAATCGATTTTAACGAGTGAGTAATCATCTCTGTAGGTACTTTATTCTGTGGGATATAACTAAAGATTCTCAGTTGTATTGTTTGCTATGAAATAAAAGAAGTGAAATGCTCATAATGATCGTTCGACCATATTACTCTGAAGTGATTATTTTTTGTCACGACTTCGTACTTAAGAGTGGTTAAAAAGGTGTTATAAAGGCTCTGATTTATGAGTTACCATATTTCTTGGAAGTATAAAATATAAATCCACGAAATAGAGCTAAGTTCAACTATTTCAATCCTAACAAGTAAAATAATTAATACTATTTCAACTAATAAAACCACCTGAAAAGGTATATTATTCATGCTTTTAATAATCTTTATTTTTGTGGAACAAATGATGTCGAAACCATTTAAATAATTCCTTTGAGACTGATTAAAAATATTATCAAACAGTCTTATTGAATTTCTACGGGTTTGAGTAAAAAAGGAATTTCATTCTAGTCACAATCTCGGCAAATGTGATAAAGGACAGGATTATTTTCATTTTTCCGGGTTTATTTTAACGAATTTTCGTCTCATGAAGTTCGTTAGGGGAATATTAAGTCCCGAAATTCACAAGCAAACGGTTTGAAAAAAGCTTCAATTTGTCGCAATATTATTCCTTTTGGTATTTATGTTTTGATATAAAATATTAGCAGTTATTATCTTGAGATCTTTAGAGACTTGGCCATGTAAGATTGATGAAATTAGTAATAATAACAACATTTTTTAGTTTTGTTTTTTGAAAATTAATTACAACATTTTCACATGCGCAGTTCAGAAAAATGTGAAAGTATTTTAACGTATAGTATGTTTTCTTCCTACATCTGGATAGGTAGTTGCTACTTAATACTCAAAAATATATTAACAGCTACTTATTTATAATAGGTAACAAGTCTCAATCTTTTACCACGTACAAAGTGAAAATTTATGTAAACTTTCATTTATTACCAGCAATTATCTAAAACACACATTACTCACGGTTTCCTAAATTTTTGAGAACCCTTCAGTACCTTTATTTACGGTAAATGGTGTCTGACAGATTTTAGCTTCGCAAATGAAAATGAAAGACTCTCCGCGTAATGGTATACGCGACAATTTCGCCATTTGCCAAATGGAACTACTACTTGGAATGTTTACGCAATGTTAGGACACAAACAATCTTTTGAATAACGACTTTCTGATACGTAAGCATTTATATAATGGATTTCAGATGTTTCATATTTGTACATACATTAAATGATGGAACGTGGGTGTTTTTTACGTAGTTATAAAACTTATAATATTATCTTGGGTATTATCTCAGAGTAGAATTAATAAAATATGTAAGTTTTTGAACTGATAGGTATGTCAGTATTGCCTTGATAGGTCAGCAAATTAAGTAAAATTTTAGCTAATAATAACAAGTTTCAAACATAGGATTATATCTGAATAATAAAACTACGTACAGACAACATCTAGATGCGTATAAATTATATAATTAAAATACTTCTCCAATCTACAACCTGTAATTTAGTCCGCGTTCACCTTAACTAAAAGAAATCGCATTCTAAAATAGTGTAATCCTGTATGCTTCAGAATATAATATCACTAAGTCCACATAAGCAATATATTAATCCTTTATATCTAGGGATGCCACGCCACCCACGTATTATATTACACATAAACACACTTCAGTCTAAACATATAACACTTGAAATTTCACACCTTTAATTAATTCAGCGTACTACATTCCAGGTGTTCCTATGTAAAATAATGGTGCAGTAATATAACACTTTAAGTAACAAATAATAATTTACGTAACAAATAACAATTTGAGTAACAAACGACTATGAAGGGACCCGTGAGGATGTGACGTTGATGACATCATTTCGCTTTTATTTCAACTGCAAGGCAAGGATGGTCTCGCCACATGAATTCAGGAATGCTTTCAATGGGAACTTATAACTTCATTGTACTTAGTGTAAATGGATCTGAGAATTAAGTTTATCATTTTGTATATATTTTATATAGATATACAATACGGATAGACGGATAAGATCCAGGGATAAGTATAATTTTGTTACGTACTATAAAGTTGTATAGTAATCATGAAAAATTCGTACTGTATCCAATGTATTTCATATTTTTCTAATGTATCTCTTGAAGGCCGACAATCGCGATGTTGGAAATTAGAAACAATATTATATTTAAACAAAATTATACATACACCAATTAACATAGCAATATTTGGCAATTGGGAAAACGGTCTGCAACAAAAAAACCTACACTACTTAAATCTTTAAGTTATGTTATGTTCAATATCAGCGTAAAGCAGAAAATATATACAAACTGTATCTCAGTTTCATACTAGTAACATACATAAAAATATATTTTAACATTTGCTCGCAATTAATATTAATAAATTTTCTGCTCTGTATTTATTTGCATTGCGAATGTACACATATGTTAATACTATGTATAAATAAATTGTAGTCGAAGCTAATTGATCTATTAATTGACAAATATTTATCTCTATTTTGGTATTAGTGTGGAATGGCTATAAACGATAATTTTAATACTTATTACTCTCATTATATTGGGATTAATGATACGATTTTTTTGAACATAATCATTTTCAAATAATCATTTATTGAACAAGTATACATTACACAAAATATGGACCCTAGACACCTAATATAGCTTCTGCTGTGTTTCAGGAGCCTGTGCATTCCCAATACACTTTAGACAGAAGTTCAATAGCAATACAAAGAAAAAAATATATTAAAAACAATGTAATTCTATAATATTAGCAATTAGGTATCTATAGATAAAAGATATTTCTGTGATTTCAAAGTACGACGATATTATTTTATTCATTAATTCAAAGCGCTGTAAACTTGTCGATGCGCTGAATCTAAAATGTCAGCGAAGTGCCAATTTAAATATATTATAATTTATTTTATTCACTTTGAAACAAACTATTCCTCGTTGTAATATTTTGCGATGAATAGTTCTTTTTAAAACTACATATAGAAAGTTCTTAATAATATTTTCTTTTAGAATACACACTCACATATGTAATGTATTTCCAATTATAATTTTAATCGTATTGTCGTTTGATACAAATTTTATGAGTATAGTTTTAATATTTTTCATATAAACTTTTCAAATATCAACAAACCACAATTTATTATCAAGCTAATATGTTATTTGTATTCATGTGAAGTTTTAAAGCATTCATCTCTTTTATTTGAATATTAAATAAATGACTTTTTAAAACCGTCTGATAAATGGTGTGCAAACGTAATTTCACCTCCAAAGTGCATTTTAATTTTAAATGTCCATTTTAAGTTCTTAATTTTCATGCAAGAAAATTCTCGTTTTATACGAAGACGGGATAACTTTAGCTTAAATACATTTTAGTTTGGGATGATCGAATAAAGATATATCTGATGGTTAATGGTCTGAATGAATTCATGAAGGCTAAACTTAAGAAATGATAAAAATGAATGTGTTAGTGGTTAAGTTTATTAATGTACTAGCTGTGCCCGCGACTTCGTCCGCGTGGAATAGTGACTGCATAGTAGTTACTACTTAACTTTTATTGAATAAACACGTACTACCATAAATAATTAAAAGAACAGTTAGTAAAATTTATTACTAAACTGAGCTAAAAAATAAAAAAATAAGTGCCTAATTAATTTTCTACGTAAAATTTATTTTAAATTATGGCATATTATTTTTTAGGCACCAGGAGGGAGAGGAGCAAATTTATTTACCTTCCTTCCTTGTATGGATGTTTTTGACAATATATTGTGCAACAACTGAGTGCCGAGGCAAACGTCAAAACGTAAAGGAATAGAATCCGCTATCGATACTAATTGATATAAGCGTATGATGTTTTGCTAAGGATTTGTTCACCCTACCAACGACGACGACGACCACGAACAAAATTTTCATCCAGTCGCAATTTAATAAAATTGTGCAAAACACAATTAAAAATCAATTATTAAAATTTCCTGTCGTTCTGGTGATTGGAATTTTTATTTTTGAGATCAACGATGAATGAAAAAATAGATTTTTCGTAGAAACAGTGGCTCCTAGAAAAAAATGTATGTGAAGTTTTTTAAAGATAATTTTATAATCTACAATTTTGGTAAAAGTTAAGGATACCATACCATACCATCATTATCATAATAATATATCTTATATATATATTTTTTTATAATGGTACTTAATTTTAAAGATCGTCGGGAAGTTTGTAAAATTATATATATTCCTTTTCCTTCGTTGCGTTGGGTTTTTTTTTTAATTTTTAAACTTCGGTTTCTTATTTTCATTTAATATTTTCAAGTGAGCGAGACCTACCTCTACCTCCATAATACATTCCTACATCTGACATCTTTTAAGTTGGGCCGTAACCGTGCATAAATTGTAATGGACCACAGTGGCAAAAGAAGTGGTATATTTAAGAAAAAAAATTGCCAAGGGCCAGGCCTATGTGGCTTTGAGAAGAGTTCAAAATTTCCAGGGTGTGGCTATCCTCTCGCTCCCATGTCCCCCTCTTCTTTCACAGACTTTCAACCCTTCCCTTTCCATCCCTAGTAAATGGCAGAACCGATTTTGATGTACATAATATTATCTAATTGTACCTATATGTACACGTCATATCCTATCGTTTGATGCTCCATTTGGTTTATTTATCTAACCACTGTCACCCCTAAAGTGCCCTATATGTAAAAAACGGATGAACCGATTTCGATAAAACATTACTAATTGTAATTCACCCGTTATGCACATTCATTTGATATATCACTTAGGTAGGTACTATCACAATATTTGACAACATTCGTTTCTTTCATTCCCACTTATACCTACCTATACAGGGTGTAATCGTTAAGTGTGCACAGGCGATTTTTCCGTAAGTATTACAGATAACAAAAAACTTTAAACTGATATCGAAAGTACTTAACCTAATGAGTAAAATGGCGGTAATAAATTTTTAAAAATAAATCGAGAAATATCAAAAAAAATATCTTTAAACCCTCCCATTCATTAAGTATGAAATATGAATATCCCATATACCTACATTCAATATGAAAGATTTTAGCTTTTTTTTTCTTTTTTTGGTTTTCTGCTTTAATTACTTCGCAAATTTGAAGTGACATTTTCCACATTTTTCCGGACATTTTCACGCATTTTCCGGATATTTTCCGGGAATTTTCCAGGCATTTTCCGGACATTTCCCTGACATAGCCTGTAAATGTCTGGAAAATCCCCGGGAAATGCTCGGAAAATCCCCGGAAAATGTCTGGAAAATCCCCGGAAAATGCCAGGGAAATGTCCGGAAAATGTCTGGAAAACATCGGGAAAATACCCGGGATATGCTCGGAAAATCCCCGGAAAAAGCCTGGGAAATTCCCGGAAAATAACCGGAAAATGCCTGGGAAATGCTCGGAAAATGCGTGGAAATTTCCGGAAAAACCGTGGAAAAGGCCTGGAAGATATCCGGAAAATGCGTGAAAATGTCCGGTAAATATCCGGTAAATGTGTGGAAAATTCCCGGAAAATGCCAGGGAAATGTCCGGAAAATGTCTGGGAAAAATCCGGAAAATCCCCGGGAAATGCTCGGAAAATACCTGGGAAATTCCCGGAAAATGTCTGGAAAATCCCGGAAAATAACCGGAAAATGCCAGGGAAATGTCTGGAAAATATCCGGAAAATGCGTGGAAATTTCCGGAAAAAGCGTGGAAAATGCCTGAAAATGCCAGGGAAATGTCTGAAAAATATCCGGAAAATGCGTGGAAATTTCCGGAAAAAGCGTGGAAAATGCCTGAAAATGCCCGGAAAATGCTCGAAAAATGCGTGGAAATTTCCGGAAAAACCGTGGAAAATCCCCGGAAAATGCCTGGAAAATATCCGGAAAATGCGTGAAAATGTCCGGAAAATGCGTGAAAATGTCCGGAAAATATCCGGTAAATGCGTGAAAATGTCCGGAAAATATCCGGAAAATGCCTGGAAAATCCCCGGAAAATGCCTGAAAAATATCCGGAAAATGTCTGGGAAATGCGTGGAAAATCCCCGGAAAATGCCAGGGAAATGCCCGGAAAATGTCTGGGAAACATCCGGAAAATCCCCGGGAAATGCTCGGAAAATGCCTGGGAAATTCCCGGAAAATGTCTGGAATATCCCGGAAAATAACCGGAAAATGCCAGGGAAATGTCTGGAAAATATCCGGAAAATGCGTGGATATGTCCGGAAAAAGCGTGGAAAATGCCTGGAAAATGCCCGGAAAATGCTCGGAAAATCCCCGGAAAATATCCGGAAAATGCGTGAAAATGTCCGGAAAAGCGTGGAAAATGCCACTTCAAATTTGCGAAGTAATTAAAGCAGAAAACCAAAAAAGAAAAAGAAAGCTAAAATCTTTCATATTAAATGTATATGGGATATTCATATTTCATACTTAATGTATGGGAGGGTTTAAAGATAATTTTTTTGATATTTCTCGATTTATTTTTAAAAATTTATTACCGCCATTTTACTCATTAGGTTAAGTACTTTCGATATCAGTTTAAAGTTTTTTGTTATCTGTAATACTTACGGAAAAATCGCCTGTGCACACTTAACGATTACACCCTGTATATAGGTTTTTTTACTATTAAATGGATGAACCGATTTTGATTAAATATGTCTAATTATACTTTACACGTCATGCCCTTTCATTTCATATGTCACTTGAGTCAAAATTCACTTTTTTTATTATCTACCACTTTTATACCTATATCAAATAAATGGATGAACCGATTTTGATAAAATTTGACTTATTTTTACTGATAGGTCGTTCACTTTAATTTAATATATCACTAAAGCATATTCGACAACTTTAGTTATTTTCATTCCCACTTTTACACAATAAATGGATGAACCGATTTTGATACAGTTTATTTAAGAACCAGCGTCGGAAAATATGCTGCCTAACAAAAAAACATCATCTAATTCGGATTACCTGCTAGCGAGCTACGGTGGCACAAACACACACACACACAGCGGCACAGCGGTCAAACACTTATCACCCATATTTTTGCATCGGGGGTTAAAAATATAATATTATAAATACGACATAATTTAAAGGACATTTTATGTATAAAATTTACCTAGAAATAAGTATAATTTTAATTTGACCCCTCCCCCCTACTACCTCAGCTTACCCCCCCACCCTTGGGGACTTTCGATATGATCACTTGGACATAACTGTAGCGTATAACAGATAACTTACGTTTTATCGTACACTGTATGTGTACCATAGAATGCCTTAGCAAATGTTCGCCGTGAGTACTTAAATGGTCATAACTTTTTTATTTATGAACCGATTGACATGAAATAAACACTAAATGTTAAATGAAGATTACCACAATATATTAGTGAAAACCGCATCGAAATCGGATAAGCCGTTTCTGAGATTAGCGTGTTCAAACATACAGACAAACAGACAAACAGACAAAAAATTTTTTAACTACAGTTTTGGGTTTGGGATCGATTTAATAATAACCCCTGCTAATTTTTTTTTACATATTTTCATTGTACAGACACCACTTTTCTAGAATTTTATTATATGTATATTGATGATGATGATGATGATTTGTAGATGGTTATAAATAATACAATGTTTGCTAGGTTCAAGGCACCGATCTCAAAAGTTACTGAATTTAATTTATCGAGACTTATAAGCTAAATTATGATATTATATGTACTTTCACCAACACGAGCGTTGCATCTATGAAATTAAAAATTATTATTTTAGAATGCAGACAAAGTTGGATGGATAGCTATATAGCTATAGGTATATCTATGTTCTTGAGTCAATGCAAAGTTGTTATATAGCTGCAGAGTTCGTTTCTTTCATTGAAGTAATCTCAGAAACTACTAGGTTAATTGATACATTATTTATATGCTATTAAATTCACGCTGCGACCAATTGGAGAGTCAATCAATCCAAGAAAAAGATGATTTTGAGTAGTCGTAGTCTTGGTTCAGCTAGTAGCACAAGATATATGCTATATCTATGTTTTTGGTTTGATGCAAAGTTGTAGAAAAGTTTGTTTCATTGAAGTAATCTTAGAAACTATCGCTTTGAATTAGAAAATATTTATTTATTCGATCGTCCTTCTGCATCAATGTAAGATAAAGATCCTTTTGAGTAGTCGTAGTTTTGGATTAGCTAGTAGCATATATCTATGTTTGGGTCGATGTACAGTGGCTCGTTAGGCGCCAGTTCCCACGTTAATTGCCCACAGCTACTATTGGTCACGATTTTATTGTTTTGTTCGATTGTACTGTCTGCGAAGTTTGTTCAGTTTCGTTTTATGATCTTCGCAAGGGTCAGTGATACGTACAATATTTAGTAGAGATATAAATTTTGCTACTATTACAGCATAATTTGTGGAGGAATGTCTTCATCGTTGTCTTCTTAAGAAATATATTATTTTTAAAAGGAATGGTTGGAAATTGAAATTAAGGACGAATGATTATGTTTTTATTTAAAATTGGAAAAGTGTAGTATGAACTTGTTTTGCAAAGGTTTTTTTATTTTCAGTATTACATGATTTTGATTGGTGTTAAATATAATATTTTATTGCACTAAATAACAAAGTAATTAAACGAACTCTACTTGTATCATGTAAGAAAATGATGTATATATAAGAAAATTATTATACACTTATAACATTTATAATATAATTATTTTTTTCTATACAAGCGTTTTAGGTAATATGAAAATAAAATGAACGTGTCATACACAGGCGGAAACGGTCGAGGATATCAACATCACTCGATTGTTGGAAGCAAGAGATTAGAATATAATATCTTTCTAGTTTATTTTGAACAAGTTTAACGGAATATGTAATTCGCTGTTTATGTTTTTAACTTCAAAAAAGAAGATGTTTATGTTTTACTGTAGGTAAATTTTATGTGTTCACTGATTTTTCAGCCGACTGTAAAATTATTTTCAAAATTTTCTTTTGTTTCAAAAGATTATACGAACTAGACGGTTCTATATGAGTAGATATATTTTCTTCAGATATTATTCAATAAAAATCGTACAGTGGATCAACCATGAATTAATATAACATTATTCTTAATACTACTTTTAAGCAACAATACCTAATATTGTTTGTTTTAGGCATTATTTATTCATTTTCTTCTCATATTATAAAGAACTGCATATATTCCTTATCTTAGTTTTGTCATTAAGGCTGCAGTCTAGCAAAATTGCGTTTTCAACAATTTATTTGACTTTTTTTCCCGGCTAATGAAATGATAAACTGATTTTTTTTTCTTGTTTATCAATTAGTGTTATATACGCAATGCGCGTGAATTTTTTCACATTTATAAACTTTATATTACTTTATGTTACCTTAATCAGGCCTTCAAGATAAGTCTCTTTCCTCCAAAGACATTTCGAGCTAAGTTTGTGCACTCACTACGTTGCAACCGATTACAATTTACACAATTTGATCAGCGCATAAATATCCTTATATAGTCGTAATTCAAATCTGCTGAATACAATTGCCGAAAAACTTATGATTTTCCTAATTAGAACGTTATAAATTCATTAAATTTCCCATTTTTTACAAAAAACTATTGATAAATACTGCTAAAAGTTATTTTTTCCATTAATTTATTCGAGTTGGTTGAAGACCAATGAGTATTAATCCTTTAAAAAATTTTTTTTTTAATTTTGATAATTCTTTAAATATTAGAAAAATATTTAAAATAATTAGGAAAAATCCTAGCGAATTTCTTCAGTCGCGCTCCTTGGGCCGGAGCGTTCTGACGTGTGCTCTACGCTCGATTTTCTTTCATACCGAAGTGAAAGTTGCTCTACTTCATTAAAAATATTTTTGTTTATTGATTATTTTTATCTTAGTTTTGTGCAAATATTCATATTTTTAAACATTTGATTTCGATATGGAAAATAAACGAAAAAAATATGCGTGTAACTACTAGAAAAAAAATTATCTTCGAACATAAAGTTAATGAAACCAAATAGATTACAAAGGTGATTGGCAACAATTTCTTTATTTTACGGGGTGTCAGTAAAGGGATGTATGTTTCTTTAAAACTAAAGTAAGCTCATAAATTTTCTTATAATATAATTTTTTTTTGAAGTTCCAAAAATGTTTATTTTTCGTTTGAGAAATACGAAATATAATATAAACTTGTATTGAGAACTTGAACTTGGGACATACGAGGAAAATGATTTGTTTACTCCAAAATTCCAAATATGTTGAGGTGTTTTAATTTTTTCTTCTAGTCATTTTAAACGTAGCGGCATGTTGTTTGATTATTAATTTTGTAACTTAAATACAGGATGTTGGTTTTATATTCTGATCTTACAGACGCGCTGACAAATTTAGTCCACCATTTCTAGTTTAGTCCACCAACTCTAAGTACCAATATGAAAACGAATGGATTATCATCACATCATCAAAACTCAGATGTAATGGAAGATCACAATAACATAGAAAATTCAATGGGTGTTGAGAACTAAACAAACACAAGTAACAGAGACGCATAGAATAAAAAAAGAGGACGAAAACGATAATTCGTTGATGCTTTCCCTTTTCGACGTATTGTTAGGGTACATCAACAATCTGCAAAAAACAAAACTGATGATTCCCAATTGCTGATTAAAAATGAAAAACAAATAATCGACAACAGTGGTGAAAATTTGCTGATCACAATGAAACATCCTTCAGTGGTAGCAGATTTACTCATTTAAAATGTATCGGTGAACAGCGTAAAGGAGAGGAGGACAGGAAAACATTATGAATGTGGATGGTGGATTGTATACAGGGTGTAATCGATAAGTATGTGGAGGCGATTATGACGTTATTATTGCAGGTATCAAAAAACTTAAAACTGATATCGAAATTACTTTACCTAATGAGCAAAATGACAATAATAACTTTTTAAAAGTATAACGAGAAATATCTAAAAAAATTACTTTATACACTCCCATATCAAGAAGGGAAAATGGGACTAGTAGAAGTTAAATGTCTAATTCCGGCAAAAGACATGAATGCGGAAGATGCGGTAAAAATAAAAAAATTAATATTTGAAATACAATGCAAAAAAATAACACTTTTGTCATAGATAAGAATCATGACTATTTTTTCCAAATTCAGGGACAACTAAACGTTGCAGAAGCAGAAGTCTGCTTATTTGCTGTTTGGACGGGAGTGAATCATGATCGTCTAATATTAATTTAGTGAGAAACGTCTTCCCAGTTCAAAATGGAGAAATAAACCATCCACGCGAAGACCGACATCCGCGCGGACGGAGTCGCGGGCGGAAGCTAGTCAGAAATAAATATATTTTGTTTTCATTTGCGCATTTTTCTATTTTATAATTTTTTACACAAACATTACATTTTTTTTTATTATATACAAAATTTGTTTATCCGTTTTATTAGTGAAAATGAACAACTTTCACTAAGAAACTTAGGTCGAAAAAAATGTATAGAGTTATGCATTTTGTATGGAAAGCTTATTTTTTTTTATATTTCGTCCAAATTTCTTTGTAAAAGTTGATCAGTTATATAAACATGAAGTTGAAGATATCAATAGAACGTATTCGTAAATTTTGTGTACTGATAAAAAGAATCACCGAGTGTAATTTTCACGAAAATTGTTTCAAATTGTCATTTTAGGTACTTATTACGAATATTAAATTATGCATACGAATGATTTAATTTTTAAAAATTAAGTGGAGCAACTTTCCCTTAGTACATTTGTATTATTTACATATAGGATGACAGGATGCATTTGTTTGCACTACTAGACCAAGCCCTTAATTAAATAATACGATTCAAAAGCATATCTAAAAGGAGCCTTGTTGAACAAGAAAATATTTTAAGTTTCGTTCCGCCGTACAAAGGATGTTCAAAGTTATCTTATATTTTTCATATTAAAGAAATGGATAGAAAAATATGACTATGCGTGCTCTTTTACTAACGCATTATTATATTAAAATTAAATATATCTATTGAATGACGATTCAATTAAATCATTTACTATACGAATTTTGAATGATGTATAATTGTATTCTGAACTAGCGGTCCGCCCTGGCTTCGGCCGTGGTACATGATTACGTTTTCTCTAAAAATTTGCTGATCACAATGAAACATCCTTCAGTGGTAGCAGATTTACTCATTTAAAATGTATCGGTGAACAGCGTAAAGGAGAGGAGGACAGGAAAACATTATGAATGTGGATGGTGGATTGTATACAGGGTGTAATCGATAAGTATGTGGAGGCGATTATGACGTTATTATTGCAGGTATCAAAAAACTTAAAACTGATATCGAAATTACTTTACCTAATGAGCAAAATGACAATAATAACTTTTTAAAAGTATAACGAGAAATATCTAAAAAAATTACTTTATACACTCCCATATCAAGAAGGGAAAATGGGACTAGTAGAAGTTAAATGTCTAATTCCGGCAAAAGACATGAATGCGGAAGATGCGGTAAAAATAAAAAAATTAATATTTGAAATACAATGCAAAAAAATAACACTTTTGTCATAGATAAGAATCATGACTATTTTTTCCAAATTCAGGGACAACTAAACGTTGCAGAAGCAGAAGTCTGCTTATTTGCTGTTTGGACGGGAGTGAATCATGATCGTCTAATATTAATTTAGTGAGAAACGTCTTCCCAGTTCAAAATGGAGAAATAAACCATCCACGCGAAGACCGACATCCGCGCGGACGGAGTCGCGGGCGGAAGCTAGTCAGAAATAAATATATTTTGTTTTCATTTGCGCATTTTTCTATTTTATAATTTTTTACACAAACATTACATTTTTTTTTATTATATACAAAATTTGTTTATCCGTTTTATTAGTGAAAATGAACAACTTTCACTAAGAAACTTAGGTCGAAAAAAATGTATAGAGTTATGCATTTTGTATGGAAAGCTTATTTTTTTTTATATTTCGTCCAAATTTCTTTGTAAAAGTTGATCAGTTATATAAACATGAAGTTGAAGATATCAATAGAACGTATTCGTAAATTTTGTGTACTGATAAAAAGAATCACCGAGTGTAATTTTCACGAAAATTGTTTCAAATTGTCATTTTAGGTACTTATTACGAATATTAAATTATGCATACGAATGATTTAATTTTTAAAAATTAAGTGGAGCAACTTTCCCTTAGTACATTTGTATTATTTACATATAGGATGACAGGATGCATTTGTTTGCACTACTAGACCAAGCCCTTAATTAAATAATACGATTCAAAAGCATATCTAAAAGGAGCCTTGTTGAACAAGAAAATATTTTAAGTTTCGTTCCGCCGTACAAAGGATGTTCAAAGTTATCTTATATTTTTCATATTAAAGAAATGGATAGAAAAATATGACTATGCGTGCTCTTTTACTAACGCATTATTATATTAAAATTAAATATATCTATTGAATGACGATTCAATTAAATCATTTACTATACGAATTTTGAATGATGTATAATTGTATTCTGAACTAGCGGTCCGCCCTGGCTTCGGCCGTGGTACATGATTACGTTTTCTCTCGATAAGAACCATCCTCGTACTTCAAGGAATAGTATAAAAAAGAATTAACGCAATCGGTTTAGTCGTACTCGAGTTTTGCGCTTACCAACAAATTTTGTGATTAATTTTTATTATATAGAAGATGAGATGGCATAGAATAGATGGGAAGGGGTCCATAAACAATATGATTATTTTAACGATATCACTTTATCACATGAACTATAGCAATAACTTGAACATGCGACATAAAATTCGCAGTCCGTCCGAAGTTAATAAATTCTTCGTTTTAAGGTCCTTTAAACTTGAGATTATGCTAATAGCGGCAGTTTATAATATAATTAGTGTTCGGGTCGGAATATATAAGGATAATTTAACTTTAATGGGGCTTGTTAAATCCCATGTGGTGTAAAGGGACGGAATTAACGGAAGTTAAAATTAATAAACATTTCATATCTACTATCATGTTTCTAGTTGACGTTTGTATTTGTGTTAACAATAATTTTTGAACTCAAAGATAAAGCAAATATTACATGTCCAAGTAATACAAGTACAATATACTAGTATAATAGCGAAATTTCTCACTATAAATAAATCAGGGTCTAATGCCCATAATAATTTTATCAGTATCTTATTTTACACAGTTTCATCATTGACGTCTAATATTTTCCCTCCCTACGCTGAAATGTTGTAAGCCTTGCTACTTATTAAATTAGTACACCACCTTAAATAATACTCGAGTTACCTACAAAGTACCAAATCCAATTAATGATCGCTAAGTGTAGGTATTTTATGTTGTATGTACATACGTAATGTACTAAACAAGTGATGTAATTGCATTAAAACGCTCTCAAACAGTGCATTAAGGGCGTACAGTACCTACATGCTAATGGTCCCCATTTGCCCTAATAATTTTGCACAGTATATGCTCTTGTTTTACTTTACTAACATGTGTAACATTATTGGAATCGATAGCATTTTTGTAGACGTGTCATTGAATGTTGGAGAACCTTAGTAGAACCATATTATTATTAGTCTGTGGTAGAACGTTTTGCTTATGTTTCAATTGTTTCCCTTAGATATGTAGTCGTAGACTGATGATAATCGTTGCTTTTCATAAATATTACTGAATTTATTATGGTTATAATATGTATTTATTACTTAAGGCTTGAAATTTGAGCAGTTCTTCAAACTATCCTGCATAAATACCTTACCACTAGCTGCGCTTCGCGGTTTCACTCGCGTGGCTCCGTTCCTGTTGGTCTTAGCGTAATGATGTATAGCCTTCTTCGATAAATGAAGTATCTAACACCGAAATAATTTTTCAAATCGGACCATTAGTTCCTGAGATTAGCGCGTTCAAACAAACAAACTCTTCAGCTTTACAATATTATAAAGAATAATTATAGATATAGACTAGCTGTCCCGGCGAACTTTGTACCGCCCGAACTAATTTAGGCTTTGATTGATATGTAATAGTATTTTAATTTATTACTTCAAACACGTCTCAGAGAAAAATGATTGAATTTTAATAAGTTGTGCAGCATGCATTAACTCTTTTCATTCTTTAACTGTTATCGACCACGCCATCGTTTCGTTTCACTTTAGTTGTAATAATAATTCTACCATTATCATTGGGCGATCGACGCTGATACAGTGGGTAACCATCGTTGCCTGTGATGGTCTCTGCCATTAATTTTCGTGGATACCTTTTGGTACACTCGCTGTCAACCATGCATGGTGTTTGTTGGTTGATGGTTTCACACGGTCCATGAATCATATTTAATTTTTTTTAATTTTAATTTTTTCTAGCTGGCCCGGCGAACTTCGTACCGCCCAGTCAATGAATGTCGTGTTACCTTTGGGCTATTGGGCTTGGAACTAATTTGGGCTTTGATGAATGGAATACAATCATACAAAATAAATAAAGATATATAACAGCATTTTATTTCGATGAATAACACATAGGTACAGGTAAATAGAATAAATAGAATAAAATAATTACTTCATACACGTGCCAGAGAAAAATTATCGAATTAAACTACGTTTTGCAGCCTGGGATGCATTCGGATTAACTCTTTCCATTCTTTAACTGGTGTCGACCACGAAATTGTTTCCTTTCACTTTAGTTATGATAGTTCTACCACTATCATCTTGTTGCCTGTGATAGTTTCTACAGTAAATTTTCGTAGATTCCTTTTGGAACACTCGCTGTCAACTATGCATGGTGTTTGTTGGTTGATGGTTTCACACGGTCCATGAATCATATTCGTGATTACAATATAATGTCGGTCTGGATCGATTTCAGGATTAGCAATACCCGCACATACAATCTCATCTATTTTATCTGCCCGAATTCTTTCGACTAACCAAATTAAAATGCGACCATAATAACGAACATATTATTATGTCATTGCATCTTGCACATATTCACTTGGGCTACCTGTGTATATCGCCGGTAAAATAATCAATAGCCCAACATTTTCTGCATCTTCTTCTCTGTGCTAATTGCATCGCGTAAATGGATGTAATCTTCAAAACGCAACTTAGCTTGGTTCAACCGAATGAGTCAAGGCCTCCGTTTCAATTTTAACGTTATAATATTATTTCAACGCAATATTGTTGAAGCAGATTTTCTGCATCTTCTTCTCTGTGCTAATTGCATAGCGTAAATGGATGTTATCTTCAAAACGCAACTTAGCTTGGTTCAACCGAATGAGTCAGGGCCTCCGTTTCAATTTTAACGTTATAATATTATTTCAACGCAATATTGTTGAAGCAGTCAACGAAATCGCGACAAATACCTAATTGTCAGAATTTTTACATTTTTATAATTAATCGAACTATCCTTCTTGGTTAGTTTCCTCACCGAAAATACCTTATCAATTTCTGAAAGCACGCGTAAACACAAATATTTGAGGAATTTTTATGTATCTTTGTATAATTGCACTTTTCAATAATTGATTTAAAAAAAATACAGACAATAGTTTATTCACCCTTTTTACTTTTTAATTATTTTACACAAAATACATTTTTGAACGCATGAATGTCAAACAATATTTTCCGTATTTGACAGGATTGACAACTAATGATTGACATGTACGAAAATCAAAATTATTTTTATATTTTGAAATTTAAATACACGATGTTATGAGCAAATTTGATATTATGTTGTCGATTGTGTCTTGTTTTAATGCGTTCTTCAATTCGAGTGGTACAAATACCGTCAAATGTTTGACAGAAAGTATGTGGTCAACTTTTATATGGGAA
The DNA here is from genome assembly GCA_029959065.1 of Colias behrii. Classification (NCBI taxonomy): domain Eukaryota; kingdom Metazoa; phylum Arthropoda; class Insecta; order Lepidoptera; family Pieridae; genus Colias; species Colias behrii. Next base: position 4,516,038 of record JARWMC010000017.1, read on the forward strand.
AATGGAATTGTCGTCTTACTATATCTTACTCGCAATTATTCGAATTTTTCTCACCTTTTAAACCTTCCCTAGACCTCCACGAATAATTCAAGACCAAGATAAGATAAATCCGTTCAGCCGTTCTCGAGTTTTAGCGAGACTAACGAACAGCAATTCATTTTTATATATATAGATTATAAGACAACCATTTCATCTTTGTCACCTTCATATACTAAACTTTGTAACAATATAAAGTTACCAGCTTTAATCACTACATAGTATAAAACAAAGTCGCTTTCTCTGTCCCTATGTCCCTATGTCCCTATGTCCCTTTGTACGCTTAAATCTTTGAAACTACGCAACGGATTTTAATGCGGTTTTTTTTAATAGATAGAGTGATTCAAGAGGAAGGTTTATATGTATAATAACATCCATTAAATAGTGGAGAAGTACTGTTATTTTTGAGGTTTCTAATGTGATGTCGTCAAAAATTACATTTTTTCCGCTTACATTGCAAACGCAGGCTGAACCCTACGAGTTTTATCAAAATAATGTACTAAGTATTATACACATTGAAAAGGTCTACAGAAAAGTCCGCGATGGTATATGTCTATCTCTTATGGATAACCCACAATAACTTTTTTTTGTCATTTACTTTTTACGACAAATAATGGCTAATTTTCGAAGCGATTTTAACCAATACAGCATTAATCCTTAACCAATTAAATACCTTGAATACATTGTTCATTTAATATAGATCTATATGGCCCTTTACACCGTATGATTTAAGTGAATATTTTCGAAGATATTACAGATTAAAAAATTGCGGGACGTAGCGTTTGCGGCGGTACCGGCCGGCCGCCCGGCTATCTATTTTATACCCGTACGAAGTCGGAGCGGGGCGCTATGTTTTTATATACAACGTTCACAGTTTTTCTGTAGTGTATTTAGTATCAGCATTGTACCCGTGCGAAGCCGGGGCGGGTCGCTAGTATTTTATATTTATAAAGTTTCTTAACTCAGGAAATTGTTGACTTTTTGAAAAATAACAAGTTTCGCAAACTTACTGAGATATTGATTTATTTGGTGAAACAAAGAAAAAGGTATAAAATAATTTACTTTCTAAAAGTAACTTTTATGATTGTACCAGCAATTTAAATTCATTATCACATTTCACGTAATAATCCCCCGTAGCTTAGTCCATCAAAGCAAGCTTACGAGCGTAACATTTTAAGGTAAATTTACTATTTCACAAGGTTATTTAGTAGTTACCTAAAACGCTTAATAATTATAAGATTTATTTCCACAAACAGCCAACGCTTTGTGTCACATATTTTACATCATACAAATATAACCACAATATACAGATACAAACAGTAGGGAAACTTCATACAAAACGTTGGAAATGGCTCATGCACACAAGCAAGCGATTACGCGAATCGTAAGTATATTCTTATATCTGTCAATTGTGCCGATTCTCGTCAACACGCTTGCTCGTGTGCGTGCGTCATTTCGAACGTGTTGAATGAAGTTTCCCTACTGTTTCCCTACTGGTTGTATCTGTATATTGTGATATAACGAAGCTATAAAATCTGCAGGGTCAATAATTTGCAGTGTCCAAAAGGCTTGTATCATCATTTCTCATCAAATATGAATACAAACCGTTACAGTACTGCGTGGCTACGGAAAAGCGTGGAAATTCCGTGTATCCATAACCTTTGAAAGGAAATATGTTAGCATCCATCACTGGTTCCTGTATCAGGTACTGTTATTATAACGGCACAAGCTATGAGATGTCGAGATGATAGAGTTTTTTAACATACCGCTTTTTGTGTGATAGTTTTTGTTACGAAACTATGTTTTGATATTTGTTATGTGCGTAGAAATATAAATAGATGAATGTTCTGTAGTTTACAACAATATTTGACACATTTGTTAAGTCCTTATGTTATCGGGAATATATGTAAAATATTTTCACGATACATGAATGCAAGTTATTGCTTTAAGATTTAAGTTCATCGTCCTTATTTGTTAAGAAAACATTTTAAATTATGTTTATTCATAAAAATTATTTGTTTCACATTAATTTATATTTTTTCAGTAATCCAAACCGAACCTACACTTATATCACTTTCCACTACGCCAAACGTCAATAAAAAAGTACACATAAAAGCTTTGTTGAAGTTTAATACGATGTAAAAGTTCCCATTATAACAGAAACTTGATGATATCAGCTCTGATCTGAAAGGAAATTTTAGGAATATAAAATATTAAATGTGGTATGTTTTTGAATTAAAGAAAAAACGATTAACTTTTCTATCATTATTGTAAAGTTTATGATATTATATAATTTCTAAAATAAAAGTACAGAGTTTCTTGCTTCCTCTTTTGTGTAGAAAGTGCTTTGCGAATTGATGGTGAATAACAATTTAATTATCTATTTTACGATTCAAAACTGAGCAATTATAGTTGAATAAATAAATGTTTGAGTTTGTATTGTGTAAAAATCAAGCGATCGTCGTAGCCCATGAGTTCACAGGTCCTCGAGACTTTAGATACGTTGTTGGTCTTAAAGAGAACGCTCTTTTCTTGAAGCTATCCTTCTCGTAGATAACTACGTCATAATACAAGCTATTTTTATTAGAGTTCTAAAGAGAATGTAGGTTGAGGAAAATGCGTAACTGATTCTTATATTCTTGTACCTATACTTCTCTTATAAGTAATGCGTGAGTTATTAAAAAATAATGGGGTTAATAAATAAATTTGTGTAATGTAATTAATATGAAAGTAAGTATCTCTATTGTTATATTGCAAAAAAATGGTATGCATTTTCAATCAATATAATGATTTATTAGGTCAATAAAACAAAAAAAAAATTGTACGAAAACTGCCACAAACAAACATAAATTGAATGAATAAATCGCCTAATAATATTCACTAACTATACCAAATAAATGCAGGTTCCATCACCCTAAAACGTATGGAGGATCATTGATTAGACGCCCTTATCGCAGTTTAGGTAACATCAATCAAAACATGACAAAGTAGATCTCCGTATCAGACTTAATGACCTTTCTGTACGAAGCCTAAATGATGACGTAAGGTTTTATTGATTGCCTCATCACGGCACCTTTTTATTGACATAGATAATGGCCACTGCTACTGTAGTTTTTGAAAGAGAATGTTGGTTCTGAATAGTGGTTTGCATATGTTAAAAATAACGAAATGTACGTTTGTTTCCAGAGTGTAAATATTATAAACTGTTTCTGTAAATGCTTTCACAACGAACACCACTAACTACTAATTTTATTCTTTTACTTACCAACATTTCGAGCACATTAATAACTTGGTCACAGTCATATTTATAATGTTTATTAATGTGTAATACTCACATGAAAACACTATAATATATATATGTCGTTGCCATATCGTAGATTTGCTCATTTCATGAAATGGCCAATTTAGTTTGGCCAGATCGTTAAATCGTCAACGTTTCACGATTTGGTCATCCACATTTGGCCAGATCGTCGATCTGGCCAAACGTGGATGGCCATTTCACGAAATGCGACCATTTTTTTTTCTTTTTTAAAAAGCGATTCGCTTCTGGCACTCGCCGGCCGCTGCCGCGGCACGCTCGCTTTGCTCGCTTGGCTCGTGCGTTGTTTATTAAAGTCTAACCTAACCTGTTTTCTATTGAAAAAACCATTCGCTTCTGGTATTCGCCGGCGCTACCGCGGCACTAACTTAAATGACAATAAACAAGTTCTTAAAATATTCTGAATTTTTTAATGTTTTATGGACTCTCTAAGATATTTTATACGATCTGGCCAAATGTCGATGACCAAATCGTGAAACGTTGACGATTTAACGATCTGATCAAACTATGTTGGCCATTTCATGAAATGAGCAAATCTACGATATGGCCACGACATATATATATATATATATATATATATATATATATATATATATATATAATAAAGCTCAACCAACATAAATTCTCAGAAAATTACTATAAATTTTACAAAATTCCAATGACGTCACGCGGGAAATAACCTCATTCATTAGCTCGTAATGTTAATAACATAAATATCAAATTCCCTTTTAACGTGTGTTTCAGGTAAAAACTTGGCGTAGAACCAGCAGTAACGAATTCCGGCTTTAATAAGTAAGTGCCATTACCGTCTAAGGCTGACGTACTTTAAGACATTTACGAAACTCTCATATATAATTTTAGGTGAACATTTCAGGTGATTTCAGTCAGTTCGTGTTTAGTTTATTGTTTTAAACTAGAAAACTACGTCACTCCCAATATTGATGACGACCGTCGCTTTTATCAAAACATGTAATGTAGCATATTCTATTTGTCTATGTAAAGAAGAATCGATCGTACTTCCAATAGAATATTTTACAATCTTCTCGGATCTATGCTTATAAAATATTGGTAGCGTAATGTTTTATTGTCTAAAATAAAAAAGTTACATTCTTGAATGCATGAGGTTTTTCTGTACCAAATTATCGCTTAAAACTTGTCGTGAATGATGCAATAAATTATTATTAAAATTAACTACAACGATGTCTCGACGTCTGCTTAAGTAATGGAAATAGAAATGAATAAATAATGAATAAAGTAATATAAGAATATATAATTACTAGCCTGCTATGCAAAAAGTACATCTATCTATAGCTTATTTGTAATTCTATTATGTAAGCTATAATCATCGTTAAAGACAATGAAAATCCGTTCAGTAATAATTTTCACGCGAAAGAGTTACAAATTTCATTAATTCTTACAAACGTCCGCGTTTACAAACATATTAAGTGGGATATTGAAGCCCGACCAGTTGTATAACTGGTCGTACACACACGGCTTTAAGGCAGCATGCATAAACGATACTGTATAGGCTATCCTAATGTAGGTGTTAGCGTATGTGGGCTATAGAGGTTTATCGAGAACGTAATTAAACGCTTAAACCAGTGCCCGTTTTTAGTGTTTAAATTGAGTCTCTTTGCTTAATTAAACGCAAATAAAAGGTGTTTAATTATCTAATTAGATTTATAGCTGTATTTCCTTTGAGATGGTTGTAATGGTTGGATGAATGTTGGTTTTAGGTTATTAGGTTTTGAAATATAGAGTTTTAATTATTCTCTTTTTATAAGATTGAATATCGTTTGCATGATTATTTTATAATTATAAATCTTTTGGGTATTAGATTGGTTTCAAAGCTATTACGCACATTTAAAATAGATAATAATAGGATAAATTTTACTTAAAAACCCACCACACGACTCCCAAATATTCTACTATAAGTTGATGAACAAATACTATTCAACCGCATTTTTATATAATTATCTGTAATTAATAAATAACTAGTGTCCGACCGAAACTGGTTTCCAGGCCGAAACCGAAACCGAAACCGAATGTTCGGCCGTGGCTTCAGTTGCGGCCGAAACCGAAACCGAAACCGAAACTCACGTGGTCAAGTATGAAATTTCTAAAAATACTGAACTTTGGTGCATTTTACCTATTATTTTGCCTTAATTAGGGCATGAAATGAAAACACAGTATATTAAATTTGTTATTATCATTTATCTATACTAATATTATAAAGAGGAAAGGTTCAAATTCAAATTCAAATTCAAATTCGAATTTGAATTTGAATTTGAACGAGGAAAGGTTTGTAATTATGTAATTATGTATGTATGAATTTATGGTTTTCACGCATAAACTACTGGACCGTTTTCAAAAATTCTTTCACCATTAGAAAGCTGCATCTTCACTGAGCAACATAGGCTATATTGCATTTTCAAAAAAATTAGAGATCCTTACCAAAAATGCAATAATGTAACCCAAGGTGTAAAAAATTGCTCAATAAAACTTCTGTCATCGCGTGCGCTGCGGAATCTATTGAAGATGGAACAAAAAAAAATGTTCTACGGTATTATAGAATGGATCAATATCTACAAGAAAGTCCGCGATACCATATGTCCATCTTCAGTAGAACTTATGTTACTACAACAACTTTTTTACGTTTTCAAAGTAAATAGAAGTGCCGACAGTAATCCAACCATGTTATCCATACACATATATTAATCCTTATCCCATTAAATGATGTTTTATTATAGACTGTTTCAATACCAGAAAAATACTTTTTAAATTAAAAAAATTGGATATTCCATTCAAAAGATATAACGAATTTTTAAGTGTCAATTTACAGAAAATAGTAGGCAAACTGTAGGCGTAGCCCGCACTACGCCTACAGTTTGCGGCGGGGTGAGGGTGATTTTCATGTGATTAAAAATTAAACCTATAGTCCGACCTATAGTAGACTTTTCACTGTCACGATATCCCTGTCTATGCGGGTGAAACCGCAGGGCATTGCTAGTTTAATATAAAATAAAAAAAAATGGTTGCCTGTAAAGTCGGTTTTACGGGCGAAGATTTTACGTGACAACGTCTTTTTCTCGGTAGAATATTTATGTGCTGCGCGCGCGGCAGACCGCGGGCCTCTCTCTCGTTCGGTGACTCATCGTAACGTTACCGAGCGTTACACTTTTTCATAAGTGACTCCCAGCCGCAACCTAATTTAAGACGTTGTCACGTCAAAAATAATGTTTTTAAAATATTAATAATAATAATTTTAATTTTTATTATTTTTTCAAATTAAGTTCTCAGTAAAATCAGTCATCTAAATCAAATCAGTAATTGTTACTGTTACTTTAAATACTAAGTATTGGTATTTTGAGATCTTTCTCTTTAATACTTTGGATTGGTATTTGTACTTAGAAGAATAATCAGTCTCTTTTAGGTACCTCTTATATAAAAATAATAATTACTATTACACCCAGTTCCAATTTCAACATTGATAATAAAAAATTGTTTCCACCAGCGTGGGTCAACCAACGCTTTGACAGCGTCCGTCAAAGCGTTGCCGAGGAAAACGAAGTTAGGCGAGCGTGAACGAGTGTGAACTAAGTTCACTGAACTTGCGAAATAAGTTTTGGTTTCGGCAAAAGTTTCGGCCGATTCTGGCCGAAACCGAAACTGCGGCCGAAACTTGATTTTTGGCCGAAACTCAGCCGAAACCGAAACCGAAACCGAACCTTCGGTCGGACACTATAAATAACACATTTCACATTATATGCTACATGGGTGCAATAATGACGAATAATATGAACTGACAACTGAAACTGATGCAAATATCTCCGAAGCATAATTAATACAATTACTACGAACTCTAAAACGATATCCCTTCACGGGTCCACTCCAAAGGGCATATTATATTTCAGTGGATAACGGTATAGGGATATTTCGTTATTCTGAGTTATTAATAGTAACACTGTTCTGCTAACATACGTTTCTAATTATAGTGCATACAATTTAGTACTAAGAATTGAGGCAAATTTCGATATCTTTCTTATAAAATACTCTTTGATAAGTTGTATTAAAGAACCACACATTGATATACCATGTAAGTTGTTGCTGGATAAATAACAAAACAACCTGGGGCCGTAGTCTGTACATAAGTCGGTAATTATCGACGAACTAATTTATAGTCCCGTCTTCAGCAATGAAAATGATGTCGCTTAATACCTCTCCCTAATTTGGTGGAAGTATACAATGGGTAAAATTTGTTTATAATTTTTATTCTTCACAAAACTTTCCGTAATACGTCAAAATTTTTAGAGAATTAAGCCTTGTATTAAGGGTGCTATTACAGATTTTTAACAAAAAACGCTATTTTACGGTACCATTTTAACTCAAAGCAATTACAAGTGAGAACAAAGTAATATCTTAATTTAAAGATAATATACTCAGTTCTACGATCATCTTATAAAAATTGTACGACGTCATACAAAATTGTCGCTGAAATACGATTTTCCCAGCACAATGATCGCATAAAATCCAAAAAAATGGGGTCTAAAACGGTACAATTTTAAGAAAATTAAAAGCCTAATCTATCTTCTTACCTATAAATTATTGAGGGATATTTAGTCCTTTATAGATTCTGATAATTTTTTTGTATCTAAATCAAAATTTTATTTCAATTATTAGCTAAATTAAAAATACTTGTCGATTTCTTCATACATTTTGCTCTCGCGGGTCGTCAGACCGCGCTCAGAAGCGCTCTTGGAAGGACGGGTGTATCGTCCTCGTCCCAAAAATAAAACGAATTAGAAAAAGATTATTTTGCGTGCACTGTCGTTTTCGTGATTTGAAATATTTGATACTTTATAAGAGTAAACTGTATAAGTTTCATATTCCAATTATTTGTAATTTAAAATTATGTTTTAAAAATTACCTTGCCTGAGATGCTCTTTTTTATGGGTTGTTGAATAGATTGGTGGGGTAAAACAATTCAAGATGGCGTCGACGAAAATTTGACTTTTTTTCGTGATGGGTGTCATATTCATAGTTTTTGGGGTAGCTATTAACGAATATGAGGTCAAAACTGAAATCCAAGTTGGCGCCGACGAAAATTGTACATCTTTTCGTCATGGGTGTCATTTTCATGGTTTTTGGGGTAGCTATTAACCAATATGAGGTCAAAACTAAAATCCAAGATGGCGCCGACGAAAAATTTGACATATTTTCGTCATGGGTGTCATTTTCATGGTTTTTGGGGTAGCTATTAACGAATATGAGGTCAAAACTATAATCCAAGATGGCGCTGACGAAAATTTGACTTTTTTTCGTGATGGGTGTCATTTTCATGGTTTTTGGGGTAGCTATTAACGAATTTGAGGTCAAAACTAAAATCCAAGATGGCGCCGACGAAAATTTTACATCTTTTCGTCATGGGTGTCATTTTCATGGTTTTTGGGGTAGGTATTAACCAATATGAGGTCAAAACTAAAATCCAATATGGCGCCGACGAACCCATGCCGAAAAGATGTAAAAGTTTCGTCGACACCATCTTGGATTTTAGCTTTGACCTCATATTGGTAAATAGCTACCCCAAAAACCATGAAAATGACACCTGTGATGAAAAGATGTAAAATTTTCGTCAGCGCCATCTTCGATTTTAGTTTTGACCTCATATTGGTTAATAGCTACCCCAAAAACCATGAAAATGACACCCGTGTCGAAAAAATGTAAAATTTTCGTCGGCGCCATCTTGGATTTAAGTTTTGACCTCATATTGGTTAATAGCTACCCCAAAAACCATGAAAATGACACCCATGACGAAATGATGTCAAATTTTCGTCGGCGCCATTTTGGATTTTAGATTTGACCTCATATTGATTAATAGCTACTCCAACTCCTTGAAAATGACACCCATGACGAAAAGATTTCAAATTTTCGTCGGCGCCATCTTGGATTTTAGTTTTGACCTCTTATTGGTTAATAGCTACCCCAAAAACCACCCACATTTGCAAATGTGCTTGCTACTTAGGAAAAGTTCAGATTTAAAGATATAGGTAATGTGACGAATTTAATTTATTTCATTCCGACTGTTTCTCGGAATAACATACATTTACTAAGAATTGCATACAATGCCGGGTTTAATATATTGCCGGTAACATAATATTATGTATGATAATAATTCTTAAAAAAGTATTTTATACATTTCTTAAAAAGCTTCGATATTGTATACAATAATAAAATTCATATTCAAATTGTTGTAAAATAGTCACACTTTTTTAAGTTGGTTGAATACACTAAAATATTTATAAGGATCGTACCTACTAATAAAAGTAACAAAATGAATTTTTAAAGTTCCCAGTAATCTTCTGGAATCAATTTCAATAAAAATATAAAAAAAAAAAATATCAAGTATGAAGATGATCTATAAAATGGATTGCGCTATGTTTACGTGAGCGTGATGTCCCGCGAACAACGTTGCGACGTTAAATACCTAAATTTGAGTAACGCAGATTTGTGACAGCGTCCTTAATGCATTTTTATCTAAATTAATAACATCATTATTTCAATTCCGTAGATATATGAAAAATAAATAAAATATAGATTTCATGGATTTGGAACATCATTTCTTTGCAACACATTCGAATATTGTCAAAACAAATTATTCTTTGACGTTGTCAATCGTTATGATACCGACGTTTTATGATCTCCACAAGATCTCGATAACTAAGGCCCTTCTCCCATTACGATACTTCAAGAATAGGTACGATACTCGAGTAGAATACTAGTAAGATATTTGCTCGCTACCCGATGCTCGCATAATATGCGACTGAAAAATAACTAAATTCATCATTATTGTGCCTCGTTTTTGTGGGCGGACGTTATATAGTAATAATAATAATTCATTTATTTATTGTAACAACAGTTAGGTCGTTATGTCGAGCAATCAGCGATTCCAGTGACGAAGAAGCTCTTGCAGTTTTTCTTTTTTATAGAAATAGAAGACGGCAACGTAAGAGTAGGAAGTACTGGATTCATCCATATATTGAAAGAAACATAAATTGTAGAGTTTTTGTAGCCGCACGAGAACTACAACATGATGATTAGAAATTTTTATCTTTCTACCGAAGAGATACGCGCGAGACGTGACGCAAAAGCGACTAACACGGTGAGTCGTGCGATACTAGTCGCGGACGTGTAGGATACCGGTAGCGTAGTGTGCGAGCCTACATATATATGTGAGATACTCCGCGGCGAGTAGTCTCCGAGACTTGCACGATACTTGAATCGCCTGTGCGTATCGTAATGGGAGAAGGGCCTTACGGTTTGTGTGGGTTTGTAGATACGGTTGATAATATCGGAAAAATTATAGATTATTATAATTTTATAATAAAAAGGATATTTCACACTTCCGATGCTATATGATTTAACGCAATATTTTTTTTCTCTTATTTAATGTTATTGCAATTAAAATAAAATAAACAAATAATGTTTTATTTTTAAGATGGTTTCAAAATTTTATTGAAAATGTTAAGAAGCCTCTTATATTATATTAAATAAATATTAAAATAGTTTACTGCTGTCTGCATTTATTCAGCCTAAATTATTGCATTCATATTCGATAAATTTCTTTCTGAACTTCTAGGATAGGTAATAAAATTATACCTACAGATGAATACAAATAAAATAAAAACGATCCAATTACGAAAAAAAAATATTAGAAAAATTTAATTTAACAGTTTATAATAGCGTAGTTGAAAATTTGGCTCAAAACCATCATCTCTCACCAACATAATTCTAGTAACTTGTTCATCTGTAAAATATAAAATTTATAGATAAATATTTATATTTAACTAAATCAACTGCATATATTCATCCTTTGCTTATTAACTGTAATAAAATATACAATGATGCATATAATATTATTGTATAATAATACAAGCTAAAAATATAAGTGATAAAAATTAAATTATCCGTTCCGTCCTTAGTTTTAGTTCCGTCCGTTTCTATGATGTCTTAAAGATTTCTCGAAAGGCTTCGAATTGAGCAGAATTATCTTGTAGAACTTTTAGTCTTTTGATTAGAATTTTATTGCACTTCACAAATAACAAAATATTACTAAACTAAAACTAATAGCTTTAACTATATAAAAACATAACGCAGATTGATATTTTCGTAGGATATATTTTGTTATCCAAAATTTATAGGATTTTAAGAACATAATTAAAAATTATTATCCTGAATTTATATTTTTGGTTTTATGGCATTCAAATGCTTTATAAATATAAATTTATAAAGAATAGAAAAAATTCGATCACGAGGCGGGACTCGAACCCGCATCCTTCGCGCCATTCCGGGGCGGATGCCTCACCAACTCAGCCACTCGTGACCCGCCCGAGTGATCGAATTTATTCTATTCTTTCAGTTTTATGTGTCTGAAGGGACACACCGCGCGCCATCTATTGAGATGATTAACAACCATTTCAACCAATATGAAGCACTTTTCAGTGAATACAATATTGTAACGATGGAACACGACCTTTTTTGTTGAATTTATATTTTTGGTTTTATGGCATTCAATGAATAGAAAAAATTCGATCATTTATAATTATTATCCTCTTGAAAACACAAAATTTATATTTATTTTGATAAAAATATTATTTTGATTGATTGATGTCAAATGTCAAAAAAATAAATAAAGAGATTGCCATACATGGAAATTTGGATTCCATGAATATGTAATAAACAGAACATTAATTAAACGATTGATATAAAAAAATATCGAATTTGATTAAAATTAAATTAACTGCCATGTTTTTTGTGCATAATATTATGAGCTTTTTTCATATGCAATTGCAATTGTAATAATGCGAAAATTAATATTACTAATTATAATTTACTATATATTCCTTAAAACCAAGGTAAATTTCTTGGAAAAAGAACACTAATTTTTTTAGGTCCATACTATAGTTACTGAAAATCGTTAGTTACCGACCGATTTCGGTCGAGATCGATGTCGACTAATGTCGAAACTACGGCCCCTGGAACAAAAAAGAAGAGTGTCAACGAAGCAATACTTAAATTGATATAATAAGCATGAAGTATTGTGTTAAATATGTTTTATTTATTTTATTTTTTTATTTATTTATTTTTACTTATTTTTTATTTATGTTTTATATATGAACAGTAAAGCAATATCGTAGAGCAATGGAAAAAAAATACATTTGATAGAGCAGCTTTAGCTTATTTTCACGGTTTATTCAAATTCAGGGTGAATAATTGTGAAACTTATTATATTACTAGCTTTCCGCCCGCGGCTTAGCCCGCGTTTTCAGAGAAAACCCCGCATAGTTCCCTTTCCCGTGGGATTTCCGGGATAAAACCTATCCTATCTCTCAAGTTGGATCGAACTGCGCATGGTGTGCGAATTTTATTATAATCGGTTAAGTGGTTTAGGAGTCCATTGAGGACAAACATTGTGACACGAGATTTATATATATTACTAGCGGTCCGCCCCGGCCTCGCCCGTGGTACCTACATGTTTAAACTATCCTATCTCTCAAGTTGGATTGAACTGCACATGGTGTGCGAATTTTATTATAATCGGTTAAGTGGTTTAGGAGTCCATTGAGGACAAACATTGTGACACGAGATTTATATATATTAAGATAAGATATTGATCTAATACTAGAAATAACAAAAATTATAACAATTAATACGAAACCGTCGGGAATATAGTTAATATATTTCATCAGTCTTCAGTCTAAAAATCTATCATATTTTATAATGCTGGTATACTTTCCCATATCTAACTTGCCTAAGTGCTTGAAAGTTTCATTCTTTTATATGCAAAAGCAACCTAGCTGATGTGCTAACAAGCTCATAAGTTTTACTTGCAAGTTTCTAGATTAAATTTTACTTACAAAGCACTGTGGGAACATATGAAAATTCCTTTGTGGGCACAAATAAAGTTAGTATGACAGTTTTCTATTAATGAATAGGTGATGTAGAATTATAGGATTCGGTAATATTTTATTCGGTTTTACAGCATATAATCATGAATGTATCATTATAATTTACTAGATGAACCACGCAGTTTCACTCGCTGAACAATTCACGTGCAAAATCCAGTATTTCTATTATTCTGATGTATAACCTATATTCCTGTACAGTTACATCCCTATCCATCCAGTAGTTTTCACATGAAAGAGTAACATACATCCATCCATCCATACTTACCAACTTTGGCGTTTTTAATATTAGTATGAGTATGATGTATATTATGTAATGCCTTACATAAGGAATGAGCTTATCCTTCCTTGCTCACAAATATATTTTTGTATACTTAAAATTTTTGTTTTAATCCTCTACTATTTTACTATCTCCAGCATTATTATTTGTATGTTCCCGTTTTCAAATTAAAATTGAATAAGTAACGTATCATGTCAACTTTAAATCTGTGAGTTGGCCCATTAATGCTGTAGCCAAAATTGGCAGTAGCTTGGCTCGACTGGTCTAAACTAAGTTTGGCTCGCTATTATAACGCTGTCAGGTCAAAACGAATATAGCTATAATATTATTTCTGTAAAGCTGGCTTAAAACAATCTTATTCTTTGAATAAAAACAATTCTAAAGCCAAAAATTTTGAAATTATTGTTAAATGTTTAGACAGGTTTCTCGATGTTGCGTTATAAGAAAGGCATAGAAAACATTAATTATTTTGCTTTTACTGTATAGTGTCATCAAACGGCTTTGGTAGAGTTTTGCTTATATCTTGAAAATATTGTGTGACAATTAAAAGCAGTTTGTCCTCAAACGAACCTAGAATTATACCATCATCTTTAATTGCGGTTAGTAGACCCAAGTTATGCGCTATTGTAAAATCTGACGATCCTATTACACCATTGTTTCAAAAGACAATCTGTACAGGATCTTCGAATATCTAGAATATCTGGAATATTCGAGAGTTTGGAATGGATATAGATTGAGTACGTATTTCGGGCATTGCAAAATTATACTGCTAAAGGACGCGGAACAGCTTCGAAAGCGACGATAACCGCAATAAGTTTAGAATCAATATGCATCAATAAGCGTCTAAAGCTTTTTATTGTGCATAAATACTGAACCGATTTATGAGCGATATTATGCTTATGTTTTAGTATTACGGCTATTCATGATTAGATGACAAAATTAAATTTAAAGATATTCGTGCGGTTTCCAGTTTATAGTAATACTTTTATGTATTGTAAATTGATTGTAAAGGACGTTTACGACTTAAAAATAATACGCTCATGTACTTATATGTAATTATAAATTATGTATAATTATACTTGTAATTTTTGATTACGTATTTTGACATATTTTTGTAAATACGGTTATTCACATTCTAATGTAGAATTACTAACATTTTAAGCGTTCTGGTAATAGTAATTTTAAACTGAGTAATAAATTAAGTACCTACCTAAATTGTTATGAATTATTTTAGCTTGGACATTAGAATATAGTAATTGGCTAAGGCAATCAGCCAAAACCACTAAACAAACTAATAATGCGAAAGAAAATGTCACAAAGAAAAGAAATCACGTTGTATTGAAGGTATTTCCATTATTAAAAACTTAAGGGTGAAAGGTTTGTTTGATACTCAAGGGATAGCCCTATTTTATTGTTGTTTTTAGTTTCTACGTCGTACGTCGTTCCTATGTTACGTTTTAAAATTAATATAATTTATCTATTGAACAGCTCTGTGGTGCAGTGGTAGTTTAACAATTACTAGAGCAGGTTTGATTCACCGCTAATGGAAAAGTTGTTTAGTAATTTTCTTGTAGGAATTTAATTTAAATCTGACCATTCGTTTATTTATCTTCTGACTTTACCTACATCTACATACGGTAATAAAATAGTATGAAGGGGGAAATATTTGAATGTATGTTTATAATGGATAATGTTAAAAAAAGAAAACAGATTTTATTTTGCCATGCGGATTAACTTTTTAAATCTCGAGTGACTTAAGCGATAATTTAGGTTTACTCTCCTTCAACCCCAACAGAGCTGATAGTCTATTATATAGTACTAATATAAAGTTTAATACATTGCATATAAGTGCATGTGTTTAATCGTTGTTAGTTAACTGTTAGAGTTTGAAGATAATTTGCGATGCGGGCACATTTTGTGGTGGAATAGTAATAATTAGGGATGTAACGATACATGATTTTGCCGATACGATACCGATACCGATATTTGTAATCAAATATCGGCGATACCGATACCGATATCGATGGCTTGGTAGAAAAATAAATTGTGAATTATGCATAAAAGTTACCAACATTTAACAGAGACTCAACTGTAAATCGTATTCTTTTAAATAACAATGCCAAATCAAAAAACAAGAAAACCATTTATTTTAGTATTATTATTTTGCAAAGTCAGTTAAACTTTAAGCTATAGTCTATACACATACAATTAGTTCCTAATAAAAGTTTACTATTGGTAGAGTTTTTTCAAAAAACAAAGTGCGCACGCGCGGGCGGCCTCCCGCATCGTTCATTGGGCGCGGTTTTTTGAATTGTTTGATATCGGTATCGGTTGTTTTATAATCGGCGATACCGATATATCGGCTTGCCGATTATATCGGCCGATATATCGGTATCGGTATCGGTATCGTTACATCCCTAGTAATAATGGTTGGAATTGCATTATTCAGTTGCGTCTAATAAATACCTCATTTAGTTGCGAGTATGAACTAACTATATTATATTGTAAAATTGTAAGCACTGTTACTATGCGTACTCTATCTGTATTAGATATTATCTTATGTTTTTAAAACTTCTTTGTAGAATGCATTTAGATTAATTGCATAAGTATCATTTAATTTTGCAAATACATGCAACTCTACATTATGTTCTGCCGCATTTTTTTATAGTTATAATTCTAGAAAGGTATATTTCCTTAATTCGAAAATCTGTATCGCTTAGAAAACATTTTTAATATAATTACTTATTAACTAAATAAAATATTAAATTGTTGTAAACTTAAACGATACTACGGAAATATCTACATATCTAATTCAGATGTTCCAATGAACACAGGCCCTATTTATTGACCTATTATGATTGAAGCAAGTCTAATATGTTCCCTTGTATTTAGTAGCCTATCTCCATACATCGTTCTGTCTGTAATTAACCACAAAGCAGATTAGCATATCCAAATCATAATATTATCTTAACCTGCCTACGTACATAATAAACAATGCTCTAAATAAGGCAATGAAATGGTTTTTTTTAATATTCTGCTATATAAAAAATTGCAGAAAATCTTTTTTATCTGTATTTAAATATTTAACGTGATCGGTTAGAAATTAATAGATAAAGAATATAATCATTTTGTAATATCTTTATTTGAAAAGTATTTTATACTAGAGCTTCGTGTTTTCATAAAATAGACAAGGATTTTAAATCTATTCACTAATGCGTTGCATAATCTTATAAACAACTACGCTTTCTTTATAACATTTTTCTAGCAAGGTATATAACTAGCAAAGATTTTGCCAATGTCAAGTTGTAATTAAATATTCTTACGTCGTATCAGCTAGGAAAATCACAGTACTGTTTAGTATTCCTATTTACTTTGTAATATAGCAGCTTTCGAATTTTCTTTGTGAAATTAATGTCAATTGACAGACATCGAATTAACGCGTGGGTGGTTCTTGAAATATTTTGTTCATTTCAATTTTAACGAAAATGTACTAATATAATAAATGATAATGAAGTCTATACGTAATGGACAGAATCAATATTAAAAAGAAATCTGTGCTAATAATAAAAACATGAAGACTTTGTTCGATTGTTTGTAAAAATGGAAATATAATCCTGTTGATCTTATTAAATGACTAGGCTTGCAGTAAACTGTTATGATTGGTTGGTTAAGTCATATTTGAATGTAAACGTATAAAAATCTTATTCAAACAAACGCAAGAAAACATAACATATATTACAAGCTAGAATCCTTAAGCGAATTTACATTAGTCGGCACAGGCACCTTAATAAAAAAACTTTGAATAGGTTTTTTAAATGTGTTTTTACTACAAGAGCTGTTCAAGACTATGTAATCTTTGGTTTAGGATGTAATATATTATCCTTTTATGCAAATTTATCCAACTTATGAGGGTATTTGTCGATTAATCGTGTGATTCGAAGGCTTTGCACAGCGTCAAGCGTATGCTGCTTTAAGGTGGACTTCCGACCAGCGCGGCTCTATCGCAACGGCCGCAGCGTCTAAGCCGCTGCGTCACTGTCGCAGCGGCTTAGACGCAGATTGGCTTCCGAGCAGCGCGACTCCGGCGTCAGTCACAGTTATTAGTCCATACCTGACGGTTGTGCGGTACAGTAGGAATGAACCGATCAATTAAAAAAATATTATTAGAAGAAGAAGAGGATGATGATCTTTAATTGCTTCGTTACTACTATAGTATGGAGCGAAGCCCAGCAGACCCAATTTACAAAATTGCATCTTGAGTCACTAAATTTATTAGTGCCTCGTCTTGCTCATCCGTAAATATGTTACTAACGTCCATTTTTTAGATATTCTCTCGAAAATAACTAGATAATAACCTAAAAACAACGTGCTTTCGCAGCCTGCCACGCGACAAAATCGATAAAGTTATCAGACTGCGATTAAGGTATTAGAGGATATCCACGAAATTTAATCGTATTTTCATGTAAAGTCAACATTATAGAGTAAAGTGATAAAGCTTTTGGATATGAAAATTAACAGTCTTCGTAAAAACACAGAATACTTAAAAGTAGCTAACGCTAGTAAAACTGTACAAACCGGTAACAGACTCACAAAAATCATATTTTTATGAACTCATGGGCGATGGTTCCTCACCAGATGACCCAATTGCTCGGGTACTCGCTATTTTATAAAGAAAAACAAGTTTTAAAATCAACATTATTTTAACACAGGTTTATTCAGTCTAGAGCAATGATCCCATAGAAAAAAAGTATTCAAATGAATAGATTAGGTAAAACTTCACCCTCATTCCACCGAGAATAATTAAAAAAGTGCACACTATCAGAAAATCTCGCAGCGCCAGCTCGACCGGTGAAACTATAAAATAACAAGTTTCATTAAATAAGAGAAAAGTATCAAAGAACTGCGAAGTAAAACGTAAAAAGAGGAACGTTAATCATTTTAATTATCAGCGCTTCGCTATCGCTTACCAAACTTCCGGGAATGTGTAGCTTCTATTGGAAATTAGAAAAGTTGTTCGGTCATCTCATTTCAGGTGTCTTCAGCGAACAGAAGGTATGACTAACTTTATAGATCGAATCTGATCATAAAAGTTTAATGGGAAAAAACGGCTGTAGACAATTTTATTACGTGATTGCAACGGAAACTAGGGTCGACTTGGTCTATGATGTTTAAATGGAATCTGTGATCACGTTTGTTGGAACTTTTCTCTCTTTAGTAGGTAAAATTTATTCAGAATTTGAATCAGAAACCGAATGAAGAGATAAAATTGATTGTTTGTTTAATGCCTCAGCCCCCGGAATCACAGACACAATAGAAAATCTATTGTGTCGTGGCCCGATCGGGCCGCTCGGTGGTCAAGGGGTTAAATGCCGATTGTATCATAAACCATAATGTTTTCTTATAAGTTTGATTTAATCGTACATTGTGGGGAGCATTTGGAGTGTAAAGTTTAACTACATTAAATGTGTATAATTCTTTTTATTTTCTCATTGCTCTGTAATTTTTCATTCAAAGCTACGTATTGCTCACAGCCACAAGTATTAAAAATAAGATGTTAGACAGTCAATAACTGGCTGTCTATTAATAGAATAATGATTAAAGTTATCAATATTTATAGAGTCGAGTACAAATGAACAGTTTGTTTTAATGAAAAGCAATTTAAACCCGCAAATGTCAAAGTTATATAATTAATTGGACTCGTGGTTGTTGAATTCATTCATCAATTGTGACCAGAGACCGCAACGATGTTTGTGAATTTGATAACACGAAGGAATGTTCTCAATTTCGTGGTATTTAGAAATTTCTTAGGTGAGATGTTTTCTTTGTGAAAAGACGGAGATAAGATGTGAGTTGTGACATGTACTTACCAAAATAATTTAATAATAATCACTAATATTATAATTGCGAAAGTAAATCATGTCTGTCAGCCCGTCTCTTCTTAACGCCACAACTGAACCGATTTAGATGAAATTTAGATAATTTGAGACCCGAGAAGGACACAGGATAGTTTTCAGCCCGGAAATCCTACGGAAACGCGAGCTATGCACGGTTTCTTATATATATTACGCGAACAAAGCCGCGGGCGGAAAGCTAGAGAATCAATAAAGTAAGGTAGAGAATGAATAAGTAAACTGAATGACTAGATTATCTTGAACTTTAACATGAAGAATAATCAAAGTATCTACATGTTATATGAATTGAGATTAATTAGTCAGTACTTGAGTGTGAAATGAAAAATAAAACTGCGGTAAAAGAGATACGAGAGTAAAACCTGAAGTAATAAATAAAATGAATGCTCAGAAACGTAAACGTATATTGGTGACAAGAAAAAATGAGACGTGTCTAATGTGTATAGACGTGCGAAATGTGTACAGACAGACGTGATTACCTTTTAAGCGTTGGTTACTTCGCGTCGGTTTTGAAGTGAAGATGGAAAAGGAAATACAAGTAGTATTTTTTCTATTATACAATGTGCAGACTTTTGATATTAAAGTTTTGTAGTACTTATATTGTATATTGTGGTCTATTAGTCGAAATTCGACCTTCTTGGTCTTATACATCTCTCACCGGTGTTTCATAGCACGTATCTCGATGAAACATAATATATTGTAACACATATTGTATAAATCTGTATTGTAACACAAGAATAAAGTTATATGCATCAACGTGATATTCAATGCGAAATAATAAAATTTAGATGCTCTAAAATATTATGTTTATAATAATATATCTAGAAAATCTAGAATTTCCTAAGATCCCTTTTTAAATTATATGAAAGTTTATTGTAAGTCATTTGCATATTCGTATACAACAAGCAAAAGAAAACACATATTCCTATACAACAAGCTTAATTAGGTAAATACTAAAAAATCGTTGACTGCACAATTACACATAACTTGTACGAAACAAACTCATATGTTTTGAAACGCGTTTATTACTTTATCGCTTGTAAAATTAGAAAATATGAACAAAGGCTAAAATGGCAAAGGCTGTAAATTCCAGTGTCCCAACTGCAAGTTAAATCCCGCTTCATCCTTGGTTCCATGAAACAGAGCGCAATAATTTAGCCTAGTTCAACTTTTGGACAAATAAAAGGATCCATTTTTTAGATACTGGAGCGCGCTACAAATTAACAGCTTATTCTGTAACGTATGCTCAGTACGTATTAATTATACGGGGAATTTTCATTCTTTCGCTTGAATTTTGTAAATTGTAATTTATATGTTTTACAAGAAATGTCTTTAAATATTTTATAATCAATAATTCAATAGTATTACAATTCAATTGAAGGCTTTTCTGGACATTTTTTTTGATAATGTTTTGATTTTGTATGAAAATATTGTATTTCAGTCATCATACTTTTGAAAAAAATGCCTCTGCCAAAAAGTGTGGTTGATCAGGTAAATTATAGGACCCTCTAAGTTTTTAAGCCCTAGTTTTAGATATAGTATAACAAAAATCAAGTCCATTACCGAAAGACACGTGACGTCACATGACATGTTTTGAAAAGCACCTGAATGGTGGTATTTTATTTTGTGGAATCCACAGTCAGCGGTAAAACGTACCATAGGTATTACGGTGGCGTGCCGTGCGATAAAATATGCATAATATTTCGCGTTCTACAACATATGTTTACGAATAATTTACGATTTTTTTTGCTATCCTGCAGTTTGCGGTTAATTTGTGACAGTTTTGCTGGAAATCGCCCGTTTATTTTACGCGTGATTTTTATTTTATGTCAAGTTTAATGATGACGCGTTGCTCATGTGAAAATTTTGTTATATAACCATTCTATGGAAACATAAAATATTTTACACAGCTGTATACATACGTAATATTGTCTATTAATAATTAAGTTTGAATCGATATAGTTTGCATACATTGTTGAAAAACTACAAATTCCTAAATCCTTCTATTTCAAAAGATTCACGTTGAATTCAATCGAGAACTGAACTTAAAATTTTCCATCTGATCAATATGCTAATACGCACGATAGACATCGCAAAGTACTTGCCAACTTAAATATTCTGAATGCAAGTCAACTTGGCACACTTTAAGCCCTCGCACACTGACTAGATAAAAAATGTTGTTGATAACTTGGCAACGTCTTGGTATTTCCCACTTTTTAGTGCCATTATCGCTTCTATGTTTTGAAAATTATTATTTCTTTATTTGGCAAACGATAACCTTATTATAGGATGTGGTCACTTTAATAGTTGCAGATATATATCACATTTAGTGACTGATTTTATCGCTTATATGAATTACTAGCTTCCGCCCGCGACTCCGTCCGCGCGGATGTCGGTCTTCGCGTGGATGGTTTATTTCTCCATTTTGAGTAACTCTGACAATGACATCTTATAAATATCTATTGGACCCAAATACCTATAATAATTAACGCAACGTGTGTTCTCGGTTCTACAGGACAACGTCTATGGATAAAACTGAAAAATTAAGATTTATTTTTTTCTACGTATTTTTCCAGGATAAAAAGTATCCTATTTTATGCCCAGGATAATAAGGTATAATTATACCAAGTTTCATCGAAATCGAACAGTTAGTTTTCACGTGATGCCTGAACATACAGACAGACAGACAGACAGACAGACAGACAGACAGACAGACAGACAAAAATTTTTTTAATCACATATTTGGGTTTGCTATCGATCCAGTAACACCCCCTGCTATTTATTTTTTCAATATTTTCAATGTACAGAATTGACCCTTCTACAGATTTATTATATGTAATGTATAGATTATCTACATTTCTGCGATTTATCTAATAAACTATCTATTAAGTCTTTAAATAAACTAACGTAAAGTTTAATTTGAATTGAAGGCAATAGCGCACCCAGTCGTATTTAAAAGATTGTTAGATTTTCAGCATTACATACTTTAAACATCTTCACTAAATATGGTGTTTTATAACAAAATTTGTGAAAACTGAGCAAAAATATTATTGTTAAAGTCCACATTTATCACTACATAGTATAAAACAAAGTCCCTTTCCCTGTCCCTATGTTCCTATGTACGCTTAACTCTTTAAAACTACGCAACGGATTTAAATGCGTTTTTTTGAATAGATAGAGTTATTCACGAGGAAGGTTTTAGTATATAATGTATTAGGTTTTAGACAACGCGGGCGAGGCCGCGGGTGGAAAGCTAAGTCTATAAAATAGAGGTTACGTCCTTTAAAGTGTAGTTTCGATTAAGTTTCTATCCCCTCTGCGTAAAACAGACAAACTAGCCTATGTCCTATCCCGGGGCTGTATGCTTTATCCCATCTTTGTGCCAAATTTCAACAAGATCGGACTGTTAGCTTAACCGTAAAGCAGACAAGGATGGTTAACTTTGCATAAATCCATCTAGTACTGAAATATATTTAGGTATTTCAAATGACAATGACTTATCTTTCAATAGGTTTCGCCCGCATTGTTAAAAATTGTATGCTAAATTCTACTTCTATTAAAAAAAGACTGCAACACAATCTGTTGCTCATTTTAAAAATCTAAGCGTAGGTACATAGGGAAGGACACATACGGGAAGCGACTTGTTTTAAGCTGTTGTGATTATGAAAAGAAGGTAATTTATTTTGATTTTAAATCACTCTTTGATTTAGATATGTACTTTTGCATATGTCTTAACACATTTTTTTAACTATAACGTTAATATTCAATTTCGTAGTCGAAATCTAATAACTTTGTGTTATTTGACTTCCCATTAATATTATAAAAATAACTTTTGATTTTAAACTCAAGGAAATGTAAAATTTATTATTCAAATTTCAATCTACTTAAGGAGATTGTTTGTGTTGTTTTCTTTTACTCAATACTTCCAAGAATAATTATTAATTTTTATTTTAAGATGTCTGGTAACAAGTACCTATGTTTAAGTATAAAAAAATCGTACCTACCTATATTACGATATTAATTTATTCCTTTAGATACATAAATCATAATACATAACATATTTACTAAATACGTTGAGTGACGATTGTTAAATCAACGTTCCGCCTAGTCATTCAATTAAATGTCGTCATTCAATGAACGCGTTAGTCTTTCACATAGCAGATTCATCTAGATGACTGCGACTTAAACACATATTATAGATACTAACAATGAATTAGCATTCAATACATTTATATTCCCTTCAGATTTACGCATTCTCACTTTACCCAGAAGCATAAGACGCAAAAAAGCACTCACGAATCTCTCACCGAGACTGTGACTAAAAAATTATGCGATAAATTTAATGCCACTCTTTGACATGAAACCGCTACGCCGCGGGATTTTAATTTTGTAATTAAAGCGCCAGCACTTGTTTACGACATCAGTTTAAAAAAAAAACAAGTTAAGAGTGGGAGTTTTTAATTTTTCCTTTTGACAGTCAGCTGTCTCCGTTATTATGATAATTAGGCTGTACAATCAAGGTAGTGGCAATATTATCACAGCTATAATGAACGCGGATTTTTGTACACACGACGGTGAAATAATAAGCAATTAAAAAAGTTGAGTTTTGGTATATTAATTATGGAAATTTGTAGCAATAATGTTCTTAGAAATCGCATTTTGGTTAAAATAAACATTAGCTGCTTAATAGTTTCTCTAGGTACCCTTAATTTGTTACTGTAATGAAGTTTAATTAATCCTTTCCACATAACTAATTACAACAACGGACAAGAACACGTCCATTCTAAAATTTCAGTTTCCAAAATACCGCTAATTATAATAATAATTATCTTCCGCACTACTAACTTATCGTCAAATGTCAGTAACAGGTTTGTATTGAAGGATTTATTAAACTTTGAATTGTGTGCTCTCAAGCAGAAAAAGTAACTGAAACGTTATTTAACGTTTGCGTCGGAAATATCCCAAACAACTTCTAAATGAAGACAATTAGCTCTTATTAAATGAACGCCCATTTGCCTTTTGATTTTCATTAATACTTTGAAATTATGAATTTAATTGCAAAGTTTCGGGTGCACGGAATAGCGCAGGTTAATTCTTTAAACCGCGTTTTAACATTTTCGGTAGTTGGTTGTTTTATATTCATAAACTATTTCAAAATAATTACGAGCTGTTTGCTCGTGTCATGTACACGTTGACAGGATTTGCTTTGAGTTTAATCTCTGTTTATCTCTGGTATCAAACGTATCAGCTTTCAATCAATCCAGGCTTTGTAGTCTGGCATTTGTGGTAGATTTGTTTTGTGGCGTGGAAAGAGCGTAGCGGTTTGCTAGCTCCGTATTCGCAATAGAAAGAAATGATTATATGGTAAATGCGTGAACGTGCTGTATTGAGGCTTTCATAGAACTACAGCAATACTTCGTCGTGGCATTGTTTATAGCAAATACTTGAAAGTTTATGATCAATACCGAGAAACAAACTCTTATGAGAGCATAAGAGTTTGTTTCTCGGTATTGATCATAGAGCCATAGAGATGGCTCTATGCTAATGATCACAATCTAGATATTTTACTTAGAAACCTGTTTTAAATGTGATAGGTAAGGAATATCGTGTATAAGGAAGTAATAAACAAAATACACTTTTCCAGGACGCGAAAACGTAGTCACTTATGAGAGTCTCGTTTATTACATAATATGTATTTTTATCTTACTATCATCTATTCTGAACACCCTTGTACGGTCTATTGATCGAATGATAGACAATTATAGCAACATTGAGTTTAATGAAAAAATTCTTAAATTTTTAATTAAGTTGCCTTAATTGAACTTCGTTAAAGGTGGAACAATATAAAATACAATTAAAGAAACGTTGACAATTACGTAATTCAGATCCAACGTCGAACCTTTAAGATTGGATCCCTTACCCGAGCCATATTTACAAAGAAAACAAGGTCATTTGCCTCTTTATGCAATTATTTCGTAAATGGTACGTAAAGAAAACACGGACAGGACACACAGAAGCATTCATGACATAGAATAAAGTATTGCATAGACCCTCCACTAATTTTCATTAGGTAACTTTAGGTCCATTGTAACTTTGTCCATCGCGGTAAATATTTTAATAAGCGTGTAATGGTTTTGTTACATTAACGGTAGTGTAGTATCTCGTGTCCTCTAGTGGGGTAAGGGACAGATATGTATACATCTGTTTCACTGATCGGTTTTTGTTTAGGTAGGTAGGTAATCAGCCTTCTGTGTCCTGCCAGATCGAGACATTTTTTTTATTCGTCTTCACCGGGAATCGAACCTAGGACCCGTCGGTTCTATGCTCACGCGTTAACCATTTTTGGTAAATTCTATTAGTCGTGATAGAAACAAAAAAATCTGATTAAATTATTTCATAAAGCTAAGAACAATTTATACATTAACGGAAGGTAAACCATTATTTTGTGAGTTACTCGTACGAGTCGTACCTACATATTCAACAGTATTATAATTAAGAATTTGTTGATAGAATATTAAAATAGACTTGCTTTTATAAGGGTGAAAGGTTCAATAAACTTTTGTCTGGCACAGATTTCTCTTCAGAAACTTACAAAGTCGCTACGCGGTAAAGCAAATATTTTCATACATACATATTACAATGAACTCGTGTATTATATAAAAAAAATATACTCGTACTATATTTTGGTTACTACTTAGCACATATTAACGTACCTAATTGTTATATTAATTAATATATAATTAAATTTTATACACAGGTTTCAGTCAAAATAAACTGACGAAAGCTTAAGTTTATGCAAAGCAAGAAAATTTGAAACTTAAGTATCGCTACATCGCTTATAATATATAATAAGCATGTATTTTCATTAGCATATTCACAAAGTTGTTCATTATTTACAGTATATCATGAAGTATAAATTATTATTATTCCCCAAGGACATGAATAAATAAGCAATATTTTAATAACTTTTGCTCGCAAGTAAGCGGTGCGTCGAAATTATTTTCGACTAAGTGAAGTCAGCTGTTAATTAATAAACTTCGTATTACAGATATTTTAAATATTACCAGTGTGGTTTTTGCCTCGGGTTTCAGCCCGAAATTACCTCAAAATAACTATTTTAAGTAATAATTTTTTGACGCTCATACAAAATTTAAGCTTGAATTTAAGTAAAAACAGCTTTAAAAATGTTTTGATTGTGTTAATATTTTGTTGAAACTAAGTCTAGTATTAATGTAGTTAAAATATAAATCTTGTTAATGATAAAATATGGTGTTTTAAAGTAGTTGTTCATTAATGAATTGTCCCGCTTAGTTTAACACTATTTTTGTTGTACCGGTATTTATTGAATACATTATGTTGAATCTTAAACGTTATCCGTCTTTGAAGTTTTTTTGTTATCTAAGTCGTCAATAATAATTTTTACATCTACGACTTGAAATATACTATCTATTCTTAGTATTCTATCGACCAACTCTGACTCCATCTTCAGTTATAGGTAAAGACTTGAAATTGTTTAGTACTATTCTCTGGACTTGAGTCAAGAATGGCTAATGTTTTCACAATGGTTTACAGTTTGTTTCTGCAATATCCTTCCATCTCGAGGGTGTAGTATTGTTTCTGATTTAGCATTGAGTTTGTCCGTAAGCTATAGTTATCGATCAGTCTTAAGACGTCCGGTACTGGTCATAGGACATCAAATATTACCATTTCTACTAAGATTCTTTTCTGGAGGAAGATAGAAAAAGTTTAACAAAGTAAATAAAACATACCGCATTAAACATAAAAATATAACATTGATATAAATAGAAATCAGACAAAATATAATAAATAAATCATGATGATATTTCAGTCAAAACATGATACAAAAATAAGAAATAAATGTTTTACGTATCG
The DNA here is from genome assembly GCA_029959065.1 of Colias behrii. Classification (NCBI taxonomy): domain Eukaryota; kingdom Metazoa; phylum Arthropoda; class Insecta; order Lepidoptera; family Pieridae; genus Colias; species Colias behrii. The sequence continues at coordinate 4,543,437 of JARWMC010000017.1, forward strand.
GTATTATTCAAATAGAAGATAAAATATTTATTAAACATAAAAAAGAGTACCAAACGTGAGCAGTTCAGGAAATGAAAATAAAAGTAAAAATAAATGTTAACTTTATGATTGGATGTGTTTGCTTTATGTTGTGTGTGAATCACAGAAACAGTTTTTTTTAACCCTGCCTATTGTCAATGAGAGTAAAGATGACCTTTAGTCAGCGGAGCTTCAATTTTAAAAGCTGCTATTAGTATTATATTAGTTATAAATTTAGGTTGAGTATGCAATAAATAATATGTTTAATGTCTAGTATGTAAGCTTTAACTGTCTAAACGAAATCAGTCAGACCTGTGTAAACTGTATAATAATATTATTTGTTATCATTCTACAAATCTAAATTGTCCCTTTCAGAAGTAATTACCAATGTTTTGAAAGTATAAATTTTGTTTCCTCTAAACACATTAGTCTTTTCATCCGGAGCCATTAAAATAAATCTGTAATTGTATTAGTTTGACCGTCATTATATTTACGAGTAAAGAATGAAGTGACAGAGTGATATGGGTCGGCTGAGTTCCATAAAGTCCATTATAAATCTAAAATATAGCTTGAAAATGTTATTTTAGCCTTGATTGTGTAAAAACATTAAGTATCTGAGATTTTTCCACGATTCAAAATATTCCTGTCACGTAATTGTCCCGGGTTTGATTATAAGGGTGAATTTAAATCGTAGTTTCCAGAAACCTAATAATGAAGAATAAATTGTGCTTTTATTGTATGGGTATTTTATATTTAGTACTGTACTTGTCATAATGATCCATCTATTAAAGAAAGTAATTCTCGTTGTCGCAATAATTTTTCCTGAGCTCTTTAGGGGAAAAAGGTGAGGAAAATTATTCAAATGGAATTAACTAAATTAAAAGAAAATACGAAAATGTCTGTCAAATTTATTTAACTTGGTCACCCCTTTATGATTCAGGAAATACGTATAATGATTCAATTTTTTCTCATACCCTCCTTGTTCAAAGGCGTTTGATCATTATGATCCCGAAATTTTCCATGAATACATATCTAAAAATCTTCATAACTTGAGTTTGATACATTCGCATGCAATGTGTTATCTTCCCTATATATTAAATAAAATTATCTCTCTATACGAAATGAATTACCATACTCCTTCGATAGGGTCTGCTAATCGGACAATATCTATTTTTCATACCTAGGGGTATTGATTAGAGTGAGATAACGTTTTCCGAGACATCTAGTATTTAGTTTTGTTTTAGCAAACTGCGGTTATAATACTGTACTTCAGACTGCGTATCAGCACGTATCCCATCTATGGGTTTGATCTACAAAAAGCTAGACAATGCTAAACAAAATACTACCTAATCTGTAATCAGGACACAGCGCAGTAAATATTTGTATCTATTATCAAGGGCGGTGTCACGTAGTACAGTCATTTGTGATCCCACCACGTGTCACGTTCTGCCGACTCCAAAGATTGTTCGCTACTAATGACTTTCTTCCACAAAGGGCTCCCAAATGACGATAGTTTGTATTTTTGATATATGTGATTTGAATTGGAATTATATTAGAAGGTAATGACAAATGTCAGTTTAAACTTGGTGTCATGATGATGAAGATTGCCGCTCGCAATTCGTGATATCCCGTGATGGGTAAAATCTATCAACTTTTTCATTGGCATCGAGATTTGTGGCCTTGGCAAAAAGTTTCTTTCAGCGTATGTCCAAAGTCTAGTCAATCTCAGTTCTATTTTTAATGAAAATTAATTCAGTTGTATAGGCGCGATAGATTAACAGAATGATAATATTAGTAAGCATTCTTGTATCCTCTTTTATTTGAATTCATCTTCCCAATTATTTGAAGCTATATTCAGCTTGAAATTACGTTGAATAAACTTTAAAATTATTTAATCTGCTCTATATTTCGCTGTAAGCCGTACGTACTCATGACGTCGTGTAGTGTAACTTTTAAAGTAGCATAATTAGTCACATAAACTTTCACAACTATTTTCAACATGTTTACCGCAAGTTTATAATCTCGATTGGTTGGAACTATAAGTATTTTCGTGTCGAGAGGTTGCGCCTGCGTAATAACTCCCGAGAGATGGAACTTTTGTCGAAATTTACAAAGTTGCTGAACTCATAGTAGCGAGATTCTAGACTGTTATGAAATTTGATGAAAAATGCCACGCTATTTGTTGAATGCTGCGTTTGTGTGATTGGATGGAGATTTTTTGTTTAATTATTGTCGTAGAATACTGTTATGTGAATATTTTATCCGGTCCCGTTGGCTCTATTAATAATTAATTAATTGAAGAGTTAATGCCAAAGAATGGTCGAGGAAATGATACAAAAATATGGGTAATTAGCACTTTATTTGGCAATATTATTTGTATAAATACATTGAGGATAATGTAATAAGAAAATAATATAAGAAGCGTAAACCAAGCTCTAGCTAGTATCTCCAAGCTTTTACAATAATTCCTTACTTTACAATATTGAAGTAGTATACCATATTGTTATCTATTTTTATATAATTAAAACACAATGCTGGTAATACTATTTGAAATCCTAGATTATTTAACTGGGTACCACGTGGTTACACATTGTGATGGAATTATTTAGAATTCCGCGGGAAAAATGTTTTTACCAGATAACGTTTCGTGGTTAATTTGTGTTTATTGTGTAATAATGGCTTTAGGTCGCGAGGGATTTACTTTGAATTACTTTTATTCTTTTCAATCTTAGGATTGGTGTTTTGGTTTATAATATAATATTACTTTTTTTTATGTTGCTTTAATTGATATGATTTTAATTGATTAGAAGTAATTTTCAGTTCAAGCTCATGAATTTAACATAATTTTCTTTAACTTTAAATATTAGGGTTATAAATTGAAAGAGATCAGACCAGCAGTTCCTATTTATAGCATTTCTGGTATAGTTATGGTTTTTGGATGATATTTATTTAAAATGCTACCAAAATTGTACACTATAAATAAGAAGGTTGTATAATTAAATAAAACATGTACATCAATATTTCCTACACAATAATACATGAATTCTATAGGTAAAGGTTACAAAGGTCAGTTGATCTACTGTAATCTCAAAGCAGGTGGTATAAAAAACGGTTTTCGGAAGCTAAGCAGAACTACCTCTATAAAGTAGAGAAATAATTTACTCCAGAAGATTTCGAACTTACAATTTACAGTGTGTTCTTGCAGCTTTCGTGCAGCTTTAGTGTTAATGAATGATCGGAAGTTAGGGTTGTCAACATCGAGAAAAAAGGAACAAATAAAATATTTTTTTTTTGTTTAAGGGGTTCAAACTTGATCTTGAAGTTACATCGCATCTTATGTCTTTCGTTAGTTTTTTAACTTTATCTCTCTATCAAAAACTATCCAAATTCGTTGAAATAGGCGCTTAAATCGAAAAAAACAATTCAGATATCCCAAAGATTAATAAAAATATTATGTACAATTATGGTTATAAAGTTTTCAGAAAAGATAAGAGAACAATGGATAAATTAGTAATCTTTCTTCGAATGTCTAACTTGAAAAATAATTACCTTTTCTAGGTATGAGTAATTTCTTCATTTTCTTTTAATACTTGAAATAAACATTTTCATTTTGAAAACTCTTGAGTAAGTATAGTGAAACACTAAATATATCCATATTATTATATATCAGACTCAAGTAAACTTGCTGATATTTTTTAAGTCTTTTACTGGTATTATTCATAGATGAAATAATGAAAAGTTTAGTTATATAAATTTGCAGTTTCCATAAACAAATATTATAATACATATGGATTTGTTTTTGATCAGCAGCAGTTTTCACTTTTCAGTGAAGGAGGAACAACATAATTCATATATCCTATACATTCTTTTGCGTTTCCAACAATACTACAATTAGTAGAAGAAAGCCCCCAACAATACAATATTTCCACGTCCATCTACCACGGAAATGCCGACGTGGCAACCCTATCTCTGTAAGATCTTAACTTGAATGCCCGATGCATTAATTAATGAACTTCATTTATCAACTACTTAAACAACTCGGTGCCGTCAAACTTGTTTGTGGTTTAACGAACTGAGTTTACAATTTCCTTGCATATTTTTATTTGTAACTTTCTTTCGCGCAATAAATTTTTATGGAGGTTCAATTTGTTCCGCTTTTCGCTGAAAAAAATTCCCTCTAGAAGTTCTCAAATGGTACTTTAAGAAGTTTTTCTATACGGACACTATTTTATAAACAGATGCCACGAGTTGGGAATTTGAATAAAGTATAGAATTTATAGTTTGCTTTCTATATCTTTGCGCCACGAGAATGTTTTTCACATCCGAGAACTTTAGAAAATTTTGCTGTTAAATTCTTAAAGCGCATTTTCGAGTGATATATTAAAAAGTTATAAAATATCTGCTTATGTTGATTATATTTCTCATCGGAGCTTTTAAAATTGTTAAAAGGCAGTTTTAATGACGAATTTCGAAATGCGGATATAACAGGGAACTAGACGTATAATTTTAATTATTTAATACATAAAAGAACGCGCCATGTTTTCCATCTTTTGACGAAATTGTATTCGTTTTAATAAGTTAGCTTGTTGCAATTGCAATTTTTCATCTGTCTATTGTGCTCTAAACAATTTTTTTATGTTACTTCCTGAAATATAGCTGTGTATCCTAACTTTGCTTTGGTTGTTTTGATATGTCTTGCCCTATTCAAATTTAATTACAGTTCCAACGTAGGCCTTTCAGCGAAAGAAGTACCTACCCATTGTCATTTATCTGTACAAAGAAATAAAATAACGCATTATTAAATTTTCTATTCAACCACTTCGTTTTCCTAAACAAATTGCCATCTAGTTTTATCAAATACGTACTAAAGTACCATTAAATTGTAAACATACTGTCTTTGTAATTAAACTTTCTGATGTGTAATTACTATAATTTACTAAATAGGATGTTCATCGCTACGTGGCTAATACTATTGTGGGTAGTTGCTGAATTTGGCGACCATCTCGGTATTAAATTGATTAAGTGGGACATAGACAATGGCCGTCTTTGATCCAACTTCCATTAAATGCTACATTTATTAGGACATTAATAATGTTTTGGTATGGATATAAATTGAGCGTTTGTTTTCTGTTAAATGAGAGTGAGCTCTAAGGGTTTGTAAATAAGGTTGCTTATGCGTTTTTTGATTTGCGTATCACAGTTTTTCTTTCTGAAATATTATAATAATTAAGAATAGGTACTTCTTTTTTTCTATATCACTACTCACATAGTAAAGAAAGTAAAAATGTATAAACTATAAGTACAACATGTAATTTTGACCCGAAACAAATTTATTCTATTTAGTTCAGCTTTGAATAAATCGTATAAGTTTATTTTCAAGAAAATGGTAAATCCGGCATAAAACAAAAGAATTGTACTTTTAAAACACATAAGAGCCTTTGCATAAAAGCCCTTTATTGTTTCAGGTGACAGAAGACAAGTCTAGTGGATGAAGCGTCTATGGAACTGAGATTCATATAAATGTATGTAAAAATATTTGTTCAACATTTCTTTAAGGGACTATTTTTAGTTATTTCTGTAGATTGAGTCGTCTTGTAACGGAGAAGTTTTTTTTTGTAAATTTAGCAGGCTTTTATATTGATTAACGCTTGGGGAATACAAATATTTGGACGTGGTTGTACCTATATCTATTTTATTGTGACTTTATCTAGTATTTTTCTTAAATCGTCAAGTTTTAGTACAAAACTTTTCCTAAAAATGCAGTTTCTATGTTAATTATTTTAAACTAAAAATCGTACGAAAGTAATATTGTTTATTTTCATAGAGATTTCATTATTCGGATAATAAAAATATTGGCAATTGTATTATATACTTTGATTCATAATATAGAAACTATTTAAGGTATGATAAATCTAAATCATGTATTTCAACAAACACAAAACACAAAATTACAAAATTGACATAATATTTTAAAGTATACTATCTACTTTATACTTAAATTACTTTAGTTAGTTTAGTACCGCATAACCCAAATGACATATCAATCAAACTTCAAAGGGAGGCAAACACTTCAAAAACTAGTTAAAATTAAATTATATTTGTGGATACGAAACTTAGTAAACCAATAGACTGTTTGTTTCGGTCAGGTACAATGAATAATTTACGCATTAATAAATAGGCGATACAAAGGAAACACGAATCGAGAAAAAGTATTTGTATACTGTAATTTTTTAGCTTTTTATTATTTTATATTAGGAGGTTGATTAGAAAGTACATTTTTAACTGTAGAGTTTATTATTTTTTGGAACGCTGCCAAGTGTAATATTGACCAAATTTCTAATTCTGAAAACATACTTTTAGTCATGGACGTATCGTACCATGGATGTATGGACGTTCGTGGACGATTTCTAAGAGTACCCGCGGCCCCGGCTAACTGCGCGGCTCGACGGAACACAGAGGGGTTTTAGTCGGTAAGAATCCGACATAACCCTTGGCTCCATCCCCGGGGGCCGTGGGTATCTTTGGAAGATTTCCCCACTATAAAAAAAAAAAAAAAAAAAGGAGGTTGATTAGAAAGTACATTTTTAACTGTAGAGTTTATTATTTTTTGGAACGCTGCCAAGTGTAATATTGACCAAATTTCTAATTCTGAAAACATACTTTTAGTCATGGACGTATAAAAAAAGACGGACGGAGTATCGCCTAAACATTGAGTGAAGCCTAGTAATGGCGGCGACACATCCATGTGTGTGTGCCAGGTTGATTGCCAGATGCAATAAAATTACCCCACACTTTAGTATTTTTATTTTTCAATTTGATATACTTTTTATGTGTACTCTCACTATTAGAACCTATGCATAAATACAATTTCTATTTAGCTTTGACAAATCAACCACTGGACGCGAAACCAAAGGAATGAAAAGAAGGAAAAGTATGAAAACTTGTTCAACCAATATTGGGGGGAGGAGAGATAATGTCTCCTTAATTAGTATTAAAATAAATAAAATAAAATGTCAGTTTATAACCAATGGAATAATACACCTACTGTTAGAAAAAGCAACCATAATCGAGGAAAGAAACTTAATTCCTGAGTACCAATTTGGATTCAGAGAACGCCATTCTACAATAGACCAAGTACATAGGATAACCAATATAATTGAAAAGGCTCTAGAAGAAAGAAAAGTTTGCTCCACGGTATTTTTGGATGTGGCGCAAGCATTTGATAAAGTATGGCACGAAGGGCTTATATACAAACTAAGAAATATGCTCCCAAAACAGTTTGCTGACATCTTAGACTCTTACTTATCACAACGTATGTTTAGAGTAAGACAAGATGATGCATATTCAGAGCTTAAGCCTATAAAAGCTGGAGTACCGCAAGGAAGTGTCCTGGGTCCTATTCTGTACTTGTTGTACACTTGCGATATTCCTGAGTTAGAGAACAACACCATTGCAACATTTGCGGATGACACAGCTATAATGGCTACAGGTGACACTCAAGAAGAAGCAGTAGAAAAAGTTCAGACAGCTGTTAATACGATCTTTGACTGGACGAAAAAATGGAGAGTAAAACTCAATGAGTCTAAATCTATTCACATAGACTTCACAAACAAAAAGCCAAATTATCATCCGGTATACATAAATAATCATGTAATACCTTATTAACTTATAAATTTATAAAGAATAGAAAAAATTCGATCACGAGGCGGGACTCGAACCCGCATTCTTTCACGCCATTCCGGGGCGGATGCCTGACCAATTCAGCCACTCGTGACCCTCCAGAGCAATCGAATTTATTCTATTCTTTCAGTTTTATGTGTCTTAGGGACACACCGCGCGCCATCTAGTGAGTTGATAAACAACCATCTCAACCAATATGAAACACTTTTCAGTGAATACAATATTGTAACGATGGAACGCGACCTTTTTTGTTGAAATTGATATTTTTGGTTTTATGGCATTCAAATGCTTTATAAATATAAATTTATAAAGAATAGAAAAAATTCGATCACGAGGCGGGACTCGAACCCGCATCCTTTCGCGCCATTCCGGGGCGGATGCCTGACCAATTCAGCCACTCGTGACCCTCCAGAGCAATCGAATTTATTCTATTCTTTCAGTTTTATGTGTCTTGGGGACACACCGCGCGCCATCTATTGAGGTGATAAACAACCATCTCAACCAATATGAAACACTTTTCAGTGAATAGAATATTGTAACGATGGAACGCGACTTTTTTTGTTGAAATTGATATTTTTGGTTTTATGGCATTCAAATGCTTTATAAATATTTTTTTTTTTTTTTTTTTTTTTTTTTAATTATTTATTGCACACACAAAAGACATAGAGACACACAAAGTACAGCTAATAGGAAATAATGTGTACAAACGGTGGCCTTATCGCTAAGTAGCGATCTCTTCCAGGCCACCGTATGTAATAAGTAAGGAGAGACGTTAAAAGGAGGTGGGTGAGCAAAAAATAAGGCTTTAGGAAAAATCAAAATATAATTATAAATATTCAATATATATTATAAATATATGTATAATATCATATACAACAACCATATAGTAATAAATAGCAAGAGAAAACATAATTATAAATATTTAATAAGTATATCATAAAGAACAAATATAATATAGTAGTAGGTATATAACAAAGAAGAAAATAAGGTAACAGTAAGGAAATAGAGGAAGAAGCTAAGCAAGAGAAAGATAGTGTGACTTAAGAAGGTGTTTAAAACTCCTTAAGGATTGCGCTTGACGTACTTCTAGTGGAAGTTCATTCCAGAGTTTAACAGCACGAACAGCAAAGGAATGACCATAAAATTTGGTGTTCGTGACAGGGACACGCAAAAGTAAAGTTTTGGAAGGGCGAGGGAAAGGAGAGGTAAAGTAATCAAATTTATCTTTGAGATAGTGAGGAGCTTTAGGATCAAACAGGACGGAGAAGAGAAGATGAAGGATGTGGGAGTTACGACGGAGGCGGATGGGAAGCCAGTTGAGATAGATAAAATAAATAGATAGAATAAATTCGATTGCTCTGGAGGGTCACGAGTGGCTGAATTGGTCAGGCATCCGCCCCGGAATGGCGCGAAAGGATGCGGGTTCGAGTCCCGCCTCGTGATCGAATTTTTTCTATTCTTTATAAATTTATATTTATAAAGCATTTGAATGCCATAAAACCAAAAATATCAATTTCATGTAATACCTTATCAAAATACAGCTAAATATCTGGGTATGACTCTAGACGCAAAGCTTCGCTGGAAGGCTCATGTCAAAAAGAAACGCGAGGAGCTAGAGCTTCGCTATAAGGCTATGTACTGGCTAATTGGCAAGCATTCTTCACTTTCAAAGCAAAACAAATTACTCTTGTATAAAAAAGTCCTTATGCCTTTGTGGACTTATGGTAGTCAGCTTTGGGGCTGTACCAAACAAAGCAATATCACTATCATACAACGATTCCAAAATAAAGTTCTGAGAGAGATCGTGAATGCTCCCTGGTACATTAGAAATGACGACCTACATCGGGACCTTAAAGTAGATCTCGTCAAGGACATAATTAAAAAGAACGCCGAAGCTCACGAACGCAGACTTCACCATCATGTGAACGTCGAGGCTATCCAGCTCCTTGACAACACGGACATAGTGAGAAGACTAAAAAGGACAAAAACTTTTGAGTTAGTTTAGTGAAGTGTCAGTGTAATATAGTGAGTGCTATTCATAAAGAACACATGAACAAAGTGTCTTCGCCTTAAATAGAGACATTAAGAAAAGTGTTAATGGACACATTCTTAGACATACTATACCTAGCCAGTAGCGGCGTTAGGGTAGGGCGCGGTTGGGCGACCGCCCAGGGCGCCGGATATAAAGGGGCGCAACAGGCGCCCCTTTATATCAATGTGAATGACATTACAATAATTTCATAAATTTATCTTATTATCCTGATAAGGATGGCCGGGATTAAATATTTCTTTACGTAAACTAACCGACTTCTTTACACACGTTTTCTACCCATTTTAAACGGTCAGTTTTAATTCAAAATTTTTACACTTACCAAGGATTGGTGACTTTACAATATTTTCATGAGTTTATCTTATTATCGACTAAACAAGTAATAATGCACAACTTGTCGCACGCCTGACGCAGGGCGCCGTTCGTATCACAACGACAGAAAATCATTGCGTAACGCATTTTTTTTTATTTTGCTATAACTCCAAAAATATTCATTTAATATGAAAGATGTAAAAGGAAAAAATAATCTTTAGGAAATACTCAAGCTAATTACGTATTTAATACCGTAATTCTGTAAGTAGCTTTCCAATTACTACTTTGTAATTGCTAATTTTTTAAAGTAATAAAATTGATATAACTAGTATGTTCTCTTTAGAGATAGACATGTCCTATAACGGACTTTTCTGGAGACCTGTAACTGATACACAATTCCACCATACATTATTTCGTTATATCTCAAAGGGTTTAGATAGCATTTTCGTCGACAGATCCCGTACGCCTAATTTTTTTCCGACTTCTACACACAACATAGTTCTCCTTATATTTTGGGTAATTTGTACAAAATCTTAATACATGATATACTCAAGCCTTCCTTTTGAATCGTTATATTAAATAAAATTAAAATAAACTGAATTAAAATCCGTTGCGTAGTTTTAAAGATCAAAGCATGTATGTAATATAGTGACAGGTAGGCGGCGGGAAACGTTTTTGTTTTATGGTTATGCAATTCTTAAAACTGAGTTGAATCTGCATTTTCATCATTAGGACTTGTTTCCATATTATCGACTGTTATTGATTACATATTATCGCTACATTATAGGCTCGGGCAGAAAGCTATTACAAATAATAACAAAATATTAAAGATATGAGTGTATGGACATTATTCAGCATAAATCTTACTAAAAAATGCAAAATAAATATAGTTAAAAAACTAAATTGTGAAAAAATCGGGCGGTGCCATGTATAATCAGCTCTTGAAAAGCGCCCCACGCTTTTTTCACAATAATTATACTATGTATTGATTATTGTTTAATTCCTAGAGTAATAATTATTTTTTACTTTTTAGTGGTATCTATCTTGAAAGCGTGTTTTTTAGTTTTTTAAACTATATTTATTTCATATGGGTTTGAATTGCAGTTAGGGGGCGCCGTATAAATCTCGCCCAGGGCGCTGGTAAGGCTAAAACCGGCCCTGTACCTAGCAAATTAAGTGTTAGATTTATATTATTCATTAGCCTATAGTAAAAGGCTAGATCGTAATTTGCAATAATGATACCTTAGGTTCATTATTTTAGGTAAAAAAAAAAAAAAAAGTTTATAACCAAACAAATAGGAAACATGCTTCATACGATTTCAGTATACATACACTTGAAATTTTCAAATTAACTATCTTCTAACAGATGTCGTAGACAGTTAATTGGCTGTGATATTTTTTTTAATATGGTTGTTAGCATAGTATACATGTTTTTGTGAGAAGAAAATGCAAAAACAAATTTGCATTTTGTATCAAATTATTTTATCGTAATTTTAAATTTAATTAACTTCCTCAATTTAAATTTAATAACTCCCCGACTTTTGGGAGAATGAAATTTTGAAATAATGGCAACACTATGGCAACAGCTGTCCTGATGACAATGGCGGCTGTATTTTTTTCTATAAATTTTGTCGTAATAATTTTGTCATTAAAACATAAAAGAAATAACTTGCTTCCCTGTGGAATGTAATCCTCTGTGTTTTGTTATTTAAAATTGTACTGTTGCGACACCATTTAACCACGCAAGACGGCATTTTAAATATTTTTTGTAAAACAGTGACGCTGTTAATCAGTCGGTAGTTCACGACGTAATGGCGGCCGACTAGCTTACTATGGTGAGAGTGTGTGCGTGTTCATTGTCTTTACACGATCGCTAGCTTACTACGGTGGCTTCACGTTGTTTGTTCGTAAAACGGCGTCCGTCTTTTTTTATACGTCCATGCTTTTAGTATAAATAGTTTTGTATTTATTTTTTGGAGTATTGTATTATCTGTGCTGCTGTTATATACCTTATCTACCTACAGGTTATTTTTTTATTAATTTAAATATCTAACATCCAAATCGAGAAACATAAGTTTAATTCAGTTCAGTTTCTTCAAATTTAATGAAACATTCCAAAGATGTTTCTAGAAATAAACTTAATGAAAGAAAACCAAATATTTTACAAAAGATACGAACAGTTTAGGGTGTAATAAAGACTGAAACCAATGAGAGTCTTAAGACGCTCGGGCAAGTTCCTCGTTTACGAAATTTACTTTCACGATCTATGTTTTAAATTTTAAATGTTTTGTGGGCTCCGCTATTGTGGGAATTTTTAACCAGTAATTTCTTCTGTAAGAATAATTGGTTATAGTTATATCTTTCCTTCATTTAAGTCTATCAACATTTAAAGTGTAATTGCTTTTATATCAATTTAAATTTTTTGCCGTTCGAGTTGTTCGAGAACCAATATTTATTAAAGAAACCGCATCAAAATCCGTTGAGTAGTTGTAAAGATTTTAGCATACAAAGGGATATAGAAAGCAACTTTGTTTTATGCTATGTAGGCCTAAACGCAATACAAATTACGTCATCATGATAACCGTTTTATAAGCATTGATTTCTTCATCGGCATTCCCATATAGAATTAAATTACATTGAAGGTCTAGGTCTCCTTAGGTACAAAGAAGAGTATTTAGCAAACGTAAGTGTCCTATCGAACAACATGTCTGGATGCTGGACAGCTCTTAGGTCTACTTTACGGTTGACCACAAAGGGGCTAATAGTAGTGTATTTAGCACATTTCACGAAATAAACTGCGTTCTACATACCAGTGCCACCAGATGATTGATTGATGAGGTTAGTCCGTGGCCCTTTGTGACCCAAAACTTTTTGTTTACGGGACACTGCGGGAATTCCAGTTTGTTTGTCCAGCTAAACTTGGACAGACTTAAACATCGGTCTAGGTATAGAAGTTTATTTGGAATGGATGGCTAAGCGATTCGGATATAGATCTGATTCTGATGGAATTTCATTATTTTCTGCTCGGTAAAGTGATTGGCGTTTGGAATTATTTATTGTTGTACGAGACGCTATATATTTTCGATGGTTCTGTTCTTATTATAACTTTCTTTTAATCTAATTCTGTCATGTTTCCGTTAATTTTTTTTGGTATATTTGCCGCACGCATTAACATATTTACAATTCATTTTTTTATTAAAAAAAAAATGAAAAGAAAAAGACGGTGAATCAAAACATATCAAAAAGTGTTAAAAAGCGCTTTATTAAAAAAATATATGAATCAAATACAAAAATTCCACTCCAAAGTAAAACCGAACTTTCTACGGAAGCATCAAATTATTACAAGAATGCATCTCCAGATTCCTGGTTCAGACGCCATAAGTCGGTTGAAATACCTTCATTCCATAATTCATGAACATTAGTCCTCATGAAGGTAACATAAGACGTTTAAATAAATAACCCAGAATAATATCCCTTGTGAGGCAAGATGGCTGCCGACCGCGGCAGTAATAAAATTATAGGATGCTTGTATCAGATATCAAATTATTGAGATTGCCAGTTATCTTCATAATTTTATTACGCTTTTTTCCCGGTAATGCTATGTGATCAGTTGTGTTCTTAATGTATGTGTTATTGTCCTTTGTAAATGGTTTGTTAAAATATATACTAACTCAATCATAGATAGGTCATGCTTAAATTTTGTAAGCATTTTCTAAAAATAACAGACTATAAAATATGTCGGCGCAACGACGATATACGACTACCCTCAAACTACTAAATAATTATAACTAGCTAAAATTTACTTTGATCTTTTTAAATAAGTGGTTGATTAATGTAATGAAATAATTAAAGCAACGAAATAATTAATGTTTGTTAAAAATGATAAAAATTCATTGTAAAAATTCGAGTGGCAACACTCAAACTAATTCTTGTGAGTCATGGTTTGCTTTAAATACGAGCGCTCGACGGCACAGAGCAAAGAATACTTATACTCTAAAACAGAGCACATTCACTCGCCGGCCGTCGGAGCGTTCGGAGCTCTCTCTAAAATTAGTAATTTCGACGTGAAATAAAAGGGCAGTAAAATACCTACGGGCGCTCTACTTCGAGTATGAGCGCCTGCTCTGATGATGGTGACGTCAGAATTGCTGACGTCACTCTTTTTAAAAATAGCCTTTGGGCCCTTCTTCCGTCAAATATAATATTTTCATTAAAAGAATAGGTATCAAACACTTTCCAGCGACCTTGGCAAGTTCTCTTTATTACTAAATAGAAATACTTTAAGCATATAATATCAGAAGTAGAAATATGTCCCTGAATTGACTTGTTATTCATAACGTGAAGTAACATTTACATTGTAAAACTCACTTCATTCATTTATTTATTTTGCATCATTCAAAAACAACGAAAACAATATATTAGATAACACATTAGTTCTTATTCATTCTATTCCAATAACATGACTGTACTGGGAAATGAAATTCCTTTATAAAAAGACAATTTTATTAAAACTTGAATTTCACAAACGTGTTCACGTAACACCTCGTTTACAAATAACGTGCGAATAAACTTTCTCCTTGTTACAACGGTTTTACGAATCTAATGAATAGCGCTATGCTTTTTTATTATTACTTTGCCTGTATTTTTAACAATGTCGTTAGTTTATTATTATACCTATACCTATGTATAAATAACCTATAGCATATAATAATCTATGCGATCCTTTTTGATATAGGTGGAAAAATAATACTATTTATATACGAACATCATATTATAACAATGAAATTAAAATATAGATTCTCGATTGTCGGTCATAGACAGCGTTCAATCTATACTAATATTATAAAGAGGAAAGGTTTGTGTATTATGTATGTATGTTTGTATGTATGTATGTATGTATGGTTTTCACGCATAAACTACTGGACCGATTTCAAAAATTCTTTCACCATTAGAAAGCTGCATCTTCACTGAGCAACATAGGCTATATTGCATTTTCAAAAAAATTAGAGATCCTTACCAAAAATGCAATAATGTAACCCAAGGTGTAAAAAATTCCTTAATAAAAATACTGTCATCGCGTGCGCTGCGGAATCTATTCCTTGAAGTACGAGGATGGTTCTTATGAAAAAAACGTAAACATGTATGTACCACGGGCGAAGCCGGGGCGGACCGCTAGTCTATTTATATTACAGGGTATCATACTTATTAGAAACTCGTGTAAGTTACAGAACATATAACTTAAAAAAGACTGAACTTATTTGGCTCAACAACGATGGGAAGATAGCTTAGAAATTATAATATATATGATGCTTTCTGTGCATAAAATTAAAAAAAAAATATGACTTGGTCGGACCCGGGGCAAAAAGTTAGTAAGTTAATTCTCCAACGTTTATCAGCACAAAATTAACTTAGTTCAATGTTTTCATGCGTTAACATTTTTCTCATGGTCGTCGTAAAAATTATTTCACAAAACAGAATATATTTTATAACTGCAAAAGCTTGGACAGCAAAACTCTCTAATAGGTAGTAGTTACTGTAACGAAGTCTGTTAGTAAAATTATTGTGAATTGTTTAGAATTTTCAGCATTAGTTGTAGCATGGTCTAATTTGCACTCATTTGGTTTATAGTTAGAGCTATTTATTTTGTGAAATTAGTATCTTGTTTTGTCACACATTTAGCATGAGTAATGAGTATACGACACTATCTTCTACAAAAAGGTTCTATTTGTTTTAGTAAATTGGGATTACAATTGTTTATTTATTCCAAACCAAATATGAAAAACAATTTTTATGATTTTAAATTGAATTTATTAGCTTTTGGATTAAGGGATTTACAATTACATTTCTGGGTAAGGGTATTATTTGATTGCCGTTTTGCTAATGCCCGATTGCTGTATTCAATCAAACTAAATGGTTCGGATAATTACCTTTATGTTTTTATTCAAAGGATATTGCTAAACTGATTTATGTAATAGAGGGATTTCGAAAATACAAATTATATACAAGACCGTACTGAATATACTCAATCCTGTTCACGTTGAAAGGCAGTGACAAACAACTTTTCCCAGTTGTTTTGAGATGCAGTAAGCAACCCTTTAATTAAACAATTATTAATAAGATATTCCAATTCCCAAGCATACCTACAAAACATGTAATAAAATAACGTGAATAGATGCAATCTTCACTAATATTCAATGTACCTACTGCCATCGTTTGTATCTATATCATTATCTTATTAAACAGATTCCGTACATGACCATTATTATCTCACACAATCCATCCACACCTTACGTGAACGACGTAAATAATCTATACTAATATTATAAAGCTGAAGAGTTTGTTTGTTTTTTTGAACGCGCTAATCTCAGGAACTACTGGTCGGATTTGAACAATTCTTTCGGTGTTAGATAGCCTATAATCTTCCTCGATAAAGGTATCGAGGAAGGTTATAGGCTATATCATCACGCTAAGACCAACAGGAGCGGAGCAACGCGTGTGAACCCGCGGGGCGCAGCTAGTAACATTAATATAAATTAAATTTTTCTTTCCATATCGCTCTCAGTCACCTTGAGGCCAAGAACGTGTCATAAACGAAGTGGATTTTCACTTATAATACCACAAGAGCTTCAAAATTATCGGGTATTTTCCGATAGGTTCGTTGCAAACAAATGAAGGAGTCAAGTTTTTAGTCAAGGTTAAAAAATCACGAGCGCGAAGCGCGAGTGATTTTTCCTGAAAAACTTGACGACTTTATTTGTTTGCAGGGAACCTTGAGGGAAATGCCAGATAATTTTGAAGCTCGTGTGGTATTCGGGGGATTATTTTTCCGTCCCAAATGTCGGCCAATAATTTCACAATTGAATTCAACCTGTCAGTTTGACGTCAACGACCAGAGAAAATTTTCAAAAAATTATCAGTATAATACCATGTTTGTACCACGTGACGTCGAATGGTGCAATTCTATTGGTCGATATTTGGGTCGGAAAAATAATCACACATATACGTTTTCCAATTAATCGAAAATCCAATTATGGATATAAACATCCAATAAAGGTTTATCGGCTCTCACCTCCGAACTGTCAAACATTTCGCGCTTCAGTTTTTAATGAATTTATGTATTTACGTGTAATGACGTAATTATTTTTAAGGCATTACGTGCAGGCATGGCGGGTGATAAATTTCGGAACGATTTTTAATAGCGGCCATTTACATGGACCACGATGCGGTGATAATGTTAATGAATTTCATGTCATTATTTTATTCGTCGGTAGTTGTACATCACTTACAGTAATGCAGTTGGGTATATTTTTAATTTTATTCATACGCTGTCTTAATAGTACAGGACCCCTGGTATACTTTTCATCATTTATTGCTATCAAGATGATTTTTCGTGAGCTGCCTTTTGACTAGACGCACAACTGTTTTCCTTATGTTAGTAAATTGTAGCTTAGTACGATATAAGGACCTCTGCAGCTGTCTAATGAATTATATTATTATAACCTGAACACTTTATTTTGTAACTCCCTATAACACTATACTTTAAGATTACGACCAAAATTTAGGTGTTTCAAATTTCAATCTTAAATAACACATTCCCCCTTTTATAATTTCTCATCTAGCCCAAAATCATCACTCCATTAAGTTTGAGGTCTTTACCAAAAATGTTTCATGAACTAACGTTGCTCTTTACATGTCTATTCATTAGATTCTATAACCGCTATTAAACATGTATTCAGGTGTAACATTTGAATCGCTGCAACTAACTTCACCTGTGCATAACGTGAATGTCTACATTGTAATAAGCTCTTAGCATTTAATCAGTAACTTTAGTTCGTGTTAATAGTTTAAACAGTTGGTACTGCTTAATATAACTTGGTAAGGTTGGTATCTGTTAGCAATTTCATATTTGGTATAAAGTGGTATGTAATGTTGGTATTTTGTCAATCTTTCTGAAATTTATTATGTGTTATTAACCAGTATTTTTATACTGGTTATATTCATATGTTAATACTTCAAATAAACATATTCAATTCAAGTCCTATTAATAAAAAAAATGTATGTAAAAACAACAATAATATTTAAAAATAGTTGCCGGATAATGCGAAAACCGCAAAATTAATCCGTTAAAATTTTAGCTTCATTCCAATTGTATGATTTTTATACGAGAGTTGAAACTGGGTTAGGGTATATGAAAGAGCTGTATATTAATGACTTTGGAAGCTCGCTCTGGCAGCATGAAAGCATAGGCTTATGAAATTTTTACTTAATTCTGTTCTAAGCGAACTATAAGTCGTACAGGAGATATTTTATGTAAAGGTTGCTGCTAAGCTGGTGACTGTGTGCGTTAAAAATGTACCGTGTTTTGTTTTGGATGTTTACTTGAGATTGTGTTTAGAGCAAATGTCCTTTGTCTTCGCAATTGATATTTATGAGAACAAAGACAAAAATAGCGTAATTAACACTCACCGGCACGGAATCTTGGCCACTGCAAATTTTTGCGTACAATAACACTATTTATTTTCTACTACAAAATGCAATTAAAATTTAATCAAAACTAGTTACTTTAATGTTTTTACTAACTTTTAGTAATAATTGGAAGTTTATAAGAAGTACTACCGCGTAGATATGATTTAAACAAGAATTTACGCTTTTCCTGTGAAATTTAAATGATTTCTTAAAAAATGCACAAAAATTAGAACGAACGTTTCCATAAAAAAAATGAACCGTTTAATATAGGGTGTTTCCTTCTCTTGCCTTAAACACTGTTTGCATCCAGTCTGGCATACTCTAGATGACATTTTTTATGTCCACTTGAGCTATAGTGTACCAAACGGCCCCAGCTGTATTTCTAAGCTCATCTAACATTGGTGCTGGGTTGGAATCGAACTTTATGTTTCTTTTAAGCATGTCCCAGATGTGTTCTATTGGATTAAGATCCGGGCTACGAGCTGGCCACTCCAATTTTTCAATAATAACCTCTTGAAGGTACTCTTATACGCATCGTACGACACGCGGACATGCGTTATAGTGTATTAGTAGCAAATTTTCTTCACTGATAAACCTGTAATAGGGCTGAACATGTTCCTGGAGAATTTCCTCGATGTACCTGATCAAATTTAAGCCATTATCTACGATAACTAACTCCGTGCGAGCATCGAAACTTATACCTCCCCATACCATTATTGACCCTCCATGAAAAGTCGCAGTTTGAGCGTGGTGATGGGTGAAAACCTCTCTTCTCGTCTTCTCTATACTGACTCTTGGCTATCAGAAGCTCGTAAAGTGCATTGGCACTAATTTTTGAACACCTCACGAGCGCACTGGCTGTGGGTCCAGTTTTTATGTTCTCGTGCAAAACGAAGACGTGCTTCTCTGTGATGTCTGAGGAGTTCTGGACGGCGTGCTGGTCTGCAAACCTTCAAATTAACTTTCTTCATTAGTCTTCTCACCGATTGCTCACTCACATTTATTATCCTGGTGTTTTAGAGCCGGTGGCGTATCTCAAAAACTGTCAGAAAGTCATTTCTGAGTATCTCTTGAACAATAAACGGGTCTTATCGAGCTGATGAGCACCTCACGCCTTCATTTTCTGGTCTGCACGTGTAGCTGCCAGTCTCCTGGTATCTTCTCTATGCATAGTTCATCGCTGAACGTGGTACGTACTGTACATTAGGTACTTTATGTTGCGGCAGTCATTGGTCTAACATTGTGTTGGTCTAACCTGAGCAGGTTGGTCGTGGACGATTTCTAAGAGTACCCGCGGCCCCGGCTAACTGCGCGGCTCGACGGAACACAGTGGGGTTTTAGTCGGTAAGAATCCGACATAACCCTTGGCTCCATCCCCGGGGGCCGTGGGTATTATTTGTTATGATCATTAACTACAGTACAACAATAACAATATCTTAAAACGGCATAAACGATATCGAAAAAAGTTTAAAACGAACAATTCATAACTTCGGCTTAACCGCACAAATCACAAATTTCGAGTAACTCTTAAAAAGTGGTAAAAGATTATTCTCAAACTTAATGATTTCTTACCATAAAATTAAACAAATAATATGTTAACATATCTGCATACAAAAAAATCGTGAAAAACACTTCAAACTTTTTTTAACGGAAAATTTATAATTGGCCAAGATTCCGTGCCGGTGAGTGTATTTTTGTTAGAAATATAAAAAAAAAATCCTATTAATAAGATTCCATTCTAAGGTAATTAGAATAAGTAAGTTTTTCATGAAGCAGTGTCGTTCGTTGGATCAGGATTGGTTAAAAAGCTCAATGGTAAATATTAAAGCTATGTTTGATATGATATTCAAATGTCTTTTTAGTAGAAGTCTAATTTAATAAATGTTTCAGTTTGAGTGGGAATTTATTGAAATTAAAATTCCTTTTCTAGTGAAACAGCGAACTAACTGTGTCGCCAAATAAAACATTGTTGCCATGTGTTATGCGATATAAAATTATAATAATGCGGCCTTTATTATATTGCCCATAAAAAGTTCTTTGTTGCCAACATATTACGTAACATTAACGGTGCATTTACATCAAACGAACATAGAGCTAGAGCTAGAGCAAAAGCATTATTTCGTTATCTGTTGTGGTGCGGAAACTGAAAATGCGACCGTGTATAGGCCGTGTATATGCGGCGTAGGCGCAGTACGATCTTGCTCGTACGCAGGTCACGCGATATAATATGTGCACGACCGATAAACAACGTATGTCTATCTCCACTGAGTGAACGCCTTCGAACGCTGGTTCACGCTCACTCCCGACGCTCCTGCTAGCGCCAGTGAAAACGTAGTATACGCCAATACAACCCTCTGCACGTATAAGAGGAACGCGTATTTCGCGGTGCAAAGCACGCGGGCTTCGCAATAACGAATGTTACGAAACGCGGCGAAATAAAACTGCAGCAATTCTTCTTCAAGTAGCTTTCGAGGGCTGGTGATAGTCGCGTAGGTTACTTGTGCTCCGTACCGTTGACTCCCGAGAACTCATTTTGCCTACGCTCGGCGCGAGGCTTATATCTGCGTTTCTTTACCGCACGGAGAGCCCGTACGCTATGCTCAAACCGTGCGTATCGTGCAAACCCGTTTTGCTATCAACCAGCCCTTTACTTGCTCGTAACTTTATTAATTTATAATTTACCTAATTAACAAATATTTTACATTAACGCCATAAAAAATACCTTTTAAATAATATACAATTTGTAGTACAATACAATTGTTTTCATATACAAATCCGTAGTTTTATAGTGAACTTGCAAACATTTTGTACATAACTTGCAGCAAGATTGAGATTATTCCTGTCTTATTTATACTTTATGTCTTGACAATAATTGAACTTTACACAAAACAATAATCTCAATTTCCAAATACAATCAACTTTTCCTAATGTTTACAGAACATTTAACAAATTGCTTTCAAGGTCGTACCCATAGTACACAATATCATACATTTACAAATGTCACAAACCTCATATCGTTGTTCTATTCTACAATTTCAAGAGCATAATATTAATATAAACAAAACAACTAAAATACAATATTTACAATTAAACAATAACATTAGTGCGTTATACAAATCATCACCGAATAGGTTTCCAATGTTCAATTAGTGCAGCATAATGTTCATAAAAATTATCGTTAAACTAAGACAATGAGCGCTGAATTAAAATATAACATTATGCGTATCTAAATTATTCATATAATTATCTATTTCAAATATACTTATACAATATTTCTCTTTTACATACTATAATTAAACAAAATTATTCTCAATACATAAAATATTAATAAAAGCAAACAAGTTTTAATAATGTAAATTTAAATGCGTACGCGCGTTTACTACCGTGCGCTCTGTACTCACTAATTGTGATCTACACTAACATTTTTCCTAAACATATTTACAACGAAGCTATGTCGATCGCTAACATTATCTTTTAGTGATAACGAAAACTCGTATTCAGTGTTGTTCAGTATTAGTACATTGCATAGAATCATTTCGAACGCACTAAGATCAACGAAAGAATGCTCTACGCCTGTTTACACTAACAGAATTTGACACTGTGGGGTTAGAATGAACTTTCGCTCGTTTGATGTAAATGCACCGAAAGAGTATGAAAAGAATTTTATTGGACGATTGACGGTGAAATTTTTACATCCTAATAGGACTAATAATATAATAAGGATTGCGGAAAAACCTTGAAATCACGTCAAAATTCATGGAAGGCGGAGGCAGTTGTATTATGTATTCGAAGAAAATATTTTGGCATTGTCCGGGCTTAGTACAAAATTCCGGAAATTGATATTCGTCGGTTGCTTAGAAATATTACATAGAAAACCGACGCAGGATTCGAATCTTTAGGTGTTATTGGAATTCTCTGAATAATATTGTCAGTAAGTAGTTTTTAGTACAATGAAACTGAGTCAAGTGCTTTGATTTGGTTAAGTCTTTGTATGAAGTTGTTGAATAGAATCCCTACTAATATTATAAATGCGAAAGTAACTATGTCTGTCTGTCTGTCTGTTACGCTTTAAGGCGAGTTATTTCAACGCGCAGTTTGCGCGAGTCGCAAGTCAAAATTAAAAGGCGAGGTACCTAGGAACTGAGTAAATAAAATAAAACTTACATTGAGTGGAATCGAAAGTTTATCGCGATTTTTAGACGTAGTGTATAACGTTAATAGTGTTCATAAAAAATATTATTATCAGTCTAACTAATCTCTCAAAAAATGTGTCATTTTGCGAGTTATTTGCGAGTGCCCGTCAATATGTAATGCTAAGGCTTTCTCTGGATGACAAATGACTCTTTTAGGGTTACAGCGAACGCACTCAACACATTTCATAATATGGATTACAGCTGGTGTTAGTAATGCTGTAGCATACTAAATAATAACCAAATTTGAGATACATGTATTTTGGCTAAAACCCCTAAACACGCTTAATGGTATGTACGCGGTTGTTCTGTCTTTGATATAGTTCTTTCGTTTAAGGACTAGTACTATGGAGTTATTTTGGCAGCAATGGTTTTAATTCCAGAGTTATTGATATTTATAAATAATTAGTTATTATAGTTAAAGTAAATAAATGTCTATTATAAAAATAAGATAAACAATAATAGCAAATTATTACCAACATATTAGATTCGTTAAGCAATGGACATTTTAACAAGAATAGTTCTTACATTGCAGTCGTTATTCGTCTATAAAAAAGATTTCAGAATATATTTTACCATTTTCAAACAGTGCATAACTTAATGCTATTCATAATAAATGGAAAAATTAACGCAATTTATTATGAAAAACAAATCTTGACTTCAAGTTGTGCTCCAATTTCTTTCATCAGGACCTTTGACGTGCTATGGAAATGTTCACTTTTACACTAGGTATTCAATTAAAATAAAATTATGTACTGTCAGTCAGTTAAAGTCTCAACAAATAACCTACAAACATCTTTTGTATATGCGTGTAATTAACTCTGCCGATTTAATTTAATTTAATACAGTGAAAGTTAATAAATCAATTACATAGTACCAATGACGTCAGAGTTATGACTGCTGTAATTTTCAAAGGTATATCGATTCTATAACTGACTTAAATACTGTGTTCTTTGTTAAACTACTTTCATTCATTGAGTTTGAATAATTAATAATAGCATTTCTCTAAAAAAATGAAGTGATAGCTCATTGAAAGACTTTAACATTTTTTTATTAATATTACCGTCCATTAAACTAGAGCAGCATAAAACCGAACCACTATAATTAAGAACTATTGTAATAACATCGTCAACAAAAATAATAAAACAAAATAAACGACCCATTCGGATCGTAAGCGTCCATTCATCATTTTTATTGTCTCGGAGTTTCAAACCGACAAAAGCCCAATACAAATACCTGCTCATTTCCTCTCGAAATTTCCAAACATTAATTAAAAATATATTAAGAAATCCGAATCCACGTAATCCTCAGGTCATTGTATATCTAACTGCTCCAATTAATTACAATTCGACGACCATTTGTTGGACGAAATGGGTCTAATAAGTAATTGTACTGCCTTCCTAATTTATGCAAAGGGGAGCCGGATCATCTGAGCACTAAATTGAATTCCCAAGATTTAGGTCTTTTAGATGGTTGCCGTGTTAATTTACATTGAATCACGAACACTTAGCTGTATCAGAGATTTTTGATTATGTTATATGCAATTAAAAGTAAGCTGTTTTATTACTATTTATTAATGTGCTTTCTATTATAGTCATTTTCAAATCTACTATAAAGTGATTATAATTTGAGGACACGCTTTCAAGCGTGTGTTCTTTTGTTTTTATTTATTATTTATTCAGCATGTACCTATTTAAAAACGAATTAAAAAATAAAAGGTTAATACCTTTTATATTTTAATTCGTTTTTAAATGGAAGATTTCCATTCTATATAACATATCAAGTGTAATGGAAGATTTCCATTCTATATAACATATCAAGTGTATGCAGCGAGATTTTATTGTATTAAAAAAGTTTTTAATCCAAGCCAGGTGGTCAGCCATTGCAGGTTGCAGGCCGCCGGTGATCAGTTGTAAACCATTTCAAAATAATGTTTTTGGAAACATTTTACAATTTGTTTTTAACGACCTGTGGATGAAATGCTGTTAAGCAATTATTGGGTATCCATTTAGTTGTATTTGAGCTGAGCGATGCTCCCCCACCTGTTGTACTATAACATTCGTTAAACCGAGCTAAAAAGCGTTCGTGCGGCTTGATTAGCTCTGGTTAACCAGAATCGAATGATAGAGATCATTTCAATATTTACCTGTAAATCTATACTAATATTATAAAGCTGAAGAGTTTGTTTGTTTGTTTGCTTGTTTGAACACGCTAACCTCAGGAACTATGGGTCCGATTTGAAAAATTCAGTGTTAGATAGCCCATTTATCGAGGTAGGCTTTATATAGGCTATATATTATCATGCTAAGACCAACAGGAGTGGAGCCATGCGGGTGAAACCGCGGGGCGCAGCTAGTTATATTATGTATTAAACAAGTGATCCTTTTATTTCACAAGTACATAATGACTGTAGGAAAACGTCAATTATTTATTAATATTAAATGATAATATTTAAATACGCTATGTTAATTTTGTCGATGATTTTAAAACTGGCCGGTAATTAAGATAATTGGATAGTATAATAAATAAAGGAACGAGTGAAACTGTTTAATTATAGTAAAACGAGCGATACGCAGTATGATTATGGTTGAGGTTTTAATACGTAAAATGAATAAAAAAAATCAGGAAGAGGTCGCTACAATATCTATAAATATACTTACAACAAAGTTATTTATACATATAGAACGCTTGTAATATAACATTAGGAGATCTATTCAATAAGTAAATTCTGATATACTCCCGCCATAGATTGTATATATTTCGGTCACGATTTGTCGATTACTATTATGTTTGTGATAATATCGCCTCCGTCCTCGTACCTCATATCGATGCCGATCGATGATACGATTTATATCGTCAGTTTTTGTTAATATATCTTAAGAACCTCAGTAATAATAGTTCTTATTCTATAATTTATAAGTACCTAAAGATGGTAGGCTACGTCTACTACATAAACATGACAAGTATTAGTAGAAGTGTAAGCTGAAAGCATAAAGGCATTTTACAATTATTTTAGGTTACTAAATTTCAGCTGGATCTAAGACAATACTGAAATATTATATTCTCTTTTGAAGCAAATATCCTAATTTATTTTAAACATTACAAATTGAACTCTTCTGATGCTAATAACCTTTTAATGTCACAAATTAATACCATTAAAATTTCATTTTATTCTCTAAGTTTTGCGACATTAAATAAATATGTCTAAAGCTTCTAGAAAGCAAAATTAACAAGCATAAAATTCCCGTTTAATGTAAAATGTATTTAGTGTTGAAATTGTAACAAAAGCGACCACCAATTCAAATCCAAATAAACATTATAGCAAATATAATATAATACTCGTATTATATACAAATAAATCAACGGTAAGCTCGTACTAAACGTGGTAATTACACATTCAGTTGACTTGGGAAATTTAGAAATGGCACCTTCACACAGAAGCTTAATTATGCGATTCTGAACTTTAATTAATACGTAATTAATGCAAATTCTAAAGGGACCAGCGTAAAGTACAGGTTATATTTATTCTGCCAACTTCACACTTTGCGTAAACTTCGGATCATTTTGAAATTCTCTTCAAAACTTCATATAACGTAATGCCATAAAAGTTAATATTAAGGGTAAGTGTGCAGGTAAGGGTTTTGAAGATCCTTGCACGTATGCCAGGTTACAATTAGGAGAGTTTGTGATGTCGTTTTAGATTATTATGTTGTTTAAAAATGTTCCCTGAATACGTAGGCAGGTTGTGTAAGTTTAATTGAAATCTGTTTAAGGTTGTTATTTTCACATACTGGTTTCATGTTTATATTTTTTCATTTGTATAGTTTGTCTGTGTATTAAAACTCTTGGAGATTTTTTATTGATTTATACAGCATGAAATAAGAGAAGTTGAAATAAAAGATGAAACAAATAGAGTATGATAAATAAAGAAACAGTATTGGCATTAAATAGGGCGGCTAAAAAAGCTCTCAATAATTTAGCCAAACACTTTTCTAAAACAGGCAATTCCAGTACGAGAAAAAACAATTTAAACATTACGCTTAAATGATTACTTTAAACGAAAATAAACGTTAAACGAACAATTCCTCGAATATCTATATCTGTATGTTAATTTAGTTGAATTCTTACAAAAACAGGGCCCAAAATAAACGAAAAGCACGTAAAATTATTATTATAAATATGTATGTAAAGAGGGTCCGGGCATTGTATAATTTAATTTTTTCATCCTACTAAAATAAGACCGCAAATTCACAATTATAGTACCGTCAGCCATCTTAACTTCGTCATGCTTTAATCAAGCCGGGAAGGTAAATCGCCGGGCCGTTTACCCTGTGTGTGGTGTAAGTAAAGGGTTCAAGCGTTTATATTAACAACTAAACGGCTCGAACTAGGACAGAATAATGAAACTGGATACCTTTTACAGAGTAATGAAAGTCATCAAACGACATAGGAGGCTTTGAAAGTTTGTTTAGTAGTGTAAAACATTCATAATAGTGTGGAAAGTATCTGTTTATTTGAACGGCGTAGTGGTTATTGTGAAACATAGCGCTACGGCAAAGCTACGTCATGGCGTAGCACTATGTTGTCGTAGCACTACGTTTCGCATTAACCAAGATATTTGCATGCTTCTATTGCCGATGGCCTTGTCATCTAATGTGTGTATATAAAATTTGTTTAAGTTTGTATATAAGGAATTAAATTCTACTGAACATTAAGATTCGAATATTGGAAATAGTTGTACCTAGCGTTGAAAAAAATAACTAGAGGTTATCCAATATCGATACAAATTAATAAAAATATAATTATACGCCATTGTTCATACCTTGGTCAACTTTAACAAGCTTTGTACACAACGTGTTTACAGATGTAAGAGATAAGAAAATTAATTTGAATAAAGCATTATCATTTTTTAAAGACGTGCTCTTAGCGGGAATGAGCACGATTTATCTATAGAAGGTCTACTATTTTTAGCAGACATATTTTGAAATTAATAACGTTTAAAAAATTACGTTATATGATCTTAGAAATCTATACTAATATTATAAAGCTGAAGAGTTTATTTGTTTGTTTGTTTGAACGCGCTAATCTCAGAAACTACTGGTCCGATTTGAAAAATTATTTTGGTGTTAGATACATACATTTATCGAGGAAGGTTATAGGCTATATATTATCACGCTAAGACCAACAGGAGCGGAGCAATGCGGGTGAAACCGCACGGCACAGCTAGTTAAAGTTGTTAACGGACGTTAAACGCGATCTATTCGCGAGAATAAATCACGTTTAAAATCCGTTAATTTTTTTTATTTCTAAATGGAGGATAGTCGCGTAAAATCAAACACAAGAAAATATTATATGATCATTTTCAATTTGCTTGAGATATTTATATAATTCAATTAATTAGTGAAGGTATAAGCGTGTTGAAAACACTTCACTAGGCTCACTTTTTTCATTAAAATAAATGTCTAGACTACTTAGATTATTAATATTAATTAGGTATCATTAAAATGAGTAGCAACGAAGTTCTTTTGTTGTTTTTATTTGATTATATTATATAACTTAAATAAATTACTATCTCTATGACACCAATCAATATGGGTAATCATAATAATGGTGTTACATTTACATATTATATTAACGTATATATTAGAAGTAGTTACCCATCTATACTAAAATTATAAAGCTGAAGAGTTTGTTTTTTTGAACGCACTAATCTCAGGAACTACTGGTCCGATTTGAAAAATTCTTAAAATATAGTCCATTTATCGAGGAAGGCTATAAAATATAAAAAAATATAAAAATATAAAAAAAATATATATAGCCTGATAATATATTATCAACACGCTAAGACCAACAGGAGTGGAGCACTGCGGGTAAAACCGCAGGGCACAGCTAGTAATTATATATTAGCTAGTCGTTATTAAAGCTTAAAATAAATCGGTTTTGATGAATTAATTATTTTCCAGTCATAAACATTAGTTTTAGAAGATTATTGTTTTAGAAATTATTTCTCTCAAATTTTCTTTGTTATTGAATTATTTGATTAAAAACCTTCGTAACTAAAATATCCTTCCATTAGTTTCAGAACGAAACATATTTATTCCAACCTAAACGTTTTTTTCCATTAAGACCTTATCCGATAAATTATTTTCTCGTCTTTTTTAAAGTCCAATTTTCTACTAATGATACTATCTAGTCTGGAAAGGAGATTAAAATTAAGTCTAACTTACTTAAGGATGTTTCCCTCCTCAGTATCGCAGGATTATGTCTCAGATTAATTGTGTAGAAGGTGCTTTATTTGAGAACTTCTTTAAAATAAAAATATATTACATTGATATTTTACACTATAACTTCAAAGTATTCCAAAATTTTGTGTAGCGCCTTCGTTAGTTAAAGTTTTAAAGTTATTGAAAATTTTCCGAAATATATTATATTCGATTGAATAGTTAATATTTTGTCAATTTATTTAAATTTGCCTTTATATTATGTAAGATTTAATTAATAGAACAAGGTATGTTTAGATACATGAATTTGTTTTTCTTTATAAAATATCTTCTAGAGGTCGTATACTCTAAACATTTTTTTTAGAAAACGCGTTGAATTTGCGTCCGCAAAACGTGCTTAAAGTCAAGCAAATTTATTCAACAGCTCGGAGTTGGATGAGTAATAAACATTCAAAAATTCCAGTCAACTTTTTGATTTATGAGAGGTACTAGATTTCCGCCCGCGGCTTCGCCCGCGTTTTCAAAGGAAAACCTGCATAGTTCCCGTTCCCGTGGGATTTCCGGGATAAAACCTATCCTATGTGTTAATCCAAGTTACCCTCTATATGTGTGCTAAATTTCATTGTAATCGGTTCAGTAGTTTTTACGTGAAAGAGTAACAAACATCCATACATCCATACATCCATACATCCATACATCCTTACAAACTTTCGCCTTTATAATAGTATTGAGATGGCATTGTACATAATGCTTGTTTTTATTTGTTGAAATTTTTCCCACTTATTTTTGTAAAATCACGTATCTATTTTGCGTTACCATATGTAGCAAAGAATGACACTTTATGATCGTATATTTCCAAAAAATATATTACGATACTAAATAGTGGTTACCTTAATGCCGCAAAAATATCGACGTTTAAACTGCGGGATGAGCTTTGAAATATGGCAATTTTGGTCAGCGGGCCTTCCCTCGTTAACGTTAAAAAAATATAGATTTCAACTCATTCGCGAGTAAAAATAACTCGGTCAAGATTACTTTTAAAAAAATAATTTATTTAAATAAATTACAATTTTTACTTAATCTATGACCCTTAACTATAGAGAGCTGGTGTGAGAATGACGAGTTTACTTGTGAATTGCTTATATATCCGAGATATCCTCCTGCCTGGTGGTCCGGTGGTGGTCCGATACCGTATAACCATTAAATTAATATCCCTTTGTTTTATCAATTACGCATTGTCCACTAAATGGGCGTATTGTTCAAGTTGATACGTTCCTTCTTGGATGTCCACGGTGTTATCATAATAAGTTTACTGGAATTCGCATAATGATCTTGTAACTTAGGTATTTGCCTTTTATTATTTATTTTAAAATTAAGTGTGGCCTTTTGCTTTGCTTTACTGTCCCCCTCCAAATTCGAAGTACAGGTTTTCGAACGAAACCTGGATCTGAGAATTTTAACATAGATTAGGCACATTATTATTACAATAGTTATAAATGTTATCCAGCTATATTGAACAATATCGTGAGTTTCAAAATTAAATGCGGGAATCCTCTTCAATTCATTTAACTTAGATGAAATCTTCTTTCTATCATACTTGCTAAGTTCTATTTCAGTTACAGTCTCCATTGGTTGTAAATCCACTTTACCAATAATTATTTTGTCCGTTGATTCCCTCGTGTGAAATAAAGTTTTTCCTGAAACATTCAACTCACAATTTTCTCCATATAATATATTAGTATACTTAGTCCACAAAGTTTCTTTATGATTATTACACTTGATTCCAACTTCAGTTGTCTTATTAAAATACATATAAATGGCTTTTGGGGATATCTCAAAAATTTCCTCTTTAGGACACTTTATTGCTACCATTTGACATTTTTCGCTATTCATTGTATTTAATATTTCAGATTCACAAGTATCTTTCGTCAAAATATTTCCTTTACAAATTAATTCATTTATTTCAATACAATCTTCAGCTTCATACATTTCTTCTTCATTGTAAGCTAAAGTAACCGTTCGCATAATAGGATAGGAACAGGATAGGTTATGTTGGATAATAGGTACAATTTTTCTTGTCCTAAATACACTATTCTTAACTAATGGTATTTCAATTACAAAATATACTATTCCATTAATAATTTGACAATCTACAGTAATAAACTTTTCTAAATCATTAACATTTCTAGATATAACAATTTCTTTTGGAATACTATTAATTGTATCTTCTAACAATTGAGATTGCAAAATACTATAATGATACATTTTATGTTCAGCAAACGTAATAGCTGTTGTTAATCTTTCACTTACATCTTGTAAAGTTTGAGCTTGTAATAACAAAGATATAGCAACTTTTTGTTGCGCTTTACTAGTTAACATAGATAACAATTGATTATTAATCTCTTCCTGAATTAAAGTAATATTTGCAATCTGCTTATTATATTCCTCTAAAGTTTCATCAGTTATCGATATTTGTTTATTATAAGCAATTCTTACAGTTTCTAAATCTCTTTGAATTAAATCTAAATCATTTTGATCTAAATTACCAGTTATCGACTTAATAACACTTCCTAAACCATTAATTAATCCTCTTTTAATCCTATTCTTACTTTGAATATTTAAATGTTTACATATCTCTCTAACATGTTCTAATATAATATTAATTCTCTGATATATATGATTAACATCATCTATCTTAGAATTTCTATAAGCATGGTTTACAGATTGTTGTATACTCTCTAAATTTAATACAATTGGTTTTATTTCTAACTTATGAATAATATACCACTTTCCTTCTAAAATTCGAGCAGGCTTCAACTCAACTATTATTACATTTTCTGAAGGTTCTAACTGCTTGAACTTGTATCCGAAACTGACGTAGATTCTGAAACAATTAGTTCCTCTACATGATATATTTTGCCATTGCTTATTTTATATTTGTTATGAGGTTCCACGCTTAATATTTTGTATGGACCTAAAAATCTTGACTTCGTCTTATGTCTGTCCGCCATAGAGTTTTTCAAATAAACTGTATCACCTATCTTAAATATTTTCGGGGGTTTAATTCTCTCATTCAATCTTTTATTCCTATCATGCTTTTGCTTCTTTAACAATTTATGAACATTTTGATTTAACTCTTTCGCAAAATCTCTATGCTGGGCAGTATATCTCTGTATAGCTATTTTTAAATTATCAAAACTACGCAACTTAGGCTTTCTACCAAAATGCACTTCAAATGGCGTCATATTTATCGCACTATGCATTGTATTATTATAAGAATGTACAATAAAATTAATCTTTTGATTTTGGTCTAAATCTGATTCACGTTGTAAACGAAACAACTCTTGTATAGTACTATGTAAACGCTCAACATCCGAATTTGATTTATGATGTTGCGGTGACGTAGTATGGTTAATAATATTATAAGTTTTAAAAAGTTCCGTGACAATCTCACTACAAAACGATTGTTCACCATCATGCACTATCTTATTAGGTGCCCCTATAAATGCAAATATTTCATATAATACATCATATACTCTACTTTTATCTACTGGCTTAATAATCGCATATTTTGAAAACTTATCTATAATTGTAAGGTACCACTGTCTTTCTAAAGACATAAAATCTATATGCCATACTGACATTGGTTCATGTGGAGTTTCTGTCTCCGAATACAATGTATTATTAGGATGCCTATTATATTTTTCCTTTCTTCACAATTCGCAATTTAATATATACTTCTTAATATTTTTCCGCATATTCTCCCAATAATATTTTTCACGCAATTGTTTATACACAATTTCTATACCTGCATGTCTATTATTTAGTAAGTGACATTCTTTAATTAAATTTAATTGTTCTTCTTTATTATCTATTTCTATTAACGATTTAATGTATCTAGTTGGCTTAAACTTACTATGATCAAAATACTTTCTATAAACTTCAGATATTTTATAATATAATTCGTCGTTTGGTATTATAAAAGCATATTTTTCTTTACTTAAATACTCTAACATATATTTTTTAATAACTTCTTCCTCATTATTAGGTGGAATATAAAAATACCACATACCTTTTTCAAACTTCGCGTTCTCGTATGGAGCACTTTCAAACACAACACGTCTGAGACGTTTAGGTGGGTAACTATCAATGATTGGAATACCTGTATCGCTGTCTTGTTGACAAGAGTGTATTGTATTACTCAACGATCTATTGTCTGAGCAACAGGAATTCGATTCAGTGCTTATCGCTGTATCATTATTACGCGGTGTACTGTCTAACGATAATTCTTCGCCACAATGCGCTGCTAAGGAATCTACACTTGTGTGGTTTATTTGAATTCTACTTAATGCATCAGCTACGTAATTTTCTTTACCCTTGACGTGCTCAATTTTATAATCGTAATCTTGCAATTTAAGTTTCCATCTCGTTAATCTTTGATTTGGCTCTTTTAGTTTAGATAACCATATTAATGCTTTATGATCTGTTCTTAAGATAAATCTCCTACCATAAATATAGGGTCTGAATTGATTAACAGCCCATATAATACCTAACAATTCTTTTTCCGTAGTGTTATACTTTCTTTCTGTTTCGCTTAAAATTCTCGACGCATACGCTATCGGATGATTTTCTTGACTTAATACTGCACCTAGAGCTATGTCCGATGCATCCGTTGTTAAAACAAACGTTTTATTAAAATCAGGGAATGCTAAAATTGGAGCATTCATTAATAAATGTTTACACGACTCGAATGCTTCTTTAAACTTATTATTATTAATGTCAATAATCGCGTTCTTCTTAGTCGTATCCGTTAAAGGCTTAACTATCTTACTTAAATTAGGAATAAACTTTCTATAATAACCTATTAATCCTAAAAAACTTCTAACTTGTTTTAATGTTTTTGGAATCGGAAATTTCTTAATTGCCTCTATCTTTGACTGATTTGGCTTTAGTCCGTCTTTGTTAAGAACATGACCTAGAAATTCGATTTCCTCTTCCATAAATACGCATTTATTTTTATTTAATTTTAGATTAACTCTACGTAACGCTTCAAAAACTTGCTGCAACCTATTTATGTGATCTTGCTTAGTTTTTGAATATATAATTATGTCATCTAAATAAACTAAACAAATATTTCTACTTATTTCCGTTTTTAAAATATTGTTCATCATTCTTTGAAATGTCGCGGGAGCGTTCTTTAAACCAAAAGGCATCCGTAAAAATTCATAATGCCCATTAGGCGTACTAAATGCCGTTTTCTCGATGGAATCTGTATCCATTAAAATTTGGTGATATCCCGAAGTTAAATCTAAGGTAGAGAAATATTTATTTCCTTGTAACTTGGAAAATAACTCCTCAATATTTGGCAATGGAAATTTATCGGATTTTGTTATTTCATTTAACCTCCTATAGTCAATAACCATTCTCCATTTCTTAACGCCTGACTGATCTATTTTCTTAGGCACTATGTGCACTGGAGATGACCATGGCGACTCGGAAGGTTGAATTATTTTCTCGTTTAATAATTTAATTATTTGTTTATTAACTTCCTCTTGTTGTATTTGCGGCAAACGAAAAGGACGTTGGTAAATCGGTTCATTAGTAATTAAATTAATTTTATGCTTAATAGATGTAGTTGCGCTATTCGTTACATCCTCCGTAAATAAATCTCTATACGTTTCGCACAAATTATTAATGTCTGAATAATTTTCATTTGTCATGTGATGAATTAAAATTTCACTATTTGGTAAAATTAATTTTCGTTCTTTTAAATCTATTTTAGCATT
Organism: Colias behrii; assembly: GCA_029959065.1. NCBI lineage: Eukaryota > Metazoa > Arthropoda > Insecta > Lepidoptera > Pieridae > Colias > Colias behrii. The sequence goes on from JARWMC010000017.1 coordinate 4,578,160, forward strand.
AACTTGCTCTATCATATCTGTTCCCATTAAAATATCATATTGATCGCTAAAATTAAACACATAGAACTTCATTGTTCCTTCACCCGTATCGAAGTACTTATACCAAAACGGAGTTTCTATTAAACCTACATGGGTCGACGTACCGTGAGATGTACGCACCGAAAATTTCTCAGGCTTATAATAGCTTTTAAAATATTTTGAAGCCTTTTCAGTCATAAACGACCTTTGACTACCCGTATCTATTAAGATTTTTAATTTTGGCTCATCCGTTTCGAAATATGGCAAATAAGACTTAACAAAATTAAATTCTATGGCCCTTTCTTTTGAGAGGCCTTTTTGTAAAAATTTGCTTCATCTATATTATTAGTATGGAAAACTTCCTCTGCGACTAACCCTTTACCTAGATTTGTTTGACCTGGGCGTAACTGAGGCGCTGTCCGCATGGACACGTCTTCCGTTTCATTTACATTTCTATTAACCGGGCGATATTGATTACGCTTGAAATAACTATTCTGAGGCTTATTGAACACATTATTTGGATTTGGCTTCCATGGATATTTTTGATGGAAATTATTATTACTTTGGTTATGATTATGATTATAATTGTTATTATTATAATTTATCCTTGGATTTTGTGGATAATTAGGATAACTATGCTTTTGATTTACAAAATTGGGTTTATGTTGCGAGTACCCCTGCTGAACAATTCGCGGCGGTGGTAAAATGCTCGAAAACTTTTGCTTAATATTGTCGAACCTACCCTCTGCTTCTAATTGTAAAATTCGGGCGGCCGTTTCCTCAAAACCACAGTTTGACACGTAAATTTGGTCATGGTACGGTAAGCTGTTTCTTAATGCATTTTGCGCGGTATTAATATACGGCTCCATCACTTCATCGACTAACGTTTTCTCACTATATTTATCTAACAACTTACTTCTAATAAAAAATAGTTTCTGTTTTAACTCAAAAATTAAATCCTTATAGCTACCTTTTCTTTTAACATTCGACAATTCAATTAATAAGGTATTGAACTCCCTATTATCTCCACATTCTTTTTTTAATGTTAATTCTATATTTTTCCACTTAAAGTCATGATCTACCATGGAGATAGTCATGGCAGCTTTCGATTCTAATTTGCTTAATAACAACATTACATTAGGTGGTGTGTCTCCACCTGCGATCTGTAACCAATGTTTGGCACAGTTTATAAAATTATAAAGATTAAATGCGTCACCATCATATGTGGGAACGAACGATAACAAGGTTTTTGGATCCATATTGTCTATGACAGTTGGATTATTACTGCAATTTGAATAACTCAAATCACTAAGACTGCTCTCACTTTCAGAAGGAGAGTGATTCTCTCCAGTATCCCTATAGCTATATACAAAAGTCGGGGGTTTCAAGTGGAAAGGAATGGTGAAAGGATTATGCTACGGTACTTACAGCACAAATCCGATGATGGCCTCCTTTTTCATTTCTTCCCTCGAACTTTTCACTGATTTTACTAATTTGTTTGTGAGTTGCCTAACTTCAATCTTGAAAGATTTTCGTGAACTTTTTCGTAATTTACGATGTATTTACTTTAAATTCACTCGTTAGGCCCCACGTTGGGCGCCAGTAAAAATAACTCGGTCAAGATTACTTTTAAAAAAATAATTTATTTAAATAAATTACAATTTTTACTTAATCTATGACCTTAACTATAGAGAGCTGGTGTGAGAATGACGAGTTTACTTGTGAATTGCTTATATATCCGAGATATCCTCCTGCCTGGTGGTCCGGTGGTGGTCCGATACCGTATAACCATTAAATTAATATCCCTTTGTTTTATCAATTACGCATTGTCCACTAAATGGGCGTATTGTTCAAGTTGATACGTTCCTTCTTGGATGTCCACGGTGTTATCATAATAAGTTTACTGGAATTCGCATAATGATCTTGTAACTTAGGTATTTGCCTTTTATTATTTATTTTAAAATTAAGTGTGGCCTTTTGCTTTGCTTTACTCGCGCATAAAGCTTGCCGTATTTGAATAAACGGGGAATAACCGCGGCTTAATCAAAACGCTTTGAAGCAGAATTCAATACGCTTGAATGAATTTTTCGTATCACAAACTAAGGTTCTCGCAACACTAATTTCTATTGTTGGTTTTAATCCTCTTGGATGCGTTGATTGGGGTAAATCATATTATTGTTTAAAGACAATTTCATTTTCATCTTGCCCCTCGTTGCGAGTTGATGTACTGGATTAAGGAGTAACTGAGATGGTACTAATGGCTCTTGCTAAATTTAATAAGCAGTGAGATCTTGAATTTTCATTTGCTACTGAGTTTTGGTACCTAATATGCGATGAAACTAAGGCATGTAACTTAAAAAGAAAGATTATGCCCTCTTACGTTTACAAACATTTTTAATCCATTGCGTGGAACAGGACAGACACACTTTAAAGGTGTAATTCTGAAAAAAATTAGCTTATATGTGGCCTACCTCTTTATCTTTCAAAACAATAAATGGCTGATAGCGATGTTATAAGCGTCACACAAACCATAGTTATTTTCAAATGTCAATCAAATAGGTATAGATAACTTACTTGCTACAGTACTATGATTAATTTGGATACTTCGCTTCACTCCGCTGAGCTCGTCCAAACTATCCATCACTTTGGTTTATTCGTCGCATTACCGTGTCCATCGTCAAGTGTCATCGACCTTAAGCCGTTAAGATTGTATGGTAAATCTGATTTGATGTTGTAAGATTTTGAAAACACATATAATATATATTATTTGATATCATCATATAGAATTTAGACGAAGGAAAATTCTGTAGCACGAATCGGACTTTTGTTATGAACAGCTTTTCAGCCTATTGACAAAATAATACATGATAAAGATTCTGTTTCTTTTCAGAAAATGTGTAATTACTCTGCATGAAAATATATGTTTTTAATATTTACTCGACTATATTTATAACATTTCCTGTTAGTACGAATTCCACAACCTAACTTAAAATTAATTAACGACGGATCTTTCATTTGGCTTATTAACCTTTACTTACGCTAAGTCTATTGAAATAAAACCAAAAGAAGCACTCTTCTAATATATTTTACATACCCACACAAAACGAATTCACTTTTTGTTTATCACCTCTAAAAAGGTCACAGTTCACGACTTTACGACCCATGCCGCTTTGAAGAACACCGCGGCTTAGTATTTTATTACTGGTATTTCCATAAATCGATAGGTATTTTGAATGATCATTTGATATTTTATCGCTCAAGCCTACGGCAGTTTTCTGGAAAATTTTCAGCGCCAAATTATCGAGTCACAGGTGGTTACTAAGATCAAAGATTGTACAAAAATGACATTTAATTTTCAACTATTCGATTGGCTCATTCACACCTTCAGAACCATTAAAGCTTTTCTTGGAGGTTTATTTCTGTTTGGAAAAATCTATCTGTAGTTTATGAATGTAATGATCTTTAAGTTGCTTATTTGATCGTACCTATTTTTAATATCAAATAATGATAGCAAATACACAACAACCTTTGAGGAAAAAATTACTCGTCATTACTATTCAATACCTACTTACACTCTAATACTAATCACAAAGCCAGTAGGCCACTGTATAACACGTCATGCCTTTCAGCATTTTCTTCCAAGAGCGACCGCAAAGTTCTTTGAAGATTAATAATGAATTCAGCTGTTTAAACATAAGCATCTTAATCAATTCCTTTAGTGCAGACCCTGATTTACGCACAATTCAAAGCAAGGCAAGGCTTTAATTTGATAAGAGGTAACCCTACCCCTTCGTTACCCGAAGACCTAATTTAGTTACGTATCACATTGAGGATTACCGCGACTCCTCATGTTACGTATTTGCTGAATGGGACCAGTGTTTCAATGAACTTTCTAAAATCTAAGGGATTGCACGTTGAATTATTATGTTTGGTTTGTGACTAGAATCTGGTTGGTACTTCTTTCAACTTTCAATGGTGAAATGAAAGATTTATATTGTTGAAAATTAGAAGAAGGTCCGAGTTGTTATTTATATTAGCTTTAAGTAGATTGGAAAATGCATTATATTATATGGAAATCTTTAATAATTGTCTACGTAATAAAACTTTTTAAATACTTTTTCTTACTTACTATATATTATACATCTTATTTCTTGGCGCGAGGAGATAATATTCGATATTTTACCTATTCTTATAATATTATCATTTGTAACCTTCAAAAGATAAGAGTTTAGGAAGCCAACAATGTGAAAATATTATACAATACATAAGGTAAACGAGGAATATTGTATCTTATATTATATCGATGAAAAAACATTTTTTCTTTATAAATAAAAAATAATAAATACAGAGTGGTTCTACAGAGATGTCAAAACTTTTTAGCACCTTTTTAGCAAGAAGAGGTTGAAAGAGTGGGACTTTTTAACATTTTCAAAGAGAAATTGCATTTATTTTGCATATTGCTTTATTTAATAAAGAAGTATCCCTTATCATCAAATTTAAAATACGAATATACTTTTGAGGTGCGTTATTAAATTTAGAATTATTTAGTCACCAACAATTTTAAATTTAATAAAGCTTATTTAGGTACCTTAGAAATTTAAATTCCTATGAGGTTATTCACATCATAAAACGCTTTTATATTACATATTGTACGGTTCGTACACCTGGGGATGCTGCTACTGATAATAATTAAAACTAAGCTGCTAAGATAATATGCTTTATTGCTATGCTGTAATGCTAAGAGTTACACACGTACGCGGCTCGCGACGTTTTAACGTGAACTAACGCTATACGAAAATGAAAATGCTGTGACATACAAAAATGATGATGATGCGCTTTGTACGGTTGCACCGTACACATATTTTAAAATGTAATAGCTCAAAACTTAGCACATTATATTTAAAACCACTTATATCATATCACATATTTATAAAACATTTATTTAATAGCTTACAACTTAGCGCATTAAATTTTTAACACCTGAAATCATATTCACCACTGCCAGACCTCGACACCGGTCGCTGAACTAATTATCTATTTGCATGCTTTACTTATAATAAACGTCTGGAGCCGACGCCTCCACGAAATGATATGATCAAAAACCCAATTACGAGCCGTCAAAAGATCAATGGATAAGTTAATCTCCGTCAGCGAAGTAAAATTAATTTGATAGCTTACAAAATTCTCAAGACCCTTAGCCAGTGGCTAATAACCCATTTTCTTTGTCCGACACTCAGTAAATAAAATTTAAGTGTAATTCATTAAGACCGGTTTATTGCGAATTCGAATTTTCAGGCTCATCAAATTAAAGGCCTATTAACTTGATGGGACTAAGTTTTTATGACTGGAATCAATGTTATATATCTTATTTTACTGATTACGTCTTGTTCAAGTTTATGTCTGATTTTATAAAAATCGTGAGCTGATTTTTAGTGAACGTAGCTGTTTCATACATGGAATTTATGTTTTTTTTGGAAATGGTTTGTAAGGTTAATATTGTTCTACATATTTTATTCAGTCTCTTACACAAAAATTAACAGAACTAATTATTTTTATTAAGTTTTTTCTACTGCAGTATTCAATTCAATCTTTTTCTTATTAGAGCAGTTGAACAATTCCTTCAAATTTTTAATAATTAAATTTGGCCATTAATGCCGGGGTCCCTCAGGGATAAGTTCTCTCCGCAACACTCTTTCTGCTACACATTAACGATCTGCTGAGACCCGGTATCTATGGGTACGCAGACGATAGCACTGTTGTGGAGAGATATGTATCCAGCGCGCGAGCCAGTGCGGCACAAATCCAGTCGCTACGGGAGGCGATGGTCGAACGCATGAACTTGTCCTTACAGGCTGTCTCCGAGTGGGGCGAGGCCAATCTGGTCAAGTTCAATGCGACCAAGACCCAGGCGTGTCTATTCTCCGCAAAACGGAGTCCATTCAACCTGACTCCGTCGTTCCAAGGTGTATCCGTGCCGATAACTGACCACCTCGAGCTTCTTGGAATCACCTTAACGCCTACTCTTAATTTTGGTTCATACATTGAATCCAAAGCCCAAGTAGCCTCGAAAAAGCTTGGTATACTGGCGAAGGTGAGGCAGTATTTCAGTCCGGGACAGTTGCTCAATCTGTACCAAGCACAAGTCCGTTCGTGCATGGAATACTGCTCTCACCTCTGGGATGGATCTGCCAAGTACCAGCTGGAGATGCTTGAGGCGATAGAGAGGCGTGCCAAGAGGCTCATAAACGACGATGTGCTAGTAGGCAAAAAACTCCAGAGCCTCGCTCATCGCCGCAGAGTGGCAAGTCTATCGGTTTTTTACAGGATACACTTTGGAGAGTGCGCTGCGGAATTGCACGACCTAATTCCGCCATCCCCGTTTTTCCATCGTTCGTCGAGGCGCACAGATTCTAGGCATCGCCACATGGTTGACGTTCCGTGTACCCGGACAAAGCGGTTCGGATCGTCATTCTTTATTCGAACCGCTAGGGACTGGAACATGCTTCCTGAATCTGTGTTCCCCGATGAGTACAATATGGGGGTCTTCAAGAGGAGAGTGAACAGGTACATTCTAGGGAAGCACGCTCCATCTTAGGCCACATCTCAGCTTACCATCAGGCGAGATCGTGGCCAAGCGCTCCCCTATTGCAGCATAAAAAAAAAAAAAAAAAAAAAAAAAGGTAATATTTAAGTGCCAATAAAAATAACAAAATATAACTAATAGAATGATCAATCTAGAGTCACGTCTATCACACCATGAAAGAAATTCCTAGGACAAAGACCACATCACAGATTCAAATCAACTAAATTATTTCAATAATGCACACGACATTGAACTCTATTTACAGAACAGAAAGCAACATAGTCGAATGTTGTTCATCCAGCTTCATGGTACATAAGGTTGGTGTAGCATATAAATTTCGTGGCCTGTGTTTGCTTGCGTCGAAATGAAAGATAATTTATTATTGCGGCTACAATGCTCGTGTAAATTATTTTATTAACGTCACATAAATAATACCATGTTGAATTTTAAGCTACTTTTCAATATTGTAGCCTCATTGCTTTAATTTCCGTCGCAGAAATATGAAAACCGATGATGCTTTCAGGTATGGTTGTCATATGATCATTGTTAATGGTGTTCACATAATAAATCTTAATATGTGTACTCTTTATTAATATTGAATAGTTATTGGCGTTTTATTATGACTGTGTGTTAGAGAAATGGTGTGAAATAATAAAATTTTAACACGAAAACAATTCTTTGTTTTATTATAAAGTAAGTTAATTAATTATTTAACAAGTGGCATTTTTTACATATTATACTAAGATCAGTAAATGTCGTGTTTTGGCGAATAATTATTATCCTTGATTTTATATTGATGCAGAGACTAAGTTTTTAACAAATCAAAACAATATAATCTATTATAAACTGTCTGTTATAATGAGAAAGATCTCGCTTCTACACAATCAAATATTTATAAATCATTATTTTATGAAATAGAGAAATAGAGAGCATATAAGTTGACCTTACATTTATTTAACAATTCAAAATTCCTTTTTAGCATACAGCGTGAAAGCATTTTGTAACAAATAAGCGTTTAAAGTAAATTCCTTTGCAAATATATCGTCTGAAATAACACTGATTCGCGAGATCCAAGGCTGTTTTCATAAAAATATTTCATACATTTTCGGGTTCGGATTCATCAAATCTAAAACCGCACGGGGAAAATATTTTATCTTTCCTAACATATATTTAAAGAAACATTAAGCCAGATTCCGGGATCCCTAACCGCAGAGCGTATATATAAAAATTTAACGAACACTCTATGTTCTTACATTAATCATCGAAAAGCCTGCGGGTATTATGAGATTCAGAAAGGGTCTGCTACAACGTGTATAGATGCTTTATAATGAAAAACATTAAGACAAAGCTTCGGCCTTCCATCGTTGGTAAACGCACTTTAATTTGTGAATTTTCTCTCACACGTTTTCTGGGAATCAAATTTGTTAGAAATAAAGAAGTGGCATTTTTTTACTGATCTAAGGGTAATGACGTATTTTAATATTATAACTTAATTATGATACTTAATATAAGTATAATTAGCTTTGTTTATTTTGACATTATACCAACGAAAAAAATATGTTATTCTAGTTGCACTTTTAGTGTGTAAGAAACGAACAAGTATAGATGATAATTAAACACTCCAATTAATCTAGTCAAGTGATTAGAATACAAAATATAAAAACGGTTTAATCCAGCAAAAGAAAACTCCATAAAATTCCGTTTATATTCACCAGAGAATTCAGATAAATAAAATACGATTTACGATCCTTATACAAATCACTTTATTTTTGTTTGAAATGCGTTTCCCGAATACGCGCGGGATTTCATCGTACGTACCATTTGTCGTTTAATTTATATGTTTTAAACAAGAAAACTTTTATTGTCTCGCGACTTTACAAATAAGTGTTGCTAAGGATTTATGTGCTATAAAATTGCGATGCCAATTGACTTTTAATGGACCTCGCAATGGAGATTTATGCAGTTTGTAGTGAATGGAAAGGTTTTGCTGAAGGAAAGTCTTTGTATGTATTTACACTTTCATGAAACATATCTTTTTTTTTAATTTACACTGCTCAGACATTGACTGTGAAGCCAGTAGAAGACGAGTATAGAGTTTGATGCTGCGCAGACTCGACATCTGATCCAATTACCTAAGTTTAAGGGCATCTATTAGTTGCAAAAAAATGCATACCCAATTTCTTATAAGTTCTAGAACTTATAAGAAATTGGGTATGCATTTTTTACTTTCTATTTCAAATTGAACAACAGAAATAATGCAAGAGAAAAAATTTATAATTAATAATATTTAAAATTTCTACTACAATACAACCAAATTAACATAGATTTAATGAAATATTTGACATGACGTTAGTTTAGAAACAGCTACCTAGTTCGTACCCAATTGAACCAAAATTAGTTAAATTTTAACCTTTAATTCTAAAAAACAATACGCAATATATAAATTTATAAAGAATAGAAAAAATTCGATCACGAGGCGGGACTCGAACCCGCATCCTTCGCGCCATTCCGGGGCGGATGCCTCACCAACTCAGCCACTCGTGACCTGCCCGAGTGATCGAATTTATTCTATTCTTTCAGTTTTATGTGTCTGAAGGGACACACCGCGCGCCATCTATTGAGATGATTAACAACCATTTCAACCAATATGAAGCACTTTTCAGTGAATACAATATTGTAACGATGGAACACGACCTTTTTTTTTTTGTTGAATTTATATTTTTGGTTTTATGGCATTCAAATGCTTTATAAATATAAATTTATAAAGAATAGAAAAAATTCGATCACGAGGCGGGACTCGAACCCGCATCCTTCGCGCCATTCCGGGGCGGATGCCTCACCAACTCAGCCACTCGTGACCTGCCCGAGTGATCGAATTTATTCTATTCTTTCAGTTTTATGTGTCTGAAGGGACACACCGCGCGCCATCTATTGAGATGATTAACAACCATTTCAAAAAAAAAATATAAATTCAACAAAAAAAAAAAAGGTCGTGTTCCATCGTTACAATATTGTATTCACTGAAAAGTGCTTCATATTGGTTGAAATGGTTGTTAATCATCTCAATAGATGGCGCGCGGTGTGTCCCTTCAGACACATAAAACTGAAAGAATAGAATAAATTCGATCACTCGGGCAGGTCACGAGTGGCTGAGTTGGTGAGGCATCCGCCCCGGAATGGCGCGAAGGATGCGGGTTCGAGTCCCGCCTCGTGATCGAATTTTTTCTATTCTTTATAAATTTATATTTATAAAGCATTTGAATGCCATAAAACCAAAAATATAAATTCAACAAAAATACGCAATATGTATAATGAACAAATTAATTATGCGTTAAATTTAATATTGGTTAATAAAATGTCGATTTTCATACAAAACAGAAACGTGTTTTCAAAGCTAGGTGATATTGTTTTGATACAATCAGTTATTACGTGTAATGTTTCGAACATTCTGGGACATTTCGTGCACGTTCCATTATACTTCGTTTTATTTTACGATAAATTGAAATTTGATTATTATTTGTCCACGTTACATGGTCTGTTTGTGTCCTGTTATAACAAAGTTGATACATTTTTTTTTCATTTTTCATTTCCGTGTTGTGTAAATTACATATTTGAGGAACTTGTTAATATAACAGAATGGAATTAATATTATGACCTATACTGATGTAGTATTTGAGAAGATTTTACATTAAAAATAAATTAAATAAATATATATAATTGAAACAGCCCACGCTCTAATTAATATTCAATATCATAAAAACATTTTATTATTTCAAACTCTCGTCGCATTCTATTAACAAAATCGAGTCAATTTGTTATTCGAATCGGCGCCATTTTTTTATCTAGAAATATTTGCTTGTCACGAATGAACAATCAGTTACAATTTGTTAGATTGTATTTAATAAATAAAATATTCAGGTGACGCTCGCTTGTTTTATCGGAAAATAATTATTTGTGGTAAAGTGCAATGGAATTTCCGAATTTTAAATTTCCGGAAACCCAATGACTGTTATTTATATGTAATTTTTATTACCCTGGATTTCTATGAAATTTTTTTATAACAATAATTATTAGGCATCAAAATTAGATTTTTTTTTGCCTCATTTGCCTCTAGTTAACACAAAATAAATGTAAATGTTATTGTGTGCGTGCGTAACGTAACTGATCACTTCTATAATTTTTGAAGGCAAATTGCAATAACTTATTTCTCAAATAAATGTTATTAATTATATACTTTTAAGGCTCCTTGTTATAATTACGCATATAGGTACTTGGGCTTATTAAAGCAATTTAGTACTATCTAATACGAATGACACGTTTTTTATTATTTTTCTAGTTATAATATGTTATAAGTAATATAACATATTGTGATGTAAATTAAAAACCAAGTATGGGGTTAACGGAGGTAGGTGTCGAGAAGTGACATTCCTAATTATGTAGGTAATCCTGAAATCTGACCCTTCTCTATTCCAGAAATTTCCTTTATTACTTCATACAGTGGGTTGTCTGGAAGAGATCACTCTTTAGTGATAAGACCGCATTACATACAATGAAACAATTGCAAAAAAACAGTCTAGTGTTGTTCAATATTGCTATCATTTGCGTGCGTCTGTTGACGGTTACGGGATACAAATATCATATTTATGTTATATATTAAATGGTAAGGGTTACCAAGATTCATAGCATGATCGATGGTGACTGTGGCTGCAACCACGGCTGATTTATACCGACCTGGCGCCGAGTGATTACACGCTTGACTTCTTACTGATTTATTAGTGACCCATTATTAGGAAATTTGGGAACGTTGAGATTCCGCAAATCGAAGGGTAACATTTTCTTAGGAGCTCACGGATTTTTATATTAATGCTTGTGAAGTTTAGTTGTTGTTTTTAGCTGGAAGTTAATGTTTATAATATTGAAAAGTAAGTAATTTCCTTTAATTTTGTTTACGGGAAATGTAAATAAAATTATAGAATTAATTAATGATATTAGCAACTTTCCTCAGTCTGGTTTGCGGTTCAATATCTGGGAGAGGTTTTATTGAAGAAAATGCACGAGTCAAACGCATATAAGCATCCTACTAATATTATAAACGCGAAAGTTTGTAAGTATGGATGGATGGATGTTTGTTATTCTTTGACGTAAAAACTACTGAACCGATTACAATGAAATTTGGTATGTAGGTAGCTGAAGACGCAGAATAAGACATAAGCTACTTTTTATACCCAGAAATCCTACAGGAACGGAAACTATGCGGGTTTTGAAAACGTGGGCGATGCCGCGGGTGGAAAACTATTATTATCATATTTAGAGTATAGACACGAAGTATCAAGTAATTACTATTTAGTTATCTGTGGCTTTACCTACATTACATACTCTCACAATTTCCATAATTACCTTTTAAAATATTTCAAAATACATACCTCTATATTACTTCCTACGAGCTCATCATTTCGTACAAAAAATACAATTCATGCAGAATATAATACCTAGATGGCAGTGAGGCCTTTTGTAATAGTTTACATGTCATTCCTTTCAACTCCATCCACTAATCCGGGTGTGGGTTTTTGTTACACTTGGAATTAATTAACTAGAGACAGTATATTATTATATTATTAGAGCATTATGAGCGATCGCTATATTAATGCTAAGTGACTTAAATGTGGTTGTATTGGAATAATGTTAGGAGCTTTTGTTCAGATGATTGAAAGATAGTAGAAGGTAGATATTAAGCAAAAAGGAAGAAAAGAGTGTATAATATGTATTGATAGACGTTGTAAGAAAATCAATAAAATTATATTATAAGGGAATTTTAAATTCAAATTCTGGCTAAAATATACATGTTGCTTAAAGTTTTGAAGAAAATGTTATAAAAAGCCCAAATAGTAGTTTGTTTTTTTTCAATACATTCCACTATACTATAGATACCGTAAGTATAAATAATTATTAGTCTTGCTTGCACCCTAATTATTCATTTCTAGAAAATACGGAAGCAAAATTACAATCATCACGTTAAAATATTCAACGCTTGCAATCACCCAAGGGACATATAAAATGAAAGTTAAAGGAAAACAATGGCTATGTTTTTCCAGTAGCAAGGCACAAAGAATGCAATAAGGTTTCCCATTTCTCAACACATCTGGGAATAAGAACATATTACATTACATAAAGTATATCACAAAAATATAAGATTTTTTATTGGATCGTTTCTCTCGTATATGGGTTTCATATGAATACGTTATGCTTCCTTGTTTGATAATAATTTCTATGAATAAATAACGTTTTTTGGATATTAAATGAAAATAACTGCTTTTTATTAAGAGTATAAAGCAGTAGGCGGGTAGTAAACTATGTGAAAAATATACATAAAAACTGTAATATTTGCTGCTGCTGGCCTGACCGATTTTAATGGGAATTTTATTAGCAGATAGCTGACATTATCTACAGGGACAAATTTACGTAGGTAGCCCGTATAAAAATCTCAATTAACAAGGAGGAGATTGCGGTTGTAATACAAACCTCTCTGAATTTATTTTCAACTAGCATTTTAAACAAACAATACACTAAACAAGAGAGGAAATTACTTATTGTTTTTTTTTTCTTGTAATCCATAACATATGAATTAAGTAGGCAATCTAATGAAGTACGTAATATGTGTGCATAAAAACTGTAAAAATATTATATAGGTCTATATTCATAATCATTTGAAAAAAATATACGCTACGAATTGAGAACCCTCATCATTTAAAAAACGTCGGTTAAAATAAATTGCTTCATACCTTTTACCTATTACCGGGAATTATTGCATGAATGTGTCACATTGACCAAGTTCGTGTTATATAAGTTAATAATATTTCCCCACAAGGTTTTCGTAAGGGCTTTGAGGAAAAATCTACGGGAAAAGTTTCGAGTAACTGAAATCAAGGGTCGTAACTTGTAACGTATCCTTCAAACAATCACTACACTGATAATTTACTTGTACTAGTTTTATTGAATTAAATATTTAGAGTAACATTATTATATTTGAAGTACTTACTTGTGATTTACTTTAAATAATAAATAATACAACAAAAAAAAAATCGTACAAAAATGTAATCGAAAAATAATTGCTAAGCGCATGATTAATTAATAATATTTAACAAATTAATGGGACCAGAATTTTGTCACTTATGCCAGAAATAGTTGGACATAAAAAGATGTACATAATTTCCGTAATTAAATATTAATATACATAATATAACAATCGATATTATATAACTGTTAGCTTATACGTGCATCCGTTGTTTAAAAACACATCTGCAATTGCACCAAATACAGAAGGCAATCGCACCATCTCAAAGGATTTGAAACACTGTCCGCAGTCCCGACGTAATCCTCCAAAATATAAAAGCTGCCAAATCTTTTCCTGCTTTATATCGAAACACAAACTCTATAGAAAGATAAAATGTTTCTATTTTTCTTCACGAATTCAATATCCACGAAATGCTACTAAGTTTGATGGCGGAGCGATTCTATTACGCGTTCCATAACTTATGTTTACAAATAACTTTTATCAATGGCAGGTAATTTATAACTTTAAGGGAAATTCGGTTGCTATTATTATAAGTACGTTGAGAGATAATATTTAAACGGTTTCATCAATATAATTTTGTTTCCTTTATAGTCCCTATTGATTACAAGCATTTTTCATTTAAAATTTTGTAGTAAAGTTAGAATAAAGATAACGATTAATTTTCCTATTTTTCATAGCTTAAAATAATGTCCGGTTTATCAACCATACCCATAAAAAATTATGAGACACCTTTGTTACGATCATGCGTGAAGTAAATAATATACTAGGTAATTTTTCTACCCTACTGCGTAAGAGGAAGAAGAAGATTTTTAAATAAAATATGTATGCATGTTTCTTTATAATATTGGTACTAGAATATAAGCACAGAATACATAATAGTAGCTAAACGCTACAGAACGGACACTCTCCGCCTCCCGCCAAAATTAAACACTTACCTCACCCCGCGCGATCGTGATTAAAATGGGCCATATTTTTATGCAAGGACGATACGCAACGAAGATTGACAACATTAATCAAATTGACTTAAAGTAATTTTATTATTTTGGATTTGTGATTATCGTTTTTCGTAGAAAATGGTTAGATATTGTGCTGTTTACGGATGCATTTCATCAGAAAAACGCGAATTTTTTTTTTACGCTAGTCACAAATGTGCCAACCATAAAGCGTTAACACACACATTTGCAGTCTCTACAGTGTGACTGTCAAAACGATAATTTTGTATGGAGTGTCCGGGGTGTGATATAAGCTTGGGAGGCGACATTGGAGTAATTTTGATCAAGTTTTGATTGTGAGTGTCACTGAGTTCAAATTTATGTCAAATTGAATAAACTGTTTTTATCCTACAGTAACGTGAAATACGTATTTACATAAAAGATGTCCATTAATAGCAACCAAATAAAAACAAAGCAAATTATACACACGAATTGCAAAAATACAAAACAAAGGCGCGCAGACCCTAGTTTAATATTATGTAGATTTCAGGCATAACCTTTAGGCCTATGTACGCGAAATTAAAAAGAACTGAACTGTGAAAGTATTTCTATTTGTTAACGGATCGATATCTCGATACAATTCGCTTGTTATTTGTTACTATCGAGAGGTAACCAACCCTTTTCCGTACCATTTGTCCGCGGCAACCTATTCCGACGATCGTAATGACGCATTTAACCAAAGATTAAGTGCTCGATTTGTTAACCGTAGTTTTTATGTAAACACTGTATATAGGACAAGAAAACCATCGGTGCAATGGATGTAAATGCTTTCTTTCGCACACAATTAGCAATACAACGGTAACTTACAGTTTAAATTAATTACCTACTTTATAATTGTATAATAAAAGAATGATTACAATACAAATGAAGTTGAAAGGCTTACAATATGACTATAATTATATTTTATTCAAATCATAATGCCGCTATGAATAGACCACACTTAACAACTCTATTAATATTCTACTTACTTCGTCATCACACTGCACTACGAAGCAATTATGTTGAAAAGATAGTTTTCCAACCATGTTAAATTCAAACGCAATTACAAAATGGACGCCCGTAATTAAACTGATGGCTGCGAAACATAATAAATTAATTCATAACCTAAAATAGTAAACAAAATCGCGTTTACTTTCAAAATGGATGAAACCGGGGCATCCATTGTCGTAGAAATACAATGTCTCACTTTGCTACAATCTTTCTTCATATTATATTCAGGAATGGCTTGTTACATTGTACAGAGAACGAAGGTTTTACGTTCAAATTTTTACCAGTTTTAGGAACGTGTATGACACTTTATTTTGGAGGGAAAATGGGACGTTGCTAGGCATGGAATTTCGCTTGTTGACTGATTCGTTGGTGCGGTGAGAGAGGTATTTTGCTGTAAATCAAGTAATGGATTCAGGATACAGGCTCGGAAAATAAAGTATTAGTAAGTTAAATGTTGAATTGGGATTGGTATTTAGTAAGTTAAATGTTGAATTGGGATCGGGATTTTGTGAAAATAATAAGACAGACTGACAAATTTTCAATTTTTTATTGGGTAATATGCCTACAAAAGAGCTAACTTTTCGACTAATGTTTATTTAAAGTTTTATATAAAGGGATAATCGAATTCTACAATAATTATAATTTACGTTTTACTCTCTCAATGAAAAATAATATGGAAATATTCATTACGTCATCCGTAATTTCGTATACGACTCACATGACAGTAAAAAAGTCTGTTATGTCGATTGGTTCACCGATAAAATACGGCATTTTATTTTATCATCCTGTATCCGAAATCTAATTACTCCATAACCAAGTCTCATATAACGTCAGGATTTAGTAAAATTACCAATGTATTATCTACTAGCTGTGCCCGCGACTTCGTCCGCGTGGAATAGTGACTGCATAGTAGTTACTACTTAACTTTTATTGAATAAACACGTACTACCATAAATAATTAAAAGAACAGTTAGTAAAATTTATTACTAAACTGAGCTAAAAAATAAAAAAATAAGTGCCTAATTAATTTTCTACGTAAAATTTATTTTAAATTATGGCATATTATTTTTTAGGCACCAGGAGGGAGAGGAGCAAATTTATTTACCTTCCTTCCTTGTATGGATGTTTTTGACAATATATTGTGCAGCAACTGAGTGCCGAGGCAAACGTCAAAACGTAAAGGAATAGAATCCGCTATCGATACTAATTGACATAAGCGTATGATGTTTTGCTAAGGATTTGTTCACCCTACCAACGACGACGAAGACCACGAACAAAATTTTCATCCAGTCGCAATTTAATAAAATTGTGCAAAACACAATTAAAAATCAATTATTAAAATTTCCTGTCGTTCTGGTGATTGGAATTTTTATTTTTGAGATCAACGATGAATGAAAAAATAGATTTTTCGTAGAAACAGTGGCTCCTAGAAAAAAATGTATGTGAAGTTTTTTAAAGATAATTTTATAATCTACAATTTTGGTAAAAGTTAAGGATACCATACCATACCATCATTATAATAATAATATATCTTATATATATATTTTTTTATAATGGTACTTAATTTTAAAGATCGTCGGGAAGTTTGTAAAATTATATATATTCCTTTTCCTTCGTTGCGTTGGGTTTTTTTTTTTTAATTTTTAAACTTCGGTTTCTTATTTTCATTTAATATTTTCAAGTGAGCGAGACCTACCTCTACCTCCATAATACATTCCTACATCTGACATCTTTTAAGTTGGGCCGTAACCGTGCATAAATTGTAATGGACCACAGTGGCAAAAGAAGTGGTATATTTAAGAAAAAAAAATTGCCAAGGGCCAGGCCTATGTGGCTTTGAGAAGAGTTCAAAATTTCCAGGGTGTGGCTATCCTCTCGCTCCCATGTCCCCCTCTTCTTTCACAGACTTTCAACCCTTCCCTTTCCATCCCTAGTAAATGGCAGAACCGATTTTGATGTAAATAATATTATCTAATTGTACCTATATGTACACGTCATATCCTATCGTTTGATGCTCCATTTGGTTTATTTATCTAACCACTGTCACCCCTAAAGTGCCCTATATGTAAAAAACGGATGAACCGATTTCGATAAAACATTACTAATTGTAATTCACCCGTTATGCACATTCATTTGATATATCACTTAGGTAGGTACTATCACAATATTTGACAACATTCGTTTCTTTCATTCCCACTTATACCTATACAGGTTGTAATCGTTAAGTGTGCACAGGCGATTTTTCCGTAAGTATTACAGATAACAAAAAACTTTAAACTGATATCGAAAGTACTTAACCTAATGAGTAAAATGGCGGTAATAAATTTTTAAAAATAAATCGAGAAATATCAAAAAAAATATCTTTAAACCCTCCCATTCATTAAGTATGAAATATGAATATCCCATATACCTTCATTTAATATGAAAGATTTTAGCTTTTTTTTTCTTTTTTTGGTTTTCTGCTTTAATTACTTCGCAAATTTGAAGTGACATTTTCCACATTTTTCCGGACATTTTCCCAGGCATTTTCCGGTTATTTTCCGGGAATTTTCCAGGCATTTTCCGGACATTTCCCTGACATAGCCTGTAAATGTCTGGAAAATCCCCGGGAAATGCTCGGAAAATCCCCGGAAAATGTCTGGAAAATCCCCGGAAAATGCCAGGGAAATGTCCGGAAAATGTCTGGAAAACATCGGGAAAATCCCCGGGATATGCTCGGAAAATCCCCGGAAAAAGCCTGGGAAATTCCCGGAAAATAACCGGAAAATGCCTGGGAAATGCTCGGAAAATGCGTGGAAATTTCCGGAAAAACCGTGGAAAATCCCTGGAAAAGGCCTGGAAGATATCCGGAAAATGCGTGAAAATGTCCGGAAAATATCCGGTAAATGAGTGGAAAATCCCCAGAAAATGCCAGGGAAATGTCCGGAAAATGTCTGGGAAACATCCGGAAAATCCCCGGGAAATGCTCGGAAAATGCCTGGGAAATTCCCGGAAAATGTCTGGAAAATCCCGGAAAATAACCGGAAAATGCCAGGGAAATGTCTGGAAAATATCCGGAAAATGCGTGGAAATTTCCGGAAAAAGCGTGGAAAATGCCTGAAAATGCCCGGAAAATGCTCGAAAAATGCGTGGAAATTACCAGAAAAACCGTGGAAAATCCCTGGAAAATGCCTGGAAAATATCCGGAAAATGCGTGAAAATGTCCGGAAAATATCCGGTAAATGCGTGAAAATGTCCGGAAAATATCCGGAAAATGCCTGGAAAATCGCCGGAAAATGCCTGAGAAATGTCCGGAAAATGTCTGGGAAATGCGTGGAAAATCCCCGGAAAATGCCAGGGAAATGTCCGGAAAATGTCTGGAAAACATCTGGAAAATCCCCGGGAAATGCTCGGAAAATCCCCGGAAAAAGCCTGGGAAATTCCCGGAAAATAACCGGAAAATGCCTGGGAAATGCTCGGAAAATGCGTGGAAATTTCCGGAAAAACCGTGGAAAATCCCTGGAAAATGCCTGGAAAATATCCGGAAAATGCGTGAAAATGTCCGGAAAATATCCGGTAAATGCGTGAAAATGTCCGGAAAATATCCGGAAAATGTCTGGAAAATCCCCGGAAAATGCCTGAAAAATATCCGGAAAATGTCTGGGAAATGCGTGGAAAATCCCCGGAAAATGCCAGGGAAATGTCCGGAAAATGTCTGGGAAACATCCGGAAAATCCCCGGGAAATGCTCGGAAAATGCCTGGGAAATTCCCGGAAAATGTCTGGAATATCCCGGAAAATAACCGGAAAATGCCAGGGAAATGTCTGGAAAATATCCGGAAAATGCGTGGATATGTCCGGAAAAAGCGTGGAAAATGCCTGGAAAATGCCCGGAAAATGCTCGAAAAATCCCCGGAAAATATCCGGAAAATATCCGGAAAATGCGTGAAAATGTCCGGAAAAAGCGTGGAAAATGCCACTTCAAAGGAGACTATTTTTTGTGGGCCCACCAAGACTCGGTAACGTATAGTCATAAAAAAAAACGTGTAAAAATATAAAATTATATTATGAATTTTGTAACTTCGTTGTTAAACAAACGAAACCGGAATCATGAAATCGAATTAAAAAGCCTTATTTTGATATCATCCCTGCTGTAGTGTGCTGTCTACAAACCAAGAACAATGGCCAACATTAAAAAAAAACTGGAACGAAACGTTTTTATCGATAGAATGAAAATAAAACCAAAAAGCGAAAAAAATTGCCTTCAATAAACCACTTTAGAAACTGTTTTTATTCTTATTGATATGGAAGAATATGATTGATAGCGATTTTAAATGCTGTAATTTATCAAATAAAACAATTTGTTTCTACTCAGCTAAAAAAATCCGTGTAATGAAACGTTATATCTATTGGCTGCTTTGACGGAATATGTCAGATTCCTCCTGTCGTAGCCCCCTGCGTCAATGTTTGCAATGAATGTAAACAATGTTTTTTTACCTATTTTAAAATGAAATTGCTACAACTTAAGAGCGTTTAATATTACAATTGAACATGAATAATAGAATAGCTGTGCAAATATCCATTTGCACAGCTATTCTATTTAGGTATCCACCTATCTTAATATTATGTACCTACTCCTAGTCATAAAATATCACGTACCTAAATACCTACCTACTTAACTAATAATTTCTTATTGAATCAGTTTTCCTAATCGCTAAAATCGCATCAAGGTCCAGAAACTTGAGGTACACCCACTTATATCTATTTTCTATACTATTTATAACCAAATCGGGTCTCTGTGTTTGTGGTACCTTCGTTGTGTCCGATTTCCGAGCTTGGAATCGTGACAATGTATATATGATGTTTTCTAATATTTATTTATTAATTTATTTAAATATATTGTACCCAATGATTCGGATGGGTCACACAAGACAAATCGCTCATTATCAGTTAGTTTTTATGTAGTAATGAGGTGAATGTTTGCACACGTATTTCTAAAGATTCCGGTTAAAACATGTAAAAGTAATGTCACCACTGTAATCTGGGGACTTCAAGGAACAAATTAACACACATTTCATTAATATACGCTAAGAAATTGAGGTGGGCCTATTCTCCAAACAAAAAAAATGGTCTCCTTTGCGAAGTAATTAAAGCAGAAAACCAAAAAAGAAAAAGAAAGCTAAAATCTTTCATATTAAATGTATATGGGATATTCATATTTCATACTTAATGTATGGGAGGGCTTAAAGATATTTTTTTTGATATTTCTCGATTTATTTTTAAAAATTTATTACCGCCATTTTACTCATTAGGTTAAGTACTTTCGATATCAGTTTAAAGTTTTTTGTTATCTGTAATACTTACGGAAAAATCGCCTGTGCACACTTAACGATTACACCCTGTATATAGGTATAGTAAATGGATGAACCGATTTTGATTAAATATTTCTAATTATACTTTACACGTCATGCAAAGGGCATTCATCAGCATTTCATATGTCACTTGAGTCAAAATTCACTTTTTTTATTATCTACCACTTTTATACCTATATCAAATAAATGGATGAACCGATTTTGATAAAATTTGACTTATTTTTACTGATAGGTCGTTCACTTTCATTTAATATATCACTAAAGTATATTCGACAACTTTAGTTATTTTCATTCCCACTTTTACACAATAAATGGATGAACCGATTTTGATACAGTTTATTTAAGAACCAGCGTCGGAAAATATGCTGCCTAACAAAAAAACATCATCTAATTCGGATTACCTGCTAGCGAGCTACGGTGGCACAAACACACACACACACACAGCGGTCAAACACTTATCACCCATATTTTTGCATCGGGGGTTAAAAATATAATATTATAAATACGACATAATTTAAAGGACATTTTATGTATAAAATTTACCTAGAAATAAGTATAATTTTAATTTGACCCCTCCCCCCTACTACCTCAGCTTACCCCCCCACCCTTGGGGACTTTCGATATGATCACTTGGACATAACTGTAGCGTATAACAGATAACTTACGTTTTATCGTACACTGTATGTGTACCATAGAATGCCTTAGCAAATGTTCGCCGTGAGTACTTAAATGGTCATAACTTTTTTATTTATGAACCGATTGACATGAAATAAACACTAAATGTTAAATGAAGATTACCACAATATATTAGTGAAAACCGCATCGAAATCGGATAAGCCGTTTCTGAGATTAGCGTGTTCAAACATACAGACAAACAGACAAACAGACAAACAGATAAAAAATTTTTTAACAGTACAGGTATAGGTAGGTATTTTTTACAGTTTTGGGTTTGGGATCGATTTAATAATAACCCCTGCTAATTTTTTTTTACATATTTTCATTGTACAGACACCACTTTTCTAGAATTTTATTAAATGTATTGATTTCTTTTTTACGAAAATTCAGTCATCCTCTTATCATAATAATGGTAACACTGTTGCAATTATTAAATTGTAAATTAGAATTTTGTTACCTTATAATATCTCACTTTGTAGCTTGGTTACAGAGGCAGGAGATTGTGTCCTAGGCATTATTTCGATTCTTATTTCAGGAGATAAGGGCGCGGGCACACGATGCGTTGCGGTGCCGCACCGCAAAGATTTCACCGTGTCAGTGGGCACACGAGTGGTGCGGCGCCGTAACGTTGTTCTGTCGCAGCGGCGTCGTAGCAGCGTTGCACAGCGTGTCCTTCCTTGTGACGCAAAACAACTGAGCGGTGCCGCTCCGACATCGCACCGCATTCACCCCTCCCCACCTCGTCTTGGTGGTTACAAGTCCGGTGCGGCGCCGGAGCGCATCGTGTGACATGCCACAGATATTTCTATGTAAGACGACGCAGCGACACCGCTCCGGCGCCGCACCGCCGCCGCAACGCATCGTGTGCCCCCGCTCTAACCTGTTATAAATAAGCGGTCTTAAATGCGTGTTAGTGTAAACATATTAATTAGTGATTATCGATATTTAGGGAACAACCTTCTATTTTATAGGCCGTGTTATAAAATACCTAGTACCTAATTATGTATAAAAGTACATAAAACTATCAACTATAAATAAATAAATAAATAAATCTAATATGTAAATAGATTCCCAAAGAATGCGTATCTATATTCCGTAAGCGATGTTATTAATCTAAAATAATCTTAATTAAGTATTATATAATCCATATAACATGATTTATTAACGTTCAAGACACCCGCGTCTACCTTTAAGCCTTTATGCCTTTATCTCTCATGGCACGTGTGACAAGAAATTAAATAAGATCTGAGAAACATTTCGTTACTTCTCAGATATTTTACTGGCATATTTATAATCAAATCAAATCAAATCAAATCATTTATTTATTTCTCCTCACAATTCCCAATCAGAAAGAAAGAAAGAAAGAAAGAAAGAAATCATTTATTTCAACACACACAACTCACAAGTACATAATAAACATTACAAAGTACGAAGTTTAAAAAATAAGAAGAAAAAAAAAAATTAAGTAAAGTAAAACAAAATAATAATAAAACCTTCAAAATATGTGAGGTTGCGTGCGCCAAAAAAGGATGCCACTCAGGATACCTGAGGCATAACGCCTCAGCACTGATTTTCAGTGACACCCTTCCGACATCCAGATTGTCAGCCGCTTGCATGTTAAATAGAATTAAAAATAATATATTAAATATAATTTGTGGATACATCATACGGATAAATAAATAAGGTCACCATAACTTACAATACGCTTAATACTTAAAATACGCTTATATTATTATAGATAACCTACATGAAAAAACTTTAAATAAAACATAATAAGTTATATGAAATAAATAAAATAAATAAATATTTCAGGACATTTTCACACACATAATATTAGGTACCTATACTATTAGCACAGACTATTTAGTTAATAGTATTATGTTCGTTACAGACGCACCGAAAGCTGTTGGACTTGCTGCTGTAAAACAAATCGCCTAAATTTTAGACGGAATGTGGTTATTGTTTTTGTATCCCGCAGAGGAGGAGGCAAGTTGTTCCAGCATTTCGTTGCGCTGTAACGAAAGCTGCCTCGAAAAGCTGTCGTATGATGCTTGGGTACCGATAATCTGATTGACGTGTTTCTAGTTTTATAAGATGAATCTGAATCACCTAACCAGGAAAGTTTATCGTATAAATAGATAGGAACATTGGAGCGTATTACAGAGAATAGCAAAACCGCAAAGTGCAACTTTCGTCGACTCTCCATGTTCAGTACCTTGGCATCATTTAGATAAGGCGTAATATGGCTTCTGGCAGGTATGTTCCAGCAATAGCGAGCGCATGCGTTCTGTACACGCTGGATTGCTTTCCTTGTTCGCGCAAGGATGCGCTCGCCATATACAACATCCCCGTAATTGAATTTTGATAAAATTAAAGTATCGCACAGCCTTACCCTTAGCAATGGTGTTATGTGATCTCTGATTCGATATAACACCTTCAGTCGATAAAAGCAATTAGATATTGTCTTACTTATATGTTTTTCAAATCTGAGAGACTCATCAAAAATAATGCCAAGGTTGCGGGCTTCCCTTACACGCTCCAATGCACTTCCCTTTATAACTACTGGTTGAAGCAACGATTCTACTTTATTAATAAGGAAGGGAGTACCAAGAATCATAAATTTTGTCTTTCCTGGATTCAATAACAAACCGTTTTGCTCGGACCAATCTGCTATGCGGTTTAGATCGGAGTTAAGTTTATCAATAGCCAGTTGCGTATCTCCAGGATGGAAAGAGATGTACAACTGAATATCGTCTGCATAAAGGTGGTACTTGCAGTTGAGCATACAGTTTGTTATATCCGAAGTATAAAGGATAAAGAGTAGCGGTCCCAGAATAGATCCCTGAGGAACGCCTCTTGTAAGACGTTTGCGTTGCGAATAACGCGCCTTGCCATCCTCTCCATTGACCACTACAGACTGAAATCGTTGTCTAAAATAGCTTTCAAACCAGAGTATTGCTTGCGGACCAAAACCATAGTAAACTAGTTTGGACAGCAAAAGTTCTATATTAATAGCATCAAAAGCCCGAGAGTAGTCGAGTAAGACCAGAATTGTGGCTTGACCTTGATCTTGTGAGGCTAGCACATTATCCACAACGTCGGCTAGAGCTGTTGTTGTACTTCGTCCTTTTCTAAATCCTGACTGTAAATGAGGCAATATATTCTCTGCTTCCAAGAACGCAGTAATCTGTTGGTGTACAATTTTCTCTACTATTTTAGAGAGACAGGGGAGAATACTAATAGGACGAAGCCCCGTATAATCAACAGGAGTACTGGTTTTTTTAATTGGCCTCACAATTGCCTCTTGCCACAGCTCAGGAAATGTATTCGTGCTAAAAGAAGTGTTAATTATCTTAACCATTCCTGGTACTATGATTGGCAATACTAGCTTTACCATATCCAAAGAGATACCATCGACACCCATTGCGTTCGAATGAAGCGCCTTCAATGTTTGTATAACGTTTTCTTCAGATACATTTGTAAACTGAAACATCGTATCACTGTCCCGATAGCGCTTTACAATGAAATTATCAATTATACTCCGTTGAATGTCGCTATTTCCCGGCACATTAAGGAAATGAGTATTAATTTCCTCAGGATTACTGATATTTAATGGCAAATCAGCGTCTTTGCCTTCCTTGAGAGTTACTTGATCTCTTATGTGCTTCCACAGAATTCTGGGATGATCAAAATTTGAGTTAATGTACTTATCAAAATATGCATTTTTTTCTCTGACGATGGCCTCTTTTACATATTTCTTTAGCTCAATGTAATAGGGTCTATGCTCAGCGCTTTGTCTTGCCTTAGCATGTGCTTCATCACGTCTCCTCATCATCAGTTTAATATTATATGTTATCCAGGGATAGCTTTTCTCTTTTATATATTTTGTTTTATTCGGAGCAAAGTAATCAAAAATGGTAAGCGTTAAGTTTGTTATGGCATTTACCATCTCATTGACATTTGACAGATTGCGCATGAAATCCAGATTTATATTAGAAACGAATTGATTGAACTCCGCAAAGTCTATATCCTTAAGAGGTCTGAAGGTAATCCATCTGGGTACCGCCTTCTCCTTTTTGACATTCACAACAGAACAGATAAAAGCGTGATGACTGAGATTCGGAATATAGTCAACAAGAACTTCTTTTATCGGAGAGTTACTACAAACTAGGTCCAGTAGTGTTTGTGTTTCGTCAATGTAATGAGTAGGTTCTGTTACGTACTGACTTATATTCATAGTTTCTAAAAAATGCATTAACTTTTTTGCATTGGCTGATTGTTTATTTAAAAAATTAATATTAAAATCTCCCAATATAATAACACTATCAGACCATACAAACGAGGCCAGAGATTCGCTGATAGCGTCAAAAAATGTATCGCAATCCAACCAAGGCGGTCTATAGGCAGTACCAATAACAAGGATCTTGCCCCGGACAGCCAACTTAATCCACATCTGTTCCACAAGATCATTGGGGGGATGGGAGAGCAACGCGACCGCTAGACCTCGCTTGATGTAAAACCCAACTCCTCCACCCCGACTTCGTATAGAAGCTGGTCGAGGGATGTGTTTGAGTCGATAGCCAGGCACTCGCGGCGCTCGCCCCTCCTCTCCCGCACGCAGCCAGGTCTCATTAAGGCTGTGTACGCGGTCCGTGCGCTGTTTGGCTCAAATATGTGATTTTTCAAACCAGATTGTCCATCAACCACTTATCTTACAAACATATGAATTACTAATAATTTTAGGGAATTTTATTGTCTATGTAGTTAGTTAAGAGTTTTTTTCAATTAATACAGTATTTCTGAATACCATCAAGATAACTGATCCGATGATTACTTGATTTCACTTTTAGTGTCAATTTCGAAGCTAAAAATATCTGAAATTGCTGACAGATCTAACACACAATTATTTTTAACTAACTGCAAAAATCCTTATTAAAATAGTTAGTTAAAAGATTTTTTTATTTTGGACTCCTAACTTACGAAATTAAAATCCGAACAATGTGAATTTTTTTAGAAATTATAGTCGACAAAATTATTATTTTCACCAAGATATTTGACTTTATTGAATATAATTTATACATATTGCAATAAAAGAATGTCTTACTTATAAGATAAAATTTAAAAAATCAACTAAGGTACCTCTATTATTTTTCTACAATTTTTTTTAAAGTACTATAAAACACTGCGCGCGACCCGATTAAAATCAGTCGGCAGCGAGCCTTTCCAGAGAGAGGACATGTTGCTCGGCGCTCTCCTGTGGACCTATGCTGTTCATAGTAAAAGGATAGCGCAAGCCGCGATCTATCGTAATAGATCGCGGAGTTTTTGACTTGCGTTAAATAGAATATGCGCTCTTAAGTGCTAAAAATTAAATAACATTATGCCGCTCTACTGCGACGATAAACTCCTCATGCCCCGTTCCCAGTGAGCCCGGATTAAGAAAACCAATCTTCAAATTATTCCCATTCATCACTAAATAAATATAGATATATAAATGTAACTAAGATGTAATAAGCAATACATAAATATAATACTTTTAAAACCGCATTTTTAATATTTATACACACGGGTGAAATACAAATATATTCATTGAGAGTATTTGGGGGGGCTTTCATAAAGGCAAACCGGCACACAACCACACATATTACGCTACAGACGATTAAACTATGACAACGAGGTGAGTAAGAATGACAAACCTTGTAATTGAATGAATTGTTACATGAGGGCACAACATTATACAAGTTTCCAATCAAAGTTTCTAAGTTAAGATACCGAATATGGCATGTAGACTCAATTTTAAAAATACCAAAATATTTTTGTGTATAAAATGTGTGATTACAAAAACTAAATTTAAGAATATATAGACAGTAAAATAACACTCTTCTAATTGTTTTACTTAAATAAATAAAAGTAATACATAATATTTTAACATCTATTACATGTTTTTCAATTCCAATAGAACAATCTAATTGGAACACGAGGAAAAAACCTTGCGCAGTTCAGCTTCAGACCGTATCCAATGAGATGACGATTTCGCATCGCGTCTCACAAAAATGCGTCCACCTCGCGTCCATATGAAGCGCCAATTTTTAATATTCGCTTCTTCCCTAGCGAGGTAAAATAGGCGCCGATTAATGGAGGTCAAACGTTCGTTTACATAAAACCGCCTGGTCTCTCCTGGTATATCGGTCCCGGATGTGTCTGCCCCGCGTCGTACCCGTGCTGCCTTCAATAGGTCGTCGCGCAAGCTGCGCCGCACGAAACGCACAACAAGAGGTCTAGGACGTGCGGGGGCGGAGGTGGCGCCGCGGCCGTCCGCATCAGATGTGCGATCGCGCCTACCTCCTGCACGATGGGCGCTCATGATATCTTGCTCATCGACATTTATGCCTAGTTTTTGCGAAAGAGTCATGATCAGGTGTGATGGATTTTCAGACGCACTCTCGGGCACGCCTGAAATTTCTAAATCGTTTAGTAATTGTGCTTGCTCACTTTCGTTTATCTGAATCTTAAGTGTTTCAATCGTATCTAAGATCTCGGTCTGTTCCGGGCGGCATTGTTCCAACTTTATTACTCTTTCCTCCACAGTACCAAGCCTAGTATTAAATTCGCTGACAAGAGTTGTGAGTCGCGATAATTCCAGACGGAATGACGATAGTTCCGTTCGAAGAAGATGGATCTCTTGTGCAAGGATGGGCGATTGCTTTACCGATTCGGAGACACAAGCATCCTCAAAAACGTCTCCGCACTCATTTCTGTCCGTGCAAACTGTAGCAGGCGCCTTTGAAAATTTTATCTTACATGTTTTGCATTGCCAGTTCATATTAACTTTACTTTGCGGGCTTATGTTATTACACGCTTTATGAAATACTATATTGCATTTGGTACATTTGGCGCCATCTGTTGTCGAGAAGAATTTACCGCAACACGAACACTTGTTTGCCATGTCTACAACGGTAATCAATGCGGTTAATATATTGGTTTCACGTGCCAACGCTAGATGGCGTTAATTTAAATTTCATTCAAGACACGGATAACTAAAAACAAATATTCAGTTTGTTTTAAATGTTTATATTATAAATAGATTGACCACTTCAATTCTTTATTTATTAGTATCTCATTGAGATTTGAGAGTTTAATATCCGTCTTTTATTAATTTTAACGTTTATAGTAACTTTTTATAGTGTGGGTACTTGCGTATAATGTGTCCATCAGCTGATCGTCAGCTGTGTGCTGTTTGAATTTTATTGATTGTTTATTTCACTTAGCACATAGAATTACTTGTGAGAACACTGTGACACACGCGACGTGTGAGTAACTTTTGAAATATACACTTTTTAACTTTGAATACGTGAATAGTGAATTATAAAATCAAAATATACATGAAAGCCAGCTGACACTTCTGACGTCCCGCCGCCACTTCCACATAAAATCTACATGCATACAAAATTATAAAACATAGCTGGAGTTGGAGGAGCTGGTGTCTGAAATGGGTTTTAACCGGTATCACAGATCACCAGGTCCCCGCCCTCGGAAACAAAATACAATTACAGAAATAAAATATGTTTCACATAATTCAAAAGTTTATGGTTAGGTAGTGAGGACGACAAAGTTTATTGTTATTTAGAAGTTAAAAAATACCTACATGTGTGTGAGTGTGTGTATGCGTGTGTGTGTGCGTGTATGCGTGCGCGTATATCTAGAGAGCCTCGTGGAAGCTCTCCGGCGGTTATTGAGTTCCGATCCTCGCTAAAGACCGGAGAGAACTCAATAACCGCCGGAGAGCTTCCACGAGGCTCTCTAGATCTCAGGCATTGTGCTTTTGTAACACCACCGGGGCATCCCGTGCCCCGGCCCCTTGGTCGCGCTCACCGCCGCGTGTGTGTTTGTGTGGAGTGTTTGGACTGGACGCCGTTCTTCCCCGCCGCGAGCTGGAGGACCCTGACCGCGTGGCAGCGGCGCGTGTTCTGGACGCTACTCCCTCCGACGAGGTATGTGCCGTGTGTTCCCGTCTTTCCCTCTTTGCTTACACCACGTAGATCGAGTCTTACAGTCCGCTTGATATCGAAGAAATATATTTACGTATATTTTTATATTGGCGCGATCATTAGTGGTCCTTCGAGCCGGATAAGAACCATTGTTGGTCCTTACGAACTGTACATTACCTGATGATTCCACCGCCCTTATTAGGATACTCATTGTGTAGGCCCTAATAAGCGATTTAGTAGTATCTTCAATGCGAAATACTATTTAATATACCGCATATAATAGAACGACAGTGCGTCTTCTACTATTCATATAAAATATATTTTAAACCCGCCCTTATTAGGATACTCATTGTAGGCCCTAATAAGCGATTTAATAGTACATTCATTGTGAAATAACTATAATATACCGCATAGATCGACATTGCGTCATCTATTATTTTTCGCTTAAAATATATTTTATTCCGCCCGTGACATTAAGTTACGCGTATATTATTATTAAAATAGTTAATTAAAACTATATTCATATCGTTTATCCGCAGTTATAACGCTAAACAGATGACAACACACGAAAACACGGATGACAGCCGTGACAGCCAACGATCACTTCGGCTCCGTAAATAAAAATTATTTAAAAATAGTTAAAGTAAACTCAGTGTGATAAAAAGTGATTTAAAAGGAACATTATATATCAAAGTTTATTCGAAATTGTTTACGAGATAATCCGACGTGAATAAGTGCATCAAAAACAGTGTGACAATAAGTGCTACCAAAACAAACACAAAAGTAAAATAATTACAAAATTATAGTGTTAATTGTTTTTGTGCTATGCCAAAACCACAGAACAGTAAAAACATATAGAAGTGCGATAATGTCATAATTAGTATGAAAACCAGTGTCGCCAAACCCTCACATTTAAACCGATAGTTATACAGTACACTACAAGTAAACTATGCCTTTGATTGGAAAGCTTAATTTGAGTAAAAACTGACTTAGGTTATAAATTCAGCATTTCAATATGTACCCTAACGCACCATGTTACGGTTTATTTTAGTATAACATCCCTAGGTATATTAGCTGTTTTGTTTCTCATTGCACAGAAATTCCAAATTCGAAAACATTCAGCTACTCCACAACAGAGGGCGTTAGTTTTCGATACATATAACTTTGAACCTCAACACATAGAGATAAGGTTGAAATTTGTGTCACTCAACATTAATGACATTAACTTGATATTTATCTGATGCTATGCCCTGAGGGATGTCAGCCTTGTTATCGATAATTCACAAATAAATATTTTTGTGTATTTTTTTTTTCTTTCTTTTATATGAGTATAGTATAATGTGTCACATTTTGGAGTATGTTTATTACTACTAAGTACGTCTTTTTATATTATTATTATTAAATAAAAAACGGAATAGAATAGTATTAATATATATTTACAAAATACAAACAGAAAATATGCATTATTTTAAATCTTGGAACTGCCGTAGGTTTGCTGTATCGGTGGCCTTTGTTAGACCGCTTAGTGCTGTTCGGCATCCAGTTAACTCGTCACGTTGCATTTATCCATTTCTCTTTTAAATTAGCCTCTTTGGGAAATCTATAAATAAATTGGACAAATGAAAGCTAAGGAAAAATAAAATAAAATTTAATATTTATAATGTTTGTCTTTTCTAAAGTATCGATACTGTCGATATGCGCCACAAGCATCACTAAAGCGACATTCGTTTGTTTATTGCAATAATATTCCAGAAAGTCTTGTTTGCTGTTCAATCTATAATAGTACTAATTTCTTACGGATTAAGGTTCATTTTGACTAGATATTTGTATACAATTTTGACAAATTACGACAAGCGAAGTTATAACATAAAATATAATTAAAATAAATAAAAATAAGACTTACCGATGGTATGAAATGCCTCCATTGCTGATATTATTTCGTCTGCTATCATTTTTGCACTCTAATACCGAACAACACGTCCTAATTAATGAATAAATATGGAAAAAAGGTTTGACAGCTGACAACCGACTCGAATATTTTTCTGCGCACAACTGAGAGCAAGTTAGGTGATCTTACCTTACCAGTGACACGTGGGCCACGCCCACATCACACTTCTATCTACTTTACTGTTCTGTGGCCAAAACGAACAATAAATTGATGGCTATGTGATAAAAGTGATAATAACTGCTCAAAAGGGACTAAAAATCAAAAACAAATTACGTTCTTTGTTTGAAAACCGTTGACAATTAGACTAAGTTTATAAGATGTCAACAATCAACAGCTGATTGGTTGACTATTTCACGGCGGTCATTGAACCAAGTCTCATAAAAAACAACCGAGTCGCAATAGTTACACTAAGTTGCTTATTTTCAACTGTTCTATTAAAGCATAGACGGCTCTGAGGACGAATGTACATTTGTGCACTGAAAGATTGGAGATCGATCCTGGACGGGGGGCTGCTCTAAGATTATTTATTTTCAAGTTTTTTTTCTTCTATTATTTGAATAGTTACAAATATTATAACTTAACATGTTTGTAGAAATAATGATAACTACTTAATGAAAAAAATACAATTTGTGGCTGATTAAGCTGTACCGAATCGTCTATTAAATACGTGCAAATTCACCGAAAGATGGCGGATAAAACAATTTGTTCCAAGTGTAAAGATGTTGTAGATATAAAACGCTGTTTAAAATGTTCACATTGTAAGCAAATACTACAATTTGATTGTGCTGGAATATCACAGAAAATGTACTTTTTAATGTCGAAGGAGTCTAGAGATAAATGGGCGTGTAAAAAATGCGTTTCCCGTCTACAATCTAATGATCAAGAACTAACAAATAATATAACAATGCGCAAAGAACAGTACAAACATACAATTACAGCCACAATTCAGCAAGATATAGATGAACCTAAAGAATCTCAAATTGTAGATTCTCACATACTAACTGACTCATCGGATGAACTTTTCTGCTCTCCTTTAAAATTAACCCAACCTCAAAACAAAATTATAAACAATAATCAACCTACAATAGAGGACATAAACAAGCTAATAAGTCAGTTAAAAAATGACCTTAGAAATATGGAAACCACTCTGTCGGGCATAAAAGCAGATAACATTGAACTTCGTCAACAGCTTAGTAATATGAACACTGAAATAAATACGCTGAAGTCATTTCATTTATCATCGAAAATTCATTCAATAACACCTTGTTACGACAAACAAATCAGCTCTTTTTCCAGTATGTCCGTACCATCCTCTCCTGTTACACAACCAATAATCGTGCGCCCTCCTACTATCAATATACAATACCTCAAACAACAAATGGAACAATTACAGCAAAAGCAAGACCTTACAAATAAAGAAATTGAGTTACTCACTAAACGATTGGAGATAATCTCAAGAAGTTTACTGACTACAACCATAGATAGATGCGATAAACTGAAAAGTTCTACAAATTTATCAGAGAGAAAGAAAATTCTTATTTATGGCGCACAACGATGTTCTGGTTTGGCTGCAGCTCTTTCTCGTTCTAGATACAATACAACATATGAAACGTATCGTGTATATGGTGAAACGCGACCAAACTCCCGCAGTATAGATATTGTACAAAACTGTCAAAACGTCAAACTATCATCACAAGACAAATTAGTACTATGCCTAGGTGAAAATGACAATAATCCAAATGCTGTTCTTTCTTGTTTACGCACTATTTTGCAAAAGTTTGATCAAAATTGTATTATAATCTTAAACGTTAATAAAAATAACTTTCTAAATACATTTAAATTAAATGACAGTATTAAAAAGTTATGTAGGTGGTACAAACATTGTAAATATGTCCATTGCGGTAATGTTCTTCTTGATATCTGTAAATCTGTAAACTATTGTATTGATTCTTATGACTACGATGAACAATTTGTCAATCCGTCTAATCTCAAAAAAATTATGTTTAATAACAGACACACAAATGAATCGTATTTGCGTAATATTCCTAAAAAGGGAACGCTTCCTTATTTTTGGACCCGGTATCAACATCATGACAAAAATAACAATTATAATAATTCTGATAATTCCACAATTCAAGAAAGTACATTTTTTCGTATCTAAAACGCAAGAACTAAATAAATTAAATTCAACATTTAAAATCCTTCATCAAAATATAGCCAGCATCTCATCTAAAAAAGAAATTTTGGAATTAACTTTAAGAGATCTGGAGGATATAGATTGTTATCCGGATGTTATATGCTTAACAGAAACGTTTTTAAAAAAAGGCCATGAAAATTTTATCAAAATCAATAATTTTATAATGGCAGCTTGTTTTTGCAGAGACAAACAACGTGGTGGCTCGTGTATATTAATTAAAAAGAATATATTATTTAAAGAGTTGCATTTTGTCAAAGAATATGCATCACAAAACATATTTGAAGTATGCAGTGTAGAACTACCTAAGATTAGAACAATAATTATTTGTGTTTATAGAACACCATTATCGGACCCTTTTCTTTTTTTAAATACTCTGGATAAACTCTTACATGATTTTATTAAAAAATTTAACTCTAAAACAAAAATAATTCTAGCTGGGGATATTAATATAAATACGCTTAAGAAAGGTAAAATAAGTGACGACTTTAAATTCTTATGCCACAATTATAATTTTACAATGCATATAAACGTTCCCACTCGCAATACCGCATGTATTGATCATATCATAAGTAACATATCTGACGCTTCGGGATCAGTGCTACCTCTTCACCTTTCTGACCACGAGACTGCACAGCTATTATCTTTTCCCATAAAAAATGTTAAATTGTCAAGACCCCAATATATTTATAAAAGAGATTATAGTGATGCTAATGTTAAAAAATTTAGAGAATGCTTGCGGAATCTTTCATGGTTTGATGTGTACGATGAATTAAACTTTAACAAATCATTTAATATATTTCATGACCTAATGTGTCTTTTTTATGATCTATGTTTTCCAAACGTAAAAATTAAATTAAAACTATGTAATAGGATTGACAATAACTGGATAAGTAAAGGAATTCGAAAGAGTTGTAAAACAAAGAGACTTCTTAGATATAAATATTATCAAAATAAAGACGTAGTTAATAAACTTAAGTACATAAAATACTCTAATGTATTAAAAAGGTGTATATTTAAATCCAAAAGACACAGTAACATTAAATTCATAAATAAATGTGAAAATAAGAGTAAAGCAGTATGGAATGTTATAAAAAACGAGATCTATAATTTAAAAGAAAAAGATATTATACATGTTATTAAATCTGACGAAAAATATTTAAAAGAACCTATACAAATAGCTAATGCATTTAATAATTATTATATAAATTTCACTAAAAATACTATTTCTGCCCTAACACAAACTTCATTCTTAAATAAAAATTCTATGTTTTTAGCTCCAATGTCTGTAGATGAAGTAAAAACTATAATTTTATCATTAAAAAACACAAGCTCAGTAGGCTACGATAATATTAACACAAAAATAATAAAAGCATGTAGCATGGAGATAGTTAATGTTTTAACACATCTTGTGAACGCCTCATTTTCTGAAGGGATTTTTCCTGAAAGACTGAAAAAATCTATTATCAAACCATTATTCAAAAAAGGGAGCAAAGAAGATATTAATAACTATCGTCCAATTACATTAATACCCATCATCTCAAAGATTTTTGAAAAATGTATGTACAAACGTTTAATAAGCTTCTGTGATAAATTTAACATTATAAGACAGGAACAATTTGCATTTCAAAAAGATAAATCCACGGTTCTCGCTTTACATTCCCTAATCAATACAATTCTACATAGTATAAATAAAAATAAAATAACTACAGGACTTTTCTTTGACTTAACAAAAGCATTTGATTTTGTATCTCACGAATGTTTACTGAAAAAATTAGAAAATTATGGTATAAGAGGTCCAGCTTTTAATTGGTTAGCCTCTTATCTATATAACAGACAGCAATGTGTTATGATTTCTAACATTAATAAAATGAATGAAGTTGAAACTTATAACTCGGAATACAAATATTCAAAATGTGGCGTTCCACAGGGCAGCATTCTAGGCCCTATCCTTTTCATTCTATATATTAATGATATTCTGAATGTAACAAATCATAAGGTTATTTTATATGCTGACGATATATCAATAATTGTGACATCTGAAAAGAAAAATAATACGCTAAAGGATCATGTTAATGAGATTAATGTAACTGTTGACAAAATTATAGAATGGCTGAATTTTAATAATCTAAAAATTAATTTAAGTAAATCAATGTATGTGCAATTTAATAAATATTATTCTATTGACATTCCGAAATTAGTAGCAGCAGATGACCTAAAATTTCTTGGACTTAATATCAATCAACGTTTAGATTGGAAATCACACGTTGAAATAGTTTGTGAAAAAATTAATAAATTTGTTTACGCTCTTAGAAAAATTAAAATTGTCACAAATATAAACACGGCTGTTACATTTTACCACGCCTGTGTAGAATCAGTACTTCATTATGGACTTATTTTTTGGGGTAATAGCACGGATGTACAAAGGGTGTTTATTGCACAGAAGAAATGCATAAGAGCCATATGTAGCAGAGCTCCCGATGAATCCTGTAGACCAATGTTTAAAAAACTTGGTCTATTGCCGCTTCCGTCACTCTACATTTACGATGTTTGTGTGTTTGTTTCAAAAAATCTGCATCTTTTCAAAAAGGCTTCTTATGTAAATGATCGTAGTCGTAGGGATCCTAATAAACTTATTTTAGATGAAAATCCTCGACTAAAGTTGTATAACAAAAATTGTATTTTTATGTGTATTAAAATTTATAATCACGTACCTAATAAATTTAAAAATAATAATGGCAAATTATGTATAAAAGCACTAGGAGAATGGCTAACTAATCGGTCCTTCTACAGTATTAAAGAATTTTTTGATGACGAGAAATAAAATTATAATTGACAAGCTAATTTATATGATATAAGTAATAATTTTGTAATTAACATTTGATAATTTAATTGGACCCATTGTTTTATATACAATTATAAAATTTGCATGCTGTTTTTTAATGACGGCTAAACATGTTGTACCTACTATAAGTAAAAATGTAACATCTAAAAATACCATGTTTAACGTAAATAAAGAATTATGAATTATGAATTATGAATTATGAATTATGAATAAAATCATTATAAATCGAACATATTACATCATATTTTAATTACCCGCTACCCGCACTCGAAATTTATATTATCATTATCGAGTACATTCCGCGATCCGCTGTTATAATCCGGCTCGAAGGACCAACAATGGTCGCGCCAATATAAAAATATACGTAAATATATTCTCGATATGAAAGTGGACTGTATTTTGATCTACGTGGTGTTAGCAAAGAGGGAAAGACGGGAACACACGGCACATACCTCGTCGGAGGGAGTAGCGTCCAGAACACGCGCCGCGCCACGCGGTCAGGGTCCTCCAGCTCGCGCCGGGCACGAACGGGTCCAGTCCAAACACTCCACGCAAACACACACGCGGCGGTGAGCGCGACCAAGGGCCGGGGCACGGGATGCCCCGGTGGTGTTACAAAAGCACAATGCCTGAGATCTAGAGAGCCTCGTGGAAGCTCTCCGGCGGTTGTTGAGTTCCGATCCTCGCTAAAGACCGGAGAGAACTGACATTAACGACACATTACGTCGCGTTCACGTCTAATACGACGTTAGCGCTAAATAGCGCGCGGTGATTGGTTGTGCTCGTATGTAGGGAAGGATGAAGGAACACACCACAAAATAATAAACATTTAATTTCTACATTTACTATTTTAATTATATTGGCGTTACCACTAGGACATGTGCAGTATGGATCATTTTTGTTACAAGAATGTGTAATTAAACTATGCATACCTATCAGTTTTATCAGTATTTTTCATAGAGAAAGTTATATACT
The DNA here is from genome assembly GCA_029959065.1 of Colias behrii. NCBI lineage: Eukaryota > Metazoa > Arthropoda > Insecta > Lepidoptera > Pieridae > Colias > Colias behrii. The sequence continues at coordinate 4,615,790 of JARWMC010000017.1, forward strand.
TTGTTTTATCGATGTTTAATGTTAAGGAATTTTCATGTAACCACTCGGTAACTTCATTTAGTCCTTGTTGGGCATTTAAAAATACTTCGTTCCACGTATTACCGCTGAATACCAAAGATGTGTCATCAGCAAAGGTAATGATTTTAGCTGATGGAAATTTAAGTTGACACAAATCATTAATATAGACGAGAAACAAAGTAGGGCCTAAAATACTGCCCTGTGGGACACCATAGTGGATAGGAGCCTCGTCACTGATAACATCGTCAATTATTACACATTGTGTTCGATCAGTCAAATAGCTTATGAACAGATTCAATTGTATACCCCTAACACCTAAGCATTCAAGTTTGTTGATCAAGATCGGGACAGAGACTGTGTCAAAAGCCTTGGCCAGATCCAGAAATAAAAAGTATAAAAAAAGTATAAAGTATAAAAATCTTTATTGAAAAAGTATAAAATAATACATTTAAAAAATTTGGGGAAACTAAAGCCTGTGTTAGTTGGAAACTGTGTTACAGGCTTTAGAATCCCTTCACAATTTTTGTAGATTGCCTTTTTCAACTTAAAATATAATTAAATTACAATTTAAACAAAGAAAAAAAAAAAGATTAAAAAGAGATAAAAAAAAGATTGCATGCATGAATGTTTATGTGTGTGTGTGTGTGTGTGTGTGTGTGTGTGTGTGTGTGTGTGTGTTTGTGTGTAATAAAATAATAATTTTTATTAAATATACGACCGTAATAGATTCTCTGTGGCTTCGTAATCTAACTTGTTAAGAATAATTAATAGTTCTTTTTTAAATTTATGATTCGAATATTTTTTAACTACTTTTACGTTATTACCAAAAAAGCCATTATATATCTTAGGAGTAAAGAACTCTGAACTTCTACTACCGAACGCAGTATTAAACGTTGGAACAGGAACCCGCTCCAATCGTTTGTCACATTGTGAGAGTGTTGGTACAATGTATCGATGAAATTTGCAAAGGCAGCGATATAAAAACATTTTTCTCACTGTTAGTACATTAGACTGTTGATATAGATCAGTTGTAGGGTGCCTGAACGGTAAACGATACATGACCTTAAGTATGGCGCGTTGTGAACGTTCCAATTGTATAAGGTTGCATTTAGGTGCACTGCCCCAGATGGTTAAGCAGTAGGTTATGATACTCTCACATAAAGATTTATATGTTAAAGTGAGTATATCAGGGCTGGCCACTTCCCTTAGATTTTTAAAAACATGCATCAATTTTCTAGATCTAGTGGAGACTTCAGTTATGTGTGGGTCCCAGGTAAGTCGGTCATCCAATATGACTCCTAAATATTTAATAGTTTTAACACGTTCTAAAGTGGCACATGAACAACACGCGGGGAGGCTCACTTCTCTGTTACATGGGTAAGTATGTAATTGAATTTTGAATGACTCTTTCGGGCATGTACGAGCTGTAATATCAAAGCAAACGTATTTAGTCTTCATGGTGTTTAGGGTAAGTAGGCTATCTTCTAACCAGGCTGTCACCTTACTCATTTCTGTTTCAGCAGTTTGACGTACTGCACTCCAAGAAGGACCACGAAATAAAAGAACAGTATCATCCGCGAACATGGTTATGTCGGTTTTATTTAAACGAAGATTACATAGTTCATTCACGTAGACGATAAACAGCGATGGACCGAGGGTACTACCCTGCGGTATTCCGTACAAACATGAAGCGTTGCTGCTAAAGTGGCCATTTACCCTTACCCTTTGAGTTCTGCCTGACAGATAAGATCTGAACCATTCAAGAGGCATTCCCCTTACTCCCATATTTTGCATACGTGACAAAAGTATGGGAATAGAAACGGTGTCAAATGCCTTTTGAAGGTCCAGAAATACACCCATGCACTTTTCATTGTTGTCCAGGTAAGATCGTATTTTCGATGTTAAGCTGTAGACTGCATCCTCTGTAGACTTACCGATCCTGAACCCATATTGCAGTGAACTGAGCATCTTAAATCTAGTTAAGTATTTTATCAATCTATTGTTTACAATTTTTTCAATTATTTTAGAAAATGTTGATATAAGCGAAATTGGTCTATAGTTACAGGCTAAACTTTTGTCGCCAGATTTAAAAATAGGAGATACTATGGCTTTTTTAAAGGGGTCTGGAAAAACGGCACTTTCAAAACTAAGATTAATTAAATATGTAATAGGTTCAATGATTAGATTTTGAATTTCTTTTAGCAAATTTGTAGATATATTGTCCCAACCTGGAGCACAGGAAGATTTTAAACTATTTATTACACTTTGAACCTCATTGCAGTTTGTCGGTAAAAGTAGGAATGAATTAGGAGGGGCGTCTACAGAGGAAGCTTTTTTAGCCAAACAATCCTCAGTGCATCCCAACATATTAAGTGTATTGTTTGCTAAATCGCTACCTATAGAAGTAAAATATCTGTTCACTTCGTTCAGCGAGTCAGTAGTAGATGTTTTTGTTTTTAAGAGCGTATCAGGTATTGGTGCGGTTTTATTTATGTTGCATACATCCTTTATTATATTCCAAGTATTTTTAATATTTCCTGCATTCTGTCTAAATTGGTTTTGATAATACTGTTTCTTAGCTGTTTTTATTATATAATTACATGTGTTACGATATCTTTGGAAATAATCTTTAAATTCTATGTCATTAGGTTTAGATTTGCATCGTTTTTGCAATTTGTTTCTTTTTCTAATAGACCTCAAAAGTCCTAGGGTGATCCAGGGTTTAAGACATTTCTTTCTATTGGGTACGACACAGGTTTTGCTATTATTTTGGATAATTGTCTGCAATTTAGATATTAAATATACAGCGGCTTCGTTAGTATCTGTTATTTGAAAGTATTCATTCCAATCTACCTTGGACAGTTGTTCCTTTATCATGTTATAATTTAACCTATTTTTTGAAATTGTGGAAGCTTTTTTTGAGATATTGCTGTCATTTATTATTAAAAGAATGGGCGAGTGATCAGTCAATTCTTCGAAAATAGCAGTTTGCCATTTTAGCGGCGATTTAATCATAACATGATCAATACATGTCTTGTCTCTTGTGGGTTTGTCAATTCCTTGTAGTAAACCATAAAATGCCATTAAACTTAAATAATAAGCACCATGTGTTGTTATGTCACCAGAAAGAATATTTATGTTTATGTCACCTGTAAATATAATAGTTTTAGATTTTGTATTCTTTAATATGTTATCCAGTGAGTCTATGTATTTAGTAGGATTGGAAAAGCAAGGTGGTCTATACGAGCATATCAAGGTACAATTATCATGCAAAGCCAAAACCAAACAATTTCCTTCTTCAATATCTGGTTCTGTTGCCGTTGCCGATATACCCTTTCGTACGTATACTACAATACCGTCATTTTTATTGAGAAATCGTTTTGTTGAAAATACTTGATAATTATTAAGAGACGGTGGAGGTTTATTGTTGTCTAGCCAACATTCAGTCAAAACCATTACATCTATACGCACATTGAGCATTTCGACAAATACAAGAAATCTGTCTAAGTTATGATTTACACTTCGTATGTTTACTGTAACCATAGTAAAAGAATTAGTGTTTATCATTACTTTCTGTGATAAGTTGTTAGGATTATTTATGATAATACATGACGGGGTGTGTAAGTTGTCCAAATCGCTTTGTATATTATTATTTATTTGTCTATCGAATGGTGTAACTATAAGAATAAAATGCCGACCTTAAATTTGTGAAGCAACAATAAACACTTCAATAGTATAATATTCAGTTGAAAAGTATACTTAAATAGATATATAATTATAGAGTGTATAATATATATAATATTATTATTTTTTAACAGAAACCGAATTAAAACTTTGTTTGGTAGCAAGCATGTGGATGTAATAATCATTAAAAAGTATGATATGTTATGGTGTTTCATGCGATTTGATGAATTGTAAAAAGTTAAAAATTTTATAATAAAATATGTAAAAAAACTTAATATTATAGCGTTTAAGGCTGTGTACGCGGTCCGTGCGCTGTTTGGCTCAAATATGTGATTTTTCAAACCAGATTGTCCATCAACCACTTATCTTACAAACATATGAATTACTAATAATTTTAGGGAATTTTATTGTCTATGTAGTTAGTTAAGAGTTTTTTTCAATTAATACAGTATTTCTGAATACCATCAAGATAACTGATCCGATGATTACTTGATTTCACTTTTAGTGTCAATTTCGAAGCTAAAAATATCTGAAATTGCTGACAGATCTAACACACAATTATTTTTAACTAACTGCAAAAATCCTTATTAAAATAGTTAGTTAAAAGATTTTTTTATTTTGGACTCCTAACTTACGAAATTAAAATCCGAACAATGTGAATTTTTTTAGAAATTATAGTCGACAAAATTATTATTTTCACCAAGATATTTGACTTTATTGAATATAATTTATACATATTGCAATAAAAGAATGTCTTACTTATAAGATAAAATTTAAAAAATCAACTAAGGTACCTCTATTATTTTTCTACAATTTTTTTTAAAGTACTATAAAACACTGCGCGCGACCCGATTAAAATCAGTCGGCAGCGAGCCTTTCCAGAGAGAGGACATGTTGCTCGGCGCTCTCCTGTGGACCTATGCTGTTCATAGTAAAAGGATAGCGCAATCCGCGATCTATCGTAATAGATCGCGGAGTTTTTGACTTGCGTTAAATAGAATATGCGCTCTTAAGTAAAAGTTGCTATGTCGGTTATTTGCTAGGAATAGGAACTTATGTTTTGTCGATAGCATTCGAATAAATTGAATGTACATGGCAATATAATACATAAAATAAATATACATATATAGAATAAATAGTAATAGAATATAATATTTTAAATTAAAAATACATAAGGTTATATCCAGACTGCTACATGAAATTATAATTATCACAATAAAAACAAAGGTTGTGAAACTGACCCAAATGTAACATAATAATATCTCAACAACCAAGCTACAACAGAAACATTCTACATTATTATTTAGACGATTTCTGACAGTAAGAACATAATTACATAATAATTCTACCAAACAATAATCAGTATAAGTTAAAAGTTTACATAAAATGAAAGACAAAATGCAACATAATATCTTAACAACTAAAGCACAATAAAAACATTCTGTATTTTTATTTAGAAGATTTCTGACAGTAAGAACATAATTACATAATAATTCTACCAAACAATAATCAGTATAATTATTTAAAAGTTTACATAAAAAGAAAAACAAAATGTAACGTAATATCTGTGGTAATATCTTAACAACTAAAGCACAATAAAAACATTCTGTATTATTATTTAGAAGATTTCTGACAGTAAAAACATGATAACATAAAATTCCTGTCAAAAAACAATCAGCATAAATTATAAGTTTCCATAGGATAACATTAGAAAAAAATACATTTATAATCACATTGTAATTGGTAAATTCAATATTACAACTTAGAACAATATTACTTTTTAACCGTATATAATTTATTAAGTGATAGATAACGTATTCGCATAAAGAATGCAAGTTGTATTTATATCTCAAACGACATCCGACCGAAAAATTTGATCTATATCTTTTTCAGTTTGAATGCAATACGACTTTGTATTACTGTCGCGACGGGCATATATACGGCCACCTCGTGTCCAAGTGTAACGCCAATTCATCATTGAGCCCTTTTGGCGCACCAAATAAAAAAGTTTGCGATTATAACGAGTTAAGTGTTCATTAATGTAAAAACGGCGGGGCTCCCCGCTGAGGTTAGTACCGGAGGTGTCGGCCCCGCGGTGTACACGTGCGGCCCGTAGTAAACCATCTCGTAGTGATCGTCGCGATAAGCGTAGTACGACGGGGCGCGGGCGGGTGGGGCTATTAGAAGTATTGGATAAAACATCCTCTCGAGTACGACGCGTCCCAATTCGCTGCGCACTGACAATGTCGCGTTCCTCCAAAGTAACGCCGATTTTACGTGCGAGTGTCATAGAAACGTGTATGAGATTTTCACCACCCTGTTCTGGAAGACCTGTTATTTCTAGATCATTGAGTAAGTTAGCCTGTTCGGCTTCATTGGTGCGTCTTTCGAGCTGCGCAACCGTTTCAAGCAAGGTTTTATAGTTTTCGGTGTGGTTTTGCAATGTTTCCATCCGATCTTCTAAACTTGAAATTCGGTTCTCTGCCTCATCGAGCCTTTTATTAATTTGTAAAATCGCGGAGGATAGTTGTGACATATCCCGACGAAAATTGGATAAATCTGAACGCAAAAGTTTAATTTCTTGCATCAGCGATGGTGTGTTTTGGTGTGTATCAGCGTCCATAAAAAGATCATCATCCTGAGAGCATAAAGTGTCGGCAGGTTTTGTAAGTGTTACTTTACAATTATTACAGTGCCATTTCGGATTAAGTCGCGATTTAGGACTCAAACACTGTTTATGATATACAATACCGCATTTATTGCATTTGACGCCATCTGTTGCCGCGTAGAACTTTCCGCAAGTAGTACACTTATTAGCCATTATTGATCTCTTTCACTGATAGTTAGGTACGTTGCAGTCCGTTAGATGGCAGTGATATAATGCTAAATTCTTAGTTAATTGTATTTTATTAGTTATTGTAAAACTATATCCCCAGATGATTATGAACGTTTTTTGAATCTATAAGGAATATAATAAACTCGGCGTTAGATTGCTTTGGGAAAGTTCAATCAAAACAAACAAATAGTTGCGGGCGTAACGGCTTGTCAAAATCAGCTGAACGAACAGATGATTTGAAAATACACTTATGAAGCACAATTCACTGCACACATTTAGTAATTAACTCAGTATACTTCAGTCGGTACCAAGTAACACCAAATTCGGCACTTTATTTAACTTGTAATGTCCAAAATATAAATTTTCCAAATAAGTAAACACAGAGACGTACTGTCACGGTCTGTCACTTTTTAGTTTTTCTTTCAAATATTGCTAATGTTTTCTTCTTTTTATCAATATTAGTCACAATAAAATTTGTAAGTTCGTGTACAGCATCTGAAGTCGATTTGTTAGCTCTAAAACCGAATTGAGCTGAAGACAAAAGCTTATTCTTCTCTAAAAAGTCAACAAGCCTTTTATTCATGACTCTTTCTAAAATTTTTGACAAAGCTGGAAGGATAGAAATTGGCCTGTAGTTATTAACACAGTCCCTGTCTCCGCCCTTGTGGATTGGATGGATTCTTGATTTTTTTAAAACTTTAGGAAATTGTCCTGTTGATATTGACAAGTTACAAATATATGTTATATGAGGAGATAAAATTTCACAAAAAATCTTTAGGATATTGGAAGAAATCAGATCAAGGCCAACAGCGGAATCACTTTTTAGATTCCTTAATATCGATTTGACTTCATCTTCAGTGGTAGGTAGCATAACAAAAGAATGGGGGTTGGAAACATGTGTTGAAGAGCCTGTCCGTCTGATTTGTTTGTTTTGGTTTATTTTTTCTGCCAACTTTTCGCCAATATTAACAAAGAAGCTATTAACGTCATTTATAGATTGCTTAGAGTTATTGCTTAATAGGAGTTCGGATGAATTATTTTTAATTTTCGCTGTATTTGTGATCTCTTTGATGGCTTTCCATAGTCTTTTATTATTATTTTTAGCATTTTGTAGTTGTAATTTCTCGTAATCTCTTTTTAATTTTTTAATCAAAGACGAACAAAAATTTCTGTATCTCTTATAAGTAACTTTTAAGATATCGTTATTTGGTTCTTTTTTAGTTTTTTTGTATAAGTTATCACTATTTTTAAGACATTTTAAGATTCCTTGTGTCATCCATGGCTTAAGAATTCTCTTTCTCTTGGACTTAACGGTCTCAGTAGAGTTCGCAACTATCAGAGTTCGAAGATTATTTATAAAGAAGTCAACAGCATCATCTATATCATGAAATGTGTAAAGAGGTTCAAAATCTGTTTCATTTAAATCAATACCTAATTTATCATAGTTTATGTGTGTTACATGTTTACTGGGTTTTAAGATTTTATTTATGGAAATATAAAGAACTACACTGTTATGATCAGTAAGAGATGTTGGAAGTATAAGACAATGAGCAGCTAGTTTAGTTTTAAGTAAAACGTGATCTAAGCATGATTTATAGCGAGTAGGAAGAGAATGAGCCGGTTGAATGCCATGGAATGCTAGCATTTCTAAATAAATGAAGGCGTTTATATCCGAGCAATTTTCGCTAATGTCACCCACGATAATTATATTCTGAGTGGAAGAATAATTCATCAAAATGCTGTTTAGAGATTGAATAAAGTTGTTTATATTTTTATACCCTGGAGGTCTATAAATAACAATAACGATAGTATTACGATCTGGTTGAAGAAAAACACAGTTTGCGTCCACTATTTGTGGTTCCGATACCAGAGTAACTAATTCATTTCTATAATACACCACGACGCCTTCGTTTTGAGTACGATTGTTCGTACTAGCGTGATGGTGGTACCCTTCCATAATTGGTATATTATAATTAAGTGACAGCCAACACTCCGTCAAGACAACATAGTCCCACAAAACTCCACTACTGGTAAGAATCGCTAATAGGCCATCAAAATTACAATTTAAGCTACGTATATTTTGCTGGAAAATTTTTAAACATTTTTTTAGAAACTGGAAGGTGAGACCGACAGTCTTCAATATCACACATAGTAGATTCAGCTATATTAAAGGAATCTATGTCTTTGTGTATTTGATTAACATCATCGAATTTTAAATAATATGATATAATACTGATTGTTCATTATATAAAAGGGCGTAGACGATTTTTTAAGACAATACAAACTAACGATACCTTCTACATTTGTACATAGAAACGTATATAGTGTATTTAAAATTGGGTTTTTTTTAATTGCGACGAAGAGAAAACCTAATGTTATAGCCTTACAACAACAAGCAGATATGTCTAAATTAGCTAAGCAATATTTACTTTTTTTAAAACGGATTATAAAAGCGGTTGTATTGTAGTGGAAGTGTAAATAACATTCAGATCCACAATCAATATAAATTGTAGTTATGATGTAGTACTGGAGGATGAATTTGGTGTCGTTTATAAAGTGATAAAAATATGTGTTTGTGTTGATAATTAATGTATAATTAACATGTGTATAATATACACACTTTATAAACTACATATTATGTAGTGTGTTTGTTGAAATTGTTTACATTCATTTTAGCAATAAATACATAATAAGTTGGAAGAAAAAAATAGTTTACAAAATTAAAACAATTAAACTTTATAAAAATTAGTCATTTTGATATACATTAGGGATGTTAGAATATATTGCGAGTTTACGCGAATTGCTTGACTACCCTCCTTTTTCTTCAAATAAACAAAACCTCGGGATGTCCAACAATAGCTGTAGTTATTGGTTTTTGCAAAATCTCGGGCTAAATAAAAAAGGTGTCTCGTTTTTGCGGTAAGAGATTCTGACATATAGACCTGTTTAGACGGTCCTTCAATTTCCAGATTTGTAGAGTTGAAGAAATTCGGTTTATTTATCTGATTATATTTTTTTAATGACTGTAAAAATCTTTCTTTAGTTATAACTGAATTAAATTCAACTATCAGAGATTTCATGCCTTGTGAATTTGCTTTAGTACGGAATACATCAAAGATATCCGAAGGAGCGACAGGAACACTTAGGAAGTTGCTCGTGTTGATAACTATTTTAAAAAGGTCTTCTTTGGATTCCGGTATACGTGAAGGTATGTTTCTCAATTCTAGGCTAGCTCTTTTTTGATGCCTTTCAAAGTTTTCGATTTTATCTACGAGCATATTCGTGTTATTAAGAAGTGCTTTCTTTTCGCTTATTAAGGTATTAAATTGTTCTTTTAAATCATCGTATTGTTTTGAGATGAATTCCGTTGTCTTGCAGAAATTTGATAGTGATTTATTCATTTCTTCAAATCTGTTAAGCAAGGAGGCATATTTCTTTTCTTGTTCATCTTTAAATTCCGTAAACACCTTTTTAAAATATTCCTTTAAATCACTCAATTCCTCACCGTGCTCCAGTTTGCGTTTACGTCTTTGGCTTATATTTATAGTTTGTCTCCCATAAGACGGAGTATTTGAGTCCGATTCGGTATCACATTTTGATTTAGATGAGCCAGTCGGTGGTGTTCTTTTAAGGGGCATTATGAGTCCCAAAAAATAAATAAATAAAAAATAATAAAATATTAAAAATTCAATATTTTCTGTTGGGACTAGAACTCGCTTTCCTCAAGACGTTGTCTCGTCCGTACTGCAGTCCAACTAGCTATGACAACATTAATGGACGTTGTGAATTTTTTGTACAGTTTTTAGCGTTTTAATCTCTTTTACTGATGTTCTCCTAGTACATTTATTTGTAATTTTACTTCAACGCTTGCTCTTTTACTCACTGATTGTTTCACTCGCACATCCACAGCGACGCTAATAACTTCGTACGGTTTATGCTCGCCTGGTACTGCTGACTTTAGTTTCGATTTAATTAATTATTCGTAAATAAAAATATTTTTAGAGAAACGAACACAAACACGTCCACTCTGACTGAGATCCGAGGGGGAAGAGGAATAAAATATTATTTTAATTGCATACTTAATAAAGTACTTAACATAATATTATATTACAAATAAATATACGTTATTACCACAGAACAGTAAAAACATATAGAAGTGTGATGTGGGCGTGGCCCACGTGTCAATAATAAGTTTAGATCACCTAACTTGCTCTCAGTTGTGCGCAGAAAAATATTTGAGTCGGTTGTCAGCTGTCAAACCTTATTTCCATATTTATTCATTAATTAGGACGTGTTGTTCGGTATTAGAGTGCAAAAATGATAGCAGACGAAATAATATCAGCAATGGAGGCATTTCATACCATCGGTAAGTCTTATTTTTATTTATTTTACATATATATTTTATGTTATAACTTCGCTTGTCGTAATTTGTCAAAATTGTATACAAATATCTAGTCAAAATGAACCTTAATCCGTAAGAAATTAGTACTATTATAGATTGAACAGCAAACAAGACTTTCTGGAATATTATTGCAATAAACAAACGAATGTCGCTTTAGTGATGCTTGTGGCGCATATTGACAGTATCGATACTTTAGAAAAGACAAACATTATAAATATTAAATTTTATTTTATTTTTCCTTAGCTTTCATTTGTCCAATTTATTTATAGATTTCCCAAAGAGGCTAATTTAAAAGAGAAATGGATAAATGCAACGTGACGAGTTAACTGGATGCCGAACAGCACTAAGCAGTCTAACAAAGGCCACCGATACAGCAAACCTACGGCAGTTCCAAGATTTAAAATAATGCATATTTTCTGTTTGTATTTTGTAAATATAGATTAATACTATTCTATTCCGTTTTTTATTTAATAATAATAATATAAAAAGACGTACTTAGTAGTAATAAACATACTCCAAAATGTGACACATTATACTATATACTCATACATTTATTAGAAAGAAAAAAAAATACACAAAAAATATTTATTTGTGAATTATCGATAACAAGGCTAACATCCCTCAGGGCATAGCATCAGATAAATATCAAGTTAATGTCATTAATGTTGAGTGACACAAATTTCAACCTTATCTCTATGTGTTGAGGTTCAAAGTTATATCTATCGAAAACTAACGCCCTCTGTTGTGGAGTAGCTGAATGTTTTCGAATTTGGAATTTCTGTGCAATGAGAAACAAAACAGCTAATATACCTAGGGATGTTATACTAAAATAAACCGTAACATTGTGCGTTAGGGTACATATTGAAATGCTGAATTTATAACCTAAGTCAGTTTTTACTCAAATTAAGCTGTCCAATCAAAGGCATAGTTTACTTGTAGTGTACTGTATAACTATCGGTTTAAATGTGTGGGTTTGGCGACACTGGTTTTCATACTAATTATGACATTATAGCACTTCTATATGTTTTTACTGTTCTGTGGTTATTACAAATAATTAACGTTGTCTTTAACACTATAGGTAAAATTCGTTTTACAATCTAAAAATATTCGTCAAAATCTTTATTACCCTTTACGTTTTCTGTTATTGCTTTGACATATAGATAGATTATAAGCAATAGAATGAATAGATTATTGCGCATTTTTTGTAACTTTACCCAGAACTGACTATTTTGTATTATTTAACTTTAAAATCGTTCTTGATATTACATTCGTTTTTACTCACAATGCATTTTCGTTAAAATTCACGTTAAATACTTTTGATAGGTGTCTATGCAGAGCTAGAGACATATTATAAGACACACTTAAAAACTTTTAATATACCTAGACTTAGCTTTTGTCAGCAATTTTCATATACGTTTATAATGCAGGAGAGTTCTTAATTCACCTACTTAATAATTTCTTGATTAAGTAGGTGAATTCTTATTAGAAGAAGTCGGAAAAAAATGCAATCCGTACATTTTCCTCTTATTTCCAGATATAGCTAACTCATTAATTATTTTTTTTCTAACTTTAAGATACCAATCGCTATAAAATACAGATAGATGTACAAACAGACAAACTGTCAGAACGAAGTAATACAAATCTAGATTTTATATATTTAGAACAAAAGCTTAATAAAAAAGCTTAATAAAAAAGCAGGAACATTACAAAGGTTAAACTAATAATGAGCATAATTATTAATATTAGTATCTATCTACGCTTTTGCAGTTTCAACTAAAAATACATAAAGTTTAAATAATAAACGCAAATCAATTCTTTGACCGAGATATTATGCAATCGGTTAGCTTTCAGCTCGTAAAAATACACTGAATTCAATGCCAGCTGATGACGATTCCGGTCTCAATGTCAAATGTTTCATTCGTTATTTTTGTGCCTTATTGAATCTGTGGCACAGTCTATAGTGCAGGATTTTGATTAGGTACTGGGGTGGGGTAAAATATAGGTGTTCCGTTCGAAAGTATTTAATTTGTAATCAATAGAGAGACACTTTTGGTTGTTAAATACCAGGTATACGACTTACGAGCAAATGCAACGTCAAGAACACAAGAAAAACAGAAGCAAAAAAATTAACATAAAAAGAAAAATGAATTAATATAAGATTTTTTTTAATAATTTGTTTCATGTTCAACGCATTATATAGATGTGATTAAAGTTGGTCACTTATCTACTATTTATTATTATATTAATAATAATATTAACGTTTGATTATAATATAACGTATTAAGATTATTTTCTAGTGACGAGCTATTAGTAGTAGTGATTCGCCGGTTCTGGAACACGGATTCAGGTACATTCGCCGGTTCACGCGCACGGGTGCTGGCACATTCACAGCTTCACCCGCAAGTCAGTGGCACCCCATCCAAAAAAAAAAAAAAAAAAAAAAAAAAAAAAAAAAGTTTGGACTCTTTTCCCACTAAAGCGGCCACGCTGAGTCGATAGCACTCACTCCCGAAGCGATAGGATGCACGGTTTCGGAGATGTGCAGATCGATTAACTCTTATCTAATTGATATCCGGTGGGTCATTAGCGTCCCATGGTTCACCTTTTCCTATTAGCTAATTACACCGTCCGGCGTTCTTATCTATTACTCATTGTGCACCTCGCTTATCACTGCTTTTGTATTAAACTTCTTTGTTATGACCTACCTCACTATTCTAACCAAACGATGTATTATTATATTCAAGAAAAAATACGTCTAAAATCCTATAACTATATTTATATATTATCGTACTATATTTTATCATAATTGTTGCTTTTTTAAAAAGCGATTCGCTTCTGGCGTTGTTTATCAAAATCTAACCTAACCTAACCTAACCCAATTATTTTTCCGGGTAATCTGATGTATCGAACTTTGTTACGAGCTACCTCGCTATTCTGAATCATCAATAAAACACATTCATTTTACTGCCATTTTTATTTCCAAAATGTTGTTGCTTATTATCTACTGGTTTGTGTATTTGGCGACCATTTGTCCATTTTGCTATATAAAAATAATTATTGATGAACATTTGAATTGTAGCCTTATCTACTTATAAAATAGGAGCGAAACATCTCATCCACTAAAATATCGTTGTACAGTGTGTTCCCTGTAAATATGCTCGTAAAACTATGCATTGCATATCCCTGAAACTTATATAGCAAATACATTAAGCAATATTCTCCACAAACTGAAGTCCAATCATTCTGAATCCTATCAACATTCCAGTCCCATCTCTTACAATTCCTTTTCAAAAACTGGAGATGATATCGCTCAGGTGTTCGTCCATATGAATCAAAATATTGACCGATGCCATTCGTATCGATATGTACAGCTACCCAGTGTGAACCCGGTTTATCATCCGCATCCAAATTGCATATTATATACGTTGGTACATGGGTATACATAGGCAGTCTATTAGCAGCATAAACATTATTTTCTAGACTGGGATGAATCTTTTTCATATGTTTTTGTAATTCTAGTGTATCCATGATATTACTGTTATTAGCAGATTATTACAGTACCAATCTATTCAATGGTTGTCATAGGAATGTTCAATTATAGTGTTTTGTATAAGATTAAATAGGAAGTTTGTAATGAAATAAAAAATAGTAAATTGCATACAATTTGTTTTATTTAATTTTATAATGTTTCCTTTAGTTACATATACACAAAATGCATTAAGCATAACACATAAATCTAAAATATAACACACATTATAACCTTAACTACTATAGTCTACAGTAACATTTCTATTTTTATCTATTTCAATAATATTATCAAACTCAGCATAAACAATACAGTTAATTGTTTGTGTTAGTGAGGATTCAAATCGTACTTCTAATCTTACACTACCATGCTTTATGAGATTCCAATGAGCTGATGAGTTAGCTGATAAATCAGGAGTTAAATCAAATGCTAAAAGACAGTAGCCTTTGGCATACTGTTCACGAGAGATTGCATTTCCTTCATTAAGAAAGTGAATACCAGTCCCCGAGAATAGAGTATGATATGCCGATGTGAATATATTATTATTAAAAGATGGTTGCAAAGCTTTTGAAGGTATTTGTTGACCATCAATATATAAGCTGAAAGAGTTAATACCATAGTTTTCAAAGTTAAATGGATTTTTAGTAAGTGAACCATTAAATGCGGAATTGTTCACAAATCCAATAATACATCTTTTGGGTACCTGTCCCAAGAATATATTATCAAGAGTTTTTCCTTGAACACCTGATGGAATTGTTAAAACTTTAACTTCAGCACGAGTAATAGGATATTTAGCAGTTGTAGAAGCTAAAACTTTCTGATGTGCGAGTAATACACTTGGATTAATTCGTGCTCTTCGAACAATAAGAGTTGCATCCGTAATGCAAACTTTAAACTTTTCATCATTTGACCCAGCAATTAAATTAAAACTCTCTCTTGACCGAACTAATTTTACACTCATTTCAACACCATTAATTAAAAATTTATCTTGATTGAAAATGTCACCATGAAGATGACCAATCATTTCTATTTCCCGGCTTTCATTAACTAATTCCTGTCTTTTAGCAAATCCTGTGTTTTTACCATCTGTGGAATCCATTTTGCCTGCTGTATCATCATACCAAAGACTACAAGTAAGATGAGATTGTTTAGCAGCAGGAGCATAGTTTAAAAGGGTTTCCATGTATGCTCGATAGGCATAGGTATTATTAGGTGGTGATACAAGTTTTTGGTTTAAATAAACATCGAGTTGACTAAAAAGTGAATGCAACCAATTATTTACAGGTGCTACTACTGTAGCTGATAACAAGTTTGTTGAATCTTGATTTAATACTTTTGCCTTTATGTGGAGTAATGTATGAGACAAATCTATGTAGTCATCGCCTGTTCCAGGAACTTGAAACTCGATAGGTCCATCATCAGCAAGAGATGAAATTGGTTTATAGTGAATCCACAATCCATTTTCAATGCTTGTTTGTGTGGACGGTAATGCAAACAAATCTAATTCTGACTTAACGCACTCACAAGAATGATTATGAAGGAAAGACATACTTAATTTGAAAATATATCTTTGATGTTTTTTGGTTTTAGACCAAGTTTTTTCGTAGCTTTCACTTTAGCTGTTAGTGGTGGAATGAACGAGGCCAATCGTTTTCTTTTAGTTATATACCCAGATCCTGTCATGTTTAATCGATCAATTTTGTTATCAGCCTTTCGTTTTAAGTTCGTACTAACTTGCTTTAGACGATCTTTTATTGAGGCTTCCATAGGACGGGCTTGAATCATATCCGATAAAAGTCCTACTCCAGCGTTTAATGCCTCCTTACCAACCACTCGAGCACCACTTGAAAGTAAAGGTAAAACTGATCTAAATAACCCTCCTAAGAAGCTCCCAATACCATGACCGCGTTGGTATGGTGAACCCTTATAAATTACTCCAACTCCTGATCCAGCTTGATGTGAATAATAATTTTCATATGGACATTTATGATGATCATGAGGAGAATACATTATTATAATTTGCGGAAATGTAGTTTAATACACACGGTCCCAAACTGGAATGGTATTTTTTGTCCTGCGCTCGATCTTATATCCATTTCCAGCGTATCGAACTCTCTTCGCATAACGGGTAAGTAGTGAGGTGGAGAGAAAACGTGCATTTTATACGCACCATAAATGTATTTTGAACACAGAACAGTAAAGTAGATAGAAGTGTGATGTGGGCGTGGCCCACGTGTCACTGGTAAGGTAAGATCACCTAACTTGCTCTCAGTTGTGCGCAGAAAAATATTCGAGTCGGTTGTCAGCTGTCAAACCTTTTTTCCATATTTATTCATTAATTAGGACGTGTTGTTCGGTATTAGAGTGCAAAAATGATAGCAGACGAAATAATATCAGCAATGGAGGCATTTCATACCATCGGTAAGTCTTATTTTTATTTATTTTAATTATATTTTATGTTATAACTTCGCTTGTCGTAATTTGTCAAAATTGTATACAAATATCTAGTCAAAATGAACCTTAATCCGTAAGAAATTAGTACTATTATAGATTGAACAGCAAACAAGACTTTCTGGAATATTATTGCAATAAACAAACGAATGTCGCTTTAGTGATGCTTGTGGCGCATATCGACAGTATCGATACTTTAGAAAAGACAAACATTATAAATATTAAATTTTATTTTATTTTTCCTTAGCTTTCATTTGTCCAATTTATTTATAGATTTCCCAAAGAGGCTAATTTAAAAGAGAAATGGATAAATGCAACGTGACGAGTTAACTGGATGCCGAACAGCACTAAGCGGTCTAACAAAGGCCACCGATACAGCAAACCTACGGCAGTTCCAAGATTTAAAATAATGCATATTTTCTGTTTGTATTTTGTAAATATATATTAATACTATTCTATTCCGTTTTTTATTTAATAATAATAATATAAAAAGACGTACTTAGTAGTAATAAACATACTCCAAAATGTGACACATTATACTATACTCATATAAAAGAAAGAAAAAAAAAATACACAAAAATATTTATTTGTGAATTATCGATAACAAGGCTGACATCCCTCAGGGCATAGCATCAGATAAATATCAAGTTAATGTCATTAATGTTGAGTGACACAAATTTCAACCTTATCTCTATGTGTTGAGGTTCAAAGTTATATCTATCGAAAACTAACGCCCTCTGTTGTGGAGTAGCTGAATGTTTTCGAATTTGGAATTTCTGTGCAATGAGAAACAAAACAGCTAATATACCTAGGGATGTTATACTAAAATAAACCGTAACATGGTGCGTTAGGGTACATATTGAAATGCTGAATTTATAACCTAAGTCAGTTTTTACTCAAATTAAGCTTTCCAATCAAAGGCATAGTTTACTTGTAGTGTACTGTATAACTATCGGTTTAAATGTGAGGGTTTGGCGACACTGGTTTTCATACTAATTATGACATTATCGCACTTCTATATGTTTTTACTGTTCTGTGATTTTGAAGGATCTAATGAAATGACTCTTAATAGCGGAGTCATAACATCACCCACAATCTGAGGATCAATAATGTCGCAATATAGAAATAGTTGAGATGGTAACCCTAAATGTAAATTAGCAGGACACTTCCCAAAATTTCTGTCTAGGAGATTTGTATTTGGTTCATAACCTAGTTGTAAACTTAATTTGGGTGATAATGTTACGGATGTTATATTTTTATCCAAAACAGAAACAGACACAAATTTTGTTATTTCATCATAACGAAATTTCAAGTTCTCTCCGATACCATTTAATGCTCTCAAAATATGTTCAATGTTATCGTAGTTGGTAGCGGGAATATGTTTTTTGTAGTACACTGTTGATGGTTTATCTTCATTAGGAATTAACATGGTTTTTGTGATGTATACAACATTTTCATGATCTTGAACAGTAAACATTGTGCATGGATATTGAAACTCGACAACTCCAACCAACCATTCACCTTCTAATTTCATAGCTTTTGGTAATTTTGTTGAAAAATTTGTGGTCTTGTTATCAGGAAAGTATTCCATTGAACTATTGCTGAGCAAAGTTAAATAAAAACTTTCTTTATTCATATTTCTTTTAAACTAGAAGCTAAAATCCAACTGTTAAATTTATCTGGATAACCTTTCCACTTCACTAATACTTCTTTTCTGTTGCCCGAATAACGAGTACCAATTATTTTATCTATTTTATATTGTGAGGTGGGGTTGTAAGTGACCTTCTGTAATTCTCTTTCATAAAAAGTACCAACTATTGGTTCATTTTGTAAATCTGTAATTGTATAAACAACCCATGGAGATCTATCAATTATTGAAGATATAATAAATATTTCATCACTCCAATTTGATTCATATCCTTTTTGGAAAACATGTTTATATTTAGTTATTCGAACATAATCACCCACGTTGAAATTTGGTTTTGAATTTTCTAAAGAAAGTTTGTTTGACCCTCTATCATAAAGATTAGTCCAAACTGTCATAATATTGTTGGAACTTACATCACATGGGCACATCTTAATACTCGAGTGAATGCTGTGATTATAAGAGTATATTAAATCTTGTAAAACATCTATATATCTATAAGTATTATTATGAGTGAAATAACGCCACATTTTCATTTTTAGAGTTCTTTGAAATCGTTCAACAATACTAGCCTTAATATCAGGATTGTTAGTGGTATAGTAATTTATCTTTTTGGATTTAAAGTATTTTTGTACATCTTTTGAAACAAATTCTGTACCTTTATCAGATTGTATGTGAGTAGGGGTTGAATTACTTTCAGTAAATATACTTTCAAAACATTCTTTAGTTGTTTCTGAGTTTTTCTTTTTCATTGGTCTTGCAAAAGCATATTTACTAAATACATCAATAACACAAAGTATGTAGTTGAAACCATCATTATATTGAGAATAAGTTCGCATATCACTTAAATCGGCTTGCCACAGCTCATTAATATTTGATAGAATGTACCTATTACGCGGGAATTTTTTCCGAATGGGTTTATGTAATGTATATGTTTCTTGTGATTGTAACCATTCCTTCACTTGCTTTTTATCCATTTTACCCTTCATAGCTTTTGATAATTTATCAATACTACCAAAACCAGCGGGGTTAGATGGATCATAATAAATCCTGTTAATTTCTTCTAGTACGGGGTCCATTTTTCCCAATCGATCTTTTTACGTATTTTAGTTATATATCTTTTATCTCCACTGCTCGGTGTAGAAAATTCTTGAACTTCAATCTCAGAGGTTTTGTTCAGATCTTTCGCTTGAAGTTGGTTAATAAACTCACATCTCTTTGGATTTCCAATATAAGTAAGTGGTACTTTAATATCTTTCAATGCTTTAGCAAATCTATCCCACCCTATCGGATCACTTTTTTTTAAGGGTCTAAGTGAATCATTTATTAAATCAACAATATTACTTCCTGGAATTTTTTCATTATCAATTATGACTGTGCCTTCATTATCCCAACGTATTTTACTTTTACTTGTTCCAATTAAGTTTAATAATGACTCACCTTTTTTATTATAAGTTTTTGGTATTAAACTGAGTATTTGTGTTGGTGAATACAGTGGATTTGCCTCACTTTCTATACTTTTAATGGAACCTTTCTCCTCCAACAAAGATTCAGCATCAACTGAACTTTTTAGATCTCTATCTTTATTTTTAAAACCAATTTTAGACTCATTTGAATATTCATTAGATGTATCAGAATAAATTGGTAATCTGAGTGGTTGACGATCCTCTTCGGTAAAGTGAAGGTATCTTTGTAGTGTTTGTAAATATAACATCCACTTCTTTCGGTCTTCCGTCTTACTATTCATAATATTTTGCATTTCAATATCTAATCGAGACAAATTACTTGTATCCTTATTTTCTTGTTTTAATTTTTCAATCAATCCAGGTTCAATAAGTATCATTTTCTTAGCATTTTCCATGTTAACTGGCTAGTCCACTTACTAATCCACTCAATATTGCACCTAATATTATTGGTAAGAAAGTCCCTCCTTTTTGTATAATAATATTTTTTCTTAGTTTATGTTTACACTTACGCACCAGTTTACGGAGCATATTTTTGTGTTTATTCAATTTTTGTTTATCTTGATCTTTAAGTGGTATCTTTCCTTGTAAAACGTTATGAATACATTCACAAATACAATTTATTTCTTTTTCATCACACGTTTTAAGTAATGCTCTTTGATGTTTTGGTTTAAGCGTATGCAAAGCATTTAGCAAATGTTTATGCGTTGTGACTCGACGATGCATCATTTAGAAATGATTTGAATTGTTTGATTCTTGGTGTATTTAAACTCTTTCGTGGGGACGTAGACTGTACAGTGACCATTAAATGGGAATACATTTCTCTTGATACGACAAAAATCATTTGTATTCTGTTTTAAATCTACCATTAAATATCCATGTGCTTCTAAAGTTGCATCCCTGTAGGCGTCTTCAATGAATTTTGTGTTATCTGGTGACACTTGTCGTGCTAAATATCTTATTTGAGTTTTATCTCGAGGGTTTTTAAAATAAATTATATAACTTGAGTTTAAAGAAATGTCTCTTTGACCTTTACCTTGATGAAATAAATTTTGTGTTAAATAAAATACACTAAGGTTCCGGTGATGACTGCCTTTTGTAAATATATCCACAATTCTTCCATCAGACTCTCTCATTAGATCATCAATAATAATAAGGTGTGGGTTTTCACCATCAAACATATTAAGATTTGGAATTCCTTGATGATAGTTAACATTTGGTAAATTATATAAAGGTTGCATTTCATCAAAGCACCATGTGATATGATTAAAATCACAATTACATATTTCCTTAACTGATTTTATGAAATTTGTTACAAAATTTGACTTCCCACATCCACTTGGTCCGGCCACAATAGCAGTAAACGGATGGATAAAGTGAAACATTTCACACGTCTAGAGTTTAAAGGGATGAAATAAAAAATGAAAATGTTGGTGTAAAAATTTAATATATATATTATATTGCTAAAAATAAATGATCTGTTTACTATTTCTAACACAATTAGTACTTATCAGCATTTCACAATCACCTCAACATCAAATTTAAGTACACAAATAAAAACTACAATTATTTTACATTATATACAATCAAACAATACTAAACTATTATAAAACTATTAATAAACTATTATATAACATTATAGCAATATCATAATTTTTTTTACAATCAGTACAAATTTTGTATACACACACAGAAATAATAGTAAAAAGTCACTTAGCGTAATTTGTATATACACACAGAAATAATAGTAAAAAGTCACTTAGCGTAATTTATAATGTCCCCAAGCCAATGTATCAATGTTGTTGTTCATAATACATCGTTTGGTATCATTATATGATAAAGATGTTTTATTTATTTTTTGTGTAAAAATAGTGTGTTTGATTGACTTAAATCGAAGCATACTACAATATAATACATTTTTATTAAACAAACACGATTTGTAATTTTCCATATTCATTTTTTTGGTAACACTTTTGTTAACCCCTTTTGCCTTTGCTATAAATTTATCTTCTATTTCTAAGGCATACATTTTTGATCGCAACCCTACAAATTCCTTCAATACTTTACCATTATTCTCATCTTTAAAAAAACCTAACTTTTTTTTATTTATTTTTGGATATCCGTAAATATTATTTTCCGGGTAATCTGATGTATCGAAATAGTGAGGTAGATCTGGTTTTATATCCTCATAAAAATTGTCTGTAAAAATTTGATATATCAAACTATCGGTATCGGTGTACAATAACTTAATTTTATTATGAAACTTTTAAATCATGTAGTTGTAATGAAATTCATACATAAGGGTCTTAGATATATCTAAAATACAAAATCCTAAATAAATCGGCTTATCATAAATTAATTTTGTTTTACGTAATTGTATTGCAACTAAATGTTCTGAAAATATTGATAAACTATGGAACTCTGGTTTTGCAATCCAATCCTGAGCACCTAAAACTTTACCACGATTATCCCAGTGAGTTAGTAGTTTAACGTTTACTCTTTTTTCAATATTTTCCATAGTCTTACCGAAGACAGAATTATTCATTAATTTAAAAAAGTCTTTTTCGAAGTTTGATGTAGCTAACGTTCTCAAAGTAGTATTTAAGTCTATGTATTTCTTTAACCAAGAACTCTGTTTAAATTTTAAAATTCTATGTACTTTAATTAATTTCATTCCCATTTCAATGCATTGTTTTAAATTCCTGTAGTGAATGATGTATTTATTTTTATTATTTAAATTAGGAACTAATTTAGTTTCATTAGTATTACCCACACATATGTTTTCAGGACATAACGGAAAGTCAGAATGCAAATTATGAAGTTCATCAGGATATTCCAAATCAACTTCTAAAACATAACCGAAATCAGAGTTATCCGGTACATTATAATCTGTATTAGAATCTATCCATTCGAAACCGCCAACAGGAAGAGATTGAGACATTGCCCAACCATATAAATTATTCGCATCAAAATATGTTAGATATGAATTAGGTTTTTCACTATCATAATCCTCCATGAATTTATTATTTGCTCTAGCAAAACGATTGCTACACTGAGATACACCCCCTCTAATACCAGCTTTAAAAAAAGCAATTTTGTCATAGTCCGTTAACAATTCTAATTCTATTTTGGTAAATTTTAACATTGCATCCCAACTTAAACCTGGGGCAGTATAGTAATGAGCAGGATCTAATCCATAAGTTTTAATACAAAGCTTTCTAAAGTTTTCGAATACATCAGTCAAAAGTAAAACATCAGTTTTTAAATATAAATCGGAATAATCGGACATACTACTACACTTAAAATGTTGCCAAATATCTTTTGCATGATTATAATCATCATTTGAAATATTTGTATCTGTGAGTGAACTATAAAAATGGTGTTGATCAGGAAGTGATGGATGTTTCAAGCAATCACTATTACACATAAATTCATAAGGATAAATACCTTTCCGTCTTAAAAGTGAAAAATCTTCATTATTAGGATAGTTCCTTTTTAGTTCTGTAAACTGATCATCATTAAGATTTTTAGCTAGTTGATCTAAACTACACGATAAAAATTTCAATGAATCTACAAATCTTAAACTTACTGATTGATTATTATTTATTGTTAACTGTTTTGAAAATGATATGTATCGTTCTTTATTTTGCGGAATAACTTCAACTTTGCCATCATAGAGGTTTAATGCATGGACAATGAAATGAGCATCGTAGTGACTGAGGTTATGTAAAAATATTGGAATATGACGAGGGGTTCTGTACTTAGTACTACACACTTGATGTGCAACACCTCTAAAACTACCAGTGTACCAATCAAAATCGTTAAAAGGATCTCCATTTAACTCAGTTTCACAAATATGACACATGTTTGAATTTGAAATTTTAATTTTATCTTCATCTGATAATGGAACGGGACATTTTTGGAAACTATTTTTTTTAACTATTGTTTTCACATCTTCGCAAAGGCGATTCATAAACACTTGTGCACAGTTTGGCCCACTATACGTCTCATATTTTGATAATCTGTATCATATGAACATTTAATGTAATAACCAAAACTATACACTTCATGTTTTTGAATATTAATTGTACTAGGCTTGGATGGATCGTTACTACATGATTCTATCGGGTTCAAAAATGCCTCAAAGTCTGCATAAACCACAAAGGGCATTTCCAACTTTTTCGCGAATTTATCAAATTTTAATTTATTATTTGAGGTTGCTTTACCAAACCAATTCAATTTGGAATCCTCGCCGTTTGGTAATTCCGTACAAATGTGAGCGCAATCATATTGTTGATGGTTATTAAGTCTTTCCTCTGATGGGAAATGAAGTAAACATGAATCACATATATAAACTGCATGATGATGACTTGATATTTGTGAACTAACTAATCGCGATAAGTTTTTAATATAACAGTAATGATTGTTAGTACCATTCGATATATATAGTAGGTTAATATGATTAGGTGTACGACATTTTGTTAAATATAAAGGACCTACAACAGAATTACACTTTTTTTCTTTATTATATTCTAGGCCAAAAACATTAATACTAATATTGTTTAATTTCTCTACTTTTGATATATCTGCAATTTTAACCGGAAAAGAAATACCAGTAAATTTTAGTTTATTTCCATGAATTGCGTAAGATGCTACCCGATCTACACTTTTACATACAGGATATAAACCAGAGAGTAATGCCCATTTAAAACACATATTATCATTATTTTTAACATTGATTACAGCTTTTTTTGATTTAATATCTTGAGGAAGGTCGATATATGAACTACCACGTACGGGGTTGAATTTGTTAACATTCATATCTATGTATTTAATTTGATTAAGACTCCAACCACTATCTTTTTTTTCAAATTGACAAATTTTACCAACTACAGTGTCTATTAATGATGAATAAAAAATATTTAAGTCATCTCCCTGACAAATGATGTAATTAAACGTTTGAAAATCAAACGTATTTTTAATATCTTTAGTTTGTTGTATGAAATCAGCATGCAATATGAAGTTTATTTTTAAAATTGTATGTTGTTGAATACATTCATTTATCAAAAATAAGATATCGATTTTTAGTGAATTTAAAAACGATTCCGGTGTTACAAAATATTGCCCCGATTGAAGTGTTTTACTATTAATTCTGTATGTTAAAATTCGATTACCAAAAGCGGTTTCAACAACTGTTACATTTGTTAATGAATTATGTGATTTTAAAAGATTATTTTTATGTGTATTACTTTTTAAATGGTTGTTTAGATACCTTTTATTAATATAAACATGACATGTATCACATTCCACCTTATTGTTGTCCACGTCATTGGTTTCAATTGATGATGTAGAAGCTCCCTCATCAAATTTTGCTTTCTTGGTAACCTTATTTTCATCTGTAGTGATACCTCGTTTGATACCTCTTCCAACTTGTTGTTGACTGTAACAAAAAAAGAAAATTATTAGATAAATCTTAAAATAAAACATTACTACAATAATATTTCTTATTGAGTTTGTACTTCTAATACTTACATTAACGTTGTTTCAACCATCAAACATTGATTATACAACTCATCATCATACGATGAATCGAACAGTTCACGCTTCTCCATTTCATCACAAACTTTATGCAGCTCCTGATTGAATTCGCTGTTGAATTGTTCTATATTCTCTTCAATGGGTGCGGAAAAGAAAGCACTGGTGCACATTTCACTAAAGTTTTCCATCTTTATAATAAAGAAGAAAGTATGTAGCACAGTAAGTAACAATTAAGTGTTGGTAGAGTAACTGATACTCAATTTAAAAAATGTTCAATATTTATAGTCTAGCATAGGATTAGGAAAGTTTTGTAAAATCTAATGAGTACATAGAAGTAATTTAAGAAAACAGAATCACATTAACTAATGATCATTGTTAAAATAGTAACATTAACTAATGATCATTGTTAAAAAAGTATTTTTCCACTTTTTCACTTTCTGCTATTGTCTTTGTAATATTGTATACGAGGGCGTTTGTGTTGTCATAGATGCTATCCTTATTTTTCTTTACGTAATATTTAATCCTCGTGGTAGCGTGCTTCCAGTGATCACTAGTTGGAATCTTGGATAGTTTCTTCATATCATACATTTCAATTTTTATGAGATGCATCGCTTGGTCTCCGTCATCAGAATTTGTAGAGATGTATGATACGCCATCTCTAGCAGCTCGTGCCACAGTTGACGATAGCAGCTTCTTCCTTTTTATTTTTGGTGCCACTTCAAAAAATTGATCAATTGACTGCAATTTCCTTTTTCCGCCATCGTCTGTGTTATTAACGATGATGTCATCACTCTCTTCTTCGTTTTGAGGAGAGAGTGGCGAGTAGTAACACAGTTTATAGGTATTTTCATCGAAGTTGAATGATTTCTGCAACAACAGAGTTATCGCGTTAATATCAATTTGTTTACACTTAGTCTGACACACACACACACATGTTAAGAGAAATACAAGTAAGTTTATCAATAGAATAATCACTTACCTCCATGATCATTGATGACACAAAACACAACACAAACGTAGTATTGGTAGACGTATACAATCCACTGTGGTCCAACGACCATAGACTGACTGCATGACTGCAACTGTTCGATCATATATAGCACCATTCTTATCTAAAGCAAATTCTTAAATACAATGAAACTGATTGTAACTCTATGAGTCAACAAACTTATCTCACGTTCCTTCGCAAATGGCATCAACCTGCTTTGTGACTCTCACAAAAGAATGCGATTAAATATTAACAAAACGAAACTGATAGTAACTCTATGAGTCAACAAACTTATCTCACGTTCCTTCGCAAATGACATCAACCTGCTTTGTGACTCTCACAAAAGAATGCGATTAAATATTTACAAAACGAAACCGATAGTAACTCTATGAATCATCAAACTTATCTAAAATTGCTTCGCAACAGGTATCAACCTGTCATACTCTATTCTCGGGGACTGGTATTCACTTTCTTAATGAAGGAAATGCAATCTCTCGTGAACAGTATGCCAAAGGCTACTGTCTTTTAGCATTTGATTTAACTCCTGATTTATCAGCTAACTCATCAGCTCATTGGAATCTCATAAAGCATGGTAGTGTAAGATTAGAAGTACGATTTGAATCCTCACTAACACAAACAATTAACTGTATTGTTTATGCTGAGTTTGATAATATTATTGAAATAGATAAAAATAGAAATGTTACTGTAGACTATAGTAGTTAAGGTTATAATGTGTGTTATATTTTAGATTTATGTGTTATGCTTAATGCATTTTGTGTATATGTAACTAAAGGAAACATTATAAAATTAAATAAAACAAATTGTATGCAATTTACTATTTTTTATTTCATTACAAACTTCCTATTTAATCTTATACAAAACACTATAATTGAACATTCCTATGACAACCATTGAATAGATTGGTACTGTAATAATCTGCTAATAACAGTAATATCATGGATACACTAGAATTACAAAAACATATGAAAAAGATTCATCCCAGTCTAGAAAATAATGTTTATGCTGCTAATAGACTGCCTATGTATACCCATGTACCAACGTATATAATATGCAATTTGGATGCGGATGATAAACCGGGTTCACACTGGGTAGCTGTACATATCGATACGAATGGCATCGGTCAATATTTTGATTCATATGGACGAACACCTGAGCGATATCATCTCCAGTTTTTGAAAAGGAATTGTAAGAGATGGGACTGGAATGTTGATAGGATTCAGAATGATTGGACTTCAGTTTGTGGAGAATATTGCTTAATGTATTTGCTGTATAAGTTTCAGGGATATGCAATGCATAGTTTTACGAGCATATTTACAGGGAACACACTGTACAACGATATTTTAGTGGATGAGATGTTTCGCTCCTATTTTATAAGTAGATAAGGCTACAATTCAAATGTTCATCAATAATTATTTTTATATAGCAAAATGGACAAATGGTCGCCAAATACACAAACCAGTAGATAATAAGCAACAACATTTTGGAAATAAAAATGGCAGTAAAATGAATGTGTTTTATTGATGATTCAGAATAGCGAGGTAGCTCGTAACAAAGTTCGATACATCAGATTACCCGGAAAAATAATTGGGTTAGGTTAGGTTAGGTTAGGTTTTGATAAACAACGCCAGAAGCGAATCGCTTTTTAAAAAAGCAACAATTATGATAAAATATAGTACGATAATATATAAATATAGTTATAGGATTTTAGACGTATTTTTTCTTGAATATAATAATACATCGTTTGGTTAGAATAGTGAGGTAGGTCATAACAAAGAAGTTTAATACAAAAGCAGTGATAAGCGAGGTGCACAATGAGTAATAGATAAGAACGCCGGACGGTGTAATTAGCTAATAGGAAAAGGTGAACCATGGGACGCTAATGACCCACCGGATATCAATTAGATAAGAGTTAATCGATCTGCACATCTCCGAAACCGTGCATCCTATCGCTTCGGGAGTGAGTGCTATCGACTCAGCGTGGCCGCTTTAGTGGGAAAAGAGTCCAAACTTTTTTTTTTTTTTTTTTTTTTTTTTTTTTTTTTGGATGGGGTGCCACTGATTTGCGGGTGAAGCTGTGAATGTGCCAGCACCCGTGCGCGTGAACCGGCGAATGTACCTGAATCCGTGTTCCAGAACCGGCGAATCACTACTACTGCTATTTCACCGCTCTGATTTAAAACTGGAATTTTCATAAGGCAGCTACAATACCTACATGCGTTTATTTTCTATATAATGTGGGTGTGTAAAACAACATAAAGTGAAGATAGGAGGATAATCTTCACCCACGCATTAAACAACACACAATGAACGCACGCATTAATATTATAGTTCTTTTATTTTGTGTATAATTAAAGAGTCGGAGTGAACTTTGAACTCAGTATCAGATTATTACAAAATGAATTGAGTAAAATAGTGTATAACTTTATAAAATCGGCATATTTTCAAAAATATTAAATACCCTTATACCTACAAGCTTAATATTTTTCTTTAGATAAGAAACTGAATACGTGTAAATAGTGTCTTGTTATTTAGATTTCTATGGTGTAAACACACTATTTTAATTACTTAAAGCGTACTCAGGTAAAATCAAACGCGAGAAAATATAGAAAGAAAATAGTCCAGCTTGGTTCGCCGTGGTTTAGTTGATGGCGTTTTCACACCAATGTAAAAGATGCCTTAAATCGTTGGACTAAGACTTAAGTTTGCAGCGGTTCATTTTAGTGGGATTATTCGCATTATGTTAGTGGATTTACATAATTACTTTTCTCTACAGCTTACTTTGTGAACATTAAGTTTGGACTTCAACTTTATAAGTATGCTATAATAAATTGGCTAGCGTTTTATCTTATTACCTTAATTATATAATAACATTTTATATACACACTAGCTGCGCCGCGCGGTTTCCGCTCCTGTTGGTCTTAGCATGATGATATATAGCCTATATTACTCGTGGATAATGTAGCTTTCGAATGGTGAAAGAATTTTTAAAATCGGTCCAGTAGTTTATGAGCCTATTCATTACAATCAAACAAACAAAGTTTTCCTCTTTATAATATTATTAGTGTAGATATCATGTGTTATTGATGTTTGTGTGACATAATTTTTTATGAAATTTTCTAATATTTTTCTGTAACTTTAAGGAAAAAACACCACACACGAAAACCTGATTATTTAGGTTGATACGCAATGTACTTTAAATTTATGTTGTCGGTAAAAATACTTTTAAAGATATAAGTTGTATGTTACATCTAAGACTGCCTCGATATAAAGTTTTCGAAATATTCTAACAAATAGTGCAAGGAAATTTGTAATAAATAGGTATCTATTATTTAGGATTCTATTATACAAATAACTTTAGTTAGTTCATTTAAAATGCATTACTTTTCTATTCCAAAAACATATTAAACTTTCTGGCTCAAAGCCAAATCCTGGGAACACTGTGAAATTTAAGGAATTCGTGAGCTATTTTAATGTTAATTTATATTTTTAGACGGTAATTATTCGTCTATAAATTTAAATCCCTAAAATGAATGTTATGTAACGTAATAAATATGAGTTACTTCTTTTAGCCATATTGTATAAGGTTAATAAATAAATAAAAACATTATAAATTATGTCACAGTATTCTAATGGAAAATCTTGTCGACACAGATAAAGAAACTCTAATTACGTTTTCATTTCGTCTATCCACTACCTACGTATTTAACATTATAATATTGTTTTCGTAAACTAATGAAAAATATTATTTTAATACTAATCAAATCGCGAGCAAAAATATTTTGAGAAACTCTCAAGGCGATAAAATTGAAATAAAACCAATTAAATAATGTCGAAATACTATTTGTTAAACACAAGTCCAACATTTTCACGCGTCGAGTAGGTACAAATACTTTTGGCCCTTGTTATATATAAACTTTTCCGTAAAGGCCTGCGCAGACTCGGACGGCGCGGCGTGGCAAGGGATTTAATTTTTTATTAATGGACTCGATTTTATTAACATATGACATAGTATGAACATAAAACAAAGTCGCTTTCCGTCGTCTGTATATCTAAATGCTTAAATCTTTGAAATTACTCAACAGATACAGTAGTTCTTGAAGAAGGTTTTAGTAGGTATATTATAATTTGTTAAGTTAGACAAAGCGGGCGAAGAAGCGGGTGGAAAGCTTGTATAAATTAAGCGGCTAGGGTGCACACGGCAAAATGCTATTCCGTCCCGGTCTGCGAAAGCCTTTAGCATTCGAAAGTAACCAGATTTAGCTCAAATATGTTCCGACCTAAATTCCCATGCAACCCACGTTAAGACGGAAAAAAACGCTTCTTATCACATTACGGGACAAAAGCAATGCAAGGGGACATAATACGTTTTTCAATTGTTACTTTAAAAATATCGAGCTGTTACTTTAGTGAATTTAAACTTGTAATGTGATAGATATTATAGCGCCTTTTGTGTTGAATTGAATTTAATTTGGAGCTACGAAATTAGTGACAAATCGAGCTCAATATTTGTGTGGGACCATATTTTAAATATTATAGTAGGGGAGCCCAGGATGCTAAATGTAGATTACTCGAGCGTCACGGGAACCTATTAGAATTGGTAGATTAGACCATAGCGAGAAAAAAAGGTCCTATAATGTTTTCACTTTTAGCGGTGGGGAAGGGTTTTTTGATTTTTTTTAATTTAAAAAAGAAAAAAATTGGCTTGGAAATACTCAAGCGCGTTAGATATTGATATTTTGCATGCTCCAGGACGTCACTGAAAAAAAGTATACGTTAATCTGACGATTTAAGTGGCGATTTAATCGCTATGAAGAAAGGGTAAAAAATTAAAGTAATATTATTCGAGCGCGTCAGATTAATATATGGGGGGGGTTAATTACAATATAAGAAGTCCCCATTTCGCTAATCTGACGATTCGAGCTCAACCTTAGGGAATTATGGATTATTCAAATTTTCCAGCGGGGCCCCTGAGCGCACCCACCAACCATAACTGCTCATATTGACTAGAGGTACTAATGAATAGCTAAGGTACCGTCCCTTATAGTAATCTGACGCGCTCGAGTAAATCCCAAAATCCCCTCTTGGGCTCCCCTACTATTAATAGTTATAATCTGAGTTGTCCATATTGAATATGAGGTAAATAGATTACAGTTATTTTTCTAACAATTATGTACCTATGTTAAATATCTGCTCTTATTATGTTTCACTTCCATTCCAACATCTCATGTGTTTTACTTAAACGTCACAACCAGATAATTAATGGTTATTTAATCTGAGTAGGTACATTATAATGTACCTACTCAGATTAAATAACCATTAATGTGTTTGATACCATTAGGTATACCTAATGGTATCAAAATACAATAACAAGATGATTTTCATAGCATTGCATGTTTATTATTTTGTTTTATACACTTAGTTGGAGTGCTGTCGGTAGAACTTAGTCAGAAATGGTCAGATGGTCAAAGCAACTAGTAAACAATTCTCTAGTTTGTAGAAGTACTTCTTTTTAATGTGTTTCCAAATACATTATTTCTTATTAAGCGTTTCATAGAGACATCAATTCTGTATTTATATAATATTGTGTTTTATCTCATAACATTTGATCAAAATTGAACAATTATTACCTAATAATTAATTAAATACATAGAATAGGAATCTATTCAATAATTCGCACATGATATCTTCCAGTAATAGATTGTTAAACTAAGATAATGAGATATTTCCCGCAGAATTGGAGCGTCTACGAAGCATCCTCCCAGGATTTCTGAACTTGGCTCACGACACGCCTCGTGGGGGTAAAACCAAATGAATTCTTAATTTCATTGCAATTGATTCTATGTCAATTCACTCGTGAAGAAATTGAAGAACGATAAAAGCACTTTCAACGATAAGTTTAAGAATATTGGACGAAGTTTTCAAATGTAGGGTTTGAACATTTTTATTGGGTGTACCTAAATGGCACTTTTGTGCTATTGGGAATCGGGTCGGAAAGATAAAGGAAAAATTGCTGGCGTATATTTATATTTAAGATCATTTAATGGATTCTTGCTTCTATTGATAGAGATAGCTTTTAGAGGGCTTAATTTCTCTTTTCATAACATTTATTCACCTGGAGGCACTTGGAGCGAAAACTTTGAACGTAAAGTTTTCTTACTATTATTGCTTTTTGTTTCTTTTGCATTTATTTTGCATCTTGGAGTTATTCAGATGCCGATTGCTTTTACTCATCTACACTCAATGAATTGTAATGTTATTTGAGTTTAGCTAAATTGTAATAAACATTCATTTAACTTATTCCTTGTTTAAGTTAAAACTTATTAAATTGTAAGTATGCGTTGTTAATTTTTGGCGCCAAATTGTGTTTCAAATATTTTACAAACCTTAGAGTGCTGTATCAAAATTTAAAAAACTTACTATGAAAACCATATTATTTTTTCATTTTTCCACGCAACCGGGGTTGTTTCCGAAACAATGTTTTCTTTCAACATGTTCGACTGGCTATGTGGTCGCAAATACGATTATTGTCACAGATTGCAAGGAACAGTGCGAACATGAATTTGATACCGGTGCAAAATTCCGTTATTGTGAACTGTGTTGTTTTAGTGGAGATATTGAATTTGTATGTGAATTGTAGAAAAAGTACGCCCTGTACAATGATACATTTGAGAACACATATTGAAGGCTATGTGTATTTCTAGAAACATCGATACGCGATGCATTATTACGTCATATGAGATAGTCCATTGAAATGTTACATTTTTTAGGCCTAACCTTGCGTTTTTTAGAGGACGCAATTTTGTTTTTTTGATATGTAGGGGGGGTCAGTGTGAAGCTAAAACCAAATTTGTGGGGTCGCCACCCTTGTCCCACGGCCGCCATCTTGAAAATAGCGGTTGAAATGGTTTTTACAATATATCTCTTAAACTATTTATCTGATAAAAAAATATAGTTAACATTATTTGCTGCAAATTAAATTCTCTACAACTTTGGTTCAGTGATTTTTCGTCGTAGAACTATAAATAAAAAAGTTAAAAGCGAAAATGTTCAGAAATTAGAGCTATTTATATTTTTCAATAAAACTTTTTTTTATCATTTTACGAAGAAATGATATCAGACCATTTTTGTAGATTGTTTTTCGAGGATCAACTTTTACGTACAACATTTTTTCATTACGTCAATAACTAAGGTTTTACAGCGCTCTGAAGTGAGTACTCTTTTTCAGTACTCTTAACTATACATATGTTGGCTATTGGCTCTTTTCCCATACTCCAGAATAATAGAAGCACACTGCAGAACATTTCAGCCCTGCTTGTCGACGTAAAAAAAACGCGCTTCCAGACTCTTCCTCCTGGGTGGTGGAGAAAAGATTCAATAATTCATTATTAATAATATTGCAAAATTAATTATTAAAAATATTATAATAACAAAAAAAAAAAACAATTACTGATGACAAATTATTATTAGTACACACATATTATAAGTATTCTGTATAGTTCAGAGTACTGAAAATTAGCACTCACTTCGGAGCGCTGTAAAACCTTAGCTATTTACTTAATGAAAAAATGTTGTATATAAAAGTTGTTCCTCGAAAAACAATCTACAAAAATGGTCTGATATCATTTCTTCGTAAAATTATTAAAAAAAGGTTTATTGAAAAATATAAATAACTCTAATTTCTGAACATTTTCGCCTTTAACTTTTTTATTTATAATTCTACGACAAAAAGTTGCAGGACCAAAGTTGTAGAGAATTTAATTTGCAACAAATAATGTTAACAAATTTTTTTTATCAAATAAATAGTTTAAGAGATATATCGTAAAAACCATATCAACCGCTATTTTCAAGATGGCGGCCGTGGGACAAAGGTGGCGACCCCACAAACTTGGTGATAGCTTCACACTGACTCCCCCTACACATCAAAAAAATAAAATTGCGTCCTCTAAAAAATGCAACCCCAAATGTAACTTTTCAATGAACTAAGATTTCTTCTCCGTTTAAAAGATTTTCTAGTGAAATTAATGAACTAAGATATTGTTTATCGCCGGATATTTCCTCACGCTGGTTTTCACAGCACTGGTGTGGAAATATAATTTTTAGCTTAAATGGCCTTTTCACATGCTTTATAAATTACAAAATGGAAAATCGAAAAGAAGCTATTATTAATGATAGGAAAAATCTACCACAATCACTCACACCTTGATGATTAAATATAAAACGCTCGAAATCAAACAAGGTATTAGGAACTCACTTATGTTTTTAAATTAGCTTAATTATTAGTCTTATTTTCCATAAAGCTTTTGTTTAAAATTAAGTGCACTTAGCACAGTGCAAGTGTCTTTGAGTAAGAAACGCTAAAAGGTAATTGTTGTGAATCCTTGAATATACAATGTTTTGGCTAAATGCTTAGTCGCGTAATTTATATTTCGTGCTGTTGCATTTTAATTATTAAGGAGAAGAGAATGTAGATTTTATTTTACTAGTTCATTTCATTTTTATCATTTAAATATTAATAATAACAGCGTAAGTGACTGCGTTTTAATTCTATAATAATCGTGAAAAAAAAACGAGAAAACTTTGCTTATATTTTATTTTGAAATGAATTCATTTTCATCAAACAAATTTATATGATTACACCGTAAATTTGTTAGAGTGCTCTAAATCTATAATACTCACAGAAACAAGAGAAATATATTTTCATATTTTTTAACTATTAAAACGATATAACTATCAAGAAACCACAACAATCAACGTTCAATCTAGCAACGTTAAATAAGCATTCACTATTTTCTCCGTGCCAACACAGTCTATTAAAAACATCAACCACAACGCTATAGCTTTCCTAAGACTGTACTTCAAGTGAATTATTGTCCAAGCATTGGCATGGCGCCAGTAGGAATTACCCTAAGACACTATTTTCCTACCCAAAAGCCAACAATCAATTTAATACTTGAGTATTCGTGTCACCAACTTCAATAAGATCAGCGCTAACCAAATGATCACCACTGCTGTTTTATTCAGATCTATTTGACGCCAACTTTATAAAGAAAAAGGTCACACCCAATCAAATTTAAGAATACAAGAAGTATTCATGTAGATTGTATGTAAACTATGTTTAGTTATGATTGAACCTTTGCGGAAGCTTACATGGAATACTGATTTACTTGGATTTATGTTACAATTGTTTTCAATTTAACTTCTGAACAATGAATAATCACTGTTCGAGAGATGCGAAGGGTTAACTAGTTGTTTTATGCTTAATATTAAAAGCTGAAATGATCGAATGACGCAACGTCTGAGAAGTTTGAAGTTTTGTCGTTAATGGTCTATCATTTATTAACGAAGTGATTTTATGCTTTTTTGTGAAAAAATAGATTAATTAGCGTAATTGCAATATAAGTTTTATTTAGTATCTATGTAGGTAAGACAATATAAAAAGGTACTATTTAATTGGTTAGCCGAAAAATTTTAAAAGTTTAAGCGGATCTCTGAAAATATTTAAAATAAATCATAAATTCTGTTTTACTGCAAAAAATATTAAGACACTAATCTTTACATCGGATTTAAAATTCAGATTTAATCTATCTATTCCAGTGGTTCTCAAACTTTTTTGGTGACGGAACCCTTTTCGGAAGCAAACTACTTGATGGAACCCTACAATAAAACAATAGTTTTTAAAAGTGTATTCTTTATTAACAAGCATAATAAAAGTACAATGTAACAGTTAGGTACTAATTATTACTTACTTTACCACATAGCAAATACAATAATAGAATATATTCTATTAAAAAAGAAAAAATGTAACTAATGGGAGGTATGAAACTGTTTTTTATTTTTCATCAATTGGTTGATATCAGGTTTGATAGAAGACAGTTGAAGTCTCATAATATCATGTTCGGCGTCCAGTCTATTCCGATATTTTGTTTTCGTGGCTACATAGGTTGAGAATCCTGTTTCGCACAAATATGTTGTTGGGAACGGGAGAAGAATATTCAGAGCCATTTTGCCAAGCATTGGATATTCATCACGGATTTTGCACCAAAAATCGTTGAGAGGCGTCGTTTTGAACAGTGACTCCATACTTGTGTCTGATGACATTTCTAAAAGAGATTCATATATTATCTCGTTTGACATGCTTTCGGGCTTTTGCAAGTTGGGTAAAAAAGGATTATGAATCCATGAATTCAGTTTCATTTTTGTATTCTGTTCTTCGGGAAAATACTTTTCAAAAGATGCGCGCATCTAACTGAGATATTGGACCAATTCTTCAAACACATCAACTTGAAACATTTCTGAGTCATTATCGCTAACAAACTCACTGAGTGACGTAAAGCTTTCTATTTCTTTCTTACCAACGCAAATAATCCAAAAATCTAATTTTCTTTTGAAGGCAGTTATTTTGTTATAGGCCTGAAACACTGTTGTCTGTTTACCTTGCAATGATAAATTCAATTCGTTCAGTTTTTGAAAGATATCCGCAATAAAAGACAATCGGAACAACCAAGTTTTATCATACAAACGGTCCTTCAAATTAAAAGAAGTATCTGCTGTAAAAAACATTTGTATCTCGGCTCTAAGTTCAAATAGCCTTGTTAAAGTTTTACCCCGAGACAGCCATCGCACTTCTGTATGGAGCAGCACTGTTTTATGTTTGCTGCCATAATCTTCACACAATAATGAAAACAATCGTTATTGTAGTGGTCGTGATTTGATAAAATTAATTATTTTGACCGCTTCATCCATAACTAATTTTAGATTTGATGGTATTTGCTTCATCGCAAGTGCTTGTCTATGCAGAATACAATGGCTGGAACTACAATTAGGCGCTTTATTTTTTATTCGTGACACTGCTCCTGCTGTTTTACCTGTCATCGCCTTGGCCCCATCTGTGCAAATGTCAATGCAATTGTCCCAACTGAGATTATTTTCTTCAAAAAATATATTTATTTTATTAAAAATTTCTTCCCCGGTAGTGTTTGTGAGCAGCGGTGAACACATAAGCATGTCTTCTTCAAAAGAACTTTCATATGGATATCTCACGATAACCAGCAAGATAGCCAAACCAGCGACATCAGTCGACTCGTCCATTAGCAAGGCGAATCGTGTTTTTTGTAGACGTATAACTAGTTCTTGTTTGACGTAGCTTGCCAGATCATGGATTCGCCGTGAAACAGTATCGTTTGATAGCGTCACAGTAGAAAGATGCTTTGCAGATTTTTCATCGAGCATACATTTTGTTATGTCTAATACACATGGCTTTATTAAATTCTCAGCGATAGTGTGCGCTTCACCTGCTTGTGCAATGCGATAGCTAACTAAATATGATGCCTACGTGGCCTTTTCGTTGATAGTTTGTGTTACATGCATCCACATGCATCATATTTTTTGACTGTCCAATAACTGATCTTTTTTACGAACAAAAAATTCTTTATTCTTGTCTTTAGACTCGGGATGTACAGTTTCTAAATGTCGGTGCAATTTGGCAGGTGCCATGGAACTATTAGGAAGCAGTTTACTACATAGCATGCAAAGAGTTGAGCCGTTAGAATCAACAAATCCGAAACTGATATATGATTCATCATACTTCCTTTTTTTCGTCTTTGAAACCGTCGAGCTTGACGTCGTGGCATTATCGTTTGGATCGGTGATTGCTATATTCTCCGCGCGTACTGCTTTTGAACATTCAGCGTCATTAGAAGATGTTGTTGCAACACGTTTAACACCTTTAAGCTAACGTTCCATTCTTCTTTATTTATAATGTTACACGTTAGGATGGTGGGGTCTAAATAATGCACAATGAGATATTGTACCAGCCATTCTAGGTAACACATGTTTCTACAAATACAAATAAATAAATACCTAAATAAATATACCTACGCGCGGCCGCGGAGTCAAAACGTTCGACCAGAGACTAGAGAGAGGTGTTTTAATTTTTTTTCTAAATTCTTGTGGAACCCCTACAGAGGTATCGCGGAACCCTAGGGTTCCGCGGAACACACTTAGAGTATAGCTGAATTCTATTCTATCTTTTAAAACTCTAACCGAAGTTTCACACGTGGTCTGATTTGAAACATAGGCTCTAACTGGGACAGGGACATTTTCACTTATTAGACGAAATAGAGTGAAGGAGATAGTTGCAATGTACGTATGTTGCGATTTAACATGTGACTTCTTGTTCTATTTGAAAACTATTGTATCGAAAGCTACATTTTTATCGAGTAACACACAACACACAACATATTACAATAGCAATATGAAGTAGGTGTTTTACCGTGTTAACCCGGCCCAAGCCAAGTCATGCGGCTGGTAAATATGTAAAATTATAAGTGGCAGTACTAGTTAATATTATGTTAACAATATTTTATATTAAATATCTTATTATAATAAGGAAATTCTTAATAAACCAGTATGTTAATCTAAAAAATCGTGCACTGCGAGTGTTGAAAATTAGTACAAGAGGTAATTTGAAAATTCTACGGATTGTTTGTTTCAAAAAGATCGCATGTTAAGCCTTTACAAAGCTTAGTATTTCATGCAGAATTCCATTGTGCAAGTCGGAATTGTTTTGTACAGGAGATGAATTAAAACTCAAATTCCTTTAAACACATTAAGACCCTTAAAGTCTATAAATTGCTGCTTAGCACACATAATATTTTGTACAAACCATGCCTTTTTTGTAATGCTGTTATTTTTGTCATAATTTAGTTTGTGCAATAAAATGTAAAAAATAAATAAATAAGACCTATATGATCAACTATTATTTATTTAAATAAGTCGTCTTGCTGTTAAAATTCGATCTGGCTTTATAAAAAAACGTAGAGAAAATCTAATCAATAACTGTATTATTGTAAAAATTACACAGTAAAAAATATCAATTCCTTATTTACATTGAATACCTTTACCATTATATTGTATTTAAATAAATCCAACAAAACTACAAAACAAAAATAACAGAACAAACTAACTTTTTGCATTCGTATCCATCAGATAAATTCTGCGATATTAATCAAATGAATTAAAAATATTGCAGCGAATTGCTTACTAAAATAAATTGTTAGTTTTGAACGCAGTTGTATATCGAAACAACAAATGGGTTTTAACGTATAAATAAAGGTAACAATTTATACCTCGATCTGATAAAATCGGACGAACATGTCAACCCTTATCTTGCTGAGATTTTAATTGCTAATTATTTGTGGTTTTTGTTACCTATTTATAGATTTGAGATTATTTCCTGTGATTTATAAGAAGGGTATAGGACATAGGTAGCTTGTGCTTTTTACCAGATTTTATAAACGTATACATTTAGTAATTTAAATTGATTCTGCATTTACTATTTATTTGAATTTCTTAATTTTAATCGACTCGAGTTTGTTAAGAGATTATAAAACTAATAATTAAAATGTTAAAAATGAAATAATATTCGGAACGATGCGAAGAAAAAGGACATTGCTATTTTCTATAAAGGTGGTAGTAATATGAAGTTTATAATATACAATAATTATATCTACTGATATCAGTGGGTGGAATACATATAAAGTTTTTTCAGGAAAATCAATCTGCATACTCAATTTTTACCGAATCAGTTCTATGCTTTATGCGTGAAAGATAAAACTCTACATATTTCCTTTCAATAGATTTTTACATTTTATGATATTATTCGAAACGGCATATATTATCGTGGTATAATATAAACAATCTATTTTGTTACTTTCAAAATTTACGCACCTTTACAAAACAAATTAGCGTGATTATAATAACGCTTATTATAACTGAACTAAGCAATATAAAGAAGGCTATAAAATGTTAACTGTACGTTTAATCTGACCCAACAGAGTATCATAATTATCCCTCCAGACCAACATAAAATGGGCCTGTTCTCCGAGGC
This sequence comes from Colias behrii, assembly GCA_029959065.1. Lineage (NCBI taxonomy): Eukaryota > Metazoa > Arthropoda > Insecta > Lepidoptera > Pieridae > Colias > Colias behrii. The sequence continues at coordinate 4,656,250 of JARWMC010000017.1, forward strand.
GGGCAATAAACTCTTTTTATGGCTTATACGATGTCACTTCTACTTTTCCATTAGCACTTGCAAAGTAAGTGGGGATAACGATGTCCTTAGCGGGATAATTAAGTGTTTGTAGAGATATTGAATTTTATGTTCTTACCCAATGTAAGTCAAAATCCGAAATGTTATGAGATTTTAACAAATTGGATTAGAATTGGAGAAAGGATAGAAAAAGTAGAAGATTAGAAAAGGGATTTATAGGAGGACCAGGAGTTGATAGAAAAGACAAACCTGGATCAAAGGTTGTAGTTTAGATGTTGTTTATAGATATACAAAGTAAAGCAACGGTATGTCACTTATATATGAAGGTCTTTTTAAGATACGGACAATGTTATTTATATTAATTTGCTCTTTGGTAAATGTAAGTAAGTAATGTAAGATATTTATGAATGAATGAATGAATGAATGAAAAATTCTTTATTGCACACAAAAATACAGGATTACAAAATAATAGCGATACAAGTTAAAATATGTACAGAGGGCGGTCTTATCGCTGTAAGCGATTTCTGCCAGACATCCCGCAAAACCATAAGGATTACTGCACCATCACCATTAAATATGGTGATGGTGCATTACATTTAGGTATAATTATCATATTATTACAGACGTCCTTCGTGCCGGCTTTTCTCATGTTAATCCGATAACAATGAAATGAAAGTAAAAACTATAGCCAATACCTTCTAGGCTTAATGTGACTGTCTGTCGGTTAAATAATTGTTTAACTTGCTTAGGTAGTAGATAACAAACAAACGAACAATATCTTTCCTCTTCCTATTAGCGGCACACATCATTATTTCCCTTCATCCCATTCCCCACTATATAAAATATCCCCACTATACTGACAGTCATGAAAAATGCCAGCGTCGTTAAAATAATATTAGCGAAACGCGTAAAGGGCGTAATGTGCCGAAATGTCCTCAAGATAAGGCCGTCGATATCAGAGCCAGGTCGAATAGATTGATGACCAGATAGTATCTGGATCAATCTAGACGAAAATGACTTCAGGATCGTCATCTTATAATTGCTATAGGACTTTGTCACTTATACTTGAGCGATTATGAAGTTTTTGAAGGGAACTTCTTAAGGCGCGTTGAAAGTAAAATTTCATTGTCGCATCATGACAAATGACAATACCGTCACGTCAAGGAGAAGGGCGACGATTTTGGAACTTTGAATCTTGCCAAAGAAGTTTCACATCTGACACGTGTGCTCGGCAAACAGGCTGTTTTTTAATGATGATTAATAGAATTGTTGTAATGCAAAATCCAACATACTAAATATACAATGTGTTGTTTACAGTTTAAAACATTGAGTATGAGTTTAAATTTTTTAATGCACTCATAATTATTATGTGATGTATTTTGACCTAGATGTTTGCATGATTATAATTATATGACCTCAATCATGGTTCAGTCAATTCAGTTACTAAGCTTTAAACATTATAATAGCATTATATTTTCATGTATAAAATCAATATACATTTGATTGTAGTTGTGTTCTGAAAGGCGAAGTTACATTTTCCAATATAGTATGCACCTAATTTCCAAGAGGCGATTTTTCCACAATAAAGCAAGGAAAGGACCAATACGTGTCTGAATCATTTACATTTACAATAGCAGCTACATTTGTGAAGCCAGCGGTGCGGAGGGATGCAGAATGGCTTTAGGAAATAGGGTAAGGCTGTTCTTATTTGTCAACGTATACCACGATACATAGACTGTTTACTGAGAGACGTTGGAGCGTGGTAAATCTGTAATCTGTATCTTGTATTACATATTTTTAAAGTCGTAATTGGTTTACGTGACTATATACTTGTGGTGCAATAGATATACACAAATTGACGGTATATGATCGCCTTCACAAAGGGCTTATTCTTTTACACAAGACTTGCCAATTAGAGTTTGTAGTACACAACCGAACCTTGAAGATTGAATACTGCTTTTATTATGAACTTAATTTCGTAAGGATCGATTGATGTTTGTCGCTCCTACATAAATAGGTCATCAAAATATTGACACTAAATAAGAGTACTGTCTGGGTCAGTTTGAAGTATTTTTCTTTATCTAAGTACCACGCAAAACACACCGCCATGTAAAGCCGCCTCTTATATGTATTATACTAGCTGCCACGGCAGACGTTGTGCCCTATTGCCCCCTTGTTTCTCTCCATAAGAAACTTCCTGCTACCTAAATTAAAAACGTTTAAAAATACCGACTATATAGCTTAACAGCAACGTTTTAAAAAACAAAAACACTACGGTCTCACGCCGGTATGAACCTGTTTACACCGGGGAAGTGTCATTTGTACTTACCGGTAGGACTTTAATAGCGTTGCCTCACTAGAAGACAAAGGCGACTCTTGCTTTTATATTTTTGAAATGGAAATTTAAAATATTCTTTGTTTTTTCGTATTTTTTTTCTACGATATCGGGATTTGAATATCTATTTCTATCCAAATCCCAATCTAACAAAAATATGGGCATTGAAATTTATAAAAAACTAAGACAAAACTGTTCAATTTTATAACAAACTAGGGAAATAAAAATAACATGAACAAGTGTCTCATCTTATTTCTTATTATAGAACTACACTTCCTCAAATATGTATCTATTTTTTGAATTAGTTACGCCTTCTTAGAACGCACGTGTAAAGCTGTCCTGATTTTTATTTTTTTTCCTATGATAGATATTGCAAAAACAGAGATAATTTAAGAACTACTTGAAACTTGATTATGTAAGTACTATTTAGGATCGAAAGTACATTTATAATAGACGTACTTGTATGTAAAGAAGTGTATTTTATCTAAGTATACCTCTGGAACCTTCGCAGAGACTAATTTCTTAAAAATATTTGCACAGTCCGCTGCAACATGATTCCCGAAATATGCTTTCAACATGTCAAAAATCGTATCGTATTTTCAATTATGCTGAAACGTTCCTTTCATGGACGACTCGATCCATCTTCAGCGTAAACATTGGCTAAGGTCCAGGAGGAAACTAAATAAAACGGCCTCTTTCGGCTTGATACAATTACTTACTATAATCGTTTATGTTTATTTTGGGAGGAACTTTTTGTAATAGGAGCTTGAGTGAGCTTCGTGGGTAGGTTTTGTTCATCATCAGCATCTTTGGTCAAATTATTATTATTATAAAAAGAGCATGTATGCCGAGCACACGTGTGAGAAGTGAAACTTCTTTGGCAAGATTCAATGATACCAAAATCGTCGCCTTACTCCATGACGTGTCGGTATTTTACTCTCAAGTCGCCTTCGCTTTAACAAAAATAATTTAATTTGAAATATTATACTCATATTTAGAGGAAACCAATATTTATAAACATTTTTATTCTGAAATAAAATATAATTTAACACAGCCATTGCTTTGAAATTTGTCTATAGCTATTTATTGAACAAAGAATTAAAAATTGTTATTATACAAATATAAATAGGCATGTTTATTTTCATAAACCGTTAATTAGTATAAAGTTACTTTGTTCATTTTATGTTTGTTATGACTGAACATAAACATTTTAAGTTCCATTTTCCTCGTTTAAAAGTAGCTAATGTTTACAAATAAACATAATCTCTTTTCGATTAGAGCACGCTTCTGCACGAATTGGGCCAGCTCACACCAGTGTTCCACCACACTCCCACAGAAAATCGGGTTGAAATAATAGCATGCGAATGCAATTGTTTCGTTCGTGAATGGTAGAGCCAGAGGTCTGTATCCTTTTGCTTCCCAGTCCTTTCCTTTATTCCCATCGTCAATTAATTATTTTTCTCATTCTTTTAAGTAGCGTAGGCAAACGACCTTTTGCCTCCGCAAATGTTCATAGTAGTAGCGCTTACCATCTACAATCTACCATCATCCACCTATGTTGACTTTGACATAAAAAATCCTAATAGGTACCGTTTTAAATAAAAATTAATCATGACGTATTAGTTTACAGTACTCCAAAATTAATAATGCGCATGCAGATCTTTGCTAATTATCGTATTTCCAGAAACACCCGAATCACCCCGAATCATTGAATCGTAAGTGCCCTAAACAATGCACTTGCATCTTGCACCTTGTTCGAAAGAAATAGGAGTCAATTCAGAGTCATACACAATCGAAAACAATTCGTGCGATAGGTGACGGTAGCCTGTCAGTCAAAAAATTCAAAAATCCGTCAGTCGTCTTTATATATTGGTGGTGACCGCACGTATTATCTCTGCATGGAATTATATAGAGCTGCTGTTACATACCCTTCTTAGTTTTGTTTCAAAGTTGAATTTTCCGGTAAAATGATTATTTACACAGGTAGCAGATAGCAGTGGGGAAAGTGAAAATTAATAAGAGCATAATGAAAGTTCTGATCATTCTACGATATCAGAAATAGAGATAATCCCAGATTCTGTAAATCCTTTGGACTGAGATTTTAATGATTAGATTTCACAATTTAAATGTAAACCAGTGTTTGAAAATCATTTTTTTAAATATAAACTTTGTCTTATTTTAACCTTCCATACATCCATCATTACGCCAGCTTCAGTAAGACACTTTAATAGTAATTCTAAGTATAGAATTTTCCAAGTAAATCAAATACAACAAATATATATTCGCAATCGTGTGGCTTATCCTCGCTATTAACTTACATTTAATTATCGAAACAAATTTCTTTACTTATCTCTTTTACCATAAAATCACAATAAAACTCATAATTCTAATAAACTATGCATGAAGAAAATACATTTAACCACTCTATATACATATCGTCTTCGGAGGCTCGGGGAATATGACAGTTGCCGAACAGTCACGAATTTTTCTATGCGCATTATCAGTTTGGGAGTACTGTATATTAATGATTTATTACCAGAACATTTCAACAGTAATCGGAACAATTAATAAAGTATTGGGCGTTCGTAAAATCCAATTTGCAATAAGTACAAATTCGCAAAATTTTGAACTTTAATAAAGTGATATCTAGGAATGTACAAATTTTTCAAACCTGTTAATCATGTTCTTGTATTCTTTATTTAACACATTTTTTTTCTTACAATAACTATAAAATGGATTTAGCTAAATATTGATTTGCGCATAAACAATCAGATCTGTAATAACATAAAGGTTTTTTTTTCGTTTTTCAATTACGCAAATTCTGACAGATTGAAGAAGCATTTTCTTGTTTACATATTTATTCTAAGCGCGGCTAAACAACCGTTAAATAAGGAAATATACCACTCATTATGTTACGCAAGAAAAATGTTTGTTACTAACGCCTAAATTAAATAAATGGTCAACTGCATCGCACGTACATTTTGATAAAAGCGTGTAATAAGTAAAACAGGATGTAAGCAAGCTCCAGTTTGATGGGTGTAATCCTTTATCAGTCTTCGCAAGCGTAGTCTGTGTATATTTGCAACAATACTAACATTTTCCCTATGTATTAGGACATAGTATTTCCTAGTAGTATTATAAAGGCAAGTTTGTGAAGGAAGGATGTTTGTTATTTTTCGTAAAAACAGTCAATAGGATTTGCGTGTAGCATATTAAAATGCAGAATAAAATGTAACTTTGAAAATGACTTAATTTAAATGTTTATGAAGGATTTTTTAATGTGTAGATTCAGAACTTTAGTTTAGTTCTGAGTATAACTAAATGTTTCATTATATTACGTAGGTATAAAATCGAATGAGACCTAAGATTGAGACATTGTGACATTGCAAATATTTTGGATTATTTTTCCGACCCAAATATCGACCAATAGAATTGCACCATTCGACGTCACGTGGTATTATACTGATAATTTTTTGAAAATTTTCTCTGGTCGTTGACGTCAAACTGACAGGTTCAATTCAATTGTGAAATTATTGGCCGACATTTGGGACGGAAAAATAATCTCCCGAATACCACACGAGCTTCAAAATTATCTGGCATTTCCCTCAAGGTTCCCTGCAAACAAATAAAGTCGTCAAGTTTTTCAGGAAAAATCACTCGCGCTTCGCGCTCGTGATTTTTTAACCTTGACTAAAAACTTGACTCCTTCATTTGTTTGCAACGAACCTATCGGAAAATACCCGATAATTTTGAAGCTCTTGTGGTATTATAAGTGAAAATTTACTACCTAATGAAATTTTAATATTGAATTCATTATGCACACTAAATATTTCTTAATTTTCTTCTTTTCAAATTGTGGTTTTTATTTCATTAAAGAGTATTTTCTATTATTTATAAATGTTTCAATTGAAAGAGACTCATATTGATAAACGTGTTTGGTTTCTCAAAATTCTTATATAACTTCCAGACTATTTCGGTTCAAAAGTCGACGACGTTCAAACTTTGTTCCATTTGAATAACAAGGAAAACCTTTTTTCTTCAATGTCTTTTTAGCTTTTTCCTGTTTTCCGTTGAAAAGGCCGATTTTCTTTTCGTTCTATGTGAAATATCTTTTATTGTTTTAATTGAAATTATTTAGGCAATGCGATCTTTGACGTCGTTAAAGGATGTTTTTGTTTAATTATTTTTGTTATTTATACGGATTTTCGAATAAAAAATATTGTTATCTGCAGGGATTTTGAGTGTTAAAAATTCTGTATAATAACGCTTGTATGCCAATAATCTTGCTCTTCCAATAGGTATTACGTCGAAAATAAAAGCAGAGATCGTATTTCACCGTGTTATTACTACAAGAGGAATCGATACGGAATTTATCAGAATTACGTTGCTGTTTTTGTGTTCCATAAAGCGTACAATTCGTAATAACCGTATTGAATAACGAGTGGAAATTGGAATAAAAATTATACTTTCAGAACGTTTTAAGAATATCCACAATGCGATACGCTATAGCTCTGTGAACATTATTTTATTACCGTTTTATCATAAAGATTTGTTATTATGCTTGAATAAATTGAAACAAATATATAAAAACATTCTCTATGTTATGGAAACAGATAACATTAATTATAATGTTGAGTTTCAGTTTTCATGCGAGGCACACAGAAGCATTTTATATTTTAATTTTATTTTTAATAGTCTATAATTGTAATTGCAGTGTTAACTGTTAAAATCAGTTTCTATTTAATTCATTCTTCTCTTTTGATCGTGCGTTAACTCTTGTATATGAAACGGATGTTTTAAAATTTTATTTAAAGATCATAAGAATTATATCCAAAGAATCGTAGATACGCATTTGTCTCAAACGAACCTTTTCTGTTATGCAATTTTTAAAGAATATTCACGCATAACCAATATTAGAAGATACATAGTACCTAATAGAAGAAAATGAAGAGCTTTTATGACTCAAGGCCACAAACAATGAATAATAGTATTCTGAAACATACGCAATAAAAAGGGATAAATAATTTAATTTACTCCACGCATAAAACAATGTCGTTAAATCACAAACAAATAACGCATTTAATAGCTCACTTAAAAGGAACCCGCTGTAAAACAAACATATAAGAAGGGCGTCGTTCAAATTTTGATTTCTGTTTCAGGAACAAATGAAACGCAGCAATTCGACGTTATAAATAAAAGGTGAGTGTTAATTTTGTATTTAATCAATTTTATTCATAATTTATCAAAAAATTTCATTCGTTTCTATTTAATTTTTTGTTTTGATTCATCATTAAATCATAAATATTTGTTGAAACAGTATGGACCTTCTCTTTATTGCATTTCTTGGACATCATTTATTTATGTGTAATAAACTCAATTTTATTACTTTTGTAATTTACTTCATTCACGTTTTATTTTATCATTAGTACTTTATTCAAATTTTTTTATCAGTTTTCATTTCATTTTTTTGTTTTGATTCAATCATATTTGTTAAAACAATATGGACCTTCTTTTAATTACATTTCTTGTGGACTAGATACGTCATTTCTTTACGTGTAATAAACCCAATTTTATTACTATGTAATTAACTTCATTCACATTAATTTATCATTAGTACTTTTAAATATTACCCATACATACGAGTAATGTTCAAAGACGCACCTCTATAATAAAATCTATTCCATACACCGACCGGTAGTTCCCAGCAAACGTCATTACACTCACTATCTATAATTTATTTGACCCAGATAAGCTCTGTATGATGTTCTGCAGAACTTTTATAGCGCAAAATATAGGAAATGTGATATAAAGTGAGTATAAGTGAATGTGCGGACAGTGGGAGTACGGTAATATTAAATTAAGTAGTGTATGGAATGGTTAATTTTTTCAGGATGATTATTAGTTCGCCTGCTTTTAAATGTATATTCCGTGAAGGTTCACCACGAGTTTATTATATGATGGAAATTAGCCCTATAGGTACTTAAAATTTTAAAATACCATGCTAAATTTCACGTATTTAAGCAGACTTATCATCACTAATGAAACAATAACGATTAAACGTAAACCTCGAGGTGTCACAGCCTATTCAGATTCTGTAGTTCATTTACATGCATCGGCATATCTACTATGCGAGAGCGGCAGATGGCCGAATTTCAGACCTGAAATTTTAGCCCGCTCTTGCATTGCTTTAGTTTATTTTATTGTTCTTTCCGAAAAATGCCATATTGGCATGTCAATTCGTCCTTCTCTATAACAATACCTCGAAATAGGCTCTATTAATTGTATTTATAGGTCACAAGCTTTTGGAACGCAGCTTCGCCCGTGTGTTCTAAAACTTAACAAATTATATACTAAAATCTTCTTCGAGAACAAGGCTATCCATCAGTGAATGAAAATCGATGCAGTAGTTCATCGCGAACATACAAACAGACGCAACGGATGACTTTGTTTTATAATATGTAGCAATAACATATATTTAAACACAACTTCCAAAATAAATTATTTACGCTCTTCTCTAGCCATTAGATTTATTTGTCGGAAGTTGAAAACTTTTTATGACTTATATTGAAGTAATTTTTGGTGATTTATCCGCCTGAAGTTCTTTGTTTCCTAATGCCATAATTTCGTGATCTGCTACTTGGAAATTTACATAGCTCACTTAGCGCTGTAATCAGTTTTAAAAGAAAGTACTTACACAGTTCATAATACCTGAAATTCATAATATTTAAACTATAAATAATAATAACCTTAAAGTAATACTGAAGTAAGCTTCTGTAAGAAAGGCAGATAATGTTGACCTGTGAAGTTAGTTTTATTAATATTTAAGACTAGCTGTGCCCGCGACTTCGTCCGCGTGGAATAGTGACTGCATAGTAGTTACTACTTAACTTTTATTGAATAAACACGTACTACCATAAATAATTAAAAAAAAACTTTTAGTAAAATTTATTACTAAACTGAGCTAAAAAAATAAATGCCTAATTAATTTTCTACGTAAAATTTATTTTAAATTATGTCATATTATTTTTTAGGCACCAGGAGGGAAAGGAGCAAATTTATTTTCCTTCCTTCCTTGTATGGATGTTTTTGACAATATAGTGTGCAGCAAATGAGTGCCGAGACAAACGTCAAAACGCAAAGGAATAGAATCCGCTATCGATACTAATTGACATAAGCGTACTGATGATGTTTTGCTAAAGATTTGTTCACCCTACCAACGACGACGACGATCACGAACAAAATTTTCATCCAGTCGCAATTTAATAAAATTGTGCAAAACACATCATACGCTTATGACAATAATTAGTATCGTAGCGGATTCCTTCTATTCCTTTGCGTTTTGACGTTTGTCTCAGCGCTCATCTTTCCTGTCTCGCGCCTGTAGTAACTAAACCGTTTAGACTGTGCAATAAAAATTAAATTAAAAAAAAAGACGGGTTGCACTCCGGGAGTGCCGGCAGAAGTGAAAACTTGATTATTAACGTTCAGCATGTTTGATATTTTGTAGAACCGCCATCCTGATACAAATGACCCGAAATTTTGTGGGTCATTTGTAACAGGATGGCGGTTCTACAGGGGTCTTAGTAGGTACGCAATGACAAAAAGAAAAATGATGGTCAGAACGCTGATACCGGATACCTTAAGATACTGATAAAATATTATAGTATCTTCACCGTGTGTGACGCACTTTACGCTTTTTCGATCAGGCCACGTGTCCTGACGCGAGTTTAAGATTTTATACCCAACGCCGCTAAAGAAGTTTTCACTTCAAAAACCCAACGCAACGAAGAACATATAAATACCATAGAAAATAAATACCATTTTAAATATTTATAAAAATAAAAAAAACAAAGTCGTCGGGGCTGCCATACTATCATTATCATATTATCATAATTTTAAAGATCGTCGGGAAGTTTGTAAAATTATTTATTCCTTTTCCTTCATTGCGTTGGGTTTTTTTTTTAATTTTTAAACTTCGGTTTCTTATTTTCATGTAATATTTTCAAGTGAGCGAGACCTACCTTTACCTCCATAATACATTCCTACATCATATTGATATCTATCTAATATAAGTTTGTTGCTCCTTGACATCTTTTAAGTTGGGCCGTAACCGTGCACAAATTGTAATGGACCACAGTGGCAAAAGAAGTGGTAATTGCCAAGCGCCGCGCCAGGCCTATGTGGCTTTGAGTAGAATTCAAAATTTCCAGGGTGTGGCTATCCTCTCGCTCCCATATCCCCCTCTTCTTTCACAGACTTTCAACCTCCTTCCATCCCTAGTAAATGGCAGAACCGATTTTGATGTAAACCATATTATCTAATTGTACCTATATGTATACGACATATCCTGTCGTTTGATGCTCCATTTGAGTTTATTAATCTAACCACTGTCACCCCTAAAGTGTAATAAACGGATGAACCGATTTCGATAAAACATTACTAATTGTAATTCACACGTTGCTCTTTCATATTTTGATATGCCGCTTGAGATATTATTTGACCACATTCGATTATTGTTCATTCCCACTTTTGTAATCTGATCACCGCTGTAATCTATGCTGTAATCTAATAAATGGAAAAACCGATTTGGATAAAAATAGAACTATAACTGTACTTCACCCGTTATGCACTTTCATTTGATATGTCACTTAGGTATACTTGACAACAATCGTTTCTTTCATTCCAACTTTTACCCATAAGTATATAGGTATAGTAAATGGATGAACCGATTTTGATTAAATATGTCCAATTATACTTTACACGTCATGCCCTTTCATTTCATACGTCACTTGAGTCAAAATTAATTTTTTTGTTACCTACAACTTTTATACCGTATATCAAATAAATGGATGAACCGATTTTGATAAAATTTGACTTATTGTTACTGATAGGTCGTTCACTTTCATTTAATATATCACTAAAGTATATTCGAAAACTTTAGTTATTTTCATTCCTACTTTTACCTCTATATGTATACCTAGGTATAATAAATTGATTAACCTATTTTGATACAGTTTATCTAAGAACCAGCGTCGGAAAATATGCTGCCTAACAAAAAAACCGCATCTAATTACCTGCTAGCGAGCTACGGTGGCACAAACAGATACACACACAGACACACATAGCGGTCAAACACTTATCACCCATCTTTTGTCGTCAATACGACATAATTTAAAGGACATTTTATGTATAAAATTTACCTAAAAATAAGCATAATTTTAATTTGACCCCTACCTCAGCTTACCCCCCCACCCCCACCCTTGGGGACTTTCGATATGATCACCTGGACATTTTATAGAAATAAAAAACTGTAGCGTATCATCACTACATAGTATAAAACAAAGTCGCATTCTCTGTCCCTATTTCCCTATGTCCCTATGTCCCTTTGTACGCTTAAATCTTTGAAACTACACAACGGATTTTGATGCGGTTTTTTTTAATAGATAGAGTGATTCAAGAGGAACGTTTATATGTATAATAACATCCATTAAATAGTGGAGAAGTACTGTTATTTTTGAGGTTTCTAATGTGATGTCGTAAATAATTACATTTTTTCCGCTTACATTGCAAACGCAGGCTGAACCCTACGAGTTTTATCAAAATAATGTACTAAGTATTGTACACATTGAAAAGGTCAAACTCAAACTCAAACTCAAACTCAAACATTCATTTATTCAATTAGACTACTATTTAGTAGCACTTAAACTACTGGTCTACAGAAAAGTCCGCGATGGCATATGTCTATCTCTTATGGATTACCCACAATAACTTTTTTTTGTCATTTACTTTTTACGTCAAATAATGGCTAATTTTCGAAGCGATTTAAACCAATACAGCATTAATCCATAACCAATTAAATACCTTGAATACATTGTTCATTTAATATAGATCTATATGGCCCTTTAAACCGTATGATTTAAGTGAATATTTTCGAAGATATTACAGATTTAAAAATTGCGGGACGTACCGTTTGCAGCGGTACCGGCCGGCCGGGCCGCTATGTTTTTATATACAACGTTAAAAGTTTTTCTGTAGTGTATTTAGTATCAGCATTGCACCCGTGCGAAGCCGGGGCGGGTCGCTAGTAACAGATAACTTACGTTTTATCGTACATTGTGTAATAGTGTACCATAGAATGCCTTAGCAAATGTTCGCCGTGAATACTTAAATGGTCATAACTTTTTTATTTATAAACCGATTGACATGAAATAAACACTAAATGTTAAATGAAGATTACCACAATATATTAGTGAAAACCGCATTTAAATCGGATAAGCCGTTTCTGAGATTAGCGTGTTCAAACATACAGACAAACAGACAAACGGACAAACGGACAAACGGACAAACAGACAAACAGACAAAAAAAATTTTAACGACAGTTTTGGGTTTGGGATCGATTTAGTAATAACCCCTGCTAATTTTTTTTTACATATTTTCATTGTACAGACACCACTTTTCTAGAATTTTATTATATGTATTGATAAACAAAGCGGTGTAATTTTTCCTTCTATGTAGTTCTTACTTTAATTCCAGTCATTTCCGTGTTCATTTTATTCTATTATTATTGTTACAGTATTCGTATAGATATGAAAAATGAATAAATATAAGGTAAGATGACGCTTGAGACCCTGGTTGAATTTAGGATATTAAATGGTACAAAACTTGCTTGGCAGGTTGCCTGGGAGACAATGTGTGAGATGATGACTATAGTTTGTAAATTTGTCACACTTAGAACTATAAACTCCATGATTTTGAGCTACTTTACTCTCGTGTCCTATATAAAAAAAACCAATAGCACAGACTAATAATAATATACTACGTATCCAATAGGTAGGTACATTAATTTGAAACACGTCGCTTATAATAAAGAAATTATAAGTAATTGAATTAAAGGTAAAATACTCAGTTATTCATAGACTGAGATATTATGAAAACTAATTGTATCTAATGACATGATGAGCTCGAGAAATTAATAATGCTGTAGAAAATTAATCGCTTTTATTATAACGTGAGAAGCCTATTTATTTTCCTCTATACACCTTACTTTAGCTTTTCGCCCGCGGCTTCGCCTGCTTTGTTTAAAACCTGATGAATTACATACTAAAACCTTCCTCTTCAATCACTCTATCTATTTAAAAAAAAACTGCATCAAAAACCCTGGCTTAGTTTTAAAGATTTAAGCAGGGACAGGGAAAGCGACTTTCTTTAATATGTGTATAAATGTATTAGTTCCATTTATAAGTTTGCCTGTGTCATATTTTTCCAGTATTATGTGGTATTATGTAGATATCTTCTACACTACAATACAATCCTTGATGACAAAGACAGTGCCAACGGACTCGATAGTCGTGACTATAAAACGATATTTGAATATTCGATACAAAATAACATCGATCATGCATTTTCGTCAAATATTAAACGTTGATACACAAAGCGATTCTATTATATTTCGCGTTAGATTGGGCGCAAATTTATGGTTTTGATAAATACATAATAAGTTCGCTTCGCTCGCGTTAAGCTCGAGAGGCAATTTACCATTCGCTTGTTGAAGGGAATTGCGATTTCGGACCGTGAATTCATAGTTGCCTCCAATTGTATACCGTGATTATATTGATCGGTCTTAGCGGACGTATGGAGAATATTTTTCAAGGTTTATTCATCTAATACTAGATGATTTAAAGTCTGTTATGTTTTATTGGAGCATAATTGTGTAATGATAATTGAAATGTGGGATTTATTTTTCAATAATTATATATGAGAATAGATAACTTACAGTTAGTAAGTAGTTTCATTTATACTTTTGATACATCTATCGTAATAAGGGATCAAAGTTATGTTTAAAAAAAGAGAGATCGGAATAGTTCTTTTCAAATTGTTAACATAAAATATTTAAAATCACTTTCATTATTGATTGTCTTGTTAAAATAATAGAGGACAGTGATCCATAAAACGAATACTCCTAAAAACTTTACTACTTTTGAAAACCTGATTTTATACCATTTTTATTATGCGCCCGTGAATAGTGGCTTTATCAAATAAAGGTACTACCACCCAGACTATCGTTCGGTTTACCTTCACTCATCACATAAAACAGTCTTCTGTATTAAAATATTTATACCCTGACTAGATTTCCGCCCGCGGCTTCGCCCGCGTTTTCAAAGGTAAACCCGCATAGTTCCCGTTCCCGTGGGATTTCCGGGATAAAACCTATCCTATGTGTTAATCCAAGTTACCCTCTATATGTGTGCTAAATTTCATTGTAATCGGTTCAGTAGTTTTTACGTGAAAGAGTAACAAACATCCATACATCCATACAAACTTTCGCATTTATAATATTAGTAGGATAAATAATCCCAGATTACGACCTATAACCCGCCTTCTATGAAATAAAATATCATATTTTATATTGAATCAATTCATCTGAATACGATGTTTTATGTATGGCGTAAACCGCGTACATAACAAATTTTATTCAATTAGACTTTGAATAAAATAGTATCTGCGTATTAAGTTTTATTCGGTTAGTTTTTAAGTCTTTATGGAATATTGATAATCATATCTTTTAATTTGAATAACAAGCTTGTGTGTATTTCTAATGTATCTATTGAAAGAAAATGTTATATTATTATTTGTATTAATCTCAAAATACTAAGGTAAATAATTGTTTCGCTGTTGACAAAAGAACGATTTATCACTCACAAGGTTTATCATAATATATCAACTTTATTTATCTTTCACATAGGTATAAGAAAATAATATGATATAGGTATACCCATTACAATCTGTCTCTCACTCTGTCAGCGACTATAAACCTGACTACTAAAATAAAACAGAACATTGACGCAAAAAATCTAGTTTTGGGAGTATTTATTGACCTACAAAAGGCCTTCGATACCGTTTCTCACGAACTTCTAATAAAGAAATTAGCATCCATTAACATTACTGGTAAAGCACTAGATATGCTGAAATCATATTTAAAAAATCGATCACAAATCGTTAAAATAGATAACTACAATAGCATTCCCTTACCAATTACATGTGGCATACCACAAGGTTCGATTTTAGGCCCATTGCTTTTTTTAATTTATATTAATAATTTACAAGATTTAAAACTAAATGGTCATCTAACACTTTATGCGGATGACACCTGTCTGTTTTATTTTGGTCCCTCTATACATGACATGATAAAGCAAGCACAAAATGATTTAAATAAATTAAATAAATGGTTTCAATACAATCTACTAACAATAAATATATCTAAAACGTGTTATATTAAATTCAATGCTCAGAACAAAATTATTCCACCACACGCTCCACTTAAAATTAACGGTGTTGTATTAGAACATAAAACCCACGAGAAATACCTAGGTTTGCGAATCGACAGCTCTCTAAAATGGAATTATCACATCGACCACCTAAAAAATAAATTATCAGCACTTCTTAGATCTCTGCGTAATATCACTTCTTGCATTCCTCATAAATTACGCCACACCATCTACAACACGTTAGTCAAACCGCACCTAATGTATTTAATAGAAGTATGGGGTAGCGCTTACAAAAATAAATTAGCGCCACTACAAATTTTACAAAATAAAATTATTAAAACCATTTTTAACTATCCTTTTTTAACTTCTACGAATAAAATCTACGACGATACTAAAATAATGAATTTAAAACAATAAAATTATACTTTTATAATACGTGTATGTTCATCCACAAAGCGCTACATAAAAACATAAATACAAATATTATATTCTCAACATCAAATCGCCACTATCCTAATAGACGAGCTAGCTATCTTGCCCTCAATTTAATCTGTTTGCGATCACAATATAATAAATATATGATAATAATAATTTTTGACGTGACAACGTCTTATAATTCGATAGCCGCCTGCACGCACGAAAAAACATGACTCATGCGGCGTTACCTCGCTCTGAGGCGTTCCATGTAGGCTTGAAGTGCAAGCGAGAGCGCGGAACGAGCGACAAAGAAGCACAATAGGCCGTTGTCACGTTCAACTATCGTCAGTAAACCGACTTTACAGACAACCAATTTTTTTTCCCAAATATTGCGTAAAATTCTAAAAAAAGAAAGTATCATACCGTAGTACATAGGTACTTTAAATTACAGAGATAACTACTTATTTAGTATCTAAACATCTTTTTATGAAATATGAAATAAATTCTGTAATATTCAACAAATCTATGCAAATCACTTCTATCCATTTCAAAAATGTTTTACACAATCAATGTTTTCAAAGGATAGATTGTTAGAAAAATAGATTGGACGCATTTTTCAACTCGTATGGCCACACTAAACCATTGCGAATCGTCAATCTAGATTGTATTTCCCGCGACTGTTTTTAAATAACACTATGTTAAAATAAAGGAATTGAACTAGCTGTTGGTTTGAGGCACGATTAAATAAAATTGAAAACGAAACAATTGAAATATAGTCTTTGTTTAGAAGATTGGAAGCTATTTGTTCCTTAATACGTGTGTTTAGATCTACTATTATAAAGGCGAAAGTTTGTAAGTATGGATGTATGGATGTTTGTTACTCTTTCACGTAAAAACTACTGAATGGATTACAATGAAATTTAGCACACATATAGAAAGTAACTTGGATTAACACATAGGGTAGGTTTTATCCCGGAAATCCCACGGGAACGGGAACTATGCGGGTTTTCCTTTGAAAACGCGGGCGAAGCCGCGGGCGGAAATCTAGTAGACAATATTTGAATTTCTACCGGGATGTTAGACTAGATTACTTCCTACACAAGTATTGCATGTTTGGATAAAATCTAATCTAGTTTATGGTTTAGATCTACATATGAATACAAGATGATACTGAAATGACTTGTATTTATAAAATCAATTTAAATGACATGACATATTGAACCTAATTCCCTTGGCCATGGAAAACTTGAGAAAATGTCTTCCGATTTAATTAATCCTGGATCGCATA
Source organism: Colias behrii (assembly GCA_029959065.1). Taxonomy (NCBI): domain Eukaryota; kingdom Metazoa; phylum Arthropoda; class Insecta; order Lepidoptera; family Pieridae; genus Colias; species Colias behrii. The sequence continues at coordinate 4,673,573 of JARWMC010000017.1, forward strand.
GGTACATGAAAAGAAATTTAACTTAATGATTATTTAAATGTTGCATTATTCAGATAATGCAACATTTAAATTATTAAGTTCTGAAGATTTAACAGATTCTGTTTTGGTAGCTGACCTGCTAGCTGAAATTGAATAAAGAAGCACATTTCAAACCGCTCATCATCTGCCAACACATACTATCATTCCCTCATGAATCAAGTAATTATACTGTAACAATATAACAGTGTCTACACATTTCAAATAGCTAGACCGATGAAGGACTAATTAGTGTGACCGTAATTGCTGACAAGTAATTAGAGCGTCCACAACTCAAATACTAATAGTTATGTTTAATTACAATAAAATTGTGTATTTAGTGTCAGTTTGACAATACAGTTAAATTGTTTATTGTATTTGGAGATGTTTGATGTAAATTGGATACGAAACTCGCTACTATTAATTAACTGTTATCTTAATTAAGTGCCGTCTTCTGACGTTGTGTATGACATGCAATTGTAGGTTAGGAGGAAAAAACTCTGTATGTGATATCTGGATTAAAAGTATTTGTATATCAAATATTAGTCAAATACATAAATCAGTTTTTGCATAAACGATATCATAACATTCATCTATACAAACTTCTTACTCTCTATAATAAACTTGCCTTCCTTGATCATCATCACCATCATCAGCTTATTAATATTTGTTTCCACTGCCGGGGCATAGACTTCCTATAATGATTGCCTCCTTGCGCAAGGAAGATAAACTTTTCTTAATCTATTATTTTGAGCATTGCAAATTTTTTGAAATTAAAGATTTCAACTTCAGATGTATTCATCCCCGTCCATAGACTCACCGCGACCACGTTCGCTGCAAAGTGTGCGTTAACGTCGGGATAATAATATAATGGAATTGAGATACATCCATACTAATATTATAAATGAGAAAGTAACTCTGTCTGTCTGTCTGTTACTCAATCACGCCTTAACTACTGAACCAATTTGCATGGAATTTGGTATAGAGATATTTTGATACCCGAGAAAGGACATAGGCTACTTTTTATCCCGGGAAATAGGATAGGTTTTATCCCGGAAATCCCACGGGAACGGGAACTATGCGGGTTTTTCTTTGACTGCGCGGGCGAAGCTGCGGGTGGAAAGCTAGTAATTAATAAATCGCGTTTTAAATCTGTTAAAGTCTTTAATTTTTAAATGTATAATACTCGCGTAAAATCAAAAACTAGAAAATACGATGCAAACTTTGTTAATAGACCGGGAGATATTGACACAAAATTTCGAGTCATTTGTAACAGGATGGCGGTGCTACAGGGGTCTTAGTACGCAATGACAAAAAGAAAAATGATGGTGTGAACGCTGGTACCGGCGGCTTAGTCGCGTGGGCGTTAGTCGAACTCGTCGGAAAAATAGCGAAAGTCAAACGATTTGTAACACAAAAATTTTAGAATTTACCGATAGCCCATAAAAAAGAAGTAGGCGGTAGTGTCATGCCATACTTTTCCGGTGTGACTTACAGCCCGCCATACCGACGCGAATGTGTTGATTTAAAAAAACAATTCAACCATTTGTACCAGGCTAACTTTTGCACAGGTAACCATCGTCGTGCAGCCATTTACGAATATCGCCATGCCATACTTTTCGGACGATTCCAAATGGTCGCCATACCGCCGAAAATATGCAAATTTTTTTTTCTCGCCGAACGATTTGTACCACCTTAAATTTTTTTTTCAACAACTCCTGAATGATTATAAATAGAAGTGTGATAATGCCATACCTGTGGGAGGTGGCGAATGTGTATAAGATTTCTTTTATTGTAAGATGTTATTCGTATTTTGAACGATTTGTAACAGTATGGCACTAATTTTTCCTGTAAGTTTGGGGATCAACGAATATAAATACAAAATTTCAAAGATCTAGGTGTTGGAAATCTTCACTTATATAAATTAATAATAAATTAATTTTTCAAGTATGGCAGCACTTTTTCCCCCTACTAGAAGTATGGCAAATATAATAATGGTCACATTTTATCAAATACTCTCCAAAAATCCAAATGCAATACTGGTTCAAAAAGTTTGGCGAAAAAAAAATTTTTGCAGATTTTCGGCGGTATGGCGACCATTTTGAAATCGTCCGAAAAGTATGGCATGGCGATTTTCGTAAATGGCTGCACGACGATGGTTACCTGTGCAAAAGTTAGCCTGGTACAAATGGTTGAATTGTTTTTTTTTTAAATCAACACATTCGCGTCGGTATGGCGGGCTGTAAGTCACACCGGAAAAGTATGGCATGACACTACCGCCTACTTCTTTTTTATGGGCTATCGGTAAATTCTAAAATTTTTGTGTTACAAATCGTTTGACTTTCGCTATTTTTCCGACGAGTTCGACTAACGCCCACGCGACTAAGCCGCCGGTACCAGCGTTCACACCATCATTTTTCTTTTTGTCATTGCGTACTAAGACCTCTGTAGAACCGCCATCCTGTTACAAATGACTCGAAATTTTGTGTCAATATCTCCCGGTCTATAAAGTAAATGTTGTTGTTATAAAATATATATAAAATTTTAGTTTTACAAATCCTGTCCGCTGTCCAAGTTATGGATGCGTGTGCTCTTGCATATTTTAAATTGAATATCGAATAAACAATACAATTTGATCTATTGTTTTAGAGATTGACGCAATGAAAACTTAAATAAAACGATTCAGAATGAATAGAAAAGTTTTAGGAATTAAATATTGTTTCAGAGATAAAACTGCCCTTTGCAGTTGGTAATAGTATAAAATGAATAACTTACCTACGTAATTGTTTCAGGAATTTATCTAAATACCTTTATGCCTAAATAAACACAAATTTGAATTTTAATTGATGTGTATGCAGTAATGTTTTTTAATTGTTATTTATGCCTTACTATTATTTATCAAAATTTTAACTTAAAGAATAGTAAATGAGATTAAATAATGAAGTGCGCTTTTCTGTATTTTTTGAAATCTTATCTAGAGATCGATATAAAATTACCCATTCAACACGCTTCTTTAATACTCCATAAATCTCACATTATACAACTATCACGTTTTTTCTTAATTAGATACGTCAATTAGGCTTATTTCGGCAATTAATCGTCACTTCACAATCGAGATCCTAGTTCCATTGAATAAGGGACATCTATTACTCTGGATCGACTAAGAGTCGACGATAATGATCCGTATAAAAGAGAGCATCAATCTTATCAGATCTTCTTGTCTCCAAATGGATTTTATTTTTCAATTGAATTAGTAATGTACTGATGAATAGTTTTAAATTCAAAGTTTCAGCTTTATTCTTATTCAAATCGATATGCATTTAAATGTAGGTATATTACCTAACGCATGGCTCTCTTGCTTTTAAATTCTGAGGATTCTTTTACACGAGGAAATGCCTTAACACTTTTATTTGTCTTTGCCCTGACTTGAAATTATATTAATGTTTTACCCCTATCAAAATAAATGTTTATCACATAGGTAAAGTAGATTGAGCGTTGAATAAAATAGATATTAATAACTTTACTAACTTTACTTTAATTTTACACGATTTAATATCTCTAACTATTATTTCTGATTCCAGTTTACTCACATACATGTAAAAAGTCTTTTGGTACAGATTTTATTTGCGTCTCTTTTACGTTTCATATTCGTGATACAAAATTATATTTGCACTATTTCCATCTGTCCTAGGTTTCATAGATTAAAATATCAAAATTCATCCAATCTGTTTCTTGTTTGAACACGATATCCACAGTACATAAATACAGCCTTACATAGCATATCTTTAAATTCGCTTTGAGTTCATATTGAACATTTATAAATGGTTTTGATTTCTTTATTAGTTATCAGGAAGTTTATATTTTCTAGGAAAAATAGTTCGTATTTTTTATGTAAGATTCATAGCTAGAATTAGGTTATGCCTGCTGGTGTAATATAAACATCTATAATAACAAACTATTCTATATATCAATTTTAGGTCTCGTACATTGAGGCCATAATATTATATTGTACTTATGTACGAGTATGAGATGCCTACAATTATACCATGTATTTCCAAATTCTAAAACCAATTTTTGTATTGAATTGATTTTTAAGCTCAGTTTTAATAACATAAAAAGGTTACGTATCTAATAACTAATAGTTACGAACAAAACTCACACGAAAACTAGCAGCATATTTCTTTTTGTCAAGTAAAGCGACTGCACAGGGAACTGGGACGATTGTTCAAACTGAATTCTTACATCGCACACTTTTTATTCCCTGAAGGATGCTCATAACTCACTTTAACATAGTTTTACTGATGCAGAATACTACTTTTGCACTCGCTAGTTATTTTTCACCACATTGTTCGTAATGTAGAATGGTGCCAAAAAAGTTCCGGGTTCTGTTCGAGAAACGGATGTGTTTACTTTTGTCAGTTCGTGAGTTTTGATGGTGCGGTATAATTTGGTGTAAGATTTATTGTAGTTAAGATTGAATTATTTTAATGAGTGAATATAGACATTAGTTTTCTAATTTGCGGAGTAAATAATTACTGAGAAATAGAAATAGAAGACTATTTTGCAGTATTGAACTGTTTATAACATTAACATTTCGAAACGGTATTTTATAAGTTTACAAGACCTTATTATTTAATTTTATAAATTAATGATTTTTTGGGTGAACTTTTGGTTTGAAAATATATTCGTATAATATTAATGACATATTTTGGCGGCCACAGAACGTTGATAACAAGAAGCTTATATCTAATACACTGGAGATTGCACTATGACCATTAACTTGTCACAAGAAAATATAACCTTCAATGACGTCAGTGTTGTTTTTTGTCTCTTTCTGTGGGTGACCACACTGGTTTGTATATTCAGGATTTTTCGAAATAAAAAAAACTAAAAATCATGGTCTATAAATAATAACGACATATATTTTTAACAGTATTTATATTATAATATTACTGGTCAACTTACATGAATAATTATCATCTTTATAGGTACATACCATTTTAATTGGTAGAGAATGATAGTTTTAAATAACGCTTGATAACTTTTGATCTCATACTACGATTTTTTAATTAAAATGAGTGCTACATACATTAAAACATCGTTTTGGTTACTCAAGCTTCAGTCTAAAACTTTTCAATATTCCAAAGGGAGAGTTGCATCGCTAGTGTTGATGTGTGGTAACGATATTACAGTTCTCAGAAATTCGTATGTCTTTCAGGAGCTGTACTTACGGTTACTAATGGTTTCATGGTGGTTAATTATAATATAATTAAAATTACTTTATCCACAGTTGAGACGCAGTAACAAGAATGTGGTAAATAAAAAGGTATAGCACTTTTCAAAAGGTATTTTTTTTCTGGACCGTAATCCTCAGGCTTAAAATGCAAACTGCATATTCTGGCATGTTGATAAATTTTACCCTTGATAGGCACTATGGACAGCCATTTATTTCTTTTTATTTCATTTTTGGAAAGCTGAAATAAGTAAAACAAAAAAAATTTGGTAAGTTAAAAGAACTATTAATTTCTATGTTAAAGAAGAACAAACATAAAACCACATGTGAGTGCAATATCGATGTCGTGCGTTGTTTCATTACTAGTATAAAAATCTTTGAAATGGTGTTCTAAATGTTCATCATAATTTTGTTAACTATTACAATATTTTCTCTTCGCTATCCGTAAAAACTCGTCATCATGGTTACCTTACTTGTTAAATTGGTTTATTGAAAAATGATGAAATTATTAGGAAAAGAAGATAGATAGAAGATATTTAGCATGATTGATTACTAAAATGATGATAAAATTGACGATTTTTGCCATGAAAATGATTCTAAACAGGTAAATGCATGAGTATTGAGGAATATTGTAAATAGCGTAAATATACACTTGCCTGTGAAATTTTATGCCAGAATTTGGTGTCCAAAAACTTCTGCAATTTTTCACAATGCAATACATTATTTATATTCGGAAAATATTTATTAAATACGCAACAATATTAACTTAAATATTCGAAGCGACGCAATTTTTTTGACACTTATGCCATATTGTCAAAGTGAGAGTTGCTACAATTTTATTATGGTAACTACCCATAATCAGGGAGTATCGCTTTTTAATAATTGGTTCAGATACTTATTTTATTTAGCATAAATAATAATTGTCTCATCCAACAATGCTTCTGAATGACGTTGTTGGCAATTTATCAACAAACTCATGTACAAAAACTAACCTTTTGCACAGAATATTACAGCATACATAGTAGCCTTGGGAAAACTTCGTATTAACAGTGGCAATACCAAGTTAGGTGTGAAAGTGATAAAACACAACAATTTTCTTGTTACACGTCAAATGTTCATACTTACCGAAATCTCCAGTGTATAAGATATAACCTTCTTGGTTGATAATGATCTACTGGCCCATATAGGAAATTACTTCCACTCTAATTACGTATTTGCATTTCAGAGGAGTGATTAAGGTATCAATTAAATCAGAGTTGTATTATAAATATACGTTGTTTTTAATAATCTATTCATTAATTCTGATTATTGTGATATTTTATAATAATTTTATTAGTTTCTTAAAATTATAGATCAAAGAATAACAAGAATAGACACGTCTAGATTACTTTAACAAAGAATCAATAGCAACAGAATAAAAAAACATCATTCCAATTTCAAATATCAATGCTGGCCTTAAAACTATAGATTTTAAGAAAAAATCACTCAAATAGGTTTAGAGAAATTTATTTCAAAGAAAATAGCCACATCAAACCAACAATCCAACTTCAAATCAAACACGTATACCCTCGAGATATGCAATACCAGATAATATATTCCGTGGTAGTAAATAAATGAAGCACATTCACACATTGAGATATACATATGGAGACGACACCGCCTACATCACTTATGTTCCGCTCAACATACGCCATATGGCGTAACTGCACGCTCATTTTTTATTTGTTTTTAAGTGAAACGCATCAAAATATATGCCTTCGTGTGTGTTACGATATTGCACAAATAATACGGAAAAGTGCAAAGGATAACTTTTATCGGTAAGTACCTAACTAGATAATAATTTTTAAAACTTAGTTAGAGCAAAAAAATGGCGCACAGATTTTGTTCGTGGTGTCTCCTCCATACGTAATAATAATAATAATAAGGGCGTAGGGATGTGACGACCCCATCGCCCACGGTTGGAATATCTGTTGTCGATGTGATAATAGATATTCCACCCGTGCAATCAGTCAACCTGCAGGACACCTTGTGGCGGGGTGTCGGGGAGTAGCGACCCCGCGGGAACCGAGTGCTCCCGGGGGAGGCCCCTGTCTTCATCTCCGGCTTGCCTTCACCGGCTGGTCGGAGTGAAGCCTGACGAGGACAGGACCCCCACCTCTGGCTTGCCTTAGCCGGCCGGCCAGAGTGGAGTCGCGAGAGCTTTTAGCTCGAAGGGTGGATGCGAATCATAAGTGGCGAGTGGGCACGTGATGCTGGACCCTCAGGGAGCGCGTGATCGTAGTTTAAAGTCCAGGGACGTCTCTCCACCCTTAGCTGCTCACAATATGTTGCCCCCTTGTCGCACTATTGTAGCGACTTATTTTGGGGGCCCATACAGTGAGAGGGCGAGTCACCACCTGCCAACATATTTTTACTTTCTTTTAGTAGAAAGGCAGGTGCCATAGTTTCCCATAGTCCCCAATACCAGTCCATTTAGCATCCCAATCCATAGCCCAGTTATTAGATTTCCATACCCTGCAATAGTCCTACATCGGCCGCGGACTGCCTAGGGCTGTATCTCTATAGTGCAGTCATGGGCAGGCTGCGGCTGGTGTCCCACAACACATTAAAATTCTCGAAAGGGCCTCTGCGTGTTGGATCCGTGTCCCCACGTAAGCCTTCCAAAGATCCGGGTACCGTCCTTCTGGTGGTACCCGAGTATTATGGAAATGAGAAACATAATAATAATAAACACTTTATTGCACACACATAACAAAACAAAGAAAAGTAATACACTCAGAGTAATAAGATGCGGTACAATATAGGCGGCCTTATCGCTTAGAAGCGATATCTTCTAGGCAACCTTAGGATATAGGAAAAGTTTGAAGAAAAAACAGTTGGAAAGTAGAAGGAGCATAGCGGAGTATTATAAAACGTGCAAAAAAGTATTTAAGAATACAAGAATATATACATAAATACAAATATAAATATTATATACAATATACATAATGGAAAGAGAAGAACAATATGAGAATAAGACATATTAGAAAGGATAAAATATCTAAATGTTACAAGTTGTGAAGGAAATGTTGTTTGACCAGAAACTTGAAGGAGCTGATAGTTTGAGCTTTCCTGATATTGATAGGGAGCGAGTTCCACAGCCTTTCAGCTTGCACGGTAAAGGAAGCATCGTAAAAACGAGTTTTGTGAGCGGGCATGCGAAGCGTAAGGTTATCTATGGAGCGTAAATCGAGTTCATGAGAGGAACTCAAGAACACGAATCTATTTTTGAGGTAGGATGGGGATGTAGGATCAAAGAGGATAGTGTATAGGAGGGAAAGGATGTGAGTATTCCGGCGAAGTCGGATCGGCAGCCAGTTGAGTTTTGAGCGAAATTCTGATATATGATCATATTTGCGCAAGCCAAAGATGAATCTGATAGCAAAATTTTGAAGTCGATCTAATTTGTTAAGTAGCTCCTCATTAAGGTCTGGAAAGCATACATCACCATAATCAAGGATAGAAAGCAACAAAGACTGCGCCAGCACAATTTTCGTAGTAATATTATCTCAATGCATTCACATTTGCTTGACCGCATTGATAAATACAGCTCGTTATCGCAACACATGGTTTCGACAATGCAAGCCGCAACTAGATCTGTGAGCCTATACAGAAATTATAGTTGGAATCTGATACAGTCTTCTCGATGGAGATCGGATGATGATGAATTGTACTCGTGTGACGTCTGTAGATACTGTCTGGTATGACTACAGGCGATTTGAAAATGAGTCCATCGTCTTTTTCTGTACGAATGAATAAATACTGTTTGAAAACGGGCTCTAAGATTTAATACTGATGTGAACATAGAGATCTAGAGAGATGCCAATCGCTTGCGCTGAGTACGAAACCTAGTGTCTCATTACAAATTTACGCACACAACAGTAAACAAAATAAACACAATACTTCGCGTTGTGTACGTGTCATCACACAAAGATTTGAGAGCGACTACTCTTTCGCACACTAGATTGTAAGTGACGTACGTATACAGCACCACTACAGCCGCAAATATGCGTTTACGATAGGGATTGCTTGTCGATAAAATGAGAAACGTTAAAATTAAAACAATTTATAGGCAATACAGTAACTAGGTAGAAATGGACACCTTGATGGTAGCATTCATGGTGATGAAGTCCATAAAGCATTGCCTATTGACTTATTGTAAAGTAAAATAAGTATGACTAAGTGAAGTAGTAAGGTAGTAAAATTCCGAATCTTATCGACATGGACACACTCGACCCGCATCCTTAAGGCCGTGTACGCGGTCCGTGCGCTGTTTGGCTCAAATATGTGATTTTTCAAACCAGATTGTCCATCAACCACTTATCTTACAAACATATGAATTACTAATAATTTTAGGAAATTTTATTGTCTATGTAGTTAGTTAAGAGTTTTTTTCAATTAATACAGTATTTGTGAATACCATCAAGATAACTGAGCCGATGATCTCTTGATTTCACTTTTAGTGTCAATTTCGAAGCTAAAAATATCTGAAATTGCTGACAGATCTAACAAACAATTTTTTTTAACTAACTGCAAAAATCCTTATTAAAATAGTTAGTTAAAATATTTTTTTATTTTGGACTCCTAACTTACGAAATTAAAATCCGAACAATGTGAATTTTTTTAGAAATTATAGTCGACAAAATGATTATTTTCACCAAGATATTTGACTTTATTGAATATAATTTATACATATTGCAATAAAAGAATGTCTTACTTATAAGATAAAATTTAAAAAATCAACTAAGGTACCTCTAGTATTTTTCTACAAATTTTTTTAAAGTACTATAAAACACTGCGCGCGACCCGATTAAAATCAGTCGGCAGCGAGCCTTTCCAGAGAGAGGACATGTTGCTCGGCGCTCTCCTGTGGACCTATGCTGTTCATAGTAAAAGGATAGCGCAAGCCGCGATCTATCGTAATAGATCGCGGAGATTTTGACTTGCGTTAAATTGAATATGCGCTCTTAACTTACGACCGCAAGCAGCGGCCGTACTACACGATCGAATGCTTTAGTATGTTCATTATACACTGCGGTATTCGAACTCCGCGTTTGAATAGAGTCACGTACAGAAAAGAAGCATTGTAAACTATTTACATCATACATTACACATTTAGATCAGAAACCAAGAAATCACTCTACGTAATATTGTTTTTGAAATTTTAGTAAGAAAATCGTATAATTTTCAGTACTTACCGATGGTATGTGATTCCATTTGACTTAAAGTTGCTGGTTCCACTTTTTTTACAAACTTTAACGGAACAACACGGCATTGTCAAATAATACCCGGCCGACGGTCGAACGTAAACTGAATGCAACAAACAGCATATGTTCCTTTTTTGGACATATTGCTGCGACACCGGCCCCGCCCCCTAACCATATCTCCCTTTAGTTTCTGTGATCTGTGGATGTGAACTATAATGTGATGAATATATATGGCAGGTTTTCGTATGAGTTTTTAATGAGCTTACGCTATGAAAGTAAATTTTACTAAATTTTAAAAATAGATGTCCATTGCTGTACGTAGTTTCATGAATAGTAATAATAGTTATATAAACATTTCAAAACCTGTTGCGTGGTGAAACGAAATATTAACGGATTATTAGACAAAGATATATCCGTCTATATAGTTACAAAAGATGAAACAACCAGTTGTTACATTTGCTAGGTGATAAGAATTCACGCTTACATACTTCATCGATTTCATTACTACAGATTTGTTTAATCTGCTACAGTAATAAAAACAATTTGTCGTACCTACTAAATTCTAGTAATATGCATATAAATGTGGTTATACATACTGACATTCTTTCTAAAATCCGCTCAGGTCAAACTATCACAGGTTTGCATGTTCCTTGTATCGTATGAATAGAGGGTTAGAAACATTTTTACAAAACTCCAGCGACAAAAATAATAAAAACACTCGTTGCCAGGGGCCGCACGGTACTTTATAAAACGGAAAATCGGATGAATAATTTTATTCTTCTATGCTTATACTGCCTTTGAAGGTAAAGTACTTTTAAATTGGATCTTAAAACGCTATCAACATTCCTTAAGGTAGATTCGTCAGCAAGTAACCAAGTAACCGAGGTAACTGTTACCATCGAATGCCAATTTTACACAATTCTCTAAATAATTGTATAAAATTAGCATTTTAAAAAGAAATTCTTATTTCTGAAAGGTTCTGTTGACGGAGGCCAAGGTCTGCTCCGCTGAGCGAGCGAACTTTAGATTTTAATAAAAATAGCCGAGTTTCAATCTGGTATGATTATGGAAATTCTATTTAAAATCTCACGTACTTTTTTAATATTAAAATAGATATTATTTATTTATACAAACTAACAGTAAGTTTTAAAACGCTAAAGCATTTTAAATGTCGCTTAATATTTAAAACAAAGGTATTTTAATAATTTAATGGAATAGCGAATGAAAAGTTTTCCGTCCATTTAATTCAATGAGCCGCGGTAAAAGCGTAAAGAAAAAATAATAAATCTGTATAAAGGAATGATTAATATCCAACGAGTAGTGGCTCTTATCGACGGAATAAGAAAGCTAGTTCAGTGCATTCGTCGATATGGAGTTGAATGGATGCTTGCCACATTTATTCTGGACTTTTTATCGAGTTTCCCCATTGTTTGGGAATGCAGAATAATTTGGAGGTATAAAACTAACATTGGAGTGGTAGAGAACAAAGTTTTCAAAGTAAATAATAGTAGTGATTATTTTTCCGACCCAAATATCGACCAATAGAATTGCACCATTCGACGTCACGTGGTACAACCTACATGGTATTATACTGATAATTTTTTGAAAATTTTCTCTGGTCGTTGACGTCAAACTGACAGGTTGAATTCAATTGTGAAATTATTGGCCGACATTTGGGACGGAAAAATAATCCCCCGAATACCACACGAGCTTCAAAGTTATCTGGCATTTCCCTCAAGGTTCCCTGCAAACAAATAAAGTCGTCAAGTTTTTCAGGAAAAATCACTCGCGCTTCGCGCTCGTGATTTTTTAACCTTGACTAAAAACTTGACTCCTTCATTTGTTTGCAACGAACCTATCGGAAAATACCCGATAATTTTGAAGCTCTTGTGGTATTATAAGTGAATAAACTTTTCAAAATAAAATTAAATGAAGTTCTAGATTGACGAAAAAGCATCGTTGATTAATTATTGAAACATGCAAATGTTAATAAATATGTACTACAATACAATGCATGTTGAGTTATAGTTGAATTAAGTAGAGATAAATTATTAATCTTGGATTAAATTTGTAACAAGTAAAAAGGAAAAATAAAAGGGCTATTCGAAAGGTCGTAATTAATCAAGTACGTTAGATTAAAAGACTTTAGACTATTAAACTACGGACCTTAGCAGTCGTTCAATCATGTCGCCTTGTTCCAAACAGCAATGTATTCGACAATTTTATTTATAACACGAAAGGGCTCGATTTATTCAAGTAACTGGGGGAAAATAAAGAAGCGATTTTGGCTGAAACAACGAAGTTTTTGGGTCGTTTTTTATCGGCTTATTTGTGTTTAACGCGTCACGCCGAAATAATGTTATTTACAGCTCTTGTGTATTGCTTGATTTCCTTGCGCAACACAGCAATTCCTAATTCTCTCACATATCGCACTAATGGTGTTTTTTCTTTTGAGTTACCTTACTTTTTGTTTGAATGTTAGTAAATTTATCGTTGTTTCTATATTTATAGCTCTGTAGACGATGGAGAAATAATGCAAAATTTCGATAAGATAATTAGGTTAACTTGAACTTCATTCAAAGATACTCTAACTACTGATAAATAAAGAGAACAACATTTTGCAATATTGAGAAAGTCTCATTAATAAAGTGGCTAACTTGGACACTTAGCATTCAGTCAACAAAAAACACCACCAAACGCCGCCTCAACAACGAACAAATAAGTGTATTTACCACGTAATCGATTCCGCCAGCGACATTAGCATAGTTAACAGTGCGAAGACAAACTTGTATAAGACAATCCATCAATTCTCGGTGGAATTTCTAAAACCAATTACTGTAAGAAAGAGGGGAGCGCTTTGTTACAGTTGAACGTAATAAGACGGTGTTAAGTGCTAACAAGTTACAAGTTTGTTTCTGAATTATTTTGGTTTGTTGGAGTACTAGGAATTAGTCTAGTTTAAAATATGCTTCGCGATAAATAATGTACGTTGGAAATTTTATATTTATTGATACTTTTTCCAATGAACAATAATACGACTAAGATGGCATAACCGTCTTCATTACTGTTAACGTTTCTTCTTTGTGAAAATATAAAATTTTTAAACACTGGAATAGTTTTAAAAAACAATATTATATGAACAAATTAGTTATATCCATCACTGAAAGGTTATTAGCCTCGAATCGTTTCAAACAACTTATAAAGTTATACCTAACATTTAATTAAAATTTTCGATCCCTATGATAATGATTGTAATATATTTTCTACCTGAATTACCATATTATAAGAATAGCTTTACAAACATTATTAAATGCACAAATACAGCGAGTCTGAAATATTCCAAGATATAAATATTCAGGCTGTCGTCATATTTCGAATGGAATATACCTACGTTAACAGTAGGTAATCATCCAGATTTAGATCCAGTTTTCATCTTACCCACGCTAAAAATTGGAATGTATCTTGAAGAATTTGTTTGTGAACTATACAAAATATACTATTTCACCTACGCAAAGTATCTTTTTAATCTGAATTCCTCCGTTTCTATATGATACATATTGAATACCAGCGTATGATATACATCTTTTAGATCAGGAAGATTGCCTGTCTATAAATACCATACCGTGCACTACACATTTAATAAGAAACCAATAGCAATATCGATGTTGTACTCAAAGCAACCTTTGTATGATGTTTATTATATTGGAAATAAGGTCGTTATGTTTTAAGTGCTATTGTTTCTCGTATTCGCTACTTCAATGCGGATCCTTTATAACTAACTATAAGTGGTATTTCAAAGGAAGAGCTTAAAAGGAACGTTTCAGTGATTAATTTATTTTAAACACAGTTTAATTTCAAAATAAACGTTCTAGAAACATCTTTGATACGGAATTGCAATCTGTTAAGACAAGAGTTATTGTTTCGTTGCTTGATCATTAATTTATGTTTATTTCATCTATAGATACATTTTCTCGACACGACTTTTACGAAATATGAGTATAATTTACTTTCGTCTAAAACATTTACTTAGTTCACGATATTTGTAAAATTTTGGGATGCTAATTTTTTTAACAATAAGAATACAGGGTGTCCCAAAACTCAACGTCAAGCCAAAACGGGGCGACAGGATTGATTGTAACCATCATGAGAAAAATCTGAAAAAAAATCTATCCCATGCAGTTTGAAAATTATGGGCATTTAAGAAAAACCTAAAAATTTGGTCAACCTGTAACTATTTTTCGGTTATTGTGGTTAATTTTTATTATTTTTGTTCATTTAAACTTTGGAACCGTAACCCTAAATAACATTTCTAGAATCACAGTCAAAAATAATGACACAATTGCCCCAAGTTTCCTTGAATTGAAGACTATTTGTTAAACTATGAATTTAAAATTTTCAAAATTTGTCGACTTTGACGGCCCCTCCTTTAAAAAAAATGTACTAGAGTGCCTTGGCAAGTGCCATTAAAAGTTGGCGCATTTAATCAGGATTGTAAAAAAGTACAATACTTGTTAGTTTCATACTAAAAAAAATGAATGAAAAAATAAAAACCTCAAGTAACCCGATTTTTGCTAACCCATTTTATTCAGTTAAAATGTTTTTTATTCGCACAAACTCTTGGTAGGTTCTTAGTTTTACGGCAAAATGATGAGAGAGATGGATAGTGGACATGTTTGCCATGAGTGAGCGAGACAGATAGTGACGCCACTTTTACCAAAGTCAACAAAAGTAAGTAAAATTAAAAAAATATTTATTGAAATAAAAGTCAGATAGGGAAATAACATTTTTTATTACAATAAATGTTCAAATTGTTTACCATCAGCCTCAATACACGCCCTACATCTTCTTAAAAAAGATCTACTTATTAGCCGGGCATATCCTCGAGAGTTGGTGTCCTCAGCAGCTTGAGAAATTCGTTCACGCAGCTCGGCTACGCTCTCAATGGGCTTTGAATAAACTTTTTCTTTGAGAACGCCCCAATAAAAAAAATCCAGGGGATTTAAATCTGGGGAACGGGCTGGCCACGAGATAGTGCCTGAACGTTCAATCCACCTTCCCGGATATTCCTGGTCAAGGAAATCTCTTACTTGCACTAAACACGATCGGAACGAAACGGCGTCACTATCTGTCTCGCTCACTCATGGCAAACATGTCCACTATCCATCTCTCTCATCATTTTGCCGTAAAACTAAGAACCTACCAAGAGTTTGTGCGAATAAAAAACATTTTAACTGAATAAAATGGGTTAGCAAAAATCGGGTTACTTGAGGTTTTTATTTTTTCATTCATTTTTTTTAGTATGAAACTAACAAGTATTGTACTTTTTTACAATCCTGATTAAATGCGCCAACTTTTAATGGCACTTGCCAAGGCACTCTAGTACATTTTTTTTAAAGGAGGGGCCGTCAAAGTCGACAAATTTTGAAAATTTTAAATTCATAGTTTAACAAATAGTCTTCAATTCAAGGAAACTTGGGGCAATTGTGTCATTATTTTTGACTGTGATTCTAGAAATGTTATTTAGGGTTACGGTTCCAAAGTTTAAATGAACAAAAATAATAAAAATTAACCACAATAACCGAAAAATAGTTACAGGTTGACCAAATTTTTAGGTTTTTCTTAAATGCCCATAATTTTCAAACTGCATGGGATAGATTTTTTTTTCAGATTTTTCTCATGATGGTTACAATCAATCCTGTCGCCCCGTTTTGGCTTGACGTTGAGTTTTGGGACACCCTGTATAATGAGCAGTTTAAATTTTCCAAGCTTTTGAATAATTTCATTTCAATCACCTAACTCACGACTAAGTACCTACTTCTTAAACAAAGAAAGAGGTAATTTTAGTGTGTCCAATGTACATGTTTATTTTCATAAAACAATAATTCTGAATCAATCAACATAAGCTTCATACAATAACTCATGTTCACAACATCCCCTACTAAGAACTGAAAAAGAGTAATGGCAGAGTAAATGGAGTTAGTTCTTCGTAATTGTATTTATGGATTTTCGCCTTTTCCCTGATGATAATAAAACACAAAATTCCCCGCTAAGACCGTGTAGAACATGGAAAAATTGCCTTAAATATACCTAGTAACTGAGACAGTGTTGTTGAATGAGTATTTCGCTTGCAGAATTTACGTGCAATTTTGAATAGTCAAAGCTTGCTTGTTAAATTTATGGTCGCCGTAAAATTTTTAGTCATCCCTGTTCTCTTCGACTGGGAATGTATTGGTTATGGCTTTCTTTTAAATTTTAAAATTGTTTTCGCTTGGGCTAGAGTTTTCCAAGTGTATTCCGCATTTATGAGCTATGGCTAGCTGGTTATGGTTAGTGGCGTACTTATTGTTCGGTATTTTAATTAGTGTACCAAGTACCTGGAATTATTTTGCTTATTCAAGATGTGTGAGCATTAAGAACTTTAAATATTAAATGGATAAATTTCGTGTACCATACTTTCATATTCCTTTTCTTGTCTAAGTCTATTTATATAATTATCTGCTTCGTATTTTCTATTCAAAATGGCTACTGTAGTCTTAATTAAGTAGTTATTTGGAATGTATTTTGACCACGATCTGGCCTGCTGGTTAGCAAAGATCTGGCCATAGTGAATTTATGAATCTAACATGAAGATATTTGAACTTTTATGTTATTGCTTCGTGTGTAGTAGTGAAGTATTTTTGTTGAAATTCTCTTTGACTTATTTCCATAAACTTGGTTTTGCTAAATATCTCTGTCTTCAATCTGTAAAAGGCAAATTCTGGTATGTTTTAATTGCAGTGCATACTCGGAGATATCTGGAATTAGTCTGGCTTTGCGTTTGTTAGCATTCTAAAATCATTCTCATTGTTGTTTTCTCGGAATAATCTGTAAGCTGTATGGATTTCGAGCAATGAATATAGATCATACATCTCTCTAACTATTCATGTTTACTTTGTGTCCATTATAGTTTATTTTGAACATTCGTTAAATTTTGAACATTGTGTTAGCTATGTCAACGACGTCATTGTTAGTTGCACGCAATATAAAATTATTTAAAATAATATCTGATTGAAAAACATTAATTCATTGTATTAATTTCATTATGGAACTTAACCAATAATTATTAATATCAGTAAATCATCATTCCCAGTCAGCGTCGTCATTTGATAACATTTCACCAGCATTTAATTCCATCAGAAAATTTTCTATCACAAATTGTAGTTAATCTCAAGTCCTTTGTGTCTCGTTCGAACACTAAACTGCAGATAAATCACCTTCAATTCGCATGTAACAGTGTCAACCAACAATTCGACAAGCAGCCTATATTTAACGAAGGCCCAAAATAGACAGCTTTAGCTGCGTTTTACTCCGCAGGCTAGCTAGATAACGATTTGGCACATCGAGTCTAATAGTCCGGGATAAATCCTCTTGGAATGGTTGGAACTGCTAATGTGTACGATATATGAGATCGATTGCTTATACCGTGCCAAACGATTGTGATACGTGTGAGATAAGTGTTTGATCAATGGATGGACGATATTCCGTTGATAGAATATTTGCGGGCGATTATGTTTTGTGGAGGTGGGTACGTTAAATCGTTGTGATGTATTATGTTTTTGTAATTAGCTGACGCCCACGACTTCTTGCTCGTTATGTCTCGAAAATTAACGTGGTCTGAATATTATTATAAGCCATCTGCTAATAAAAGTTCGGTAAAAGTTCGTCAACCTGAAATATAATCAAAAATCCTGTAGAATAAAATTTGATAATTGTTGTGTTTACTTTAAAACAACACACCAATTTCATATTTTAATATACAAAAAGCAATATACTGTTTGATTCAATGTTATAAACAGTAGAAGGTACAGAATTTAACTAGTTGTAGTAACGACGCGACTGTGTATTAGCTTATTCGAAAAATATAAAATCTCTTCTAAAACGACGAGTCGTTAATGGTTTTCCAATAACTGAATGTATATTTTTAACCAAATTTTAGTATTTATGTCGGAATAAAAAATGCTTAACACGCAAAAAGATACAGAGAAAAGCCATTACGAAGATTTAACTTTATATGCACCAGAACTAGAGTGCAGTAGCGACAAGTTATTACTCATTGTAATGGCCTGGTAACGTCATTTGATTTATCTTATGAGAGCTTGACTTAATATAAGCGAAGATATATTAGAAATTATAATGAATGTGCGAGTATTATGAACGAGAAAGGCTGAATTGAACTAGAAAAAAAATAGATGTAAGTAGAGCTTAGTATTTTAGCTAGACAGATAAATTATGTGGCGAAGACAGAAGAAGTCTTTAAACACTACTTATAAAATTATAATAGACATTTACCTCAAGACTAGCTGTCAAAAGATATCAATAACTTAATTATTTATTAGTAAGCTGTCCAAAAACACTACATAGTATAAAACAAAGTCGCTTTCTCTGTCCCTATGTCCCTATGTATGCTTAAATCTTTAAAACTACGCAACGGATTTTGATGCGGTTTTTTTATTAGATAGAGTGATTCAAGAGGAAGGTTTTAGTATATAAGTTATTATGTTTAAGACAAAGCGGGCAAAGCCGCGGGCGGAAAGCTAGTATTTGTTAAATCAGCAATAAATACTATTTTACGTTATTTATTTACAAGAAATAAATAAAAATTTATTCTTGCCATAAAACTCGCATAACAATCTTAAGGAATACGAGAAATGACGGAGTTATTACCAGAGTCGGATATAAATTCAAATCGCGGGCTAGCATAATCGAATATCCGCTCATATCCAGACATATGAATGAAGTCATGGCAAAGGAAACGACCAAACCTACATAGCCTTTGCCCAGGCCACTCGTAAAACGAAGCATTACGGACATTTTCGTCGTTTAAACAGTTTATCTTCTATAAAAACCCGGTTGTTATGACAATAATAAATTTGTTGCTTCTCCCTCTTTTTGTGACGACACATAAAAATGTAATGTTGTGAATAATAACCATTCAGATTCAATGTAGTAAAAGGATCATTTTCTTGATGAATGCCCCTTTGCATGTTATGATCATTTTCATAGTATATTAAAATTTTAATCATAGACGACAAAATATAAATCTGAAAATGATAGCAATTAGAAAAAACGACCAGCTTTTCCTTTCCTCATCTTCCATTCATGTCAAATAGCTTATACCTATGACAAACATAATATAATACGCATCTTTACGATAATGTATTATATAAATATATCTTATTAATTATTAACTAATATTTTGAAGTAAATTTAACCACATTCATTGAGTTTAGAATACCTACCTACATAATATTATATTATAGGTACCTCTATCTTGTATACGTGTACGTGCATGTACGTCTTGCTGCTTATGTTAACGGCTTTTTGTCTGAAAACGCTACACATTAATAATATTCTGTTTAGTATGAAACTACAGTCGAGACTTGTCTTATTACTCCACTCAGGTAAACATTCCATTGATGCAGATACCGTTGAAATAATTTACTGTATCGTACAAAAACACTTGAGTAAGATTTCCTGTATTTGTTTCATTGTATTGGCTTGTAAAATCAACGTATTATTTCTTAGTAGTCGTTACAATATGTATATATATATGTATGTGAATAAACGTATTCATTGTGAATTAATTGCGATATCGTTGATTCTCATACAAGGTGCTTCTTATTTTTCATACTATTTGTTGTTCGCTAGTTTTACTTGATCATGATGTCGATTTGTGTATGTACTATTTTGTCGTAAAAATGTTTCTATGGTCAATAAAAAAAAATGTGAGCCGTCATGGGACGCCTGGTAGATGTGAAACATCGTGTGTGTACAAGTAATATGCATAAAAGATACAAAACGGTTTACAAGTGAGCCTATAGATGTGTACCTATAGCGTGGCGACCCGTCGCCATGGCAAGCGTCGCCACGTCAACAATTCGGTTTACAAGTGAGCCTATAGATGTTTCACATCAAAAGTATCGTAGAAATTTAAGTTCTCGATACACATCTAGAACGATAACAAATATTGAGGTAATACAAGAAATACTGCTTTAACATTTCCAACTCCAGAAGGTTGAAGATTATAAAATGGAATGTTCTAGTCACATTCCGACTCTCAACGGTGCACTCAAACAGTTCAACTGTTCTTCACTCTATAGTCTTTACTCTATACTCTATAGTTTACACTTTATAGTCTATCCATGCTATATAGTCTATACTCTGTGGTCTATACTCTATAGTCCGGTGGGACAGAAACTCGATATGACTGGAGATCAGAGCGACTGACACTTCTTGCACTCGGGATTATAGCAATTGTCAATATTGTTGCCAGAGTTTAAACCAAAATATAGCTAACGTTTATTGAATTATGGCATACACCCACTAGTATGTAGGTATACAATATTATGTGCATTAAACCGAAAACGCTTTAAGAATACCTTATGTATTTTGGATTTGATAACTGATAAGGTTAACTGATTTTGGAATCGACCACTATACTAGTGAAATAATCATAAAATGAATGTGAAATAAAGTAGACATTTCAGTGTAAGATAGATGAAACCAAAGGCAAAAGAAATAGGTCTCTAGATAATATAACAATATTTAAACAGATATACCTAAATATAATTAATTGCTTAAAGTATACATATACTACCATGTATCACGACTTGTGGTGGGTTATAAAAGATGAATTATTAAAATACCTCATAATTGAAAATGCTCACATTCCAAGTGCTAAAAGTTCGTGATTTGATTCCAATGCGATGTTGTCAGCACTTAGCGCGCACGTGACGGGTTTAAGGTTACAGGGAACTGAGTATATATTATATAACGTATGATATTTCTTTAAATCTCACAGGTTTAAGTGTAATATATGTATCTTGAATTTATATAATTTTATGTTGTACTAGCTGTGCTCCGCTCCTGTTGGTCTTAGCGTGATGATAATATAATATTATCGTAATGGGCTATATCTAACACCGAAAGAATTTTTCAAATCGGACCAGTAGTACCCGAGATTAGCGCGTTCAAACAAACAAACAAACTCTTCAGCTTTATCATATTAGTGTAGATTTTTTTCACTGAAAAGTAAAAGGTGTTTGTGTGTAACCGAATCCTTAAGACTCGATTTTGACCTACTTTACAAATTTAATTCCAAAAAGAATCGATGATTATACAATAATTAAATTGAGTTTCTTCATAAAGCGTTTTTTAGTTATAGCTATTGCATAGCTTCTATCGCGGGCCTTGAGCGCGGGGACCGAATCCAGAAATTGCGTAACGAAAAACCTCACGCTCCCCACTCCGACGGGCACGGAGGTGTGGCTTAAAGGCATAGCATGCAATAGCTTTAACGCGGCAGTCCCCGAGTGCCACACGTCTTTTTTTTTAAACTATATTTATTATATCTTATCCTTGGTGAGGAAACAACGAGCTACACACGTTCCACTTTCACATTTGGTACTGAAATTACTTGGTAGGTACGTTTTGAACGTTGAAACTGCACAATTTCCAATTTCTGATAGCCAGCAAGGGAAAACTTCTAGTGCCGTTGGGACAAGCCGTGTTGTGTCTTGGAAGATTTTAGTTAGCTGTATTTATTTTTGTGTGCTATGTCCGTAAGGATTTTGTTGATATGTTGCATTGTCTTCTTTAAAGATCATTGAAGTGAACGTCTTTAGGCGCGTTGAGGGTAAAATTTCAAGGTCGCGTCATGGTAATACTCTCACGTCATGGAGTAAGGCGATTTTGGTATCTTTGAATGTTGCAAAAGTATTTTCACTTCTGACTCGTGTGCTCGGCACACACGCACTTTATTATTATTTGTGTTATTCACCATCTTTCATTCTAAGATATCCAAATGAAGGCCACAACCTTGCATAGAACGCGATCTAAACCGAAGATCGCGGGCCGTGAGCGCGGGGACCGAATCCAGAAATTCCGTAACGAAAGAAACCTCACGCTCCCCACTCCGACGGGCACGGCGGAGGTGTGGCTTGAAGGCATGTTATTCAATAGCTTTACC
Organism: Colias behrii; assembly: GCA_029959065.1. Lineage (NCBI taxonomy): Eukaryota > Metazoa > Arthropoda > Insecta > Lepidoptera > Pieridae > Colias > Colias behrii. The sequence goes on from JARWMC010000017.1 coordinate 4,696,074, forward strand.
GCGGCAGTCCCCGAATGCCACACGTCTTTTTTAAATTATAATATTTGTGTATAATACATATATCTATGAAAGTATAATAAAATGCCTTTCTACTATTTTGACAAAAGTATTATAAAATTACCATGTAAAAATAACGCTACAAACGGATAAAGTAAATTGTAACAAACGTAATTTTAAATCCAGCCACAGGCAGGCTTAATCAAGGGTGTTTTTATTAATTTCTTGATTAAAAATATGCGCGGAGAATTGAATTAATGGGGATATGAAATTTGGGTCATCTCTGTTTTTATAATAAAGAACAACGAATAACAATTGGAGAACGTCCTAAACAGAGAGCTAACAATGAAAATATTAATTGTCATGACACAATTTCGGAACGAAGGTCTACACATTTCTTGTTTTTGTTAGTAATTTGTATGGCTCTTTGCAACCCTAAACGCTGTAAATGAAACATTATATTCGAACAGATTTTTTAACTTTTAATGTTCTTGTTTTAATGTTAGAAATTATAAAGAAAAATCGTTAAACACAAATAGGCAGTGCTTTATCTGTTAGGACCATAGAGATCTAGAGAGATGCCAATCGCTTGCGCTGAGTACGAAACCGTGTCTCATAAAAAATTTACGCACACAACTGCAGTAAACAAAATCAAAACAATACTTCGCGTTGTGTGCGTGTCATCACACAAAAATATGAGAGCGACTATTCGTTCGCACACTAGATTGTAAGTGACGTACGTATACCGCACCGCTACAGTTTGTTCTCTTTTTGTACATATTGCTGCGACACCGGCCCCGCCCCCTAACCATATCTCCCTTTAGTTTCTGTGATCTGTGGTTAGGACATTGAATTGATCTAATTGAACCGTACGTATAAATTTAAAAGAAAGCCAAAAGTTTTTTCAACTAACTAGCTTTTCGCATGTGGCTTCACCCGCGTGATATAAGGAAATTCCCATGGGAATGAGACGTCCCACCATGGCTAAAAGCCTACGTATTATTCGACCAAGCCAACTAGACGCTCGGGTGGAATGCGGCCTCCCCGCCCGCTTACCGCCTCAGGTACCGCGTTCGCCTTAGTACGGTTCGCAGCATCGACGCATTATTTCTGTACTTTTTATTGTTAATCGTAAAGTTAGTTCTAGGTGGTATGAAAATTGATAACTATGTTCAAGTTGTATATTCTAGTATTTTTATATGTAGAACACGTGTTTCGTAAGGGTACAATTAAACAGTGTGAATAAATAAATATTATTATTTTGGTGTTTTTATTAAATCAATTTCATATACGACGGTGATACTAATAATTTATTATTTATTAGTATATATATATTTCTATACATTGAATATTAGTGATAAAACTGATTTGAATAAACTGTTTTGAGTGCATTTATAGATTTGAGGTTATTTGTCGGTATGTATTTAATTTAATTTATGTAATTATGTAATTTATTTACATCGTGAATTAAAAATTATTACATTATCTAAAAAATATTTTTTTTTTGCTATCTGTACCCGAGACATGGGCGGGTGACGTCACAGTTGAAAAGGGTCTAGTTGGCTTGGTCACGTAGTAGTTGTCTAGCCTGGCAACTATCTTCTTTGAAATCATAAAAACCTCCGTCTCGCCACGAAATAAATAAACAAAACACACTTTGGCATTTCTAATGCAAGTAGTAACAAAATCAATAACTTTTAGTCATTGTATCTAATAACTTTTAAGAAATATGACCCAAGCCCATTAAGTTCAACTCCCATCCATATAAACGTAAACAAACATACATCACAACAAAAATACAATCCATTTATGACGCACGCACTCCCAAAGTATCGTATTACGGCGCAGCATTTATATCGTCATAAGTTTTGTTCATCTCACAACATTTGAAATTAGTATCTGTCTTGGTCCACAATACCCTCATTGTGTACGTACAAAAGGAGAAATAACTCCCGTAACTATAACACAATTGTACCATTTAAGGACGCCGGCATTTGCTCGTCTGCACGATTCTTTTGCGATAGATTTTCTTTTACAAATGAGATGACAGACCAAGGAACAGTTTGTTGACTTGTCGCATCCAAGATAAATTGATGTGCGTGCTTGTAGCAATTTTAAAGCCTCATATTTATTTGCCTTAACTTGTTTCGCAAAACTTAATGAGAAGAGGTGTTTATGAATTGCCTACTTTCAATGAGTAATGTGAAATATAGATCTCAAATAGCTGTTTATCTATTTATTAACATATTGAAATAACGTCACAAATAGGAATTAATAATAATTGTTATTTGTATATTAAGTCGAGTTGAGTTAAAAATATACATAAACAATTATATATTGTGTAAATAATTTTTAAATAATATCATCTACTTTAACATTTCTCACTTCTTTATTTCTTACTGATATTGATATTTTTCAATAGAAAATTGATTATATTATTTTCATTAGAAACCTTCATACCGCATGATTTGAATTTGAATAAGATATTAAGTAGACTAACGAAGTCTTTCATGCAGTGAAGGCCAATATTTTATTTCAATGAACAAATAATCAAATAATCGTAGTAATAGATAGATGCTCATTGTAAAAATATGGAAACGAAATAAATAATCGAAAATAACATTACATTATAGAGCAAACCCAAGGTAATAAAGTAGATCGTCATTTGTCAAAGTTTTTTATGAATCAGCATTTTCACTTAATAACTAACCTAAACATTATTAACATATTATTATTTAAACTAAACCGTTTAAGATTTCATTCAAGGTTTAAACCATTCAAGTAATTCATTGTAGGTAATATACATTAATAATTTTTGTTCTGTAATTCGCAAAGAGAAATACTTCGAACCCAGCAGTATATCACATTTCAAAGTTTTGTAGAAATGTTTTCTTCGAAAAGTTCGGTTTCTGCGCTATGTTGAAAACGTGAAAACGAAAACAAATCACATTTTATGGATTCCTGGTATCCATTATTATGCTTCGTTTTATTTATTATATTTTTGTACATTCTTTTTGTATTTATATCTAGGTAATTGAAAATGTTTCGAAACAGAAATAACTCACTTACTGAAAATTTTCCTTGAAATTCGATTTATATAAATTAATAAATTACGAGGAATTTTATTCAAAATGGCTTATCCAAAAGCTACAATATATTTAATTTATTAATATCTAACATATAAATCTATCTTACATTTTATTTCTTTAATATTACATCTTCCTACTGTATTTATTAATTTATAACACTTTGTTGTACAAAACAATGTAGGAAATGAGTACAAACTAATACCTAAGATACAAAAATTTTGCACAATAGGCAGCAATCTCTGCCAGGCAACCTGGTAGGAAAGGATATAACTATATTTCAATAGGCTATTTTTAACTGCCAGTACTACGGACAAAGTTTTGCATTAGGTATGTACGCTCAAATATAATATCCTACTTTCATATACATAATCGCCAAGCTCTTTAATCTCCTTGGAACATTGCAACAGATCCCACTGTTGCAAATTCATATAACCACGGTTCTAGTTTAATATGAAAACCACAATTCTACACTGAAGCTTCTCTATTGCATTTAATAATTTTAATACTGTTATGAGCTGAAAACAAATAAATAAATAAACAAATAGTCTGGTTATTGGTTGTAATATCGTTAGTGGCTTTATTTATATGCCTGTTTTGTTTTGTTAATGATTATGACAATGTATGATATGGCCGTTTTGCGATATGATTATGTGTTTATTAATTTAATGTATTTTATCATGTTTGGATTGTTTTTATATTGTTAACTCTCGGACTAGGTTTAAGCTAAGTACCTATATAATATTTAAACAGACATAACTAACCTATTAATCATACTTCTGATTTTATAATTTTCTTGCATTAACATTGACTTGAAATACTACCGTTAAAATTTAAATGTATATTGTATATTAATAAATATTATAATTCAAAATATAGACATTAAGGTCTGAAACAAGATCTCAGGTGTTATAGAGTGAACCTTTCTTCTCTGCAACACCTGCTATTCTAGATATTAAGAATTTAAGGCTCCATGTCAAACATGCTGAAAGACAAGTAGACGTTATTAGAACTGCCAACAGAGAAATAAATATAACATTCTCACTATGGTGGAATAAGTTGATGTATAACTTAATTTTTTTTGCATTATCGTCAATACATTATACAATTTATTTTCAATTCTTTTTTGCATGATGTATTCGAGACCTTTCCTTTAAATCATGTATTCGAGACATTAAAACATATAAAAATTAAGGACTAGTCGTGTTCGTCATAAAACCTAAATATTTTCGATATATAATAAAAGTACTACTCCTAATTAATTGTAAATGAATACATAAGAAATAATCTATGCAAATAAAAATAGTATACAAATATCATGTTAAAAATAGGATATCTATTCATCTCGTAGCGCGTGCACGATATTAACTTACCTCTAGACTCTAGAGCATTTCTAAACACAAAATTTGGCTTTGCACATTCTTGCTTACTTTAATTTCTATTTACCACAAACTACTTAAAATACCTAGCAAATACCTAATTAAATACTTAAAAACCACCACAGTGCTTTGGCAAAGAGCTAAATCGCTCCGGTTAATGAGAGTATTAACGTAAATTCGACCAAAGGAAACTTGCATAGTTCTAAAACCGGGGAACTTTGCCCGTAATTTTCAGCCTTCGTAAACTAGCCGGGTAATAAAATTTAAAAAGCAATTACCACATCACTAACTGAAAGTATTATTCAGTTTATGGAAGAGATAAGAGATAATTAATGTAGGTTAACTTGCTCCCTCTGTCTTTACCGTCAAGATTTAGCAGTTTGCGACTGCAGTTTTATTTATTAAAATGTAGCTTTTCTAAGGGGAATTTTTCAGTTGAAGTAAGTTAATAATAGTAATAATTTAATCATAATTGTGTCTTTAAAAATTAAAACATGATCACTGATATTATTCTTCTGATATTGCTGATCTTACCTTTTGTATTTACTGTTAATATGTTAATACGTTTTTGATTGTTGTACCTACTGCCTTAACTAACAAAAAATAATTAGTTACTATTAAGTTTTAAGCACTAGCCAATATGCTATAAATTCATAAAGAAACCGTCATAAACACCTATATACCTTAACATAAATCCATTACAGAAAACTTCGCTACTATAAAATTTATTTCAATTTGAACCGCACTAATCTTTCTATTCCTTCTCGCGTTGTTTGTTTAGCAGAATCTGTAGCTTAGCAACGAACCCCCATAAATTTCCTCTTTCAACGTACTTTATCCAGTTTTATAACGTCTAAACGGTTCACGATAACCGCTGAAAAATGAATTTACCGACGATGTATAACATCTTATGAGTAATAAAACTTGTTCCGAGTAAACCGTTTTATAACTTCCTTGACGGGTTTTTGATTAGAATAGTTTGTAGCGCTTCGAGTTCACGAAATAAATCTTTAATCGTATAAGCCTATTATCGATGTTTAAACTAAGTTTACTAAATTAACATGTTAATTGAAATTGATGGAACCTTGCCTTGTGAATTTTAAGGTCACATTAGAGCACTTACGTATAATGCATTAATTAAGACATGTTTGTGTATAAATATCATATTATTACCATGTCATATCATATTCTAATTAACGTTAAAATTGGATTAAAATACTATTTTATCATTGTACTATCTCAGCCATCACTGATAGATTAGATTTTTGTCTTGAAGAATCATTAATGTAATTGATTATGAATATGTATAAATTTAAACTTGTAATTAATTCATAATAATATTATTTACTACACACAAATCCTCTACCTATGACAAAACTGAATGTAATTAGGAAATACATGATTAAATTTATAGATTACTCTAAATAAATCAATAAAACAATAATAAAGATATAACTTGGACGTCAATTTAATAAACACAAATGAATGACCATTTATATGTGTTTATTAAATTGACGTCCAAGTTTTAAACAAAACTTTCATTAATTTTTTGCGAAAATATATATATGTATATAGCGCCTGTCCTAGATTTCCTAATTGATATCATAGCAACAAAAGTGTGGATCGCAAACACGCCCGAGTGTTCTGACACTTTAACAAGCCTCTTCCCTTGTTTGTGTATCGCTGTAGCCTCTGAAAAATGACACAATTTGCGATTATTTTGCTGGGGAAAATGTTTTTTGAATATTACAAGGTTAGAGGTACATTTAACTAACGATAATTATATTGTTATAATTATTACCTACTCCATAATACTCGGGTACCACCAGAAGGACGGTACCCGGATCTTTGGAAGGCTTACGTGGGGACACGGATCCAACACGCAGAGGCCCTTTCGAGAATTTTAATGTGTTATGGGACACCAGCCGCAGCCTGCCCATGACTGCACTATAGAGATACAGCCCTAGGCAGTCCGCGGCCGATGTAGGACTATTGCAGGGTATGGAAATTTAATAATTGGGCTATGGATTGGGATGCTAAATGGACTGGTATTGGGGACTATGGGAAACTATGGCACCTGCCTTTCTACTAAAAGAAAGTAAAAATATGTTGGCAGGTGGTGACTCGCCCTCTCACTGTATGGGCCCCCGAAATAAGTCGCTGCAATAGTGCGACAAGGGGGCAACATATTGTGAGCAGCTAAGGGTGGAGAGGCGTCCCTGGACTTTAAACTACGATCACGCGCTCCCTGAGGGTCCAGCATCACGTGCCCACTCGCCACTTACGATTCGCATCCACCCTTCGAGCTAAAAGCTCTCGCGACTCCACTCTGGCCGGCCGGTTAAGGCAAGCCAGAGGTGGGGGTCCTGTCCTCGTCAGGCTTCACTCCGACCGGCCGGTGAAGGCAAGCCGGAGATGAAGACAGGGGCCTCCCCCGGGAGCACTCGGTTCCCGCGGGGTCGCTACTCCCCGACACCCCGCCACAAGGTGTCCTGCGGGTTGACTGATTGCACGGGTGGAATATCTGTTGTCACGTAGACAATAGACATTCCAACCGTGGGCGATGGGGTCGTCACATCCCTACGCCCTTACCTATATTATTAGTGTTTGAGTTTGAGTTACGATAGTGTATGTGTTCGTTTGGTTTATAATGTTAGTTATAAAGTTATAGCTTTCTTTTAAACTACTGATTTCTTATTTTGTGAAAACAGTCACTATCTTTCCCACTTTAATTTCATTTATATCACGATCACGATCGACAATGATATACAGATAAATAACATATTTTGAAGTATAATTATTATACCTACTTCAGTAACACTATATAACTGCTAAACTACCAAATAAATCTTTCCATAATGAAAATTAAAATTCAAAGGCTTCTTTAAGGCTGATTATGACAGAAAACAATGTTATGTCCATTACACTTGTATATTACAAACATAACAAAGCATACTCAACTGTTAAATAGTCTAAACTTGGCCGATTTCAAAATCCACCCGAGTTAAATACCAGAAAAAGTAGGTGTAATCTGCAAAGGAAGGGCAAAATGTATTTTAACGACAGTCCCTTAACAATGTGAGGTAATCGCCATCAAGCGGACTAAGCCCCGATCCACCAATAAAAGTTTGCAAGTTTGTCGAATAACACCGCTGTAAACGTGTTCTTAAAACCTTTGTGACAATCGTAAAACCACAATCTGCAACATCAGTAAGGAAACTATTGTAAGAAATCTATTTTGTATTCAATTCATTTACATAAACTAGTACGAACTTAAATGCAATGTCGAATTAATGTTGGTGAAATTTGGTCAGTATTGAAAAACATTTCCTCACGGATATTGTATTGACTTCTTTGAACTACAGTTTATCTTTGAGGATACGAATTATAGATACTAAGAAATGTATTCCATCAGTACCTACAAATTACAGTTCAGTTGTAACAAACAATATCTAAATAGCCTAAGGAAATTTCAAGTTTATCCTAAACCTACTTTATACACATGAATATTGAAATTGATATTTTGGTTTTATGGCATTCAAATGCTTTTATAAATATAAATTTATAAAGAATAGAAAAAATTCGATCACGAGGCGGGACTCGATTCTCGAACCCGCATCCTTTCGCGCCATTCCGGGGCGGATGCCTGACCAACTCAGCCACTCGTGACCCGCCAGAGTAATTGAATTTATTCTATTCTTTCAGTTTTATGTGTCTAAGGGACACACCGCGCGCCATCTATTGAGATGGTTAACAACCATCTCAACCAATATGAAACACTTTTCAGTGAATGCAATATTGTGACGATGGAACACGGCCTTTTTTGTTGAAATTGATATTTTGGTTTTATGGCATTCAAATGCTTTTATAAATATAAATTTATAAAGAATAGAAAAAATTAGAAAAAAGAAAAGAATAGAACTCTGGCGGGTCACGAGTGGCTGAGTTGGTCAGGCATCCGCCCCGGAATGGCGCGAAAGGATGCGGGTTCGAGTCCCGCCTCGTGATCGAATTTTTTCTATTCTTTATAAATTTATATTCACATGAATATTATCTATTTTCTCATTAATATTGCTATTAGTAACAATCGATCTTTTAGTTTACTGTTTAGAAGATTGATGTTACTATTCAGAAGTTGGGGGCAATCCTCTGTGGACAACAAAAAGAGCTTGGTCTTGACACGGCACTTATAGTTTGCTTTATTTCTTTACTGATAAAAGTTTTACTTGTAGAAGAATCGACCATCGAAAATGATATTGTGCTTAAGTTTTACACCTGTTGAATACTTGTTAAGCATTTGTATGTACATTGGAGTACATCTGCTTGTTTTCTTTTACAATAAAGAGAAACAGAACACTGACCTTCTACTGACTGAAGACGGGAATGTTCGGCAAAATATATCTAAGATTGAAGACACGATTCCATAATAAAAAATGACAGGAGTATTGAATATTAAATTACAGTAGTAATTAATTAAATCCTTGTATTCTACAAAGGTATCGTCAATCTCTTTCTTTCTTGTATCTTTCAGGTATATTTTTTTAACAGTTTAAACAGGCAATAGTAGATACATTTAAATAACATACAATTTATATCGTTGAAATGTTAAAAATGGTATATCTAACCGATTTCTCCGATTTCTACACCAACATCCGTGCAAACATCTTTTACCTGACTCAAACACTAAACGCTACATTGGTTCGTAACCAGCACGTTTCATTGTCTTATACACCAAGTTTCCAGCGAAGTTTTATAGATAGTTCCCAGTTCCACCGCAATGACTCACATCTTACTACATCATAAATATAGTGATCACTAACCCCGTACGGAATCCATAAATCTTAACGTTTATGACCTCGTGTATTTTATGAGTTATCGTACAATTGCAACAATTGTGAGATGTAAAGGTTTATATCGTTTTTATTGCTCTTACTAGTGGTGTTGAATATGCGGTTTCGTAATGGATATAGACGCTGTTGAGTGTCCGAGTATGGTTTAATTACGTCTTAATACAAGGCCATTTTCAGTGTTTTCATTGACTTGGCTGTAAAAGAAAGAACAGATGTAAACGGTTTAGGTTTACGTATAATTGTTTTGTTGTTTCGTTATTTGGATTTTCTATACATTCTTGATAAAACGAAAGTACTCTGTCTACATGTTATCAAATCTTACAATGCGGTTATATTATTCTGAAAGAAAAAGAATTGGTCACCACGAATGGTATATGCTCATTGTACAAGTAAAAGTATATAAAGGATATCAAGTATATACAAGTGTGTATGTATTGAATTACGAAACTTAATAGACGTGCCAAGTGTGTTATAGATTAATTATGTTTGAATCATTTTGGAAATTGGAGATTAATTATCTTTGAAGGTCGTTGGAATAACGGATTATAAACTAAGTACGTATATGAGGTTGTATCTATCTTAGACTTTAATTATGATCAGAGATCTAATTCCCAATTAAGCGCATCACACACGGTGAAGATACTATAATATTTTATGTTAAGATTCTCTAATATAAAATATTACAGTATCTTAAGGTATCCGGTATCAGCGTTCTGACCATCATTTTTCTTTTTGTCATTGCGTACTAAGACGTAGATACGTAAAAGAAAAATGATGGTCAGAACGCTGATACCGGATACCTTAAGATACTGTAATATTTTATATTAGAGAATCTTAACATAAAATACTATAGTATCTTCACCGTGTGTGATGCGCTTTAAGGTCGTCTTAACTGAATTGAGTAGAAAGACGCAATGACGCTTCAGTTATTATATAAAACTAAAAATATTTCGACACGTGTAAACGAAAAAATATCAGTATCGCGTTTGCTCGATCGATTGCGCGATTGCTTGACACCTCGAGCAAGATCCCGGCTATATCTAGTATACAATAAATTGCAATTATATCTAAACGATGCGCTGTTGTTTAATTAGGGAGTTAATAGCGCCATTATCCAAACACGTTCGAACAGAATGCGCTATCTCTGAGAAATGGGCGAGCTAATGAAATATGAAACAGGTGGGGAGATGAAATGGTCCGTATAATTTATATAATTAAATATACGCCGGTTATTTATGATAAACGGTGCCGTATTGCACGGGCTACCCTGAATGCTAAAGCTTAACCTACATTTACACGAACATATTTTTGTATGACGATGAAAACTTTGAGCGGGGTTTCAGGCTAATGTGGGTACAAATTATTCACATAACTTTTCAAAGGAAATGTAAACACGTCGTATATAAATGTAGTATAATCCGAAACAATAAGTTGCGATTGAATATTGAAGATTGCCTATTTCAAAAGGATTTGGTAGGATCATCTGGATAATGTAGTAAGAACATGGGAAGAAATATATACACATGACAATATCCTATGTAACGGGATTAAATATTGTATTACTGTAAAAAAATATGTATGGAAAGATATACGTATACTGTTGCAAACTTTTGTATTAACTTTATTTCTACATAATCATTTCTCAACCCCCATATCAGAATTCTAAACACACACGCAAATATATTGCGAAAGTTTTGACCATTCAAATACCAAATAATAGTTATAATAACTAACAGAGCTAACTATGTTGAAAATCGAACAATTGTTATTATGATTATTCACCGAGAAACTAATTTCACGTTAACAAAACCAATACGTCAAATATCTAGTTGCATTGTGTCCACGGTTTTATCACAGGTCTTATCTAGTCCAAAAATTATTGTAATAATATTATGGCAAAAGTTTAATCGAACTTTATCATGTAAACAAATCCAAGACAATGAAGCAACGGAGTCGCAAATTTTATTTTAGTATTTTTGGGATTAGATAAAGAATTACTCATCTGGTTATCTATACTATACTAATACTAATAATAATATACTAATATACTAATACTAATAATAATATTATAAAGAGGAAAGGTTTGTAATTATGTATATATGTATGTAAGTATGTATGGTTTTCACGCATAAACTACTGGACCGATTTCAAAAATTCTTTCACCATTAGAAAGCTGCATCTTCACTGAGCAACATAGGCTATATTGCATTTTCAAAAAAATTAGAGATCCTTACCAAAAATGCAATAATGTAACCCAAGGTGTAAAAAATTCTTTAATAAAAATTCTGTCATCGCGTGCGCTGCGGAATCTATTGAAGAACAAAAAAATGTTCTACGGTATTATAGAATGGATCAATATCTACAAGAAAGTCCGCGATACCATATGTCCATCTTCAGTAGTTATGTTACTACAACAACTTTTTTACGTTTTCAAAGTAAATAGAAGTGCCGACAGTAATCAAACCATGTTATCCATACACATATATTAATCCTTATCCCATTAAATGATGTTTTATTATAGACTGTTTCAATACCAGCAAAATACTTTTTAAATTAAAAAAATTGGATATTCCATTCAAAAGATATAACGAATTTTTAAAACTGTCATATTATATATATAAAAATGAAACCCGTTTTCCTTGGTCACGGCATCACGCGTGAACGGGAGAACCGATTTCGATAATTCTTTTTTTATTATAATTCTTGAAGTAGGTACGAGGATGGTTCTTATGTAGAGAAAACGTAAATATGTACCACGGGCGAAGCCGGGGCGATAATGTCAGTAACCTAAATACATTAATGGATATGCCTTAGTACACGATACAACGAAATAATAATAATTATTTGGCATTGTTACAACGAACATCGTAATGAATCCAGAGATTCCAATTACCAACGTAGATCAGTCCAAACTAACTTTAATTCAACTAATCTAGACATGTTTACCTGACACTCCGTTCTGAACTATTGTAATTACGATCCTAACACACTAGATACCAGTCAATTCTGGTCACAAAGCCAATATGCGACTCATTAGTGGCCAACTCTACGCAGCTTAGTTGGGATTGCATTTGACTCCTGTTCAAGCTTTCTGATGAAAACTTGCTGATGAAGATTTGGAAGTTATTAACCTGATTTATGTTGATGTGATTAAGGTACTTGATGGAACTGAACACTGAACAGTTGAGAGGATTATCTGATGAAATAGACATTGCATTTATGACTAGAGCAGTGGTGGCTCAGTGGTGAGACCTCGGACTTTAAATCGATAAATCCCGGGTTCGAACCAGGCGAGCGCGCAGGTAATAAATTGATTTTTTAATTTATCTGCGCATGTTGTAACATCACCACTGCTCGAACGGTGAAGGAAAACATCGTGAGGAAACCGATATGTCGAAGAATCAAAAGTTCGACGACATGTGTCATCCGCCAACTCGCACTTACCCAGCATTATCGATTATGGCTCTCATAGGAGACCCGTGTCTCAGCAGTGGGTATAAATGGGCTGATGATGACGATGATGATTTATGACTAATTTTAAATTATCATAGTCATATTTGTGATGACGCTAACTAAGTTGTGATGGTGCTCAACGTCTATATAGGTCGTTTTTTCACTGTCATATTTCGACACTGGAAATAATATCTACTGCTTTAAAATATCATGGTACGGGTCAGGGTCTTATGAGGAAGTGGTATAGAAGATACAGAAATCAGTTATCGAGTTTCAATTTTCAACAGACTTTGTAGTCAGTCAGTCAAGTAAAAATATTGTTTTAATAATTAAAGATTTAGCCTAAGTAAGGAAGTTAAAAAGGATAATACCAATTTGTCAGATCCAACAGTTGAAATTGTACGTTGATGGACATTTATAAAAAAAATAACCCACGCATTTTTATAAATTCATTTGAAAATGATGTATTCGATATCAACACATATAAAAATAATAGAGCGTCAATTCTTATTACAATCATATACCTAGGGTTGTTGATAAAACGGAATTCCTTTGAGGTAACAGATAATAATCAATCCATCAAAATATCAATTTTCTCGGGCCTCGTTTATAAGGTGAAAATGAGTTCCCTTGTAAGGAACATTAGATATTTTTTATTCATCACGCGTTACTGGTGTACCTTCACGAGAAATCGAACGAACGAAACGTGTCTTGAAATAAATATAACCCACTGGATTTTGAATTTAGACATCATTTTTTCATAGAATATTTACATTTCCAAAATATGTATAAAAAACTGTGAAAAATAAAGTTTGGAACTATATTATATATTATCTTGTTTGTTTATTTTATACCTACTTTTTTATTCATTACATATTTTATTTATAATTTTTAACATATATTAATTAAGTAATTATTACTGCGCTAATATATTATATGTATAAATTATTCATACAACCATAAACGTGACAGTTTATAACTGATGCATAATTTCAATTAAAATCTGCCAAATAAATATTTTAATCCACTGATCTTTGTGATAACTTGATAAGATAGGTATAAATATTATATACCTATTTATATGACAACCGGCTACCAAAATTGTTTATATGACAAAATTAAATAATAATCCTAGCTTCGAGTCTTTGTTCGCTTATAAAATAATTTTCATCTACAAGGTAAAGCTTTATTGAGCGAACAAACGTTTTGTATGAATAATTCATTGAGCGTACCAACTTGTAGTAAAATTTTGTTTCATTTCAATTTCGAAGAAACTTTATGGTCCTTCAATCAAACTCTTTATCATATCAATTTTCTCGAATGGTAGTAATACGCAAGATACATTTGCGAAATTTATCATAAGTAAGGATACCCACAGCGACCATTAATCATACTTTTGCTCATATTTTTATTTGTCACTCATTTTCCTTCCTCTTATCCTTGAGGACTCTTGAAAAATCTCCCCCACATTGTAACCCGACATTACCATCAATATTAATAAGGAAATTCTTTGTTTCAGAATCCATGGCGAAAGAATAATAATGTCGCATTACAAAAATAGAAGATAGACCAAAAATGGATATGAGCCATGTAGTATTGGACAAAGAGGCAATCAACCGTTTCGAGCAGTATACATTGGCAAAACCTTCTTTGAACGGGGGCATCCCTTTGGACAAGTGCCAAGATGCGGATTCGATGGCATCTAATAGCAGAAAGAAAGTACAAACTTCCCGACAGAAAGTAGTTTGTTGCTTTTGTTTCAAAACAACTAAGTATAGACGGAAACAATTTATTGTCGGATCTATAACCAATAGTGTAATATTTACAGTTCTCTTGGCGTATACTTTCTTGGGCTCGTTTATATTTCTAGCCATTGAAGGCGGTGTTGAAGTGCCGGCGCGGCCCAGACTATTGCCCGATAAACAAAAGATTACCCACAAAGATCACAGTAACGACAGTAAAAAAGACGCTGAGGAATATTATGATTACGGAAACTTAACGCTCTCAGCCAATTTTTGGGACGCGAGGAGTAGAGCAGTTGAAAATATATGGGAAATAACAGTATCTTTGAATATATTGTACAGAGAAAATTGGACGCGTTTAGCGGCGCAAGAAATTCTGAAATTTCAAAACGAATTGATGCAAAGAGTCACAGCTGAAATGGCGTCGCAGTACGGCGTCAGTTATAAGGAGATGGCTTTAGGTGAATTCGGCGAGGCTGATATTAACAACCATTATGAAGAACATGATTGGAATTTGGCATTAGCTTTTTTCTACTCATTAACCGTACTTACAACTATTGGTAAGTTAGCATGTATTATTTTGCTATAACAAATTTATCAAAAGTAAACTTGTACAAGTGTTTTTTGTTGTTGTTTTTACAATTTAATTCAAAAACTGCTAGACCGATTTTAATTTCCAATAGGAAACTAATTATATTGATTAACATGTGCTGTATATTTTTTTTATAAACCGTGTGAACTTGGCTGACAGGAATAGGCTACTTATTAAAAACTAAGTGCTATTATATTATGATAACAGCACTTAGTTTTTTTTTGGTATCGTTACAACATTTATTGCATATATAATCATATTTTATACTGTTAAATAAATATACATACTTCACATGAGCATTGAGCGTTGTATTAATATAACAACTAATGAAAGCACCCTCTTTTCAGGTTACGGCAATATCGCTCCGAGAACGATACTCGGAAAGGGGATCACAATTCTATACGCGCTAATTGGAATTCCATTGACACTTGTATATCTTTCAAGCGTCGGCTCTTTACTCTCTAAAATGGCTAGAAGCGTTTTTAGCAGAGCACTGTGTTGTTGTCTTTGCTCAAACTGCGGTTATTGTTGCTACGATGAACGACGAATGGCTGAAAAAGAAAGGCGCATGAAACTGAAGAGACAGCAGGAAGAAAGTCTCAATAGTCAAAACACGAGTAAAACTCCAACTGAGGAATGCTACGTGTTAAAAGCTGATAGTCAGAAAGATTCATCACTATCTGAAAGGCCAACAACGAGCACAGCTAAAGACGACATTATTAGTTGGCCTGACACAGATTCTAAACTATCCATGCGTGGGCTCAGCATACTGGCTCCAGTTTTATTATGCTTAACGGCAATTTTTATCTATATTTCATTAGGGGCTATCGTTTTATTCAACCTAGATGATATGAGTTTAATAGATGGTTTTTATTTCTGCTTTATGGCCCTCAGCACAATAGGTTTTGGTAACATTATTCCTGGTACTAGTTACACTACGATTAATGGTGTTAGATACTATACAATAAATTCAACGGTATTATGGTTTTGCTCTGTATATACGTTGACTGGCCTTGCGTTGACCGCAATGTGCTTTGGTGTTATTCACGATGAGATTATTTATAGGATAAAGCACCAACAGAAGGAGTGGTCACAAAAAAGTAATACTGTGAACGATGAAGTCAACATGACCGATCCGTTTTACATGAGCTCCTGACATATGTTTAATAAAGGTCGGTCCGAAAACTTGTACAGCATTATGGAAGATAGTTCTAATATAGAACGCAATAGGATAGAAATTGACAATAGAGAAGTAGTTCTTAGTGTAGATGATATATCATTAGCTGTAGATACTAACGTTGATTTTCCTCCACCACCACCCGAGGAAGAAATCGTTGCCATTGTTACAAAAAAAGAACCTAAAGGTGGTTTTGGAAATATGGTAGCTTATAACGTTTTACCTGAAATGCTCGAACATGTTAATACATAATCGTCTTCATTTGTTTTGTAAATTTAAAAATTTGTTTACTGGCTGTGACTGTATTTTCTTATTGTTTTAATCTTAGTTCGTTAAGAAATATATCATTAAAATCTCTCGAATTTACTTTCCCAGAATATTTTAATAATAAAAAATGTAAATTGTAATTAGTGTAAATATTGTAATTATTATACGATGTCTAACATCTTTTTAATAATTATCTTAATGTCAAATGTTACTATCAGACTAATTGTAAGTAATTTTTATGTGAATAGAATCTTTGTAAAAATATAAAATTTAATATGAAATTAATTAAAATGTGAAATAAATGTGTTGTTTTATTGTTAATCTCTTCCTTAAATTATTACACAATTTTAGAAGCCAAAGTAAAATATGATTATACATAAGCATTAGGCATGCATTCTAAAAAAGCTTTGTTGTATTACACTCATGAATTTAGTTGTAGTTAAAGCAATCAAGTCAGGATATAACCAAATATTCTACCAGAACACCTATTTACAAGCATTATAGTCATTAAATTGAAAAAGGCTCTTTGGATATTTCAGGTAATTTATTTAATGTTGCGAATTGCTTTGCTTTTATAATCTAGGGTTTTGGAGATAAACTTCGAAGGTAACTGGTAAGTTATAATGTGAAGAAACTAGCACTGTTTCATTACATTAACTAAATGACATCTATTAACTTAGAATAAGCATCAACATGCCTAATCTGTATTATATCACATTTATTTTATTATTTCCTTAAAAACATCAAATTTCCTCCTAAGATTGGGCAATTAGGCAAAACATTTTGCCGCGTTATACCGCCCCGGTTAAAGTCAAACACGATGGGGTGACATAATTCAACAATTTTTTATGAAAATAAGAGTATGAATATAAAAATACCTCATTTCGGGAGCGAACAAATACATCCCCCAAAAAGTAATCTCGGTTAGAAAAAGGGTTGAAGGCTTGTGAGGAAGACAAATAGTGGCTTATATTGAATATGTTACGCTTTCTTTGATTTTGTGCGCAATCATCCATTTTATTGGTTTCTTATGCTAATTCCTTACATAAAGCGAGTGAAACGATATTATTTCAGTTTATTTTAAATGCTTATTCGAGGCTATAAATTATGTTATTGACCGAAAGCAGGCATTTTTTAATGGATTTTATGTTATACTAGATTTCCGGCTGCACCCTCTGCGGCTTCACCCGCGTTTTCAAAGGAAAACCCGCATAGTTCCCATTCCCGTGGGATTTCCGGGATAAAACCTATCCTATGTGTTTATCCAAGTTACCCTCTATATGTGTGCTAAATTTCATTGTAATCGGTTCAGTAGTTTATGCGTGAAAACCATACATACATACATACATAATTACAAACCTTTCCTCTTTATAATATTAGTATAGATTTATTAAGGTCTAATAGATGATAGTGATTTGACGTTTTAAGCTTTTGGTATGATGATAATATAAATTATTATTTACTTACACCATAATATTGCATCCAACATTGCATCTAACAAATTAAAAGATAAGAGAGGAAGAGAATTAATGTTGTATAGTTTAAAAACTAAAACGTTCCAGTTAAAAACGTATTATGAAAAATCAAAAGCTCTCTTAATATAGGTAAATGTAGTTTAGTGAGAATTTGAGTTTGAATCAGCAAGTATACCACGTATTATGTTCTCTAATCAGATGTGTAAAAAATGCTCGGTGATTGCAAATATAAGTATTCTCCGTGCATTGTACATGTGTCTAACCATTTTACACTCGTCCATTAGTCTCCACTCTCCACTCAGAGATCCGCTTCCACGATGAATCGAATAATGAACACGGAGTGGCCATTGGAAGGCCAAGTTGTCATATAAAGTGCTTCCTTTGTCAAAATGGCTGGCTATTGTTTCCCTTCACAACAGCTTATGAGATCAAAACGGCCACAAAAGCTGTAAAACTCCACATAACTGAGTAAATATTTCATAATCCAGCCATTTTCTATGCCGTAAAAAACGTACGTGATTCTGATGTTATGCCAATTTTTCTAAGCCTTTACCATTACCTAATATTAAGGATGTGAAAGTCTGTTCACCTGAATAATATAGAACTAGACGTAGAGACTATCAAACGAACATAGAACTAGAGCAAAAGCATTCTTTCGTGATGTTTGAGTGTAAACGAAAACTCGTATTCAGTGTTGTTCAGTATTAGAACATTGCATAGAATCTTTTCGAACGCACTAATAACAACGAAAGAATGCTCTACAACAACGCCGGTTTACACTAAAAGAATTTGACTTAGTGGGGTTAGTATGAGCATTCACTCATTTGATGTAAATGCACCGATACCTAGGTGAAGCAAATGTGACCACGTTCACCGAATAATACCTGTTCTAACAAATGTACTGTTTTGCCTTTATTTACTTTTACCCGTGAAGTTATCTCGTTAAATGCACCAGAAGTTCATTCAAATGACTAAAGTTCGGAATTACCAACCACAAAACTGTGGCCTCCGTATTTGTTGAAAAGTTCCCACTTCTTGAGGAAACCTTGAGTAAGATAGGTCTATTTAAAGTGGTATCTTTACACGATGATTGGTATAAATGAAGACATCACGCCATTTCATCGCTTTCTGAAATATAATGAGTGATTTGGGGTTATTAAAGGAAGAAGGGGGTTTTATAACACAGTGATGTAACATGATATAAAGTTCTACTAGAATTCTAAATTGGTTTCATCATGCTAGCTGCTTGCAGAGAGGTCACTCCAGTAAAAGGCGATTCCCATGGGAATGAGATGCTTGACCGTGGTAAGTAAGGACTAGTATGGAAAATAATGGTAAGAGAACTCACAGTGGTTACATTTATTTGGCTGTTGGTCATAGGTTGACTGCAAATCTTTGAAGTTCTTTCTGATGATAACTAACTGGCACATTAAATGATTTAAAGATTGAAGAAGTCTTGTAGTTTAATTAAATATTTATTTTGGTGAAACTTGTATTATGTGGTATTGATTGGATATGTAATATTTAACAAACTACGCTGCTTTGTTATCGCACTGCATTTGACAAATAATATAAAATGTCTTCTTAATTATAAATATGTCTACATAGTATGAAAGCGCACACTGCCAATAGAGTTATTAACTCTTATTGAAAGTCTGCATGAAATACCATTGTAGATCTAAATCCACACTGACGTAACAATCTAGAATATTCTAGGATCCAGAGAGAAAATTCATATTTAAATTCCAGATAATAGACGACTCTCGTCGCACTTCGCACATCGTTATTCATAGCATTTATTGAATATTATTACTTTTGGGATATTGAGAGTTATGTAGGTCCAGTGGAATATTGAAGAAATGTTTGTACGGAAATATTACTCGTGTTATATTGGTCCTAACCAAAATGTATAGTTTACGAATTATTTTAGTTCGGAACAGTACTACCTAAATGACTGCAGCGTGTAATAAATATTGCATGGGTTATTGAAAGATCAATTTCATTTATTTTGTCGCCTGTTGCCAGAAACTATTTGTGAGCTGCCTAAAATAGATATGTCACAGACTTTTTAGCCATATTGGTTGACTGTAGTTATATTTTTGCCTGGCTCTCCTTTCGGAATCGTGTTTTTTTTATTTGACGGAATTTATAAGCAGGTACATAATATTACGACGTATGGTGTATATTTAAAAGTTTGCTTAGTAAAAAAATAGTTACCACATATGTATTGCAATTCAGAGTTTTTAAAGATAAACTGGATTATCTTAATAAATTGTTAATCTCCACAGGAGATTCAAGCAAAATTGTCGTTAATATTAAACTGTCGCAGGGTTCAAAATGCATTTTTCACATATGTAAATATATCTGCACTGCGTCAAGTTGATTACATGTTATATTTCCTGAGGTTCAAACAAAAAGTTTTCTACACCGAACAATCAGGGAAATGATTTAATTGTACTTATTGCAGTGTGTTTTATAACTTCAATAATTGATAAAAGACAAACAGAAACTCTACTATACTTTAATTTAAATTTACAAAGACACACATAAACTCCACTTTATTTTAATATAACTTCATATGAGATAATTGTCATGCAGATTAATATGTTATACCGTAAACATTTTGTTTAAATGTTTATTCATCCTTATAATTAGGTTTCCGAATAAATTATAATATGCTTTTCATTCTGGTCATTTTAAACCAGAACCATATTTAAAGACGAAATATGAAACATACGTATATAAAAATATATTATCTATGTACATATATAAATACCTACTGAAAATTTAGAGAAAGTTAAAAACTTCTTCTACAGTAAAAAGTTAACAAAATTAAATAATCTTTTTTTTATTACAATACATACGTAATACATTATGTCAATAATAATTTTCACGTTATTAAACATATTTACCTAACTTTTCGCTTTAACCTTATTTTATTTTAAAGTGGACGACATAAAAAGCTTGAAAGATCACGGTAAACAAGCTATCAAAGATGGCTTCAAAAGGTTTCCAATATACAAAGATTTTTGTCTGAGGAACTTGAGATACGTGTAAAATGAAATATCGAGTGAAGGCCTGCTATCTGATTTAGCCTGAAAAAATAAATATAATATTATACTGCTGGGTCTAATTTCTTGGAAATAAAGCTTATTATGTTAGGAATTTCGGTGATTTTATCAGCAGAATATTTTATTTTATTTAAGGCAAGTAAAATTTCTTAGCTTCACCCAAAATGGTTTATTGCTTTTATGCCTTGCCTTATAGACTAAAATAAGCCTATTAGATATACTCTAGAATCTAGAGCTTACAGATATAGTTGAATTTCATGTAAATCCCTTTTTCTGTTTTGCGTATTACATTTTATTAGATTTTTAAGTTGGACAAATTAAATTGAAACTTTGACTACCTAGTACCTACACATTCTGTGAGTCATTATAATATGTATCCTAATTCCTCCTAAGTATATATCTTAATTATGTCTAAAATGGAAAGGTAGTCGGGAACATAAGATCAAGTTGTTTTTTAAAAACTTGTTTCAGTCGTTGCCTAATTAAGAATACTCTTTAATAATGATATTACTAGATACTACTATTTTATATTGCTTGTACTTACAAGCTTTCGGTTGATTTTCTTGATTGGAATCAAGAATCTTCTCTTCCAGCTGAAAAATTATAAGTTAAAGCTTGAATCAAATTTAAGATTATAATTTTATCTCCATTACATAAAATTCAATACACATTACGTAATGTATTTCGTCAAAGAAACAAAGATCAGACAACCCTCTACGTTCAATCAACCATAAAGGCGGGTACTTAAATTCTTTAAACTACACCGAATTATATAATAAAACGGTCAATCGCATAGCTGATCACGCAAGGAAAATCCAACTTTAAAGGAATGTATGAACATCATGTCTCTCGCTAGTTGATCGGAAAGCTAATAAGGCAGTCCCTTCTCGGCTGAACGAACTCAATATCACAATGGGGACCAAACATGCTTGTCTAATAACGTGGATCTTTGTCACAACCCTAAAGACGGTCTTTATCGAAATATTCATTGTATAAGCTTTTATATACTCCATTCTATGTACGAATCGAACAAGTCAACATATAGATTTCTACTGAGTACAGAGACAACAACATGTCTAAAAATATTTGTGTTATCTTCTTCATATATTCTACTAGTAATATAAAGCTGAAGAGAGAAGAGAGAAGAAGCTTTGTTTGTATGCTTGAATGCGTAATTTCAGTTAACACGGGTCCGATTTGAAAAATTATTGCATTGTTAGATAGTCCATAATTATCGAGGAAGGCTATGAGCTATACATCATCATGCTTAGTCCAAAAGGATCAATGGAGCAATATGGATAAAACCGCGGGACATAGCATCATATTTTTATCATTAGTTGTAAGAATGTAGTGTACAGAAATACTGTTAAATAAAGCACAAAAACTAGGCATCTAGCTTTTACGTCGTCTAAAATTTATGAAAATTACATTGAAATGATTTAAAAACATACTGTTTCTTAAGCTCGATTCATTGACTATAAACAAATACATAAAAAAGTTAATCATGAGGAATAGACGAATACGAACGTTACTAGGAAAATAATCTATGCGTTCAATTTTATAAAAGCAATTACCGTCTTTGAATTTTAAATACCAAAGCATGTTATTACACTTCTAGGAACAAAGCTGGCTAATAGCTATGAATTTATAATTATGTTTATCAACAGGTAAAACGATTTATGTTGGGGTTAGAAAAAATACGCGTAATCATGCGATGATTAATTTTCATTCGTTTATTGTTATTTTTAATCTCTTACTCTTTGTGACTGAAATATTTTTAGTATTGTCATCGTATGTATATAGGTATATATCGTATTTTTTATAAGGTAATAATTATTTATTTATTGGATTATGATTTGGGTTAGATTCTCTACTTCTTGACACAGCTCTTTACCACTGCAATAAAATCACAATAAATATTATATTTGAAATATAGGTAGGTACTTATGTTTATTCGAATTATCAAATACTCCAAACAACTAGTGTGATATTTTTAACACAGCAACAGTAATTATTATACCAGAGTGCTTTCGATACTTGAATTACGCGATAGAAACTAGTAGCGTTATTGTCATAGAATAAATTATTTTTAAAATAAAAATTTAAACTGACATAACCACAAATAGGAACTCAAAAGCGAAAAATAATTAATATACCAACTAATTTAGCGCCCTCTTATCGACTTCAAGCGCAAAAGCTAAGCCAGGAAGGTAGAATATATATTGCTAACACTTACCTTCAGGAATGGTTAAGAGAATAATGTGAAGGGAATTGAGAGCAAACCGGACAGAAACAAATTTCACATTGTTTATTTATTGAAGCAATCTACGGCCATAACTAGTTAAAGTAACTACGGTGTGCAGACATAATCTCTTATACATAAGCATCCCTTGATTAAACCACCTGAGGGGAACCGACCTAAGCTAACATCTCACGGGAAATCATATTTAAGATTGTTACACTATTCTATGTAGTTTTATCATGCTTAGCCAAGTAACTGAACAGTAAATGTGTTGTTTTATGGTAGTGTAACATTACTTCGTTATTCTGTAATACACATTGTATTTGTTTTAGAAATTGACGTAAAATTGCTAATGTGATAATTTGATCAGCAAACTCTTTGTTTGTGTTCATTCATTTATTTAGATCTTACAAACCTTACAAATTTTATTTAAACTAGCCTTTACCGCTTTATTTAAAACTAACTATATCGCTCCGAAACATTGAAGCTTTCTACTGGTGAAAGAATTGCCGAAAATCGGTTAAGCAGTTGCAAGTTTCTTCTTTACAAATTTTCTATTATTGGTTGAACTTAAGAAGATATCCTTCTTAAGTTTTCGTGAGGTAATAAAAAGCAAACGAGAATATACTCTGTTTAAAATAATGTGTTATAATATTATAATTAAGATACAGAAACAAAACAGAATATGAAAACATTAATTAAAATGTAAACGTATTTGCAAAGATCAAAATAAATATCGTTCTTTAATTACATTTTATTTGGAGAGATCTGATAGGTATAGATTAAAATATAAATACAAATATTACTATTAGCTTATGTTAAAATACTTATTATTATGGATGCTGTCGAATATTTTTTCTAAATTTCAGTAGTTTTTCTTTTCTCATCCCATTATAGTTTACATAATAGCAGTAGATAGAAGATTAAATGGATATGAAAACGTACACAAGAGTTTATATTTTGATAATAATACTAAACTCTAGGTCGTTATCTTTGAACTGTATCGTGTATGTTTCTAGCGTTGCGCTTTTCTTAGTATATTCATATCATTATAATAATGAGTTTTGTATCTTAGGAGTTTATGAATAAAATTCAAATCCAATGTTTCTCTTCATATTATATAGAATACAACGATATTCTTACAGTGAACGGTTCTTAATTATTGAGAACCTATCAAAGACTCAAAAGTTCAAAAATCCTCATTTAAATCTATATGTCAAGACAATCAAATTAATTTAGGCAATTGTGTTGCATGCATGAACAAAAATAAATTTAGATCAAATGAAACTAAAGAGTTGTACAATTAGCCTACATTAAAAAAAGCAATTACACGCTTAAAACACTTTAATAAGAAAGCTTTTGATGATTGCAATATAATCATAAATTAATGAAATTATAAAATCTCTGACAATTGTATACAAAGAGCAAATTAATTATTAAGTTCTGCATAATTTTAGACATCATAATATTACATCCACTACCAAAGACAATACCACCGATGATTTTATATGAATAAAGTAAATTAACTTAAACGACGTCTTTAAGTGGGGAGCGTGAGGTTTTTTCGTTACGGAATTTCTGGATTCGGTCCCCTCGCTCAAGGCCCGCGATAGAAGCTATGCAATAGCTTTAAAATACCTCTGTTTTTCTCAATTCTTATTATTTTAATGAACTTCACGTGAAAGTTCCTGTTCTAAGAATTATTCAAATGGTACCCACTTTAGCTAGTTAACAATAATGATAATAATTAATTGTAATTATTTTTTGTACAAATTGCAACATACAGTTATTAAATCAAAGCCCCACAAACGAAGCTAACTATAGAACACATTCTTTAAATAATAATTTGAAAGTGTACATTGTTGCAGATTGAAAAGGAACAAGAATCAAAGAGAAATAATGAAAGTTTGTTAAAATCTTGCTAAGTTTTTCAGTGCCTGTATGCAGAGGCGGCGCATGATCTAAACTTTATCTGGGCGAAATGTACCGCGAGGCCCCTGATGCTGTTAGAAGTATGACATTTTTAAATTAAGATTCGTATCAACTGTTTTTTTTTTATTTTTATTAGTATAGCCTTGTGGCGTGTGATTTTGGTTTTTTAATATACTTTTTAACATGCTTTTATTAGCTGCACCTGTATCATGTATGTTTTTATACTACACGTAAACAATTCCTTAGAATCGATTTTCATCCACTTTACCTTTTAACGGACAGATTTAATTCAAAATTTGTACACTTATCAAGGATACAGGTGACTATATAATTTCATGAGTTTTTTTTTAGTTCTTAGAACTATATTGATTACTAGTTGCGCTCCGCGGTTTCAACCGCGTGGCTGCGCTTCTGTTGGTCTTAGCGTGATGATAACCTATAACAGTATAGCCTCCCTCGATAAATGGGCTATCCAAATCAATCAGAAATAATTTTTCAAATCGTACCAGTTGTTTTTGAGATTAAGTCGTTCAAACAAACAAAAAAAACTCTTCAGCTTTATAATATTAGTATAGATTCAAAATTATTTTAGACTACGATCCGCGAGGCCCCTAAAACGCGGGGGGCCCGGGCGGCCCACTCTTTCCGCCGCCTGTATGCACGGTCGAGGCAATCACGCCGCGATGCAGTGCACTTTCAATAGCGCTATTCCTTTTTAATTTCCTTTTATTCTCGTTGCTAATATGAGATTTATGATCACAATAGACTGTTTGAAAAGATCAAAGTTCATGAGCAACCCGCGTTAACGTTTAAATATATGTGTGTAGACCCGAATAATTAGGTCGTATATTTTTTATATTCGAGTAGGTACTTATTAAGTTTATTATAGTGTGAATTAAACATATAAGTGAAGTGTTTCTGACCTTTTTATAATACGAAGAAACGTTCACGAGAATAGGTTACAGAAAATATATACACAATCTTAAAGAAACGTACGAAATAAACATAGTTATACCTACTAAGAAAGCATAAACATAGAAATAACCGTCTCAAACTCCTAACCCAACAAAGCATTAACAATCAACACCAGTACTAAAGCGGCAATAAGAAAATATCGCTAGAAACATCCAATATACGAACACAACTTGCAACATAAAAACATCCGAATCCCAACCCATAATCTGGCATATAAAAATTGATAGTAACACTGAAAACAGACTGTAATATATTGCTACGTCAGCACAACCCTAGATTTCGTCAATGCCTTAAATAGTGTGATGGGAAAATGGGATTTATTTGTTTGCACAATAAAAGACGTTTTCCCATGGATATGAAATGTAAATGAAGGATACAAGCGGCTTTGACGGTGACAATACAATAATTTGGATATCGTACGTGCCCGTAATATGTGTGTTTTAGGAACACGTTTTCTAGCGTTATTAGGAATAGTTTGTTTTAAGAAATGAAAGAAAAACCTAGTACACAAGTAGGCAAATAAAATATTACGGCTTCGGCAAATTTTTGTTCATAAAATAACTGTCTAATTAATAATTGCACGCAATGAATATTATTGAAATATTTTGTTAGTAAAATGACGTTCAATTTCAAATATTTTATACAGATCAAAAAAAAATATTTATTAAAGCTTCATAAACTTATTTCAAACGCAGGTATGACTTTTATTTCACTTATATTGCAGTTAATTAAAAACTAGACTGCTATTCAAATAAAATAAATTTATTTTCAATTATTTTTTTATGACAGACGAAAAACGAATTTCAATGCAATAATGAGTTTAAGTTTTGTCTGTGGCAAGAAATTGCTTGTTTTACTGGGAATTTCATTCACAAATGATTTATTTTTAACTTAAGAGTCAATTCTTTATATTTCAAGAGTTTCATTTACAAAATTTACGTGTTGAAACGTCACCTTGAAAAAATTGAACATATTATGTAATTATTATTTTTTTTAACAAAGCACTAAACCGCAATTTTTTAAACTAGGAAAATTATAAATTGTAGCAAACGGAAAGCACCAGTCTTCAAATAAAATAATCATCAAAATCGATTCACTCAGTCAAAAACAAACCCATGAAAAATACAGTTGAATTGAGGACATCCTCCATTTTTGAAGGCGCTTGAACAATTTGACAATACAGCAACTTCCTGACAAAATAGCTCAGCGTCACTTTGTAAAAACCCCAAGCCCAATGGAGTTAAAATATTAACCAGGTCATATCGAAGAAGTTATCTCGTCAAAGTGTTCTTAGGTTAAGATTAAAAATTTTGCAGCGTCCGCTTTTAAAATAAGTTTTCTACTTGCGTATTTACTTGGTGAGTCTTGCGCTGAGCAGCAAATAATTACACTTTGTGACTTAATATTATGCAATTTTAATATTCTAACGAGATTTTTCCGAGTTTCATTTGTGATGTGTATTATTCTTAAATGCATCATGCATTTAAGAATAATACATGATCTAGCGAATATAAGCTCCTCTATTCCGTTTAAAAATAATTATTTACATTGTAAATGTTTTGTTAGTTGTTGGTAAAACTTAGTAATATTTTTAGCATTTAATTTATTGGTTAAAAGCCTCCTCTCTCCTCTTCCCTGAAATCCTATCCTGTGAACTTTTCATCCAGTTTTTGCCCACCGTTTCTATTGAATTAATGAGAGACCGATCAAGCGAATAGTAACTATAAAAAATCAACATACCTTTAAAGTAAATTAAACATAATTTTGTTTATATTAATTATAATTATTTTAGTTAAACATTTATGTATTGAAATTTCAACAACATTTCATTACACTATGAAATGATTAGTAATCAATTATATCGTTTTTTGTTTTTACGAAGTTTAACCGTCGCATCCATGGTAAATAGTGTCTGAGATAATTATACAAATTTTAAGAATTTGATAATTTTTGAGACAGTACCAGGAATATTCAGTTTATTTGAAAATCAACCACAAAGCTGATTATTGGCAGCAATTACTTAATTAGGAAGGGATTAAGGAAACTTATATATGGAAATTATAAGGTATGCATAAATCTACAGTAAACAGATTCGTTTTGTTTACTGTGGTAAATCTGTGTCAATTGAACTTGAGTAAGATATAATGACTCATAGTAGATTCAATTGCTCGATGTATATAAAATAATTCAATATAGAACGAATAACCCGGGAACCATTTTTAAATTACTAAATAAGCCTTCGGCAAATCGAGCCCAAAGACCAAAAATTGGAAACATCCAATATTTGATCAATGTGGTATGATTGCGAAAACATTAATTATATTATAAAAGCGTTTAAAATATAATTATTATGCATCATATAACTCAAAACAATAAAAACAATATCAAGGAAGTAAGCACGTTTATAAGTCCGCTAAAACACGTGACGAAATGACGAGGTCTCTTTAATTTTACTAACCGCCATTGCGCCATTTTAAATAGACCTATCTTATTCACAAATTCCTCAAGAAGTTGGAACTTTCCGACAAAACCGGAGGCCACAGTTTTGTGGTCGGCAATTCAAAACTTTAGTCATCTGAATGAAGTTCTGGTGCATTTAACGAGATAACTTCTCCGGTTAAAGTTGATGAAGACAAAAGTATGACATTTCTAAGTTATGGCGGGAAATTTTGTAAAGGTTAGAAATAAAATATGATTGCGAGCGTTTGCTTGGACAAGAAGTCCTTCAGAAAATATACCTACTAAACAGTAGGTATATTTTCTGAAGGACCACTTGTCCTGCAATTTTTATGAGAGTAAATAATAAATAAGAAGAAGACATTTAAGAATTCATAATTTGTGTCATCAATGTTTGTTAATAACGTTGACTAAAGAGACTAGTGATGATAATATGTATTTATAAAATTTATCCTTATAAAGGAGGAAAAATATCTAGTTGTCATATTAAATAATGTATCCCTATTGACTCACGGACGGATGTACATACTAACTACTTTGTGTTTGTGTTGCAAATAAAATAAAATAAAATAACCAAGTTGCGATGAGTCAACGCTACGTTAATAAAAATAAATATATAGTTATTTCATTGTTTATTTGTGTATTTTACTTAAATATATAAATATTATGTCTATAAATGACATGTGTACAATAATATATTATGGTTTGTTACCTACATTCATATGTTTTTTCCTTAATTACTTACAAATCGTGAATGCAATGTTTTACAATGGAAAAGTACCCAGTCCAATTTCTGCTGATCATTTTAGATGATTAATCCTTTTAAAATAACACTCTTAAAAAGTTTAAAATATAATTTTTCTTTCATATTACGAAATATTATATTGCATAGCAAAGCTCAAAGCAAGCAGCTTCGGTGTTTTTAATAAAAACAGTACTGCGGATATTATGTAATAATATAAATATTTATTGATTAAATATAGAGATGCTGTAATAATTCAGTTTTATAATGCAATATTATATTATATTGCTATCAAAATATTTAGCCCTAAATTATATAAAATAAAACTTGAAATCAGCCCTAAATAGTATTTAGGGGTGATTTCAAGAAAAATATAGCATATTATATGTACGGAATCATAGTGTCGTACGTCTGACTGTCTTCAACCGATTAATTCTATTTCAATTAAATATCTAGTTAATTAAATTTTTGATTTTATTTGATTTGATTAAATATATTTCAACAAGAGAAGAATTTGAAACCGAGCTACTTATGTTTCAGCACATCGCATAAGCAACTAATGTAAATATAAATAACTAGCTTACCGCCTGCAGCTTCGCCCGCGTTTTCAAAGAAAAACCCGCATAGTTCCCGTTCCCGTGGAATTTCCTGGATAAAACCTACCCTATATTACTCGTGGATAATGTAGCTTTCGAATGGTGAAAGAATTTTTAAAATGGGTCCAGTAGTTTATGAGCCTATTCATTACAATCAAACAAACAAACAAACAAACAAAGTTTTCCTCTTTATAATATTAGTGTAGATTACTGTAAAATTGAGTAATCTATATTGGCGTCTCCCGTAATAACTTTGTTTACATACATTACATGTTCTCATCGCAATTGATTCTATTTGTGAGACACAATTTCTTGACGAAAACCTTAATAATCTAGACATATTTTAATCTACGTATAATTAATAATAAATATTACTCATATACTTCATAATTTAGTTTACCTTAAGGTACCTATAGGAGGATACACATGTTTTAAATGAAGTCCCTGAAATAAATTTTTATGTGAACATCTGGTAAGATGATCATTTTTAGTTAAAAATGACAATAAAACATATTGATATACAGATTTTGTAACATACTTTAAATTTCCAAACGAATAAATAAATATTCTTAATTTTATGATTCATTTTTAATAACGTGAGTGACAATAAAAGAATTCCTGATTCCCGTACCTCGATACGAATGACGTAATATGTACAAAGGTCATTCACATAAAATTCATTGTTGGCTATATCTTCTGTACTTTACGCCGCATTTGAGAACAGCAACACAATTTATTTACGAAATTGCCACTCCATTACGATGCGGCGCATTTAATTTTCATTCTTGTAGCTTGAGAAAGTCTAATGTAAGCGAGTTTACTCACGAAATTAACAAGAAACAAATGAATGGATTTGATTT
This sequence comes from Colias behrii, assembly GCA_029959065.1. Lineage (NCBI taxonomy): Eukaryota > Metazoa > Arthropoda > Insecta > Lepidoptera > Pieridae > Colias > Colias behrii. The sequence goes on from JARWMC010000017.1 coordinate 4,726,967, forward strand.
GTGTAAACCAAGTTCAAAACTTGCTAAACCTACAAATAATATTAAACAATAAGCACACTGTATATTATGTTTTTGTACGCTTTTTGTAGGAACAAATCGGAAATCAATGAAACGGATAAGTAATTTATACAATATATACTCGCGACACAAACAATGATATCGCTTTTATTAGCTTCACTATATTAAACTTTGTATTCTTATCAAGGAGGATATTGCGATTAGGACCCTGCACTCAGCAGGGTGAGTCCGACATAACCCAGGGCTCTTCCCCCGAGTGCCCTGGGTATGCCTAAATGCATTCTCCACTATAAAAAAAAAAAAAAAAAAAAAAAAAAAAAAGGATATTGCGATAATTTCATACTATTTATGTTATTTGGTATGTTTTTAGATTATGCTTAGGTGTATGGTGCTTTGCGTAGCGGGGCTCTAGTCAATATCTATAATACTTCTATACTAATAGGTATTATAAAGAGGAAAGGTTTGTAATTATGTATGTATGTATGGTTTTCACGCATAAACTACTGGATCGATTTAAAAAATTCTTTCACCATTAGAAAGCTGCATCTTCACTGAGCAACATAGGCTATATTGCATTTTCAAAAAAATTAGAGATCCTTGCCAAAAATGCAATAATGTAACCCAAGGTGTAAAAAATTCCTTAATAAAAATTCTGTCATCGCGTGCGCTGCGGAATCTATTCCTTGAAGTACGAGGATGGTTCTTATGAAAAAAAACGTAAACATACCACGGGCGAAGCCGGGGCGGTCCGCTAGTAATAATATGTAACTATCTCCGTTTTGTCTTTTTTATGTATCGTTTCTAAATTCAATGTACGTTTTGGTTTAATTACTGTAAGTACAATGATTAATTCTGGCATGAGAAGAGCGCGACGCTAGAACGCTATAAGGGTGTTTTACCACCAATAATGTGCGAGGATGTGTAGCGAGGAAAGTTTTTTAAATAACCAATCATATCTCCTTATTTAGTTTGAAGTTTGAAGCGTTTAGCGTTTGAAGCACTACTATTAGTTATTTACAAACACATTCCTCGCACATTATTGGTGGAAAGCACCCTAATGCGCTATTATGCTAGGCGTCCACTAGGCGGATCGGGCCGGGCCGCATCGCAACGCAAAAATACGCCGGCCTATGTTTTGTATGAAACATCGTCCATTAGCGACGGATCGCAACGCATTGGCGGATATCGCTTCGCAGGCGGATTTCTGCCGGCGGTGCGCTGCGGCCCGGCCCGCCCCGACCCGTCTAGTGGACGCAGGCAGGCGGATGTGAGCGGCGAGCGTCTGTTAGATAAAATCCGACTAGGCGGTCCGCCGCGCCCCCTACAGGTGGACGCAGGAGCAAACAGCGCGTCCATTAGAGACGGCCCGTTGCGATGCGACCCGCCCCGATCCGTCTCTAATGGACGCCTAGCATTACGCGGCGCTAAGTACGCCTTCTGTCTGCCAAAGCCTTAAAAGGCAATTTGACGTATTTTATTATTCGAAGTGTTTCATATGAATTTTGATATCCCTAGTCGTATATATAAGGAAAAGGGTAATAATTTTGTATCTATTAAAAGATATATTATGCGATATTAATAGGACTTTCAGGAATTTTATATTTTTCCTTAATATGATATGCACAATGTTGTGTTGTACACTGTGCTTCTTCACAATTTTTAAGATTTAAGACCGACTGGAAGTATCCTTTAGGTTTTAATTTCCTTGCGAGTTTCGAAACATGCAGATTATATTTCTTTGATTGCATTGATATGGAAGCTTGAATTTTTACAGCCTATAGCTAAATGTATTGATTATAGACCTAATTACTTGATTGTATTGATTTGATTTTTTCAAAGTTCTAAAGCCCAGTAGACCTGATTGTTTGTTTCTAATTGTAGTTTGATACCTCTTCGCGTTCCTGAAAAAAAGGGCCTTGACAGACACACACGGAAAACAAAGTAATCCTGTATGGTTTACTTTTTTTCCTTCTGTATGGTTAGTGGCTAGTGTATTTCTAAATTCTTGTATTTCATATAAATAACAAACATATTGACCGCATTAAATGAGTCAACAATTCATATTTTGTTATTATTCATAATGTAAACTTCGGCACATATTTCTCTTATCACTCCACAGCTCCAGACCTCTGAGTTCAGTCATAATTATTGTTTGTTCGTGCTGTGTCGTGTGCCATTAATACAAAATGTATTTCACGAAGTATTTCCTATATAACATAATACTCCTATGTGTGGTGCTCGAAGTGGCAACAGGGGAAGACACAGATGACGTGTTCAAAGACATCATAATATACCCGGATATGTATGAAAGGATACTAAAGATGGCATCAATAACATCCAGGTCTTTTATAGATGTACCTGTGAAGTGTGTGAACAATACAATTCGTTTGATAAACGTGTGTATACCTTTACATTATTTCAAGAAGAAATCTTGATTTCGATACCTCAGAGCGAGCCTAAAATTGTCTAGTGATAATAATTTGTTTGACTAAAAGCATGATGTAACAATTACTTCAAAAAGGCGCTCAGTTACACAAACCAGTCTCTGGAGTTCAGGCAGATGCACATCTCAAGCAAATAGAACAGAATTTAAAATATAGTTTTTATATATTCATTGTTATCAGCCCATATTTGGTATTTGTGGAAACTTCATAATATTGGAAGTGAATGTGACTCTTCAGGGATAACTGCAGGGATATACCTATTGCCTATGAAGCTTTAGGAAGTCCATCGCATTGGCCAAGTGCGGGTTGGCTAATGGCGACAAGGTTTCGATTGTTGGATCTACCAGTTCCTTAATAAAGTTCCTTCATCGATTTAAAGTGTTAATGTGTATAAAGTATAAATAGATGTGAGTTAATATTGTATTATGTGTTATATTTAGAAGTAAAATGCTAAAAGTACGTAAACAAGGATTGTATGTTTTTAGTACTAATGATTAGATTAATAAGCCGTTTAAACTAGAACAAGTGTCATCATTGTTTTGTACAAATGTTATGATTGATATACTTAATATAAATTATATTGTGAAAATAAATTGAAGCGATACACTATCGTGTTTTATTTAATTACTAGCATATTTACGTTTTCTCTACATAAGAACCATCCTCGTACTTCAAGGAATATAATAAAAAAAGAATTATCGAAATCGGTCCACCCGTTCACACGTGATGCCGTGACAACGCGAAACGGGTTTCATTTTTATATTATAAAAGATATAGATCTATATATATATATATATATATATATATACCCGTTAAATATAAAATCTATATATATATATATATATATATATATATATAATGAAACCCGTTAAATAAGATATAATGTGGTAAACATCATGCAATCTTAATGAAGTTTTTTTTAGATAATAATAATATGATAAAAAATAACAAAACAATCTGAAAAACATCTTGTATTTGCATATAGTGTAACAGGAATGAAAATGGTTGTTATGTTCATGTTTATAGAAAATTTTATTAGTCACAAGCTGCGCATTCAAGGCACGTAATACAATTACGCGACAATAGACTTTAAATTATTTTCATACTCCACTGTAAGGAATCCGCTGTATGAATTCATAATTTATCAAATTTGCACTGAAACTTATTGTAATAGAGTTGAAATTTCATTTTATTTGTGTATTATATACAAAGTAGAAGTATCATGTAATAATGGTCACTTTATTAGGAATCTGGGTTGTATAGATTTAGGTAGTAGAAACTTCTTCTGTCAAGATAAATGCAATAATAGTATCATTAATTTATGTAATCTGGTTAATGTTTAAGCAATAAGAAATGGATTTATGGAAATAATATTATATTTACATAATTTAAATATAAATAGACAAATTTGTTGAATATGATTCGATTCGATTCGAAATCGGAATTCTCAACCTTTACAAACTTATCCACATTATAAAATGAAGAATCAGGTACATAAGATAATTATACTGATTTATTAACGCATCCATTCAAATAAAATAAACGCCGTTAATTGCTAAACTCAGACAACCGAAAAAGTAAGGCGGGCAAATAAAAATGTCTCGCGCCTCAGTTAACACTCGGCTAGAGCTATAAATTAGCTTTTTATCCCTTCGTTACGTTTGCAGACCAGCAATTAGCATAAAACGGTTATCCTTTATTATTCAGACGACTTACACCTGAGTTGTTTCGACGCGGTTTTTTTTGTTCAATCCTACAGACTTCTTCTTCAGTGGTATGTCAGATTGCTACCCACCAAAACACCAGTGTTCCGTCGAGTCGCTTTAAAGACGGGGCCACGGTGACTTCTTCAGCCTGAAGATTGACTCAGACTTTTTGAGATTAGTAGGTAGTTACGTGTAGCATGGTTTGATAGTTAATTTAGTTATTTTGTCTCCATCGTATCATCGAATATCAAGTGCTGAAATGACCATTTAAGTGTACCTATAGACCCTATAGTAGGTAATATATTATTGTATAATTAATTGATTCATTAGGTGAGAAGTACGCACAGATTTTTAATACGCAAGCCTAAAAGATATTGTCCGTTGATATAATAAATTATAACCTTTCTTTTGTAACTTAATCATAAAGTTAGCAAAGTCATGGCTTGTACTTAACAATGTTTTCCCTGATAACATTGTAGCAACAAAATTTCGTAATACACAAATTTTGGCCCTTTATTCTAAAAGAAATGTTTCGACGGAATCTTTGTTAAAGGCATTGTAAGAGGTGTAAATTTCGTTGTGTAAAGAGTTATTCACAAAGAAAATTTTATATTTATACTAATTGAAGTTTGCTTAATAAAGCTTTTGGGGCGGTCATTTGTATTCGGATATTTTTCGGGTTTTATATTTTTGTATTTATGAGACGGTAGTCGGGAGATTTAATTCAAATATCATAATACATCGTTATTTATACAATAGCTATATTATAAGAAAGTGACTTCTGTTCTATATATTGACTTCACAATTTTTGTACTTATAATATATTAGGTATGTGTCTCGGAATTTGATAGAAATATATACTTACATTTAATTCATCTATCTTTTCAGCCCATTTTTAATTTACTGGGTTGGACATGACGTGTGAATTGATAAAATATGCCAAACTATCTTTCCGCCTATGGCATCTGTTGCGCAGTGTTAAAGATTTAAGCATAATATAGGGACAGTGTACGGACAGACACATGGAAGCGACTTTTTTATGATATGTAGTGATAATTATAATGTCGTCTTATCTTTGATCCAACCTTGATCCAACATTACTAAAACAAATAAAGTTATCTAATCTGAGTTTTTGCACAAAAATAATTTGATCAATTAATAAGGTAATAAAACTGGAATGAAAATTGTAAAAAACATTCTCTTACAAAAGAAGCGTTTGCTTTAATTAGAATAAACTCGTTAAAAGTAATATTTTATACAGTGATCTTATTTACCTTGATGCTATGTTTCCCCTAACTTTTTAGGATAAAAAAGTGTTAACCAATTTAAAGAGTTTGCGAACAGAAGGGAAATTGCTGTAATTTGTTATTGAACTTTGGAAATAAAGTGAGGTATAATAGCTATAACTCTTAATCAAAGGGTTATAATTTTTTAACTGTATTTTTGTGTTACAAAATTTTATTATTGGTAGAGATTGAACTTTTTTTTTAATATAAAGTACCTATAATAATATGTGAATGTGACCAAAGATTTAGAAGAAGAATAAATTATTATATAATATTCAAAAAATAAACAATTACAATTTATGAAAATGTAGAGATGCAGAGTTTTCTATAATTTTGATTTCATTTGTATGATAACAGTGTGTATTGTTCATAGGTTTATAAATATTTAATTCTTGGCAAAAGATAATAATATTATTATGTCGACCTCCAGGCTCCATGATAAGAATAAAGGTGAAATATAATTTGATAACCCTACATACATACTCTCTTAATATATTGTTTTTGTAACTCACGGAAATTGTTGTGAAATGTTTTGTACAGATTAACATTTTATTAATTGATAATAGTTTATTAAGTACCTACTAGCTTTCCACCCGTGGCTTCGCCCGCTTTGTTTCTTTCTAAAACCTAATAAATTTTATAGTAAAACCTGCCTCGAGACTCATTCTATCTATTTAAGTAAACCACATCAAAATCCGTTACGTGGTTTTAAAGATAAAAGCATACATAGATATAATATAGGGACAGAGAAAGCGACTTTGTTTTATACTAGGTATTGATTTATCTGTTTCATTTGATCTGCCAAGACATAGGCTACATTCAACACATAAACAAGTAAAGTTTATATAACAGAAACAATTAATAAAACCATCCTTTGTTAATAAAGTCCATATTTTATTATTCTTGTTATTAGTTCTTATTATTAGTCTTGATTTACGAATTAACATTACCTTATTCTTTAATCCGCGGTTAATCCAAGATTGATACATTTATAAGCTGTTATAACCACAGCGTATAATAATATACTACAGTAAGATATTCTAATAGTTGATGAAGAATTTTTATTTCTGATTACATAAAAATTAGGTACTTCATTAACACATTTTGATTAGCTGCACCTATATTGTTTGTATGTAACCGACTCCTTTAGATTCGATTTTGGCCATCTTTATAGATCGGTGACTGTTTTTTGGAACGAAGTTCCATATCGCGCGTTCCAAATGGGGTCAAGACGGAAAAAAAAGTTATTATAAGGACACTTTTTGTTTTTGCTATAGTTGTAAGCCGTGCGGTGTGAGCGTGTTTCTCTGTCTGTCTCTCTCTAACTTAAAACTGCGTTGCATCCGGGTGTCCCTTGACACCCCTCAAGAAGAAATACTTTCAAGACATATTATATTACTAGACTTCTATAATAACTAGAAGTTAAATAACTTACCCTATGTCAAGTATTGATAACGTCTTATTATAAGGTTTCATAATAACAAAACATTACCTATATATATTATTCAATAATTTACTTGAGAATGTTTACTACGTTTAAGGAGTAAAAATTGGACTAATTTTAAATAATATGTAAAAAGTTTAGTTAAAAAAGGTACTTTAGTTACTTCGGAGAGCATAAATAACTACGGAAATGATTTTCAAAGCTTTTCTTCCGTAAATCTTGTACGTACTGGATTTAAATTGTTATATTAAACAAAAGGTATGTTTAATACGTTTCACACATCCATGTAAATGATGGTAGAGTGGTGGTAACGTTAACAATCTTCCGTCCCGTAGTTTATTGAGAAACTGCGACAACAGGCAAAGATTATTTTACTACGACTTATAGTATAGTACATTATTATGTAGATTTATAAAATAAGGTTGTAATTATTATGTTTTATTATAGGGAATAAAAAATAATTTCTTTTAACAGTAAATTGGGTAACATACTCATTTGAAAGTAAGTACTCGATTAAGTTCTCATTATGCTAAGCTGAAGGGGCAGAAAATATGTAAAACGTTATTTTTATCTATTAGACAAAATTAACAAAAAATCTCAAAAAATACTACGCAATTTTTAATTTTTCAGTTCAAATTATTGCATATTACTGTTTCATTATTTATTTACTTTGTTATGTTATTCTCATGTAATTAGCTTTAAGTCTTTAAATGAGAATAAATGATTCTTTAAACCTATATTAATTAAGAGAAGTATCGTAAATTATTCACAGATTTTACGCTTAATGCGAGAAAATCATTCATTTAGAAAATCACTCTTGCTCTCAAGATTCTTATGATGATTAAGGCAAAGGTATAAGGCATAAAACCCTATGACAGATCTGCACCATACAACATTCTTTGATAATTGGTACAGCCTAGAAAAGTAAACTGTATAGATATACATCAGAGCACATTTGTTTAGAACTAACGTATTCAGTTGGTTACCTTGTTAAAGGACAGGTAAGTCTTGTATTACGTAGTTATGGTTATTTTGTGTTTTATTATATACCATTGTTCTTCTAGAAATCAGTATAGAATAGTTACTAAAAGTTTTTTTTAAGTTTCACATAAAATATATAGGTAATGATTGCATTCAAATAAAGGTTAAGGTTAGAGACGAGTTATAAAATATGTTTGCGAAAACCTATGTGTTATGCATAATAAATTTTAGGTTTAAAACTTGCCAAATAATAAAATTTATAGATCTATTTTTTTCATGTAATTACTTCTTTGTAGTGTAATCAATTTAACAATCTAATATATATTATAAAGGCGAAAGTTTGTAAGGATGTATGGATGTATGGATGTTTGTTACTCTTTCACGTAAAAACTACTGAACCGATTACAATGAAATTTAGCACACATATAGAGGGTAACTTGGATTAACACATAGGATAGGTTTTATCCCGGAAATCCCACGGGAACGGGAACTATGCGGGTTTTCCTTTGAAAACGCGGGCGAAGCCGCGGGCGGAAATCTAGTTCTATATAATTTTATAATTATAAGTTATTCCTGTTATACAAAACCATGGACCATGACCGCCTCGTATATCACCTTTCATGGCGATATTTTGTTAATTTTCAGCTTATTTACGAACACTAATTATTAATTCTTAGTATTTTTATTATTAAACCATAATAAACCACTTTGTGCTGGCAGATACCTAACTAAATCATGTAAACGTCAATCAATATCAATTAATTATCCTCATAAATTAATTATTATAATTAATCAGTTAACAGTTTAGTACACCGTTCAATTAATTCATATTCTAAAAGGATTGATGTAATTTTGATTACACGTCATAATAGATACATTCATATAGTACTGCTACAGCTATAAACGTAGCATTTTTCTATTACTTTTTAGTAATCTGTGCTAAAAACTTGACAATTTGAAGATAGTTCTCATTAGCGAATTTAATTGTAACATTTTATAAAGAACGGGCTTAGAAGTTAAAAGTGATATAAAATTATATAAAAGTATATGTCGTGGCCATATCGTAGATTTGCTCATTTCATGATATGATCGATCATTTTACGAAATGGTCGCATTTCATGAAATGGCCAACATAGCTTGATCAGATCGTTAAATCGTCAACGTTTCACGATTTGGCCATCCACATTTGGCCAGATCGTATAAAATATAAAGAGTCCATAAAATATTTAAAAAAATCAGAATATTCTAAAAACTTGTTTAAATTCATTTAAGTTAGTGCCGCGGCAGCGGCCGGCGAATGCCAGAAGCGAATCGTTTTTGCAATAAAAAACAATTAGGTTAGGTTAGGTTAGACTTTGATAAACAACGCACGAGCCGAGCGAGCAAAGCGAGCGTGCCGCGGCAGCGGCCGGCGAGTGCCAGAAGCGGATTGCTTTTAAAAAAATATATATTTAAAAAAATAGTTATATAAATATATATCCTAAAAGAAAAAATGCGTCTTAAATTATTTTATTTAAGACGCATTTTTTCTTCAATACATATTAATATAAGATATCCACATTTTCCATAGTACTCGAACCGTCGTAAATTCTTTGCTATGACTTTCTTCATATTGTTATTAAACGAATTATGAAGTTTTTAACTGCGAATAATTAAATTTTCGCCAGCGGCCGCCATCTTATCACATAAACACAGAGCTTGCAGCGCCTCTACCAATGATTAATCTAGGTAACTATTTTACGATATGATCAAATAATTTTGATCATTTCATGAAAAAACCGCGCGTTTAGTTGGCCATATCGTGAAACGATTTCTTATTATTGATCTGCTCAAGCCACATCATGATGTGGCCAAACTAAATTTGCCATTTCACGAAATGCGACCATTTCGTGAAATGGCCAATCATTTCATGAAATGAGCAAATTTACGATATGGCCACGACATATACATTTTAATTTCTAACTAGAGCTATATGGTCGTTTTTTTGTATTGTGTTAACCCTCTTCTAAATAATAATAATATGTTTTTTATTTGTGGTAAAGGAAATTAAATGCTAAGTTAAAGATATTAGAAAATGTAGAGTTGCGAGTGTATCATCACTGTTTATCATTTATTGTATCTATAATGTAGATTTACATGGATTCCATAGGTACTAAAGGCATTTCGTCTAATCTGGATAGGAATACTGCCTGTTTCCTTTTTCTCTGCCAGTGCAATTTTGAAAATTTTCATGAGCGGTGGTGATCGTTTACAATCCTTTAAAACCAAATACAACCTTTGATACAACAACATTTAAGTCAAATTGCCTCGATATTATAGTTTTAGCGTAAGAAAACAAGGACAGGATAATATTATTAGCAATTATATATAAAGAATGGTTATTTTTATTGTGGTTCGCAATTGACGTGTTTTATGTAACTTCCCACAATTTTTATAATTAGCTGGAATGATGGTCTTAAATCGTTAAAATGTGTTACAAACTTACAAACTATGCCGAATAAATTATTTTATTTTGCTGTTTTTAACGTGAAACGTCTTTAGGCGCATTAAGAGTTCAATTTCAAGGTCGCGTCATGGCAACACCGTCACGTCATGAATCTTGCCATTATTTTGTATATTTTTTGTATCGCAAAAAATAATTTTCATTAATTCATTGAGTTGTCAGTCGTTCAGTCGTTTAAAAAACGACCAAACAGGCCGTTCACAAAATTTTATTACATTTTTAAATTTTAACACGTTCCCAGCGGCACAGATATATCTGTACTTTCCATTACTGCGTTACGGGTCGTTTTAAACCTTGTCCTATACCAGAGATTGTGGCGGCACGAGGCATATTAAACCCCACCGCCCGTAGGAGACCAAAATCCTTTTTTTGGCGCCAAATAAGACAAAGTGTGCGGCTTTTGTCGTGATTATTATTAACAATGAGTTCATTAACCTAAATCTACCGCCGCCCGTGGTTAGATTAGTTAGTTTAGATTCTATGGGTAAAATAAAATGTGGGGTCTGATGTACCCCATACCGCACTGAACAATAGCAGTTTTTCATATAATTTAGTGATGGGAAAAGAAATATCGATTTTATTTAATTGTATTTATTTATCAAACTTATGGAGGTTTTTCATTAAAACAGGCCAAGCAATAATATTTTTTCAGATTTCAGATTTTAGAGTTTCACCACCCGGTTTTTCTTCATCTTCCTCCTTGATTAACTTTTTTTGGCAACGTTTCGACATAATCGGCAGCAGTCGTACTTCATCGCGTGCTCAGTCTCGAATGCGTTGCACAACACTAACCGCGTGAAGCTAGCTTAGGGTGCGGTACGAGGTGCGCTGAGGTACGAGGTGTTCGCAACCTCGTTCCGCACTGTGTAGAATTTTTATTTGTTCAGTGCGGCACGAGGTCTAAGAAACCCGGTATTAAGGTCGGTATACCATTGAACTAGGAATCAATAGCACATCTCAGATATATAGTTATCACTTTCCTACACTGAACCAGATGGAAGTTATGCCTCCCGCACGACAGAGAAGTTTAAGTTTTTTCCTACCGCTATAACGACGAGACACGAACAGGGTGTTTCAAGCCCTGTTTCGCACCTAACGTGTTAAACAATAAGGTGATAATAATATTATTTTTTCCGATGAATTTCTCAATAAAACGTGTGCTTATTTGACAGTAATTTACGATAAGTACCTACGTACTATTAAGTCGATTATAGGATTTGCCTTACACGTAGGTGAGATTTTATTGGAATAAACACAAAAAAATCTTACAATGTGCAAACGAACGTTTTAGATGACACTTTAACATGTGCGAAGTAGCGTCATACAGGTACGAGAACTACTTGTCATAGACAAGTAGCTACCTACCCAAAATATCGTGAGGTATATCATGTTATATTTACCTTGGAAACGATTTGACAGAACTTGATGTAATTTTGCTTCGTGTAACTTTAACTATTGACCCGAAGATTAGTAGTTTAGTGAAAGTCTTCACAAAAATGGAGAGAATGCATGCAAAGTTAGTACCTAAGATATGAATTGATAATTCACTTTTGATTTAATAACATAGGCACCTACTTAATATTTTATTTCATTGCAAAAACTAAATAAAACTAAGAGCACTTCAAATTAATCATAGAAAATATAGTCAAAGTATCTGCTTTTATCCTTTGAAAATATTATTATTACCCAGGACCATAATAACAATATTTTAAGCTATTGCATAGCTTCTATCGCGGGCCTTGAGCGCGGGGACCGAATCCAGAAATTTAGTAACGAAAAACCTCACGCTCCCCACTCCGACGGGCGTGGAGGTGTGGCTTGAAGGCATAGCATGCAATAGCTTTACCGCGGCAGTCCCCGAGTGCCACACGTCTTTTTCAATATCTATTTCTTCTAAATATTTAAATCTAGACTATGCATATCACGTGCATACAATTACTATAACATTGACCTTGACTTAATTGTATTATAAAATATAGCATAGACTTATAGTACCAGTTTTTCCTTGACCACTCGGGTCAGTTTTACTATATTCATAATAAACACGTACCTATATATGAAGCAAATGTTTGTACAACCACTTATTACAACGGTAATGATCTCATATTTGATTTAGCCATTATAAATATTATTCGTTTAACACGTCATAGGTAACCGTTTATGTCATATTGATGATACAACTATTTTTTAAAAAAGTAAAGGCGTTGAAGGTCAATGTTAAAATAGATATGGAATACGGTAAAATTATTAAACCATGAAAATTGTTCTTTGTTATCATTATTTTTCCTGGCGTAAACTGGTAGTTACAATTTCTGTGTTTTTTTGGCTAATAAAAACCCAAACAAGCCCTGGAAATATACCAGGAAATTCTTTTACATTACAAATTCCATTGAAAATTATCTTTAATTTGGTCCTCGATAATATTTATGACCAATTAAAGTAAAAAGTTACGAATATAAGTACCTACTCGAATATATCGATGCCAGAAAAATATTAATTACAAGAAGTGCAACCGAATTTAGAACCACTCACTCCTGTCATTACTTCAAAAACATTTTTGTGTTCGGTTTAAAAGGCAGAAACACTTAAATCTCCTGAATTCCTCCGCACTGATATACCTCTTTACATTTTTCTATTACTATTTTATTCACTCGCAAGAGTAAACTTAGAGTTTGCGAACTTCTTCCATAAATTCTTACCATACAGCTTCATAAATTATTTTCCTGCTCTCACATATCTTGCTATATTAAGGTATATTACTAAACTATAAACCTTAAATACTATTGATTCAACACTTAGGTAATAATGTAATAACATATATCGCATGTCAATAATAATTATAAGGAGTAGGTAACTTAATACTATTGAATATCATTAACCTATAAGATTTCTGATCAAAGGCCAAGTATGGCTGATATGTATAATTTATAATTAATTCTATAATTGTTTTTAATTAAACTGCCTCTAAAATCTTACATTTTATGTGCCCAAAATTAGAGGTGCAAATAATTAAAACTTGTTGATATATAAGTTAACTTTTTCCCATTTTAATGACTAATTCAGAGCATAGAGTCTAAAAAATGCTGAGGTTTTTTATGACTTTATATAATAAGGAAGGATATTTCAATATTATTGTTGAAGGCTGTTTATTTCTATGTTCTTGGAATAATAACTACAAAGGATTGTAATAAAAATGGCTTGACTGAAAAATAATATTTGATAATTATTTAAATATTAATTTCGACAATTTTCAAACATAAAATATTATGTAGGTACTACACGAAAATATGCAATAGGTATACAACTCATCCATCGAAGTACCTATATAAAGAATAAATTATCTACAGGACATAGAAGTATTATAAGTATCATATTTACCCAGCTATTAAACTACAATAATATTATAATTGCAATGCCATTTAACTTTTGAATTTTGATCTCCATCCCTATTAGGACCTACATAACATACTAGATAATCTATAATAAACAATTCATTATGTAAATGTTTAAAAATCACATAAAACAAATTAAGACACTTGTGTTATGATTCTTATGATGATTTGTACCCTGTTCATTACTGTTGTACAATACGAAGATCAGAAAATTTGCTAATACATTTCTTAAATTTTCAGTTACAATGGAAAATCTACCGCACCATCCGTTGATAAAAATATCAGCTGACGACGTTAGTAAAGCGAGAGAGTTTTATGGAATTAATGACGTGAACAGAATAAAGGAAAGTCTAGACGCTATAGACGAATGGTGCAAGAAACAAGACCATTTATCAGAGGCTTGCAAAGCATTAAGTAAGTTTACAGGAAAAGTTTAGTGATAAAAATCCGTTTTGGCGTTGGCACATTATGTCAATGCCTTTGTTTATTTGAACAAAGATTTAATGAAAAAACACTCTACATTAAACTAGAAATATTCAATAATCTGTACTAATATAAGCTATAGAATAATAAGCTGAATATTTTGTTTGTTTGCTTGAATGCGTTTATCTCAGGAATCATGGGTCCAATTTGAACTGTTAGATAGTTCATTTATCGAGGAATTCTTTAGGCTATAATAAAATACCTATACCATCACGCTAAAGGTGGGTTCCCACGGCATGTTTGCTTCAGAAACCTCGGCAAGCGACAAGCGCCTGTCGCCGTCCGTACTCGTCGTGGTTCGTCGCGATCTGAACTGAGCGTTCCCACGGCATGTGTGCATCCGGCGAGGCGTGTGGACGGTCATACCTACTGACTAATAATTTAATTCAACGATAGGTATATTTCTATGTGTTAAGTTGGTTTTTATTCGTAACCACGCATCATTAACATAATTTCTATTTTTATGTTGAGGTTTTGAACAATTCCATAGCGCTGGTTCATTTTGGTATAGAGTTAAAAACTCGAAAATAAGTTCGTTCGTCCACTCTATCAGCACGTGTACTCGCATACGCGGCCGCAGGTGAAATGAATGATTACAACCGACGCATACGCGCTACAGACGGCAGGCCCCGACGCACCACGACGGACGTCGACGGACGCCGTCGCACCGCGCCACGCCGCACCTTTGATCTTACCGACTTCCAATGGATAGCACGGGCCTCGGCAGACGTCCACAGGCGCACCGATTCCCACGGCATGTGGTCTGGTGTGGCGCGGTCGGGTTTGTGAAGCAAACATGCCGTGGGAACCCACCTTAAGACCAATAGGAGCGGAACGATGCGGAAAAAACCGTGAGGCACAGGTAGTTAATTGTATGGGTGATTTGCATTAGACTTATATTGCTTAAAATTTAATAAACGTAATAAAACGATCATTATGTTCATATAAAATATTTTAATGTAGTTGGAACAATCGTAATGAAACAATTCATGTAGTAGCTAATATAATTATGGTAATTGTGCTAGTATAATTTATTGTCCGTTTTGAAAATTTAACAATAATTTATGAACGCTGAATTGAATTAACTTTTAAAAATTATACTAACTTTATTCGCATAATTATTCTAAGAATACTCTATATAGGCTTTCTCTGTTTGTTCAATATTGATATTGTTGCAATAATGTTGGATTTACAATAATAAAAATCATTGAGTCCTTGTGAAGGTGCCGACTGCCGCCCTCTGAAAGCAAAAAAAAACATTTGTATACAAAACGCAATTTATTTCAAACTTAAGGCTGCAGTCTAGCAAAATTGCGTTTTCAACAAGTTATTTGACAATTTTTTACCGGCTAATGAAATGTATTTTTATAATATTATTATATTTTATCCTGGGCATAAAATGGAATACTTTTTATCCTGGAAAAATACGAAGAAAAAAAAATAAATCTTAATTTTTCAGTTTTATCCATAGACGTTGTTCTGTAGAACCGCGAACACACGTTGCGTTACCCGCAGTGGATTCAGCGATGTAGCCTGTAGCGCCAAAAGTCGGATTTGGCTTGAACCGTTTGCGGCACACGCAGGCCGCACGACACCACGCCTCCTCGACTCCTATATAAAGACGGCGTTACGCGCGATGCATACAATTTATGAATTTTGATGCGAACGGACGTGTCCAGTGTGGCGAGCGAGAGTGATCGTCTAATATTAATTTAGTGAGAAACGTCTTCCCAGTTCAAAATGGAGAAATAAACCATCCACGCGAAGACCGACATCCGCGCGGACGGAGTCGCGGGCGAAAGCTAGTCAGAAATAAATATCTTTTGTTTTCATTTGCGTATTTTTCTATTTTATAATTTTTTAACACAAACATTACATTTTTTTTTTTATTATATACAAATTTGTTTATCCGTTTTATTAGTTAAATTGAACAACTTTCACTAAGAAACTTAGGTCGAAAAAAATGTATAGAGCTATGCCTTTTGTATGGAAAGCTTATTTTTGAAGTGAAAACTTCTTTAGCGGCGTTGAGCACTTTTTCTGTAATGGGCATAAAATCTTAAACTCGCGTCAGGACACGTGACCTGATCGAAAAAGCGTAAGACGGATGGATATCAAACATGCTCAACGTTAATAATCAAGTTTTCACTTCTGCCGGCACTCCCGGAGTGCAACCCGTCTTTTTTTTTATATTTCGTCCAAATTTATTTGTAAAAGTTGATCAGTTATATAAACATGAAGTTGAAGATATCAATAGAACGTATTCGCAAATTTTGTGTACTGATAAAAAAATCACCCGGTGTAATTTTCACGAAAATTGTTTCAAATTGTCATTTTTGGTACTTATTACGAATATTAAATTATGCATACGAATGATTTAATTTTTAAAAATTAAGTGGAGCAACTTTCCCTTAGTACATTTGTATTATTTACATATAGGATGACAGGATGCATTTGTTTGCACTACTAGACCAAGCCCTTAAACTGAAATAAATAAATGGGATACAGTCGCAGAATATTTCCCATTATTGCGTCAAGACGTAAGCTTTACATTACGGCTTATTTATTATTCAATAAAATTTAATTTCAGATCGGAACATTCTAGAAAGAATATTGATTTTGTCTCGAGGATCTGTGGAAGCTACAAAGATTAAAATAGACAAAATGTTCACATCAAGAGCCATGATGCCGGAATTATGTATGAACCGAAGTGTGGAGGAATTTGAACCGCTTTGGGATTATGGGTACATTTTATTCTTATTTGCTACATAATTTATTACATTTAGATTTAATTTTGCCGATTTACGTTAATTAAAAGCATGTAGTTAAGACTCCATAATATGCTGTATTTTTTACGTAGGTATCTCGGATACACGTGTACAAATGTGAATATATTATAATGAGCATACCTTAGTTTTCATTATAGCAATTTCTCATACCTATAGGTTTTTCATTAATTGTAAGCCGGCATGTGAATAGTTCGTGCCTACGAATAGTGAATTACAAATATTGCTATGTAAATTTTAAAGGCGTGTTAAATTAGGTTTTTACGGCAATTTTAATAATTACGGAAATTGTATATAGGTAAAAGGAAATTGCAATTGATAATTATAGGTAATATTATTTATGTATATTATGCTGTTTACAGACTGTACGTGCCACTTCCAAAGCTGTACAAGATGGACCAATCTAGGGTGATGGTGACACAGTTTCTGTCGGAGAAATTAGAACAATTTAGCTTATTGTCATACTTTCGATATGCTTTTATGGTAAGCTTTTTTCTTTTAGCTCGGTTAATAATTAGATATTTCAGAAATAAGTCAAGCCGAACGAATTTCTGTGTTGTTGTCTGTCCATTGTAACTTGCGCACCAATATACTCACTGACCGCACAAATAATGATTTGAAAAAGAAAATACAGTATCAACTATATTTTATACTAGCGGTCCGCCCCGGCTTCGCCCGTGGTACATATTTCGCAATAAAAGGTAGCCTTTGTTCATTCTGAGGGTCTAAAGATTATCTGTGCCAAATTTCATCAAAATCGGTCCAGTAGTTTATGAGCCTATTCATTACAATCAAACAAACAAACAAAGTTTTCCTCTTTATAATATTAGTGCAGATGTAGATGTAACTAAAATACAGTATCAACTATATTTAATACATATCTACAATATTTTTAATTGAAGTTTTGTACATTTTATACGAATTTTTACAAGTGGACTAACGTAGAGCTTACATAGAGAGTCATATCCTTCTTCATTAACCGATTTCAAAAAAAAGGAGGAGGTTCTTTTTATGCTATAAAGTAGGGATGTAACGATACCGATACCGATACCGATATATCGGCCGATATAATCGGCAAGCCGATATATCGGTATCGCCGATTATAAAACAACCGATACCGATATCAAACAATTCAAAAAACCGCGCCCAATGAACGATGCGGGAGGCCGCCCGCGCGTGCGCACTTTGTTTTTTGAAAAAACTCTACCATTAGTAAACTTTTATTAGGAACTGATTGTATGTGTTTTCGAGGGTAGGAGCAAAAAGTAGAAACACGTTTTTTTGAGAGCTCTTGTATTTAAATTCGTTTTATATACATAATTACAGTTGTTTTCTTACCTCTATGTGTTAAATTTGTGCCTTTGCCCACTAGTTCACTTTCCTTACATAAATTTTCAACATTTCAACACTACTGTAATAACATCATTTTTGAATCTCATCACTATGGAATCCGTCAAACACTCAATGGCAGAAATGGCAGCGTTGTTCAATGATAAAATGGCTGAATTTCAAAGAGAGCTGCAGAATGTCAACAGCACTAACAATCCTCAACCTGCATCTGCCAGCCCCACTTCAAGATTAGCGGCGGAGTTCAACAGCTTTCGCTCCTTTGTCATATCTTCTCTCCATACTTTACAATCCCAAATTGAGTTCCTCTCTAACCAATACATTAAATGGGAGATGAGAAGTCGGAGAAAAATGTTGCTGATTCATGGAGTGCCAGAAGCAGTAAAGGAAAACCCTTCCAGTCTTGTAACCAAAGTTGTAACAGATCACTTAAAAGTCCCGCATTTTCAACAAGAAGCTATTTCCCGGTGCCACCGTTTAGGAGCTGTGAAATCAGATAAGCCCAGACCGATCATCATTAAGTTTAAAGATGTTTCTGTGCGGGACACCATATGGTTCTCAAAAACTTCTTTGAAGGGTAGTGGTTATACATTATCCGAATTCCTGATCAAAGAAAGACATGATGTCTTTATTTCGGCAAGATCTCGCTTTGGTGTATCCAATTGCTGGACCAGAGACGGTCATATTATTGTGCAAACCACAGATGGAACAAGACACAAGGTCACAATGATGGCTGAACTTGATGGCATCCCTTCTGCTGCTGGGGGTTCTTCTGGCTCGGCTTCTACTTCCACTAACTCAAAACAGATGCCTAATTCAAGACCCAAGAGGTTCGGTAGAGTTAAGTAGATTGCATTCTGTACTCTTTTATTGCATTTTGACTTCACTTGTTAGACTCAAAATTGGTAGTTGTTTCACTGTATTATATTTAATATCTCATTTCAAAATATTTCTATGTTTCGGTATTCACTACTTTAACTTCTTGCTTCTTTAAATAGTGTGAACGTCTGTTTTCTTCAAGTAACTTTTAACTATATTTTAGCTGTATATTATGTTGTTAAATTTTAAGGTAATTTTAAAATATAATTTCACATTGTAACTACTTATATAAAAATTATTGTAGGTACCTTTGTTTTTGTAATTTGTTGTGACATTTGACAATGACAATTCGTGTCATTCTTATTTTCTTTTAGTTGTCACGGATACTAGCGCTTTGGACATTTGAACTGTAATTTACACAAGTAGTGTGTTGAATTCGGTATATAATAACTGGTGGTAAAGGTCATGTTAGATTATTGGATTTTAAACTTAGACTTATTATTACTATATCTTATATATATATATATATATATATACTTTATTATTACTATATATATATTTATTATATTTTAAGAATATTATTTTTGATATTAATTATTTATTATTTTCGTCATGGCTTTAAATGATAGCACGGAAAGCGAAGCATTTTTTTCACTCTCTTCAAATGGTTCAGAAAGCGACAGTTTTAATAGTTTGACTTCCTCTTCTTCTCCTTGCATTTCCTCTCTATTCTCCAATCAACCTAATAACTTTAATGTAATTCATATAAATGCCCAGAGTATTCCGGCACACTACCCTGACCTCCTTGCTACTTTTGACTCCCATCCTGTACATGCCATATTAATTTCAGAGTCCTGGCTCAAACCCTGTCTTCCTTCCTCTTCTTATAGTCTTCCAGGATTTCAGTTAATAAGAAACGATCGCATGGGTCGGACCGGAGGAGGGGTTGCAATTTACTTACGTTCTCACATTCCTTACACTATTGTCAGCTCCTCCCCTCAGCCGCCACCTAGCGATGCAGCTGAACATCTCCTTGTCGAAATAACTTCTTCCAACACTAAAATCCTTTTAGGCGTCTTCTACTCCCCTAACCTCTCTGTTAACTATTTCCATTCCTTCGACCAGATCCTTGAATCCTTTTCTCCTCTCTATAATCATATTATATTTATGGGAGATTTTAACACCTGCTTACTCAAGGGTGATCATCGTAGTAATAAGCTTATAAATTTAGTTGATTCCTATAATCTTAAAATCCTCCCTTTACAGGCTACCCATTCCTCTCCAAACTGTACCCCATCCCTCCTTGATCTCATCATTGTTTCCTCCCCAACGCATGTCGCCGAGCACGGACAGCGTTCAGCTGACATGTTTTCCTTTCATGACCTTATTTTTCTTTCTTACAAATTAAAACTTCCTAAATCGAAACCTAAGACTATTTTGCAACGTAATTTCGGTAAAATTAATGCTGAGCGCTTGTGCGAAGACGCAATAAACATGGACTGGTCGGTAGTTTCGTCTGCTGAAACCATCAATGATAAAGTGTCGCTTTTTAATTCATTAATTCTTCAACTTTATGATTCGCATGCTCCAATGCGTCCAGTTAAGTTGAAGCACCTGCCTGCCCCTTGGATGACCGACAACCTTAAATCACTTTTACGGAAGAAGGCGCGTGCAAAGACTAAATTAAAGTTGTCTAATTCGGATATAAATCGTGAAAAATTTAATCGAATTCGAAACCGCTGCAATACCTTCTAAGTCGGTTGACAATGGTGATCCTTCTAAAACTTGGAAATTCCTCAGATCCCTTGGAATTGGCAGATCCCAACAAAATCCTTGTCTTAAATCAACCCAGGCCAATGTTCTCAATTCCCATTTTTCCAATCCTCCCTCAGATTTCCATCCTACCCTTAAATCTAATACACTATCCTACCTAAATAACCTACCCCATCCCAGCTTTCCTCCTTTTATATTCAATCGTTTTACCGAGTGTAGTGTTAAGAAAAGCATATTGTCAATCACTTCAAAGGCCGTCGGTAGTGACTGCATTGGTCGGAACATGATCATTCCAATCCTCCCTATAATCAATCCTACTATCACACATATCCTAAATTTTTCCATTGCATCTGGCATATTTCCTGATGATTGGAAAAGTGCTCACATTATACCTCTCCCAAAAATTCCTAACCCTTCCACTACATCTGATTACCGACCCATTGCCATCCTTCCATTTCTCTCTAAGGTTCTCGAACAACTGGTTCAAGAGCAATTGAGTATTTTCCTTAACTCCAATAATCTCCTTAATCCTTTCCAATCTGGTTTCCGTCCCGGTCACAGTACGACCACTGCACTTATCAAAATCACTGACGACATCCGGCGAGGTTTTGACAATAAGCAGCTCACAATTCTAACGTTGCTGGACTTTAGTAACGCTTTCAATACGGTCGATCACGACATATTGCTGGCTTTACTGCGGTCCCTTAATGATCTTGCGACAATCGTCTCATGGAGTAAACATTACGGTTTAACAGTTAACCCAATTAAAACCAAAGCTATTATTTTCGGAAGCAGGCAGCTCGTATCAAAAATCGACTGGGCCGATTTACCAAGTATCGTTGTTGATGGTGTGTCTATACCATATAGCACACAAGTAAAAAATCTTGGTTTGACACTTGACCAAACTTTTCCGTGGGATGAGCAAATAATACAAGTCCGTAAAAGGGTTTTCTCATCGGCGTTCTCGCTACGGCGTTTACGAAACTTTAAAAAGTTTCGTAAACGCCGATCGCTACGAAAATTACGTTAGCTCAATCTTTACTCCTTCCTCTCCTTGATTTTGCCGATTCATCCTATCCAGATCTCCATGAATACCAACTAGACACCCTTGAGAAGCTTCAAAATTTTTGTATACGATTTATTTATGGATTACGTAAATTTGATCATATTTCTGAGTTTAGAACAAAATAAAACTGGCTCCCCGTTCGCTTCCGCCGGAATACTCACATTCTTCATCTCCTGTATTGTATTTTATTTCATCCTAAAACACCGTCCTATTTAAAAAACAACTTTAACTATCTTAGCTCTACTCACACTCTCACTCTCCGTTCTTCCAACCTTTTATTATTATGTACTCCTGTCCATCGGTCAAACTTTTATGACAACTCGTTTACTGCTCGTGCCATTCAGCTCTGGAACGCCTTGCCGGAAAGTATCCGACGTGCACAAACGCTCAGTTCTTTTAAGTCCCTATTGAAAGCTCATTATCTAGCCATGCAATAGTTGCATTAGTAATAATTTATGTATAATTATAATTTTTGTATATATTGTTATATATATATATATATATATATATATATATATATACAATATATATATATATATATATATATATATATATATATATATATATATATATATATATTGTAGTTTGTGTAGTATATAATACAAGTATATTTATATAACTATGTGGTATCTATGTACAGTATATTATGTAGTTTATGTAGTATGTAGGCATTTTTTAAATATATTATTTCTTTTATTTCTTTTTTGCGCTATCCTTATTCTTCTCACATTTCCTTTCCTACCAGGTTGCCTGGCAGAGATTGCTGTGTAGCAATAAGGCCGCCTATTGTGCAAAATTTTTGTACCTCACTAATTTGTACCACATTTCCTATATTGTTTTGTACAATGAAGTGTTATAAATAAATAAAAATAAATAAATAAATATGTGTATAACTTAAATTTTAACTGACTTTGCAAAATAATAATACTAAAATAAATGGTTTTCTTGTTTTTTGATTTGGCATTGTTATTTAAAAGAATATGATTTACAGTTGAGTCTCTGTTAAATGTTGGTAACTTTTATGCATAATTCACTATTTATTTTTCTACCAAGCCATCGATATCGGTATCGGTATCGGTATCGCCGATATTTTATTACAAATATCGGTATCGGTATCGTATCGGCAAAATCATGTATCGTTACATCCCTTTTACATCCCTACTATAAAGGCATCGCCTAAATTCTATTATACTAAAGTGTGTAATCAATTACATTTTCTTTCTTTTCCAGATTGGAGAATACAGGTTGCACTACGATTATTGTTTATCAGAAAGATATATCATCGATCTATCGAATATTCACATTGGGCTGCTTACAAAAGTAAACCCTATACTGGTGAAGAAAGCAGAAGTATTATGTACTGTAAGTTTACTTGCATATTATATATTAATAAATAATTAGCTGCCTTAGCAGACGTTGTTCTGCCTCGTTGCCCCTTTTTATTGCCTTAAAAAACATTAAAAAATAGTTGAGGTTATTGGTCGAGCCGTTCTCGAGTATTACGCTTAGCAACACCATTTGACGACTTTTTATTAAATAATCAGATTTAAGTATACTTTATAAATAAGTAAAGACCTATTATATGTTGCTTCAATATTCACAGTTCATACCTAGTAGGTATCCTACCTTAATATTACTTATTCATGAAAAAATTAAACAAATCATAATATTTCCCTCACAACACAGGGGATCCTAGTGTGGGGTTCAATGCAACATATTATGTAACAATATTATGTAAATTTTTTGAAACAAATAAAGAAATTTTTATTTTTTTTATTTTTTACTAGCTGTTGCCCGCGACTTCGTCCGCGATTACGTCGTTTTTCGTCATTCGTCGTTTAAAAAAAATACGTGACAGTTTATTTTTGAATGTTCTTAATTGTCTCTTATAAAATTTAACTACATTAAAATTGAATACTCTGATAAGAAAATCTTAAAATCATCGAAAATCATAGACATCGAAAATCTGAGGAAAACATGAATGAATGTGATTTAAATTCTACATTACTTAATACTTAGTAATTAAAAATAATAATCTAAATTAAATGTAGATTAACAGTTTGAGCGCACCATTATAGAATATGTACCTAAGTAATAAATTACGTTAGTTTACATAGTAACTTTACTAAAAACACGATGACTTTCTTTCGCGCTCGGTACCACAAACTAAGCATGTTTGTGGTACGTGGCCCGCGTCACTTGACCCCCCACGAGTTCCCCTCCGTTGCTATGCGAAAATACATTCGTCGCCCTACTGTAGGAAAAATTGTAATACTGTGGCCTGGGCGTTATAACACGCCCAGGGAATTCCTGAGTGCCGATAGACGTCCGTCTATCGGCATTTATACCAATTTTATATTAATATCACCATCTTGAGGAAAAGCTTCTAATGTCGATTTAAAACGCATACATACGAATTAACCTGATGAAACATGTTCTAAAATTGTGAAATGAGTTCAGTTTTAAATTCGAGAAATATTGATTTCTTGTATTCGACTATTCGTCGTAGTCGAATACAAAATATATTTAAAGAAACTTAGGTTGGCCTTCAGGCAAAAGGGATCCTATCAAATCATAAACTTGACCTTGTATCTTAAAAGTAAGCATGAAAGGACCCTCTGATAATTGTTGAGCACCAAAGGATCATTTAAAACGCACTACTATAAGAGCTAATATTGTCTAAGAACTGTTTAGATTGCACATGTTCCTCTAAAAGTAGTGATTTCAAAGGTTCCGGTGTATCTTCAAACGAAAGCCGACTCCTTACTCCACTTTAAAGCATTACAAAAAGAACATA
This sequence comes from Colias behrii, assembly GCA_029959065.1. NCBI lineage: Eukaryota > Metazoa > Arthropoda > Insecta > Lepidoptera > Pieridae > Colias > Colias behrii. The sequence continues at coordinate 4,751,812 of JARWMC010000017.1, forward strand.
CTACGTTAATATCGCCTATACAGAAGATGATCTGTAATCAATTGTGAGGTTATAAGCAAACCCACTTTTATATTTGTCGGACCACACCACCGAATTTGTGGATTGATCTTCTATGTTTACCTCTAAGTCATTAAGACTATGTCAAAATCTGTCTGCAGTAAGACGGGCCTCTCGCTATTCGTCCGTTTCAAGAGACCAATAGTTTCAATTCTTAATCTTTCATTAAACAAACTTATTAATCGTTCTTGTCTCAAATAATGGTAATATTCGCGTCCCTACTCTAGTCATTGCTTATGCTCATGTTCATCTTCGAGAGATGGAATAATATTATGGTGCACCCTATTATTTGTCAAACGGTCTTCATATTGAGTAAAAGTTTCAGATTCTCGAGATAAAATATGACGATCGTGATCAGCTGATCACGACTCACAGCTGTGAGACGTAATTCCCTCTCAGTGAGGGTTTCGGTCTCACGGGATAGTACAATATGCCATTTGCGATCAGCTTTGAGACGTTATACCCTCTCAGTGAAGGTTTCAGTCTCACAGGATAGTACATGCCGTTCGCGGTCAGCTGTGAGCCGCAATTCTCGTTGTGAAGCGGTTTCAGGTTCGGCATAACACATGTTGTTTTCGGTCAATAGTAAGCCTCTTATCTCTAACGATCCTTGAGAACTCTTATTTCTCATTTTCTTAGCTTTGCTTGAATTTCGATATAAAGATTTTTTAGGTGGCACTGATGCGGGTGAATAAAAATTAAGTTAAAACGGACTAAGAGTGTTATAATCATCAATCATCATCATCAATACATATAATAAAATTGTGGAAAAGTGATGTCTGTACAATTAAAATATGTAGAAAAAAATTAGCAGGTGTTATTATTATCGAGAAATCGAGAGAAACCATTTTTTTCTCTTAAAAGCTCCCCCCCTCCCACTTCCCGAAATCCGATTGACCGTAATTTATTTTTCCTTACATTTTTATCATATTCCCCTCCTTTTCCTTTATAATGGGTTTCATCCTACTGCGATTTTTTTTTGTTTCAAAAATTATCTACCCTGGTGTATAGGTAAATTTTCCACATAAAATGTCCTTTAAATTATGTCGTATTATATTTTTAACCCCCGACGCAAAAAGACTGGTGTTATGTGTTTGACCGCTATGTATTTCTGTGTGTGTGTGTGTGTGTGTGTGTCTGTCTATGGCACCGTAGCTGGCTAACAGGTAAACCGAATTAGATGCGGTTTTTTTTTGTTAGGCAGAATATTTTCCGACGCTGGTTCTTAGATAAAGTGTATCAAAATCGGTTCATCCACTTATTATACCTACATAGGGGTTAAAGTGGGAATGAAAAAAAATGAAAGTTATAATTTATTTTTAAAGATCGTCGGGAAGTTTATGAAATTATTTATTCCTTTTTCTATACACTTTTCTTCGTCTTAACGGTTTAGTTACGTGCTGTCTCTCTCTTCAGCCTTTAGTTACGTGCGTGAGACAGGAAAGATCTAATTTGGATTTGTTGCTGGATTTGATAAAAACTGAGTATCGATTAAACTGATCAGTGGCTACACCATAGATTATTAAAAACATCCATTTAAGAAAGGAAGGGATTTTCGATATTATATACTAATCATAATTTTTAATTACAATATGTAGTAACTATTTGGTATAGGTTAGGCATTTCATTTCTTGATTTTCTTTAATAGGTTGGTACGTAAGTTTTTTAGCTCAGTTTAGTAAGAAATTTTAATAAAAAATCTTTTAATTATTTATGGTAGTATGTATTTACTCAATAATTGTATGTTAAGTAGTAATTCAGCATGGGCGTAGCCACGGTGGGGCTGGGTGGAGCGCTTACCCTGGCTTTTATCTGGTAGGTACTAATAATTGTGAAGGGGAGTGGGCGTGGGCGTGGGATTGGGACTGAACGTGGCATATGGCGTGGGGGTGGTAGTGGGCGTGGGAGTAGGTGTGGGAGTGCGAGTGGGCGCGGGAGTGGGAGCATGAAAATAAAAATGAACATGAAAATGTATATAAATTTATAAAGAATAGAAAAAAATCGATCACGAGGCGGGACTCGAACCCGCATCCTTTCGCGCCATTCCGGGGCGGATGCCTGACCAACTCAGCCACTCGTGACCCGCCAGAGCAATCGAATTTATTCTATTCTTTCAGTTTTATGTGTCTGAAGGGACACACCGCGCGCCATCTATTGAGATGATTAACAAAAAAGGTCGTGTTCCATCGTTACAATATTGTATTCACTGAAAAGTGCTTCATATTGGTTGAAATGGTTGTTAATCATCTCAATAGATGGCGCGCGGTGTGTCCCTTCAGACACATAAAACTGAAAGAATAGAATAAATTCGATTGCTCTGGCGGGTCACGAGTGGCTGAGTTGGTCAGGCATCCGCCCCGGAATGGCGCGAAAGGATGCGGGTTCGAGTCCCGCCTCGTGATCGAATTTTTTCTATTCTTTATAAATTTATATTTATAAAGCATTTGAATGCCATAAAACCAAAAATATAAATTCAACAAAAAAGGTCGTGTTCCATCGTTACAATATTGTATTCACTGAAAAGTGCTTCATATTGGTTGAAATGGTTGTTAATCATCTCAATATATGGCGCGCGGTGTGTCCCTTCAGACACATAAAACTGAAAGAATAGAATAAATTCGATTGCTCTGGCGGGTCACGAGTGGCTGAGTTGGTCAGGCATCCGCCCCGGAATGGCGCGAAAGGATGCGGGTTCGAGTCCCGCCTCGTGATCGAATTTTTTCTATTCTTTATAAATTTATATTTATAAAGCATTTGAATGCCATAAAACCAAAAATATAAATTCAATGAAAATGTATTTTATTGTTGCCCCACCCTGAGCCCATGGTCATAGGTCCCATAGTCACTATTCCACGCGAACGAAGTCGCGGGCACAGCTAGTAGACAAATATAATCAGAAAGCTTTGAACTCATAAGCTCAACCATAAAAGATAGATAGAAAGAAAAAGAGATTTATGATTTCGGGAGATATTTTTTATATAATATGGAGAACATTTCTTTCATACTTGATTTCTGTGTAGCTTTAACCATTAAGGTTGCACACGCAACGAAAGCTTAAAAATGTAGTTACTGCTCTGCTCACGAATATGAAAAATAATTGTACCAACTTTCGTTTAAATCCGTCGAGAAGTTTTTGTTTCTATAACGGTTATACAGACAGACAGACGGACAAAAATTTTTGGTGTCCTCGTGATAGTTATTTCATGTACAGAATTGACCTCTACAGATTTAATATAAGTATATAAGTATACATATATTTAGATTCCAATTTCCATGTAACGTTAAATTCGACTATACAATAACTAACAGACATCGCAGGTTACTCTCGTTTCCGTAAGTTGAGGCGGCTACATATTCGGTCCTCATAACATCACTTTTTGTGAACGAAACGACAGCGCGGTTTAATTCGATGCCAACACCATCAGAAAAAAGGAAATATTTTAAATTGTGAAAAAATATTATGATTTACACTATTAATACTATTTTAACATTAACACAAAATATAAGACTGTGAGTGTGTAAAAATAAATCCAGCTAGTTTCACATCACACTTATGTTTATAATTAGGTTTAAGATATGAAAATATATTAATTACCAAGCAATAATCATACAGATAAATACTGAACAAAAGTATTAACAGTCAAAGTATATTTTTACTAACAACATGTAAATGATGAATGAATAATAATTATCAACGAACTAACCTTTTTGTGATCTAAGCTTTTTGTATTAGAGTCCCGCCTCGTGATCGAATTTTTAAAACACGAAGATTTTTAAAAATGTACCCAATGAACACAATCAATATTAGATTAACTGTAATGGTGTCTAGTTTGACTTAAAATAATAAGCATCTACCCTCACTTTTAAAAATGTAGTATATTCACACGAATTATAAGCGCACCTTATAGGGAAGGGAAGATATGGGTTAAAGAGTTAAATAAATAAATAACATAATTATATTTAAATTATTAATTTTTAACATTGTGTTCAGTAGTGTTAACATGTAAATTGATTTGATTTTTACGAAATCTCATAGATGGCGCTGTATCAAATTTGTCTTTATACTACTAAGATTCATTAAACAGTTTCTCTGCCCAAATTACGTAAATGACGTAGTTTTTATAGTGTAAAGCTAGATAATAGCATGGCTTACTCAAAAACAACATTTAAACATGAGTCTTTAGATTGTACGCTGTCGTAGTACACGGAATACGTAAGAAAAGTAAAGGTTCACAGCTCCTCCCCCGGAGGTGATAGCATGATAATATGTTTAAAAAAGCCTCACCCGACCTGTTAGTAATATTCATGCAAAATTTGAAGTCAATCTATGCAGTACTTTTCGAGATTAGCCCGGACAAACATACAGACAAACAGACAAAAATTCTAAAAACTATATTTTTGGCTTCTATATCGATTATAGATCATGGATTATGTATTCTTTTAAAAAAAATATTCAATGTACAGTTTTGACTTTCCTACGATTTTATTATATGTATAGATTTAATATTAATATTTTTGATTGATTATGAAATAAAGAACTAGCTTAGCGTTTTATTATACATATTAACAGTGCATACTGTATTTTTCCATTACAATGTTTAAGACGAAAGAAAAAAGTACACACGTGTCTGAAATAAAAATATATAAAAAACTAGGTCGGTTCAAGGTTAATAACTAAAAACTATATAAAAACTTAATGTAATAATTTTATGAAATAATAAAGTACTTTTTAGTGAATCTACGCAATAAAATATTGTTCCAAAGATGCTCATAAGATAACTGTTATTTTTCACTATTCAGAAACGAATATCAGACGAATTACAAGTATTATTAATATAATGCGCCAGATATTATTACATCACAATATAAGATATAGGATGATTATTCAAATAAATATTCAGATCATTTATATATAAATAAATAATTTTAACGAATCACTTTATTTAAACCTCAAGATTTTATGACTACTTCTTCAGCAGCCGATCCACTTAAAGTTGCAGAGATGACACTCATAATGTGAAATGCATCAGCTCCATCTCCATGCTCTACATCAAATCCTGCAAATATACCAATCCATTTAATTTTTCAGGAAGGTTTCGGTACAAAAATAAAAGGCATTCACTTACTAAACGCGCCATCCTTCGTGGACAGGATTGTTTTTCTCATAAAGCAAGGTCTTAAGGAAAAGGTAGCGAGTCGGCTACACGTGCATAATTCATACGCCGACCTACATAAGCATATACCGAAAGAAATACTGCCAAAGGACTACGAGGGCGACGGCCCGAGTATATCTAAATTAGCAGGTAATGATATAAAACACCTAACTAATGCATAGCCCAAATAACAATTTTGTTACATTCTGAACAGAGATATCAGGAGGTTACCATGATGTCTTAAAGTATTATAGTAGTAACTTACCATTACCGCAGTTTCATTTCCAGTGTGGAAATAGGATACTCCCCAAACTGGAAATAATACTGCTTTAAGGAATCATGGTAACCATACCTACAGGAATGCAGGATAATCGTTAGAGTAGGGTTTTATAACTAAAATTGCTCGAAAGTTTAAAGGCTTCGTTATTTTGACTACAAACTTGAGCCCTGTTTACTATGAAGTTTTTGTTCTTGCAAGTAGCTTCAATGTGTCACAAGCTACTATTGTTTTGTGAGTTATAAGCAATGTGAAAAGTACTGGAAGGGCTCTGACAATGAAGTTGAAACGTAATATAAAACTTATTAGTTGTTGATTCAGATGTAGGTATTAATTATTATTTTGTGAATTGTCTATTGACATTTATTGATTAGTTAATTTACCCGACTGCGAAAGAGGCGAGATTTTTTCGAGTGTAGATATTTATGTATGTTCAACTTATGAGATGATGTTGTAATTATCTCAATTGTGATAGTGACATAGGCTCTAAGCATAGGATACATAAATTTGCATACAGGGTTTTGTTTATAATAATAAATTATTATCAGTATTAATTTTTATCTGCAATTGATAAATAACTATATACGTATTAATTTCATGATATAATTTATTCTAGAACAATGGAAAGAAATGCTAAGAACGGAAGAAGCGAGGCAGATAATAAAAGACAGCGACAAATTGGTGGCTGACGAGTCTCGACGCAACACGTCAAAGTTCAACGAAGAGTATTTAGGAATGCCAGGATCGTTTAGGAAATTGAACGTAGATTAATCTAGGATTAAACACGTATTATTTATGGTGGTGTTAATGTAAATAAATAATATTGTTCTAAGTGAAACGGTGTTTTATTGATCGTTGAAATTTATAATGTTGAGATTTTAATGCTTATTACTACTTATTTTAACATTAACACAAAATATAAGACTGTGAGTGTGTAAAAATAAATCCAGCTAGTTTCACATCACACTTATGTTTATAATTAGGTATACGACATGAAAATATATTAATTACCAAGCAATAATCATACAGATAAATACTGAACAAAAGTATTAACAGTCAAAGTATATTTTTACTATGAACATGTTAATGATGAAGGAATAATAATTATCAACGAACTAACCTTTTTGTATTAGAGTCCCGCCTCGTGATCGAATTTTTAAAACACGAAGATTTTTAAAAATGTAACCAATGAACACAATCAATATTAGATTAACTGTAATGGTGTCTAGTTTGACTTAAAATAATAAACATCTACCCTCACTTTTAAAAATGTAGTATATTCACACGAATTATAAGCGCACCTTATAGGGAAGGGAAGATATGGGTTAAAGAGTTAAATAAATAAATAACATAATTATATTTAAATTATTATTTTTTAACATTGTGTTCAGTAGTGTTAACATGTAAATTGATTTGATTTTTACGAAATCTCATAGATGGCGCTGAATCAAATTTGTCTTTATACTACTAAGATTCATTAAACAGTTTCTCTGCCCAAATTACGTAAATGACGTAGTTTTTATAGTGTAAAGCTGAACAAAATATGATTATAGCATGGCTTACTCAAAAACAACATTTAAACATAAGTCTTTAGATTGTACGCTGTCGTAGTACACGGAATACGTAAGAAAAGTAAAGGTTCACAGCTCTTCCCCCGGAGGTGATAGCATGATAATATGTTTAAAAAAGCCTCACCCGACCTGTTAGTAATATTCATGCAAAATTTGAAGTCAATCTATGCAGTACTTTTCGAGATTAGCCCGGACAAACATACAGACAAACAGACAAACAGACAAAAATTCTAAAAACTATATTTTTGGCTTCTATATCGATTATAGATCATGGATTATGTATTCTTTTAAAAAAATATTCAATGTACAGTTTTGACTTTCCTACGATTTTATTATATGTATATGTCGTGGCCATATCGTAGATTTGCTCATTTCATGATATGATCGATCATTTCACGAAATGGTCGCATTTCATGAAATGGCCAACATAGTTTGATCAGATCGTTAAATCGACAACGTTTCACGATTTGGCCATCCACATTTGGCCAGATCGTATAAAATATAAAGAGTCCATAAAATATTAAAAAAATTCAGAATATTCTAAAAACGATAGAAGTTTAATGTCATTTAAGTTAGTGCCGCGGCAGCGGCCGGCGAATGCTAGAAACGAATCGTTTTTGCAATAAAAAACAGTTAGGTTAGGTTAGGTTAGACTTTGATAAACAACGCACGAGCCGAGCGAGCAAAGCGAGCGTGCCGCGGCAGCGGCCGGCGAGTGCCAGAAGCGGATCGCTTTTTAAAAAACAAACAATTATAATACTATAGTAGGATATATAAATATATATCCTAAAAGAAAAAATGCGTCTTAAATTATTTTATTTAAGACGCATTTTTTCTTCAATACATATAAGATATCCACATTTTCCATAGTACTCGAACCGTCGTAAATTCTTTGCTATGACTTTCTTCATATTGTTATTAAACGAATTATGAAGTTTTTAACTGCGAATAATTATATTTTCGCCAGCGGCCGCCATCTTATCACATAAACACAGAGCTTGCAGCGCCTCTACCAATGATTAATGTAACTATTTTACGATATGATCAAATAATTTTGATCATTTCATGAAAAAACCGCGCGTTTAGTTGGCCATATCGTGAAACGATTTCTTATCATTGATCTGCTCAAGCCACATCATGATGTGGCCAAACTAAATTGGCCATTTCACGAAATGCGACTGTTCCCGCTTTAGGCATGGGAACTGGAATTTCTTTAGGGAAACTCAATATTCCTTTAATTGCTAATAATTCCTTGATTTCTGAAATATACTCTTTCTGCCATCTCTTCCAGAAATGTTGGCGAATTTGTTCAAGTCTGCCATATCTATCCAGGGAGCTCTCTTTAGCGTTATCCAACGAAGGAGCCGGCAGTGCATTCAATGGTCGTCCGATTAAGAAGTGCCCTGGGGACAAGGAAAGGAAGTCATTGGGGGAAGATGACAAGGGACACAGAGGACGGCTATTGAGAATGGCCTCCACTTGAGCAAACAATGTCGAAAGTTCCTCAAATGTAAGATGGGTATTGCCCATGACTCGCTTTATATGATGTTTAGCGCACTTAACCCCGGCCTCCCATATTCCACCAAAGTGAGGAGCGTAAGCGGGGATAAAAGAAAATTTTATTCCCTCCTGAGCAGCAAACTCAGAGAGAGGTTCTTGATTAGCCTTTAGGAAACTATTTAATTCTTTCGCGGCAGAAACAAAATTTTTACCGTTGTCGGAAAACATTTCGGTTGGCTTCCCACGGCGTGCCACAAATCTGCGAAGTGTCATAATATAAGCATCTTTTGTCAAATCAGACACGACCTCTAAGTGAATGCATTTGAAACGCAGACACACAAACAAACATAAGAAGCACTTAAATACTCTAGCACCACGTCCTTTACGATTAAGAATAAAGAAAGGGCCCGCATAGTCCACTCCAACAGACTTGAAAGGATAGTCAACGTTGACGCGATTTGAAGGTAAGTCAGCCATTTTTGGATTATAGGTCTGACCACGAAGACGAGTGCAGGTAACGCAGTTTTTGACAACGCGCCTAGCTAGTTGCCTGCCATTTACAGGCCAAACAGACTCACGGATAATCGACAACAGAAGTTGCGGTCCTGCATGCATAGATCGAACGTGTTCGCGTTCAAAAAGAAGCTTCGTCACATGATGAGTTGAATCTAGAAGAATGGGATGCTTCTTTTCAAATTTATATTCAGATGAACCGAGCCTGCCACCGACTCTTATGAGATTCGCCTGATGATCAAAAAATGGAGACAACGATAAAATATTTGATTTTGGGCTTAAAGGTTTACCATTTGACAACTTATCAAATTCAGAATTAAAAGTTTGTTTTTGGGACAGCGTGCAAATAAAATTAAAAGAATTATTTAATTCGCCAATTGATAAAATGCCTTTAAGTTTATTATTTTTATTTTGTTTTTTAGAGTTGTGTAAAAATCGTAAAATATAACTAAAAGTTCTTTGAAGTTTTGTAAATTTAGAATATTTTTTAAAATCAAAATTTATTTCAGATTCGACGGCTGTATGGACCTTGACTTCAGGTAAGTCTTCTTCGTATTTTTTGTTAAGTTGAGGCCATTGGGACTCGTCTCGGAGCAAGAAATCAGGACTACACCACCATAAATCGTTAAGAGGCAGTTGACTGCCGTTTAATCCGCGTGAGATCAAATCAGCGGGATTGGATTTAGTGGGCAGATATCGCCAAGATTGTGGGCTAGTGAGCTCCTGTATTTCGCCTATCCTGTTGGCCACATAAGTTTTTAGTTTGCTAGGATTGCTGTTAATCCAGGCCAACACTACTGAAGAATCACTCCAATGTACGACTCTTGTTGGAACGAATCTAATTGACTCCAATACTTGTTTGCAGAGTCTTGCAGAGAGACCAGCGGCACAAAGCTCTAAACGTGGAATCGTGGTGGGCTTTAGTGGCGCCACCTTGGACTTAGAGCAAAGAAGTCGCACCATGACCTCATCGCCTTTAGATATGGATCTCATATAAATGCAAGCTCCGTAAGCGCATTGAGAGGCATCGCTAAACGATCAATGCAATTCGATGATTTTTGGTGAATCACAAAGAACTCTGCGAGAAATATCGAATTTTGAAAGAAATTTTAGATTATCTACAATGTCCAACCAGTCATTTTTGATATCCTGCGACACAGGTTCATCCCACTCAACACCCTTGAGCCACAATTTTTGGAGCAAAATCTTTGGCTGAATAATGCACGGGCTCAAAAGACCTAAAGGATCGAAGATTCGAAATGAACTTGAGAGAATATGTCTCTTTGTGATTTTGTCACTATGAAGTGGAATTTCGATTGGAAAATTGAAGGCATCCTTCGATGGATCCCAACAAAGTCCGAGAGTGCTCGACGACTCACTGATTGTTAAATGTTCTGTATTACTTTCGTGTAAATTTTGAAATAAGTTTTTTGAATTAGTTTTGTACTTTCGTAGAGGAAAACAAGCTGAATTTAGAGCGTTTGAAACTGAATTTTGAATGTATTTAAGTTGATCTTCATCATCACAGCCGGTGATCAGATCATCGACATAAAAGTCGTGCTGAATAATATTTTTGATCATTTCGACCCCACATTCCTCTCCAACCTGCCAAAGACATCTCGTGCTCAAGTAACTGGCACTTGCGGTACCGTAAGTGACAGTACTCAGTCGCAGAGTTTTCAGAGGCTGAGACTCATCTTCTCTCCATAATATGAGCTGCAAATTTTGATCTGAACTCTCAACTTGGACCTGACGGTACATTTTGGCAATGTCGCCGGTCAAAATGAATTTGTGGTGCCGAGCTCTCACTAAAATGGAGAAAAGAGAGTCTTGAATATTTGGGCCTACCATGAGGATGTCATTGACAGAGAAGCCTGAGGTTGTGGGGGCTGAGCCATCGAACACTACTCGGAGTTTGGTAGATTCACTATTTTCTTTTATGACGGCATGATGACACAAAAAATATGATGGATTTGGAATAGGAGTAGGTGATTCAGATAGATGGCCCATATCAGCGTATTCACGAATGAATTCAATGTATTTTGATTTTAGTTCTTTATTTCGTCTAAATCTTTTCTCAAGATTTAGGAATCGTTTTTTAGCTTGAGAGTATGAATCGCCGAGGCAGTCAGGTGAGTCCTTTAGGGGTAACTTCACACAGAATCTGCCGCTTTCTAAGCGAGTGGTGGTATTTAGATAGTGTTTTTCGCATGTTATGTCATTTTGACTTAGAACAGTTTTTTGGGGTAGCTCTTCAAGCTCCCAGAATTTTGTGAGAATTTTGTGAATTTCGTTAGAAGTAGAGTTTGTAATTATGGCATGATTGCAATGAATTTCGTTACTACGAGAATTATTAATTGGGCCAGCTATTAACCAGCCGAATTTAGAATTTTGCAATTTAGGATTATTAGGACCTAAAGAAAGCTGTTCGCTTTCTAGAATGTCCCAGAAGATATCTGCTCCAATTAAAACTTCAATCGGAGCTGGCTTGTAGAACTCAGGGTCCGCCAAAATAAAAGAGTTAGGTATTTTGAGACCTTGAATGTCAACTGGGGTCTTAGGTAAGCGGCCCGTCAATTCGTTGAGAACAAGACATGAAAGAGTAACGCTGTAGTTGCTATTTAGAGATTTTAATTGAGTGAGACAGCTTTCGTGCACTGTATTAGAAGAATTATTGCCAATGCCAATGACATTCATTGCCTGCAATGGGCAAGTTCTCAATGACATTCTTCGTTGCAGGGATTTAGTGACAAATGAAGACTGGCTGCCACAATCCAAGAGAGCACGAACCTTTTCTACTTGCTTATTAATTGGGTTAAAGACTTCTATCAATGCTGTAGATAGGAGAACATGTTTGGACATTTGTCTAGAAAAGGCTGCTACAGATTCGTTTGGTTCAACTTGTTCATCTGTGCTGAAGTTGGCAGTGACGTCATCATTAGAATTATGGAGAAGAGTGTTGTGTTTTTGCTGGCATTGTCGACATGAACCCATGCGGCAGTCACTGACAGGATGCCCTTGTCTGAGGCAATTTCGACATAATTTGTATTTATTTACATACGACAGCCTATCTTGAATGTTTTTAGACTTAAATGTAGGACAGTCATAAATTCTGTGATTTTCGTTACAAATTATGCAAAGATAAACGTTTAATTTATTTTGATTAGATGTAGAAAATGAATTAGTATTTCTATTTGTATTAAATTTATTATTTTTTTGTGAATTTAGTTGTGAGGGACGTGACGTGAATTGTGACTTAGAATTATTTTGGGATTCATTATTAGTGCCAATCTAATTGCGATTTAAAGATTCTAACACATCTGCACGGTCGATTAAAAATCTTTGAAATTGTTGCAAAGTTGGAATGTCATCAATAGTATTTCGATACTCTTCCCATTTAACAAGAGTACATTTGTCCAATTTAGTCATACAGTCTACATATAGTCAGTAGGCTGACCCAGGCTAGACAAGGCGCGCAGATTTTTTGTAACATGATCGCCTAAAAAACGTAGTGACTTGTCTGACTCACGAGTTAAAGATTGAATATTAAGTAAAGAATCTAAGTGATGATCAACAAGAAGCCTTTTGTTATTATATCTGTCGCAAAGTAGCGTCCAGGCTGCCTGGTAGTTTGCTGTTGACACTTCGAGATTAGAGACAATCCGTGCCGCATCACCCTCAAGGTAAGAAATTAAATAATGAAATTTATGTATATCAGTAATATTTTTGTTTTTATGAACTAAATTTGAAAATGTATCGCGGAACTCTAGCCAACGTAAGTATGAACCATCAAACTTTGAGATTTCGATTCGTGGTAATTTAACATTTGAGTCTTGATGGAAAGAGTCTTCATTGCCCATCGATTTCCTGCGATTTTCGTTGTCATTAAATAAATTATCATATTGTTTAATCATTATTTTAGCAGAAGCAATACCTTGGACGAAATCGTTCTCAATGTCGTCTCTTTCATCAATCTCAGAATCTATATTTTCAGAATTAAGAACCTCAATCTCAGTCTGCAACACATCAAACTTTGTTGACAATGCTTCAAATTTGCTAAGTTTCAATTTAAATTCAGCCATTAATAGTTCATCCATTGAAGTGGACTCGCTAATTCTGTCCAAATAATTTTTAAATTTTGTAATTTGGCCCTTAATAGCAGACCTTTTTGAATATAAATCTCTTAATAACTTTGGATTAGGTTCCGTAGACATTTTGTAAAATAGTTTGATTGAATATTGTTATGAAATTAAAATTTAATTGTATGTAATTATTTTGAAATTATGTAATTATTTTTCGATTAATTTATTATTTAAATGCACGTCAACAAGCTTGATAAAATTATGGAAGAAATAAAATGCTTATCTCACGCTCCTCGCCCGGTGGAACCTGCCGCTGGTAGCCGGGCTGCTGCTCACACGCAGCTGCTTCGCAGAAGATCGTGCAAGCGATATTTAGTTGCCTGAGAAGACGGCTCCTGAAATTATTCGGCGAAGTCGAGTTTATAAGCGAGAAGGGCTAAGATATTCGAGATTGTTGTAAACAAAAAATGAATTTAATTTGGAACAAATAAATTACGATTTACATGCCAATCCCGCAAGGGAATCTGGCGTGAACAAATGATAATAGGTAATGATAAACCAATATTACTATAATTTAAATTGTTTTACACAAATGGAAGCGAAATAATAGGTAATTTTTGGATAATTATGAACGTGAATTTTATGTTATAAGGTTAGGTTTAGGAATGTGTTAAGGATTTGCACTTAACTTGGTACTATGAGCTGCACTCCGGCACGACACTTTAGCTGTATCGTTGTTCAGACGAGCAGGTTATCCTTTTCGACAGGAATCAGTCCCAAATTAAAGTCGTCAATTCCAGAAACAATGTTGCGTAGATGTGTAGATAATTTATCGCAATTAATTCGTATTTTGCGGTGAAATCCGTTTTCGTCCTGTCACGGTCGCCAAATTGTTCCCGCTTTAGGCATGGGAACTGGAATTTCTTTAGGGAAACTCAATATTCCTTGTATAAAGATTTTATTTTCAACACCAACGCCCCATTTGTACAAAGGTTTCTTTATGAGTAAAAAAAATACATTCTACCCGGCCAATAAATAAAAAATAAAAATGACAATCCATGTCGGTGGCGCGCGCGATTGCTATTATAAATTAACAGGCGTAGACAGCGACCATTTCGTGAAATGGCCAATCATATCATGAAATGAGCAAATTTACGATATGGCCACGACATATAGATCAAATCAAATTTTCATTTGGTAAGTAATCAGTTCCCTCGTCCCACTGTCCCCGTATACATGTCGCAGTCGGATTGTATAATCCGCCGTATTACAAACGGCCGGCATTTTGTAATATGCCGAAATTCGTCTTTTTACAAAATTCTACAAAAAGACGGTCGCGAGCCGACGGAGCCCCACTTCGTGGGGCTCCTATTTCTGTGTAGTTTTAAAAAACACGAACCTAACCTAACCCACCCCCTTATCCAAACCAAAAATTTCTGATTACGAATTTTCGGCATATTACAAAATGCGGGCCGTTTGTAATACGGCGGATTATACAATCCGACTGCGACATACACACCCCTCGTCCCGCGTAACTTCCAATATCTTAGATGTTTTACATTTCCGATTGCTATTTAGGAAATGTATAGATTTCCTAGGAAATGTGTATAAAATAATTTATTTCACACATTTCCGTGCGATTTTAGGAATTACATACATTTCCTAGGAATTTTATACAATGACGGATTACATACATTTCCGTTAACATATATATAAATCTCGTGTCACAATGTTTGTCCTCAATGGACTCCTAAACCACTTAACCGATTATAATAAAATTCGCACACCATGTGCAGTTCGATCCAACTTGAGAGATAGGATAGTTTAAACATGTAGGTACCACGGGCGAAGCCGGGGCGGATCGCTAGTTTAACCTAAATAAATAGAACGTGTTATTTACTTAAGGACGCTGTCACAAATCTGCGCTACTCAAATTTAGGTATTTAACGTCGCAACGTGGTTCGCGGGAACATCACGCTCACGTAAACATAGCGCATTCCATTTTATAGACCATCTTCATACTTGATATTATTTTATTTTTACATTTTTATTTAAATTGATTCCAGAAGATTACTGGGAACTTTAAAAATTCATTTTGTTACTTTTATTAGTAGGTACGATCCTTATAAGTATTTTAGAGTATTCAACCAACTTAAAAAAGTGTGACTATTTTACAACAATTTGAATAATAATCAGTTAATGAATTGTATTATTGTATACAATATCGAAGCTTTTTAAGAAATGTATAAAATACTTTTTGACGTGACAACGTCTTAAATTAGGTTGCGGCTGGGAGTCACTTATGAAAAAGTGTAACGCTCGGTAACGTTACGATGAGTCACCGAACGAGAGAGAGGCCCGCGGTCTGCCGCGCGCGCAGCACATAAATATTCTACCGAGAAAAAGACGTTGTCACGTAAAATCTTCGCCCGTAAAACCGACTTTACAGGCAACCATTTTTTTTTTAAGAATTATTATCATACATAATATTATGTTACCGGCAGGCGGCAATATATTAAACCCGGCATTGTATGCAATTCTTAGTAAATGTATGTTATTCCGAGAAACGGTCGGAATGAAATAAATTATATTCGTCACATTACCTATGATATCTTTAAATCTGAACTTTTCCTAAGAAAAAAACACATTTGCAAATATTATTTTTATGAAACAACAATCCAAGATGGCGTCGACGAAAATTTGACTTTTTTTCGTGATGGGTGTCATTTTCATGGTTTTTGGGGTAGCTATTAACCAATATGAGGTCAAAACTAAAATCCAAGATGGCGCCGACGAAAATTTTACATATTTTCGTCATGGGTGTCATTTTCATGTTTATTGGGGTATCTATTAACCAATATGAGGTCAAAACTAAAATCCAAGATGGCGCCGACGAAAATTTTACATATTTTCGTCATGGGTGTCATTTTCATGGTTATTGGGGTATCTGTTAACCAATATGAGGTCAAAAAAATCTAAGATGGCGCCGACGAAAATTTTACATCTTTTCGTCACGGGTGTCATTTTCATGGTTTTTGGGGTAGCTATTAACCAATATGAGGTCAAAACTAAAATCGAAGATGGCGCTGACGAAAATTTTACATCTTTTCGTCACGGGTGTCATTTTCATGGTTTTTGGGGTAGCTATTTACCAATATGAGGTCAATGCTAAAATCCAAGATGGTGTCGACGAAACTTTTACATCTTTTCGGCATGGGTGTCATTTTCAAGGTTTTTGAGACAGCTATTAACAAATCCCCAATGTAACCGTCGATAATTTGGTATATTTTTCTTACTCCTTTAAAGTAAACTTAAATAAAATAACAAAAACGTTAACAACTACAGTTTTGTAGAAAGTCTTAAAAAAAAACAATTTTAAAGAACATTGAAATGCATATTTAGAAATCTTAATGTATATAAATCTCGTGTCACAATGTTTGTCCTCAATGGACTCCTAAACCACTTAACCGATTATAATAAAATTCGCACACCATGTGCAGTTCGATCCAACTTGAGAGATAGGATAGTTTAAATCTCAAATCGTTTTAGAGAAAGCGGGCGAAGCCGCGGGCGGTAAGATAGTGTAATATAAAACGCAACTCTGTGGCAATCATGTTATATTCTGTAATATTCTGACAGATATTATTAACTTTAAATATATTCGCTAAACTTTATTTAAAATAAAGTTCATCTAAAACATTAAAACGAAGAGAATAAAATAAAAAAGAGCGTGTGTGCCAAGATAACGTGTCAGAAGTGAAACTTCTTTGGCGAGATTCATAGATACCAAAATCACCGCCTTGCTCCATAACGTGACAGTATTACCATGACGCGATCTTGAAATTTTACTCTCAATGCGTCTAAAGAAGTTTCACTTCAAAAGGCTATTAGCTGTGTACAGTTCCACAAAATTTGAATTCTACACGAAAAATATGTAAACGGTTGTAAGAAAAATGTACCAAATTATCGACGGTAACATTGGGGATTTGTTAATAGCTGTCTCAAAAACCTTGAAAATGACACCCATGCCAAAAAGATGTAAAAGTTTCGTCGGCACCATCTTGGATTTTAGTTTTGACCTCATATTGGTTAATAGCTACACCAAACACCATGAAAATGACACCCGTGACGAAAAGATGTAAAATTTTTGTCGACGCCATCTTGGATTTTAGTTTTGACCTCATATTGGTTAATAGCCACTCCAAAAACCATGAAAATGACACCCATGACGAAAAGATGTCAAATTTTTCGTCGGCGCCATCTTGGATTTTAGTTTTGACCTCATATTCGTTAATAGCTACCCCAAAAACCATGAAAATGACACCCATGACGAAAAGATGTAAAATTTTCGTCGGCGCCATCTTGGATTTCAGTTTTGACCTCATATTGGTTAATAGCCACTCCAAAAACCTTGAAAATGACACCCATGACGAAAAGATGTCAAATTTTTCGTCGGCGCCATCTTGGATTTTAGTTTTGACCTCATATTGGTTAATAGCTACCCCAAAAACCATGAAAATGACACCCATGACGAAAAGATGTAAAATTTTCGTCGGCGCCATCTTGGATTTCAGTTTTGACCTCATATTCGTTAATAGCTACACCAAAAACCATGAAAATGACACCCATGACGAAAAGATGTCAAATTTTCGTCGGTGCCATCTTGGATTATAGTTTCAACCTCATATTCGTTAATAGCTACCCCAAAAACCATGAAAATGACACCCATGACGAAAAGATGTAAAATTTTCGTCGGCGCCATCTTGGATTTTAGTTTTGACCTCATATTGGTTAATACCGACCCCAAAAACCATGAAAATGACACCCATGACGAAAAGATGTAAAATTTTCGTCGGCGCCATCTTGGATTATAGTTTTGACCTCATATTCGTTAATAGCTACCCCAAAAACCATGAAAATGACACCCATCACGAAAAAAAGTCAAATTTTCGTCGGCGCCATCTTGGATTTTAGTTTTGACCTCATATTGGTTAATAGCCACTCCAAAAACCATGAAAATGACACCCATGACGAAAAAAAGTCAGATTTTCGTCAGCGCCATCTTGGATTATAGTTTTGACCTCATATTCGTTAATAGCTACCCCAAAAACCATGAAAATGACACCCATCACGAAAAAAAGTCAAATTTTCGTCGGCGCCATCTTATACTCATACAGATCAACCAACATCATAATAGTCTTCCTACTAGTCTACTTCAAAACTTTGCCGCTATTCCTATTCAACAACCCATAAAAAAGAGAATCTCAGGCAAGGTAATTTTTAAAACATAATTTTAAATTACAAATAATTGGAATATGAAACTTATACAGTTTACTCTTATAAAGTATCAAATATTTCAAATCACGAAAAAGACAGTGCACGCACAATAATCTTTTTTTATTTCGTTTTTATTTTTGGCACGAGGAGCGATACACACGTCCTTCCAAGAGCGCTTCTGAGCGCGGTCTGACGAACCGCGAGAACAAAATGTATGAAGAAATCGACAAGTATTTTTAATTTAGCTCATAATTGAAATAAAATTTTGATTTAGATTCATAAAAATTACACCATATATAAAGGACTATATATCCCTCAATAAGATATAGTTAAGAAAATAGATTAGGCTCTTAATTTTCCTAAAATGGTACCGCTTTAGACACCATTTTTTTGCATTTTATGCGTTTATTGTGATGGAAAAAACGTATTTCAGCGACAATTTTGTATGACGTCGTACAATTTTTATAAGATGAACGTAGAGCTGAATATATTATCTTTAAATTAAGATATTACTATGTTCTCACGTGTAATTGCTTTAAGTTAAAATGGTACCGTAAAACAGCGTGTTTTTGTAAAAATACGTAATAGCGTCCTTTGCGTAATAAATAAGTTCTACCAATAAATACCGAATTAAACCGTTTTTGAAGTGAAAACTTCTTTAGCGGCGTTGAGCACTTTTTCTGTAATGGGTATAAAATCTTAAACTCGCGTCAGGACACGTGACCTGATCGAAAAAGCGTAAGACGGATACCATTCCAAAATATCAAACATGCTCAACGTTAATAATCAAGTTTTCACTTCTGCCGGCACTCCCGGTGTGCAACCCGTCTTTTTTTTTTTTGTTGTTCTAGTTTGTTTATTTAGATATAACATAAGAGTGTTTACTTATTATTAAAAACATGTTATTTTATTCAAAATACATAATATAATAGCCTAGTTTTGATTGTTTTAAAATAACAAATAGATACCTAATCAATTCATCAACAGATCATACCATGAGATACACAAGTAAATTTTAATTATACTTACCTAGGGGTAAGTATTGTAATTTTTGTATCTTTGTTTGTATGAATGACCGGGCTAATCTCAAAAAGTACTGCCCTGAGACCTGAGAAAGGACATGGGATAGGTTTTTTTTCTAGAAATCCCACGGGAACGGGAACTATTTGGGTGAAGCTGCTGACGGAAAGCGTGCAATCTGTATGTTCATATTATGTATCTTACATTATACATTTTATTTAAGTAACAATTGCTAGTATTGCGAATGATGTTTTTATATTGACTTCATTCGTTGCTTCATTCATTTCAATTACGTATCATTGAAAGTTTAATCAAAATTGATTCAGTTGTCCAACATAAAACTTCTATATATCTACACAAACATTTTGGTATATTTCTTTGTTCACTAGTATATTATGAATGTCGGTACATACTTCCTATGCAACTGGTTTCCTTATTGCATTACATTATTTCATATGAATCAAAAATGAATAGAAACAGTTGTATTAACGCTAATTACATCAATTTTAAAACTCATATAAATAGTTTGATCTGACTACATTACATTACATAAATATATACATATATTGCACATCACACTAAGTCAACACAAAATAACATTTCTTCGTGTAGTATTTTTCATATTATCATTGTGATAATTACATCAAATTGATTCTTGAGACAACCAAACCACACTATTTTGACAAAAAATTTATAGATTGCTCTGGGTTTTTTAATATTTTTTGTTGATAAAATAATTCACATACTTACACATACTTTTATATTACATCGTAGAGATCTGTTTATGCATTATTTTCCATGGTCAGCGGTTTTAGTTTACAATCAACAAGGATAATTATTATGATGATTCAATGAAGAATATCCGTTTTACTTAGTTTTATAGATATCACGGAAAAATTAGAATTTAACAATTTAAAAAATATTAAAAACTACTTTTCATGATTTGAAATTAAATTTTCCATAAATATTAATTTATAATTCAATGTTATGACCATATCCAGTACCTAATTATAATTAATTGCAAATAAAATAATCTATTAATGTTCATAAATCGTAGGAGATTATTATTTTTCTATTCAGCAATGAAAAAATAAACCTTATTTAAAAATGCTTCTTCAAAATAAAGTTTACTCACGAGATTAAGCTTATAAAACTATTAAAATGATTAATAATTCTTATGTTTATTCATGTTTCAATCACAAAATTCTTTGTAACAAATTAATTCTGTGTTTATTTAAAAAAAATCTAAATAGCAAGATTTTTTAATAGATAACTTAAAGCAACTTTAAAAATAGAAATAGAAATTACCTATTTAATTTCTTAAACAATATAATATATAAAATTTCTTCATCTATATTCATCTTCATCTAACAAAAACTACGTCACACAATAGTAAAGATCGTTTTAAAAAACAAAACTATGACGTATGATTATTTCTCGTTTTATTTTTAAAAAGTTATTATTCTCATTTTACTCATTAGGTATAGTACTTTCAATATCAGTTTAAAGTTTTTTTATATCTGTAATAGTTACGGAATAATCGCCTGTGCATACTTTACGATTACACCCTGTATATGTATAATGTACAATGTAACATATAGAACGTCGAAGGCACAGCACACTCTTGAACTCGTGGTGGTGTCAGCTACCCGTACTTGTATATTATTATATTATATTACTTTATATTATCTGTGCCCGTCTGTAATCATGGAGAGTATACCAAAAAACCCTATGTTAGAATACAGGGATGACACTATGAAATTCGTTCGGGAACAATACAATTTGAACACACCAGCCAGGATAAACGAAGCCATCGATATATTAGAGGAATGGATTAAAAAACAGAGCCATTTTGGAAAGACCGATTTTTGTGAGTATTTTATTTATGTTTCATTGTTGTTAAAAATTAATTAAATAAATAATTCATTAAATCATAGAGTCGATTTAAGCACACAACTTTCTAGTAATGTTTGCTTAGAAATGGATAAAATTGGATAAAATAATAGATTATAATTATTTATTTATGTCATTTAAGTGATGGTAAAAAAAATTATTATAACATTAATTTATTTTGATAGTCGTAATTATGCTGTTTTCAATAAAAGTTATAAATATCAGGTAAAATAAAATAGTAATAATTTTGGTACATAATATTAATATGGGTATGTACTGTATTTTTTGATTCTATTAAATCGTGCAAATTAGATTAAAATATGATTATGATATATGGGTTCATTACTATAATAAACTATTTAGCGTGCATAAGAATGATCTGTAGTAAAAAAATAAAAACTCTATATTTAATACAAAGGATATGCGATCGTAATATTATATCGAAGAATATTTATATCAGTATCTATAAATTTTACAAACCCAAAATTTTTTATAATAGATTATTTAAGTATAGTTACTAAGAATTATGAATAAGTAAAATACTGCTCTACTCTGGAAATAAGGAAAACTGAGACGTTATATAAATAAATAGGTACCTAATTAATATAATAAATTAAAAAATGAAGTACAATCTAATTATAATATTATATTATATATAAAAACACAATCATCACTTATAATTGTTTTAATAGTGGGTATCGAATTTTAACCATCTTAAAAAAGGAGGAAGTTCTCAAATCACAGTCGATTTGAGAACTTTTTTCCATCCATCTTTTTTTGGATTTGCTATCTCAAAACTTATAACTCGGCGAACCTGTTTTGATATTTTTTATTTGAAAACTGGTGGTGGAAAATTCTGGTTTAATTCTGAAAATTTAAAGGTGTGTATTAAATTTGTTAAAAAAAAAGAATTCGCCTAAACTCGCTTCCAATTAAATACCATGGCGCTGAGACAAACGTCAAAACGAAAAGGAATAGAATTCGCTAGCGATACTAAGACAGTGCGCGCACGAGCAACTTTGTCTCCGCAACTATTTTGTCTCCGCAACTATTTTGTCTCTCCACCCATGGGCTAGTATGAAAGTGCGCGCACGTAGCGACGCAACTCCCCATACAATTGATGGGAGAGACAAAATAGTTGCGGAGACAAAGTTGCTCGTGCGCGCTAGCTCTAATTGTCATAAGCGTATGATATTTCGCTAAGGATTTGTTCACCCTACCAACAACGAAGACGACCATAAACATAATTTTCATCCAGTCGCAATTTAACAAAATTCTGAAAAACACACTTAAAACTAAAATATTAGAATTTCCTGTCGTTCTGGTGATTGGAATTTTTTTTTTGCGAATAATGAATGAAAACATAGATTTTTCGTAGAAACGGTGGCTCCTAGAAAAAAATGTATTGGAAGTTTTTTATAGATAATTTTATGATCTACAATTTTGGTCCCAGGTAATTATATGATTAGCTTACCGTCTCGGCGACAATCGCAAAAAACATATTTTTTATTAATTGACCTCGAAATTTTTTTCTTTCCGAGTACCAGTATGACGGGAAATTTTAATATTTTATTTTGAACGAATTTTGTCTGGATGGGAATTTTGGTCGTTGTCGTCGTCATCGTTGGTAGTGTTCGGTCACACTACTAAAATGTCATGAACTTATGTCAATAATTAGCGATAGCAGTTTCAATTCCTTCGTTTGTTCTATTCTCTGCCATTAGTCTCGACCTGCATTAGCGCCATTGACAGCAGCTATTGTTTAAGGGATATAAAAAATGTAAAATAAAACAACAATTACTCGCACTTCTGACTAATACACTGTATAATATTATAAATGAAGTATATTTCCATACAAAAGCAGTTTTATTAATTGTTGTAATTATATTATAAACACGTGGAAATAAAGAAGAAAACGAAGGTTTTAAACCATATTAAAATAAAAATAATCCACTTCTAGGCAAAATAATTAAAGCGTTACTTTCTATCTAAATTGATCGATGTTCGATTCACAGTAAAATTTAATAACAAAACTCACAGTCTGGGAAGCTATAAAAGGAAACATATCATTCTTGTCATTAAAGAAAAGTCGATAAATTGACAGGAGTACAGGACTTTACTTACATGAAAAAAAGAGTCATTTATAATGTAATATTCGAAAAAAAAATATGTTAATGTAAATAAGCTATAGGTACTGTGAATCTGAAGGTTTATATCTTGATAAAAAAAGTTATGAAACTGCAAAAAATGTTATAATAAATTAACATAGTCTCGCTTGTGTCTTATGTAAATTGAGTAAATAATTAGCAATATAATGATACTGAATAAAAAGAAGAAATCTAAACATACTATTTAATTATCTAGCTGAAGCACTTGAATTCGTTCAAAGTCTATGGCGGTAACTTAGATTCGTCAATAGTGTGTAGAGTCAATCTAAATTATTTATCCAAAATAGTATCTAGTAGATTTATAATCAATCATAACGTTATCTTGAAGTGAAGTCTTCCCAAAATTATGATCACTCTATCAAAAGAGCTTTTGAACCACAATATAAAATAGACATTAGATACCACCAATTAGGATCGCATAATTAGTCAAGAACAAATTTAATTGTGTTTATTTTGTATGTTGAATATGTCTTTAATAATTATTGTTTTTTTTTTTTCTGGTTTTAGCTCGAGAATACCTAGAAAGAGCCATCATTATTTGCAAGGGTTCTACAGAAAAAGTAAAGAAGAAATTGGATAAAACCTGCACATTTAGAACCCTTATGCCTGCGTTTTTCGAACTCCACGACCCAAGATATCTTGTCAAAGGTTACAAAGATATTGTGTGAGTATAGAATATAATATACTAGATTTCCGCTTCGCTTCGCCCGCGTTTTCAAAGGAAAACCCACATAGTTCCCGTTCCCGTGGGTTTCCGGGATAAAACCTATCATTAACATTAACACATAGTAATCCAAATTACCCTCTATATGTGTGCTAAATTTCATTGTAATCGGTTCAGTAGTATTTGCGTGAAAGAGTAACAAACACACACACATCCTCACAAATTTTCGCATTTATAATAATATTATTAAGTAGGATAGGATGAAGTTTTTATTTATGCTATTAGCAAATTCCTTTGACTTACGCGTGAACTTGAAAAACCACATAATCTTGACATCTCCAATAACATTAGCTGCTTGAACAGATTCAAGCTGAAGGAGAATCCGTTGTGTCTATGTCAGCCTGGAGTTGAGGAGACGGTTCCTCACCTGTTACTCGAGTGCCCAATTTTTGTAAGCAATAGATATGCTATTGAGCAAAAATTGGGCATGGTGATGACGGTTGAGAATCTGCCTTCCGCCCTAGGGGACAAGTGTAGGGATGCGTTCCTACAATATTGTAGAAATATTGTAGTCGTAGTCAACCAAAGGAATAGTGTGTGATATTAGTTTAGGTCTTTACTGTGATATAGGATTAAGTTGAGTGTTTTTGTGCAGTGTTTTTACTGAATTTTTTATAATAATTTTGATTTATATTTCATAGTATTTTAAGCAATTCTTGTATTTTAGTCATTTTATTCGTAATTTGTACCAGTATTTTTTATTTTGTTTAAAAGTTAAATTTTATATTGTATTTTTATATTATTCGTGCAAAAAATAAATTAAAGCAAAATATGTCTCTGGACTATAATCCAGAGGGGGCGCGAACACCCTGTGATGACGGGTGTCTTTAAAAAGAACATATAACATTAGCTGATAACAAATAGAAAGATTGATTTGTTGTGTTATATTGTGTTTAAAATTGTAAGTAAATTCTTTTACCAATTTTACTTTGGGCGTTTTTGTTAATTTGGGGCGACTTCTATGCCTTGACTTCAGACTTACAACTAAATATTCATCAGTTTTCATACACGAATTATAGATAATCGCAATTAGGTACCTAAACTTAATCGTATTATTACAATTATTTCGTGAACAGTAAAAACAGTTTTTTAGAAAAGAAAATATATTATTGATTAATGTGGTATAGCTAACCGTAACTATAATAACCTTATTTCTTATATATAAAAATGAATCGCAAAATGTGTTGGTAAGCGCATAACTCGAGAACGGCTGAACCGATTTCGATAATTCTTTTTTTATTATATTCCTTGAAGTACGAGGATGGTTCTTATGTAGAGAAAACGTAAACATGTACCACGGGCGAAGCCGGGGCGGACCGCTAGTTTATTATGAATTTAGATAACATTTTATTTATAAGGGCTTTTTGTAAGAACTTCCCATAAAATTATTCCAATCAAGTTTTATAAAGTCGTTGACCTCCACCTATTAGATTTTTGGCCTTGTTACTGTTTATATACAAATACTCCAAAAGATAAGCGGACACGATTTATAGGTAAGCGCAAAACTCGAGAAGGGCTGAATCGATTTCGTTAATTCTTTTTTACAATATTCCTTGAAGTACGAGGATGGTTATTAAGGAGAGAAAATGAAAATGTAACGTTCTATATGTATCTAAAGTTGGGGCGGACCGCTACATTAAAAGTCGTATACAAAAAAATATTGTTTATTAAATTTACTTTTAGATGGTTAAAGTTGCAAATATTCATGTTAGGTACTTTTTGTGTGATCACTTTTTTGTCGGCGTTAGTCAGAATTTTACAAATTAATATAATTATTGTAAAAATTAAACTTCACATTTTCGTATATTATGAGGAAAATTGTCTAGTAGGTATAACATTTTTTATTTTAAACAATTAAGACTGGAAGTTAAGACGTAATAATTATTCGATTAAAAAATATTTTATAATAATATATATGTCGGAGACGGTCAATGGCGCGGATGTAAAACGACTCGAAGCACGAGTTCCGTGTGGTGGCAGCACAGTGAAGTTGGCGGCTTACTTCATGCTTGTACCAGGTCTAGCCGCTGAAGGCTCGCCCTCGGGACGGCACTTCACATTCGAACGTCGAAGAGTTCGGACCTTCCACTACTAGGAACTGTTAACCATTTCTTTGCTAGTGTTTAATTTAAATGTAACGTAACGGTTATTAAAAGTGATTGTATTTAAAGTGATTGTATTAAAAATGACTGTATTGTATGGTAAAACTGACATGATTGAAAAGAGCAACTATGGAGTTTCTTGCCGGTTCTTCTCTGTAGATACTGCTTTCCGAATCGGTGGTAAATGTTAAAAATATGTACCTAATGACGTTTCAAAAGTGCTTCTAGAAGAAGTCTAATTGAATAAAGAAATGTTTGAGTTTGAGGTGTTTCTTTGCTCGATTACCCAACGCAACGCCCACAGCTTGAAAATAGATTCACAATCTACACCTTTCTCCGACATATATATATATATCCCCATCACCGTATCTCTACGTTGACGGCATGGTGGGGCTTGTGTGTTTCGATGACTCTTGGGGCTAAGCCGGTAGAGCTTCTCATGCCGGAAAGGTCCAAGACGAGATACCAGACAAAATGAGATACAACCCAATCCAAGGTGGAACAGCAAATGCCGAGGGATGCATGGCTAAGGGGAGCTTAGTCACAAATTTGCAAACTCCGGAGACCAGGGAAAATCCGGTTTCAATTACCCTTACCATGGTGAATGCGGGGCTCTGCCATGGTGGACCGATTGTCCCTAGCTACTCGTGGGAATCAAATGAAGCGTAACAATGGGAAACATAGTAGTTATATGGCAGGGGGGGATAGCCAGGATGCGACAGCATCACATGTAAGACGTAGTACTAGGTTAAGATTAAATAGAGTAGGGAGTATAGAAATTAGAAGTAGGTCTTCAAGTGTAACAACAGATGAATTGACAGATGATACTTTGCAGAGTAGGGATCTTTCTCCCACAAGCTCAGCCGGTACATCGGAGTCGACCACAGATACATTAAACGAGAATTCGAAACAAAAGTGGTCACGTTCTGAAATTCACGAATTACTATACTGTTATTACATAGCTAAACGGGGAGGCCCAGGTTATATTAAAAGATTTGAGAAAATATTTAAGGATAGAAATGCGGACAATCCTAAAAGTCGAAGATTCACTGGATACACGCTTTCAAATCAAATACGAAGTATACTAGCCCGGCGGAAAATTTCATTAGAAATTCTTCAAGAAATTCAACATAGAGCAGAACATACACATTTAACAAATGACACTCACATACACTGTACACTACAAATGACACACAATACACCAAATACACATAATAATTTAATAATAATGAAGGTACAGACAATAGAGAAGAAGCATTTCAAGTAAGTAATACACAACAACAACAAGTCGATGATACTTTGCGGAATAGAGACATAATACTCACGAATTCCGCCGGTACATTGAACATCACCACTGAAGTATTAAATAAAGATGCAAGAATTAAGTGGACTCATACTGAACTACAAGAACTTATGTTTTGCTACTACAAAGCTAAAGCCGAAGGGTCTGGTTACATAAAAAGACTCGAAAAACTCTTTAAGGATAGAAACTTTGATACTAAATTTCAAAAATTTTCCGGTTATACACTGTCAAATCAAGTCCGTATCATATTAAAACGACAAAGTATCTCAACCGAACTACTGAACGAAATTAAGAGTAGGGCAGAACAAACAACCGAGTCATCATTTTTTAATATCCATACAACAACACTTGCCGAACAAAATAATATACAAGTTGATGGAACTTATACAACTGAAAATAGTTCACAAATTACTCATCCAGTAGAAAACGAAAACACATACACACAAGAAGCAAACATTACAATAAACCAAGAAACACAAACACCCGACGTAACAGTAAACGAAGATTTGGACCCTTTAATTCTTGAATTTTTGCAAACATTATCTGAAACCAAAGAAACCACAATAGAAAGAAGGGCATTACTACCTAAACCTAAATTTAATAAAACATTCATAAATAACCTAAATAAAATAAATAAATACCTCCCGTGTATCCTTGAAACAAATCAATCATTGCGCGAAATAAATAATATAATATTATATGCGGCAGCTAAAACTTTAATACGTATAAATCAACAAAAAGCATAATATGTTCCTCCGGATGTATCTAGACCAAAAATAGACCCACCGTGGAAAAGACGAATAAAACGTAGGATAGATGATATAAGAAAATAATTAGGATGGTTCGTAGCAATAAAATCAGATGTAAGCAGTAGAAAAATGATAAAAATCAAAAGAAGACTTTTTGAAAAATACAGGATAATTAATGAAGGAGATTTGGATTATAATGTAGAGATATTAAAACAAAAATTGAAAGCTCAATCCGGTAGGCTATTAAGATATGATACTATAAATCAAAAGAAAGTTCAAAATTCTCAATTTACTGAAAACCAACATAAATTTTTTAGATCACTCAAAAATAAAAAAAACGTACCTGATAAAATTCCATCAAAAGAAGATATAGAGAATTTCTGGGCATCGATACTTTCAAATCCTATAACATATAATAAAGAAGCACCGTGGATCGCCGACATACACAATTCGGCAGACGATTATGAACAGCACTCATTTGAAGAAATATGCGAAGAAAAAGTGAAAGACGCAATTAGAAAAACTAAGAATTGGAAGACACCAGGTTTAGACAAAATTCAAAATTATTATTTAAAGACCCTAACAAACACACACAAATACATAGCCAAGTTATTTAATCAAATTTTAAAAGGTCAGGAGCCGATCGAACAATGGTTTACTACAGGTCAAGTAATTTTAATATCAAAAAATGATAATACACAGGATCCGAAAAATTGGCGCCCAATAGCGTGTTTACCAACTATGTACAAAGTTTTTACCTCCATAATAGCTAACGAACTGTATACTCATTGTGATATAAACAAATTAATAGCACCGGAACAAAGAGGATGCCGAAAACGCGCGCGAGGGTGCAAAGATCATTTAATGATTAACAAAGCCATACTGGAAGATGCACATAGAAATAAGAAAAATTTAAGCATGGCATGGGTCGATTACCGAAAAGCCTTCGATAGTATATCACATGACTGGCTATTCAAAGTGTTGGAGTTTTATAAATGCCCAGTTGCTATCGGAGACTTTCTTAAAATAGTAATGCCTATGTGGAATGTGGTCATGACAGCTCGTGGTTTGAATTCCTCAGTAACTACTGATCCGATTCGAATTCGCCGAGGTATATTCCAAGGGGACTCACTATCTCCCCTTCTTTTTTGTTTAGCTATCAATCCAATATCACAAATCCTCAATAGATATAATAATAAAGGTTACAAGCTAAAGGACGATACTGTAATTAATCATTTATTGTATATGGATGACTTAAAAATTTATGCTAATAACGAAATAAATCTCAGAGTTTTAATAGATAGTACTGAAATTTTTACGAGGGACATAGGAATGGAATTTGGACTCAATAAATGCAATATTCTTCATATGGTAGCTGGGAGAAAAACGGAACATTATGGAAATGGACACTTGTTGTTGAGCGGAGAAGAATTTAAACATTTACAGGCAGATGAAAACTACAAATACTTAGGAATTAATGAAGCAGGAAAAATAGATCATCATACAATTAGATTACAAATACAACATGAATATTTTCGACGAGTCAAATCCCTAACGTCTTCACAATTAAATGCAAGAAACTTACTCAAAGCCATAAATATATACGCGGTACCTGTTTTACTTTACACTTTCGGAGTCATTAATTATAAAACATCGGACTTAAGAAAAATAGACGTGAAAACGAGAAAAATTCTAGCCATGAAAAAAGCACAACAACAAAAAGCTGAAGTTGAAAGACTCTATTTACCACTAGAACATGGAGGTAGAGGATTAACATGTCTAGAAACTCTGCATAAGACCCAAATAATTAAATATAAAACTTATCTTGAAAATGAAACCGATCGTATTATCAAAGCTATATTTAATCATGACAAAACCAAAGAAAAATATTCAATAGTTAAGGAAACGCAAATTAACTTAACGGAAATAGGATTAAATCAGTTTGAAATTTACAGAGACAAGCAATTAAAAGAAGCAATAATTAGGACCAGAATTACAAAAATAAAAGCAAAACCATTTCACGGCCAGTTTTATAGATCAGTTTTAGACAAGGAGAATATAGATAAAAATCAATCATTTAGATGGCTCAATAAACAGAAAGTATCCCCATCTTTAGAATCATCCATATTTTCTATTCAAGATCAAGCGGTGGTTACGAGACAGCATGAAAGAGATATATTAAAGAAAGCAGTAGATGGTAAATGTCGATTATGTGTAGTGAAAGACGAAACAGTGCAACACATAATATCGGGATGCGAAAAATTAGCTGGAACTTATTATACAAAGAGACACAATAATTTAGTACAATATATATTTTGGGCGCTAGCAAAAAAACACAATATAGAAGTTTCTAAACAGTGGTGGCTAGAACACTTGACACTACCTCAGGTGAAAGAAAATATGACCGCGAAGATATTGTGGGAAATTCCAATACAAACAGATCAAACAATAGTACATAATAGACCCGACATTATATATATAAATAAAACAGATAATAAAACATATTTAATAGACATAACAGTACCATCAGATTATAATATAGGACCAAAAGAAATAGAGAAATTAAGCAAATACCATCCTCTTAAAAATGAAATAGCCCGGCTATGGAATACTTCTGCAGAGATTATACCAGTAGTGATAGGAGCAACTGGAATCGTTGCTGAGAGTATAAATAAGTACTTAGATAAATTAGACGCGAACATCAACATACAAATATTGCAAAAACAAGCGGCAATACATTCAGTCACTATCATAAGCAAGGTGCTAGGAAACAGTATTTATAAATAGAGATTCCGAACCTCCTCTTCCTTGAGGGTCTCAGGGCGGGAGTTAGGAATAAAAATAATAAACCGAGCTACAGCTCGAGTAGAAAAGTTTTTTCAAAACCATATATATATATATATATGGTTATATACAGGGTTAGTTGTAAAACACCAGCAACCTCGCAGGATAAGATAGCTAACATCATAAGTAACAACATTTGTTCTACGACTTTTGATAATTTGTTAGATTTTATTTTCATACAAAAATAAATATTCATTTAATGTACCGTTTGAATATTATAACTCTACGCGCATCCCAAAAATTACGTAAACAAGAAGCTAACGGGGGGTGAGGTAGGGGCGGAGCGGCGCTAGCGCCTTGAACTCAAGGTTGCCAACCGTACGAGGTTCCTCGTACAAATACGAGATTTGTGGTCATCCATACGAGGTACGAGGACACTATTAGCCTCGTACAACTTTGTACGATATTTTGGTATGAGGAAATTTTATAATTATAATTTTTCGTTGCAGGCAACATTTTGTAGCGTAAATCGTAAGTATCCAAGCCACAATAACAACTGGAACTTTAGGGAGTTTATAGTTAAGTGTGTCACTATCCGGGGATTAATCAGAAAATAAAATATGGCGTTCCTGACATTAGTCGTCTTTAAAACACATAGAACATTGATCTAAAATATTGACTTCATATTTGGAGATGTAAACTAAAACTAGAAGTTACTTACTGCCAAGCATTTTTTTTGGTAAAACTGTACATTATAGGGCGTGGAATTTGGGGGTGGTGGGGGGTGGAGAGAGGGGGGATGGGTACTAGGAACTTCCCCTGTAAAGGGGGGGGCACGGAAATTAATAGTTTTCGAGATATTTACAAATGAAGTTTTTAAGGTTATGTTGGATTGTTACCACTTTTTGGCAGGCAAGGATGCAAATTAAAATCAATTTATAACTAAAGCATGTATTTTTTTCCAGTTCCACATTGATCTGAAGCAATTAATATTAATTATTACTTTACAATAATAGTTTTCAATACTAGTAATATTGCATTAGCTCTTTGATTTGAAATATGACAGATTTAATGTAATAGACATTATGGTTAAATTTTTGAAACATGCTCCCTGAATTTCATTATTTAAAGGTGTCTAATCGATAAAGGGACTTTTCATAGTAAACTGCTTTTCTTTTTAGTTTCTTGACCTGTAGTTTTTTTTGTTTGAGTGGGAATCGCCCTAAAGTCGCTTCTGGCACTCGCCGGCCGCTGCCGCGGCACGCTCGCTTCGCTCGCTCGGCTCGTGCGGCAGTTCAAATGTTAACCAAATACGCTCGTCGCTTCGCTCCTCGCTACCTATTTCAATACTAAAAGTAAAAGTTTAATAGTTTTGTACAGTTTTAGGGCTTAACAGGAGTACGCACGAAACGATCTCGACTGAAATGTGGCAAACGAACAGTAACTGAAAATGATAATAGTTTTCAATACTAGTGATATTGCATTAGCTCTTTGATTTGAAATATGACAGATTTAATGTAATAGACATTATGGTTAAATTTTTGAAACATGCTCCCTGAATTTCATTATTTTGAGGTGTCTAATCGATAAAGGGACTTTTCATAGTAAACTGCTTTTCTTTTTAGTTTCTTGACCTGTAGTTTTTTTTGTTTGAGTGGGAATCGCCCTAAAGTCGCTTCTGGCACTCGCCGGCCGCTGCCGCGGCACGCTCGCTTCGCTCGCTCGGCTCGTGCGGCAGTTCAAATGTTAACCTAATACGCTCGTCGCTTCGCTCCTCGCTACCTATTTGAATACTAAAAGTAAAAGTTTAATAGTTTTGTACAGTTTTAGGGCTTAACAGGAGTACGCACGAAACGATCTCGACTGAAAGGCGGCAAACGAACGGTAACTGAAAATGACGTCGTTATTGTTTTGTTCCACGGTACAAAGCGTACAATTAATATTTTTGTTAAATTATAAATTGCGAATATTAATAATTATATTTTATTAAATCTATTTTACAATAACTATACTTAATAATAATTATTTTTAATGTTGTAGTTAAAAAATATACAAATTTCATAAATAAAATTTAAATTATAATATTTTTTTTGTTAGATAGAAATGTTTTACCTGAAATGAAACGCGTTTGACAATCGCTGTATGTCAATTTGACACTGTCATAACAGTAAGTTCGCGTTTCAAAGCTAAAATGGAGTAAAATTTTCCGATTTTCAAAAATTCGTGACTCAAAAACTAAAAATTTGCGTGGTGTGAAATTTCAGATTTAGGTTCCATAGGACAATAGCTAACCACAAAAAAATTTACGACTCTCAACTCCACGCCCTATAATGTACAGTTTAGCCTTTTTTTTTTATTATTATTTCTGGTATACTATGTGAACAAGATTATTTTTAATACTTACAACGTTTTTTATTTAGTAGCAACCTTGAAAAAGATAACTTCATTGTCCTAAATTCAGTAGTTTATGCCTTATTTTTGATTTAACATAGGTAATTACGATTTTTATTGATGTACGAGGTTCGAAAGCCAAAATACGAGGTTTTTTCCTGCAAACGTACGAGGAAAAGAAATTTACGGTTGGCAACCCTGCTTGAACTTGACCTACATCTGCGACAGTCAGTGCATAACATTGATGATTGATGCGCGCGCGTCTCTCGCACGTCGCGAATTACGATCTTGTGCGCCAAATTCGTATTTGTTTTAGTGCAATTTAAGTTTTAGTGAAAATAAATAACCATGGCGTACCGCTATTCTAATGTTGAATACACGGAAATGGTGAGGATGCTGGCTAGGTGTGATGACAATGTGTCGGAAAGCTGTAGGCAATATGCAGCTAGGTATCCAAACTTACCTACACCGAGCCTGGTAAAGTATGAAGGGATTGTGGATTCAGTGTACCTACGTATTGCAGGGACATGATACAACAGAAATTTGATTATTCACTTAAGTTACTACGACATACATACTGTGATACTGCCTAAAAACCCACCGAACAATTTATATTAATTTTATTAACTAGAATTATCGTTCAGAGAAAGTGTTATTTATTACTATTATTAGCAGTGAAAGCGTGCGCGGGCATCGCGTCCGCGTCGTCCTTTCGATAATGAATAGAACATAGACTTACAAATGTTAAGAGAGTACAATAAAAGCTTAAAAAATCATTTAAAAATAATTTATTGCGTTATGCCAAAAGTTGTAGAACAAATGTTGTTACTTATGATGTTAGCTATCTTGTCCTGCGAGGTTGCTGGTGTTTTACAACTAACCCTGTATATATATACTAGCTGTTGCCCGCGACTTCGTCCGCGATAACGTCGTTTTTCGTCATTCGTCGTTTAAGAAAAATACGTGACACTTTATTTTTGAATGTTCTTAATTATTGTCTCTTATAAAATTTAACTACATTAAAATTGAACACTCTGATAAGAAAATCTTAAAATCTGAAGAAAACATGAATGAATGTGATTTAAATTCTACATTACTGAGTATTTCAAATAATAATCTAAATTAAATGTAGATTAACACTTTGAGCGCACCATTATAGAATATGTACCTAAACTTTACTAAAAACACGATTACTTTCTTTCGCGCTCGGTACCACAAACTAAGTATGTTTGTGGTACGTGGCCCGCGTCACTTGACCCCCCGCGAGTTCCCCTCCGTTGCTATGCGAAAATAAATTCGTTGCTCTACTGTAGGAAAAATTGTAATACTGTGGCCTGGGCGTTATAACACGTCCAGGGAGTTCCTGAGTGCCGATATCACCATCTTGAGGAAAAGCTTCTAATGTCGATTTAAAACTGCATACATACGAATTAACCTGTTCTAAAATTGTGAAATGAGTTCAGTTTTAAATTTGAGAAATATTGATTTCTTGTATTCCACTATTCGTTGTAGTCGAATACAAAATATATTTTAACAAACTCAGGTTGGCCTTCAGGCAAAAGGGATCCTATCAAATGGTAAACTTGACCTTGTATCTTAAAAGTAAGCATGAAAGGACCCTCTGATAATTGTTGAGCACCAAAGGATCACTTGAAACGCACTACTATAAGAGCGAATATTGTCTAATAACAGTTTAGATTGCACAGTATGTTCCTCTAAAAGTAGTGATTTCAAAGGTTCCGGTGTATCTTCAAACGAAAGCCGACTCCTTACTCCACTTTAAAGCATTACAAAAATAACATACTACGTTAATATCGCCTATACAGAAGATGATCTGTAATCAATTGTGAGGTTATAAGCAAACCCACTTTTATATTAACTGTCGGACCCCACCACCGAATTCGTAGATTGATCTTCTATGTTTACCTCTAAGTCATTAAGACTATGTCGAAATCTGTCTGCAGTAAGAGGGTTCTCGCTATTCGTCCGTTTCCAGAGACAGAATAGTTTTTATTCTTAATCTTTCATTACACAAACTTATTAATCGTTCTTGTCTCAAATAATTGTAATATTCGCGTCCCTACTCTAGTCATTGCTTATGCTCATGTTCATCTTCAAGAGATCGAATAATATTATGATGCACCCTATATCATTTGTCAAACGGTCTTCATATTGAGTAAAGTTTCAGATTCTCGAGATAAAAATTAATATGACTGTCGTGATCAGTATTGAGACGTAATTCCCTCTCAGTGAGGGTTTCGGTCTCACGGGATAGTACAATATGCCGTTTGCGATCAGCTGTGAGACGTCATACCCTCTCAGTAAAGGTTTCGGTCTCTCGGGATAGTAGGGGAGACCGGGTTTGGTTGTCTCACGGGTTGGTTGTCACAGCGGTCTTAAAACAAAACTGAACTATCGAATAAGTCTGTTGAACAGCGTGGCAAGAGCGATACAGTGACAACGCTGTCCCCACTTCGCGTCAGCGGTCAGACCGCCCCGATCTGCCGTGAGGGCCGCACACGTGTTTATTGTTTTCGCACAGATTTTTGATGATATGAGGACCGAATATGGTCCTCATAGCATCACTTTTTGTGAATGAAACGACAGCGCGGTTTAATTCAATGCCAACACTATCAGAAAAAAGGAAATATTTTTAATTGTGAAAAAATATTATGATTTACACTATTAACACTATTTTAATATAAAATATAAGTCTGTGAGTGTGTAAAAATAAATCCAGCTAATTACACATCAAACTTATGTTTATAATTAGGTATACGACATGAAAATATATTAATTACCAAGCAATAATAATACAGATAGGAAAATACTGAACATAAGTATAATAGTTAGTATAAAGTTAAAATATACTTTGACTACTTTGACTGTTAGTCAAAGTTTATT
This sequence comes from Colias behrii, assembly GCA_029959065.1. Classification (NCBI taxonomy): domain Eukaryota; kingdom Metazoa; phylum Arthropoda; class Insecta; order Lepidoptera; family Pieridae; genus Colias; species Colias behrii. The sequence continues at coordinate 4,788,280 of JARWMC010000017.1, forward strand.
TTTACTAACAACATGTAAATGAAGAAGAAAATATAATAATTACCAACGAACTAACTTTTTCTATAATACTTAACACGGCACATTTTTTCAAATTATCTTGCTCAACTCTGCTCAAAAATTTGAGGGTTTTGTTGGAACTTTAAAGCGCATCACTGATCACACACGGTGAAGATAATGTAAAATATATATTATCTTAGAGCATATTTCCGACTATCGCTCGCCATACAAATCCTATGAGCCATAACACACGACGAAGATAATATATATTTTACCTTCAATATCTTATGATACTAAGCGATAAGTCATCTATAGGCCGGGAGATACTGACACAAAATTTCGGGTCATTTGTAACAGGATGGCGGTTCTACAGGGGTCTTAGTACGCAATGACAAAAAGAAAAATGATGGTCAGAACGCTGATACCGGATACCTTAAGATACTGTAATATTTTATATTAGAGAATCTTAACATAAAATATTATAGTATCTTCACCGTGTGTGATGCGCTTAATGTGTCAAAACTATGATATATCTAAACTACGATACAACTTGCATGCGGAAATGCTCATTACAATTGTGAATCTAAAGAATAACTAACAACATACTATTCAATTTTATTGAGCTGATGAATATCTTTTTCTGGAAGAGATCACCGTCGCCTAATAAATATACTGTGTTTTCTTATAAAATCGTTACATAATTTATTTTATCTACTAAATTTTAATAAATAAGTTGTTTTTGTTATTTTTATCTAAAAATGAGCTTGAGCTTATACATATTTGGCAAAAGTATACATTATTTTTTTATAATTTCAGGACGGCAACTTAAATGGGGCGCTCGGAAAATATGCCTATGGGTTATTGATATCTAGAGAAATGATACACAACAAAGTTATGTTGGATCCATTTTATTTATTAATAATGAAAATGATATATTTATAAAATATAAAACATATTATGTAAAATGATTAAAAATAAATAAATGAAGCAACTACGATTCAAAGAAAACATCTTTTTCAGTGTGAAAATGCTCTTATAGCAATCCTGGATGATGAACTGTATATCATGTACTCTGATCCCAGTACGGTCGGTACCTCGATAGCCATAACGATAAATATTAAAAAAACATTACTTGTACAGTTGTGAGTGCAAAATTTACGTTTCATTTGGCAATAACATTTTTTTCGGTACTAAAACGTAGTGTTTTGATATGTGGTTGGCTGCCCCTCCTCTCCTTCCTGAAAAATATCCTCCAAAATTTCCCGAGATACTTCCAATGATTGAACCATTGGACGTTGGATATTAACTTCAGTCAAAAATAATTGACGGAGCGGATGATTACTAATTTGCACTTAATCCTCGCTGCCACTATCTTTATCATCAAATCATCAATTTTCAAGTGGTGTTGTAAAATTGTCAGCAGAAATCGTCTTCCAAAGGCGATATAATTTTATGAGCATTGAATCTGTAAATAAAAAAATCAAAAGTTAACTGTAAATCTATAAAAAAAGCTACTTACAAATAAAATTTTATCAAAAACTACTATTCCCAATGCACCTCAAAATCTTGTAAAAGTCATATATAAAAGAATTCTTCATTTTTTTGGAGCCACCTCTTGACTCCTTCGTGCTTACTCCAACTAATCACCTCGAAATACAAACCATCCTTGCAAATATAAATATAACGAGTGCTTCCGGTCATGACTTAATACCAACATTTATTTTCAAGAATTTCAGAAATTATTTATCCGCGCCCATATCTCACCTATGCAATAAAAGCTTTTCAACTGGAATCTTTCCGCATATCTTTAAAAAGGCGATAGTCACTCCAATTTATAAATCAGGTAATAAACTCTCACCGACAAATTATAGGCCAATTTCCTTATTATGTACCCTTTCTAAGGTGTTAGAGAAATGCGTTAACAGGAGACTTATGAGCTTTTTGGAAAAGAAAAATCTATTGCATAACCATCAGTTTGGCTTTAGGTGTGGAAAATCCACTGAAGATGCCACTCTGAGACTCACTACTTTAATTTCTTCATATCTAGATGATGGCTATAAGTGCTTGGGTGTCTTCCTAGACCTAAAGAAAGCGTTTGACACCGTCTCAATTCCGATACTCTTGGCCAGGTTGGAAAATTCGGGAGTAAGAGGTGTTACTCTTGACTGGTTCCGAGACTATCTATCTAATAGATCTCAAGTTGTTCGTTTGGAAGGCTCTTTAAGTACGGAAGAACATTGCTTGTATGGAGTCCCCCAGGGAAGTACATTAGGACCTACACTTTTTCATGTCTATGTAAACGAATTATGTAAGCTCAAACTAAACGGCGGCGAAATCACCATGTTTGCCGATGACACAGTCATAATATTTAAGGCCAATACGTGGAAACAACTATTTGAAGGTACAGAATGTGGTCTCGGTGAAGTAACGACATGGCTTGAAGATAGCCTCTTAAGTCTTAACTGCGCTAAAACTAATTACCTCTGCTTCAGCAAAACTTCCGCTTTAGAACCAGTAAATAAGTCGCTCAAATTACATGTGTTTCCCTGCAATCGTAGTTCTCATAGTTTCCAATCGCAATGCATGTGTCCATCCATAAGCAGGGCTACGCAGATTAAGTACTTAGGAATAATTCTCGATGACAAGCTCAATTGGAAGCTTCAAATAGCGCACGTGTCAATGAGAATCCGGCGGTTGCTGTTTATTTTTAAGACATTGAGGACTTTTGCTAACTTCAACCTAATTTTGCAGATTTATAAGGCCTTAGGTGAATCTCTATTATTCTACTGTTTAACTGCTTGGGGTGGAGCTGCAAAAAGCCATTTCATAGAAATTGAACGAGCTCAGAGGGCCTTGCTGAAAGTAGCCATCAAAGAATCGTTTCGCTACCCAACCGCCCTCTTGTATGAGAGGACTATGGTGCTTAGTGCTAGGAAATTGTTTATTTATAAATGTATTAGACGTTTCCATCGACAATGCTCATTTAACAGCATCAAGAAATTCAACAGGAGAATAGTCGTCCCTGTACCGATGGCTAAGAGTAAATTTGCTAACAGACAGTATAAACATTTGGCTCCTAAAATGTACAATGCCCTTAATAATTATTACCAGAATGTAACTAGGTGTACAAATTACCAAATAAAATCTAAAATTAAAAACTGGCTCTCTACTTTTGATTATGTAAATACTGAACGTTTACTCTATTAACTAGGACAGTTCTTTTCTCTAATAAAGTCATTCACACACTACACTCCAACACTACACTCTCATACAACACTCTCACACCTACACACCATATCATGTTTTACGTCCACACACTAGGGTTAACCGAGTGGATTATAAACTATTTTTATTTTTTATTTTTATTTTTTTTATTTTAATGCATAATTATTAAATAGGTAATCAATAATAATGTATAATGAACAAATGTTGAAATGTAACAAATAATATTATAATAAATTATGTCTAAAGCTGAATAAATTCGTGTACAAACGCCATTGTATCAGTGTAATATAAATTAGTGTGAACACAGGCTCCTGAAAAACAGTTTACAACTATATTAGGAGCCTGGGTCATTAAATTTTTGTAAGATATATCTAATGGTGCAAAATAAATGATTTATTTATTATTATTATTTATTTTATTATTTCACTAGCGACCCGCCCCGGCTTCGCACGGGTGCAATGGCGGCCGGCCGGTACCGCCGCAAACGCTACGTCCCGCAATTTTTAAATCTGTAATATCTTCGAAAATATTCACTTAAATCATACGGTGTAAAGGGCCATATAGATCTATATTAAATGAACAATGTATTCAAGGTATTTAATTGGTTAAGGATTAATGCTGTATTGGTTAAAATCGCTTCGAAAATTAACCATTATTTGTCGTAAAAAGTAAATGACAAAAAAAAGTTATTGTGGGTTATCCATAAGAGATAGACATATACCATCACGGATTTTTCTGTAGACCTTTTTAATGTGTACAATACTTAGTACATTATTTTGATAAAACTCGTAGGGTTCAGCCTGCGTTTGCAATGTAAGCGGAAAAATGTAATTATTTACGACATCACATTAGAAACCTCAAAAATAACTGTACTTTTCTACTATTTAATGGATGTTATTATACATATAAACCTTCCACTTGAATCACTCTATCTATTAAAAAAAACCGCATCAAAATTCGTTGCGTAGTTTCAAAGATTTAAGCGTACAAAGGGACATAGGGAAATAGGGACGGAGAAAGCGACTTTGTTTTATACTATGTTGTAGTGATTCTAAAAGTGTAATATAATACCAACAAAAAACATGAATTGCTATCATTATAAAAAATAAATACCTATAAGTAACAACTTACCTTTTGTGGGAACGCATGATGGTGAAAATTCACAAAACACGAAGATTGGATTTGATATTTTTGGTTTTATGGCATTCAATTGCTTTATAAATATCACTAAATAGTATAAAAAAAATCGCTTTCTCTGTCCCTATGTCCCTTTGTATGCTTAAATCTTTAAAACTACGCAACAGATTTTGATGCGGTTTTTTTAATAGATAGACTGATTCAAGAGGAAGGTTTTAGTATATAACTTATTAGGTTTTAGACAAAACGGACGAAGCCGCGGGCGGTAAGCTAGTAAGTTTAATAAACACGAAGATTTTTAAAATTGTAACTAATGAACACAATCAATATTAGATTATCTGTAGATAATGGTGTCTAGTTTTACTTAAAATAATAAACATCTACCCTCACTCTACTACTACTCACAAAATGTAGTATATTTATTATTTACACGAAATATACCTTATAGGGAAGGGAAGATATGGGTTAAAGAGTTATATAAATAACATGATTATATTTAAATTATTAATTTTCAACAGTGTATTCAGTAGTGTTAACATGTAAATTGATTTGATAAATGGCGCTGTTTCAAAATTAACATTATACAACTTACATTCTTTAAACTATGTTTCTCTTCCCAAGTTACTAAACTAAATGGCATAATGTTTATAGTGTCAATCTAGATATTGTCAAACAACATTAATTATATATGCGTCATTTGATTATTATTAATTTCCAATAGTTAAAATGTGTTTGATTTTTATAACACTTCATAGATGGCGCTGTTTCAAATTTGTCTTTTTACTACTAAGATTCATTAAACTGTTTCTCTGCCAAAATTACGTAAATGACGTAGTTTTTATAGTGTAAAGCTAGATAATAGCGTGGCTTACTCAAAAACAACATTTAAACATGAGTCTTTAGATTGAACGGTGTCGTAATACACGGAATACGTAAGAAAAATAAAGGTTCACAGCTCCTCCCCCGGAGGTGATAGCATGATAATATGTATATAAAAGCCTCACCCGACCTGTTAGTAATATTCATGCAAAATTTGAAGTCAATCTATGCAGTACTTTTCGAGATTAGCCTGGACAAACATACAGACAAACAGACAAACAGACAAACAGACAAACCGACAAACAGACAAAAATTCTAAAAACTATGTTTTTGGCTTCTATATCGATTATAGATCATGGATTATGTATTCTTTTAAAAAAATATTCAATGTACAGTTTTGACTTTCCTACGATTTTATTATATGTAATAGAAGATATATTATAATAGATAACTTTATATTCTTTAAAAAAAAGAAACTCAGCTAATTATATAAACATTCATTATAAAAACTTGTAGGAAACCAGTTAACATTCCAGTCACATATAATAAATTTTAATAGAAAAACAATTACATAGTGTAGGACTTATACAGTGATGTTTTTTTGATCTTAACCACTTTTTTTAACTATTATGGTCTTCTTTCTTTGCCCTAAATGCGAATGTTTTGGGGATGAGGATCTATAACATGAAAAACATAATATGTAATAGAAAAAGATAGTCTGGACTAGCACCAAGGCTCTATATTTATGTACTAGCTGTGCTCCGCGGTTTCACCCGAATTGCTCCGCTCCTGTTGGTCTTAGCGTGATGATATAGATAAATGAGCTATCTAACACCGTAAGAATTTTTCAAATCGGACCAGTAGTTCCTGAGATTAGCGCGTTCAAACAAACAAACTCTTCAGCTTTATAATATTATAATATATTGTATAGATAGTGTGTACACTATGGCAGCTACTAACATTACAATATGAACTTTACTTATGGGAGCCACAATCTCTATTACCTGTTGACCGCCTCCTTGGTTCAGTGGTTAACGCGTGAGCGTAGAACCAGGGTACCCAGGGAACTCGGGTTCGACTCTCGGTGGAGACGAAAAAAAATGTCTCAGTCTGGCAGGACACAAAAGCCTGATCACCTACTTCTCCCTAAAGAAAAATCGATCAGTGAAACAGATGTATGCATAATAATTCATCTGCTCCATACTTCACTCATACTGGCAGGGAGCCGCTGGATGCAGGCCGCCGGTGACCGGTCGTACTGGAAATCCTTGAGGGAGGCCTTTGTCCAGCAGTGGACGTCCCACGGCTGATAAGAAGAAGAAGAAGAAGATACTTCACTAGGGGGCACGGGACTTCTATGACTGTACTGTGTTGTTAAATTTCTAACAATTTTATTTAATCTCGTTTCAGTATCGATGGTTTCCTTCCAAAACTCACGAAGGACCACTACCGCGTGTACGTGCTAAGGAACATAGGAAAACGTTTCGAAAGCAGTTTCAGTAATTATTACAAATTCACGATTATGGTAAGTTATTATTCATAAAGTTAATATTGTGTACATTTTATGGATTGTTAGCACGGTAATATGTCTAATTTGAAATGGAGATATTATATTTCTAAATTATATAAGTATAATATAGGATAATTTGGAAAATCCAAAAGTGCACGCCTCATAATTTTTTTTTAATAAATATTTATTAATTATTATTTTTGTTTATTTAATAACAATTAAACCACATCGAATCAGACCCTGAAAAATGAAAGGGTTCTATTCCTGAGCATACTCAAGCGTAAGAGAAAAAAAAAGACTCGATTAGTAAAGTATTTCGGTCGCTATCGTGTTAACAAGAAAAAGGATCCGCACATACAGACACACGGACGTCCAAGACAGAACTTTTTTAAACTGTTTTTTAACTAGTTTAAATAACAAAAATGACATCAAAAATATCATGAACGTTAAAAATAGTGTTTTTTCTTAATATGTGTGTGTATGTATTATCTTACAAGTGCAATGTATGATACATAAAGACATTTTAAGTTTGAAAAATCAGATGTTTTGCGCGAAGTGACAGTAGTACCCACCTCAACGCTTCGCTTATGAGGCGTGCAAAAGTCGTGTTAGTTAAACTTTTTCTAATACAAGAACAACTGAACTGATTTGCAATTTTTCCTACTTGACCATAAGGATGTCGTATTATAAATGCCGTTAAATAAAGAGGCTAAAATATAATTTGAATAGGTACCTATATTAAATATTGGGAATCAGAATGCAGAATCAATGTAGCAAATTTAATGCAGGATTATTTTTTGTCGTAATGTGAAATTCTGATCCACGATTATCTATTATTTTACATAAAAAATAAAAAAAAATATTTTCGTTTTTAAATACAATTATGTACTTTTTAAAGCACATTGTATAGACCTTGATAAAGTTAGCAAGGCGATATAATTATGTCTATAAATTGCTATAGATAATCAAATTAGTTGCGAAATCAAAATTGAATTATTTATTATATTATTCTATACTGGGGTGCATTATGCCGGTATGCCCTGTCTACCAGATCCTACACAGATGTTGACTACGTCTTTTATTTATTTTACTTCAGATTATACATTCAGTACAGACCTTAAACTGTATTAGTAACTATTACACAATGAATAGAAATTAGTTACATTTACTTTACAAACTGATTGTGACATGGATTTTAATCCAATGCTGCTATTGCTATCCCAAATGTGCAATTACTTGCACTGGACTCATACCCAAAACGTATCCAGTGTAGATAATTACTGAAAACTAACAGACAGTTGAAAAAACAAACGTTAGACGCAACCTAAGGACGCAACAATACAATTTCTAGTCCTAATGTACTGTAACAAAAAGTATTTTGCACCGCGTTTCCACAAATAAGAAATAGGGAAAAACAAATAAAAATAATATTTAAAACATTTATATATTCAATGGTGATTATAGTATATGTAATTCATTTACAGTTATGCGAGTATCTACAACGATATGATTACTGCAATGGTGTTCTCGTCTTGTTCGATTATCAAGAAGCGAATATATTGGAATTGCTTAAGAATATTAGTATAATGGAACTACGACAAGCAATGACCATTATTGTTGTGAGTATTTTATTTTTAGGAAATATTTTTGACTCTATACGTTAGGTTTCTCTTTGTAATAATTGGTTGAAAATGCTTTTTAAGCGCTGACTATAATGTTTCATCAAGTAAAGTTAATTAACATTAAATCATACCATCTGGGAAAGTTTTCATGAAGATGATAAAAAATACATTTTAAAGATAACTGCAAAGATTGATAATTGATAATTGCAAATTGAAAAGCAATTGTACTTAGAAACCGGTCAACTTAGTGTACGGAAGCTATTTTTAATTTCACTCATTTTAAAATTTCATAAGTCAGCTGCTAGAACCATAATTAATCCGGAAAGTAGACGTCTTACATGGAAAACTCATTTGCTCATAAATTCTTCTCTTTCCTGGGTCCTTACTTATATACTGCAATGATGATATATAGCCTATAGCCTTCTTCGATAAATGGGCTATCTGACACCGAAATACTTTTTCCAATCGGACCAGTAGTTCATGAGAAAAAAAAATACAAGATTTTTAATTGTAATAGTATATTTTTTAGCCTAAGGAATAAAATGTAGTACCACTGGAAGAAACTTGTTCCCACGACACAGGGAATCCTGGGAGCAAGGGTTGTCAATTTACATGTATTTAATATTTTGAAAAATAAAGTTATTGTAATTGTATTATTATTATTGTAATTACGTATCCGTATAATCCAAGTCATAACCTATCAGCATACCAAATTTCAGTCAAATAAATTCTATATACTATAGAGTTAAATAGCAACTATGAACCACTACACATACGCAATCTCAGAATAATATATATGTAATTAAAATACTAGCAAAAAAAATTAACACACGCTTAGCATACATTTTAAACTTTTTTAGGAGCATATTTATTGTATTAATATTTTTTTAGGAGGGTTATAGTTTCCGCATCAGAGGCCTACATTTCCTGTCACAATCTAAAACGATTGAAACCTTCATAAACCTGGTTGTGAAGCAAGTGTTGAATGAAAAGCTGGTAAACCGTATCCACGTACATAAAGATATAGCTTCTTTGTCAGATCATATACCCTTGGACATATTACCTTCTGAATATGGTGGTAAAGAGAAATCAATGGAAAAAATACATAGTGAGTATCGTGAGCGGTTAATTTTGAACTTAAGACAAATTGGAATAGCAATATTATTAATTTTATGGCGTTTGGCCATCGATTTTTATTATATCACTTAGGTATGCAGTATTTACTTACCTCCTTAGGTAGAACTTTTAATTTGCGTCGGACCTGAGTTTTTTTTTTAATAGTAGTATTCACTATTCAGACTTTAGTATTCACGCTCAAACTTTTTCTTTCAAATAGGTTTCCTTCGGAAGTTCTTTTGAATCATCAAAATACACAATATATCATTCTTAAAACATAATACTTAAATATATTAGATATTACTTGAACGTAGTACTTTCAATTTATAAATTTATTTATAGAGATATAACTTCATTTCATAATGTTTCAGATGAACTACTAGACGAGTTATGTAAAAAAGATTTTATGGACTATCTACAAGAAATGAGTACTGCTAAAACCGACGAATCGAAGCGACAGACAGAAAAGTTCTACGAACAGTATTTAGGCACGCCTGGCTCATTCAGAACATTAAGTGTGGACTAAAGAAAAAGTGGTGATATTAAAGACTTTAGGGGTGGACTTAGTAAAGCACTTTTCTCTTTAGCTATAACAAACTAACATAATATGCTTTATGTCAAAGTAACGGGAAAATATGAATTTCACCAATTGACAATTTTATACATGACGTCATAATTTTTACACTAACTATAAGGGCGTTTGTGCACTACAAGGAATTTTACTGTCCGGCATTCCGATTTTTTACGGTCCGGTGTGGCATGAAAAAACCGATGAATTGGCTTGTGCACCTGTCCGTCTTTACTCGGATCAGTCATCAGTGCGGTACAGTTCTAGGAAGATTGGCGGTTTAATGCTATCATAAATGATTGTTTTTGCATTTTACAAGAAACGAGTAAAAAATATAGAATATGAAATATTATATTACTTCTTTACAATAAAAAGTAAAGTTCCGTAAGAGATTTAAAATGCGTGTTTCACTTATTTATTTTAATCGGTGACGAGGAGCTAAAGCTTATTCCCACTTGAACTTTAACTTTCCAACACTTACTTAGATAATAATTATAGGTATAAAAATAACAATACCGACTTCTCAAATCACATTGCCAGCTAAAAGAAAGTAAAACAAGAGCTTGCTTTCAATTGGCGTATGCAGTAAAAAGAGTAAAATCCAAGCAAGTGGGCATTCGAAAACAATTATACCTACAGCGACTCGTAGACACAAAAAACCATCCGGAATAGGAAAAAGTGAAATGTCGGACAGTAAAATTACGTATAGTGCACAAGCTAGTATATTTTAGATTAATGGCGTGCCATACCGGACCGTAAAAAATCGGAATGCCGGACAGTAAAATTCCTTGTAGTGCACAAACGCCCTAACCGGCTTCAGCGGTTAAAGCTATTGTTAAAGTCAAATAGCTGTGAGAAGCGTCAAATACTAAATAAGCTGTCAATTGACTTATGACTTTGAAAACTTTTGCTATGCTAAAAAATACGCGGGTGCAATACATTTCGCTGTAAAAGTCACCGTTACTGTTATTGTTAAATTTGACATTAACCTTAACAGCTATAATTACTAAAATATGGTGCAACCAAGCCTATATATTCAGTGTTGTTGTATGACAATGTTATTAGTGGTTGATTTCTGATTTAAAATTTATTAAATGTTTTATATAAGATTGTTTGCTTATTTCATACTATCCTGTACTTCAGCTTCGTAGACTTAAAATGTACGTCGAAAACTTTAAAATAAATATTTAGTGATTATGCTACTAGTGACCGCATCGATGTGTCCTATGATTGTTGAATAAAAATATTGTCTTATGATAAATATACAAAAATGCAAAGAGGATTAAGGTGGTAGGAAATATCTGTTAGATTTTATGTTTTGGTTAATACAATGAGTAAATATGAAACAACAACAACGTATAAAATGACCCACAAAGACATGAGCAGTTTTCAAAAGAAATATCTAGTCTAAAAAGTGAGTTTGTAAAAGTTTGAAGTAAAAGATATAATTATATAAGTTATGGACAAAAAAATTAGCTGTGAACAATTAATATTCATGAATGATTAGCATAATTAATAGATAAAACGCATTCTTTGTATTTTAAAGGATTTGTTTAAAACAAGTTACAACGTTTAATTTTATAGCAAAAACGTTAATTAACGTTAATTATTGAAGTGTAACTTCTTTAGGCGCGTTGAAAGTAAAATTTCATGGTCGCGTCATGGCAATAACGTTATGTCATAGAGTAAAGCGACATTTTTTTTATCTTTGAATCTTGCCAAAGAAGTTTTACTTGTGACACGGCAGACACGCTCTTTTTTATCATATAATATATTAATTTAGCAATCACTGCTAACCATATTTTTACAATAATAATTATTTAGGCGCATTACAATTTTCGCCGAATTGAAAAATTTTCTTTGACTTCTGTCCTTTCTTTAATAATGAATTGTAAGCTTATTGTAAGTATAATCATAATATTGAATGGATGTAATGGTGCTTATTTTGTTTAAGTCCAATTTTGCTATATTAAATTTACTGACTTAAGAGCTTTATTATTTTGATGATTTATTAAAAAATACATGACGTACTTTGAAGATAAACAGTCCATGTTTCGAAAAAATTCCGTCACGCAAAACAAGTAAAAAATTGTTTGTAACCGTGTAAAAATCAAAAACAACGATAGGTAATATAATCAACGTATTAAATGATTGTTTTCTTTGCTAAATTGTTTGCAGATGAGTTTTTTTTTCGTATTATGAGGCGATTATACGATTTCAACACTTTTTTCTTATCAGTGGGGTTTTAGTAGAAGAGACAGCGATGAAAATGGAAATGAAAATACTGAGTAATTATTTACTATGTGTGCGATAGGCCGTTTTGACTGTACATTTTTTTTAATAGAATTACGTTTTTTTTAATAGATTGGCAAATATTTCGTAGGCTATATTTGCATTGAAAACTTCACAGGCGTTTTAAATTGTAATTTAATTAATATATTGAACTGAATTGATCAAATCAACACCTTGTTACAATTATTACATAATACTAACATAATATTACATGAAATCTTCCGGATTTTCATTACATCTATTGATTTTAAATGGCTTTATAAGTAGATTTTTAAGTATGTAATATGTTAAACAGATGTTAAAGTTATGTTGGTGTTCACAGCTGTTTCCTAAAAATACTGGATATTTAAATATTATATTTATCATATTTATTAAATCCTAAAATTTGATATGTTTGTCTGTTACATAATAGATACTAAAAGTAAAAGCTAATCCTTTTCCCAGTTAATTTGAATTTTAGAATTACTTGACACTAATAATTTTCTATATTAGGAAATCCTTACTATATCATAGGTATACTTATAAATACTAAGCATTAAATATTAAACACACACATAACAGCATTTCGACTTTCCGTTAGATTAGTTGTATTCCGCTATTTTAAATTTTCTAGCGCACCAATAATTTTACCCAAATTCCGTTTAGGGTTATTAATTATTGACTAGATAACTGTTTTTATATTAGATCATTTTGTTATTTTCAAGATGACAATTTTATTTCTTATCAAATGGCACCTAATTCATAACGTTCGATTTAACATTTTAAAGAACACGACAACACGGATTGAACTAGTGATTCCCATAATTTACAGTTAAAATAATAATTTATATTATAATTATATTAATTGACTTATTATTAAAAAAAGGAGATTACTACTTTTCATATAAAATGTTCCATATAAATAGTTAAATACGCATCGAGAATAATTTTCGCTTCCTAGAATCGTACCTACGTAAAATAAATAATCTCATTAACCACGTCATTCTCAAAATTTCATGTAATTTGTATAAATTAAATAATAGCATGATCAAGTTTGTTTTATGGTGTCTCGTTAAAATTTAAAACGGGTTTCTACGTATGAGATATAATGATGGAATGATTAATGAGGGATCAACTAAAAAATGTTCTAGAGAAATGTAAATAAGAGGAAAGGCAAGTATGAGTGGAGCGTGAATTTAAATAACAAGAAACCCACCTGCGTAATCTCAAAAGACCAAGAAAGACTAATCTACAAACTTATCAGAATTAATAAAGGCCTATTCCTTACACAAATCATTGAACATTAGGAAAGACATTATATGAGGTAGACCGTACCTATATTTTTATCCATTTATGCATTTATATGTATAAACCGTCATACTTAAAAAAGTATGACGGTTTATTTCATAACCTATCATAATCAGTTTTTTTTCGGATTTTAACTTCACATTTAATACAAAAAACCTTGGACTGTCAATACGATCTGAAAAATCTGACTCAAAAATTTGGCCTAGGACTGGACTAGACTTTTATGCTGATACTAGGACTTAGTATAAATCGTGATTATTTTGAGCTCAACCCTGAAAATCAGGTTGAGCAATGGGCAGCCATCATTAATTATTTACATGTTTAATTTTCGAGCCGTGCTAATCCATTTGTAACACGTTTAATTTATAAAATACAAAGTATAAATAGCATGCTCTATTTATATATATAGGCTATAATAACAGGTACCTATTTAGTCATGTATAACAGCTTTTCATGTAAACACGAATTTTTATTATTTTTTATTTTGTTATAGTACCTACCGTAAATACGGGGTATTTATTATATTGTATGGATTTAACAAAAACTTGTTTACGGATAATACGAACAACACTATTTTGTATCTAATTGATTAAATAGTTCTGTAGGTCTGAGTATTTATTAGGTTGCGTACTTATTTTCGATTTTTTTTTCCATATGTGATAGGTTATCCTTTTTCCAAGCGTTGTAGGCTCATAAGCATTACAAATAAGACTTTACTAATAAACCTGGAAATATTGGTAAATATTTCCGTTTCAATAATTTCAATAAATTTATAATTTATTATCTTTTCGTTCACTATCCAGTTATAATTTTAACGAAGGTTGCTGTATCAATTAAAACATTAAACCAGGAAACAAAATTATTTCCCGAAACTAGTGTAATAATAACAATTATTATTTATAAAATTAAAATATAATTAAAACGTTAATGATATTTTTTTGTGTTTAAACGTTGATGTCTTTGCCCTGTAATACTTGATGACTCTTAATTTGTTTGTTGTTTCATATTTTCGAATACTTAAAGTACCTCCTTTTTGTGTTTATGTTGATAACAGACAGATAAAAGCTATTTTTAACTCAATCTTTAGTCTTAACATTTTTTATGTAGTTATTAATATCTGGGTGTAAATCTGTCAGTTACACTGATCAATAATGTATGAAAATTTACGTCAAATTGTTAATTAGGCTATCAGTGACTCCATCAGCCTCTGGTGAAATTTATTATTAAAATAAATATAAAAATATTTTTCGGACATTTCATAGATTTACAATTTTTATTTTATATTCAAGTAGGTATCCTTCCAAACCTTTTTTTGTTACAAAAAATGTAAGTTGTGTCATCGGTAACTAATCTCTATTAAACGAGACTAAAAAAATATGGATAACAATATAATATATTATTCAAGCTTATTTAAAACGCGGATGTGGACTGTGAATATTTAAAAACAATTAATTTTGTTGTTTATGGTGTTTTTTCATTATATTGGCACTATCGTGTTTATGGAAGTGAACAAAAGAAAAACAAAACAATCTGGTTTATTTTCCTGTTAAAAAAGAGAAACATGCCTTACATTTCGCTATTAATATAAGGTACTATGAAAAAGCGCTTAAAAAAAAGGAACAATATTAAAATACGGTTGATAATAATAATCCAAACATTATCCGATTCTTCCATCAATCTTAAATAGTTCTTACTTTAAATAAAAATAATAATAAACAATCACTATTAATTATAAACATTTTCTTTTGTATTGAAGTTTACAGTTTGGAGTCTGAGTTCATTTAAGAGTGGGTAAATAATTCATTTAATTATCTAAATCCATACTAATATTATAAATGCGAAAGTAACTCTGTCTGTCTGTCTGTTACTCAATCACGCCTTAACTACTGAACCAATTTGCATGAAATTTGGTATAGAGATATTTTGATACCCGAGAAAGGACATAGGATAGGTTTTATCCCGGAAATCCTACGGGAACGGGTTTTTCTTTGAAAACGTGGGCGAAGCCGCGGGCGGAAAGCTAGTAAACAATAAATCGGACATTGAATCCAGAGTCAAGATTGTTCTATCAATGTACTATACTATGTCTATTTATGATCTGTCATCACCCAAACAATTCATCCACATAATTTATCTCCCGTATTGCACTAGCTGCTTGCCCCGGCTTTGTCTGCCTACTTTTCTCGTATATGACTAACTAATTTACGTCATTTTCATTTTAATGTGTATCTCCAAAGGTTATTCTTAAGACTAGTACGGTCCCAGCTTTACTCTTGATCGTAAAAAGCAATAAAAATAGTACCTAGCTATGCTATTTAGTGAAAGACTGTTCAAAATCGGTTTAAAAGTTACCTACCAACACATTAAAACTTTAGGAGAAAATCATAATATTTTTTACATGTATTTGTAAAACATGAAGAATAAGAATATTATAAGTAATGTAGAAAAAAGAATGAGAAGTATGGTTGTTTATCAGTATTTGTGTAGTAATATAAAAAAACCTCCCACACTCTCATAAAACTGCGGTTAAAATATTTGCTTGTAAATTTTAAATAAAATTTTTGAACAAAAATCAACTTACCTGCGATTCTATGCGGGTATTATGAAATACTATCCACTGGACCCTGCTCCTCCCGGGTACACATAGAAAACAATAATAAAATATAGCCTACATATTTATACTCACCAATAATGAAGCTTTCCAAAATCTTAAAAATCTTAAAAAAGAATTAGACTGGTTCGAAAAAAAGAAATGATTTAAATTGTAAAGAATCAAAATTTTCCTCTTTATTACTTAAAACTTAGAAATTAAAGACTAGTTTAAATACTCGAAAAATAATGCACTTAAAACGGCTTGACCTTTCAAAGATTCCAATGATTTATTTTATGTTTTAATATTATTTACATCAAAGTTCATCGACCTCTGTCAATATGAAAGAAAAATTTATCATATTATTTCCTTATAATCGGTTTAGGTTGCAACAAATATTCTTAATTAAGTATGAGGGATTGAAAGCATTGGTTTATTTATTATTTTTAAAGAATTTTCATCGTTAACTTAGGTTGAGGTAATATTTTGTACACGATTTTAAAACTGATTGAATACAAAACCTTATTGAGAGTTATTAAAAAGAGGTAAAAAAATTGTATTTTACTTCTCAAGGGTGTCCAATTACTTGTCTTTTTTTTTTTGTTTTTGTTAAATGATATAAATAATAATCTCTTAATAATTATTATCAAGGTGACTGGAAGTATATACTAACACACAATATAGACCAAAAATTCCATTTTTTTTCTTTAATAAAAGTATGAAAATATGTCTATGTATATTTACATGATGTCTATGGCGTTTAGTTCAGGATCAATCGCCCATTTTTGCACGTGATTACTATCAAGCTAATTTTCCGTGAGTAGCTTTATTTTGATGAGACGCCCAATAATTTCCTGTACGAAACTCTCGATTGTGGTAGCTAACAGAGGTAACAAGGATAAAATGTGTTGATTTGATGGTTCTCAAATATTTATTACTAACTTTTTTTTGTTCAATCTCAAGATAATTATCTAAATTATTCGAAAAAATATTTGTCCTACAAAATCTTTGGTTTGATCAAAGAGTCCCCTCTTTCCAATGTGTATCGATAACGAGGTCATCATAAATGATTACTAACCAGCTTATTTTTTTGTTTTCACTTAGTTAATATTTATATAATTCAACAGACATATTGTCCTACAAATTGCGTGGTACGTTATCCCGGTCCTACGCTCAGAAATTGTTGATACCACAAGACCATTTTTTTCATTACTAACTGTAGGACAAAAATACTACATAATAGGTTTGTGTATTCTCTGTCCAAATGAAACAACGTCCTACAAGATTAAAATAACTGCGTTAAAAACAACCGACTTCAAAAACGGAAAAGTAATAAATAAAAAAGATTTGATATTATTAATTACTACATATTATTTAGATGTGCTATTTACTAAAAAGGTTTGAAGTCGGTGCCAAACACTAAGCACTTAGTATTAAGCCCGTGCACCGGTCGGTTGTTTTTAACGCAGTTATTTTTATTTAATACTTTTTAGTGTATTTTTCAACACGAATCAAACGAGCCCAATCTCGTTAAAGTTGAGTCAATATAATATTATTGAGTTCCTATGGCCACCTTCCGATTCCATCATCAAATCAGCTCTGTGTCATGATAATGTTTCATCGCTATCTAATTTACATACGCATACAAAATTTCAGCTCAATCGATTACCGGGAAGTGAATCAAAGTTACTTGCTACATTTCAATTAAGTCATCGAGTACAGACAAAAATGCTCATAAAATAAAAACTACTGGGCCTATCCGAATAAAATTTTTATGGGAATTCGACACCATCCCGCATCGAACAAAAAAAGAATCACGTAAATCGGTTAAGAAACCTCGGAGTAATCGGTGTACATACATACAAAAAAAAAATTATACCGGCCGAATTGATAACCTCCTCCTTTTTTTTTGAAGTCGGTTAAAAACAGGTATGTATCACTAGTCCGACAAGAATTGTCATTTTTTAAAGATATCGAGGAATCAATGATTCCAGTAGATGATGAGACGCTGATGATGAAATTATTAAAAAAACATTAAAAATTGTTTATTTGAGAAACATGCAAATAAATACAGTATATACAAGAATATCACATAGCATAATCGATATTGAAAAAATTATTCCATATTAAATTAATATTTAGTCAAATAGTCATACAAAAACATAAATTTAAAGGACAAAAAATTTAATAACAAAATATTTAAAATATAATATCAAAAATTATTGTTTAAAGAATATAACAATAATACAATTATACAATAGAATGTTACAATGCTAATGCTCGGTTTTACATAATTACGTGAAAATATGAACTTAATAAATTATTTTTCAATTATTTTAAAAATAAAGTAAATAAATATTCGATCGACCTTTCATAAGACAAATATTTAGATTTCACTAGAAATTCTGTGTAACAAGAGGAATGATAACCTATTACTTCGTCATTCCAATTTTCAGGCAATATAACATCTCTTTATTTATGTTGATGATGCTTTCGAGCTGATAGAAAAGTCTTGCAAGAAAGCCAAAAGTCTTAATTAAACTTCACTTTTTCTCTTTTCTCTCGAAAAGTAGGGTTTTCACAAAACAAATTACACAAAAAACACTCCATAATTATTTTGCAGTGCAAAAAACATTGCTACCTCTGTTAGCTACCACAATTGAGAATTTTCGCATAGGAAATAGTTGGGCGACTCATCGAAACGAAGCTATTCACGAAGATTCAGCTTGATAGTAATTATTTTTATATCAAGGATCTG
Organism: Colias behrii; assembly: GCA_029959065.1. Lineage (NCBI taxonomy): Eukaryota > Metazoa > Arthropoda > Insecta > Lepidoptera > Pieridae > Colias > Colias behrii. Next base: position 4,807,201 of record JARWMC010000017.1, read on the forward strand.
TACTACTACTTTTTAGCGTAGGACCGGGATAACGTACCACGCAATTTGTAGGACAATATGTCTGTTGAATTATATAAATTATCAGCTGGTTAGTAATCATTTATGATGACCTCGTTATCGATACATATTGGAAAGAGGGGACTCTTTGATCAAACCATAGATTTTGTAGGACAAATATTTTTTCGAATAATTTAGATAATTATCTTGAGATTGAACAAAAAAAAAATTCAGTTAGTAATAAATATTTGAGAAGCATCAAATCAACATATTTTATCCTTAATACCTCTGTTAGCTACCACAACGTAGAGTTTCGTACAAGAAATTATTGGGCGTCTCATCAAAATAAAGCTATTCACGGAAAATTAGCTTGATAGTAAATCAAGTGCAAAAATGGGCGATGGATCCTGGACTAGTTGACAATACACATAACAAGATGGAGAATCTCTTTCACGCAGCAAAAAAGTTTAACGCGCGCGCTGTTATTCATAAATAATAATTATTTATTTGAGTTTATTTAATAAAGTTATTAAATTAATACCAAAAATACGTACACAGAAGTAAAAGTATAATATATATAGCTTATTTTAAACCAAACTTGATGATGAGGCGAACAAGTTTTAGAGAAGCTATTAACGCAATTGGTCATCATACTTTTAGAATTACCTCCCTAAAATTTGGAATACCAAATAAATAAAATCATTTTATTTGCTGAAAATTATGATTTAAAACATAAACTGTTCTCAGTCCTTTATTTTTGAAAAGAGGAGTTCAGCGTTAACCAAAATAATGAATGAATGAATGAATGAATGAAAGCTTTATTGTACACACCAAAATAATGAAGTAACATTAAGTAAAATATACATAAATTGCACAATAAGGCATACGGAAATTCAGCCAAGATTTGCTTTACATAATATTACGTATCATACGCATAAAAATAAATAAAAGTAATCAAAGCCTCATTTTAGACAAAAGATATTTAATTATCTTTTTAATTCTTGTTGCTTTTTCAAAATGTCTAGACATAAACAAAAATAGAACCATTAACTAATCTACATACTCCATTTTAAATTCAAAAAATTTATAACATTGAAATTAGGTTATTAGGGAAATTAGGCTTTTTTTACCTAGTATTGCCTATTTACATAAACATTATCAAATTTGAATAAAACAGAATACAAAAGTGTTATAGACTGGTAAGACAAGGTCACATTTTAAGTGCGTGACCAGGTTTTATTTTGACATAATTTAAACAACACAAGATTTGTTTAAACTAGAACAATAAAATGATATTACTAGAACATTTATTTATTCTCTTCCTACTTAATTCCTATTTAGAAACTGTATAGAGATTTGTACAATACTTAAATTTTCCATTCAAGTAACAGAAAAATAAGATTACTGTAGATATGCATTTGTACCTACATAAATAAGTTAAAAATAATTAAAAATTGAATAAATGTGGTCCAGGAGAATTAGGTTCTAAACTTCGGTAATAGAAAAATAAACAAAGTGGCCTTAGTACGAAACCCTAAACTGCTAACCAATACAAATTTAGTGAGACATTAATATAAAAAAAAAGACGGGTTGCACTCTGGGAGTGCCGGCAGAAGTGAAAACTTGATTATTAACGTTGAGCATGTTTGATATCCATCCGTCTTACGCTTTTTCGATCAGGTCACGTGTCCTGACGCGAGTTTAAGATTTTATACCCAACGCCGCTAAAGAAGTTTTCACTTCAAAAAATGGTTGCTGTGCAGTATCACCCGCGGACGAACATGGCAAAAGCGCAGTTTTTTCATGAGATTGGTTTATTATTGGTTTATCGAATAGAATCAGTTGTAAATACAGAAAAAAAATATTATTAAATGCTTATTGTTAAAGCGAATATGATCTTACGTGACGATTACATGGATATGTCAAATGTTTTTTTACTAATACTGATAAAGGTTACTGAAAAAGCCTTTAGATTTTGGGTTATGGTTTTGCCATATTAAGCAAGCAAAAACCTTAAAAAATCAAGTTTAAAAAAAAAATTGATTCTTATCTTGATAGTAATTTTTAAACTCTACAATATTATCTTATACGTGTACTCTTAATTAGAATATTTGATAGTCCGTCACGCAAACAGAGCTAACTGAACATGGATGTTATTTTCTAGACATATTACATTTCGCATACTACCGAACCTACATTTGGTTTATATTCTATACTAGCTGTTGCCCGCGACTTCGTCCGCGATTAGGTCGTTTTTCGTCATTCGTCGTTTAAAAAAAATACGTGACACTTTATTTTTGAATGTTCTTAATTATTGTCTCTTATAAAATTTAACTACTTACATTAAAATTGAACACTCTGATAAGAAAATCTTAAAATCTGAAGAAAACATGAATGAATGTGATTTAAATTCTACATTTCTTAGTATCAAAATATAATAATCTAAATTAAATGTAGATTAACAGTTTGAGCACACCATTATAGAATATGTACTTAAGTATTAAATTACGTTAGTTAACATAGTAACTTTACTAAAAACACGATGACTTTCTTTCGCGCTCGGTACCACAAACTAAGCATGTTTGTGGTAAGTGGCCCGCGTGACGCGTCACTTGACCCCCCGCGAGTTCCCCTCCGTTGCTATGCGAAAATACATTCGTTGCTCTATTTTAGGAAAAATTTGTAATACTGTGGCCTGGGCGTTATAACACGTCCAGGGAGTTCCTGAGTGCCGATATCACCATCTTGAGGAAAAGCTTCTAATGTCGATTTAAAACTGCATACATACGAATTAACCTGTTCTAAAATTGTGAAATGAGTTCAGTTTTAAATTTGAGAAATATTGATTTCTTGTATTCCACTATTCGTTGTAGTCGAATACAAAATATAGGGTAAAAGTGGGATAGATGCCGCACCGGGATAGATGCCTCATTTTCAAAAAACCTCACTTCCCAGAGTCGTGACTACGAATTAATGATTTAAATAGGAGCTCCTATCACCCCGCACCTCGGGTACGCATGAGCTGTTGTTTGGTGAAGACGTGTTTCGCTAGTGCGTGTTGTAATATCCGCGGCGAACTTCACGAACACGTTAAAATTTAAAAAGGTTGATATTTGCCTTTGCATAACTTTATAAGCATTAATAAATTTCACTATACTTCTTATTATGTCTATACACTGGTTCATTAATTACAAATCTAAGTGAAAATAGTGGCTCTTTTGTTTTTATTTAATAAAAAAAATACTGGGGCAGCTATCCTTATCAAAAAGTATAGTTGCCCCTTTTTTTTCGAGGGATAGATGCCCTTAGGGGCCTCTAAGGGCATCTATCCCTCAATACATATTATGTATATGTTATTATCGATAATCACAGGTACCGTTTATATTTTTACCTGATTGCGCCAGAGGTTTTCTCTATGTTAACCGATTTTACTCGTTTAATTTGCTTTTTTTTTGTTATGTATACTTACTTATTAATGATCTGCCCTTATACTGATTGTAGGAGAACCACGCCACGAAAATACAAAAGAAAAGAAGGAGTGCGAGCGCAAGTATATTCTTGGACAACAGAACAACTATGTTAACATGACATTTGCTGGTTTATCATATAAATTTTATTAGATTTCGCGTTTATAGAGTATGTAAGGCATCTATCCCACTCTGCAGGCATCTATCCTCAAAAAAGGTGTTCAACAAAAATGTTTATTACACATTATCTATAAATGATAGGATAAAAAATATATATAGTAATTCAAAACAGATAATTAACCTAGCTATATGTGTTCGTATAAGATTCATGTTTTTAAAATTATGAGGCTATTTCAAAAAGTGGGGCATCTATCCCACTTTTAACCTATTTAAACAAACTTAGGTTGGCCTACAGGCAAAAGGGATCCTATCAAATGGTAAACTTGACCTTGTATCTTAAAAGTAAGCATGAACGGACCTTCTGATAATTATTGAGCACCAAAGGATCATTTGAAACGCGCTACTATAAGAGCGAATATTGTCTAATAACAGTTTACATTGCACAGTATGTTCCTCTAAAAGTAGTGATTTCAAAGGTTCCGGTGTATCTTCAAATGAAAGCCGACTCCTTACTACACTTTAAAGCATTACAAAAAGAACATACTACGTCTTTACAGAAGATGATCTGTAATCAATTGTGAGGTTATAAGCAAACCCACTTTTATATTTGTCAGACCACACCACCGAATTCGTAGATTGTTTACCTCAAGTCATTAAGACTATGACGAAATCTGTCTGCAGTAAGACGGGCCTCTCGCTATTCGTCCGTTTCCAGAGACCGAATAGTTTCAATTCTTAATCTTTCATTAAACAAACTTATTAATCGTTCTTGTCTCATATAATTGTAATATTCGCGTCCCTACTCTAGTCATTGCTTATACTCATGTTCATCTTCAAGAGATCGAATAATATTATGATGCACCCTATCATTTGTCAAACGGTCTTCATATTGAGTAAAGTTTCAGATTCTCGAGATAAAATATGACTGTCGTGATCAGTAGTGAGACGTAATTCCCTCTCAGTGAGGGTTTCGGTCTCACGGGATAGTACAATATGCCGTTTGCGATCAGCTGTGAGACGTCATACCCTCTCAGTGAAGGTTTCGGTCTCACGGGATAGTAAGACAACCAAACCGTGAGACAACCAAACCCGGTCTCCCCGACCGGGTTTGGTTGTCTCACGGGTTGGTTGTCACAGCGGTCTTAACACAAAACTGAACTATCGAATAAGTCTGTTGAACAGCGTGGCAAGAGCGATACAGTGACAACGCTGTCCCCACTTCGCGTCAGACCGCCCCGATCTGCCGTGAGGGCCTCACACGTGTTTATTGTTTTCGCACAGACTTTTATGATATGAGGACCGAATATAAATAAAATAAATAAATATTTCAGGACAATTTTCACACACGATCTGATCCCCATACTAAGCTTTCGCTTGTGTTATGGAAACCAGATGGCTGATAAACATACATATATAATTTTAAATAAATACTTATATAGATAATTAACACCCAGACACAGAGCAAACATCTATGTTCATCACACAAATATTTGCCCCGGGTGGGAATCGAACCCACGACCTCTGGCTTGGAAGGCAGGGCCACTACCAACCAAGCCAACCGGTCAGTCAAATCAATATGCTCCTCATAACATCACTTTTTGTGAACGAAACGACAGCGCGGTTTAATTTAATGCCAACACCATTAGAAAAAAGGATTATTATTAATTGTGAAAAAATATCATGATTTACACTATTAACACTCTTTTAACATAAAATATAAGTCTGTGAGTGTGTAAAAATAAATCCAGCTAATTACACATCAAACTTATGTTTATAATTAGGTATACGACATGAAAATATATTATTTACCAAGCAATAATAATACAGATAAGCAGTGGTGGCTCAGTGGTGAGACCTCGGACTTCGAATCGATAAGTCCGGGGTTCGAGACGGCGAGCGCGCAGGAAATAAATTGATTTTTCAATTTATCTGCGCATGTTGTAACATCACCACTGCTCGAACAACGGTGAAGGAAAACATCGTGAGGAAACCGACATGTCGAAGAATTAAAAAGTTCGATGACATGTGTCATCCGCCAACACGCACTTGGCCAGCGTGGTGGATTATGGCCTGTACCCTCATAGGAGGCCCGTGTCCCAGCAGTGGGAACGTATATGGGCTGATGATGATGAATAATACAGATAAATACTGAACATAAGTAGGTATAATAGATATTAAGTAGTATTAGTTAAAATATACTTTGACTGTTAGTCAAAGTTTATTTTTACTAACAACATGTAAATGAAGAAGAAATAATAATTACCAACGAACTAACCTTTTCTATAATACTTAACACGGCACATTTTTCAAATTATCTTGCTCAACTCTGCTCAAAAATTTGAGGGTTTTGTTGGAACTTTAATATGTCAAAACTATGATATATCTAAACTACGATACAACTTGCTTGCGGAAATGCTCATAACAACATACTATTCAATTTTATTGAGCTGATGAATATCTTTTGCCTGGAAGAAATCACCGTCGCCTAATAAATATACTGTGTTTTCTTATAAAACCGTTACATAATTTATTTTATCTACTTAAATAATGAAAATGATATTATATTTATAAAATATAAAACATATTATGTAAAATTATTAAAAATAAATAAATGAAGCAACTACGATTCAAAGAAAACATCTTTTTCAGTGTTAAAATGCTCTTAGCAATCCTGGATGATGAACTGTATCATGTACTCTGATCCCAGTACGGTCGGTACCTCGATAGCCATAACGATAAATATTATTATCAGATAACCGCAAAGTCAAAATAAAAACATTACTTGTACAGTTGTGAGTGCAAAATTTACGTTTCATTTGGAATAACATTTTTTTCGGTACTAAAACGTAGTCGTTTGATATGTGGTTGGCTGCCCCTCCTCTCCTTCCTGAAAAATATCCTCCAAAATTTCCCGAGATACTTCCAATGATTGAACCATTGGACGTTGGACATTAACTTCAGTCAAAAATTGACGAAGCGGATGATTACTAATTTCCACTTAATCCTCGCTGCTACTATCTTTACCATCAAATCATCAATTTTCAAGTGGTGTTGTAAAAATATCAGCAGAAATCGTCTTCCAAAGGCGATATAATTTTATGAGCATTGAATCTGTAAATAACAAAATCAAAAGTTAACTGTAAATCTATAAAAAAAGCTACTTACTAATAAAATTTTATCAAAAACTACTGTTCCCAATGCACCTCAAAATAATAAAAGAATTCATCATTTTATTATTTCATTCTAAAAGTGTAATATAATACCTACCAACAAAAAACATGAATTGCTATCATTATAAAAAATAAATACCTATAATTAGTAACAACTTACTTTTTGTGGGAACGCATGATGGTGAAAATTCACAAAACACGAAGATTGCATTTGATATTTTTGGTTTTATGGCATTCAATTGCTTTATAAATATCACTACATAGTATAAAAAAAGTCGCTTTCTCTGTCCCTATGTCCCTGTATGCTTAAATCTTTAAAACTTCGCAACGGATTTTGATGCGGTTTTTTTAATAGATAGACTGATTCAAGAGGAAGGTTTTAGTATATAATTTATTAGGTTTTAGACAAAGCGGACGAACCCGCGGGCGGTAAGCTAGTAAATTTATAAAATACGAAGATTTTTAAAATTGTAACTAATGAACGCAATCAATATTAACTGTAGATAATGGTGTCTAGTTTTACTTAAAATAATAAACATCTACCCTCACTTTAAAAAAATGTAGTATATTTATTATTTACACGAAATATACCTTATAGGGAAGGGAAGATATGGGCTAAAGAGTTAAATAAATAACATAATTATATTTAAATTATTAATTTCCAACTGTGTATTCAGTAGTGTTAACATCTAAATTGATTTGATTTTTACGAAATCTCATAGATGGCGCTGTTACAAAATTAACATTATACAACTTACATTCTTTAAACTATGTTTCTCTGTGTTTGATTTTTCTAACACATCATAGATGGCGCTGTTTCAAATTTGTCTTTATACTGCTAAGATTCATTTAACTGTTTCTCTGCCCAAATTACGTAAATGACATAGTTTTTATTTTGTAAAGCTAGATAATAGCATGGCTTACTCGAAACCAACATTTAAACACATGAGTCTTTAGATTGTACGCTGTCGTAGTACACGGAATATGTAAGAAAAATAAAGGCTCACAGCTCCTCCCCCGAAGGTGATATCATGATAATATGTTTAAACTATCCTCACCCGACCTCTTAGGAATATTCATGCAAAATTTGAAGTAAATCAATGCAGTACTTTTCGAGATTAGCCCGGTCAAACATACAGACAAACAGACAAACAGACAAACAGACAAAAATTCTAAAAACTATATTTTTGGCTTCTATATCGATTATAGATCATGGATTATGTATTCTTTTAAAAAAATATTCAATGTACAGTTTTGACTTTCCTACGATTTTATTATATGTATAGATTTGGATTTCCTTAATTTATAATCGGCTAATGCGGAAGATAATTATTAAAAAAATATTTCATTTAAATGTTTAAATGAGTTAGTTTCGTTGATAAAAACATTATAAAAAACATAACAATTAACCACGTCGTATTCACATACACAGGCTGATTATTATTATATTTTTATTTTATAAATAAAGTAGGTGTACGATTTTCAATGATAATACAAAGTATAAAAACACGAGAAATCCCTGAATGTACTTACTTACACGAGTAACCATGAATATTTTTAAATATTTATTTTTTTTATTAAAAAAAATAATTATTGTCTCACGAAGTAACTTATTATGCCTAAACATGAAAAGAAAAATACATTTACACTTAAAAGTTGGCAGATATAAAGCATATTCTTATTCTGAATACACAGACTATGTTTGATGCGGATATGCGGAAAATAACTTCCCGTCACAAACACATGTGCACAATTTTATTTCGTAAATAATGGATTCTTACAAAACTACAAATATAATTTATACTAATATTATAAAAAGAAATAAATAAAAAAAATGTTGTGTGGTTTTATGAAACCACGGTAAAAGTGAAACTGTTCGAACGGTTCCGAACACTGCTTTGTGTAGCGCATGTCGCGTGTCGGTCGGCTGCCGAGTAGGTATACCCACTCGGCAGCCGCGATACACGCGACATGCGCTACACAGACCAAAAAGTTTGAGACGATGTAATAAAAGTTTCACTTTAATAAATAAATAAAATAAATAAAGGACTGGTCGAATTTGAAAAATTATTTCGGTGTTAGATAGCTCATTTATCGAGGAAGGCTATATCATCATGCTAGTACCAACCGGAGTGGAATCACGCGGGTGAAACCGCGGGGCGCAGCTAGTAGTTAATGCAATAATACTATAAAATTTAGTAATACCTGGCCAAAGCTATGGGTGAATGACGACCGGATAGAAACAATCCCCTATTATTAAAAATTTCGAAATACTTTTTTGTCATTTCATACAGATAACATAACTCAATCTGAGTATAAAATATAATGTGAGGTAATCGACTTGTTCGAAAACCGAAAAGTTCAATGACATGTGTATGACGAGAATGATATGACCGTCATATGACTTGTATCCTTGCTTAATATTGATAAATAAGAACAAATTCAAACTCAAACTCAAACTCAAACATTCATTTATTCAATTAGACTACTATTTAGTAGCACTTTCGAATCGTCATTACATAAGTATTTTTTACATTTACCACCGATTCGGAAAGCAGTATCTATGGAGAAGAATCGGCAAGAAACTCCATAGTTGCTCTTTTAAAATCATGTCAATATTACATAATATGTAACTTATATCTAACTTCATAATATATCATAATATGCCAAAGAACTGTCCTGTGGTTTTTACGCGACAACCCTCCATGGGTCTTTATCGTCCATATATTCCTGAATACTGTAGTACGCTCTCTGAACTAGTACATTTTTTATATAAGTTTTAAATTTAGAACTACTAAACTCTTTAATATTGTGAGGAATTCTATTGTAAAAGCGTATACCTTGACCCATAAATGAATTTTTAACTTTAGCTAATCGGAAAAATGGCATTTCAATTCTATTCCTGTTCCTTGTGCCATAATCGTGTCTATCTCCTACTCTTGTGTGTATACTGTGATGGTACAGTAAGGATACCAGTATTCTTAAAATGATCTCTTAGTGAGTCCCGAGCACGTAAATTATATATAGAGCGAATGGCTCTTTTCTGTAAGATAAATATAGTTTCTATATCTGCAGCCCTGCCCCACAGTAGAATTCCATAGGACATAATGCTATGAAAGTAGCTGAAATAAACCAATCTAGCCGTATCTTCATCGGTGAGATGCCTTATTTTTCGGACTGCATATGCAGCTGAACTGAGCTTACCTGCAGCGGTGTTGACATGGGCTCCCCACTGTAGTTTCTCGTCCAATGTTAACCCTAGAAATACAGTAGACTCAGTAGGATGCAATACCTCCCCGTTCAAGGTAATATCTCTGTTCAACTTTTTTACGTTAGGAAGAAAAAATTCAACACAAGTGGTTTTTTTGGCATTTAATAATAAATTATTGGCAGTAAACCATTCAGATATGTGTAAAAGAGCACTGTTCACTTCGTCAACATTTGGGTCATGCCTATCCACATTAAAAATTAATGAGGTATCATCTGCAAACAGAACTATTTCACACCTATCCTGCAAATAATAGGGAAGATCATTGATATATACCAAGAACAAGAAGGGACCTAAAATTGACCCCTGTGGAACACCAATGTTAATTGACGCACCGCTAGAACGTTCTCCATTAACAACCAGTCTGTATCCTATCATGCAGGTATGACGCTATGAGGTTCTGGGCTTTTCCTTTAATTCCATAGTGATTAAGTTTACGTAACAAAGTACAATGTTCAACGCAGTCAAATGCCTTGGAGAGGTCACAAAATATCCCAAGAGCATTTTTTGAGTTTTCCCATGCTTTATATATATGTGTTAGAAGTGCAACTCCAGCATCTGTGGTTGAGCGCCCCTTTGTGAAACCAAACTGTTTGGTGTGCAGTAAATTATTAGATGCAAAATGACTACTCAATTGGTTTAATATTAACTTCTCGAATACCTTACTTAATGTTGGTAAAATAGAGATAGGTCTATAATTGTTACAGTCTTTTTGATCGCCCTTCTTAAATAGAGGTATAACTTTACTAAGCTTTAGTAAATTAGGAAATGTACCATAGTCACAACACTTATTAAATATGAAAGCTAAATTTTTCGCAATATTTTCTATTATATTATTAACTAAATTTACGGACATTCCCCAAAGATCACAAGTATTTTTTAGATTAAGCGTCTTAAAGGCAGTAACAATATCACTAGCAGTTACGTGTCGTAATTCAAATAATGTACTGCACCCCGCAACATGGTCCCTCAAAAAGGTTTCTGCAAGTGCTGAAGACGAATTTAAACTATTAGTAATAGTAGCAGGGACACTACTGAAGAATTCTTCAAAAGCAAGCGCAACATCAGCACTTTTGTCAATAACCCTGTCATTATTTACAAGTTTTATGGTATTACTTGATTTGCTTTTACCCATTTCACCATTAATAATAGACCAAACTGTTTTAACTTTAGTAAAATAAAAAATAGTTCATATATACATAATATAATAAATAAGATTAAATAATTTAATCTGGTATAGATTTTTTTTTAATATTGAAAGACGATTAAAAGTAACATACACGCACGTGGACGTCATAAAACACGTCATAAAAATATTAAGTTCTATATTTAATACTCTACAAACATATAATTTGACTTATCCTAAAACTTTTGTTATTTTAATAATAATTCTGTTTAGCATCGATGTAACACAGAGAAATACTCGAAGATGTGATTGTAATATAACGTATATCATATCTGTTTAAAAGACATTGCTTTTGTTAATAACTCTATGAAAGGCTCTTTGAGACAATCACTGATCATATTATATAGAATTAATAAAATATATCGTGCGTCAAAATTAAAAATAATACAAGAGGAAAGTTACATACATTTTATAATACGCAGATATTATGAATATACGACAATCAAAGTGCTGTGTATGCGTAATATAAAACTCTTTGTTACAGTTTTAATATAGTATCACTTCGTACAGCTTCCTTATTATTGAAATGTACGCAAAAATCCTGACCTGTTTTATTTTGATGTTTAACACCGCGATACTTTGCAAGCAGTTTACAATACGCCTTCGTAGCGAGAGGTTATATTATTAAGAAGTAATTATCCATTAAAATGCAGTTCAAGCCCAAAAATACTTTGTTGCACCTTCGTCCCGATTCAACCGATGTTATTCTTAAAGAATATAATTTGGACAAGCCGGGAGCTATGGAGGAGTCTATCAAAATATTACGGGAATGGGTTAAGAAACAACCGCATTTTACTAGGACTGACTTCAGTGAGTATATTTTTTTAAATATTATTTTAATTTAATAATTTAATTCGGGAACTTTTATTATTTTAATAATAACGATATTTCGGTGATGGATTGGAATAATGCTCAAAAAGAAAAGGCTCAAGACAGTTCGTGGTTATATTTTATTTAGTTAATTTTTTTAATTGCATGTTATTTAATAAAGTGAGGTAACACTTATTTAAAATGAAGAAATCAAGAAAATTATGTCTTCGGATCTCGCTTAAATAATTACATGTAACAAGTTCTATTTAACAAGAAAATCAGATTTGCGATTAAAATAATTAAGACAAGTTTGTAACAGTTACTTTTGAAATCGTTGGTTCATGGATAGAATATTATAAAAAGAAAATTTATGTATGATGTTATGTGAATCATAGGACAATTAACTATATTATATTTTATTCGACTCCACCACTAATATTAAAATATTTTAAATTTTATCCAAATTCGATTGTATTTCAATTAAAAACCCACCTCGATAGACCTATTCATTTATCTTTATTTCTGTCTAAAGTGTAGAGATTTTACTCGTTTTTAGCTCGTTAATATTTATAAGAACGAATTTGTTGATTTAAGCAAATTGAATAATTATCAATACATCATTCAACAACTTTATCTCTAAAAATCGAACCTACAAGGGTCAACGAATAATAGTTGAGAAAATTAAAACGTTTGAAATGTTCTCTACAAAAATTACTAGCTGTGCCTGAGTTCTCCTTTTCTTAAACTTTCTTGTATATAAGATCTCCAATATCTATCTGAGTTTGCCTAGCAACGTTCTTATTTGTTGAAATTATAAGAACATTCTAGACCTTTCCACCGTTGCTAGGCAACTTAATGAGTGATAATATATCGATTTATGTAATAGAGGCCCAATAATTAATTCGTGATATCCTTTTCGAGTATTAGCTTGACGATACAAGCTTAGGTAGGTATATATGAATAAAAAACTATACGGGATGCGGCTATTTGACGTTTGACGGAATGCCATTGGCATCATTGAAGAAGGTCCTTGGAGACCAACGGCTGCAACACAGCGATGGATGGCCAGGATATAGGCGCAGGCGTCTATATGACCAGCGCCAGCCATAAAACAACCTAGAGAAAAAACGCGCGGGAGGTTTCCGTAGATACGCGCATACTGTAGCTATGCTCGCGGCAAGGAAACCGGATCCCCCGCGACGTAAGGTGGATAGGCCTGGAATGGAACGGCGATATTGTTTAATATCGGCGCCCATTTACACGCTCCCGGGCCTCGGAGGGTCGCCATGACGCGGCAGTCGCCACACAGACGGCGGGGGTATAAGGCCTGGCTGTTAACCCCCGTCGCTCAGGGTGATAGACGGCCACCGTTGGGTTTTAGTGGGTATGGCTTCGCAGCGAGTCCCACATACCCCCTTGGACAGTAAAACTGCCGAGGGGGATGCGTAAAGGCATTTCCCAACGTAAAAAAAAAAAAAAAAAAAGGTATATATGAATAAAAGGTGTTTGTATGCTATGTGATTATGTCTTAATATTATAAGCCAAAATATTGTCAGTTGTCAGTGTGAATTCAATTTTTTTGAATATGTAGTCAAATATGTTATAATAACGAATACTTATTATCCTATTTATTTGAATGACTAGCTAGCTCTTCGCCTGCACCTTTGTCCGCGTTGTCAAAAGAAAACTCGCGTTGTTTCCGTTTCCGTGGGATTTTCGGGATAAAAACTATTCTATCTGTTAATCAAAGTTACCTTCTATAATATGTGAGCAAAATTTCATGAAAATCGGTTCTGTAGTTTTTACACGAACTCAAACTCAAACTCAAAACTCAAACTCAAACATTCATTTATTCAATTAGACTACTGTTTAGTAGCACTTTCGAATCGTCATTACATAAGTATTTTTAACATTATTTTACCACCGATTCGGAAAGCAGTATCTAAACGAACGAAGGAGTAACAAACAAACATACAAACTTTCGCATATAATATTAGTAGGATTTCTTGTGCCTAATGCCTCTTTCATTTCGAAATTAATGAATTATAGCGATTTATTCATTATTTTTTTAATAGGTATATCCAAAATAATGCTGTGATAAAAATTGACAATAAATTTATATCATATTGAAAGCAAGAATACACTTTGCAAAGATTTAAAAGTAATAAGATGAAGTGGCTAGGTAAATCAACATTAAAAAGGCGATACAATATTTTATTTGAATATAAAATATTTCACTAATTAATTAATATATTATTAAAAAAACTATTCATAATTTTTATTTTAAGTCAATTCAAAAGTTTTTATTCGTCTATTTGGATGATTTTGTTTATTTTTTGTTACCAAAGTACACAGTTTTTATTAAATTTAATGTTTTTCTCATTCATTAAATGATAATAAATGCAATATAATTAAAAAAAGTACCTAACAATGCATAATTAAAACAAATGATGAATTATACCCGCATATATTTTTATTAACATAGGTTACTACCTATGTTAATAAAAATATATGGTTTATACCTATGTTAATAATTATTAAAATTTTATACATATTGAATATTCATGAACTAAAGCAATGTAGTAAAATGGAAGAAAAGCATAATATATTTATGATTAATTTCGGAAGCAAATATCTGCATCTGCATGCCTATGATTACTTTCATGCAGAATTTAAAACAAAACATTATATTGTTTTGGTTGTAGGTTTAATAAAAGTGCGTATTTATTATATTATTAAAATACTCTTCAATTAAAATGAGGCGTTTAATTTTTTGTATAGCTCCCGAATATCTTTATTTGCACAGGGGAATTAACAGACCCGATTGTTTATTACACATCAGTTAAAAATCGATAGCAAATAACAAATAATACCTACTTATGAAGTATTTTATTATAATATATTAGCTTTCAACGCGCGGCTACGCCTGCGTAGTCAAAGGAAAAGACAGTTGAGGAATGTTAACCACATAGTTCCCGTAGGTACCTGTAGGATTTCTGGGATATACACTATCATATTGTGTCCTTTCTGAAGTTTCAAACTATCTTTGTACTAAATTTTATCCAAATCAGTTGAGACGCATTGGCGTGAAAACGTAACAAACAGACCTACATTAACATTTATAATGTTGGTAACCCGATTGTTGTTGACCATATACTCATAAATCATAATTATAGGCTCTTTTTTGTATAAGTTATAAATAAAATTTGCCATATTATAGTCGTGAGTCAAAAAACGCAAACAAGGAAAATGTGATATTTTGTTATATTATATTTCCTCGATTATAATAAAGAAATTATTACATTATCAATTATAAACAGCCAGACCGGGGAAAAACAATAATTGGTGCTTTGGAAAATCCCCTTATTTTTAGAGCCTTTTACACTATGGACACTTACTTATTGTGATCTGGTAACCCCCATGATGTCTTTAAGCAGTGTTATTTCCAGTGCGGGAAAATGATGGCGCTAAACGAAATAATATTGCTTTAAGACATTATGATACAGAGGCTGATCTCTTTATTCCGGTATCAGGATACTTTTTCAGAAAAAGATTATTTTTCGAATATCTGACAAAATAATGTCCTGATACGGAGTAGCTGCTAAGTGAACGAATCTAATATTATAAAGCTGAAGAGTTTGTTTGTTTGTTTGAACGCGCTAATCTCAGGAGCAACTGGTCCGATTTGAAAAATTCTTTCAGTTTCTTATAGCCCATTTATCGAGAAAATTTTAGGGCTATATATCATCACCCTAAGACAGGAGCGGAGCAATGCGGGTGAAACCGCGAGGCACAGCTAGTAAAACATAAACAACGTCTTCTCTCATAGTTTTTGACGGAGTACATTACACATATTAAACTATTTTATAATTATAATGGTTATCTTCTAGTGGTGTCTCAAGCATGAACAAGGTGCTATTATATTATGTTATACAATGTTTGAAGATTTTGCAACGAAATAATAAGGAAGAAAGCCTGTTTACTCTGTAGCAAATTAGTGGCAGTTAGTGCTTGCAAAAATGTATTACTTATCCATTATCATAACAATATGCAAGCTGTCATAATAAAAAAAAATATCGTCGGTTCATTTTTATAATAGAATTAGGTTTTGTTTACTACGAATCATATTTGCTAATGCAAATATTGTGTTGCTATTTATATTAAAACACCAAAAAATTAATGCGTATCAAATAATATTAAATGATGACATTGATGTAATAACATTATTACCTACGCATTTATGAAAAAATAAATATTTCATTTTAGAACATTAAATTAGAATCGATCTCATTAAAACGCTGCGTCATTTAATTTTCAAACTCGTTAGGTATTATTTGTATAAACAAACAAATAATAATTAACAATTAGCAAAATAAAATAACACTGCGTAAGGAAACAAAAACGACTAAAGAATAAAAATAACTGCGTTAAAAACAACCGACTTCAAAAACGGAAAATTAATAAATAAAAAAGATTTGATAAATAGCACATCTAAATAATATCTAGTAATTAATAACCTGTACGTAATCGGTGTACATACATAAAAAAATATATATATATACCGGCCGAATTGATAACCTCCTCCTTTTTTTTGAAGTCGGTTAAAAAGGAACACGAAATACTAACATAGCTATTTCTTGAGAACTTCTAGAAAGATCTATCATAATATAATAAGCTCATTTTAATTTAAAAACAACAATATTTGTATTCGATTAATAATTGAAAGCTGCAAGTGCAAGCGAAAATGAACCTTAACTTGCAATAATTACGTACAAAATGAAACGATTTTCTCAATTTTCAGCTGATGGATACCTGCGCTCAACAATCTTGGAGGGAAAGGGCTCGATTGAGAAGGCAAAACAATACATCGATAGAATGTGCACCCTGAGGACTTTATTACCTCAGTGTTTTGGCGTTATCGATGTCAGAAATGATTTTAAAGATGTATTCGAAGTAACGTAAGTAATTTTAAGGGAATTTCCAATAAATAACGGGTTTTTTTTATTGTACTTTGTTAATATGCATTATTTAGACATGGGAAATTGTTTCAAAAAATCCCGCGCTCATGTTCCATTGTTAATTTTTTACATGTTTTTTTGACGTACATAATATAAATTATACCTAACTATTTATTGCGTAGAAAATGTTTTAATTAAATGAAGTACCACCTACTTACTTGGTATAAATTTACACAATTAAAATAAATACAGTCTACTTTCTCATATAAAATTTCGCACAGAATGTGCAAAAGCAATAACCTGTTATGCAACGAAGGTAATAGGGTTTGTGACGTCATCAACCGAAAAAGGTTATGAGTATAAAAATAACTGCGTTAAAAACAACCGACTTCAAAAACAGAAAATTAAAAAATAAAAAAGATTTGATATTATTAATTACTACATATTATTTAGATGTGCTATTTATTAAATAGGTTCCGACTTCAAACCTATTTAATAAATAGCACATCTAAATAATATGTAGTAATTAATAATATCAAATCTTTTTTATTTTTTACTTTTCTGTTTTTGAAGTCGGTTGTTTTTAACGCAGTTATTTTTATTTAATACTTTTTAGTGTATTTTTCAACACGAATCAAACGAGCCCAATCTCGATAAAATTGAGTCAATATAATATTACTGAGTTCCTATGGCCACCTTCCGATTCCATCATCAAATCAGCTCTATGTCATGATAATGTTTCATCGCTATCCAATTTACATACGTATACAAAATTTCAGCTCAATCGGTTACCGGGAAGCGAATCAAAGTTACTTGCTACATTTCAATTAAGTCATCGAGTACAGACAAAAATGCTCATAAAATAAAAACTACTGGGCCTATCCGAATAAAATTTTTATGGGACCAATTCGACACCATCCCGCATCGAACAAAAAAAGAATCACGTAAATCGGTTAAGAAACCTAGGAGTAATCGGTGTACATACATAAAAAAAAAAATATACCGGCCGAATTGATAACCTCCTCGTTTTTTTGAAGTCGGTTAAAAAGCGGCTTTCGCACGAGTCAATGATATTTGTTCAAAAGTATATAATTATAGCCTTGACTTTAAGACTTATCAAATATAAAATTCTGGAGCCTATTACCATACATATATACATAATAATTATTCGCCCACATGTTCGTTATTTTGTATATATTAATATAAATAAGGAACTCATTACGCATTAATTGTAGATGTGGTTTACGAAAATATACCGGAATATCCCTTTTAATTTACGTCTTTATTAAATTAAATTTTTGTTCAATTTACTTCCTTGTTCAGTTTATCGAGGTCCCAAGAAAGTTGTTGGGAATTAAATTTAATATATTATTTGCAAATAATCCGTTCAAAGTTCAAGTTTTAAAAAATGCTTACTTTAAGATTATCATGCGAAGAAAAAATGTTGATTAATAATGTGTTTCTTTTTATTTTTATAACTTAAATGTCGTGTAATTAGGAAAATATTACGCAATAATTTTTACATGTTTTTTTTATATTGTTTTCAGTACTCCGGTAATTTTACCGAATTTGACTAAGGAGCATTACAGAGTATTCGTATCGAAGCTCACAACGAATGTAACGGATACAGCGCAGATAACAAATTACTTCAAATATGGATATTTGGTAAAACTAGTTTATTTTATTGGTAATTTAATTATTTTTGCAAACTTGAGCGAGTTTCGACAACATGATTATTGAATTGATTTGAATTTTACGAAGTTGTTGGGGAATTTTATGAATCAAAAAGCATTTAGAAATTAAATACAATTTTAAAATATTAAACATTTTTTTCGTTATGTTATTTATCATACTAGCGTTTTGAATCTGAAAGTCTGCATAGATGGATGATTAAATGTTTGTGTTCACGCAACAAATAGTGTACCTAGCGATTTGGCTAAAATTTAGTATGCACATAAATTATAGCCTAGATTAAACTATGTACAATTTTTATTCCGCTGCAAAGTCAGCAAGATATCATAATTTAACTTATATAGCATTTTTTATTGTACGTAATTTGTTGAACGTTGAAATTAGGCCTATGACATGCTTCGGTAATTTGTATTATATTTGTTTTTACCTCATGAATTGCTTTATTTACTTATTTATGCCAGTATTAAATTGAAATTATATTATAGAAACGGAATAAAGAATTCCTTATTTTACACAAGTCTTGTATGTACTTGTGTATGTATGTACTTTCAATCGATTAATATTACTTATATTAAATGATTTATTGCTTTTGCAGATTGGAGATTATATAAAGGCCCACGACATCGTCACAGGCTACAGGCTGGTTGTCGATTTTACAGATATAAACATGATGGATCTATTAACTAAGCTTAATCCTATGGATCTGAGACACGCCTTGACAATCTATCTTGTAAGTATTCAAAGAGATGTAGAAATCGATCACACAAGTGGATCTTATATGACTTGGCGTTCTAGATATAAATATTGATATGGTTTAGTCATTTGCCAATACATAGCACATAATATTTTAGTTACTATAGTACCTACGAATTGCAATGTTAACATTTCGAAGGAGCGCAGCACAGACATATATTAATATGTCTGTGGAGCGCAGCAATACTGCATACATACCGTAGCGTCGTAGTATGATATTGTTGCAATACTAAATCTATACACATGTGCACTTTATTTTTGTTAGTGTTTACTTATTATATTACTTTAAAATTTAAGAATGAGTTAGTTACTTGTAAATTATTTGAAATAAAATTTCTCTAAACCTATTGACCTATTAACTTATGTAAAGGTAGAGAGAAGTCGTGCCACTACAACCAAGTATATAAGTGAAATCTTATACTATTTCATTACATTCTCATAAAAGTAGATTAATTGTTTCACGTGAATTAAAGAATCTCCATAATACCTATTGCCTTTAATACACAGAAATTATTTATATCCACAAAACCATCATCAGATTATTGACGTAACTAGGTACTATGTCCGTTGACCATAGAACAATATTTACTAAACAATATTTAAATTTCCAGGAAGGCTATGGTATGAAAATCAAAGGGATCCACCTTATAACCGCGTCTAAGTTCATTGATGGTCTAGTAGTTCTCCTGAAACAAATACTGAAACCCAAAGTAGGTGGTCGGATTTACGTGCACAAGTCTTGTGAGGATCTTCACGAAGTTATTGGAAAAGATATCCTGCCTGAGGAGTTTGGTGGCTATGAGAAATCATTGAAAGCTATTCACGGTAAAATATTAATCCCACTATATTAAAAACGTAAACGTTTAACGTTTAACGATTAATGATTTTTTTGTTATCCTTTTACCTAAAACCAGATGCTAGATAATTCTAGCATGTCTCTATCTATTAAAAATTTATACATTAGTATAAATTTTGTTACATAGATAGATTATTATCATTTACCTGTAAGTAACTCTGTATTCTGTAGATGTGTACCTAGTAATTACTAGCCAATTGGCTGGCTATAGCTAGTACATAAAAAGGCAATTCTTTATTCTTATGCTTGAAGTTACAATAGTATGCAAAAAAGTATGCACAAGCCATTATTAATATGAATATAATATGGAATACTGTTTTCATATTATAAAACATGCTACAATATACATTTCAAAAATAACTTTAATTTTAGCAACGAGTACAAAGTTGGAAGCCCGAATTTTTTTTATTAATAGAATATACTTATATAGCACTAATTTGTGTCTAAATCTAACCTATTAATTAATTTATAAAATTTCCTAATACAGAGGACTGGCTGGAAGAATTATCCCGAGAAGAGTTGAAAAAATACCTACGGGATATCAACTCAGCAAAGACCGACGAAGCTTGCAGACCTTCTGTCAAATTTAACGAGGACTACGCTGGCATGCCCGGTACCTTCAGGGTTTTAAGCCTAGATTAAAATATATATTAAGCCATTCTTTAAAATATGTATAGGTATTCTATATCTTATTATTTTTTAACTCTTTAGAGTTTAGTTTTGCTTGCCATCCTTAATAGAGTGGACTGAGCCCCGGGTTGGACTCGGGATAAAAACTAAAAAAAAACAGCTTATACCACGCAGGAAAAGGTAGCTTTCTAAAGGACAGAGAATTTTATAAATCCGTTTACTAGTTTTTGTGTTTATCCAATATAAACAAACTTACAAGCGGTCGAATCTTTTAATTTTATTCGTGTATTCGTGTATATTGATTGAAATTATTCTTAGGTACATATTTTATATTTGCTCATCATTTAAGCAATATAATATTAAACATGAAAATGAGTTGTTTAAATGCCGGTTTTTTTTTATAATTATTTTAGTTTTGCGTGACGTATTAGGTATAAGTAGGCCTAAGTCATTCAACATTTGTATCAACTGAATTAATATAATTAATTATAAGTAGCTAAATAAAAGTTCTTATTTATAAACTTGTTTCATTGTATACGATCCACATTATTAATTGAGAGATGAACCAATTCCTTTGTTCCTCTTTTTATTATCAAACAAATATAACAGTCGTTTGTGTCGGTGATAAGGACCATGTCATTTAACCATTAAGTTATAATTTGTTTTTTTTTTCTCTACACACGTTTTAAAAGCAATCTTGCGGATCAACTGTGTATACTGTAGTCGATTATATTATGCGCACTTCAATACGTTGCAATACACAATGAGCGTGTGATCGATGGTTGTCCAACTTTAAAATCAAGAGCGAATCGATACAGATTTTTGACTTTTTTATCGATCAATTATCGAGTTGACAGAATGCTCATATATTGCTATATACTTATGAGACACAACAAAATATATTTTGTTCAACTAAAAGTTGTATGTATGCGCTAGCCCTTAGGCTACTGAACCTATGAACTTAAATTTTTATAGTTAAGGATTTTAAATTACTAAAAATAGCATTGGATTACACAAGGAACAAGTTTTTCCAAATTTACTTTTATATTTTGAGTAAGATGATATCATTTTTGGGAAAAAAGATTTTATTTCCGACGAGGCTCGCAATATTTGCTAATTATTATTTATAAGGAGTTTAAAATGAAAATAAACATGTAAAAAATAACACAAGTGTATACAGTACTCCAAAAGTAATAATGCGCATAGAAATCTTCGCCTCTGTTCGGCAACTGTCATATTCCCGGAGCGTCCGAAGACGATATGTTAGTAATTTTTTTTTTTGTGCTAAAAGAGATTAACATTGATTTGAAAGTAACGATTTTGTTTAGATAATTCCTTGTAAGTAAATAGCGAGGATAAAGCGCGTCACACACGGTGAAGATACTATAATATTTTATGTTAAGATTCTATAATATCAAATATTACAGTATCTTAAGGTATCCGGTATCAGCGTTCTGACCATCATTTTTCTTTTTGTCATTGCGTACTAAGACCCCTGTAGAACCGCCATCCTGTTACAAATGACCCGAAATTTTGTGGCAGTGTTTCGGGTCATTTAAATAAGAAGAAGATTAAATTAAATCTGTTAAATCCGTTTTAAGTGAGAAAAATCGAGTCTGAATCGAAAGGACTGACTTACAAACATAGAGGTGAAGCTAACAAAATAGTGTTAAAATGGACCTATTTATGCAAAAAGGGACCAACCCACATCTTTTGCGAAATTGAGTTAAGTACACAGATAGTGTTAAAAAAAACGTTTTCTACCTTCTCAAAAAATTTGGTAGAGCTTTGATAACTGTAAGTACAGTTTTTTACATGTCAGTTGTGGAACCAACCCAATTTCGCCAACTTTCATTATGCAAGATGGAACCAAAATTGGTTGGTTCTATTTTATCACAAAAAGCTTCATTAGTTTTCAAGGTAACCAGAACCAACTGACTTTGGTTCTTGTTTGCATAATGAAATTTCTCGGCCTTTAAGTATGCAAGGGGCTTGGTTCTATGTTGAATTTGATTAATATGTTCTATTTTTTTATAACTTTAATCATGTTTTTATTATAAAAAGCACTAAATAAGAATTTTCAAAATGATTTACTACAATTTTACAAAAAAAAAAATGTATCTACATATAAGTAAACATCTATTACTTCAAAATCGGGAGTCGCGGAAAAGCCATTGATATCATCTTCTACAATATCTTTGGTCTTTATTTTTATTTAATTTTTTTGTAAAAAATTTGAGCGTTGTTCGGAATGAGATGCAAAAAAACTTTTTAAATCCAGTAATTTCTCCTCGGGAGTACGTATGGTTGTGGGCCAGAGCAAGCAGAGCCCCGCAGGAGTTATTTCAGAATATTAAACGCTCAACACCATTTTTTAATCTTTCCGTGATCCAAATCAAACTAACGAGGATGCTTAAAGCATTCATGATTGAACATCCAACAGTAAAACAAAACAGTCATAATTTTTTTTGTGTCTGGTCACAGTTTTTTATCCAAAGCTACCGATTTTGGCCGATTGAGTACTGAGTACTGAGCTCAATAAAACAAAGACTGTTTATATCCTGGAAAACTACATATAAATCATTAAATATGTAAAAAGACTTAAACAAAAGACTCTGTCTTCACAAATCTCTTCTAAATAAAAAAAAAAACAATGAATCATCACTATCATGAAGACAGATGAAAGCAGAAGATGGGTCTACTGTATCTTAGTTAAATACAAAAGTAGTGTCATTAAAGTGAAACAAATATATGTATTTTGATATTATTACAAAATTATCGTGACCTTCGTGTCCTTAATCTATGTTATTTTGGAGTCGGTTTAACACGGTTTATTTTTCTATTCTCCTGACAAACATCAGGGCATATTTTACTCATTTTTCTTTTTTAATATAACTTTGCACACTTACACCTCTTTCCCTTGGCCTTCCTCTTGTTCTGCATCCATCAACATTCATATCCATCACTTTCTAAGTCATATGCGTGTCATCTATCCTCACCACATGTCCATACCAAGACAGACAATTCCCTTTCAATCTTTCTGTAATAAAACCAGTTTAAATATTCTTTTTATATATTCATTCCTTACTTCATCCATTCTTGTCAACCCACACATCCATATCAACATTCTCATCTGCGCTAAATGCAATCGTTTTTCTTCCATCTTTTTCACTGCCCAGCTTTCCAATCCATACAGTACGACAAGTCTAATCAAGGATTTTTATATATTTCCTGTTAACTTTAAGGGCATACGTAAGTTGCAATTAGTTCCAGCGAACTGTCGCTGCTTTATTTAGCCTGTTTTGATCGGATGCTTAACTTTTTTCTTTAATTATGGCAACAATAAAAACCAAAATAATTTTGCTATAAAGAACCAACTCACAAAAGTGTTTTTTTGCAAGACAGAACCGGGTGGTTTTTCAAGGATTATTTTGTTAAAATTTAATAAATATCCATGTATCTGGTATCCCTAGATAGGATTCGATATGATACACACGCCTAACAACTTTTTTTCCCCAAATTTTACAACATATAGTTTTTGCAAACGATTTTCACAAAAACCTCATTTTCTCGAAATTGATTCGGTGTGGGTTGGTCCATTTTTGCATAAATACGTCCAAATATAATTAGCATTGTGAATAGAAATAAAACGGCAAACTTTGGTGAGTTTTTTATTATGTTTAACATTTATTTTAATAAATTAATTTTCAATTCACTATCACTTAACGTTATTTGCTTAGGTATTGGTTCTTCTAAAAATGTTCAAGGTGGGTGTTTTTTTCCATAGTTTGCATTGGGTAACGTAGTTTATTGAAATATTATTTTCTCTGATATAATATGTAGTAAAATCTGCTGAAAGTGTGAAAAAAGATCGAAAATCCACTAATATAAGGTCGAGGCTGACTCGCGATACTGAAAGAATTCCGTAAATTATATTTTTTTTAATGACTTTTGATCACAACATTATGGTACATTTATGGCAAGAGAACGCGAGAGAGTAAGAGCTTTTTCAATTTAATTTATAGAATCTATCAAATATATATATTTTCCAAAATGATTACTCTAATATAAGTTTTTGAAACGCCGTGTTTCAAATCAAATAAAAATAACTCAATTAAGCTGAACATTAAAATAACATTATACTCTATTTTTGTAATGTATTTTAAAGTAAGGACTGTAACCACTCACAGAACAATGTAATTAAAACGTTATTAAGCTATTGCATAGCTTCTGTCGCGGGCCTTGAGCGCGGGGACCGAATCGAGAAATTTCGTAACGAAAAAACCTCACGCTCCCCTCTCCGTCGGGCTCGGAGGTGTGGCTTGAAGGCATGCTATGCAATCACAGAACATTAATATGCAATAGCTTTACCGCGGCAGTCCCCGAGTGCCACACGTCTTTTTTATTTCCTTGTAATAAACTTACAACATAATAATTGGATTTTTTATTCACACATCTAGGTTATATAATTTTTAAAATATATCCATTATCATTGCAATTAAATAATAAATTATTTACTTGCAATTGGCTATTTTTATTTCATAAAAGGTACCTTACAGTTGTTATTATAAAAGTTTTAAATAAATAAAACAATAATTTTAAAAGCCTACTGACTTTTTGCAAATACTAATAAAATATAAAATATTAACAAGCGTTCAGTAATAAAAATCGCAGCTTATCACCGCAGTTTAAATGAAGCAGTTGTAGTGAATACACATATTCATCTCTAAGGAAAAATGGTAGAAATACAAGGGAATAAGCTGTTACAATTACACTCAGATACTGTGGAGTATGTTAGAAAAAGCATCAGTTTAGAAAAAGAAGAAGACAGGAGACACGCCATTGAAATCTTGAAGAAATGGGTGGAAAGTCAACCGCACTTCTTGAAGAAGGATTTTCGTTAGTATTATTTATTTTTTAATTACTCTGAATGATGATATTATAATTATTATTTATTTGTTTCCTGATAATAATATCATAAACAATATCATCAACATAATTTTTTATGCGCACTGCAAAGGTACAGCTCTTCTCTCTCAGATGAGATAAGCATAATATTTTCGTGTTTCTTTTTTCTCTTTTATATAAAACCAAATGTTTGAGTAAAAAAGCAAATCAGTCACAAAGACTGCTAATAGAAGTGAACACTTATAATTTACAATTTTGGTATTTAAATGTGAATTTTGAGAACATCAGCAAGCCGGTCAAGCGAACCCATTAGACATTTTTCTGGAGATCAACGCGACTAAAAAAATTTTCAATTTAAATATTAATTTCGACAATAATGCTAATGCTAATTAAAAGTAAATAAAAACACTTTTAAAAACGTCAATAACAACTACTAAATGAAGGTTGTAGGCCTAATTTAATTCAATCAAACTCGTTTTACTGGCACATTTGTATAAAATATGCAGCCTATTGAAATATAGGCTAATGTTTGCGAATAGTCTCCATAAATTTGTATTATATTAAAATAGTCGAAAAAACGTGTTTGTTTTCATATAATTTTCTACGTAAACGAATGGAAAATTACTTATTATAATGCCAAAATCTTCTGTTCTGTTATTACATATTCCTTTATGTCTGGTCCTAAGTTTATGAAGATTTAAAAGCCGGATTCACACGTGTTTTTGCTCGGTAAAAATGTAGTTGAATTTATTATTTAAAAATGTAGTTTTATTTATTATAGTTCATTAGTTAACTTGAACAGCAGAAAATCATTATATTACTAGGTATTATAAAGTACCTAATAAATAGGAAGTAATTGTGAAAAAGATCTATAAGAAACTCATAAATGATAAATATGTGAAATGTATAATATGTGACTCATAAAGCATACCCCAAGATTCGATTTTTATAAATTATTTCAATAAATTGTAATATTAGTATATT
This sequence comes from Colias behrii, assembly GCA_029959065.1. Taxonomy (NCBI): domain Eukaryota; kingdom Metazoa; phylum Arthropoda; class Insecta; order Lepidoptera; family Pieridae; genus Colias; species Colias behrii. The sequence goes on from JARWMC010000017.1 coordinate 4,834,000, forward strand.
TTGTGAAAATTGACTAACTTTAGCTTGCACTCTATATCATTTTATATGGCTTAAAGTCGGTCATAAAACACGTAATAAACTTAACACTTAAGTGGTGTAAAATTATAAAAGTCTAGGTCAGCCAGACCTTCTGTTGTAAATGCCAGAATGCTGTTTTTGTAAAGTTTATCAAATATAACCAATCTAGAGCAATAATTAATCAGAGTTAACATGTGCAATTTAGGATATTAAAGTGATCTATATGAGGCATTAGATTAAAGGAAATTTTACAAACATAAAACGCTAGTTGTTCCCCGCGGTTTTACTCGCAAAGCTCCGCTAATATTGGTTTTAGCGTGAAGATAGGTATGTATCATCCTTCCTCGATAAATGTACTATCTAATTTTTCAAATCGGGCCCGTAGTTCTTGAAATTAGCGCCCAGCTAACCGAAAAACAAACAAAGTCTGCAGCTTTATAATATTAGTATAAATATTAAATGTGAATGTGCATTTATTCATGTATTTATATTACATTATTCTATATTACATTTAAAAATACCATAAAAATAAAACGATAGGTACTAGATTACCTACTTGTAAAACAACAATCACGTTTGAGACCAATAAAAGCGAAATACGTTTTATTTTCATTTAACTGCCGCCGATTTTTATATTTTTGTAAAGATGTACTAAGAATGTGATTCCAATAAATATTCTAGCAAATAAAATTTATTCTCTTTATTAAATTCAATCAATAAATTATCATTTATTGGTGCTTTTCTCTCCTAATGTGTTACATCTGTGATGTTAAAAACTATTAAAATTGTCATCAAATCCGCTAAATATCTGGATTATAAAAAACTAGCGGTCCGCCCCGGCTTCGCCCGTGGTACATATTTCGCAATAAAAGGTAGCCTATGTTTAGTGGTTGAGGCGTGAAGAATTTTACTAAGCGACCAGAATCAATAAAACCTTATTTTCCGTTGAGATCATTAAAAATCATGAGAAATAGAAAATATATATTATGTGGCTAGTATTTCTATTCTTTATCACATGAGCAATTTTACTGCAAACTAGATTGTCCTAGACCTAATTACTTAAGTATAACTAAACATATTATTAATATTAATGTTTGTAGAGTTCCTTGATAAATTAAGTCTCTCGAAGGGTATAGAATGACGTGGACATTGACATAGAATGACGAATAAATAATAATATCCCGTTAAGGGTATAAATATTATATTTTAAACTCTAAACTAAGTTAACTATTGATTTTTAAAAAAATTCAATAAAACTTATGTATGAAATTATTATTATAAAAATAATATGAGCAATATTAGATTTTTCCATCGGTCACGCCAAAATGTATCGTGATAAATAAGTAAAAAAAACAGCCTTCGCATTTATGATGTTATTATCTCCAGTCTGCTTAAAGTTACAGAATAAATGACGTAGCGTTGTAAAAACGTATTTATTAACAGTATTGAGCATTATTTATAGTTTTTTTTTTTATGTTTTAAACCACAGCTAATTAGCTTATTTGCACTTATTGCACAGATTGCATTGTTTAAAAACATTTCCGCATATAAATTCACTAATTTTTCATGTTATTTCTTAATAAACTCTACATTTATACTCAAAAATAAACATTATTTAATAATAATTAATTATTAAATTTATTTTCCACAGCTGATCCCTATTTGGAGTCCTGTATAATAACATCAAAAGGATCGATAGAAAACGCAAAGAAGCGATTCGACAAAATGTGCACAGTTAAAACTCTGATGCCTGAATTCTTCGAAGAACTAAACCCTAAGAAGGACTTGGACGTAATGTTTGAAGTTATGTAAGTTTAAAAATAATTTAAATAGGTAAATCAATCCTAAAACTGACAATACTTTTATGAAGTGTGTGTAATTTTATATTAAATTTTTCCCAATGTTGAATCTGATCTTGATAATATGAATAACATAAAGCAGACAACAAAACAGTCTAGCGCTATCCACATCACCAACAAAATACTTAAAATTATATCATAACCATAACCATCAAAATATGTGAGCCACTAAATTTATAAGAATCAATGTTGATCCGGCTCTAACGTCGCTGAAACTAATATAATAATATAATATTATTATTAATAATATAATATTGTTTAAGCTCATAGAATAATTCAATTTAACTGTTTTTTACAAACAGATAGAGACATAAAATCCTTAAATATTAACTTTTTATTTGCTCTTGCAGAAATGTAGCAATCTGTCCAAAATTAACAAAGGAACATCATCGATTGTTCGTAGCGAAGGCTTTGAGAACACCCACTAATGCTCAGCATATTAGTGTAGTGTATAGGTTCTGCATTCTTGTAAGTAATTACCATCAAATATCTGTAAATAAAAATTATAATTTTATTATCCATTTTTATTGAGTTTTAGTCTTAGCAAATTTTTCGATACTCATATTTTAACTTCTTTTTCGCCTGCAAGCTAATTCGTTAATAGTGACTTATTGGACATAGCAGTATAGAAATATTTTATATAATATTACCCATTGTTGATACATTTTTCCAAACCACGTTTTATAGGTACATTTTACGGGTTCCTGAAATAAGAAAGTTTAAGATTTTTTAAATGCTTGGTTTGATTGTTTTCTTCATTTAAACTTGATAAAGAAGAATATTTACATTTAATTCATAATACGTACATAAATTATAAAACACTTCTTTTTAGATTTCAGAGTACGTAAGGCGGTATGACTACGTCGATGGGTTCCGTGTGGTATATGACCTAACCGAAGTAGATTTAGTTAAATTTGTCTCCAACATAAATGTCGTCGAATTGAGACAAGCTTTCAGTATCTATATGGTGAGGAATACAGTTTTATAACACATACTGAACATTTTTTAGGAATAAAAATGCATCAAAATTGGATAATCAAATAGATTTGAAGAGAATTTGTTTCTTTAAATTTATTATAATATGGGTGTTCTATTATTAAAAACGTTTAGATATAACGTTTAAAGTAGAAGGCACCTACAGCTTACAAAACGTAACGTGAAAACGACATGGGAAAATAATGCATTAATTCCAGATTTACTTACCTTATAATTGTTAAACTTTTGCCTCTATTTCTTGTTGATAAGATTGTAGCGACGACAAGCCAATTTACGAGTTATCGAATTTGAAGTGTAGCACAAGGAAAGTTCACACGGTAACTCGTATATAAACAGTTCGTGCGCTATGCATGGAGTATGGACAGTGACGGGCTTGTCGGGACGCGGGTTGGTCGCATAGGTCGAATATTAATTACATACGGATAAATATATGTAGTTAACGAAATATAACCTTTGCGTAGTTATTCATCTTTTATTACACCCGCACATAACAAGCCCCTACATTGGTGACCCTATAAGATGATCTGTATAATTACAGTATTTCCTTTGAAAGTTTCAAAACATACACTATTCTCGATTTCAGGATGGCTATGGCATGAAAGTAAAGGGCATCCACATGATCACACAGTCAAAAGCAATCGACCTTCTAGTGCAGATCTTCAAGCAGATACTAAAACCTAAATTAGCAAGCCGCATACACATTCATAAGTCTAGTGATGAATTACATGATGTTATTGGAAAAGATGTGCTACCCGTGGATTTTGGAGGGTATGAAAAATCTATAAAAGAAATGCAAGGTTGGTTATTTACTGATCACTACATAATATAAAACAAAGTCGCTTTCTCTGTTCCTATATGTATGCTAAAATTCTTTAAAACTACGCAACGGATTTTAATGTGATGTTTTAAACAGATAGAGTGAATGAAGAATTCAAGAAGATGGTTTTGGTATATAATTTATTAGGGTCTAGAAAGCAGGCGAAGCCGCGGGCGGAATGCTAGTACCTATATAATAATATCTTGGAGGAACCTCGGTTTCTAGTCGTTATAAAATAAGTGCGTAAACATTTTTTTATGATTCTGTCAATGTAAATTATCTTAACAGATATTGTATTACTATATATTATGCTCATATTATGCTATTATAATAAGAAAAACTTATACGGTCTATGTTTTCTCCTTTGAAATTGTTTTTGTAAGTCAATAAAAAAAAAACTTACTGTCGATAAAGATAACTATCGACGGAAAACTTTTTGTTATTGTCAAATATTACTTACGTAGTAACTATTTACAAATAGTAATCTGCGGTTATAGCACAGATCAGGGGGCGTCCATAAATTACGTGAGGTTTTTAAGGGGCGAATCAAATCTCATCTAACCTTACGCTGGGGAGAGGGGGGGGGGTGTAAAGTCCAAAAATTGAAAAAACACCTTACGTAATTTATGGGCGCCCCCTTACTATTTGTAAAAGTAATTAAGTAATCTGTGCTATAACCACAGAGTATAATATTATAATACTTTTCTTACCCCAGCCACACTACTCGACGAGTGGTATGGGAAGTGACGAGGAAAGTAGGCAGAGGCATAGTGTGGCCACGTTACTCGTCATGCCACTCGTCGTGCTCATCGTCCTGCTCACTGCTCCCTATTTTGTCGGCTTTTGCGCGCGAGTCAAAGGACTTTACCTGATGACTTTACATACAAAATACTTTACCCTATTTGGCACACATAACATAATTCAATTAATTAATTACACGAACTAAACTAATTGAAATGTAAGTCATTAAAAAGACTGAGAGCCTTGACCCTAAAATACTAGTTCTTTTATAAACCACTTAATATTTTGCGACGTTTTAATGAACTTCTCGAAATTTAATTAAAACAAAATTTTATCATATTACGTAATTGCGTAATTTTATAGATCTAAGTACACAGACGCACAGACTGTGGAAAGCGAATTTGTTTCACTATGTGATGCTTCATAAATTGTTTTATCAACAAAGATACAAAATCTGAAAAAGAAATTCAAGAATTTGATCATTAAAATTATTAACTTAAGAACAACACTCAACGCGTTTATAAGAAATACCGATTTAAACTACAATAGGCCTTCTTAGATCTTCATTGTTTTTACAATAGGTGTTGTTTTTGTATAAGAGGTTGACTAGGAATTGCTTTTTTAGTTCTCGAACGCTCGATTTATATACCTTTAGTTTTATTTTAAGTAAGACCTTTATGACTACGAGCAACAAAGTTTCTACCATAGATTAAGTCTAAATAGTTACTACGTTCTACATACATAATTCAATTAAAACTTCCACTTTAGTATAAATTTAATTTTAATAGGAAATCGATCAATCAATAAATATAAGGATAGTCCTTCGGCCATTCTTCAATCATACCAATACTTTATATTCATTTTCATATCATAGCATATCTAGTCTATGCAGTGATTCTACTACTTACCTATAATAGAAACTGTGATATTATACAAACTGTCCTTGAAATTTTTCAGCAACGAAGTGATGCGTAAATACTATTAAAACAGTAATTTTGCATGTACTTACGTAACAATTTTCAGCATTGAAATGATGTGTAAAACCCAATACAGTAATTTAAATTAATTATATTAAATGCTACTTAAAGACTATTACCTATCCAACAGTAGCTTCTTCAACTTTCTGTTACTATTCCTTTTCTTTTTTTCTTTTTCCTTGCTTTCCTGTATGCCTTCTGTAGCCATTCATTGTTTTATTCATTATATTTATTTTATTTTATTTTAGTATGTGTATGTATATATATTTATATTTATTATTTTATGTATTTGTAGTGTAGTGTTTTATTTATGATATTGTATTTATTTATTTTTATATAGGTATATGTTTATATAAATATATTTATTTTATTTATTTTTTTTTGCATTAATACTTTGTTTGTATTTTTGCACTATCCCATAATCTTCTTGCATTTCCTTTCCCGCCAGGTTGCCTGGTAGAGATTGCTGTTTAGCAATAAGGCCGCCTTTTTGGGCAAATTATGTTTTGTATTACTACTTCCTTTTGTATACTATTGTTTGATCATATTTTGCACAATAAAGAATTATAAATAAATAAATAAATGCTAAAAATATTAAATACTTAAATTGTATACTTTTAGATGACTGGGTCAACGTTCTATCGTCGAAAGATGTTATGGACTACATGCGAGAAATGAGGGGAGCGAAAACTAACGAAATTCTTCGTCAGAACAATCGGTTCAATGAAGAATACGCAGGCATGCCTGGGACATTCCGAGTGTTGAGTGTAGATTAAAATTTAGCTATCTCTTATATTTTAATATACGCTAGCTTTCCGCCCGCGACTTTGCTCCCGTCGCGTCGTCAATAACTTAGAAAATTATACTAAAATTAATGTATATAACATAATCTTCATTGATAAACACGCTATCCATTAATCCATAGGTGCAGTACATACAGTTCTTGAGTTTATCGTGAATAGACAAACAGACAGGCACATGGGACGGATAATTTTGTTTAATAATATTATGTGATAATTATAATTTTCACGTTTTTTGTAAATTTGATTTGTATGGCTTGGAAAAATGTAATTATAATTGTACTTATAGCTTGTTTTGTGTTAAATATGTATATGTATTATTTAACACAAAACCTTTAGTGCGTGAAGGTTAAAATTTGGTTTGATTTGTGTTTAGTTTTTCTTCAAATTGAAATAATATATATGATTTCCTTTATTTTTATTGTAAATATGATTAAGAATAATGATAATTTAAATAAAAACATAGCATACGTAATTTGCATACATTTGCAGTTAATTGGTATTTTCTGTTGATAAATGGATGGAGGGTTTGTATATTATATTAAATTAATTGCAATGTTAGAATGATTTATTAAAGTCAGATATAATTACCATACAGTCGTCTTATTTTTCAATATCGGTAATGTCATTTAGTATTTAATGTAATAAATATAAGTTACTGTGTTTAATAACATCAAGAACAACACAGTTATGTATATAAATAAAATTATATCTGCTTAAAATCAGCTTTCTTTTTTACCCTTTTACATTAAATTATTATATAGTTTTATTTGTATTCATATCATCTATAAGTATTACGTTTTTATTATAATTGGATTGTTCAAAAAATGAGAAATTTGCACATAATTCATTCTAAGATATTATAACTCAAACTATTGCACAAATCTAGGTATCTAAATTTCAACAATTCTTTTTTAAATGATAGTTCCAGTAAATTTAATTATTTGAAAGTTCTTCTATAAAGTTTAAAAAACTGTCGCCTGACTATAGGAAAATGAACGAGTTAGGTGTTTGATACTTTCCCTTTCGAGTACGACAAGTAATTAGATGATATTTTATGAGATAAAACTTTTACTGAGGTTCAAAACTTTGAGATCACATTATTCACGTTATCATATTATTCTAAAAAAATTCAGCAATATGCATTCGTATGATTATGGAAAAGTTCTAGCTTTAAACTTGAATTAGGTAAAAATTACTCAAAAAGTGTCCTTCGATCTCGACAAAAAAAGGAACACAATTTACAATTACAAAAAGTTGAACCATCAATTAGTTTTTGCCGGATCCTCTCTGTAAAAACTGTAAACAGAAAAACCTGCACCGGTTCCAAGCTGTGTTTGGAACCAATGTAGATTCTAAATTGAAGCACTCCTCAACGATCTAGGTATAAAATGTAAATAAATAGTTAAATACTATAAAATGTTTTTAAAGAAGAATTCAAACATGCACTCATTATTACCTACGTTACACATGACTTTTGGTAGGTATGACACCGCGCCGTTAAAAACGTACCTCCTCCCTCGGCCTTTTTCGAGTGAACTTCAAAAACTGCTGTACTTTATTAACACTACGCTTCACAATTTCCAAGTTCAATCAAACTTTAATATTTATTTTTATTTTATCGTTTATCTTATATTAATCTTATATATAATAATCTTCGTATACAGAGAGCTAAAGTTTGCAAAGGTATTTAATTAACTAAATTATTTTCATTAGGTTCAAAGATTAGCAACTTTCCGAATCGGTAAATGTTTAAAAAAAATGATTGTTCGTAAATATTTGTAATACTTTAGATGCATAAAAAGTTTTTGATTTTGAGTTTCATTCAATTACGTGCCCCTTTCTCAAAGAAACTTGCAATCTTTTATTTTTCTGACAATCGTGAATCAATTTGGTTTTCTATTTAGCTCTAGGTATATCTTATTCTAATAAATCAAATCCATACCATAACTAATCTTATTTTTCTTATTATGTATATCATTTTAAAGTTTTTCTTATGAGGATTTTTTCAAAATGGAAAGATTTTAGGCAAGAAGCAAACTTATTTATTGTTCTTAGAACGTATTTAAATATGATCAATAAAAACCAATATCACATAAGCAAGGTTAAATTAAACTATAACCATATTTTTTGCAAAATCTATGAGCCTAAGTAGCACTCTATCAAGAAAAACTGACACATTATATTATTTGGAAAAACATATTATAATATTATTATAGTTTAAATACCTAGGTACTGCAAAAGACTAGGATATTCTTGCCTAGGTGTTATTTTTCCTTATAACCATTTTTGGATTCAGAACTTGATAATATGATAGGTAACGTGATATAAGTTCGACAAAAAATTTAAGAACTAGATAAAAATATTAGCATTGTATTTTAATTTTTAATTAAAATCTAAAAAAAGTCTAAATTATTTCAGGAACGATTATTTTGGTACAGTAGGTATAATTATTTGGTCCGTAATAGTAATAATATTTACTGTGACAAAGTCAGCATAATATCATAAACACATAAATATTCCTTTGTATGTACACAACCTCCTTAGAATATAGACAAAAAAGTTTGAAATTCGAAAACTGGCACAAAATAAACAAATTAAAAAAAAATTAAATGTTTATATTCGATTTTCCTAATTTATCTATGTTAATACTATTTAAAACAAGGAATAAAATAAAGAAAACTGTTATATTTCATTAATCTACGATGTTTAAAATTTCAGTTTTTGCATTTCTCTATAACTTTTTTTAGAACGGTTTCTTTTGAACGGCAATACTATATAAAATTGAATTTTACAATATCATGTTAAAAAAAAAATTCCCGTACAGGGTCAAATGACCTTACAGCTCTTTATATCAAGAATACGATGAAATTATGATGATTATTGGTATACATTTTAAAGAACAAACATTTTTTGACGGCATTGCTTTTAATAGTAGGTACTTTTGAGTGCTAGATAATGTTTTGGAACCGAAGCCGTACTGTGTCAAATCACCCCCTGGAGTGGGGAAAGAGAGGGGATTGTAACTCTCGATTATTTCCCCTTGTCCCCATGATTTTGTACGGCGTTGCGGAATAATGGATTAAAAGCAGTATTGAAATAGTATGACACAGATGCCGTACATAATCAAATGACCAAATTTACCCCTGAAATTCTCGGAAAATAAATAAAAAATTCCGACTTTGTGGACCACCATTTTTGTACGGCACTGTGCGTTTTCTTATTATTTTTAATGGATCTATCGATGGTTAAGAATGCCGTACAAAAATATATGACCAAAATTTACCGAGTCTACCTGTACTTTCGAATTCTCATCTGCACTCAGTTGGACAGCTTACAAGTGACGGCATAGTGCTGAATCTTATTATTTTATGCTCTTCTATCGTTCTAGATAGGTCACCTGGTGGTTCAAATGACCCATATTTTTTTATATACCGGCCTGTAGTCTATTAGGGTTTAATTATGACCTCTAGATAACGATATCAACTTTGATTTAAAAGTGACAATACGTGTTGCTTTGGCCCCTAGTTTCTGATTTATATTTTTTGTTATGAGTGTACATAATTATTCACGGTCAACAAGAGAGCAGCCACGATAAAGCTCATTAATATATTCTAAGCCAACAACCGACTGTCAAAAGCAGTAAACGCAATCTGCGGCTGATCTTACATCTAAGTGGTTGATTCGTAGACGCTCTGAATAATAATAATTTAAGTACTATTTTCTACAATGGATTTCATACCGCAGGATAAAATATTAAAAGTAAATCCAGATACTCTGGAAGTTGTTAGGAAAGAAATTAATATGGATAAGCCGGGAGAGATGAAACAGGCCGTTAATATTTTAAAAGAATGGATTCAGCAGCAACCGCACTTGAGAAAAAAGGATTTTAGTGAGTTTTTCATTTAATTTTTATTATTTAATTACATGCTGGTAACTTCAAAGTATTTCAAATTAGGAACTGCTAATTTATTTTTTTTATTTTGAGATAGTTATTTTGAATATGACAATATGAATTCTAGGGTGACAGTATCCTTCAAAAATATTTTAATGTTTTCGATGAAATCAAGAAAAAACACACACATATTTAATTTTTTTTCAATTATAATTCAACTGCAATTGATAAAAGTGACTTAGAATACATAACTGGTGCCTATTTTCCATAAAAAAAAAAAATACTTGATTTAATAACACTATTGACGTTCGTATTATGTTGTAATGAGTCTAGTAATTGTGCATTTAATTCTCGTCACTATCATTAAAAAATCTCAATCAGCAATTAACTGTAATAAGTCTAAACACTTTGTCAAGTGGGCATAGGATAGTGCGCATTAAAAGGGTTCGTACTTCGTAATTGATATGAACTCAAAGCTTATTTATTTTTGAAAATTTACTTGAGTTTTGATTTAGTTAATTGACTACTGGCTTTTATATTAGATTTTTGGTTTAAAAAACTTTACTTGATCTATAAACATACGATTATTATTGTGATATACCTGATGGGTTCTGGAGAGCTAGTGAGAAATTGATAATTACCATGCGTACCAAAAATACCCCTAGGTATTAATGCAAAATTGAATATCTACCCCTTACATTGAAATTCTACTTATAAGCGTCTTGTAAAAAGGTAAGTTTATTTCAAAAAAGCTCAGGAACTAATTAAATAGGAAGATATATTATTGTAGTTTAAATTGTGTTATGATATTATATTCTATATTTATCTCATCTCTTCGATAGTTTTGGCTTTTCCATCAATATTATCTCATTGTAGGATTTTTCTATAAATAAAACAAAATATACCATATAAATAGGCTTGATTATAAAACAGTTTCCTATACGTAAGGCTTCAATGTGTGATAAAAATTTCTAGATTCCTTAAAACTATTTTACGGTACATATGATATTAAAAGAGCAACTAGAGCAACTGGAGTTTCTTTCTTCTCGAATTGTTGGTGAATTGTAAAACTATGCTATGACGATTCAAAAGTGCTTCTAGAAGAAGTCTAATTGAATAAATGTTTGTTTGAGGCCACGGTTATTACTCATTTTATTAGAGAACCCTATACACAGGTGTTAAGGCAATTATTCTCTCATTCTGTTTCATTGTTTGCTTCTGAACATGATATAATTCTACTATTATTTCTCAAGGACAGGATGTGATCACGACGACACGTATTGTAATTTTTTAACAGATCCATTACAGGCAAGTGGGTTCGAAATCATTGTTTACGTCCAACAAAAGAAACAATGAGATTTATGACCAATTATTATTGGAGATCAAGCTTTGATACAGACAATAGTATTGTAATCTGTAATAATTTAATTTTGAATAAAAGATGAGTAAAATATACCTATGTGTTAAAAATATATCAATATTTAAAGTTATTCAATTTCATTAAGTTCGTAAATTTAACTACAGGTAAATTAGCTTGGAGAAATTTTTGCATATGTAGTGGTGTGTATATTACTCAGATCTTAGAGCGCGTTTCCACTATATCGTTCTGGCCTATACAAAAATGTTTCGATATCCTAATATTACTATTTAATTTTATACTTATTCCTAGCAACACTTTTGTTTTCAATAAAAACAAGTTTTTATTTGAAAGAAAATGGTTTTGACTTTATAAAAAAAAATATATCATTCAATTTTACGTCCTTGAGCAAACGACAAGGCGACTACCGTGAAACAATAAAATATCGTGTCCATAATAATTTGTTTCATAATTAATATTTGACCATAATAATTACGAAACAAAACAAATAAATAAATCGTCACTTGATAGTGGAAAGTGGAAACACGCACAAAACCAGAATAAACCAGTTTACGCTGTCCGCAGGTGCCACGTGCAGTCGTTTGGTACCGTTAGAACATAAAGCACATTTCATTCAAAAATTATAATTATTATGTACGTAGTTTAATTGATAAATTTTGTATTTGTTGATTGTTGTTATTATTTGTTATTATTGTTATAATATTTGTTGAAGTGAATTACATGTCCCGCAGCCGGAGGCCCCAAATGAAAACTCAGATGTACTTAAAAACTACATTTAATAGCTAAAATGAGACTTTTACACCCATGTCTGCACGATGCAGACCGGAGTTAAAGAATGAATTTATACAGTTTAATAATTATAAAGACGTAAGCTTGGATGCTAACTAAGGGAAATCGCATCCACATTCTATTCCCGTGCGAACGGCGTATTCAGCAGTTTTGTATGAAGGCAGGGCCATAACTAGTGTTTAATTTGTGTGTAAGTGTTGTAACTTTATATTGTTAATTCAATATGGCTCCAGTGTTAAAACATGGTCGAGGCAAGCCTTTGACTTCTCAAACTAAAGAATTAAACTTTAAATGTCGTTTCTTTTTCAGGTTAGTAAATTTTTCATTTTAGTAACATTGTTAATGTAAAAGTTATATGTATGTTAAATGTGCAAATATTAAAATAAAGTCTCATCTTTTTCAGAGGAGAAACACATATAGTTTAATTTAAAATCCCTTATATATACAGGGTTACTTGTAAAACACCGGCAACCTCGCAGGACAAGATAGCTAACATCATAAGTAACAACATTTGTTCAACGACTTTTGATAATTTGTTAGATTTTATTTTCATACAAAAATAAATATTCATTTAATTTTCCGTCTGAATATTATAAACTCTACGCCTCCCAAAAATTACGTAAACAAAAAGCGAACGAGAGGGGGAAGGGGGCGTCGCGTCGTCCATCCGATAATTAATAGAACATAGACTTACAAATGTAAGGAGAGTACAATAAAAGTTTAAAAAATCATTTAAAAATAATTTATTGCGTTATGCCAAAAGTCGTAGAACAAATGTTGTTACTTATGATGTTAGCTATCTTGTCCTGCGAGGTTGCTGGTGTTTTACAAGTAACCCTGTATAAAATAAAAACTAAAAATAAAATGTTGTTTTATTTCATTTGCTGACCATACACTACTACAAACGCAAAAATTTCTCCAAGCTAATTTACCTGTAAGCGACGGTAACTAGATAAGAGATTAAAAATTTTATTTATATTTTTTTTAATGATTGGATTAATTAGTGTGAATCCAAAGCACCTTGTGAAAAGAAATCAATGGATATGAATAACGATCTTATTTTGCATACTGGAATAAATTCAGGTCATGTATAACAACATCTATCTAATGATATCTCAGATTATGACGTTTGGATGTTCACAGTATAATAGTTATTATTTACCAAGATGCTTGAAAACAAAAATTATAAAATATTTGAAAAAAAATTATTTGCTAGAAAAATCTCTATACACCCTTGTTTGTGGTCATAAATTGCGAAATCGTCCTAACGAAATTAATAAATTGCTCTTACGACTATTTAGGTATAATGAATTTATTTTATGAATTCTCAATTGCTTCGATAACCTCCCCGACGCTTGAGTCACATTCGTTTCAAATATAAACTATGCTATAATATTTTATACGAATAAAATTTAATTTAATTTTGCAACTTAACAAGTTATTAGCAACCTTAACCCAGATAGAATAAAAGAATGCTAAGCTAAGCGTATTTTTATGTACAAAATGACAAGATATCGACTAGACTCAGTTATAATTATTTTTGTAGACCAATCCGTTGTAATAAAGTGTATTATGCAACAATGCAACAACTAAATCTTAATTATTAACGAAAATTATTTCATAATTAAAATAAATTTCATAACGTTTTATGTTAGACCATCATAAAGTGAATGCATTCTTACGATATACATTACATAAATTCTTGCAATGAGCTTAAAATTTGAAATAAAATCGATGACTATAATATTTTGTTCATAATTACGTAGATAGTAGATATTATCTACCAAAGTTGTCAGTCAAAACTATATAAGCAACAGAACCATATAAATCAAGGCTTTTAAACCATGTTTGAGCATTTGAGTCATCATTTTTATAAGGACAATCAGTTCATATTCGTACACTCTGATTAAAAAGATGGTTCTATGATATTATCTACACGAAACATAAAAGAACCGGTCAGAAATTACAACTTTTTATCATCCTGGCCCAACTATATTCAGACTGGTTAAATAATTAGGTCTGAGGTAAATGAGCATAAAATTGTCTATTTTTTACTCAGTCAAAATACAACAACTATATAGATCACTTACATTTTCCCCGCGGGTTAACACGTATTGCTCCACTCCTATCATATTATGTCTCAGCGCAGTATAAAAATTTTACAATGAAAGAATATGTCGTAATTTTTTTAGAATGTAGTAGTTTCTGAGAACAGCATATTCAATAAAAAAAAATATTCTTTAGCTTTATAGATTAAAAATTTGTATATAAGTATATACATATATATACTCGTAGAAATTGTTAGTTTAAAATGTTAACGTAGGAAGATCTTATTACATCTAGATTCTAGGAAAACAGAGAGAGCGTTGAAAATCGCCTTTAGTTTTCGCTAAAATATATTATTATTAAATACAAATTACAATACACGTGACAAAATATAACAAATACATATTATATTTGCCAAACCTTGAACCACATCATGAACTTATTCTATTCGGTTCAAATATGACAAATGGTGTAAATGCGTGAGATATTAGCCAATTTTCCCCCCCCTTTTTTTTGATATTTTTTGACATTTCAAGGCCAAAGCATCCATTAACATTTTTGAACTTAGGTTCAAAACCCAAACAATTACTTGAGATATATTTGCAAAAAAAATACTTATAATAATTGTAAACCTGTCGTCATTTTTGAAAGTCGTTTTATATGATTTGAGTTTTAATGTTTAAACAGAAATGATTAAGATCGAGCTTTGAAGAATCATGCGAAAGTCCTTCGAGGGTTTTCCTTGTCGAAAAATATCAAAATTTATAGCTTCTATTTCATAGAAATTAAAATCACGTCATTAAAAAAAATAGGAATTTGTTCCATGTTGGTAGGTTCAAAATAATATTTACGATTATAATAAAGAAAAATAATACAGATAAATGTACAAAAAGTATAATTAAAAGGATATCACGACATAAATTTGAGTTTTTTTTTCTTTTTTGGAAAACGTGTTATCGTTAAGTTTTCTTAGTTATAATTTACTTACGTTTGAAATGTTCATGTTGCAAAAAACTGTCTTAATTACCAAAGTAGTATTTGACTTTGCTTAATATTATCTTAGTCACCTTGACAGTGTTAGAATAAAGAGTAAATATTAACCTTAATCAAGAGGACATTACCTACATATTTTGGCATACTGTTATAAACTATACTAGGAAAGTCTTAATTATACATCCTGTTAGGGAGAGGCGAGTTTTTTTTCAAATTAGACCATTAAAATCAAACTGAATAATTACGTTCAATTTTGTTTCATAAGTTTCAATGTACATCGCAAATGCAAAGGAGTTTTAGTAGGTATTACCTGAAACAATCCTTGTAATGGAGAATATAAGAATATAAATATCTATCGTACAATTATAAATTTTTTATACATTGTACCTTCATTTTATTATTGTATTATTGAGCTTAATGAATTTAAATGCTTCTAATAATTATTAACCTTACCATTATATTGTTGATCCTTAAAAAATATGGTTTCCTTCTCATAGAGGTATTATGAATCATAACATGATAATGTGCTCGTACCGACCAACAAAAAAAAGGTATCTAGATGAAAAATCTGTTGTTTAAAATTGTTGACAAAAATAATTTGTTTTTAAATTGCATAAAGTAGTAGTAGTCCTCTTCTCTGTAGAAACAAGGTATTTTCCGTACCTCCAAAAAGTTTTTTATTATTTCCTTTTCATTTATCATGATATATAATATGACAAACAAAAAGGAAATATATTTACATTTCCATGCTCTTCACAATAATAAAATAATAAACGTAATCATAGCACGTTTTTATTGCGGAAAATAAGAATTATGGTCAAAACTCTAATAACATGTCAGTACATAGTTAGAGGACAATTTACAATGTTGTTTTTTTCAAAGACGACATAATTACGGAATGAAATACCAAGACAATCTTGGAAAAAAACAGAAAAATGTGATTACAATTATAATAATCGTTAAATTGCAATCGGATTATCATAACTATTTAATACACAATACAATGTCATACCTACCTGTTTTTATTAAAATCGTTAATTATTATTATACGTATAATATTATAATGAAATGGAGAAAAAAATGTTTACTTGTTAGTTGCCAAATGAATTACAAAAAAATGTGAAAACGTAATAGTAGATATTTACCCATTATCCTTGGAAGTTTTGGGCATATTTATTTCTCTTTGTCAACCAACTTCAAAAAAAAGAGGAGGTTCTCAATTCGACTGTTTTTTTTTTGGGTTTGTTAACTTTAAACTGGGTGAACGAATTTTGATGATTGATTCTTTTTATTTATTTACACTGGTGTCTCCCAGTGCTATAAATTGTTTAAATTTTGTTTAGTTCTGATAATTTAAAGTCGGTTTATTTTTTTATCAAAAAATAATTATATATTCAATGAATTGCATTCCTTTCATTCCAGCTGATCATTTTGTGGAGACCACTATCGTGACGTCAAAGGGCTCTGTAGAACGAGCGAAGAAGCAGATCGACACAGCGTGTACCATGAGGACTCTGATGCCGCAGTTCTTTGGCGTTACCGACGTGGAGAAGGACTTCGCTAACCTTGTGGATAATGGGTATAGTCAATTTAAATTTCATATTTTTAGTTTTATAGCATTCAAATGCTTTATAAATATTTTTTAAAGAATTGAAGAAAATCGATCGCGGGATTCAAACACGCGTCTTCTGCCTTACCGGGGCAACGCGACACGACGCCTGACCACTCGGCTGCCCGAGATCGCTCCAGAGCAATCGAATTTATTCTATTCTTTCGGTTTTATGGCTACCTTTGTGAGGCTGTTACCGGCTGTTGAAGGTGGTTTTAGTATATCTTTAAAAAGAGAATCTTTCTCTTTTGAATTGACTTCCATCATCGACTATATTACAGATATAGTCGATGATCATATTAGTTTGGCCTGTATCCTCCTAGAAGGCCTATAGCCTATGTCTTATTGTGGGAACTGGGATTTAGGGCTGATGATGATGATAATGATGATTGTAGATAATTAGGATACTATTAAGCTTAAACGATTGAATGGAATGTCGTCAGTTATTTATTCAAGTCCAGATTTATAATAAGACTACTTCGTATAAAGGCTGGAGCTAGTTTTTATAAAACTTGTGTTTAAGGATTAATTACTATTCTAATCAATGTAGTGTCATGGTAATTGTTTGATTATGCAATGTTTAAGGTAATTAGTGTCGTAGTGAAATCTCATTACAACATGATTTTATGACTGTGTTACCATAGCTAATAATTATTATTTACACTGTCTGCTTTCCGTCCGAGGCTTTACACGCGTACCTACTATAAGGCTGCGTTTCCACCAGTGATGTGCGAGGAATGATGAGGAATGCGTGGTTCGAGGATGCGTTGCGAAGCTGTGGAATGTCTTCCATTGTTAAATTATACAACTATATTTCCACGCACACGTTTCTCGCACACATCTCTCGCTTGTTTTTTATGCTCAAAAATCTAGCAACGCTAAGCCGTGTCCACCAGAGCTGTGCTGACCGAGGGTAGCAAATTGAAGCGATACTATTGGTTGCTTCAAGAGACATCCCTCGTTACGCATCCTCGCACATCTCTGGTGGAAACGCAGCCTAAAAATTAATCGCTCAGCTATTGTACGCTAACTACTTTGTTTATAAATTTTAACACAAAATAATAGTAGATATTAATAGGGTTTTTAATAATTTTTATTCTTTACATCAACTTATTAACTAGGTACCTACTTTGGTTGCGTATGTCGCTTATAAACATTCAGAGTATAATAAGTTATTAGAATAATTGAGTATTCATAAGTAATTAGCATTCATAAATCATTTACATTGTAATTTGTAATAATTGTATGTAGACTACTGTAATTATTTGATCTTTCAATAATGGTTCACAAACAATTTTAAATTATTAATTAGGTAGCTAATTATTTTCCAATAAACAGATATTTTTTTATCAACCGACTCACAAAAACAAAAAGGAGAAGATTTTATTTTCGTCTAGGTATATGAATTTGTTTTTGTATGTTCAACGATATTTTCACTCATGAAGAGATGAATTTAATTTTATTGAAACTTATTTTTCACTTAAGAGGATTGAATTAATTATTATTACAAGAAATAATTAAAAAAATAACCTCCTTCAAAACAACAAGGTAGCCACCGTCTTCAAATAGACGAGTGGGTATCACTTTAATATTAATTTATTTTTCGCTTATTAATGCTTGTGGTTTTTCTTAGTAGGTACGCGATCCAAGTAAGACTTGGGACGTCAACAACATAAACGTTATGAATTATCTATTGGAAGGAATTAAAAGCTATGACGACAATACATAAGATACATACTTGGAAAATTTATACTAATCTCTATACCAACGTCTATTAATGAATTATTTATATCATAAAAATATAGCGGTTATTACTGTTACAGACATTTAGTGATAATGCCAAAATTGAGCAAACAGAACCACAGGATAATGGTATTACAAATAAGTGCATTGCCTCCTGATTCCACGACATTCCTGAAATTCTTTAAATATATTCATTTTTCGTAAGTAACTTGAATTATTTTTCATTTATCACGCAAATACGTTAAAATAACAGCCCTCCTACTTACTAGGCTATTTTATTAATCGTCTAAACTTAAATACACTACCTACCTATAATAATCATTTAAAAAATACTTGAGTAATAATCTAAACTGAATACATACCACTTTTAATCTTAATTTAAATATAAATCTCGTGTCACAATGTTTGTCCTCAATGGACTCCTAAACCACTTAACCGATTATAATAAAATTCGCACACCATGTGCAGTTCGATCCAACTTGAGAGATAGGATAGTTTAAATATGTAGGTAGGTACCACGGGCGAAGCCGGGGCGGACCGCTAGTCTTACTATATTATAATAATCTTTCTTATCTTATTAATCGAGTTAGTTTAAAAGAAGCATTGATAGATCTTGACAAACACAGCGTTTTAGCTCATTTCTATTTTTATTCAAATATTTTCTCTTGTCCACATCTTCCTTAAAAAGTTTTCAAAGTAGTAACACATTTACGTACGCTTTTTTACCTTCCTTCCGCAGTTGCCTTGCAAAGATATAGCATACTTATATGATACCCAATAATTGTCTAACATAATTCTGGTATCAGACTGTTTCTTTTCTTTGTAATTTAACTGATTAACCTATGTACAAAAAACTGTAATAAATTCGCCTTCCTTTTCGCGTTAGTTCATTCCCATTTTTCATGGCTCTATACAGTTCAACTGACTAATTATTGACTATTTAGTTTGCAGAATACCTCAAGGTACACGACTATGTCGGTAACTATGAATGCATTGTGGATATGAGATTGGCAAGCCTACAAGATAATATGCTGTCGAGCCTGAATCCTATGGAGCTAAAACAAGCATTGACGATCATTGTTGTAAGTATATTATTAAATTTATTAATTTTGTCCACAATTAAAATATCAGAGCTAAATATAAAATAGCACAAATATTTTTCAAGAAAAAGCATCTTCTAAATTCAACTCCTTAGCTAAATCAAATCAATCATTTATTTATTAAAATTTTGATAATACAGAGTTTAGCTACTAAAAATATATAGGTATATATTATATACGGTCGAATTAAGAACCTCCTCCTTTTTTTAAAGTCGGTTAAAAATCTATACCCTGATGTCATTATGATATAATTATTTTATTTTCAGGATTGCTACGGTATGCGCCTAAAATCGATTCACTTGATAACATCATCGAAACTGATCGAAGCATTCATTGCAATACTTAAACAGTTACTTAAACCGAAAATGGTGCAAAGGCTCCATCATCACAACGATTGTGAGGAAATAATAAAGTTATTCGGAAAGGAGTACCTTCCTCTGGAATTGGGAGGCACAGAACCATCTATTTCAGACATCAGAGGTACGGTATATTTTGCTTTGTGCTTATAATTCACAGCATAGTTAAGGATTTGATTGGTTAGTCAATGTATCCGGTTACTCTTAACTACATTGTAGGACCTTTAGTAACATTATAATAATATTAATAAGATCTGGCGATGATTTTCCCCAGGTATTTGCCGATTTATCAGAAGTCAATGTCTAAAATCAAAAGATAAATAAGAAAATGTTATTATATCTAGAACTATCATCATTTGATATTGATGCATATATTTTTAAGGGACTTTCACTCCTAACTGCAACTCTTTTTCTTCCAAGGTTCAAATCATGGAGCCTTCTAGAAACTTACCATATACCTATACTTGATTATTTCAGAAAATTGGCTCGAAGTTTTAGGCGGCAAAGAGAACATGGACTACATAAAAGAAATGAACAGAGCATTGACTGATGAGAGTTTTCGTCCCAGGGATAAATTTAATGAAGAATATGCTGGGATGCCGGGAACTTTTAGAGTATTAAGCGTAGATTAATATACGCTAATAATTAATTTCTGGTAATAATAATATAAGTAGATGTAAATGATAATATTGATATGATAGTGGTTTGTATAATTTGTAAAGTTAAGCATTTAAAAGAAATCCTGTGAGTAATTTTAAGGTTAAGGGAAAAGAACTACAACGGGGAGGACTTACTTGGCTTTTTATGGTAACACATTATCAGATCTAATTCGTCTTTTAAATTGGAGAAATAAGTTATTTACTTTGATTTATCAGAAGTGTGAAACTCTGTTAACACTAAGCTATAGCGTTTGTTTGGTACAGTCTGCTTATTATAAATAATATATAAGAATGAAATCTAGATATACCTAGACCAAGCTTATTTAAATCGATTAGGGTTTTATTGTATGTATTGTACTTAAACAAATAAAATTAAATGAAATATTAAAATAGGTAAATACTTGTGATTTTAATTAATAAATACTATTCTTAAACAATTGTCGTATTTATTTTAAAGGATGCATATAATTTAGTAAAGTTTTCATATGCTCGTACACTTTTATTGATATTTAAATACATTTTATAAATAAAAATGTATTTAAATATAGTTTTATCTTTGCGAATGCTCTTCTTGCTTATTCTTCAAATCTTTGTCATAGTTTATATAACATAATATTTAGGCGCTTACAACACAACAAATACACAACAAAATAGAACCTAAAAACATGTTAAAAATTAAATTGTTTTGTTATGTTTTATTATATCCACAAGAAAGTCTAATATGAGTGATTTATAACAACTTTTTCAGACCGAATATAAATCTTAATAACAAGTGACGCTCATTTTCTTTTGGACAAGTACGTAATTAATTCACGGTCAATAATTCGAGGGAACAACCACGATAAAGCTCATTAATATAATATTCTAAACCAACAACCGACTGTCAAAAGCAGGAAACGCAATCTGCGGGTGATATTTTCATATTTACAATATTAGTATACATTTTAGTTAAATCTGATATCCGCAACCGTAAACCGAAACTATTCGAAACTAACGGTTAATTCGCAATAATTACGCAGGACATAAACCGGGAAGTGCAGATAATATAATAATCCTGTCTCTATAATGGTCAAAGCATGGTAGCGGAGGACCACGGGTAAAAATTACTTTTAATTCAAGTGCCCGTAGACCCACTGTCATACCATTCTATAGCAGTGGGTCCACGGGGAAAAAATATTACCCGTAGACCCACCAGTGGGTCATAGCGGGGAACCACGCCTAACCGATTCTCAGATGTACCCAATAGGCACAAAAAATTTAATGAGCCTAGACGTCTAGCCGATTCGGAGGAGTATGGTAACTTACATTGTGATGCGCGAATTTTATCTATATTTATATTATGAATTATAATATAATAATAGTGCCTACAGATAAAAAAAAAGGTCAAAAAATTTAATCTCATTATTTAGATACATTAGTCTATTAGCAGAGATACCGAAACCAAAAATATAGTTTTTGAATTTTTGTCTGTTTATCTGTTTGTATTTCTATTTGTCTGTTTGTCTGTATGTTCCTATATCCGGGCTAATATCAAAAAGTAGGTAGGTACTGCATGGATTGAGGAAGGACATAGAATAGGTTTTATCGCGGTAATTCCACGGGAACGGGAACTATAGGGGTTTTTCTTTGACTATGCGGGCGAACCCGCTCGTGGAAAGCTAGTAGATTAATAAAAGAATGGTTTTAACAAGTTTATTTAAATATAGATAACTGGTGGATTTCATAAGCTGTAATTTTTATCTAATTGTCACATTAACATTGAAATCATACTTATTACTTGTTAACATGCAAACCTGTTTTCTGTAAGACAATTTAATTAATGTAAAAAATCTTGATTTACATTGCATAATATACTTAATGTTATCATAAAGTTTTATAAGGCGTATCTAATTATTAACAAGAATAATTAATTCGTGAACGTGTTCATTTTTGTTACCTCTTGTGCATTTTCTTTGTGGGATAAAAATAAAATTTTACCTATTCAAATAGTTATCCTTAGAAAATTATTGTTTTTTTTATAATTCAGATTATACCGCTGTATGCATTTATATCACACTCAATACAGAATTTGCTCCGTGATAGAGTGACAGACACCCAAACATTATTTGCATTCTTTAATAATATCTATAATGTATTAATTTTTAGAAACGTTATACGTAACGTATAAATTATTTGTACAAACGTAATAAAAATAAACCCTTTGAGCTGTGACTTTCAATGCTTTTATGGCTATTAGGTATTTATAAATAGAAATATCAATAAAAAGACAATAGGACAAAACATCAAAATCTGCTCCTGCATTCTCACAGTAATGTTAATACGAATGACGTCGAACAGATAAAGATCTATTTATATTAAAATCATCTCACGGCGTTGTTCTGCAATAATGATAAAAATATATGCATAACGACATATTATTACATACATACCTATAAATAAAATAATCACAGTTCCCTTGTAGGTACTAGTCCTCATGTACTAAAGGTAAATGATGTCTTCTTCTTTATCAGTCAGATGAAAGGGATGCATTCGGAATTACGTCATGATGCACAATTTATTCAATTTTGAATTTTCTTGATAATAACTTAAATGAAATTTGATATTTACTTTCATAGCATTCGTATGCTTTATGAGATTTTTTTAAAGAATAGAAAAGATCGATACGAGGTGTTCTTCTTATTTTATTTCTTCCTTTTTTCCACTTCAGAAGAAGCTTCCTAGAAGGGTGCTTTTCCACCAATAAAGAGCCAGGATGTTGTAGGAATGTGTTTGTATATAACTAGGGCATGCAGAACCGAGTCCGGTTCCAAGTTTCTGAAACCCGGTTCCAAATCGAGCTCAGAACCGGGTAGAACCGGGTTACCCGGTTCTTTTATAATACTTCGGAAAAAAATACGAAATTAAACAAAAGTAACTGTAAAAGTACCTGATGGGCCTTTTATTTTACGCGGCTTGTGTCTTATTTTATTAAATTAATAAAGAAACAAAATTTCAATACTTCTCTTTATTTATCAGTCTTATAGAAGTACCTTGTTATCATAATATCACATATAAACTTAAACCTTATTCATTAACTGCAAACTGTAAAGCAAAAAACCGGCCAAGTGCGAGTCGGACTCGCGCTCCGAGAGCTCCGAACAAACCTATTTTTTATAATGTTGTAACTTAAAAATTTATGTTTCTAGCAATTTTTCCTTTATCTGTGCTATAAGACGTTACTTTTACCAAATTTAAAGGCTCTGTGTTCATGAAAAGTACCCAGCTGTAGGTTTTGAGTCCCATGCGAATGTCGAAATTTGCGAAAATTCTTCGAATCGAAAATTCAGCATTTACGGCTGTATCTTTTGATGCGATGGCTTGTCAGTTTGACTTTTTCACATAAAAGGGACCGAAGACTTGAGTATTCGATATACATTTCAACTTGATACCAAAAACAAAAACATGACTGGATCATTATATGAAACCACATGAAACAGTAAAATCAACAGCTTTTCAAATTCACGACAAATCTAATAAAAATATTTCTGTAGCCTATTTTTTGTCATTTTTGACGCCTAATTTTTTTTTTTTGGTAATACAACCGTAGGAAAATATAATGTAACTATTTGCCTTACTTTTATCAATGACGTAGCTATATTTTAAAGCAACTATCTGTGCCCTGCGGATTTACCAGTATTGCTCCGGTCCTGTTATGTATAGCCTTCCTCGATAAATGGGCTATCTAACACCGAAATAACTATTAAAATCGGACCAGTAGTTGCTGAGATTAGCGCGTTCAAACAAATAAACAAGCTCTTCAGCTTAATAATCTCAGCTTAATAGTATAGATAAATAGAACCAATTTGCTACACAAACATATTATATACAGAACCCAATCAATTAGTACGCAAATTTATCGTCAAAGATCGCATCTCTATTTAAATAAATCTTAGCTTGCGTATAATCATGGTTTAATATATTTTACCTTAACAGTGCGAACTTTATTCAGTCTTTATAAATCGTTCGGTGCGGTCACACAACATGCTTAGACAAAATGCATTATTACAATTACACCCGGATACTATACAAATGGTTCGAAAAAGTATTCATATGAATACAGAAGAAGTGAAGCAAGCTGTTAATATCCTGAAGGATTGGGTGAAAATGCAACCGCATTTTAAGAAGAAATATTTTCGTTAGTATTCGTTTATTTCTTAGTAACTAAGCTGTGAACACTTGATTGTTATAGATTTTATAGAATAGAAAAAATTCGATTACGACGCGGGATTCGAACCCACGTCTTCTGCCTATATGTGATCAAATTTTTTCTACTCTTTTAAATTTTTATTTATAAAGCATTTTAATGATGTAAAAGTATAATATTCAATTCACTTGTATTTGTTTATTACAAGAGAGTACAGTACTCCAAAATTAATAATGCGCATGCAGATCTTCGCTAATTATCGTATTTCCAGAAACACCCGAATCACCCCGAATCATTGAATCGTAAGTGCCCTAAACAACACACTTGCATCTTGCACCTTGTTCGAAAGAAATAGGAGTCAATTCAGAGTCATACACAATCGAAAACAATTCGGGCGATAGGTGACGGTAGCCTGTCAGTCAAAAAATTCAAAAATCCGTCAGTCGTCTTTATATATTGGTGGTGACCGCACGTTTTATCTCTGTATGGAATATACAGGGTGTCCCACTATTGGTATACTAAGCGCGAAGGGATTTTTAGTTTTGCATAGACTGATCACGTAAAAAATACTTAAACAACAAAATTACATCAAAAAATTTTTGCTAAATTTTTCCTGAAAATCCATGTTTTCTTCTCTAGCTTCGCGCAGCCGGCATATACCGCTTCGCTAATGTGAGCATTTTGTCTATGAAAACATAATCTTAAACAATAGGTCACGTGCTGGTAGCAAAGTTGGGCGGGTTGCTTGTTAGGGGTGTACACATAGAGTTTAAAGAATTCATCTATTTGAAAAAAAATGCGTCTGGAATTTTATAAGTATTTTTTACGTACTCAGCGTATGCAAAAGTATAACCTCCTTTGAGCTTAGTATACCAACAGTGGGACACCCTGTATAATATAGAGCTGCTGTTACATACCCTTCTTAGTTTTGTTTCAAAGTTGAATTTTCCGGTAAAATGATTATTTACACAGGTAGCAGATCGCAGTGGGGAAAGTGAAAATTAATAAGAGCATAATGAAAGTTCTGATCATTTTACGATATCAGAAATAGAGATAATCCCTGATTGTGTAAATCCTTTGGACTGCGATTTTAATGATTAGATTTCACAATTTAAATATAAACCAGTGTTTGAAAATCATTTTTTTTAATATAGGTAAACTTTGTCTTATTTTAACCTTCCATACATTCATCATTACGCCAGCTTCAGTAAAACACTATAATAGTTCTAAGTATAGAATTTTCCAAGTAAATCAATCGTGTGGCTTATCCTCGCTATTAACTTACATTGAATTATCGAAACAAATTTCGTTACTTATCTCTTTTACCATAAAATTACAATAAAACTCATAATTCTAATAAACTACGCATGAAGAAAATACATTTAACCACTCTATATACATATCGTCTTCGGAGGCTCGGGGAATATGACAGTTGCCGAACAGTGACGAATTTTTCTATGCGCATTATCAGTTTGGGAGTACTGTAATTATTAAAAGCTAAGAGTTGTTCAAGGAATATGTAAGTACCTAATGTGGTTTTCTACTGAAAAAAAAATATATTCCCTGAAGCAGTTTTGGTGTAAATCGGTTATTTAATATTTATACTGTATTTACCTATATGCAAACTAAAAGACTAATTTTTAATTAGTCAAAGGTTAAAGCTAACGACATCATACAAAATTATTTCTCTAATTGCTTTTATAACAATTGCAATAAAATTGAGTTGTAAAACGTTGCGATTAGTTTGCAAAAGTTTACATTTTATAAATTACTAGCTTACCGCCCGCGGCTTCACCCGCTTTGTCTAAAACCTAATAAATTATTTACTAAAACCTTCCTCTTGAATCACTCTATCTATTAAAAAAAATCCGCATCCAAATCCGTTGCGTAGTTTTAAAGATTTAAGCATATAAAGGGACATAGGGACAGAGAAAGCGACTTTGTTTTATACTATGTAGTGATTGCACCTTGAAATTTTATGACACCTATCTTTCAACAAGGCTCCAAAAAGGCGTTTAAATTCAAGTCGGGCTCGCGACAAAGGGTTCCGTACAGATAAGCTACTAAAAATTGTGCTTAATCGATTTTTCCTAGATTTATCATTATTTGTTGCTATGGCGACAACAGAATTGCGTCTATGCTACAGCTATGTTATACTTTAAATACTATTAGTTTATGTATTTAATGGCACTTTAAATTTTTATTAAATAATTTGTAAATAAATTGACGAATTGCAATTGAATATGTTGTAATTGAAATTGAAATTGAATGCTATGTTTTTCCTGTAATTAAAGATGCAGTAGACTATGTATTATTAATAAGGTGTAATAAATGTAATCTGTATCCTTTGTTGGAAATTCTTAAGTAAATAAACAGATAATTAATACCTACTCAAAGGAACTCCGAACTTATACATCTTCATAGCTTATTAGTGAATAATATGTAAATCAAAGTAGCAGTCTCACTAATGTAAATATTGTACCTTTGTTCGCAGATGACGCGTATCTGGAATCATATTTGATATCGTCAAAGGGCTCTATAGAAGACGCAAAGAAACACATTGACAAGATGTGTACGATGAGAACTCTTTTGCCACATTTCTTTGAAGTTAACGACGTAAGCAAAGACTTTGGGGATCTATTTGATATAATGTAAGCAAGACATCATTAACCTTATGCCCGGGGTACACGAGGATAGTTTTTCAAGCTATGATAGCAAGCTAGTGTCAGTAAACCAGTAAGCTAGAATTTCTGGCTTCGTGTAGACAAAACTAGCTTCGTTTCTAAGCTAGAATACTAATAAGCTAGTTGATAAGCCAGGACAGTTTGAATAGGATGCAGTTCTATTTTACTATACCTAATATTTTCCACTGACCTATGGTTATTTTCATTACTAGTAACATTTTTTGTCACTCTACAATCTTTTTAGATTTATTCGTATAATACTTCAACCAACTTAAATAGGAGTTACTCAACTCTGCTTTTAATTTTGGCTTTGTTACCACAGATTTTTCGATTGGCTGAACCAATTTTGATGCCTCTTTTTTATTTGAGAGCTCGGTCCCATGTAGTAATATTAAAATTCTGACAATTTGAATAAACGATTTTTTGTTCTTTCATACATCATTTTATTCGCAGAGCCATTCGTATAAGATTTTTTATTTATATTTTTTTAGTTTAAAAAGCCATATTTTTTACTAGCTTTCCACCCGCGGCTTCGCCCGCGCAGTCAAAGAAAAACCCGCATAGTTCCCGTTCCCGTGGGATTTCCGGGATAAAACCTATCCTATGTCTCGGGGTAAAAAGTAGCCTATGTCCTTTCTCGGGTATCAAAATATCTCTATACCAAATTTCATTCAAATTGGTTCTGTAGTTAAGGCGTGATTGAGTTACAGACAGACAGACAGAGTTGATTTTGATTAAATACGTCTAATTAAACTTTACACGTCATGCCTTTTCATTTCATATGTCACTTGAGTATAATTGACAAAATTCATTTTTTTATTACCACTTTTATACCTATATCAAATAAATGGATGAACCGATTTTGATAAAACGTTCACTTTCATTTAATATATTATATCACTTAGGCATATTCGACAACTTTAATTTTTTTCATTCCCACTTTTACCCTATATACCTAGGTATAATAAATGGATGAACCGATTTTGATACACTTTATCTAAGAACCAGCGTCGGAAAGTATGCTGCCGAACAAAAAACCGCATCTAATTCGGATTACCTGTTAGCGAGCTACGCGACGGTGGAACAAACAGATACACACACACAGACACACATAGCGGTCAAACACTTATCACTCATCTTTTTGCGTCGGGGCTTAAAAATATAATACGACATAATTTAAAGGACATTTTATGTATAAAATTTACCTAGAAGTAAGCATAATTCTAAATTGACCCCTCCCCTCCTTACTACCTTAGCTTACCCCCCCACTCTTGGGGACTTTCGATATGATCACCTGGACATTTATAGAAATAACTGTAGCGTATAACAGATAACTTACGTTTTATCGTACACTGTATACTGTATAGTGTACAATAGAATGCCTTAGCAAATGTTCGCCGTGAATACTTAAATGATCATAACTTTTTTATTTACAAACCGATTGACATGAAATAAACACTAAATGTTAAATGAAGATTACCACAATATATTAGTGAAAACCGCATCTAAATCGGATAAGCCGTTTCTGAGATTAGCGTGCACAAACATACAGACAAACAGACAAACAGACAAAAAATTTTTTAACTACAGTTTTGGGTTTGGGATCGATATAACAATAACACCTGCTAATTTTTTTTTACATATTTTCAATGTACAGACACCACTTTTCTAGAATTTTATTATATGTATTGATTGATGATGATGATTATTTTGAAATGCTACATTTCGAATACTTTAGAATGAGAGCAGCCACGCTAGTTAAACAAAAGTTTGCAAGATTGGAATAACATCTAAGATAGTAGGAACGTTTCTCTGCTTGACTAAAAATAGACCTTTTAATACTGTTCCGTGTTTCAATCTTCATAGTGCTAAAAAATATTGAAATGAATCATCTTATAGATATATCAAGTATAAAAATACTCGAGTATTCTTTTTTTTTAACTTAACGACATACTTAGTAATTATGTTTTTCCTCTATTGCTTGTAATTTGTAAAAAAATTAAATTTAAAAATGGAAACTTAAATTTTAAATAAGCTTTCCTCATAATTTATTTTTTTACTAAATAAATATGTTATAATAAAGTGTAAAAGAGAATTTTTTTTTCTAGGAAAATAGCAGTTCTCCCAAAATTAACTGACGAACATCACAGAGTTTTTATCGTAAAAGCCTATGGAAATTTTACTGAACCGTTACATTATACAAACTTTTATAGATATTCTCTATATGTAGGTATTATTTTTATATATCAAGATATTTATAAAATAGCTTTTGTGATTTTAATAATATCAGATTATTTAAAAAGGAAGAAGGCAAGCTCCTAGTCACTGAGAGGAAGATCTTGAGGAAGATGTTTGGGCCAGTGCTAACAGAAGAAGGAATTTGGAGGAGGAGGAAAAACTTGGAACTTGAAGACCTAATGGCTGAGCCAAATATCATCGGTGAGATTAAATCACAAAGACTCCGATGGCTCGGCCATGTAGAAAGAATGGGGGAAGATCGAGCAGCGAAACGAGCGTACCTGGGACAGCCATCTGGACGCCGTCCGGTTGGACGTCCCAGGTACCGCTGGAAAGACGAAATCGCCAAAGACCTGCGCACCCTCCAAATCGAAAACTGGCAAGAGATGGCGCAGGATAGAGTAAAATGGAGGCTCTTATTGTCGGAGGCCAGGGGCCGTAGTCTGTACATAAGTCGGTAATTATCGACGAACTAATTTATAGTCCCGTCTTCAGCAATGAAAATGATGTCGCTTAATACCTCTCCCTAATTTGGTGGAAGTATACAATGGGTAAAATTTGTTTATAATTTTTATTCTTCACAAAACTTTCCGTAATACGTCAAAATTTTTATAGAATAATAGCCTTGTAGTAATGCATTTTTATCTAAATTAATAATATCATTATTTCAATTCCGTAGATATATGAAAAATAAATAAAATATAGAGTTCATGGATTTGGAAAATCATTTCTTTGCAACACATTCGAATATTGTCAAAACAAATTATTCTTTGACATTGTCAATCGTTATGATGCCGACGTTTTATGATCTCGACAAGATCTCGATAACTTAAGGTTTGTGTGGGTTTGTAGATACGGTTGATAATGTCGATATGAAAAACTATAAATTATTATAATCTATACTAATAATAATAATATTATAAAGAGGAAAAGTTTGTAATTATGTATGTATGTATTGTTTTCACGCCTAAACCTCTTAACCGATTTTGATGAAATTTGGCACAGACAATCTTTAGACTCTGAGAAAGAACATAGGCTTACCTTTTATTGCGAAATATGTACCACGGGCGAAGCCGGGGCGGACCGCTAGTTTTATAATAAAAAGATATTTCACACTTCCGATGCTACACGAGTTGTTTTAATACAATATTTTTTTTCTCTTATTCAATATTATTTCAATTAAAATAAAATAAAGAAATCATATTTTTTTCTTTAAGATGTAGGGTTTCACAATTGTATTGAAAATGTTAAGAAGCCCCTTATTAAATAAATATTAAAATAGTGTACTGCTGTCTGCATTTATTCAGCCTAAATTATTGCATTCATATTCGATTAATTTATTTCTGAACTTCTAGGATAATAAAATTATACATATACAATATCAAATCATGTCAAAATAAATACGATCTAATAACGAAAAAAATTTATTAGAAGAATTTAATTGAACAGTCTAAAATAGCATAGTTGAAAATTTGGCTCAAAACCATCATCTCTCTCCAACATAATCTCGTAACTTGTTCATCTGTAAAATATAAAATATATAGATATGTTTATATTTTATACATATAATTACTCGTGAACCGCTAAATCAATTGCATTTAATCATCTTTTGCTTATTAACTGTAATAAAATATACAACGATGCACATATAAATAATACAAACTAAGAATACAAGTGATACAAATTATCCGTTCCGTCCTTAGTTTTAGTTCCGTCCGTTTCTATGATTTCTTTAAGATTTCTCGGTTTCGGAGTTTCTATGTTATGGCACAACAGAAAGGCTTCCAATTGAGCAGAATTATCTTGTAGGGCTTTTAGAGTCTTTTGACTAGAATTTTATTGCACTTTTCAAATAACAAAATATTACTAAACTAAAATTTCTCTAAAATTTCTCTTCTAAAAGCTGCCAAGAATATGGCCGGTATCTATAAAGCTACAAAAACTCTACTCAACCAATCGGGGCATCGGTCCAATACTAAACCCCTTAAGAATGAAAATGGCGATCTTCTTACAACATCTGAACAACAGCTTAAGAGATGGTTCACCCATTTCCGCGACCTCTTGGAAACAGGCAATCCAGAGGGTTCTGACATAATTCCTTTGCACTCTCACCACCCAAAGCTCTCTAATTTTAACGTAGAACACCCAAATTGCATAGAAATCAAGCAAGCTATAGACTCACTGAAGTGCCGTAAGGCTCCTGGCAAGGACAGAATAACTGCTGAGATGTTAAGAGTGGAAAGCACCTTCACCGCAAAAATGCTCTTCCCCTTACTTAAACAAATATGGGAAACGGAGACAGCACCCGATGATTGGAAGGAGGGTATATTAATAAAAGTTCCCAAAAAAGGGGATAGAAGCAATTGTAATAACTGGAGAGGGATAACATTACTCTCCATTGTGTCGAAGGTGCTAACTAAAATAATCTTAAACCGCCTTTCACTCGCCTTTGAAGCGACTTTGAGAGAAAATCAAGCTGGATTCAGAAAGGGCAGGTCATGTGTGGATCATATCAGTACGCTACGAATAATAGCTGAGCAATGTACAGAATGGCAATCTGATGTCTTTTATATGTTTGTTGACTTCGAAAAAGCCTTCGATACAATAAGATGGTCCGCACTTTGGCAATCCCTTGAGAATAGAGGTTTGCCTACCAAAATCATAAATATCATTCGGTCTTTCTACACCAACAGCTCTTGCAGAGTTCTTCATAATGGCCAGCTTTCCAATCCCATCAAGCTTAATTCTGGAGTGAGACAAGGATGTCTTTTGTCGCCAATTATGTTCATTGTTCTTCTTGACGATGTACTGTGCGAAGCTACAGCGCACCGAACGGGTATTCCATGGGGTAACGGCAGTCAACTCCTAGATCTTGACTACGCAGATGATATAATTTGCTTGGTATCAAATAGCATAGAACACCTTAATATAAATGCATGCGCACTTCAATCTGCTGCAGCAAAAGTCGGATTGAGAATCAACACCCAAAAAACTGTTGTCATGAAAACTGCATTGACAAATGAACAGCTGCAAATATCATTAAATGGAAAATCAATCCGAGAAGTACCTACATTTTGCTATCTAGGAAGTATTCTGAGCCCTAACGGTGGTGCAGAGGTTGATATTGAAAATAGAATACAGAAAGCAAAAGCTGCTTTTGCACAGTTATCTCCGATTTGGAAATCAAGTCGCTTATCCCGTCAGCTTAAATTGCGAATCTTCGAGAGCAATGTGAAGTCGATACTGCTATATGGTTGTGAGACTTGGAAAGTAACACAAGCTATCTCCAACAGACTCCAGGTATGCCTGAACAAATGCTTAAGAAGTATATTACGAATTTTTTGGCCTGATACAATTTCCAATGAAGAACTCTGGAAAATAACCAATCAGCAACCTATAGACCAACAAATCTGCTCCAGGAAGTGGGGGTGGATAGGACACTGCCTTAGGAGGCCGGAACAAAATATAGCAAAAACAGCTTTAGACTGGACGCCCCCGAATGGTCGTAGAAGAAAAGGTCGTCCCCCTGCATCGTGGAGGAGATCCGTGGTTGCTGAACTAAATAAAACCGGCCTGTCGTGGCAAGAAGTCAAAGCAAAAGCCCAAAATCGACGTGACTGGAAAAAGTTTACTGAGGCCCTATGCTCCTCGAGGAGTTAAAGGAACAATCATCATCACTAAACTAAAATTTATCACTATAATTATATAAAAATATAGCGCTGATTGATATTTTCTTAGGATATTTGTTATCCAATAGATTTATAGGATTTTTAAGAACATAATTAAAAATTATCCTCTTGAAAACACAAAATTTATATTTATTTTGATAGAAATATTATTTTGATTGATTGATGTCAGTTGTCAAAAAGTAAATAAAGAGATTGCCATACATGGAATTTTGGATTCCATGAATATGTAATAAATAGAACATTAATTAAACGATTGATATAAAAAAATATCGAATTTGATTAAAATTAAATTAACTGCCATGTTTTTTGTGCATAACATGTGCTTTTTTCATATGCAATTGCAATTGTAATAATGCGAAAATTAATATTACTAATTATAATTTACTATATATT
This sequence comes from Colias behrii, assembly GCA_029959065.1. Taxonomy (NCBI): domain Eukaryota; kingdom Metazoa; phylum Arthropoda; class Insecta; order Lepidoptera; family Pieridae; genus Colias; species Colias behrii. The sequence goes on from JARWMC010000017.1 coordinate 4,867,963, forward strand.
CCCTAAAACCAAGGTAAATTTCTTGGAAAAAGAACACTAATTTTTTTAGGTCCATACTATAGTTACTGAAAATCGTTAGTTACCGACCGATTTCGGTCGAGATCGATGTCGACTAATGTCGAAACTACGGCCCCAAGACTCACTTTGGGTCCCTGCGCCACTCCAAACAAACAGATTATTTACAGTCTTAAACTTTGCCTGTTAAATCCAAAAGGGGAGCTGTAAGATATTTAATTATATTATGACGTCTAGAATGAAAGATGGTTCTATTGCCTTGATATCAAATAAAACAAAATATTTACTCATGTACAAATAATTAAAGATATAATATCAAAAAGGAAAATTGTACGAAATTATTATCGAAGTATAAAAAAACGTTTCCGCATTTTTTTTTTCAGATCGCTGAATACATTAAAATGCATGATTACATAAGCAGTTTTCGTATCGTTCAAGATTTGACTGCGTTTGATATGATAAAGTTTGTTTCAAAGCTGAATCCTATCGAATTGAGACAAGCCTTAAGTATTACTATTGTAAGATTTTAATATAATTATGTATGCAGAGATAGAATCATGTTATGATGCATCATGAATATTTAATTATATTAGTACTCTACCTTTCATGATAATAATACTCTCTGAGTTATGATATCCTATCATCTATAGTCTATACTAATATTATAAAGCTGACGAGTTTGTTGTAAGCAAAAAGCAAATAAAGAAAATATATTAATTTATCCAAGACAATACAATGCATACTTGTTATACCAACTACCTAATACACTGTTTTTAATACAACAATTAATGATATTGATGATTTATTCATTAAAATTTTCAGGACTGCTACGGCTTAAAAATAAAAGGCATACATTTTATAAGTCCCTCAAAAGCAGTAGAAGCCCTAGTGACCATTGTGAAGCAGGTGCTGAAACCGAAGATTGCTAATCGCATCTTCGTTCACAAAACTTATGAGGAAATACATGATATTATAAGCAAAGATGTACTACCAGTTGAATTTGGTGGAAAAGAGAGGTCCATTTCGAAAATTCATGGTAATTTTAAGTCTTTATTTAATAACACTAGACAACGACTCGCTATTGTTTTACTTGCGCATTGCAGAAAGATTTGAGTGTTAAAATCTATTCAGTACGTTGGTTAAAACCTATATTGACTGAATGTCTGCTCTTTAAATCTGTCAATAAGGTTATTGACTAAGGGTGTCGGTCAATAACCTTATTAACTGATTTTGTCAGATAAAATCAGTCAATAAGGATATTAACCGACGCCCTTAGTCAATAACCTTAATAACCGTCAATAAGGATATTGACTGGTTCAGGGTTTTGACTGTAGCATATATATTTTTTAAATCAAATAAATGTTTCAGTAGAAATTTACCGTATTATACTTCTTGTCTCAGCTTATTTGAAAAAAAATCGCGCCTTGCGTTATTATAACCAGCAAACTTTGTATTCACAGTTATTTAATCTATATAATATATACTTAAAAATGAAACCTGTTTCGCGTTGTCACGGCATCACGTGTGAACGGGTGGACCGATTTCGATAATTCTTTTTCTATTATATTCCTTGAAGTACGAGGATGGTTCTTATGTAGGGAAAACGTAAATATTTACCACGGGCGAAGCCGGGGCGGACCGCTAGTAAACCAATAAAATGTTTCAGAGGATTGGGTGAAAGAATTATCATCTGAGAAGCATTTGCAATACATGCGTGAGATGAAGGAAGCGTGTACTGAAGAAGGGCTCCGACCTCAAGAAAAATTCAATGAAGATTATGCTGGCATGCCTGGAACATTCCGACTGTTAACTGTGGATTGAAATATAAAAAAAATGATAAATAAAAATCTAATTTATTCGTAAATATAGATAAATTATGGTGTTACAGTATATTTAAAATAAAACACAATGTTTTGTTGTTAAGCATATTTTATTTGAACAGCATGGACGTTATGAAAAAAAAAAAAAAACAAAAAGATTAAAATTATTAGCTTTTTTTGCTCATTATCAGCTTTTTATTATATCGCAATTATTTAGAAAACATCATTGTCTACAAGGATATTATTAATTTTTAGCATTTTAAATCTCCTTTTTCTGATAAACAGGCAATTGTTGAAAGCGTTGCCATGAACTGCATTGCGGGAGGCGGGTTCAATTTTCTGTGAAAATATAAAAAGTGTTAATAAATTACAATGGTATTTTATTAGTTTTATTACTTATATACTATACTAATTAGATAGCTTCATTTAAAAGCCATTAAATCACAAGTCAGCATCGCCATGCACATGTAAAAGCTGAATATTCGTAACCTTGTTTTCGAGGTAAACTTAGTGTAAGACTCCAGGTTTAAGAATTAACTACCTATATAATCTTATATATAAAAATGAATCGCAAAATGTGTTGGTAAGCGCATAACTCGAGAACGGCTGAACCGATTTCGATAAGTCTTTTTTTATTATATTCCTTGAAGTACGAGGATGGTTCTTATGTAGAAAAAACGTAAATATTATGTACCACGGGCGAAGCCGGGGCGGACCGCTAGTATAGTATATAGGTATAACCATTACAACGAACTAAAATCATATTATTAAATTATGAGAGTTATGTTTAAAAATAACACCTCTTTTTAATTCTTGAAGAACGTAACTACTAAAAAAGAAAATAACTGCTATACCTAAAGCAGAAATCTCAACAAATTTCAGACATACAAATTCATCATTATCCTTTTTGACATACATCAATATTCTGTCGTGATTTATAGACCTCAACTTTAAATAGGCGTAACAGTTTATATCTTATATATAAAATTCTCGTGTCACAATGTTAGTCTGCATACTCCTCCGAAACGGGTGGACCGATTCTCATGAAATTTTCTGTGCATATCGGGTAAGTCTGAGAATCGGCCAACATCTATTTTTCATATGTACCACGGGCGAAGCCGGGGCGGGCCGCTAGTAATTTATATGATGATAATCTTATATCTAACCATGTATGACAAAAGTGAGACAATATTTTAAAAATTTAATTGCAATTGAAATATTTTACCTGAACTTAACAATACAACACATTCGTGTAGGACGTAGGTACTATGAATATTATGACCAATTTGCTCAATCATAAAGATTTATGAGAAAGTCACGATTTGAAATAAAGTATAGACAGTAAAAATGTAGTTTCTTTAAAATTAAATGTAGAAATAGACATACAATAACGTATAATGGAATTTATACCAGAAAATGAAATTTTACAATTTAAGCCCGATACATTAGAAACTGTAAGGAGAAATATAAATTTAAATAAACCCGGTGAAATGAATGCGGCCATTAAAATTTTAAAGGAATGGATACAACAACAACCACATCTACGGAAGAAGGATTTTTGTAAGATCGTTATAATTTTATAAATATCTTTAATTTTATCCCAGATGAATAGCGATTAAAAAGATAATACACTTAGTTATTTTATTTAAGAATAATGAGAGGTTTTTTTTTTATTAATGTATAATTCTTCTGAAATTTAACATAACTATAATTTATTATAGGTGATTTTTTCTTAGAGACCTCAATCGTTGGATCGAAAGGATCGATTGAGAGAGCAAAAAAACAAATCGATAAATCTTGTACTATGAGAACATTGTTGCCACATTTTTATGGAGAATTCAATGTGAAAAAAGATTTCGAATCGTTATTTACATCATGGTAAGGATGATTATTATTTAAAACGAAACCCAGGTCTTTAATTTTAAGTACTTATTTACTTCTAATTTATGTACTAAATTAATTTCTAAAATCTCTACACTCTAGTTTAACTGTACGTACTTTTCATAGCATCAGCAATGAATTGCAATACTGTATCAATCTAACAGCTTGTCAGTGATTGAGTTGAAAATTAAGTTCGATAATAAATCTGGATACTTCAGGGATCCGTTCTGGGTCAACAAGTATATAATACATTTTTAAATTTTAGATATTTTATTTTATTAAGTTTTGTGCGTTTGGAGTGGTTTAGAACAATTTTTCTGATAAAATATCTAAGTATATTCCCTCTTTTTGGAACATACATACAGTCCAGTTTAGATGTTTTCTTTATAATAATAATTTGTAATTTTATAATATTTTTTAACTTTGATTGCGTAACAATTTCAGTTATTCCGTTATATTGCCAAAACAAAGCAAAGATGGCCATAGAGTATATATGGTTACTTATTTTGGAAAAATCGAAAACTCCTCACATTTTCTGAATTTATACAGATATGCAATCATCGTGAGTTATTCTTTATTATTATTTCATCCCATATAGATTCATTGAAGCGTGAATGATAGACGTAATATTATGTTAAACAATAAACATACCTACAGACCAGAAGTGAATTGCTAGTCAGAAGGCTTAGTAGAGAAATACGAGTTGTTGCTGCTACTTTTCACTCCACGTTTTTTTAATTACTACCAATACATGTAGTATCTGGAAAAATATACTATGTATATGTAATGAATAAGTCCTGTTAGTAATTTCCATAATTTATATGATATAGTTGGCGGAATATACAAAATCTCACGATTACATAGAAAGTTTTCAAATTATACTGGACCTGAGAACTGCAAATATGAGCGATTTCGTGACCAAAGTAAATTTAGTGGAATTAAAACAAGCTATTACAATATTCGTGGTGAGTTAACTAAAACATTTTTTTTTATTGCAAGAATATATTTCATAGGCATAATAATATATTGAACTAGCTCCGCTTCGTGGTTCCGCTCCAGCTGGTCGAAATGATCGATAAATGGGCTATCTAACACCGACAGAATTTTTCAAATCGGACCAGTAGTTCCTGAGCTTAGCGCGTTCAAACAAACTCTTCAGCTCTATAATATTATAGTACAGATAGATAAACAATAAAATATAAATACTTTAAGGTATACAAGCATAATTAGACGCAACGTTTAAAGTTTGCAAAAGCGCAGAAAGTAGAGTATGATCAAAAGCCAATCGTACCTTATCTTCACTATCACTACATAGTATAAAACAAAGTCGCTTTATCTGTCCCTATGTCCCTTTGTATGCTTAAATCTTTAAAACTACGCAACGGATTTTGATGCAGTTTTTTTAATAGATAGAGTGATTCAAGAGGAAGGTTTTAGTATATAATTTATTAGGTTTTAGACAAAGCGGGCGAAGCCGCGGGCGGTAAGCTAGTTACTTTATGTGTGTAATTATTGCCTATCGTACTGTATAGGACGATAGGCAATTATTATTATTACCACTCTATTCATAAATTAATTATTATCTTATTATTGTTATTGGTATAAATCAATGAAATTATTATCTTTAGCATTGTTACGGGCTTCGCTTGATAGGTATGTATTTGCTATCAACATCGAAACTGGTGGATGTATTTATTGGGCTCTTAAATCAAATTCTGAAGCCAAAAATAACGAGTCGTCTCCACCATTACCAAGATTGTAAGGAACTTGTACATATCATTGGAAAAGATGTTTTACCGATTGAATTGGAGGGCACTGAAAGATCAATTCGTGATATTCAGAGTAAGTGTCATTTATATTAACTTTTGAAAAATTAATTAATTATAATATTGAATATTTCAGATGAGTTTTTCTTCAAATGTCGAAATATATATTGCAGTGAATTTTTTGTGTGTTTCGTGAAACTGTTGTCAATTCAATTCTCAGACATGATCCGTAATTCCGTAGTATTGTAGACTACCTATGTATTTTTATATTATTATGTATATTATCATAAAATATCATACAAGATATTAAGTACTATTAAGTAGATTATCATTTTTTCTTAAGAAATACAAACAGAATATTTAGATTTCAATGTAGTTCTTACTTTATGAGTCTTAGTCTGTAGGCCGATCGATAAATTGGCTCAAGATTATGATGGAGTTCCTGGATCTTTTAGAGTTTTAAATGTAGACTAGAATCTTTATTATTTGTATATTAAATTACGAATATATTTTCAGATTAATTCTTACGATATCCTTAAAGTGTAGGTATGTGTTTGTAGATTCAGTGTGTATTATCTATACAATTAAAGCTGAAAATAATAATTATTTTGAAGTCACGATTGAGGGTTAAATACTTAAAACAATGCAATAATATATTCAATCACTATATGCATAATATGTGATTTATTTTAATATACCTACAGTACTCCAAAAGTAATAATGCGCATAGAAATATTCGCCTCTGTTCGGCAACTGTCATATTCCCGGAGCGTAGGTACTTCAGATGAGAGTTGTAGGCCGATCGATAAATTGGCTCAAGATTATGATGGAGTTCCTGGATCTTTTAGAGTTTTAAATGTAGACTAGAATCTTTATTATTTGTATATTAAATTACGAATATATTTTCAGATTAATTCTTACGATATCCTTAAAGTGTAGGTATGTGTTTGTAGATTCAGTGTGTATTATCTATACAATTAAAGCTGAAAATAATAATTATTTTGAAGTCACGATTGAGGATTAAATACTTAAAACAATGCAATAATATATTCAATCACTATATGCATAATATGTGATTTATTTTAATATACCTACAGTACTCCAAAAGTAATAATGCGCAAAGAAATATTCGCCTCTGTTCGGCAACTGTCATATTCCCGGAGCGTCCGAAGACGATATGTATATAGAGTGGTTAAATGAATTTTCTTCATGCATCATTTAGTAAAATTATGTTTTTTGTGCTAAAAGACATTAACATTGATTTGAAAGTAACGATTTTGTTAAGATAATTCCTTGTAAGTAAATAGCGAGGATAACCCCACGATTGCGAATATATCTTTGTAGGATTGATTTACTTGGAAATTTTTATAGTACTTTTAAAGTGTCTTACTTAAACTGGTGTAATGATGGAAGAAAATAAGATTAAAATAACACAAGTTTTCAAACACAGGTTTACATTTAAATCATAGATTACCTGATTTTGATTGTGTGTTTTATTTACAAATAAATAAAAAACACAATCAAAATCAGGATTATCTTTATTTCTGACATTGTAGATACATCGGAACTTTCATTATGCTCTTCTCTCTCATTTTCACTTTCCCTACTGCTATCACCTGTGTAAATAATCATTTCATCGATTAATTCAATTCACCTTTAAAAACAAAACGAAGAAGGGTATGTAATAGCAGCTCTATATAATTCCACAGAGAGAGAACACGTGCAGTCACCGCCAATATTTAAAGACGACTGACGGATTTGTGAGTTTTCTGTTTTTTGACTGACAGGCTACCGTCACCTACCGCCCGAATTGTTTTTGATTGTATATGACCGTGAATTGACTTCTATTTCTTTTGAACAAGGTGTAAAATGCAAGTGCATTGTTTAGGGCTCTTACGATTCAATGATTAGGGTATTTTTGGAAATACGACGATTAGCGAAGATCTGCATGCGCATTATTAATTTTGGAGTACTGTACATTGCTTTGACCATCTGACTTTTCAAAATGACAACTAGATATTTAAGCAAATAACGATTTGCTTAAATTATAATATGTAAAGTTTCAATATATTATTTATTTATTGAATACAGCTATTGACAGAGATCTCAGAGATTTACGATTACATACGATTACAGAAGACAAGCTACTAAATAAAGTAAGTCTATATATCATTCAATTCTTTGTAATCCAAACAGTCATGAGAATACCTCTCACTATCTATACATCTATCTCGTATCTTATCTTAGAAACATGGTGTCATACTGACGTATAATTTACATGGCTACTGATTGTAATAGATTCACATAACGCTCAATATTCGTACCAGCCAGTTCTTAACGTCATACACTTAAACAATTATTTACTTGTTGACTCTTTTATGTATTCTAATTTATGTCGAGTGTTTTGTCAACTATGGGAACTGAAGGTCAAATATGGTAGAGAAGTATTAGAATAATATAGAATTGATGTGTGATAAGACGGAAAAATGGAAGTTTTGCCTGAAAATAAAATTCTCAAGTTCCATCCAGATACTTTAAGTGTTGTGAGAAAAGATATTAATTTACACAAACCTGGGGAAGTTAAAGAGGCTCTGGTTATTTTGAAAGAATGGATACAGGCACAGAGACACTTTAAGAAAAAAGATTTTGGTGAGTAGATAATTCCCTTCAGTGTATTTACACTTATTTTAAATTATGTTAATACAGCTTCATTAGTATAAAATAATTGCAAATTATTTGTAACTAGCGACCCGCCCCGGCTTCGCACGGGTGCAATGGCGGCCGGCCGGTACCGCCGCAAACGCTACGTCCCGCAATTTTTAAATCTGTAATATCTTCGAAAATATTCACTTAAATCATACGGTGTAAAGGGCCATATAGATCTATATTAAATGAACGATGTATTCAAGGTATTTAATTCGTTAAGGATTAATGCTGTATTGGTTAAAATCGCTTCGAAAATTAACCATTATTTGTCGTAAAAAGTAAATGACAAAAAAAAGTTATTGTGGGTTATCCATAAGAGATAGACATATACCATCGCGGACTTTTCTGTAGACCTTTTCAATGTGTACAATACTTAGTACATTATTTTGATAAAACTCGTAGGGTTCAGCCTGCGTTTGCAATGTAAGCGGAAAAAATGTAATTATTTACGACATCACATTAGAAACCTCAAAAATAACAGTACTTCTCCACTATTTAATGGATGTTATTATACATATAAACCTTCCTCTTGAATCACTCTATCTATTAACAAAAACCGCATCAAAATCCGTTGCGCAGTTTCAAAGATTTAAGCGTACAAAGGGACATAGGGACATAGGGACAGAGAAAGCGACTTTGTTTTATACTATGTAGTGATGATAGGGAGTCTCCTCGTGACCACTCTCGCTGTAAAATGTTCGAAAGTTCGAAACATTGGGTTAAATAATATACCTAATGAATAAATCGCGTTTACAAACCGTTAAAAAGTCTTTAATTTTTAAATGTTTATAATGGTCGCGTAAAAACAAACACAAGAAAGTATGTTATTTATTTTATTTTTGGGTACTAAATATTGTTTCCCCACGAATTCAAAAAAGGCAGATAAAATTACGGGACACTAGACAAACGGATTAGGAAGTTATAATTTACAATGTCTAAGGCCATTCTCCCATTGCGATACGCACAGGCGATTCAAGTATCCTGCAAGTCTCGGAGACTAGTCGCCGCGGAATATCTCACATACATTGTACCGGTAGCGTAGTGTGCGAGCCTACATACAAATGTATGTGAGATAATGGGAGAATGGCCTAAGTACTATTTATCTTCGATGATATGAAAACATATCAGGTTCTATCAACGGTTCTATGTAGGTATTAATCATAGTGCTTAATCTTTATCAGATATTCATTTTATAATAGGTATTTATTGTTATATGCTTACTGAATCACGAATCACCTATTTTTAATCTAGAAACGTTAATTAAATTACGAGAAAGGCATACGTTTATATTATATTGTGTCTATTTTAAATACTGTCTGAATATAATAATATCTGAAACTATTTTTTTTTATTTGTTTGTTACCTACAAACGTTCGAATGAGTGAACGGATTTTGATAATAATTTTTATATTTGAAAGCTGATTCCTTCCATATGGTCCCATTTAAATATGGCTTACTTGTGACAATTTGAGGGCGGTTTAAATGTTTGTTTAAAAATAATTGTATACATTCTGACAAATAACCATTATTTTCTAGCTGACCACTATTTAGAATCTACATTAATAGCAGCAAAAGGGTCAATAGAGCGGGCTAAAAAACTCCTAGATGGTATGTGCACCCTGAGGACGTTACTACCGAAGTTTTTCAATAGCTACGATGTCAGAAGAGATACCTGTGAATTTAGCAAAATTACGTTCGTATTTTTTTATACATATATTCAATACTCTTGTATTTATTATGGTTTTGAATATTTATTTACTTGTACTCTTGCTTTTATTTATGTTTCTTAGTTCATGACTAATCGCTAACAGTTGTTAGTAATAGAGCCTAGTGTTTTGTCTTTAGAGCCCATACGTCCCTCTGGAAAAATAGAATGATATTTTTCCTTTTTCCTAAATAGTAATATTCTACGATACAGATATCATGCTACATTTTTAATCGCGATTGTTTTGATATTGATAAAAAGATACGATTGAAATTGGCTTTTGTTATGATTGACTTACCTTCCATGTTGACTTGAGATTATCTTTTTCACAAAAAAAAAAATAAGATAAATAGTACTAAAAATTTCGAGACATTAATTATTCATAAAATTTACACAATACAAAAGGTTTTAGATATGTCATTCTACAAATAAATCATAATAAACGATTTATCTACAGGATGAGTAATAATATGCAGTTCAATAATATGCAGTTTGTTTATGCAGCAAGTCACTGTATAAGGGAAATTAAATTTTCTCTCAAATATCTGAAGGTTTTATTATTTTCTAAAAATGCAATTCAATACTTTGACTTATTAGTCACCTGACTAAAAATTTTCCCATTTAATAGTAAATTTTAATAATTCTATTATTGAAGTCAAACTTCTTTATCGGGGTTGGAAAAAAATTTAGTGTAACATTTTTTCGTTGCGCGTGACATTTTTCCGTTACGCGCCATCTTTTTCTTATCCCTACCACGCGTGATTCGACGTATTTCTGTAAAGTTATATATAAAAAAATATTTTTTGAAAAATAAGGTCATAAAGAAGTTTCACTTCTTACGTGTGTACACTAGTACACGCACACATTTTTTTTATTTAATAAACATTTACTATTTTTACAGGTTTCCCATATTACTGCCAAAACTAACGAAAGATCATCACAGAGTATATGCAATCAAAGCAACTGGGAATTTCTCCACCACAGAACAATATTTACAGTTTTATAAATATTGTGCCTTGGTAAATATGGTATTATTTATTTAGTCATACATTGCATACATTTACAACACAAATTTTCTTCACGTTACAAAAATATGGATTAATTTGTATCTAATTTAAACAATCTGATATAAAATTATGTTTAACTAGCTCTCCGCCCGCGGCTTCGTCCGCTTTGTCTAAAGCCTAATAAATTATATACTAAAATCTTCCTCTTTAATCATTGTATCTATTTAAAAAAATTGGTTGTCTGTAAAGTCGGTTTACTGACGATAATTGAACGTGACAACGTCCGATTGTGCTTCTTTGTCACTCGTTCCGCGCTCTCGCTTGCACTTCAAGCTTTACATGGAACGCCTCAGAGCGAGGTAACGCCGCATGAGTCATGTTTTTTCGTGCGTGCAGCCGGCGCTATCGAATTATAAGACGTTGTCACGTCAAAAAAGACGTGTGGCACTCGGGGACTGCCGCGGTAAAGCTATTGCATAGCATGCCTTCAAGCCACACCTCCGAGCCCGTCGGAGTGGGGAGCGTAAGGTTTTTCGTTACGGAATTTCTCGATTCGGTCCCCGCGCTCAAGGCCCACGATAGAAGCTATGCAATAGCTTAAAAAACGCATCAAAATCCGTTGCGTAGTTTTAAAGATTTAAGCATACATAGGGGACGTAAGGACAGAGAAAGCGACTTTGTTTTATACTACGTAGTGATTATATTTTTCTGTCTACAAATAGTGTATCATTTATATTTCTAAGCTTTAAATTATTATGCTTTCAGATGGGTGAATATGCAAAATTACATGACTACGTTGCTAATATTCAAATTGTGCTAGATTTAGCTGAGTCAAATATATTGAAAATTGTATCTATTGTAGATCTCGTTGACTTAAGGCAAGGATTAACTATACTAATGGTAAGATATTATTTGGCTATTCATTATTCAATATTAATAATAGGTAACATTTAAATTGGCTTGAGTTTCAAAACAAAAATATGCATATAACTTTTGAAAAATTTACTACATGAACCAGACAATATTAAATTAATCCTTATATAAAGAACAATTACTATATTTTGTTTGGATAATTACATTAATATTAAATACTAGATTTCCGCCCGCGGCTTCGCCCGCGTTTTCAAAGGAAAACCCGCATAGTTCCCGTTCCCGTGGGATTTCCGGGATAAAACCTACCCTATGTGTTAATCCAAGTTACTTTCTATATGTGTGCTAAATTTCATTGTAATCCATTCAGTAGTTTTTACGTGAAAGAGTAACAAACATCCATACATCCATACTTACAAACTTTCGCCTTTATAATAGTAGTAGGATTTGCGTTTAAAAATATAAGCGAATAATCTTCCTACAGTAAATATAAATAAATTTACTTAACTTTGTATTATTACTCAAAAGCTTTAAAATGATTAACGCTATCCTAAGTTACAATAATGTATTTACTTCAAGGACGGTTTCGGTCTACGAATCAAAGGGATCCACATCATCACAGAGTCAAAGACAATAGAAGCCCTATTAGGATTATTGAAGCAAGTTCTGAAACCGAAGATCGTCAGTCGGCTACATACGTATAAAACTAGTGAAGCTGTGTGCAATATTATTGGCAAAGATGTTCTGCCTGTTGATTTGGGAGGCAACGAACGGTCGTTTGAAATTCTACATGGTGAGGAAATGTATAAAATTGTAGTCATTATTCTAACAGGTGAAGACAAATTAGTAGATGGTTGAGATGTAATACTGAAAAATGTTTTAATGCATTGCTCTTTGGTGTAATTATGTATGCAAATAGCTGTGGTCATATTATGCCCGGAAAATATATTACAAAATTATTTCTGGATAGAAATATAGCAAGTAATTTTGTATTCATAACTGAAAATAATGTATCTTTAATGAATGAATGTGATTTGAAGAGTTTTAATATTTAAATGGATATTGTTATTGTCCTAAGAGGCTGAAGTAATGTTTGGCGATTTTGGGGTTAAGACAAACATCTACAAAATATTTGCGGTCGTGATACAGAATGTAACATACTTGTGGTGTGAATGGGATTATAATTCCAGTATGGTCAGGAAAAGGGTTTAATCGAGGTAGATCCATATTTAGAAATATCAATAGCAATTTGCGGTTTATCTATTAAACGAATTATTATTTAAATTGTCTCTTTTCATCATAGTTTCATCGTTTTATAATTATGAGGTTATATTGCGTATATGCTCTAGCATTTTAACCATTTTACATTTTTGTATAAACTGTCTAAAAATTATATCTGTTATGAAATAACAGTTATGAAATTTTTACCCAATGTCATAGACACATCTAAGAGCTAGCGCGCACGAGCAACTTTGTCTCCGCAACTATTTTGTCTCCGCAACTATTTTGTCTCTCCACCCATGGGCTAGTATGAAAGTGCGCGCACGTAGGAACGCAACTCCCCATACAATTGATGGGAGAGACAAAATAGTTGCGGAGACAAAGTTGCTCGTGCGCGCTAGCTCTTAAATGTAGAAGATTATTTTTAGGAAAACTAAACATATAATTTACACAAAAAGTAATACAAAATAACATTATTTTATGTCTTATTATAAACCTGTAAACTGTAAACTAAGTATACAATTACTTAGCTTACATGTGTTAAATTCTTCGGGTATTTGTGAACCTGTTATTACATCATACTATTATTTTGTTTGCATTTATTGATTCATATTATAGTTTAAAATTTACTTTATTTACAGAAGAATGGCAAGAGGTTCTATCATCAGAAGATTTCACTAGATATATAGAAGATTTGTACAAAGGTGGTACTGATGAAACACGTCGGGCGTCAGCAAAATTCAACGCAGAATATTCGGGGTTACCAGGGACTTTCAGAGTATTGACACTAGATTAAATATTAGATATAATATTATGTTATATGCTCATGAGATGATAGTTGTATGTATATAATATTTAAAATGTAAATAAATAGTTAATTCAGGCACCAGGAGAGTTTGAATAATTATTGTGCCCACCTTACACAACGGTGCATTTAGATCAAACAAGCGAATGCTCATTCTAACCCTAATACTGTGAATTATTTTAGTGTAAACAGGCGTAGACCATTCTTTCGTTGTTCTTAGTGCGTTCGAAAAGATTATATGCAATGCTGAAATACTGAACAACACTGAATACGAGTTTTCGTTTACACTACACTACACTACACTTATCACGAAAGAATGCTCTTGCTCTAGCTCTAGCTCCATGCTCGTTTGGTCTAAATGCACCGTAATTATTTAATTCCTGTTCAATTATTCTGAGGATATAATTACATTCCAACATAATTTCGAAATACCGTTCCTAATATAATAATTTCTGTGGTATTGGTAACTACAATTGATGAACATGACCATAAACTAAGTATTGGAAATACATAGTAGTTTTATTTTATGAATTTACGTAAGATTTCATCTATACATATAATAAAATCGTAGGAAAGTCAAAACTGTACATTGAATATTTTTTTAAAAGAATACATAATCCATGATCTATAATCGATATAGAAGCCAAAAATATAGTTTTTAGAATTTTTGTCTGTTTGTCTGTTTGTCTGTTTGTCTGTATGTTTGACCGGGCTAATCTCGAAAAGTACTGCATTGATTTACTTCAAATTTTGCATGAATATTCCTAAGAGGTCGGGTGAGGATAGTTTAAACATATTATCATGATATCACCTTCGGGGGAGGAGCTGTGAGCCTTTATTTTTCTTACATATTCCGTGTACTACGACAGCGTACAATCTAAAGACTCATGTGTTTAAATGTTGGTTTCGAGTAAGCCATGCTATTATCTAGCTTTACAAAATAAAAACTATGTCATTTACGTAATTTGGGCAGAGAAACAGTTAAATGAATCTTAGCAGTATAAAGACAAATTTGAAACAGCGCCATCTATGATGTGTTAGAAAAATCAAACACAGAGAAACATAGTTTAAAGAATGTAAGTTGTATAATGTTAATTTTGTAACAGCGCCATCTATGAGATTTCGTAAAAATCAAATCAATTTAGATGTTAACACTACTGAATACACAGTTGGAAATTAATAATTTAAATATAATTATGTTATTTATTTAACTCTTTAGCCCATATCTTCCCTTCCCTATAAGGTATATTTCGTGTAAATAATAAATATACTACATTTTTTTAAAGTGAGGGTAGATGTTTATTATTTTAAGTAAAACTAGACACCATTATCTACAGTTAATATTGATTGCGTTCATTAGTTACAATTTTAAAAATCTTCGTATTTTATAAATTTACTAGCTTACCGCCCGCGGGTTCGTCCGCTTTGTCTAAAACCTAATAAATTATATACTAAAACCTTCCTCTTGAATCAGTCTATCTATTAAAAAAACCGCATCAAAATCCGTTGCGAAGTTTTAAAGATTTAAGCATACAGGGACATAGGGACAGAGAAAGCGACTTTTTTTATACTATGTAGTGATATTTATAAAGCAATTGAATGCCATAAAACCAAAAATATCAAATGCAATCTTCGTGTTTTGTGAATTTTCACCATCATGCGTTCCCACAAAAAGTAAGTTGTTACTAATTATAGGTATTTATTTTTTATAATGATAGCAATTCATGTTTTTTGTTGGTAGGTATTATATTACACTTTTAGAATGAAATAATAAAATGATGAATTCTTTTATTATTTTGAGGTGCATTGGGAACAGTAGTTTTTGATAAAATTTTATTAGTAAGTAGCTTTTTTTATAGATTTACAGTTAACTTTTGATTTTGTTATTTACAGATTCAATGCTCATAAAATTATATCGCCTTTGGAAGACGATTTCTGCTGATATTTTTACAACACCACTTGAAAATTGATGATTTGATGGTAAAGATAGTAGCAGCGAGGATTAAGTGGAAATTAGTAATCATCCGCTTCGTCAATTTTTGACTGAAGTTAATGTCCAACGTCCAATGGTTCAATCATTGGAAGTATCTCGGGAAATTTTGGAGGATATTTTTCAGGAAGGAGAGGAGGGGCAGCCAACCACATATCAAACGACTACGTTTTAGTACCGAAAAAAATGTTATTCCAAATGAAACGTAAATTTTGCACTCACAACTGTACAAGTAATGTTTTTATTTTGACTTTGCGGTTATCTGATAATAATATTTATCGTTATGGCTATCGAGGTACCGACCGTACTGGGATCAGAGTACATGATACAGTTCATCATCCAGGATTGCTAAGAGCATTTTAACACTGAAAAAGATGTTTTCTTTGAATCGTAGTTGCTTCATTTATTTATTTTTAATAATTTTACATAATATGTTTTATATTTTATAAATATAATATCATTTTCATTATTTAAGTAGATAAAATAAATTATGTAACGGTTTTATAAGAAAACACAGTATATTTATTAGGCGACGGTGATTTCTTCCAGGCAAAAGATATTCATCAGCTCAATAAAATTGAATAGTATGTTGTTATGAGCATTTCCGCAAGCAAGTTGTATCGTAGTTTAGATATATCATAGTTTTGACATATTAAAGTTCCAACAAAACCCTCAAATTTTTGAGCAGAGTTGAGCAAGATAATTTGAAAAATGTGCCGTGTTAAGTATTATAGAAAAGGTTAGTTCGTTGGTAATTATTATTTCTTCTTCATTTACATGTTGTTAGTAAAAATAAACTTTGACTAACAGTCAAAGTATATTTTAACTAATACTACTTAATATCTATTATACCTACTTATGTTCAGTATTTATCTGTATTATTCATCATCATCAGCCCATATACGTTCCCACTGCTGGGACACGGGCCTCCTATGAGGGTACAGGCCATAATCCACCACGCTGGCCAAGTGCGTGTTGGCGGATGACACATGTCATCGAACTTTTTAATTCTTCGACATGTCGGTTTCCTCACGATGTTTTCCTTCACCGTTGTTCGAGCAGTGGTGATGTTACAACATGCGCAGATAAATTGAAAAATCAATTTATTTCCTGCGCGCTCGCCGTCTCGAACCCCGGACTTATCGATTCGAAGTCCGAGGTCTCACCACTGAGCCACCACTGCTTATCTGTATTATTATTGCTTGGTAAATAATATATTTTCATGTCGTATACCTAATTATAAACATAAGTTTGATGTGTAATTAGCTGGATTTATTTTTACACACTCACAGACTTATATTTTATGTTAAAAGAGTGTTAATAGTGTAAATCATGATATTTTTTCACAATTAATAATAATCCTTTTTTCTAATGGTGTTGGCATTAAATTAAACCGCGCTGTCGTTTCGTTCACAAAAAGTGATGTTATGAGGAGCATATTGATTTGACTGACCGGTTGGCTTGGTTGGTAGTGGCCCTGCCTTCCAAGCCAGAGGTCGTGGGTTCGATTCCCACCCGGGGCAAATATTTGTGTGATGAACATAGATGTTTGCTCTGTGTCTGGGTGTTAATTATCTATATAAGTATTTATTTAAAATTATATATGTATGTTTATCAGCCATCTGGTTTCCATAACACAAGCGAAAGCTTAGTATGGGGATCAGATCGTGTGTGAAAATTGTCCTGAAATATTTATTTATTTTATTTATATTCGGTCCTCATATCATAAAAATCTGTGCGAAAACAATAAACACGTGTGAGGCCCTCACGGCAGATCGGGGCGGTCTGACGCGAAGTGGGGACAGCGTTGTCACTGTATCGCTCTTGCCACGCTGTTCAACAGACTTATTCGATAGTTCAGTTTTGTGTTAAGACCGCTGTGACAACCAACCCGTGAGACAACCAAACCCGGTCGGGGAGACCGGGTTTGGTTGTCTCACGGTTTGGTTGTCTTACTATCCCGTGAGACCGAAACCTTCACTGAGAGGGTATGACGTCTCACAGCTGATCGCAAACGGCATATTGTACTATCCCGTGAGACCGAAACCCTCACTGAGAGGGAATTACGTCTCACTACTGATCACGACAGTCATATTTTATCTCGAGAATCTGAAACTTTACTCAATATGAAGACCGTTTGACAAATGATAGGGTGCATCATAATATTATTCGATCTCTTGAAGATGAACATGAGTATAAGCAATGACTAGAGTAGGGACGCGAATATTACAATTATATGAGACAAGAACGATTAATAAGTTTGTTTAATGAAAGATTAAGAATTGAAACTATTCGGTCTCTGGAAACGGACGAATAGCGAGAGGCCCGTCTTACTGCAGACAGATTTCGTCATAGTCTTAATGACTTGAGGTAAACAATCTACGAATTCGGTGGTGTGGTCTGACAAATATAAAAGTGGGTTTGCTTATAACCTCACAATTGATTACAGATCATCTTCTGTAAAGACGTAGTATGTTCTTTTTGTAATGCTTTAAAGTGTAGTAAGGAGTCGGCTTTCATTTGAAGATACACCGGAACCTTTGAAATCACTACTTTTAGAGGAACATACTGTGCAATGTAAACTGTTATTAGACAATATTCGCTCTTATAGTAGCGCGTTTCAAATGATCCTTTGGTGCTCAATAATTATCAGAAGGTCCGTTCATGCTTACTTTTAAGATACAAGGTCAAGTTTACCATTTGATAGGATCCCTTTTGCCTGTAGGCCAACCTAAGTTTGTTTAAATAGGTTAAAAGTGGGATAGATGCCCCACTTTTTGAAATAGCCTCATAATTTTAAAAACATGAATCTTATACGAACACATATAGCTAGGTTAATTATCTGTTTTGAATTACTATATATATTTTTTATCCTATCATTTATAGATAATGTGTAATAAACATTTTTGTTGAACACCTTTTTTGAGGATAGATGCCTGCAGAGTGGGATAGATGCCTTACATACTCTATAAACGCGAAATCTAATAAAATTTATATGATAAACCAGCAAATGTCATGTTAACATAGTTGTTCTGTTGTCCAAGAATATACTTGCGCTCGCACTCCTTCTTTTCTTTTGTATTTTCGTGGCGTGGTTCTCCTACAATCAGTATAAGGGCAGATCATTAATAAGTAAGTATACATAACAAAAAAAAAGCAAATTAAACGAGTAAAATCGGTTAACATAGAGAAAACCTCTGGCGCAATCAGGTAAAAATATAAACGGTACCTGTGATTATCGATAATAACATATACATAATATGTATTGAGGGATAGATGCCCTTAGAGGCCCCTAAGGGCATCTATCCCTCGAAAAAAAAGGGGCAACTATACTTTTTGATAAGGATAGCTGCCCCAGTATTTTTTTTATTAAATAAAAACAAAAGAGCCACTATTTTCACTTAGATTTGTAATTAATGAACCAGTGTATAGACATAATAAGAAGTATAGTGAAATTTATTAATGCTTATAAAGTTATGCAAAGGCAAATATCAACCTTTTTAAATTTTAACGTGTTCGTGAAGTTCGCCGCGGATATTACAACACGCACTAGCGAAACACGTCTTCACCAAACAACAGCTCATGCGTACCCGAGGTGCGGGGTGATAGGAGCTCCTATTTAAATCATTAATTCGTAGTCACGACTCTGGGAAGTGAGGTTTTTTGAAAATGAGGCATCTATCCCGGTGCGGCATCTATCCCACTTTTACCCTATATTTTGTATTCGACTACAACGAATAGTGGAATACAAGAAATCAATATTTCTCAAATTTAAAACTGAACTCATTTCACAATTTTAGAACAGGTTAATTCGTATGTATGCAGTTTTAAATCGACATTAGAAGCTTTTCCTCAAGATGGTGATATCGGCACTCAGGAACTCCCTGGACGTGTTATAACGCCCAGGCCACAGTATTACAAATTTTTCCTAAAATAGAGCAACGAATGTATTTTCGCATAGCAACGGAGGGGAACTCGCGGGGGGTCAAGTGACGCGTCACGCGGGCCACTTACCACAAACATGCTTAGTTTGTGGTACCGAGCGCGAAAGAAAGTCATCGTGTTTTTAGTAAAGTTACTATGTTAACTAACGTAATTTAATACTTAAGTACATATTCTATAATGGTGTGCTCAAACTGTTAATCTACATTTAATTTAGATTATTATATTTTGATACTAAGAAATGTAGAATTTAAATCACATTCATTCATGTTTTCTTCAGATTTTAAGATTTTCTTATCAGAGTGTTCAATTTTAATGTAAGTAGTTAAATTTTATAAGAGACAATAATTAAGAACATTCAAAAATAAAGTGTCACGTATTTTTTTTAAACGACGAATGACGAAAAACGACCTAATCGCGGACGAAGTCGCGGGCAACAGCTAGTTATAAATATATAATCTAATCCACTGACAACTTTAATCCCAAAGTTCAAACAATTGCATACATTTACGCAATATTGAGTAAGGAACATCCATTCATAGTTTTTATTTTATTTGTGTAGCATTTTATTCATTGTTAAATGGTAAAAGATAAGGTCAACACAATATTTAAATATGCCTTAATATGGGTTCCGTATGATATAAATAAATATAGGTATATTAAGAGAGTATATCACAGAGAAATAAGAAGTTCTAAGTAAGTTATAAGTCTCTACATACAATATTCAAATAATTACAGACATTACTTCCCAAATTACTTTTCTATTTATGAGGTTTGATTGCAACCTTCATTTTCTTTTGTTTTTTATTTCTAAAGATGTACCAGAGACATCGAAAGGAGAGGGTCAGATATCCCATTAGTACCTAATAAGTATTTATCATCGTAAATGACTAATTATCATGTACGCAAGTGTTAATAAACCAATAAAAAAGAAATACAATAATGTTATCATATTGTTATGGTTGTAATTAATTTATGTATTGTGTTTACAATATTGTAACATAAACAAAGTACATTTAATAGATATGATTACTAGCTCTGCACCCGCGGCTTTGACCGCGTATTCAAAGAAAAACCCGCATAATTATATGATTCATCTTATGTCATTTCACAGGTCTCACGCTATTTCTGTACCAAAATTCATCCAAATCAGTTCTGTGGTTCAAGCGTGACAGATAGACAGACAGAGTTACTTTCGCAGATATGATTACTAGCTCTGCTCCCGCGGCTTTGACCGCGTATTCAAAGAAAAACCCGCATTTTTATATGATTCATCCTATGTCATTTCACAGGTCTCACGCTATTTCTGTACCAAAATTCATCCAAATCAGTTCTGTGGTTCAAGCGTGACAGATAGACAGACAGAGTTACTTACGCAGATATGATTACTAGCTCTGCACCCGCGGCTTTGACCGCGTATTCAAAGAAAAACCCGCATAATTATATGAATCATCCTATGTCATTTCACAGGTCTCACGCTATTTCTGTACCAAAATTCATCCAAATCAGTTCTGTGGTGCAAGCGTGACAGATAGACAGACAGAGTTACTTTCGCAGTTATAATATTAGTTAGGATAAGCAATCGTGCAAGATTAAAAAAAGCACGCAATTTCTTGCATTTTTATAAATATTTATACGAAATCCTTCTCTGATAAGAATAAAAACGTTCAGTTATTTTGAGCACTAAAGCATAATATGTATAACCACTACGAGTTGATATTTTTAAAAGTACATTTTTTCTCTCTATAGGTCAATGGTATCATTTATTGTCATTAATACCAATCGCATTTTAACATCTGAATTAAAAATCTTACTTCCTATTTTAATATAAAAATTCGAAAGTTACCAGATTCCTTCATGCTCCATATGGGGTCTTTTAAAATTATTTTTTGTGGTATTTCTGCACCAGACTACAAAATGTTGTATACATTTATTTTTTTCTGAAGACCGTATCTTGCTATATTTTGTTACTTTTCGGTACTAATAATGTCATTGATATTCCTGTATCAAAAATATTTTTAAATATTGATTTCGTTAACCATTCTTTGGAATTTTCTAAATTTAAGAGAAAGTATAATAATATAAGCTCAACTTTAAGACGAAGTTGTCTGCTTACTACTACTTGTTTTGTCCCACTGTTTGTCTGCTTATTTCTTCTTCACTATACAAGAGTAATTTCACGCTGACTCTACATCAGTTTCTACTTAGGTACCTACATATTATATCCGAAGTCTGATAGGTTGCTAGTTATTTTTTTTTTCAGGTAACAGATAATAATTTGTACATACACACCTACACAATATGTAATATGTAGGTAATTTAGAAAGTAACAAACATATAAGTAATAATTTATAACTAAAACAAAAAAAGTAAGCTCTACACTGCACTGATTTATTTAATCTACTAGCTTCCGCCCGCGACTCCGTCCGCGCGGATGTCGGTCTTCGCGTGGATGGTTTATTTCTCCATTTTGAGTAACTCTGACAATGACATCTTATAAATATCTATTGGACCCAAATACCTATAATAATTAACGCAACGTGTGTTCTCGGTTCTACAGAACAACGTCTATGGATAAAACTGAAAAATTAAGATTTAATTTTTTCTACGTATTTTTCCAGGATAAAAAGTATCCTATTTTATGCCCAGGATAATAAGGTATAATTATACCAAGTTTCATCGAAATCGAACAGTTAGTTTTCACGTGATGCCTGAACATACAGACAGACAGACAAACAGACAGACAGACAGACAGACAGACAGACAAAAATTTTTTTAATCACATATTTGGGTTTGCTATCGATCCAGTAACACCCCCTGCTATTTATTTTTTCAATATTTTCAATGTACAGAATTGACCCTTCTACAGATTTATTATATGTATAGATTATATATATTTAATCTATTATATATATAAAACTCAAAGGTGACTGATATAGTGATCTATCAACGCACAGCCCAAACCACTGGACGTATCGGGCTGAAATTTGGCATAGATATTTGGCGTAGATGTTAGGACGTAGGCATCCGCTAAGAAAGGATTTCCCGAAATTCTTGCGGGAACGGGGAAAAACGGGGATGCACGTACAAAGTCGTGGGCGGAAGCTAGTTATCTTATAAGACTTTTATCGTATTAGAGTACTTTATAAATTCATAAATATACTTACGAATATAACAAATTCCGTTTTTTTACACTTAGGTATCAAAAGAAAGTTATACTTTTTGGTTATTGGCTCTTGTTATTTACTTTTTTATAATGGACTTTACTACGCCAGCTGTTTCGATTGATAACCTATAACCTTTGCCTCATTTGCAACGTCATATAATACAACTTAATATTGTTATAATTAAATTACTAATTAATACTTAAGGCGCGGGTCAAACAAGCGGCGCGGGCGCGGGCGTGCCATAAGCGCACCTCTTCAATCTGTTCTCTTCAATCTTCAAGAACTTTGGAAAGGCGACGCAACCGTAGCACAACCGTGGCGTGCCGTCTCGACGCCTTTCCAAAGTTCTTTCATACAAAATGTAGAAAAAGGACGTGGTGCAAAACAGATTGAAGAGTTGCGCTTATTGCACGCCCGCGCCCGCGCCGCTTGTGTTTGACCCGCGCCTAATATAGAATAAACTCAGCCTGTCCTAGATTTTTTTTACAAAATAGTCAACATCAATGGTGATTAATGCTTTTAACTACATTCCAAAATTTGGAGAGTAGACGAGCATGAATTGGTAAAGTATAACAATATCTGCGATATTAAAATCACATTTATTTGTAATAAGAAATACCTATAAATAATGCATAATATAGGTAATCAATATATAGGTAGTAGTTATAAAGCTATGTAAAACGTGGATTAGAAAAAGGCTACAGACACCACTTCTAACTGCTTCTACAATGTTTTATGTTTAATAATACCACAGACTAATAATAATATACTACGATAATACTAATAAAAACATACCAACCGAATAGAAAACGTCCACCTTTTTTTGAACTCGGTTAGGAATAAATGAATGGAATTTATGGATTTATAATGTGAATTTTTGAGTTCTCAATACAAAGGCTGGCTTATTTCTTCATAATATATTTTTTTAATTAGTATTGATATGAATATTAGTCCATGAAGTTAAATAAAAATCTCAAATAACAATATTAGCGGAGTACAGTGTTAAATGAATCTAAGACATATTTCACAAAATACGCGTCTATTTGAGATGTGTGATCCTTCCTTAGAGCATATTATATTAATTTTGCCTGTATGATAATCTATACAAAATACTGATATTATAAAAATTATTATTACATTAATATAATATTTTTTATTAAATATAATATGTATAAGAGTTGTTTAAAATAAACCTATATGGCGCTGTGTGATATTTCTAACCCATTTTAACGTACTACAAATCTGAACAGTTGAGCAGCCACTAAAATCAGTAACAATGAATTTCCCATATTAATATTCTTGTTAAAGATATTTTGTATATCTTTATCATATACGTCTGTGAATAATGTTTACTTAAATTAATAATTCTTAATAATTCACATTTATTATATTAACATCACTTACATTTTTGTCTTCATAAATATTTTATTGAGACGAACTACTGGTTCGATTTGAAAAATTCTTTCGGTGTTAGATAGCCCATTTATCGAGGAAGGCTATTTGCTATAAGTTTTTTCTATAAGTTTGATTTTAATTATAAGAATAATTATGTTAACATAATTAATCTTATAATTTAAATCACCACTCATAGCAACGTTATATAAATATCGTAAATCTGAGTAAGTACCTACTTCAGTATTATTCATATTTGTTTTTATAAGTTTGAAATTCATAAAATACTAGCTGCAATTACTTTTCTGCTTTTCCTGTAATAAACCTTTATTCAGAAACATTAGATTTCTCTTCAATATATCGTAGTCTTGTTTTATTCTAAAGTCTCAATTATTTAGAATTACTTACATGTTTTAAAAACTCAGAATGTAAGCATACCTTATATTAGGTACTAGCTGCGCATCGCGGTTTCACCCGCGTGGCTCTGCTCCTGTTGGTCTTAGCGAGATGATGTATAGCTTATAGCCTTCTTCAATAACTGAGCTATCTAACACCGAAAGAATTTTTCAAATCGGACTAGTAGTTCCTGAGATCCTTCAGCTTTATAAGTATAGATTATGCGTGTAACACCTAAATGAAAAGTGAAAAATATATTTCACAGTTTTTAAGCAACATAAAATATAGCAAGTACTTTTCATGTTTGCAACGAAATGATAATGAGAGTCGAATTCTTTGTGCGAGTCAATGACCGACACATTCACGTAAAATTTTACGAAGTTTACAAAATTTTAGTATCTAGTAGTACACGGAAACTGTTTATTTAATACATTTTATCGGTTGGACAAAAATATGTCCTGATTGTGTGAGACTCATAAAGATAATAAATATAATGTTATCTATGATATATATCGCATAGTTTGCTTGGACAAGGTCGTGAACGCGTCGGTAAAATGTTTTAATAAATAAACGGGAAAAATCAGATTTAGGTAAGTTTTAATATTAAGTATTATGAATTAATAATTATGTTTCGATGCAGTTAATTTTAGATTTAATGTGTTTAATATTAATATTACATACCTAATTTCGGTATTGCTAATTAGGTACTTTAAAAATACGGAACTAAATAAATCCACGAAAATTTAAGCCTAATCTTTTGTTTAATCAAATACTTATGTTTATCTATTGAATATCTATAAAAAAGAAAAATAGTTCTTTTTGTACTTCATCTTCATAAAAATTATTGGATGAAACTAACTTATACAATATAATATTATACACTTCGAACCATGTTTTTATTGCATTTATGTTCCAATTAATTATAGGTCTTGTCAATTCAAGACAGCATACAAGCATATTAATTATATAGGTACTTAGGTACCTATATAATTAATATGCTAGGTTATGTTAGGTTATATTTTGTAATTACAATATTCTACATTACTTTATTTAACAACATTGCAGACAGATCCAATTTTAACGGACGTTCCAAAAACGACAAAAATTCTCATTTTTTTAGTAATTTAATCCAATATGAATCCTTGACCATAGTAATTGCAAAAATTCCGAAAAATCTATAAATAAAATAAAGATCTAAAAAGACTTTGCAAAATGAACCGAGATTGCTTTTTATATTGACAAAAGAATACGACATTTAATGAAACGAGTTTTAACACAAATTTATTTTTACCCTTGTCCCTACATTGAACAGACAAAGCGTTAAACATTGTGCAAGTACCAAAATGTACATCTGTCGCAGTCATTTGGTTGAATTTGCTATTTGATTGAATGACTAGCGCCTTCATTTAATCGAATGACTAAATGACAACTCGTCAAGTTGTTGAATGTTCAACGTCTTGACTGTACGTCGTTTAGTATATTCGTTGGTTTAGATAAGGGGGTGGGTTAGGTTAGGTTCGTGTATTTTTTTTACTACACAGAAATGGGACCCTCGCTTCGCAACTTTCTTCTTGTGGACGTTTAGAAAAAGTAAATTCTAAATATAAATTTATAAAAAGCATTTGAATGCCATAAAACCAAAAATATAAATTCAACAAAAGTAAATTCTGTCGTCATTCAATGAAAACGCTAGTCATTCAATCAATAGCAGATTCAACTAGATGACGGCGACATATTATCTACTGGATAGTTATAATCGATCTTCTGATATAAATACACAATGCATATAATCATATGTTCATTATAGGTTCCGATTTATTGGCAGTGCAAGTTGGACGCTATCTGAGTAATAAATTATTCAAAATAATATATTGTAATAAAACAAAAGTCGGTGTTTGTGAAGTGTTCAAAGAGACTTTGTTACAAATATGGATTTTATCCCAAAGGACAGGTTTTTGGAACTGTACCCTGACACATTGTATCAGGTAATGGAAATGTATTAACTTTTTATAATCCTTGTTTATAAATATTTTGTTTGTCATTGCTGTTAATAATTTCAATGTTCATAATAATATTTAATTATGCGTAAAATTAAGTCTAAGTATAATATAAAAGTTGCATGTGCTTCTATTATAATGAATAAATGTGATTTTAAAGTCTAATACAATGATCGATTAATATGTTTTTATGTGTTTTTAATAGAAATAATGAAAGCCAAGAAAATAATAATTATTACTGTAATGTACTCATCTTTAGCATCCTTTACAAGTCCAGCAAACGCGGACTAATATCATTAAAATTAGTTCAGCATTTCTCTAGTTATAAGTGGTGTAACTAATACGACTTTCCTTTGTAATAATATATACAAAATATTATGCGCTACTTTACATTTTAATTGATTATTTCTTATTCCCTTGCGAAGATTTTTTTAGCTGTAGTATTAAATAATACTTTACTTCCTTTACTAAATACGCTAAACCCTTATGTATTTTTGATACAGATGAAAATGTACATTAATTACAGGTTCGTAAAGAAATAAATATGGAGAAGCCAGGTGAAATGAAAAGAGCGGTAAATCTTTTGAAGGAATGGCTGCTCAAACAACCGCATTTGATAAAGAAAGATTTTCGTAAGTCAATGTTTTAGTTCTACCTTTTTCATAAACTAAGTAATAATTTCTGCATCTCGGGTGTTATGTGAATTATTTTAATAATGTTTCATAATATGTAGAGTTCTAAATGTTCAATAGTTTCGATTCAAATTTATGAAAATATTATTTTAAAAATATTCTTACAATTTCTTATTTAAGTATCCGGTAATAACTAATAACTTTAATCATACGACTTCATTTAGAAATTAAAGACTTTTTAACGGATTTTAAACGCGATTTATTCATTCTATTATTTTCCCGACGTTTCGAACACTTTACAGCGAGCGTGGTCACGGGGAGACTGAGATGTTATACGTCTTGACGGTCATTCAAAAATTGCTGTTTGTAAACTACCTCCACCTATTCCTCCGTAGTTGGTATGTGGAGTATTTTTCCGGATGTTGGCAGTATTGGCTGATCGTGTCTTCTAGTCTTTTGGTATGTTTGACATAGGGTTTTAAATTCTTAATAACAGGATCCCAGGTGTTAGAAAGTTTCAAACCATCTTCTCTATTGAAATTTGGGTGTTTTTTAATTTCAATAGCCTCGCGCACAAGTCTTGGAAAAAAATTATTTTCTCTGGCAAGGATTTGTGGTTGGTCGAATCTTATGAAGTGGTTGTTATCCAGTGTGTGTTCACATACCGCAGACTTCTTGTGACGCCGATGCTTGATATCCGCAATGTGCTCCTTCAGTCGGTTAGCAATGCTTCTTTTTGTTTGGCCGATGTATGAGAGTCCACAGTCACAGTCCAACTTGTACACGCCTGCTTCTTGTAGAGGAATATTACTTTTAATTGGTCTCAAGAATTGGTTTATCTTCTTGTGCGGCTTATATATAGTTTTAATTGAAGCTCGTCTTAGGATTCTTCCAATTCTGTCAGTAACTCCCTTCACATATGGTAGGTAGGCCGGTTGTCTTTCAACTGTATGTGGCTTCGTTCGACTCCTGTGATGCTGTGGAGGCGCCTGCAGCTTGTTGTTACGTAGTACTCGCTTGACATGCTGCAGTTCCCCGCTGAGGTGGGCAGCATCACAGAGGTGGCGGGCTCTCTGAAACAAAGATTTACCGACAGAAGCTAGTTGGCAAGGATGGTGGTGAGATTCACCATTGAGGTACCTATCAGTATGAGTGGCTTTCCTATACACTGTATGGTTGAGCATGCCATCCCGTCCCCTCATAATTAAAATGTCAAGAAAGGCTAGACGGTTGTTAGTTTCTAACTCCATAGTAAATTGGATGTTTTTATGTATGGAGTTAAGATGATCTAAAAATGCAGGTATATGTTCAGTAGGGAGTATTGTGAAGGTGTCATCTACATAGCGTTTGTAAAGTCTCGGTTTGACTGGTGCTGTGGCCAAGGCTCTCTCCTCGAAGTCTTCCATAAAAATATCAGCGACAACGGGTGATACTGGAGAGCCCATGGCCACCCCATCAACCTGCATGTAAAATTCACCATTCCACAATAAATAGCCAGATGTAAGGCAATGTTCTAAGATCTCTGCATATTCTAATGGCATATTGTGTTCCCCTAACCTTTTCTTAACAATATTGATGCAATCAGTCACCGGGAGATTAGTAAAAAGAGACTGCACATCAAAGCTAACCATGGTTTCATTGTTTGCGATATTTAGATCTTTTAATATCTCAACAAAATGGTATGAGTCCTTAACATAAGCACTGGTGTTACCTCTGAGGGGAGCGAGCACCCTAGACATGTGTTGTGATAGTTTTTGAGTGGGTGTATCAATTTGACTCACAATAGGTCTTAATGGAGTATTAGTTTTGTGTATTTTAGGTAAGCCATACATCTTAGGAGGTTTCACGCAAGATGGAATAAGATACTTAGTGTCAAGATTTAATGTCGTTTTGTGTTTGTTTATAAGGTCAGTTGTTTGTTTCATTACCTTGTTTGTTGGGTCCTTGTCGACTTTTTTGTAGGTGTTTTCGTCCGACAGTATTTCCGACATTTTGTTGTTGTAATCTGACGTATCCATTATAACCGTTGCGTTTCCTTTGTCAGCTCGGAGTACTATTATATCTTCATTCTTTCGCAGGTGTTTTAAAGCGATAGACTCAGAGCGAGAGATGTTAGGTTTCGGCGGTTTGCAAGTGCGTAGTACACAAGATATGTCTTGCCGAATCGCCTCTGCGTCTTCTTTAAGAATGTTGTTTTTGAATAAAGTTTCCTCCACATGACTTATTATTTCTTCGCAAGGTATTTTTTGCAGCGCAGGAGCAAAGTTTAAACCTCTATTCAGTACCTCAATAGTTTTGTTATCAAGAATTTGTTTTGACAGATTGACAACTGCTGTCACTTGAGGTTGACACAGTGTTAGCAACCTGAAGTGAGCTGATTATCGTACCAGGGGCGTAAAATTATCGTACATTAGGCGTTTTTGGTTCGAAATTATCGTACTTTTTAGAATAAAGTCAATTATAAATAAATAAATCATATAAATTGTAATATTGATAAGTATGCAAGTTCTCTATAGTTAATCTTTGTTTAACTACCGCTGTCAAATCAACGGGACACTGAAACCCAAACGTTTTACGAGCCTTAATATTCATTATACTCTTTGGTTTTACGCGTGGTACAGACTACAGACCTGAACCGATTCCCTTTCCACTTTATGTTCAATAAACGCGCCAAGTTTAAAATTCAATCTGACTGAATTTCACTGTTCCCATGAAAGTTCGATATGAAACACTTCAAAATTTCATATTTGTATGGGTGAAATAATATAAATTCTCGAATTTTGCCTGATAGAAATTATCGTAAAATCAGCGTACGATAATAACATGCTATCGTACATCGTACGTAGGCACCAAATTATCGTGTTTGTACGATAATTATCGTACGGTTGGGAACGCTGGGTTGACATTCAGTGACGTTTGGATACTCAGATGACATTGAGTTATTCTTCTTGGCCAGTAATCTTTCAAATTTTTGCTTTTGTTTATCCGTGCAGTATTTGAATTTACTATGTGCACGATTATCTAAGATGTTCAAGCACAGTTGCCAATCTGTTTCTAACATAAAATTCTTTAAGTTACTTGCTACATTTTGGATTTCAATGTTGAGCCTTTCAAACCTAAGCCTTGTGAACACACACTGGACAACAACCACTTCATAAGATTCGACCAACCACAAATCCTTGCCAGAGAAAATAAATTTTTTCCAAGACTTGTGCGCGAGGCTATTGAAATTAAAAAACACCCAAATTTCAATAGAGAAGATGGTTTGAAACTTTCTAACACCTGGGATCCTGTTATTAAGAATTTAAAACCCTATGTCAAACATACCAAAAGACTAGAAGACACGATCAGCCAATACTGCCAACATCCGGAAAAATACTCCACATACCAACTACGGAGGAATAGGTGGAGGTAGTTTACAAACAGCAATTTTTGAATGACCGTCAAGACGTATAACATCTCAGTCTCCCCGTGACCACGCTCGCTGTAAAGTGTTCGAAACGTCGGGAAAATAATAGAATGAATAAATCGCGTTTAAAATCCGTTAAAGAGTCTTTAATTTCTAAATGTATAATACTCGCGTAAAATCAAACATCAGAAAATACTATACGAATTCATGTGAAATGGTGTGATTTATTATATATTATATAATATGTAATTTGTATGACTATTAGTACAAATACCGATCTTATCTTAAGAATTCAAATCCTATTTTTATATGACTAATCGATATCTATCTTATATACTAATCGATAAACACTCAGAATAACCCATACTTTAGCAAGAATCACTACATAGTACTAGTATAAAACAAAGTCGCTTTCTTTGTCCCTATGTCCCTTTGTATGCTTAAATCTTCAAAACTACGCAACGGATTTTGATGCGGTTTTTTAATAGATAGAGTGATTCAAGAGGAAGGTTTTAATATATAATTTATTGGGTTTTAGACAAAGCGGACGAAGCCGCGGGCGGTAAGCTAGTGTATCATAATATTATGTTAAAACCGTTTGGGGATGCATAAAAATATTACAAACAGTTCTGAATGTGTGATATATTAAAACCGATTGAAGACTCATGAAAATTTACAGAATATAGAGATCTAAAAATAATAATTAAACTTATCTAAATAATCTGTATCTTTGCCGGTAACAAAAAAACGATATAGGTATATTTATCATTATACATATATCGATGATGTATAAAAACATTATAAACGGCCGAAAATTCGTTATCAAATACAAAACTAATCACTCGATTTAATCATAAACGTATCAGGAATTATATTTTAATCCACTTAGTATTACTTCTTTATTATTATGTATTACCATATTTAAATGATTAATCATGAAACTAATTCTCGAGGATCAGAAAACTGCATAGATAGTAAATTAATTGATTGAAATATTTGAACTTCACCCGCGTTTTAAAAAAATCCGCATTGTTCCCGTTCCTGTGGGATTTCCGGGATAAAATTAGCCTATGTCTTATTCTGGATTTGCACCTACCTACATAGCAAATTTCATTGTAATCGATTCAGTAGTATTTGCATGAAAGAGTACGAGTAACAAACATCCATCCATCCATACTTACAAACTTTCCCGTTTATAATAATAGTAGGATACTTTTCAACAATCGCGCCTAATTTAAGGTGCATTGGGGTATCTTCGAAAGACCTTTTACGTTACCTACAAAGAAACGATCCTCTAAAGCGGTATTCTAAAATTTCCAAACCACATCGGGAATTCCCCTACTAGGCAATAATAAAAAGTAAAAAAACTAAAACCCAACTACGACAAAAAACGGCACTGAAAAAGGATAAAACAAGATTTTCAGAATACTGAACTGAACAAAGTTGCTGAACAAACCGCAGTCACACGTTGTCAAAGTGCTACGGTAGATAGGTATAATAGGTATGTAACGTGTGACTACGCCTTTCAAAACATGAAAATTTATCTCTACATCAGGGGTTCCCAACCTTTTTTTGTCTACTGCCCACTTTAAGAATAAATTATTTTTTAACGCCCCCCTTTTTAAACATACTTAAAAAACGCTAAGTACTTATAACTGATTATTGAAACGCAACTTTATAGTAGAGTATCTTTTATTGAAAATAAAACAAACATAATCAATTCTTATATAAAAACTAATGTGAAGGTTGAATCTGATGCTGTTCAATAAGTTTGTTGATATCAGGTTCCAATTTACTCAAAAACAGCCGCATGTCGCCACGTTCGGTAACACGCAAACGATTTCTCTTTTTAGTAAGCAGCGTTGCCACAGCACTAAATCCACGTTCACACAAATATGACGATGGGAATGCTATCAAGAATCGTTGAACAATTGACCACAATCCAGGGTACAATTGTGGGATCGGTTTTTGTAGCCAAAATTCTTGATATCCATTTTTAAACTTGATTTTTGTTTCTTCGTTTGTTGTCAATTCTATAAGTTCTTCTTCCAGCTGAGGTGACATTGCTGTGTTGACATTTGAAAACGGATCCAACACCCAGTCTGGTATTTCCAAGTTTAAAATGTCCTGGTATCGTTCGGTGAAGTCAATGTGGAGGTTTTCCAAATGTTGGCAGTAGGCAAACAAGTCGTCGTTACTGCAAAATACTGATAAATTCGGAAAATTGTGAAACTCACGTCTGCCCATATTCTTTTTGTGCAGAAGCAGTTTGGCTGCGAAAGCAGCAACGACATTTTTTGTTTTAATTAAATTTAGTTCATCGCCTTGCAGTTGGAGGTTCATGTCGTTGAACAGTTTATACAGGTCTGTCATGTAAGCTATATCATTCTTTGATGTTATGAGATTGTTGCGCAGTTCTGTATCTTTAGTTTCCAAGAACTCTATCACAGAGTCAAACAGGTTGTAAAATCGAATCAGACAATTGCCTCTTGACAGCCAACGAACTTCAGTATGAAGCAACAAACGGTTGAAATCTTCGTCATTAGTAGCACAAAGCTGATGAAATAATCTATCATTCAAAGAGCTGCTACGGATTTTATTGACTGCTTTGATGACATATTGCAGTGATTGAAATAGTCGTTCACTTAAGTTTCTAGCAACCAAATGTTGTCTATGAATAACGCAATGTATAGCAAGGACATCTGGAATTTTATTCTTTAAGTACGCTATGAAGCCTTTATGGCGCCCTGTCATAGCCGGAGCGCCATCCGTAGCAACTGATATAATATTTTTCAAAGGAATCTCTTTCTCTTCACAAAACTTTTCCAATGTATTGAATATGGTTTCGCTTTTTGTATCTGTCTCCAAATTTCTGGCAAACAATAGTTCTTCACGTATTTTCTCATCTTTAATAAACCTCCCGTAAGATAGCAACAACGCTTCATTAGTTGGTAAAGTGGACTCATCGAGCTGAATTGAGAATTGACTAGTCCTCAGATGATTGCACAATGATTCTTCAATGTTTTCAGCCATTTCATCAATTCGTCTTTGCACAGAATTATTAC
Source organism: Colias behrii (assembly GCA_029959065.1). Classification (NCBI taxonomy): domain Eukaryota; kingdom Metazoa; phylum Arthropoda; class Insecta; order Lepidoptera; family Pieridae; genus Colias; species Colias behrii. Next base: position 4,901,749 of record JARWMC010000017.1, read on the forward strand.
TCAAAGGAATTTTTCGGATAATATCTGCGGCCGGTTTATGAAGCACAGTAGTTATTACTTCCTTTATTGCTGGCAAAATTAACTCTTCTCCGATGTTGTGTGGTTTGCCTTTTTGAGCAATTAACAAAGAGATATTGTACGAAGCTCGAAGTCCGTCGTCATCTTGCTTAGCAGCCGCCGAAAATAGTTTTGATACACTTGGCTGAGTATTATGCTTCTTCTCTAGGTCTTGAAAATATGCTACATTCTTGTCTTTCTTATCTGGATGCATTTTATTCAAATGATCTTGCAGTCTTGAAGGCTTCATTGCTTCGTTCGAAAATGTTTTTAGACATAGAAGACACAAAGGCGACGACGGGTTTGTGGGATTTTCAATAAATCCGAATTTAATATATTCCGCAGAGTATTGCCGTCTCTTCTTTTTTACTTCCGACATTGTTTTGTTTTGAGAAATACGTAAGTGTTGAAATCAAGTACTGCTTATCTATTATGCGCGAAACCGCAAATGAAAATAAAATAAATTTACGTCGTTTATATAGGATTGCATAAGCAGCACGCACCAACAGGAATAAGACATCAAACGTGCATAAACTCGTTTATCTCATTCGACGCCCAATCGTACTCGACAAGCAAGAACAAGTATTATAGAACCAGCCGATTGATACAGGAATGTACAAATCGGATTATTTAACAAAAACTTGTTAAAACATGATTGCCCGCGGTCTATTATATCGAACCGATTTTGAGCTATATCTTAATTAATATTAGTTGATGTTCACAAGATGTCGACTCTCGAAGTCGAGAGCTCAGTCGGTTTCTAAGAGTCTTCCTAGCTAGGTAGATGAAATTATAAATCGACCCCAAAGCCCTACACAACGCCCCCTTTTTTTTCTGGGTCTCTTACCGCCCCCCTTTAGGCCTGCAGCGCCCACAAGGGGGCGTTATCGCCCACGTTGGGAAAGACTGCTCTACATAGTGGAATATTGCATACTTCAGAAAAGTATTGTATGACATTATTGTCAATTTACAACGAAGGCATCTTGGTAGAGTCTACTGTGTCCATTTACTTGCAACTACATTAGCAACTTTGTTCAGTTCAGTATTCTGAAAATCTTTTTTTATCCTTTTTCAGCGCCGTTTTTTGTCGTAGTTGGGTTTTAGTTTTTTTACTTTTTATTATTTGTACTATTTTGGTGTTAAAGTGTATTTGTGGCGCATAATATTAACAAAAGTTAAATTGATGATCTAAAAATACTCGTGAAGCTCTTTCAAGTGATGCCAAACACGGTATATTTATTTTAATTTTATATTAACATAGAACTTTTTGTCAGCTTGAGGGCGCAATACTAAATTTGGTGACAAGCTTTATAGCTCATAATAAGTCATAACCAACATTATTATGATAAGTAGTAAAGAAGCTATGAACGAAAAGATGTGAATTATATGCAATCAGCCCATGAATACAGGTAAAGTCACAAGCAAATGCTAGTAATATACATATATATTCAAAATGTACAAGTAAAGCGCTTTCAAATGATACCAAACACGGCATATTTATCTTAACTTTATTTTGAAGTGAAAACTTCTTTAGCGGCGTTGAGCACTCTTTCTGTAATGGGTATAAAATCTTAAACTCGCGTCAGGACACGTGACCTGATCGAAAAAGCGTTAAGACGCATACCTTTCCAAAATATCAAACATGCTCAACGTTAATAATCAAGTTTTCACTTCTGCCGGCACTCCCGGAGTGCAACCCGTCTTTTTTTTTACTCTGTATGTTTTGTCCGCAAGAGGGCGCCACATTAGATTTTGTGAAACCCCATATAGCCTATAACCAGCGAACAATTAAGACGCTTCTAATGATATGTCATTTGTCGAATTCTGATAAGTAGTTTATAGAATATATTAGAAGTTATGAGGGAACAGATGAACATACATACATATACATAAATACATACATAGCCTGTCAAAATCATAACCCTCCTTTTGCTTTGCCGTAGTCGGGTAAAAAGTAAAATACTACCTCATTGATAGCAAATAACGACTGTTATGAATAAAATTAAAAGTTGCAATTAAATGATATCATTCATAACACAAGACCTTTAACTATCCTGTATACATAAATAAAACATGGCTAGATCATTCAATAACATGCGGATAAAAACATTTCAAGAAAAAAATCAAAACCAGTTATCGTATGGAGCTTCACAAAAAATCTGTTCAAAGTTCAATATTCAAGTCTCAAGATTATACGTGCCTAATATTTAGATAATTGGATACTTGTGCCAATTGCTGAGTTTTTGCGCTCATCTGTCATTGGAGAACAATCCATCGCATGAATGTGGAATAGTTAGATGGAGCGTAGAGGTATCTCTGTGTGTATATGGTGCCGAATATCGAGGCCGGGGTCCGTACCGCCATACTGCGATGAATGTAACTTGGACTGACCCTGCTTGATACTTGAGGGTGAGCTTTTACTTCATAATGTGTAAAATGGTAAAATGCGGACCAGCAGACAATTAAGACGCTTCTAATGATATGTCATTTGTCGAATTCTGATAAGTAGTTTAGAAGTTACGAGGGAACAGATGAACATACATACATACATAGCCTGTCAAAATCATAACCCTCCTTTTGCTTTGCCGTAGTCGGGTAAAAAATGCCTCTGAACTAGAGACAAAAAGCATGAATTTCAATATTTTTAATCGCGTGTTGTTTTGATTATTAATAATTAACCGGTAATCGGTGTATGAGAACTAAAATGGTCAAGGATAAGCTAGTTACACAGAATTACTAATCGTTTTATTGTTTTGAATACTTCTCCTTGTGATGAAATCCGCAATGTAATTATTATTTTGTAAAAAAAAATATTTATTTGCCATAGATATGTATATTTATGAGTACATAGTAATGTACTAGATATATTTTACTTAGAAATATTGATTTGCCATAGATATATTTATGAGTACATAGTAATGTACTAGATATATTTTACTTTCTATGAGATAGGTATATATGTATATGTATCTGTCATAGTTGTAGTGGCTCATAGATCTTCAAGTACCTATGCTTACATCTGCAAAATTACGCAACATATTTTGTTGTTTTAATAAATCTGGGGGCACGGCAGTGCCCCCGCCAAGTCGAGCAAAAAAAAAGCGGCACGGCCGTACCATCCTTTTCTCGAAGCAATTCGGGCCTTTTTCGACCCCCTATAATTCGGTTGTGGATAAAGCAAGAAACCTGAATCTTCAGTAACTAATTCGGCATTGTATAAACACGGAATATTTAAAATTTCAGTCAATTTGAACCAGTAGTTTAAGAATGACAACTTGTTAAAGTTTCTAAATTTTGTCACTCACTGACTCACCGATCATCAAAAGTCCAAGGCACTTCTAGCAGACTTAGAAGCTTCATATTTGGAATACATATAGAGTTTAGTGTCTTAATCATGGGAAAACTTAAATATTTTGTAATTTCGGTCCAGTTTTCCAAATACACCAACTGCATCAATAACTTTGTAATCCCATATAAATATATGGGATTACAAAGTTATTTATGCAGTTGGTGGTTGGTGGTGGTTATAAATTTAATAGGTGTAGATAGGTACCTACCATATGAGGCAAGGGAGGGGGTATAGGGTGGGTAAGGGTGTGTTTAGCCCATGAAACTGAACAACATTATTACTTGTAAAATGGTCGACGTAATGAAAAACACATGATTGGACATGTCTTGAAGTACGAAAATCTAATAAAACTATATATTATAATATAAATCTGTTATATATAAATTGTTGGCGCGACTAGCCTCACTTACAGACAGACAGCATGAAAACAAAATGAATATTACAATATTATATTAGATTCTTTAGTCTCTCGCGCCTCACGCGATTGAAACTCTCGTTCCTGTTGGTCGCTGGCCCGTCGTGCTGTGTAGTGTGATACATACTAATAATCAAATCAAGCGATGTCCAAGTCGATCTATTTGTTTAAAACGTTAAATATTTTTAATATTGGCATGATAATAACTTATGTAATAACTTAAGACAGAAGGTCCTTCAAGTAGACACTAAATAGATTAACCGACTTGGTATTACATGGATCTCACAACTTTTGACGGTAGAAAGACTGAGCTGCGAGACTTGGGTTTTTTACAGGATGTTTTTGATGGGATAGTTTTTACTTGTAACAATTAGTATTGTTATTGTTTTCAACTTGAGATTAACTCGATTTTGTAATTGATGGGATTTTCATATGAACAAAATTACAATTTTTATATACCTATTCATAATGTTCGTAAAATTGGTTATGATTATTGAGTTTCCTTACATATTCGACAAAAAAATACCATAATATTATATATCATTTATATTATTCTTACATGCTACGTCGTAATAGTAATGTTTGTCTACGGATTATTATTTTGCTCTATCATACACATCAAACATGAATAAAAAAGTAATTTATTTAATAACAATGAGTGCTATTAATAATTTATTGACGATACGACATCTTAAATAACCAATAATCTGATTTTTCTCGCCCACTTGTCCAAAAAATTTGTTAGTCTTTAGACTTTAGAATATATTATAACAAAGGCTTTTCAAATATACACATTTTGTGCCGCAGTGGGAACATTATATTTTGGTTGATGGTAATACCGATTTTATCAGGACGTGCTAGATTTGATTTATGCCAACATAGTTTAAACATATTAATCTTCTTTAGTATTACTATGAACTAAACTCATGACAGTATAAGTAATAGAACTACAGTGAAATTAGTCTCGAGAAATTTTTGCATATGTAGTGGTGTGTATATTACTCAGATCTTAGAGCGCGTTTCCATTATATCGTTCTAGCCTATACAAAAATGTTTCGATATCCTAACATTACTATTTAATTTTATACTTATCCCTAGCAATACTCTGATTTATGTTTTAAAGAAAATGGTTTTGACTTTATAAAAAAAATAATATATCATTCAATTTTACGTCCTTGAGCCAATGACAAGGCGAATACCGTGAAACAATAAAATATCTTGTTCATAATAATTTGTTTCGTAATTAATATTTGACCATAATAATTACGAAACAAAACAAATAAATAAATCGTCACTTGATAGTGGAAAGTGGAAACACGCACAAAACCAGAATAAACCAGTTTACGCTGTCCGCAGGTGCCTCGTGCAGTCCGGCGTCAGTCGCTGCGCTTGGTACCGTTAGAACATAAAGCACACATTTCATTCGAAAATTATAATTATTACGTAGTTTAATTGTTAAATTTTGTATTTGTTGATTGTTGTTATTGTTTGTTATTGTTGTTATTGTTTGTTATTAAAGTGAAACTTTTATTACATCGTCTCAAACTTTTTGGTCTGTGTAGCGCATGTCGCGTGTATCGCGGCTGCCGAGTAGGTATACCTACTCGGCAGCCGACCGTCACGCGACATGCGCTACACAAAGCAGTGTTCGGAACCGTTCGAACAGTTTCACTTTTACCGTGGTTTACATTTTTGGCCGGAGAACACCTAATTCATACACGTCTTCACTGAAGTAAAAATCGGCACTGCTTGTAATGTTTGGAACTAATAAAATATTAATAATACTAATATTATATACTTGAATAAAAACTAAAAATAAAATGTTGTTTTTTTTTTATTTGCTGACCATACACTACTACAAACGCAAAAATTTCTCCAAGCTAATTTACCTGTATACTCTCTTAATAAATTTTCGTATAAGCGAAGATGTTATAATTCGTACTTTATTTTTGACAAAGCATAACAATTAATTTTCAAAATTGAAACTGTTTTTTTATAATAATTACCTAGATACTTGTTCTTTTAACAAATTATCTCCATTCAAAAAAACTCACAAATATTACCTCCTGACTCCTTGATATCTATAAAAACTGAAAAAATAACCTTAAATCGTAAATATATTCATGAAATAAAGGACGGATTCCTTTTCTAAACTAGGTGCTACTCGGCTAGACAGACTGCTTTTAAATATCCTCTTATTCACCACCAAAAATTATTGACATCGTATTAGCCTTCCTTAAACTAACAGAACATCCTTTATATATTATATTATATTTCACATAGATAAATAATAAGATGTATATTAAGGAAGATTTATTATTTTTCAGCGGAATTCTATCTAGAAACATCAATAGTAGGAACAAAGGGGTCAGTGGAACGCGCCAAGAAACAATTCGACAAAGTCTGCACCATGAGGACGTTGATGCCACAGTTTTTCGACACGTACGATGTTAAAAAGGACTTGGCACCGTATTTGGAGAATTCTATGTAAATATTGTTTTAACTAAACATGGATGAACTAAAATTTAAACTATAAAAAGTTTATGCTATGTAGAAATTATTTGAATTAGTACTGATGAAAGAATGTTCGAAATAGTTTTCTTACTACACTTACAATCAAAGCTTTTTTTTACATTATTAGTGCAAAATACGAGTCTTATACTGGCCACTGAATAGGCTATTGCCTAGATGCTCTTTTTTTTATTATCCAAGGCATTTTATTTTTTTCAATAATTACATTGAATGTTTGTGCCTTTTGGAGACCACTCCAAATTTATGTAGTCAACTAATTAAATATCGGATATAATTTGACAATAAGATTAATAATTATCTTGCTTTGAAAATATTTCCGTATTATTACTATATTGAAATATTATTAATTTTCAGATACTTAACAATGTTGCCAAAATTAACAAAAGAGCACTACAGGGTATTCGCTACCAAAGTCATTGATGTATTTGGTGATTCAGCTACCTACACAAAATATTTTAAGTTCTGTATTCAAGTAAGTTGTTTGAACTATATTATTTTCTATTTCTATGAATTCAATTGTCTTTTAAATAACTATCGATGTAGAGAAAAGAGTTGTTTAATTAGTTAAATTGTGGACAAATAATACTGCTAAATTAGGTATATTACCTGATTGATAGAGTTTTTCAAAACGAAAGATCAATTTTTTTCTGGAAATATAAATAGAAGCAGTCAACTCTATATTTTTTATCGGCTCAGTAGTTTCAAAACTTAAGTTTTAAGATTTGGGTGTTCAAACTTTGTTTACGAGACCTTCTACTATTTAATGTTTTTTTTTTCATTTAACTACTATGTATATGTATTTTTTTTTAATTTACATATAGCGAAACTAAACATTTTGAACTAAAATGATTTTTTAGATGGCCGAATATGCGAAAAATCACGATTACGTTGGTAGTTTTCGAATGGTTGCTGACCTATCAGAGTGTAATCTGTTAGATTACATATCGAAAATAAATCTATTGGAGATACGGCAAGTGATGGCCCTGTTCATGGTAAGAAATCAATTATTTCGTTCAATTTAGTTTGGTTTTTAATATTTTGGGAAATAAATGACACTAAAACTTAGAATAGTGGTAGAGAGAGAATTTTTTATGAAAACAAAAAAATTAACTTCATTCTTTCGCCAATAATAATTAATTAAAGATTATTAAATCTTTCCTCATTTAAAAGGATTAAAATGAGGAAAGATTTAATAATCTTTATTTTTTATAGGAATTAAAATAGTTTATTCTTGGGCAGACAAGCCACAAGCTCCCCATATACTGTATCATGTATGATGCAAAATAAAATAATCAAACGTTGGTTCGTTAATAAAGTTGTACCTAACATACAAAAATTATTTCCCTGTCTTGTAGGACGGCTACGGAATGAAAATAAAGGGCATCCATTTCATATCACAATCCAGAGCAATCGACGCTCTCTTAACAATATTCAAGCAAGTATTGAAACCAAAGATAGCCGGTAGAATGCATGTACATAAGACTTGCGATGAACTACACGATATTATTGGCAAAGATGTTCTACCTGTGGACTTTGGTGGCTATGAGCGGTCTATGAAGGAACTTTTTGGTTTGTACTTTCAATATAAATAGGTAATAATATAATTAATAACTCAGGCCCCGGAATCACAGACACAATAGAAAATCTATTGTGTCGTGGACCGATCGGGCCGTTCGGGGCTCAATGGGTTAATTATTAAAAGGTGCTTATCTCCGGAACTACTGGATCGATTACAAAAATTCTATCACCGTTAGATACCTTTATAGTATTTTCCCTCCAGGGCCCATTGAAAATTTCCATCCTGCATAAGTGATCCCTGAGTGCTGTCTGCTATATAATAATATGTATTACGAGTGAAGCCGGGGCGCTAGTAGAACATGAATATTAACAGTTTATTACAAATTATTGGGACATTAATTATTGGGACTCATTTAATTGTAAAGCTAATGTTCTGCTCGATTGATGTTATGACATAATATCCACGCAATATCAATTAAGCATTTGATTAAGAGTCCCTCTCAAACATTATGTTTATGTACAAGTGGATATCACTTTATTATAGGGCTCATCACTACATTGTATCATATTTTCTTAAATAAAGAATTATAAATAAATAAATTGTATAAAATAAAGTTGCTTTCTCTGTCCCTTTGTATGCTAAACTACGCAACAGATTTTGATGCAGTTTTTTAATGGATAGAGTGATTCAAGAGGAAGGTTTAGTATTTATTAGGTTTTAGAGAAAGCGGGCGAAGCCGCGGGCGGAAAGCTAGTATTGTTTTTTTTTTGTATTGTATAATTCATTACACAAAATAAGTCAATGTCCAAAAGTCACTTTTAAAATTAACAACGTAACTACATAGAGCACAGCCTAGTAATAATTGATAAGCAGTTTACAAATTATTCCATTTCCACATTCAAAAATTATTATTTTTTATTTACAGAGGAATGGGTAGAAATATTATCGACAGAAGAACACAAGGAATATATTAAACACATAAACAGCGCTGGTACGGACGAGTCGCTTCGAACGGAAAACAAATTCAACGAAGAATATGCGGGGATGCCGGGCACATTTCGATTGCTGACTGTTGACTGATATTTATCGTATTTTGTATATCGGTTATAGTTTTAAGTTCCTATTGAAATAATAGAAAGATGACTTCATTAATCATGCTGTTAAATTTTTAACGTTCCGCGTGTTATAAATGATTTAAAAAACCTTATTTCGATTATCCTATATATTCGAAATCACTAGATCGTCGATCGTTCGATCATCCTATCCTACATGTACCTATTGTTATATTTTTACTACTTAAAATTAGATTTATCGTCAATCATATAGAAAGTCAAGAAAATCTTTAACTACAAAATTGTGTAATGTGTAGCTCTCTCAAAATGCAGACTAAACTGCTGTATTGTAAAACATGATAATTAATAATGTATTTATTTCATTTTGTAACGCCTTTGTAAATTCGACAATACGATCAATCCTGAAATTTTGTGTCAGTGTTTCGGGTCATTTGTAACAGGATGGCGGTTCTACAGGGGTCTTAGTACGCAATGACAAAAAGAAAAATGATGGTCAGAACGCTGATACCGGATACCTTAAGATACTGTAATATTTTATATTAGAGAATCTTAACATAAAATATTATAGTATCTTCACCGTGTGTGATGCGCTTTATTATTATACAAAATCTCAGTAAAGAGGCTATATGAACAGTTTTAAGTTTTCCTAGTGTATTGATTCATTTTATCAACTAATAAAAAGTGCCCAAAGCACACCACAACGCCCTCAGCTCCTTTACAGATCCTTGTGTTTTTCTACTAGGTACTATTTAATTTATGAATGGATGGATGATTTTACTCACTACGAATGTAATTTGGAATATAATGCATTAAAAATCTTTAAGGAAAAAAGCGATTGTTAAGCAGGATTTTAATCCGCATTATTTGCTTAACCATTGTGATGCGTTTCCTCGACCCCAGAAATATAGTCTAAATATAATATTATAGGTATACTATTACTACTACTTTTATCTTACACAAGTAAAGCCGCAGGCTTAAACTTTGTTTTGAAATTATATAGATAACTGAAAAACAATAACTTAACAATTTTATTACGAAACGTAGTTAAGGAAGTTAAATATTGGAGCAAATTATTCTTATTATTTGAGTTTTACAAATACTCTCGTTTTTAATTAGGCTAAGAGACTAGGCATTGTGATATGGACGTAATGATTCGTATTTTAATAGAATACATTTGTATTTTAATTTCTAAGCGTATAATTAAATACTCGTTGATAACAAAAACGATTATTCCTTTTAATAACGCAATATCACCTTTTAATTATGATTTGAAATAAGGTGTGCCCAAGGAAAAAAAAAGAAAATTTAACGTGCTCTAAAGACGCACGGTTTAAAAACATAATAGCTAATAGTTTTCAATAGGATAAGCTAAAAGTCTTAGAACACGAAAAAAAAGGTTTGAACTCTATTTATTTTTAACTCTAATTATTATTTATTATTACCATTCTAAATAAATATTCAATTAGACTGTCTGTAAATTGGAGCTTTTACAACCATATGCACAGCCAATACATATTGGTTCAACGACTCTACATTAGGATATTTTTTTATTAATTATTATTATGATCAAAGTAAACATAATTATAAAGAATAACACAATAATATTATAACTACTCATTTGACATAACCAAATATAATACGGTATTTAAAAGCATATATTATAGTACAACCACACCCATGGACAATCTTTTTAATTCTTATAATGTTCAGAAAGTAGCAAAGTCCACTTGAGATTCAGACAAAGATTAAATGGTTGAATGTCTCTTTGTTTGTATGATAGATTAAAATTATAAGCCTCCAGATAGAATACATCACGTAGGTACTAAGATAAAACAAACTAATGTCGTAATATTAGCTAGTTTTATTATAATATAGCAGCTTCTACTTTCGCTGCAACAGACAATAATTAAAAACAAAAGTTGATTAAACGAATGACTCTTTTGGGCCAATGATGGTTGACTTAAAATATCGATTATGAAATGAAACTTCTTTAGGCGCGTTGAGAGTAAAATTTCAAAGTCGATTCATGGCAATACTGTCACGTCATGGAGCAAGGTATCTTTGAGTCTTGCCAAAGAAGTTTCACTTCTGACACGTGTGATCATAATCGTCACAAAAGGCGTCGTACACTGCAGTCAGAGAAAACAAAGTTTCGCAAATAAGTCTCCTCGTATACTTTTTACTTAACAAGAGTTTATCGTTTAATTAATCTACACTAATATTATAAAGAGGAAAACTTTGTTTGTTTGTTTGTTTGTTTGTTTGATTGTAATGAATAGGCTCATAAACTACTGGACCGATTTTGATGAAATTTGGCACAGATAATCTTTAGACCCTGAGAAAGAACATAGGCTACCTTTTATTGCGAAATATGTACCACGGGCGAAGCCGGGGCGGACCGCTAGTCATGAATATAATGCGTAGGTATATTATCGTGAAGACTGCTAATCTAAAATCTTTTCGCTTGCAATAACTAAGAGTCGCTTTTTATTATAATTGTATTATTTTCATTTGAGTTAACATTTTTTTAGAAATATGTACCTGTACAAAATCTTTGTCATCAACTTAACTTTCTAGCTAAATATTTCTCATCTATATTTATCATTTAATCATAATTCAGGACACCTTTAGATTCTTAATACGCAATCTTTATTTTCTTAAGGAAAATGCAAACGACAATATTACCTACATGAGAAATATATTACGGTAATAATATATTTCTTAAAATATGCATTATTTCCATCAGTAACGTCATCAAAGCATGAATTTTAAAAGCAAATTATTAATTTAGGTATATGATAGTTCTTTTTCCCTTCTCAAGACTATAAGAAAGATGAGATAATGCAATGCCTAATAAACTTAAAAAGCACTGAGAATAATATATAAATAGCAAATGCAATTTAAAAGTAAGTTGTATTATTAAATTGTGGGTACTTGATCATAGTGCTTGTACCACAATAAGGATTTCTTTAACGTCTAAGAAAAGTAAGTAATATTTATATTAATTAATTTTGGAAATCTATACATATAATAAAATCGTAGGAAAGTCAAAACTGTACATTGAATATTTTTTTTAAAGAATACATAATCCATGATCTATAATCGATATAGAAGCCAAAAATATAGTTTTTAGAATTTTTGTCTGTTTGTCTGTTTGTCTGTTTGTCTGTATGTTTGACCGGGCTAATCTCGAAAAGTACTGCATAGATTTAATTCAAATTTTGCATGAATATTCCTAAGAGGTCGGGTGAGGATAGTTTAAACATATTATCATGATATCACCTTCGGGAGAGGAGCTGTGAGCCTTTATTTTTCTTACATATTCCGTGTACTACGACAGCGTACAATCTAAAGACTCATGTTTAAATGTTGGTTTCGAGTAAGCCATGCTATTATCTAGCTTTACAAAATAAAAACTATGTCATTTACGTAATTTGGGCAGAGAAACAGTTAAATGAATCTTAGCAGTATAAAGACAAATTTGAAACAGCGCCATCTATGAAGTGTTAGAAAAATCAAACACACCTTAACTATTGGAAATTAATAATCAAATGACGCATATATAAATGTTGTTTGACAATATCTAGATTGACACTATAAAAATTATGCCATTTAAGTAACTTGGGAAGAGAAACATAGTTTAAAGAATGTAAGTTGTATAATGTTAATTTTGTAACAGCGCCATCTATGAGATTTCGTAAAAATCAAATCAATTTAGATGTTAACACCACTGAATACACAGTTGGAAATTAATAATTTAAATATAATGATGTTATTTATTTAACTCTTTAGCCCATATCTTCCCTTCCCTATAAGGTATATTTCGTGTAAATAATAAATATACTACATTTTTTAAAGTGAGGGTAGATGTTTATTATTTTAAGTAAAACTAGACACCATTATCTACAGTTAATCTAATATTGATTGCGTTCATTAGTTACAATTTTAAAAATCTTCGTATTTTATAAATTTACTAGCTTACCGCCCGCGGGTTCGTCCGCTTTGTCTAAAACCTAATAAATTATATACTAAAACCTTCCTCTTGAATCAGTCTATCTATTAAAAAAACCGCATCAAAATCCGTTGCGAAGTTTTAAAGATTTAAGCATACAAAGGGACATAGGGACAGAGAAAGCGACTTTTTTTATACTATGTAGTGATATTTATAAAGCAATTGAATGCCATAAAACCAAAAATATCAAATGCAATCTTCGTGTTTTGTGAATTTTCACCATCATGCGTTCCCACAAAAAGTAAGTTGTTACTTATAGGTATTTATTTTTTATAATGATAGCAATTCATGTTTTTTGTTGGTAGGTATTATATTACACTTTTAGAATCAATACATATAATAAAATTCTAGAAAAGTGGTGTCTGTACAATGAAAATATGTAAAAAAAAATTAGCAGGGGTTATTATTAAATCGATCCCAAACCCAAAACTGTAGTTAAAAAATTTTTTGTCTGTTTGTCTGTTTGTCTGTATGTTTGAATACGCTAATCTCAGAAACGGCTTATCCGATTTCGATGCGGTTTTCACTAATATATTGTGGTAATCTTCATTTAACATTTAGTGTTTATTTCATGTCAATCGGTTCATAAATAAAAAAGTTATGACCATTTAAGTACTCACGGCGAACATTTGCTAAGGCATTCTATGGTACACATACAGTGTACGATAAAACGTAATACGCTACAGTTTTGTCCAAGTGATCATATCGAAAGTCCCCAAGGGTGGGGGGGTAAGCTGAGGTAGTAGGGGGGGGGATTTCTAGGTAAATTTTATACATAAAATGTCCTTTAAATTATGTCGTATTATATTATATTTTTAACCCCCGATGCAAAAATATGGGTGATAAGTGTTTGACCGCTGTGTGTGTGTGTGTTTGTGCCACCGTAGCTCGCTAGCAGGTAATCCGAATTAGATGATGTTTTTTTGTTAGGCAGCATATTTTCCGACGCTGGTTCTTAAATAAACTGTTTCAAAATCGGTTCATCCATTTATTGTAACTAGGTATATAGGGGTAAAAGTGGGAATGAAAATAACTAAAGTTGTCGAATATACTTTAGTGATATATTAAATGAAAGTGAACGACCTATCAGTAAAAATAAGTCAAATTTTATCAAAATCGGTTCATGCATTTATTTGATATAGAAGGTATAAAAGTGGTAGATAATAAAAAAAGTGAATTTTGACTCAAGTGACATATGAAATGAAAGGGCATGACGTGTAAAGTATAATTAGACATATTTAATCAAAATCGGTTCATCCATTTACTATACCTATATACAGGGTGTAATCGTTAAGTGTGCACAGGCGATTTTTCCGTAAGTATTACAGATAACAAAAAACTTTAAACTGATATCGAAAGTACTTAACCTAATGAGTAAAATGGCCGTAATAAATTTTTAAAAATAAATCGAGAAATATAAAAAAAAATATCTTTAAACCCTCCCATACATTAAGTATGAAATATGAATATCCCATATACATTTAATATGAAAGATTTTTAGATTTCTTTTTCTTTTTTGGTTTTCTGCTTTAATTACTTCGCAAATTTGAAGTGGCATTTTCCACGCTTTTTCCGGACATTTTCACGCATTTTCCGGATATTTTCCGGGGATTTTCCGAGCATTTTCCGGACATTTTCCAGGCTTTTTCCGGACATTTCCACGCAATTTCCGGATATTTTCCAGACATTTCCCTGGCATTTTCCGGTTATTTTCCGGGATTTTCCAGACATTTTCCGGGAATTTCCCAGGCATTTTCCGGGGATTTCCCGGGGATTTTCCGGATGTTTCCCAGACATTTTCCGGACATTTCCCTGGCATTTTCCGGGGATTTTCCACGCATTTCCCAGGCATTTTCCGGACATTTCTCAGGCACTTTCCGGGGATTTTCCAGGCATTTTCCGGATATTTTCCGGACATTTTCACGCATTTGCCGGATATTTTCCGGACATTTTCACGCATTTTCCGGATATTTTCCTGGCATTTTCCAGGGATTTTCCACGGTTTTTCCGGAAATTTGCACGCATTTTCCGAGCATTTCCCAGGCATTTTCCGGTTATTTTCCGGGAATTTCCCAGGCTTTTTCCGGGGATTTTCCGAGCATTTCCCGGGGATTTTCTGGATGTTTTCCAGACATTTTTTGGTCATTTCCCTGGCATTTTCCGGGGATTTCCAGACATTTTCCGGGGATTTTCCGAGCATTTCCCGGGGATTTTCCAGACATTTACAGGCTATGTCAGGGAAATGTCCGGAAAATGTCTGGAAAATTCCCGGAAAATATCCGGAAAATATCCGGAAAATGCCTGGAAAATGCCTGGAAAATCCCCGGAAAATGCCTGAGAAATGTCCGGAAAATGCCTGGGAAATGCGTGGAAAATTCCCGGAAAATGTCAGGGAAATGTCCGGAAAATGTCTGGGCAACATCCGGAAAATCCCCGGGAAATGCTCGGAAAATCCCCGGAAAATGTCTGGGAAATTCCCGGAAAATGTCTGGAAAATCCGTGAAAATAACCGGAAATGCCAGGGAAATGTCTGGAAAATATCCGGAAAATGCGTGGAAATGTCCGGAAAAAGCGTGGAAAATGCCTGGAAAATGCCCGGAAAATGCACGGGAAATCCCCGGAAAATATCCGGAAAATGCGTGAAAATTTCCGGAAAAAGCGTGGAAAATGCCACTTCAAATTTGCGAAGTAATTAAAGCAGAAAACCAAAAAAGAAAAAGAAATCTAAAAATCTTTCATATTAAATGTATACGGGATATTCATATTTCATACTTAATGTATGGGAGGGTTTAAAGATAATTTTTTTGATATTTCTCGATTTATTTTTAAAAATTTATTACGGCCATTTTACTCATTAGGTTAAGTACTTTCGATATCAGTTTAAAGTTTTTTGTTATCTGTAATACTTACGGGAAAATCGCCTGTGCACACTTAACGATTACACCCTGTATATAGGTATAGTAAATGGATGAACCGATTTTGATTAAATATGTCTAATTATACTTTACACGTCATGCCCTTTCATTTCATATGTCACTTGAGTCAAAATTCACTTTTTTTATTATCTACCACTTTTATACCTTCTATATCAAATAAATGGATGAACCGATTTTGATAAAATTTGACTACTTTTTTTACTTTACTGTATAGGTATAAGTGGGAATGAAAGAAACGAATGTTGTCAAATATTGTGATAGTACCTACCTAAGTGATATATCAAATGAATGTGCATAACGGGTGAATTACAATTAGTAATGTTTTATCGAAATCGGTTCATCCGTTTATTACATATAGGGCACTTTAGGGGTGACAGTGGTTAGATAAATAAACCAAATGGAGCATCAAACGATAGGATATGACGTGTACATATAGGTACAATGAGATAATATTATTTACATCAAAATCGGTTCTGCCATTTACTAGGGATGGAAAGGGAAGGGTTGAAAGGCTGTGAAAGAAGAGGGGGACATGGGAGCGAGAGGATAGCCACACCCTGGAAATTTTGAACTCTTCTGTAACAAAGTTTTATAGCTCAGTTTAGTTTTAATTTTACTAACAGTTATTTTGTGTCATTATTTTTTTTATTTCTTAACTGTAAAATAATCTGTAAGTACTTATAATTTAGTTGTTTATGGTAGTACGTGTTTCAAGACGTGTTTACTCAATAATTGTGTGTTAAGTAGTAACTACTATGCAGTCACTATTCCACGCGGACGAAGTCGCGGGCACAGCTAGTGAAATAGCCCAGCTAATTTACTTTATCACAATAATATTGTGATAAAGTACCCCAACTTTACATAGGTAATTTATACGTAACTTAATATAATTCAAGACATAACTACCAATAATATTCACCAAAATTACATAAACAATGGTTCGATAATTTAATTTATTATAGAATGTTTAGTTTTAATCATTACCCAATACATATAGAGTTATGACACATAGCTTTCGGAAATTACTGAACTTTGGTTTTGAAAATTTTCATCAGAAGTGGCTACCTTGTTCTAAACTGGGTTCTAAACCAATAAATTTCAAATACTTAGTTTAGGGTTCTAAACTACATGAAATTTATTGATACTATGACATAGATGTCATGGTATCAATTCATATAAAGCAGTCACCATAATATGGTATTTTTTATACATTTTATTTACCTTTATATATAAACGAAATTCATAAGTATAAACTTTAACCCAATAAAATATTCATGAATTGTCTATTACTTTGAGGTTCAACAGAGAAGTAAATATCCAAAAATTATCATCCATTACTTTTATGTTCAACAGACAAGTAAAAAATTTGTGCATTAAGGCAAAATCAGTAAAATGGATACTCTAAGACCGAGTCCTGTACTACAATTTAATCCAAATCAAATACAAGAAGTAAGTACGCAAATTGTTCAACTATGATGATGCCAAAAAACTTGAGCAAGATCTGGACACCTTCGAAGCCTGGATTGCAAAACAGAATCATTTTCTAGTTAAACGTTTTGGTAAGTAACTATCAATCATACTGGTTTCTAATTGATTTGATTTCACAAAAGTATACCTATTACACGCAAGTGACTTGAATTAATATCCCATACAATATCCCAAATTTTCATCAAAGGTAAAAAAAATGTAGGAAATTAATTAATATTCTTAATACAAGAAACAAGTTCATGTAGTTATTTTAGTTCATATTCTGATCTTACAAGTTATTCGATATAAAAGAACGAAGAATTTTTCCAGTATACCTACATACCTACATAACTTTGAAATGCAGTCGAGAATAATTTTATACCCATATAAATAAATCATAGAAAAGTTCTACACCTGTGTTTGTTGCCTACTTACTACTAAAAACATAGATTTCGATTTATTAATACTGAACCAAAGTACTGTATTCTTAAAATATGTTTAATTACAGACAGGAACTATTTAGAGCGTCTCTTGATAGCCAGCAAGGGTTCCGTGGAGACCGCTAAAAAGCGCCTCGACAAATTGTGCTCATTTAGACGAGCATTGCCGGAGTTCTTAACTAACTTTGACATGAAGAATGAGTTTATTCCTAAAAAGAAGTGGTGGTTTGTATATTCATGGATATTGTAGGTACTATGTTCGTTGAATTGAACAAATAATTTCATTCCTTATCAGTTTTATTGGATGCATAATATCATATTGTATAAACTTACATCAACCAACGTAAAACCTACATAAAAAAGTAGAAAATAAATTGAATCTGTCTGTTTCCTATAATTTCCTTATGATAAAAATAAATACTCATACGATTATAACATGGACGATCACTTACTCTTCACCGTAAATATTTAACAAAGCAATAGCAAAATCTTAAAGAACTGATACTTTATTAACTGCATTGTTATTCAATAATTTGTTTATAGCCACACAAGTATCATGCCAAAACCAACAGCCGATAACTACAGAGTCATTGTGACACGCGTCCACGACCCTGAGGCGGCGGACTCTGTAGATTTCATGCACTACTACAGGTTTTGTATAGCTGTAAGAACTAATCAACTAAATTTTGAAGTATTAAGCATTCAAACAAAACGATTTTAAAGATGTTTGGGACTCTCCATTTTTAATCCGAGTAACAGTCATCATGCATATTATGTTAGAACTAAAACGTATTCAATATCTTTACGAATTTTATGGTGAGGAAATCTTCATAGTACCTATATTTGTACCAAATAAAATCTGAAAATGAAAGTACTGGACCGCTATTAAAACTTCTTCTACCAAAATAAATTGTTAAGAGTAACATTCGCTATATTTTTCATCATAAACTACGCACATACTGCCTACATATTATTATATAGAAACAACTGCAAATCTAACCAAATCTTTATCAATAGCAATCCCCATAGAAATCTAAATAACAAGACACTAGAAGTCGTAAGCGCGCGTGACCTTGTCGCCACTCAGGTGACTTTCACATCACCAGCTGTGCCACCAGTGTGTTCGTCACAGTTCAGTTGCTCTGGAGACGTATGTGTGTAAACATGGTGTGTTTCAGCATTTCCCATTGCGGAAATTCTTCCACAAGTTGTAATTATACTAATAAAGGAATAATATTTCATCGGTAAATATTTTTTTTTAGAAATAATGCCGTTTTTCCTTAAAATTATAGAATATTTACAAGTATTACGAGTGTCACCATAGTAATCGAAATAACAATGAATGACACAGTCGAGCATTCTTATTATCACGTTTAACACAAATTTCAACCTTATTGGAGCAAAAAGAAACAAAACGTCTCATATACTTAGGGATGTTATTCTAAAATAAACCGTAAATTCGTGCGTTAGGATACATATTAAAAAGCTTAATTTAATATTTAAGTTAGTTTTCACTAAAATCAAGCTGTCCAATAAAAGGCATAGTTTACTTGTGTGTACTGTTTAGCTAACGGTTTAAATGTGTTGATTTTGGCGACAGCGGTTTTCATACGAATTATGACATTATAGCACTTCTATGTGTCTTGTTATTTAGATTTCTATGGCAATCCCTTATTTACCTGTTTATAAAAATACATAACAATAACCATACAATTTTAGATGCTGGACTACATGTTCAACCGTGACTACAACGCTGGCTACGAAGTAGTCTTTGACACGAGGAACTACACTCTCGGTGTCGTATCTAAATTGAACCCACTGGCTATGAGGAAAGCTGTTTCTGTTTATTTGGTAAGATTTTTATATTTGCGTTGTTAATTAAGGAACTTTTGCTTTGGTTCGTAAAAAATTGTAAAATTATTTCCCAAGCGAGATGAATCTACTATTTTCTTTGAGAACATTATCAGGATGAAAACATTATAATGTTCTATCTACAATATTAGATACATTCTGTCATAATAAATTATAAAACTTAACAAAATTGCGTGTTTACTACAAAACATATATAATAGCACGTTACATCATGGAATATAGGTATTGGTATAGGTATATTTATACCTACATATATATGGGCGGATGGTCATATTCATCAGAATCACCCATATCTTCAGTAAATTATAATGTTGGTGGAAACAAATGAATCACCAATGTCACAAACAAAGGTTATTCAATCGCACAAATCTATGCGCTAGTAATTAGGGAATCGCTTAATGAATCGCTCTTAATTAGTTTTGAAACAACAATACACAAGATTACTCGGAACAATAGCGATTCGTCGCAAACTTGGTGCTCTAGCCGTTCTTCGTTTGTAACCAAGCAACGTCTGCAGCCGACCATCGACGCGACGCTCCGCTAGACCAACAGTTGTCAAATCTCGTTCCGATGTAATTTTCATCAGCCAGTAATACTTCTACCAGCCAGTAATACTCCTACACGGCCATTCTGACTTTCGACCGTCCTCGGGCGCATCAGATTGCAGTCCTGTAACAATAATACAATCCATCGGACGGGTATATTCTGTCAATCTACCCGCTCGCCCATCCTGACATGCTAATACGTTGTCGTCGTCTACGTCTACTACATAATATTACGGTCATACAACTATAATTGTCTCATAATGAAAAAGCGTGTGTCCTTTCGACCACTCATGGACTGGACGACACCATTTTCTACTCACACAACAAACAATGCACTCTTTATCGGCATGTCCTATCCTTAGGACCAATTTTTTACACAGTATCATTTGGACCGGACGGGTGTGTCCTTTCGACCATGTGCATGGACCGGACGACACTGTCCCTTCGACCAAAGAACACTTAAGGTTGAATCGGATAAATGTGTCACTTCGACCAGCCGCTATCAGCTGCATGGCCCGGACGACATTCCCTTCAACCACCTTCACACACCACATTACTCGATAACTGTTCTCACTCAACGTGCCAACATAGTTAAGTAGACTTCATGCAAACAATGCTTACAGATTACTCATAAGTTACGGATTGTCTTGCTCTGCATGAATTTCGACCAATTTTCGACAATTCATAGTCAATGATTTCACGATCTCAGAATTATGTCCCGCCACGCTTTATTGTAGACTACAAGCCGGTATAGGAAAAAAATATGGGTCAATTGAACCACCAGGGGACATATCTAGAACGATAGAAGAGCATAAAATTATAAGATTCATCACTATGCCGTCACTTGTAAGCTGTCCAACTGAGTGCAGATGAGAATTCAAAAGTACAGGTAGACTCGGTAAATTTTGGTCATATATTTTTGTACGGCATTCTTAACCATCGATAGATCCATTAAAAATAATAAGAAACCGCTCAAGTGCCGTACAAAAATGGTGGTCCACAAAGTCGGAATTTTTATTTAATTTCCGAGAGTTACCGGGGGTAAATTTGGTCATTTGACCATGTACGGCATCTGTGTCATACTATTTCTATACTGCTTTTAATCCATTATTCCGCAACGCCGTACAAAAATCATGGGGACAAGGGGAAAAAATCGAGAGTTGCAATCCCCTCTCTTTCCCCACTCCAGGGGGTCATTTGACTAAGTACGGCTTCGGTTCCAAAACATTATCTAGCACTCAAAATTACTATTATAAGCAATGCCGTCAAAAAATAATTGTTCTTTTAAATGTATACCAATAATCATCTTAATTTCATCGAATTCTTGATATAAAGAGCTGTAAGGTCATTTGACCCTGTACGGGAACTTTTTTTTAACATGATATGATATATAACTTATGAGTAATCTTACAACTATCATTGACGAATATTCGTTGTAAATCTCTGTATGCAAAAATTATAAAAATTGGAAGAAAAGAGCAGTCTCTAAATAAAAGATAGAGTCGATTCGGTGTCATTTTACACATTTTTTACAATTATTACTATTATATAATATATAGTTTAGCCTCTTTTTATGGTGTTTTATACACTAGTTTTTACGACTTCTATCTTTAAAACTGCCCCAGATCTTACCAAATAAGTCCTTAAGACATTTGTCCTTGCCACCATAGTCTGCGGGTAAAATGTCTGGTGAAACGTATTTATGGAGTGACTCCATACTGTCGTGGACGATAATTCTATGTGTCAACTTCTCTGTCATTGCTTGTTTGATAATTTTTAAAATTGCATCGAACAGCTTCGATCCACTTATTACATGCAAGTATTTTAATCTCAAACTTATGGCATCCTGAAATTATTAAAAAATATGACTGATGATACTGACGATAATTTGTAGTCCTATTATATTATAGTTCTATATGTAGGAGTATTACTGGCTGGTAGAAGTATTATTGGCTGATGAGAATTACATTGGAACGAGATTTGACAACTGTCGGTCTAGCGGAACGTCGCGTCGATGGTCGGCTGCAGACGTTGCTTGGTTACAAACGAAGAACGGCTAGAGCACCAAGTTTGCGACGAATCGCTATTGTTCCGAGTAATCTTGTGTATTGTTGTTTCAAAACTAATTAAGAGCGATTCATTAAGCGATTCCCTAATTACTAGCGCATAGATTTGTGCGATTGAATAACCTTTGTTTGTGACATTGGTGATTCATTTGTTTCCACCAACATTATAATTTACTGAAGATATGGGTGATTCTGATGAATATGGCCATCCGCCCATATCAGAAGTGGGATATACCATGCGCTAAAGACCGAGGAAAAACCAACCACTTGACGAAAATAGCGCCTTGAAGTTGTTAAGCAATATGGGAGTCTTACTCGGATGTTAGCGACGACGCAACCGCTAGCGCACAGTCTAGTGCAGTAATATTTGTAGATTTTTATCCGAAAGATGTAGACATGGATGTTGAAGGTTGGTGTAAGATTACAGCTTATAGTACTGACTAAAAATTTAATGGGATTTACTTGTGGTTCTTAGCAATGCAATGAAAGGCTGCGCTACCTCTTGCTTGACAAAGTTAAATTTGAATGACATGGGAGACTGTAAAACAAAGTTTAATGGCCAGATTTTGTAAACCAAAATTATTTCAAGACTACTTTGATGGAACATTACGTTTTCAAATTGGAAATAAAGAAACTGCAGCAGAAGCTGGCCTGCGCTTATGGAATATTATCGTAAAACCCGAATGCTAGAAGATGTTATAACTGGATTCGTCATATCGGTCGTATGCCAGAAGGATGGTTTGATACGCCGTGAGCTAAACGCATATACTGTCACTACCAAACCTCAGCTATTTAGAACCTCAAGAGGCATTTCTCTAAAGCGAAGATCGGAGCTTACTGAAATCCAAGAGCCTGATTTGAAACAACCTAGATTTGTAGACGCAAGAGTTCCTGATAAATGTCATTTTTGTGGAATCCCCGGACACCGGCAAGCCGACTGTAAAATGCGTCTTCGAGAAGATTTTTCTGGAATAACTAAACAACAAAATCCGTTAACTGCAACACGTGCTCCCGAGAAAATTGCGACCATAACCTTGTACATATGCGGTCAAGCTGGACACGTAGCAACAAATTGTAACGAAAGAGGATGATGTCGGTTAAAAAGGAGGTAGAGCTACTACAAAATAAGAGGTTAATGTCTACGAACAACGACTGTCGAGTGGCATCTTGAGGCCGTAATCCGGTGAGTCAGTCCCCTTTTTGTTTGAAAGCGGATCGTCTTGCTTTTTGATAAAATATAGCTATCTTAGTAAGTTGCCAGATACTGTGCGCAGTGATCTTGGGTATCTTACGGGCAAGTAGAGCATGTGATGCGCACTTTTAAAAGTTTGCTAACGATTATCTAAAACGATCCCAATAGACTACAAGCCGGCATAGGAAAAAAATATGGGTCAATTGAACCACCAGGGGACATATCTAGAACGATAGAAGAGCATAAAATAATAAGATTCATCACTATGCCGTCACTTGTAAGCTGTCCAACTGAGTGCAGATGAGAATTCAAAAGTACAGGTAGACTCGATAAATTTTGGTCATATATTTTTGTACGGCATTCTTAACCATCGATAGATCCATTAAAAATAATAAGAAACCGCTCAGTGCCGTACAAAAATGGTAGTCCACAAAGTCGGAATTTTTATTTAATTTCCGAGAGTTACCGGGGGTAAATTTGGTCATTTGACCATGTACGGCATCTGTGTCATACTATTTCTATACTGCTTTTAATCCATTATTCCGCAACGCCGTACAAAAATCATGGGGACAAGGGGAAAAAATCGAGAGTTGCAATCCCCTCTCTTTCCCCACTCCAGGGGGTCATTTGACACAGTACGGCTTCGGTTCCAAAACATTATCTAGCACTCAAAAGTACTATTAAAAGCAATGCCGTCAAAAAATAAAATTGTTCTTTTAAATGTATACCAATAATCATCTTAATTTCATCGAATTCTTGATATAAAGAGCTGTAAGGTCATTTGACCCTGTACGGGAACTTTTTTTTTAACATGATATTGTAAAATTCAATTGTTGTATAGTATTGCCGTTCAAAAGAAACCGTTCTAAAAAAAGTTATAAAGAAATGCAAAAACTGAAATTTTGTAAAAGTTTAAACATCGTAGATTAATGAAATATAATAGTTTTCTACACTTTATTCGTTATTTTAAATAGTATTAACATAGATAAATTAGGAAAAAACGATGCCGTACTTTTTTGTGCAGACCACATCTTTTAGGCTGATGAAAGCGACGAAAGCTACAATTTTAAGGGTGCTTTATGGCCATCTGATAAAGTACGGCATTAACATATTTTTACCCGACTACGGCAAAGCAAAAGGAGGGTTATGATTTTGACAGGTCATGTATGTATGTTCATCTATTCCCTCGTAACTTCTAAACTACTTATCAGAATTCGACAAATGACATATCATTAGAAGCGTCTGAATTGTTCACTGGATAACCAGCGACCAGCTAGCTAAAGGCTATATGGGGTTTCACAAAATCTAATGTGGCGCCCTCTAGCGGACAAAACATACAGAGTAAAAAAATTAAGTTAAGATAAATATGCCGTGTTTGGTATCATTTGAAAGCGCTTTACTTGTACATTTTGAAAATGTATATATTACTAGCATTTGCTTGTGACTTTACCTGTATTCATGGGCTGATTGCATATAATTCACATCTTTTCGTTCATAGCTTCTTTATTAGTTTAACGGAGTCCATTCCACCTGACTCCGACTTTCCACGGTGATAATTAACCACCTCGAGCTTCTTAATATTAATGTATACTTATATTTCATTATCAAAATATAAAGCAAACATTTCGTTAGGTATATGGATTTTTTTCTTTTTCAGATTTTTCCCCTTTGAACCAACGAAAATGTACGGCACATGAAAAAATATTATCTATGCATAAAATACTTTAAAAATAAATTTATTTCGTGTTGTGTCAAATGACCCCCTGGAGTGGTGAAAGAGAGGGGATTGCAACTCTCGATTTTTTCCCCTTGTCCCCATGATTTTTGTACGGCGTTGCGGAATAATGGATTAAAAGCAGTGATGCCGTACATGGTCAAATGACCAAATTTACCCCCGGTAACTCTCGGAAATTAAATAAAAATTCCGACTTTGTGGACCACCATTTTTGTACGGCACTGAGCGGTTTCTTATTATTTTTAATGGATCTATCGATGGTTAAGAATGCCGTACAAAAATATATGACCAAAATTTATCGAGTCTACCTGTACTTTTGAATTCTCATCTGCACTCAGTTGGACAGCTTACAAGTGACGGCATAGTGATGAATCTTATTATTTTATGCTCTTCTATCGTTCTAGATATGTCCCCTGGTGGTTCAATTGACCCATATTTTTTTCCTATGCGGGCTTGTAGTCTATTGGGATCGTTTTAGATAATCGTTAGCAAACTTTTAAAAGTGCGCATCACATGCTCTACTTGCCCGTAAGATACCCAAGATCACTGCGCACAGTATCTGGCAACTTACTAAGATAGCTCTATTTTATCAAAAAGCAAGACGATCCGCTTTCAAACAAAAAGGGGACTGACTCACCGGATTACGGCCTCAAGATGCCACTCGACAGTCGTTGTTCGTAGACATTAACCTCTTATTTTGTAGTAGCTCTACCTCCTTTTTAACCGACATCATCCTCTTTCGTTACAATTTGTTGCTACGTGTCCAGCTTGACCGCATATGTACAAGGTTATGGTCGCAATTTTCTCGGGAGCACGTGTTGCAGTTAACGGATTTTGTTGTTTAGTTATTCCAGAAAAATCTTCTCGAAGACGCATTTTACAGTCGGCTTGCCGGTGTCCGGGGATTCCACAAAAATGATATTTATCAGGAACTCTTGCGTCTACAAATCTAGGTTGTTTCAAATCAGGCTCTTGGATTTCAGTAAGCTCCGATCTTCGCTTTAGAGAAATGCCTCTTGAGGTTCTAAATAGCTGAGGTTTGGTAGTGACAGTATATGCGTTTAGCTCACGGCGTATCAAACCATCCTTCTGGCATACGACCGATATGACGAATCCAGTTATAACATCTTCTAGCATTCGGGTTTTACGATAATATTCCATAAGCGCAGGCCAGCTTCTGCTGCAGTTTCTTTATTTCCAATTTGAAAACGTAATGTTCCATCAAAGTAGTCTTGAAATAATTTTGGTTTACAAAATCTGGCCATTAAACTTTGTTTTACAGTCTCCCATGTCATTCAAATTTAACTTTGTCAAGCAAGAGGTAGCGCAGCCTTTCATTGCATTGCTAAGAACCACAAGTAAATCCCATTAAATTTTTAGTCAGTACTATAAGCTGTAATCTTACACCAACCTTCAACATCCATGTCTACATCTTTCGGATAAAAATCTACAAATATTACTGCACTAGACTGTGCGCTAGCGGTTGCGTCGTCGCTAACATCCGAGTAAGACTCCCATATTGCTTAACAACTTCAAGGCGCTATTTTCGTCAAGTGGTTGGTTTTTCCTCGGTCTTTAGCGCATGGTATATCCCACTTCTGATATGGGCGGATGGCCATATTCATCAGAATCACCCATATCTTCAGTAAATTATAATGTTGGTGGAAACAAATGAATCACCAATGTCACAAACAAAGGTTATTCAATCGCACAAATCTATGCGCTAGTAATTAGGGAATCGCTTAATGAATCGCTCTTAATTAGTTTTGAAACAACAATACACAAGATTACTCGGAACAATAGCGATTCGTCGCAAACTTGGTGCTCTAGCCGTTCTTCGTTTGTAACCAAGCAACGTCTGCAGCCGACCATCGACGCGACGCTCCGCTAGACCGACAGTTGTCAAATCTCGTTCCAATGTAATTCTCATCAGCCAATAATACTTCTACCAGCCAGTAATACTCCTACATATAGAACTATAATATAATAGGACTACAAATAATCGTCAGTATCATCAGTCATATTTTTTAATAATTTCAGGATGCCATAAGTTTGAGATTAAAATACTTGCATGTAATAAGTGGATCGAAGCTGTTCGATGCAATTTTAAAAATTATCAAACAAGCAATGACAGAGAAGTTGACACATAGAATTATCGTCCACGACAGTATGGAGTCACTCCATAAATACGTTTCACCAGACATTTTACCCGCAGACTATGGTGGCAAGGACAAATGTCTTAAGGACTTATTTGGTAAGATCTGGGGCAGTTTTAAAGATAGAAGTCGTAAAAACTAGTGTATAAAACACCATAAAAAGAGGCTAAACTATATATTATATAATAGTAATAATTGTGGTTTCGTCAAATAAAAGGAAAGGAAAAAATGTGTAAAATGACACCGAATCGACTCTATCTTTTATTTAGAGACTGCTCTTTTCTTCCAATTTTTATAATTTTTGCATACAGAGATTTACAACGAATATTCGTCAATGATAGTTGTAAACTGTAGTCGCTATATCAGTATAATATTTTACGCTTTCAGAGGCATTTCTCGATGAAATGTGTACCGATGAAAATATTGAACATCTCAAGGAATCGGAGAAAGCCAAAACGGATGAATCCCACAGAATCACGCTCAAGTTTGACGAAGAGTATCTGGGAATGCCGGGATCTTTCAAAACATTATGCGTTGATTAATGTAAAATATTGATGGCCAGTTTCATGACTTAGTGATAAAGTTAATGATAACCTATTTATCAGATTTTGATGGAGTTTCGTTAATTATTAGTCATTTTGATTGACGAAAGTTGATGTTTATTAGAACTCCCGAAGTTAAATAATTGGGGTATTTTTTATTGGTTATGTTTTTTGTTACAATGTATCATTACTATTGATTACTAACATTGAAGGGATTATTGTTTAGGGTTTGGGCTTATCTTTTACAATTCTTGAAGGTAAATCTGTGTTAAATTATATTGTTACAAAATACTAAAATGTGTTTTCTTTTTATAAATACTAGCTTTCCACCTGCGGCTTGGTCCGCTTTGTCTAAACCTCACCAAATTATATACTAAAACCTTCTTCGGGAACCATCCCTTCTATTATTTCATCTCATTTATTTAATTATGTATAGTATCTTCATATATATATAACTTATTATTAATATTGTTGTGCACCATCGACCTCAATATACGACGTAATTCTTATGATCCTTGACCTAAAGTTGCCTGGAAGAGATCGCTGTATTAGCGATAAGGCCGCCTTTTTGTACGTATTTCTATTGTTTGTGTTTTTTGTTATTATTTTGTTACTGGTGCAAATAAAGTATTCATTCATTCATTCTATTAAAAAAACCGCGTCAAAATCCGTTAAGTAGTTTTAAAGATCTAAACATATAAATATAGGGACAGTTAAACAGCGGGAAGCGACTTATATGTATAACTATGTAGTGATATTCTAAAAGAAGCTTTTACTATTGTTCAGGCTTAAAAAACTAACCATCGTATACACTGGTATTGTTATCCTTTACAATAAAATACTAAATCTTAATTATGATCAACAGAGTTCACGTATTTAATGACAAGCACGTGACCACATTAAAATTTGATATTAATTTCATATTATATTATTATGGTATTAGCTCATACGTGGTAAAGGGTGTGTTGAATAATGTTTGTATATTTTAAAGAAAATTTACTTCTTAAAATAATAAATCACATTATTGTATAAGACGGGGAAGAACCTTACCTATTCTTAATATTTTTTACATTTATTATAATGTCACGTTTAAGTCTTTTAATATTAAAATTATTTAAATCTATCTTCTCATTTTATTCATTTATGGTTATATAATTATATATATGTAGTATGTACCTACTTTTAATAATTAAGCATATATTTTTAATAACACCTCTTTTACTTTCTTTGCTGTTGGGGTTTATAAAATATACTTAACCCAATTTTTTGCAATATTCTATTCCACTCGTATAAGATAAAAATGAACTTTGAAACACACGTAAAAATTTTACAATAAACTATTTTGATTTTTAAATACGTATACCTTCTTGAGTTTAGTTTAGTTTTCTTTTTTTTCTAAGCTAGACAAATAATATAATCACAAAAAACATTGATTAAGTCATCTACTAGGTTGTAATTTAACATAACATTGATTAAGTCATCTTAAACTTACTTACAATTATTACAATTACTAAACCTTAATTAAGTATGTATTTACCTAAGAATATCTCAAGCATTGTTTATTCTTGCACTAAATAACTAGAAATTATTATATTATGAGAGTCTAGAATGAATCTCAAGGGAGCTAGTGTGTCGTATTAATTACTAGATCCTTAATAAGATATAGAATACGACCCGTTATAAGCCTTATTATATTTGACCGCCTCCTTGGTTGACGCGTGAGCGTAGAACCGAGGGGTCCTGGGTTCGATTCCCGGTGGAGACGAAGAAAAAAAATGTCTCGGTCTGGCAGGACATAGAAGGCTGATCACCTACTTGTCCCTAAAGAAAATCGATCAGTGAAATAGATGTATACTTAATGCATCTGCCCCTTACCCCACTTGGGGACATGGGACTTCACTATAAGCCTTATTATATAATATTTATACTATTTATTAATAATATTTAAAGTGTTGTTGCATGATAATTACATTCATTCATAAGTATGTATGATGAATAGTAGCCCGAAAATCTATTGCATTTTGTTTTTTTTTTAATAAGAGAATATAATTGATACTTAATGGATTTGAAATCGATTGAATGATATTACTTGATAACACTGATAACACTTGTATCTAAGTACTTATAAAAAATTTAGTCAAATTAACAAAATAAACAAAATGTTGAGCTATAGATACGACGATACTTAACTGCGTCAACATTATAATGATTATTTTTGCCATTTGACATCTCCAAAAATTAGGAAAGTAATTTTTTTTTATCATTGTTCCCCCTCCCTGCTAACAATGTTTATAACAGAAAGAAGTACAAAAAGGGCAGTATTAAAATGTCGTAATTATTTTAAAAGGATCAACAATAGTTGCTGCTACTGTGTTTAGTGTACCTAGAGCTTTTTTGGATTTCATTTTAGTCCTTTAAACAAGTAAGTACGTTTTTTATTAATTCTTTTAATTCTAATGTTATACGTATTACATATAGTTTTGATATAATATTAGCCGTCAAGTTTAAGATAAAATTATTTTTTTGAACTTTTCATACTAGTTGAATTACATTTATATGTTTACATAACAAACCAAACATGGACATAACATACCTTCAGAATTTGAAATTTGTAATTTCTATTGGTTTATTAAAAATTAGGTACTAGAAATTTAATTACCAACATAATATACTAAGTTAGACCTGAAGAAGAAGATTGGGTAAGATCTTTTTTTAGTGATATTATGTTGTGTAAAATATCCACTCATTATAATATTATTAGCTAACGAAATTAAGTGATCAAATTGTTAAATTTTCAATTTATACCACAGCTACGTGCATACAAAAACAATCAAAATGGACAGTATACCACCGAGTGCAATTTTGGAACATCGTCCAAATCAACTACAAGAAGTTCGCAAATTATTCAATTATGAAGATATCAAAAAACTCAATCAAGATCTGGACACCTTTGAAGCCTGGATTGCAAAACAAAACCATTTTCTTGTTAAACGTTTTGGTAAGTACCTATCAATAAAAAAAGACAGCTAATAATGTTATAATAGAGCTTTATAACATAATTTAGTATTGTTATTGCGGTCTTGAAAAGCTTGTTCAAAGTTCAGTAGAAGTAAACTTTATGATAAGTTAACACAATATAAATTATTATCAAAAAAATCTTATGAAATAAGTATAATTATTAGTATAATGATATATCCTGCATATTATTATTGAAGTTATGTAATAGGAGGCGCAATGGACATATTATACTAGAATATACCTAGTAGGTAATTCATGAGTTAGCATTATTTGTACATTTAATAAATATTTGGTTTATTAATTTAAACTGTGACTAAATTTTGGTTTTATTGTAGTGGTAAGTATATGTTTTGATAAGTTATTCATACAATATACAATCACTGTTTTTGTCAATATAGATATTAATTAACCATAATTAA
The DNA here is from genome assembly GCA_029959065.1 of Colias behrii. Classification (NCBI taxonomy): domain Eukaryota; kingdom Metazoa; phylum Arthropoda; class Insecta; order Lepidoptera; family Pieridae; genus Colias; species Colias behrii. Next base: position 4,933,094 of record JARWMC010000017.1, read on the forward strand.
AGACATAATATTTCAGCGAAATCTACTTACGCTGGTTTATTTTAACGAGTTTTAGTGAAGCTAGTAAATTAATGTATTTCATACTTGTTTGTTTATAGACAGAAATTATCTAGAACGTCTTCTGATAGCAAGCAAGGGTTCCGTGGAGACAGCTAAAAAACGGCTCGACAAATTGTGCTCATTTAGACGAGCATTGCCGGAGTACTTAACGAATTATGACATGAGGAATGAATTCATTCCTAAGTTGAAGTGGTGGTACGTATTTTCATATTAATTTAATACTATTAGTTTCGTATGCTATTGGAGAAGCAAAAATCTCTACAAAACGTTAATAATGTCAATATAATCGTTTTTACTAATATCATAATTTAGGCTACTTTTCAGGATTGCATTTCGTCTATCTTTGTTTTTATGTTTCTTTAGCTAGCAACCCACAGACATTACCTTGTCTTTTTTAAAAAGCGATGTCCATTAGGACTTTGAATATTAAGTAAAAATTACGTAATGTCTAAAATCTAAAACCATACTTTATTTTATCTAATGTTCTTACAATCTATACTAATATTATAAAAAATATAAAGCTGAAGAGTTTGTTTGTTTGAACGCGCTAATCTCGGGAACTACTGGTCCCATTTGAAAAATTCTTTCGGTGATAGATAGCCCATTTATTGAGGAAGGCTATAGGCTATATAATATTATCATCTCGCTGAGACCAAAAGGAGTGGAGCACTGCGGGTAAAACCGCGGAGCACAGCTAGTATTTAAATGTATAATATATTAATAACACTAATCTGTTTATAGCCACACAACTATACTGCCGAAACCCACACCTGATTACCACAGAGTGTTTTTAACGTGCGCGCACAACCCAGACGCGACGGAGCATGTAGATTTCATGCAATACTACAGGTTTTGTATATCGGTAAGTATCCAAGGCTATAGATTTTCTTTAATTACTATTGATACATCTAAAAGATATATCACACGCATTCTCTTGAATTGTCATGATGGTTTGTGTTACATGCAGATCTATTTGTATAAATAAATTAGCAATTATTGTAATTTGTCAATATTTTGCAAATCAATGCATTGAATTTAGTTAAGTTCTTTATTTAGTAGGTACTTTAACTTTGATCTCTGTGTCTTAATTTCTCACTCAGCCAATGGCAAATTTTTAAATATTCTTATTGTTATGTACTTCCCAATACCTTCCCTTTTTCGGAGCTGAAATAATCATTTATCATTTTTTTTTAATTTATATAAAGTTACTTATAAAAAATTTCAGTTGATGGACTACATGTTCAACCACGACTACAACGCTGGCTACGAAGTTATATTTGATACGAGAAACTACACTCTCGGTGTCGTATCTAAATTGAACCCACTTGCTATGAAAAAAGCTGCTGCTATTTACTTGGTAAGTCCTTGATAAGAAATGATAGTAGAAATAGAGTTTTACTCTTTAAAGTGACGCTGGATAAATAACGTAGGATGATGCAAAATAGATGTAATATGCATTATAACGAATTATTTTAAAGATAGTGTTTTATAATAATAAAATCTAATAACTAGTAAGGCGGTTTTAATAGCATTTAATTATGTCTCATGGGTTCAATCAAAATACAGATGCTTTTAGTTGTAATGTTCTATGAGTCAATAGCCTATTATATATAGCCTATATAGCCTTCCTTGATGATTGGGCTATCACATAAACACCGAAAGAATTTTTCGAATCGGACCAGTGGTTCCTAAGATTAGCGCGCTCAAACAAACAAACAAACTCTGCAGCTTTATAATATTAGTATAGATTTGCCATTATCAAAAGTAGTTTACTATTGATGTATATGCTTTTGTCTCTATAAACAGAACATGAACTTATAATAATCACCATCAATAATATTTTTTGTATGTTTTCAGGAAGCAATTAGTATGAGATTGAAACATTTGCACGTTATAAGTGGATCTAAACTATTTGATGTTGTTTTAACAATCATAAAACAAGCTCTAACAGAGAAACTGTCACATAGAGTTGTCGTCCATGACAATCTTGAATCACTCCACAAATACATTTCTCCAGAAATTTTACCAGCTGATTATGGTGGTCAGGACAAACGAACCCTTAAAGAAATGTGCGGTAAGAATTTGTATATTTAGCGTTACATTTTTGTAAAAACCAAGTGACGAGACAATTTTCGACCTGTGTAAGGCTTAAGAACAGTTTATAATATTCAAATAAATAATGTTCTACCTATTCACTGATATTTTGATTCCTTTGCTAATAGAAATATAGGTAGCTTCATAGGTCTCCATATATCTTTATTACGCAGGTCTACACAGATAGAGCAGCCTCGCGAAGCAACTAATGCGCGAAGCATCTCGGTCTATGTGGACGTGGCTCGATCGAGGAAACTGCAGCAATTGCTTCGCGAGGCTGCTGGCTCTGTATAGACCCGCTTAATAGCTATTCAATAATTCCACTATGAATTATATTCTACCGTTTCAGAGAACACTCTCAAAGAGCTGTGTACTGATGAACATATTGAGCATTTCAAGGAAACAGAGAAAGCTATGACAGACGAATCTCACAGAATCACGCTAAAGTTCGACGAAGAGTATTTGGGAATGCCGGGATCTTTTAAAACATTGTGTGTTGATTAAATAAACTTTTTGAGCTAATCATTTATCCAAAGTTATTGTTAATTTTTTAACTGTTATGGGCTAGGTGTTTTTGTTACAATATAACACATATATTGTTATAATTAATTTCACTATGGTTAAGGCTGACCGATGTTTGTTGATGGTTACAATAAATTATTATTTTGGAAAATGAAGTTTTATTGGAACATTTTTTTTAATATTAGGTGTTCCTGATTAATATACGTTGTTGATAAATTCACTTGTGAGTTTCAAGTTTTAATTCCTTGTGAGAGTAGATATTGTGATTTTTCCAATGCACGTCTCGTTAAATACATTATATTTATGTGTCTAAAGTCTAAACAATGCAATATTTAAGCACTTAAATTTTTGTTTAATATTTTATAGTTTTGTTTAGTAAACTGTCCGAAAACATTTTTATTACAATAGTAAGATCTAAGATCTCTATCATTTCCATATCTATATAACTGCTGCAATGATGATATCAACAAGGTTGTTAAGATTTTTTTGTATTTATGGAAACTAAAATAAAAATTTATCTAAAACTTATGAGCGAAATCAGGCAAAAAGTACATTATAAGAAAATAACATTCTTATAAACTATCAACACTTGATTTAGATTTTAGAACAGCAGACGCTCGTGCAGTCAATTTTGATAAGAAGCGGGAAAAATCAAGCAGAAAATTCAAGAAGAATGCAAGTCTGTCGATTGTTTATGGTCGACATAAACAATATATTAAACGATTAAATCAATTATACATAGAAGAATTATTGAAATATTACGAAGAAAAAGAAATGTACCAACAAAAGAAAACGTTTTATTATGTTGTTTGGCGACCTTAATTATTATATGTACAACGTGAATTCCTGAAAAAATATTGAACCCTAATTGCAAAAAATTAGCAAGTTAATTTAAGAATTTTCAGCTGTTTCGTCATACAATAATAATATAGGTACTATTATAAAGTCAGTCCATCGGTAAACTTTTCAGTTTATTGTATAAGATTTGCAACTTACATATTTTAAGAACCAATAACTAATAGATTTTACGCCCAAATATAATATTATTATTGTGACAGTAGGCTAGATGGATTTGCTCCTCAATCAAATTAACAGCTACAGGGAAAAAAATATGGCACAAAATAGATTTAGCCCAAAAAGCAGATAATCTACTTTTTACATTTAATTGATAAGTTTTATGTAACATACCAGTAAATCTCAAATAGTTCTCAAGAATTAATTTGTTAACTACCTAAAATACAGTCGTCAAAAATATGGAGAGTAGTCGATGTTGGAAAGATGTTTCTTTTTCAACTTTATTCTGTGAAGCCTTCCTTATTTCTGTCTATCTACTGTCATTTTAAGGAGATTTTACCAACTTCGAGACATTTCTCCTTACTTTCTTCCTCATGGGATATTCCTCAAAATTCGTCCAAACTCAAACATTTGTTTATAAATTATACTTCTTTTGAATCGCACATAAATTAATTTTTATACCTCCGGTTTGGAAGCAAACTAAAAAATGATCAGATAAAGATATAAAATACGAATGAAGTGTGTAATAATATAACGGTACATATAAATTCCCTCAAAAAGTTTGAAAGTTGTCCTTTTATAAATTTATAAAGAATAGAAAGGAGAATAGAGTTGTCCTTTTGCTTGCTATGGTCGCATTGCGTGATCAAGCGTACCAAATGTTCGTCGCTTGGCTAAAATATATTTTAAAAATAAATAAATCAACTTATCAAAAGTGCTATAATTAAGAGTTTTTGTGCTTTTAGTCAAATAGGTATATGGTGAGTGCTTTCTATATATTTTCTTCTATTTTATTTGAATTAAATCTACACTAATAAGAGGAAATATTTGATTGTTTGTTTGTTTAAATTGCATAGGCTCCGAAACCACTGGACCGATTTAAAAAAAAACTTGTATCCCTGATGAACAAGGGCTTTATGATGTTTTTATCCCGGGTCAACCCAGGCGGAGCTGCAGCTGAGCGGCTAGTTAAATATTAAATACTCATAGTTTTATGAAATAAACACTTTTAAATTGAGATAATATTATGATGGGTACGTTTACGTTTTACCTCTAAAGTTACTGATATTTTTGTTGGCTAAAATTTAATTCAGAATATTATCTTTATATTTTATGGAATTAGCCGTTCGCCCTTTGTCGACCCGAGATAAAAACAAAATTAAAAAAATATCTTTATATTATTTGTACTCGGAGAGCACCCCAGATCACCTGAGATTAAAACCTAAAATATACTCGTATGAATTGTTTTGCTTCAGAAAAAAAAGAACGAGTTCGCTGAGCACACGTGTCAGAAGTGAAACTTCTTTGGCAAGATTCAAAGATACCAAAATTGTCGCCTTACTCCATGACGTGACGGTATTGCTGTGACGCGACCTTCAAATTTTACTCTCAACGCGCTTAAAGAAGTTTCACTTCAATAATGTAGATTACTTAGTACCAGTGAGATTTTTCAAAATTGTTCAAGTATCTAGTTTTTGAGTTTATTTATTAGGTACCAAACATTATTATAATACATATATCAGTTTACCAGAAAATCATAATTTATCGTCTCATTTTCTTCATAGGACACATAGTTATAAAAGTAAGGTATAATTTTCGAAAAAACAAAGTCTTATTTATGTAACGTTTTTCATTTTATGGTGTTCTTCAGGCACATAAAATGTTTTATTGCTTTTAAAAACTGCGGTTTTGTAGAAACTATACTTTAATATACATTGTTTATGATTCCCGTTCATTTGTGGTGACAACGTTGATAATGTCGGTACATTTTATTCGAAAGCTCTCACTTTAAAAGTATTAAAGTTCAAGCAATACTCCTACTTTGTTGCAGTGAGCAGTTTTGATATTTTTAAAGCAAAAAAAGTACCTATAGAAAATTAATAATATGGATAAATTAGCACCAAGTGCGATATTGGAATTTAAAACGAACCAAATAGATGAAGTTCGTAAGTTATTTAATTACAATGATGTTAAAAAATTGGAGCAGGACTTGGATAATTTTGAGGACTGGATTGAGAAGCAGAATCATTTTCTTGTTCGACGATTTGGTAAGTACGACTCTATTAAAAATTAATAACTAACTTTTTTTTTACAGAATTTTAGTGAAAAGATTAATACTATGGTAGTCTTAAGTAGTGATTACTTTTCATAATATGTCCCTTACTATTGATGCGGCACGCTTTACAGATTCCTTTCATAGTCAAAATTTTTATTTCTAAGTCAGAAATCCAAATTGTAATGTTAGATTTACAATAATTAGCACACACGAACTGTAATAAAATTTATTTTAGTATCGTTATTCTTTTTTTACAAAAAAGTAATGATAAATAATATTTATAATATTTCAGATAGAAACTATCTAGAACGTCTCCTCATGGCAAGTAAGGGTTCCGTAGAAATCGCTAAAAAACGCCTCGACAAATTGTGCTCATTTAGACGAGCATTGCCGGAGTTCTTAACTAACTTTGATGTGAGAAATGAATTCACTTCGACGATGAAGTGGAGGTTTGTATCGTATTTCTATTTTTTTTTTTCTATTTAATTACTGTAAGGCATTTTGAGTTATATTGAATTCCAGAGATCTTTGATACGAAATTGAATAAATGTTTAAGTACATTTTCATTTATCTACTGAAAACTGCCTATTGACAAACACCTATTCGGTATTCCGATCAAACTCAAACATTTAAATTATAGGTTACTTCTGTCTGTCTCTATCTTACTCGTCATTCTGTCTATGTTTATTAGTTCCACTTCATTTACATGCCTAAATAAAAATTAAAAGACGTACTAATTCAACTCAATTCAACTTCTATTTCGTTCGTAAATGATCAAGTGCCTACTGTAGTGACGCTATACGCCCTTCCAAGAGAAAAAATATTTACAAAGTGCATAAAATAAGTTCTTTATTATTATATTTACATTTTTATAGCCATTCATGTGTCATGCCGAAGCTAACACCAGACAATTATCGAGTTTTGGTTACACACGTGCACGATCCAGAGGCATCTGACCTTGTTGACTTTATACAATACCAGGTTTAATATATCGGTAAGTGACCCCAAAAACAGAGTTTTAACAAATGTTACTCAAACAATAAGTTGTTTATGTAAAAAAAATATTATACGACAGCGAGATTTGTATGTATAATGTCTAGATAGCGATATAAGAAGAAGGTCGTGTTACACTAAAAATAAATCAAGAACGGCTGAACAGAACTTTTATCCCAAAAAAAATATAAAATGAATAACAACGAGGGCGGAGCCACGGCAAATAGCTAGATAAAACTTCTAAATAATAAGATAAATAGTTAAATTTTAAATAAATAATAAACAAATACTTCAGGACATTTTTCACACACGGCTTTATCTGATCCCATACTAAGCTTTCGCTTGTGTTATGGAAACCAAATGGCTGATAAACATACGTATAAAAAATATTCAATAAATAATTATTTAGGTATATAATTAACACCCAGACACAGAGCAAACATCGATGTTCATCACACAAAAATTTGCTCTGGGTGGGAATCGAACCCACGACCTCTGGCTTGGACGAAGAGCCACTATCAACTAAGCCAACCGGTTAGTCAAAATCAAAATTTGAATTAAAACATTTAATTTTAGTATTCTATTTATATTCCGACACTATTATTTACTACCTATACAATTATAACTACAACAAAAGCATTCGATACAATATAGAAACTAAACCAAACTTTGTAATCAAATTTCGATCGAGAAGAACATTTAAGTGCGAAGTAATGTTTTGAAAGTTGCCACTAAAATATATATTGGAATCCTATAGCAGTTATATTTACTATTTAGGTATACTAGGTGAAGCCCTTGACTTCACTTGCGAGATACTCGAGTAAAAGTAGGCTATATGCAAATACTACCTACCTACTACTTTGACTACCTACAATCTACATAATATGTACAGAATTACATACAGATAATGTGACCAGCAATTCTTGCACGATATATCCATCCATTTAACGGCACTAACTTTCTCTTTTACAAAATTAGTAGGATAGGAGAGGACAGTCCCTTTTTAGGATATTTTATTTCTCGATGACATGTTAACCCTTAAATTGATTTCGTCCGTTTTAAAGGACATAGTATTTACACACATGCTGGCGCTGTTATAGCAGACCTAAGCTTCGTCAATCGGTATATTAAGAAGGTACTAGCTATGTCCTTCGCGTATATGCAGGTTTCGTTAGCGAAGCGAAGTACAGTCGCGAATGATGACCATTTGAAAATTGCAAAAAACGGATCTCTTGACTCTCCTGATAAAATTGATAATAACTGTAAGTATTTTGGCTATTTTGCTTATAATGTTATATTATTAGTTAGAATACGATTATAAGTATAGTATTTTGACATAATTTTTACATATTTTACAATATTTGGAATAAAAATCTTAGTTTATTCATGATGTCCCATAAAACGGACGTTGACAACTTGGAGTATACACTAGGGTATTCTTCACATGTCCTATGTAACGGACGTTGCCAATAAGGCCTGCCATTTTCAACGTCATAATTTATTATATATATTTCTCTATTTTTATTATGTTTTACAGGAGCATGACTTGGCAATCAATAAAAAATTCCCTCACTACCTCTGGCGGAAGCTGAAGAGTCTGGCGTTGAGTTGAGATGACGATTTCGAAGGAAATGTAGACCTACGGGAGTGTTTTCACTATGATAACAGTGTCAATCATTTACCCCCAGCATCATACCTCCAGAATTATACGACATATTGATTTGAGACACAATGAAGACCCAAATAGTCAGAATTCTTACCATCAACAAAATATTATTGCTGCAGAATTACAGCCATTACATGCGATGCGAGATGAATCTTCCCCACTTTTCAGTAGTTCTTCAGCCACAGCATCATGTTACTTACCAGAAATACCATCCAATGTTTGAAAATTTAAATGATAATACCTAACAAATTAAAAAACTGGCAGCAAATGGATATATATGCCAAAGAATCCAAAAAAAAACCGATTTAAATTTCCTGTTTGTTTTGGTACTTCAGGCATGGTATACGACTTCTTTGTATACGATGAAGCAAACACATTTCAATCTGTACAATTTACTGAATGGGAAGAGGACTTTCTTGGCGTATTAGAGAAGTTCTCAGGCTATGTAATACTATTTCTATTCCAATTCTTAGCATATTCTTAGGCTGTCATTTTTGGTAGTGTCGTTTTTTAAAATCCATTATTTTTTACGATATCGTTACAGTTTTAACCAATATTTTAAGACAGATGTTTGAAAAGCTTATACTAGATCGTCCATAATTATAATTTGATGAAAATTTTGAATTTCATAACTGATAATGTGCATTTTATTCATGTACCACGGTTGCACGGATAATGTGCAATGTCCGTTATATGTGACGTTCCGAACATGTACATATAATTCTGCCGTGATAACTAAGAATGCAGTAATCGCAAAATGGCGGTTTTGAGATAAACGCGGGAAAGACATTTTTACATATTTGAGGAAGATGTTTATATTTTATAGCCCTTGAAATCTATCAATAAAATTGGAAAAAATACAAGCTTTACAAAGATAATTATCTTATATTTCATAAATTAGTATATCCATTAATAATGCGTATTATTGCGTTTAGGTTTAGCATCAGGACATGTGAAAATCACAGGACACTAAGTCTAAATACAGTACTTGCGCTCATTACTGCATTATGTTCTAGCGCATGTTGATTACTGCGTTATAGTTTAGTATTTAATACAGGTTTTTAATGTCCGGGGCTAAGTAGATGTACACATAATATCTTCTCACTTTTACACAGATTTAAAAAAATGCTCTACGGTTGAAACCTACTGCGGGGATATCAAAATTAAACAATTTGTAGAAGAAAATTAAGTTTTATTAAGACAACATTTATTTTAACGTCAGTTAAACTGACATATATACAGGGTGTAATCGTTAAGTGTGCACAGGCGATTATTCCGTAACTATTCTGCCCCCCTATGCAAGTGGCTTTCTGTTAGCGTAGCGTTCAATAGAATAGACCACGAATGTATGAGATTGACGTAGGCTGTAGATAAACGTATCTACAGCTTACGTCAATCTCATACATTCGTAGTCTATTCTATTGAACGCTACGCTGACAGAAAGCCACTTGCATAGGGGGGCAGATATCAAAAAACTATTAACTGATATTGAAAGTACTTAACCTAATGAGTAAAATGGCCATAATAAATTTTTAAAAATAAAACGAGAAATATCCAAATTACTATATAATATAGTGCCTGGGGGTCTTCACCTCGGATTAGAGTTATAGTGAATGAATTATTATGATCGATGTGGGATATTGTTTTTTAAACTATAAATTGCAATGTTTACCCAATTTTTTTTGTGCACTCCATTGTTTCATTGTTTAAACAAATTATTGTGAAAAATTCATGTTTGACCATAGAGGGTGTCCCAAGAAGTAGTGATATACTGAAGCTGGGAGGTAGAGGACATGAAGGGCTATCCGAATCACCCCCATGTATATTATGCGATTTTTCGTATTTTCGGAGTTATGATGTTTTTTTTCAAATTTTCACCTATCGCCGAGTACGTAGAGATTTTGTTTTATGGTGACGTGAATTATGGCGGTAAATGCTTGATTTTTTTTTGTGTGCTAAGCTGAAAGATAGGCTAATTCAGTATAGTAACATTTACTATGGTTAGATCTTCGAATGGAATAAAAAAAAGAATTTAATGCCAAGAAAGACAAAATTACCCAGTATGTTCATAACTTCAAGGGCCCGTAAAAAATAAAATCACATAAAAAATATCCGTTTGGCTTTTTAAAAACTTACTCTATCTATGAGGTAGCTACCCTGAAAATTTCATTTTATTATTCATAAGACTTCAATCGAAAAATTGAAATCTGAAAGTGGTAAATGCAAAATTTTAATGCAAACAACATAAAACCAATTACAAGGTGTTTAATTACAATAAATTTTCAAAATGACCCCCCCTGTTGCTCACTGCAAGTGCAACATCACCGGAAAAAGTTGTCTTTTAAACGTCTGAATACCCTTTTATTATTTTAATGGTTTCTTCTGCTACTCTCAATTTCCGGGTTAATTCGTCCAAATTGCGGCATTCTCTCGAGTAGACGAGGTCTTTTTAGTATCTCCATACAAAAAAATGCCGGCGTAGTCAGATTTCATACATCAACACTTCAACTTTGAATGAATCCATCACGAATTTTATAGCCGTCCAGAAATCCGATTATTATCGAGATATCCAGAAAAGGATTTCTGGTATAACCTACTTAGAGACACTTGCAGCAAAATATCATTCGGATTATTATAATTTGCTGAAAAATTCAATTCATCTCAATAATGTTGAAAAGAAAATTAATCTAAGTAGATGCAGCAATGGAGCAAATATACAAGTACCCACATAGAAGAGAATGATGATTGCCAATTTACCATGCAAAAGTTGAAAAACGTCATAACTACAGAGCATATCCCGGTAGAAAAAACTATTAAAAAACGACTAATAGAACGCTTTCACGATGATATTATCATTTCAACTAAATATTTGATGTAGGCAACAAAGTTGGTAATTGTAATATATTAAATAAACAAATTTGGTACTAATATTTTTTTTTCTTTTCATTAGTCGTAATTAATTACCTTATTTTTTTAAATGTACTCAATTATAGAGTACGTTTAATTTATAATTAAACCGGCCGAGAAATTCCATTGTACATAGCAGTTGTGGCTCCGCTCTTCCCTCCACGTTTTTCTATCTGTTCGAGATCCCTACTGCTATTTTTATACACAGATATCTTTGAAAAATATTCCTATATGTCTACTCGAATAAAAAAAAAAGAAATACTGTTTAAAGTGAAAATATATGGTCAAACATTAATTTTTCATAACATTTTTTTTTAAACAACGAAACAATGGAGTGCACAAAAAAAATTTGGTTAAACATTGCAATTTATAGTTTAAAAAACAATATCCCACTTCGATCATATTAATTCATTCACTATAATTACTCTAATCCGAGGTTATACGGTTTTTAATGCTCCAGGCACTCCACTAATATGACGACGAAGCACTGATTTGCTTCAACAAAACGCAGCACTGTATCGTACGGTTACGATCTCGCGAACTTTTACTACACACAAATGCAGTAATGTGGAGAACTGCGTTTTGACGTAGCAATTGATCTACAGACATTGGAATAAAATGTTACAGTAATGGCTATTACTGCACTTTGTTTTAGGGTATCTTAACAAGAACTGCATTCTTTTTTAGCACATGTTTAATACGGCGCTTTTTCTTATCATTGATATAGTTTTCATGTAAGTACTGCAAAAATCGTTAGCTAAAAAACATACTTCCGGGTACTTTTTTTATGAAATTATTTTTTTTTCATGTTAATAAACCCCTTGGGATCCCATTTCTTGCAAAAAGTAAAAATCCCAAAAATGTCGATTACTGCATTCTTTGTTATCAGGGCAGAATTGGCAATGTCCGTTTTATGTGACATAGTGAAAACAATAGAAAAAATTAAAAATTTTAATTTTTTTTTTCATTTTCCTCTTTTCTATCCTAATTCCAACACGTCCTCCAAATTTGGACATTATACACACAAGTTATCTAGGGGTGACAATTTAAGGGTTAAACCGGCTACTCACGTACCTGCAGCAGGGGCAATTTTGAAATTGGATCCTTAATAATTGTGATGTGTATAGGCAAGCAGGGATAATTTAGAGAACAACTGAAATTGCTCCGGATGGCCAACAAAGATTGTTCCAATATTACCCCTGCGGCAGGTACGTGAGTAGCCGGCCCCACACTTCTCAATATACAGATCTTTATTTCTAAATACAGTATTATATTACATATTATTATTTGCATAAAATACATTGGAATTACTTTAAATTCACAGCTAATGGAATACATGTTCAACCACGACTACAACGCTGGCTACGAAGTTATATTTGATACGAGAAACTTTACACTCGGAGTTGTATCTAAATTAAACCCACTTGCTATGAAAAAAGCTGCTACAATCTTCTTGGTAAATTTTCGAATAAGCAAAATAGATATAAACTTTTGTACATATAGAAATAACTACAATAGTACCTATATTCTGTTCATACATTTTTAATTCACTAACATCAATTAAAAAAGTTTAAGATTACAAATCAAGGTTTATAATTAAACATGACACAAAATTTACTGTTATTACTATCGTAGGTAATGTATCGATATGTAATATTAAAAAAAATACATAAATGATAATAAACTCAAATATTATTTGTGAACATTGAATAAATACTCTGTAAGGCTTTGCCATTTCTGAAGAAGAATTTCACAAAATTAAAAAGTCGAGGAGGAAAAGAGGTAGAAATTTATATTTTCATTCATTATCCTCACAATTGTTGTTACAATTTTAATGAGGAATAAAATCGATATTGTGTTCGAAAAGGTTTTACAGTGAAACCTTATAACCTTCTTTCATTACCTATATGAATAAAATTTAAAAATAACCTCAATCGTTTGAGAATACTAATGTATTTTTTTTTAGGAAGCTATTGGGTTAAGACTTAAACGGCTGCATATAATAAATGGCTCAAAACTTTTTGATGTGGTTTTGTCCATCATTAAACAGGCGCTTACAGAAAAATTGGTGCACAGAATTATTGTTCATGATAATATTGAATCAATACATAAATATATTTCTCCAGAAATCTTACCAAAAGATTATGGCGGCAAAGACAAGAGTATTAAGGAACTATGTGGTAAGTTAGTCTCAAATATTATTCAAAGTGGAAAAATGTTTATTATTTCATAAAATAAATTGAATTATTAAACACAGATAATTTTATGAATAGGTGTGCATATTGCATGAACAATTTGCAAAAAAAATCTACACATGAAATTCTCGAAAATAATTTTTTGTTCAGTGATATTGGGAATTTTATTTTTTGCAAAACAAAAGCATAAATTGAACAAACAAATTCGTAAATAAATTTAATCAAATTCCTGTAATGCATTCCATCCATTAATCAAATTTGTCACAAAATAATGTTCCAAGGTTTATTATCTTTTGTTTTATATATTTCCCTTATTTTCCCCTTAGTTTGAACAATGAACGGATTTTCCCGTTGACACCTATCTAGATCGATTTATCACTCCCAAATACGCCCCTGTACCAAAATTTGCCGAAGTTTTCTGAGGACCAAACCAATATATTTACTGACCACATATTTTATTGTCACGCTGTAATAAGGAATAATGGTGTTTAAATATAAAACTGACAATGATTTACTTATATTCTATTAGGCATTTCACTTGAAAAACAATTCTTACTTCGAAACTAAAATATTTCTTATAAAATACCTATTGACTGTTACTTTTCAATTTCATAGACTTGTTTGTAGGTTCGAAAATTAATTTATTATTCTATTAAGGGCTGATTTTTCAATCCTTGGTTAAAACTTATTCATCGAATAACATATTAAACTACCATTTCAAAAATGTTTTCTAATTGTCCGTATTTGACAGTTTACAGGTGACATTTTAAAATGTTCGTGTAATACTTTATTGGACGGATAAATTTTAACCAAGGATTGAAAAATCGGCCCTAAAAACAAAATAATAATGCGACGAAGATAGATTCATTATTGCGGATTTTTTAACGGCTAAGCATTAAGTTTTTTAAATAGAAGTTTTATTTAAGTTCCACAAAACTACTAAGTAATTTTTTACATTGTATTATTTTATGTATATAAAATAGTGTGTATGTATTTATTTTCAGAGTCGACTCTCAAAGAAATGTGCAGCAACGAACATATTGAGCAACTCAAGGCATCAGAGGGGGCCACGACGGATGAATCTTACAGAGTCACGCTCAAGTTCGACGAAGAGTATCTGGGAATGCCGGGCTCTTTCAAAACTTTAAATGTTGATTAATTTTGAAATAAATAACGGTTGTAGAATATTTGTAAATTTGCTTATTTACCTATATTATTATGATTTTAATAGTTCAGTTGTGCATAAAATGATATATTAGAATAATAGCTACTGAAATACCTACTATTTATGGGAACATAATAGTTACACGTGTCTTTATCTACAGAAGAAATTAAAGAAAGCAGAAACGATTTTATCTATGGAACTACTATAGACTCCCATGTTTAAATTGTAGTCAAATTAATTTAGCTACAGCCAATTCAAAATAAGCATTTCACTCACATTTAAACTAATTCATAAGATTAGAAGAGTTTGCGACATTTTATTTTGTTATGACGACAAGACCTAATTGTTTCAACAGCACAAATTGTTGCATTATTTCCTCAACTATTGAATTATCCACAAAATTGTACAATTTTCTGTTCCAGTTCCCAATATTGGATTTTAAAGAGTTTTTAAAATAAAACGCTCGCGAGATTCAGGTCGTGTCCCCTTTCAGTCAAGTCGGAGCGTCTCCACGTCACTCCGGCTAGAGAAATCTTTTTCATTTTCAATGATGATAAAAATGTTTGTATTTACGTAAACTATTATGGGATCTTAATTAATTTCGCGAGAAATATCTAAAATATCTCTATCTCTAAAAAAATGAAACTCCTAATAAAATAAGACGAGGAATGTGCCAGCTGTTCATATTTTATGTTATTTCTATTCTTTTATTGATAAATTCCTGTTAGCTGCAGTGTTTATAACTCTTTAAATATATTAAATAAACATATACGATATTTATATTTTATTGTACGGTAAATAAAACAAACTTCGCCTGCGATCAATGGGTTCCAAACAATGGCTGACCGCCACGAGTGATCATAATTCACAAGGACCACGCCTTGTCGTTTGGGTCACTGTCTATAAGTCGTTATTTATAATATCTCTGCATCTGCACACTTTTGTCACTAATATTCACATAAAATAATACTTTAGTAGCTATCCTCACAGGAGAAATGTAACTTGTCGTACAACTTTCTCCAAAGTTGTCAGTTGGCTGTGGAATTGGTGAAAATAAATGGTAAATATGGATGTAAGACCACATGTTGTTTTTCCCTATGATTGTAATGATGAATGTGTGATTATAGAAATTATATAGCGAAATCTTACCTACCTAACGTATCCTTTACCGATCGGTAGTTTTAATAAGGGATACCTAATTAAAACTGAATCTTTGAATTGCCGTTATTTATGAAGAAGCAATTCAATTTTCAAGACACGTTCTTTCACCAAAATCTTAAAAATAGTAGGACAAGATGCCAAAGTTGTAAAAGTCGCTGCAAAATCACCAGCGAAAATGTAAAGTAATTAAAAATTCCTAAAACGTACCCGCAGAAGTCAATTAGTAAGTCCGAGATCCGCAATATACACCTCATAATTTACTCATTTGAATAAGTCGCACAAAATTGTATGAAATATGGAGATAATGGTTAACTTCCCGTAGTTTTATTGAGCACTAGCTGTGCCCCGCGGTTTTAACTGCATTGCTCCTCTCTTATTGGTCTAAGCGTGCGTGATTTCAAATTAGTGCGTTCAAACAAACAAACTCGTCAGCTTTATAATATTAGTACGTATAGATAAACCGAGTGGTCGCATTCCAAAAATTGAGTTTTCTATCCAATTACCTGAGCAACGAGCTACATTAAATTTTTGAACGTCTGCTTTTCTAGACATTTTGAAATGTTTAGGTTATTGTTGGATTCCGAGTGTCCAAGCGTTCTAGCCGTTACAGTATAGTGAAATATTTAGCTATTTTGTCCTTTGTATTGTATTGTGTGTCTCGAATAACTTTCAAATCATCATCATCCTCATCATTGCTGATCTGGTGATATTATATGCCGTGTCTTTTCAATATTGCTGTTATTTCAATATTTCATTAAGTTTCGTGGTTATCTTTCATCATTTTGGCAATATTACATTACATTTTGCTTTACATTTGCTTAATTTTTTCCAAATCTGTTTCGATTTCAATTTACACCAATGCAATATCTTTTAACACCTTCCATAGAGTTCACATCACGCCTGATTCGGATGACTACTTACCCTGGTAGTTGCAAGTTTCACATTTTTAGTAGACTATTGTCCCTTTCAATACTAGCAGGTTCCAGTTACACTGACTAAATAATGCATTAATTGGTAAAAGAAAAAACATTCTTTCAACTAGAGAGCATAGAAAAAGGTAGATTTTATTATAATGTTTCAAAGAGGATGACAAATAAATCCCATTCAAATAATAAATCTAAAGAATAAATGAAGGAGCAAATAAAAATGCTACAATAGGGCGGAATGTTTTAGATACCACCTCCGCTTAAATCCCAAATATTGCTATATTTTCAGTCTTATTATGATTACCAGTAATCACTGTATACATAATCCAATTCTACATGACTGACGTAAGCCACAATATGCGGATAAACAAACAAAAAGACCGACCTTGTAAAATATTTACATGTCTTTTGCCCTTTATCTCTGAGTATAATATATTCAAAGCTCGTAGACGTCGAAAATTGTTTGTCTAAAAAAATTTTTACAAAATTTTACTGTCCTTTTTGCGTATTAATATTATTTATGCGTTAAAAAAGACGTTAAAACGTATGTTTTGCACCGGTGATGAAATTCGCGGAAATTTGAACGAGCGAGAAATTTCACTGTACAAACATACTTCTAAATGTTTTCGATCCAATTTTTTGCTACAATATTCTTTAATTTTTATGTCATCCCTTTAAATCAAATTTTGATGAAAAACCGAACAATTGAAGAGAAAATTATTTAAAAAAACTTTGTCTAGTTGTATGAAGTAGTGTAAAGAGACAAATGACGATTTAATATATTCATTATTCAAACAATTCAATAATATTCAATCGTATTATTTTTTTTAAGAAAAACTGTCATTATTGTATAATTATAATATGCATATTATACTTATTATTAAACATAATTGTATCTATTATGTTATAGTACAAAGCTGTTCAATTTAAAAAAAACCAACAAGTTGCACGACTTCAACGAATTGAAATGCAAAAAGTACCTATGCATTCGATTGTGCTACTTCTTTCGGCGTTTTGTCAATATGTATTACAAGAACCACGTGTTTGAATATACATTTGCACATAGCTCCTAGCAATATCCAAGGCGATGCCTCTAAAACAAGAAAAGCAGGCGTGACACAAATCGTTTATTCATGAGTAGACGAATGCCACGTCTCGAAATCACATATTTCTTATATTCCAGCTATGTCTTCAGCTATTCATTCCATGATGACTTGCAATTTTTCCTTAACGTGCTTCATCACTCGATATTTATCTGATGTAATGGATTTCCTCTGTCATATTAATATTTGGTGAACTTATGTTTTCTTTTGTTTTTCGCTTGCGAAGGGGACGTTCATTGAAAAATCCGATGATGATGCAGCTCAAATCACAAATGAAGATGATCGGATTAAGAATTACGTACTACACGACTGAATTAAGAAGTAGGTATGGTAAGGTGTACTTAATGTAAAGTTAAAAACAAAATATATATTATTACAGTGTTATAGTGTTACTGAGAGAAAGATAACATAAATGAAGTGTCATCAAGTGAACCAGTCGGTATTATGAAGAATAATAACAGCAATGTAATTTAACTTTGTAATAAAATTCTTTCCTTGTACTGAAATGTTTTAATGTACTTCGGTGTGACTTGACGATAAAAAATTCTCTTTATGTTCGTAACAAAAGCGGGGAGGTTAGCGGAGTGCGAATCAATGTTTTAATTTAGTGTTAGACGTAACTTTTGAATTAATATTTTTGTGGATGAATAGTTGTCAATATAGCTGTCACTGTCACCTGTCAGAACATGCTTAGCTGTCGAATACTATAAATTGCCGCTTTCCTTTGACTCGTGGCCACCCGTCCGATTAGGGCCCTTCTGGCCTCCTCCACTCAAGCGACAGCCCAAGCCGAGGTTCGTGGTCCCCGTCAAGGGGGGACGCCCTTGTGCATGTCGCTACCAGGGTGAACCTTCAGTTCACCCCCGCGTCCGCGTTAAAATGTAGAAGCCCTTCTGGCTAACATTGAGAGACACCACAAAAAAAAAAAAAAAAAAAAGACTCGTGGCGCATTCGTACGAATCGTGCCTAGGGGCTCGGACGTTGTTTATACGACGTTTGACCCAACTACCTTCACTTTGCTAATAGTCGTTGACTTGCTGCGATTTGTTAATCAATTAGGTAGCTGTGTAGAATCGCAGTACATTCTTAATACATTTCAAACTAATATTTGTGCCCGGCCTCGCGTGTTATTTCTTATATCAGAATTGGGATAGAATTCAAGCCCACTATTTTTAAATGTGTTTATGTTTACGTAGTTTTGTAACTGGCATTTGTGTTTTTCTTTTTCGTGCGTTGTGTAAAGTAAAAGTTTGTTACGTGGATTATTGTAACGGGAATGTAGTCCATCGAAGAAATTGTGTGTGCTATCTGGGCTGCGGTCCAGTGTTTGTAATAAAAACCTCTCAGTTCACAGGTAAATTAGATTCAGGGATGCGAGGGCCCTACGAAGTAGTGAACATCCTGCCTAGTGGTCGATACGAGTTGAAACTCGTTGTGGTGACTACGGAAAGAAGACTCAAGCCGCGGCACAGCATAATATGGTGCCCTGGCGTGGCGAGTGGTGTCCCGAAGCATGTGCCGAATTTTTTTGACGATGATTGTTATTGGCTCGTAGTGATTCAAATCGCTAGTCGAACCCTGGCGTTGAGGTATTGTCTAGTCGCTGACGTATCGTAGTGATGTATTTCACTAGTCGTACGAGCGTAGATATACCGTCAAGTCGCCATCTGTATGTCCGTAGTGAGTTGTCTCGCTAGTCGGATTTGAGCGTTGAGGTATTGTCTAGTCGCTGACGTATCGTAGTGATGTATTTCACTAGTCGTACGAGCGTAGATATACCGTCAAGTCGCCGTCTGTATGTCCGTAGTGAGTTGACTCGCTAGTCGGATTTGAGCGTTGAGGTATTGTCTAGTCGCTGTTTTACTAACGAGTGCGTAGAAAAGTATGGTCAGTGTGGCCGAGGCAGTGTGTTTTTGAAATCCCGAGATGAACTACCGTTGTATTGTAATACGAGAAAAGGCGTACGAGGACGTACGTTTGTCAGTATGGCCGTGTTAGACGTAACTTTTGATTTAATATTTTTGTGGATGAATAGTTGTCAATATAGCTGTCACTGTCACCTGTCAGAACATGCTTAGCTGTCGAATACTATAAATTGCCGCTTTCCTTTGACTCGTGGCGCATTCGTACGAATCGTGCCTAGGGGCTCGGACGTTGTTTATACGACGTTCGACCCAACTACCCTCACTTTGCTAATAGTCGTTGACTTGCTGCGATTTGTTATCAACTACCTACATCAATTAGGTAGCTGTGTAGAATCGCAGTACATTCTTATTACATTCAAACTAATATTTAACCCGGCCTCTCTCGTATTTTTATTTCTTATATTAGGTTAATTTTGGGAAATTTAAATTAAAATGAACTGTTGGATAAAGGCTTGATTTGAAGACACTTGGGCCTTGATATAATGCTTTTGTTTTAAACTAATATAAAGTGCTGGAATTTTTTTGTTAATCTTTGGTTAGTTTGACGCAAAAAGGTTTACCTGTAATCAAATAGTTCCGCATCAAAATACAGAAGTTATTATTTACTCAGTCTTGATTAGAATATTGAAAATACAGTTTCGAGTACGCTTCGCTATTTATTCTTTTAATCTAGATATTCTAATATACAATTAGGTAAAATTATATTGTTAATACACGCTGGGGTTAATACGCTTAATACGTTACTTCGTTTTTTGAAAGTCTTATGACAAATCATACTCTTGTGCATTGTATACATGGTAAAAAACTTCACAAAAACATACATTAATTACTTATAGATGCAATTTATTCCTATAGATTTTAAAACATATAAACTCCATAAACATTAAACACCCTTATTTTTCATAGGGTTTCCACATCCGTCTCAAGCCTACTGAGCCTACCTTTACGGTGGTCAATACATCAGTGATTGAATAATTTGCGTTAGGTGATTGATCTGCCCTTTAACCTTTCCTTTCTATAAGAAATTGGTTTTGGGATTTCCTAATGTACCTCCTTGAGTTTTTGTTTAACCTTAGTCCTTAGTAAGTACATGTTTGTGATTAACATTTATTGGGAAAATGAATTACGCATTTGTTTAGAACATAATTGCTACTTTATTTAAAACTGTATAAATGATTGCTTTATTGTGTAGTATTCGTGTATCATTAAAAAATACGTGTATAATTTAAAATTCCTTTATGAACGCTGAAAAGCGAGATGTTCGTGCACATTACAAATTACTTCTTCAATAGTACTAATCCGATTCTATATAAAAATCTATGTAAATAAACCTGCATTAGGTTAGAAGTTAGAACTCTACATTTCCTACTATTTAGATGTTTAATCAATAAATATTTCCGCATACTATCTTATTCCAAACTAAACAACGCTTTTACTAAATAACTTTATGAATGGGAAAATATTCTATATTTTTTTAGTACAAACCTTATACAATATATTATTATTTATTGTAATGATACAAACTCAATAACACCAATATCACACTTTATCAGTTCTTACACCCACACCCTCCAAAACCGGCATAAAACCCTTAAAATATAAGTAAAAGTATAGTTTCAGTATTTATAGGTCTTATATTAGAATCTATCACATTAATTCTGTAAGTATCAGAACGACCGCAGGATTTAGTTATCCAATTAGGGTGGTAAGAAAACACAATATTTACTTAGGATCGTTATTTCCTTGAAGTGTTTGGGGTCCCCAGGAAAACGTTCACATGTCTCGTTATATTTAGTTACATAAAAATGTTTTATTAGGTATATAATTCTACTTGATTGCTATATCTAGAAACGATTTGTTGATCATGGTATATTGGTATTCATTTGTAAATTTGTTTCTTTATTTTATCGACACCCAGAATAGATGGGCTGATTTTATATTAGACTAGCTTTCCACCCGCGGCATCGCCCGCGCAGTCAAAGAAAAACCCGCATAGTTCCCGTTCCCGTGGGATTTCCGCAACTTTTGTATTCCCATTAATAACATGAGTTGCTTAAATAAATTACTTTCGAATTGTCGACCTTGGTCACTTGTAAGCCTAAGGGGACAACCGAACCTACAAATCCAACCCTCATACAACACCTTTGCCACAGTTTCCGCAGTAATTTCTTTTAAAGGAAAAGCCTCGGGCCACTTGGTGTACCTGTCTATAATTGTTAGACAATATCTAAACCCTTCTGATGAAATTGGCAATGACCCTACAAGATCAATATGTATATGCTCAAAACGGCTCGTGCCGTTTTGAAAACTTCCTAAATCGGATACAGTATGTTTTGAGACTTTAGCTCTTTGGCACTTAATACATGTTTTAGACCAAATTCCTATATCCTTATTCATTTCTGGCCAAAAATATCTATCAGTTACTAATTTTTTTGTGGCTCTAATACCCGGGTGACTTAAATTATGCACAGCATCAAAAGCTAAACGTCGAAATTGTTTAGGTAAATATGGTCGAATTCTATCTGTGGATGTTTCACAATAAATTTGTTTATTACAATCGAACATTGCAACACGCTTAAGTGTAAATTGACTGTTTGCGTTTGACCGGTGTCGCATTTCTGCAAGTTGTTCATCCGTTTCCTGCGCTTGGGCGAGTTCTGCGAAATCTAACACGGTGGGACATGTTATTGTTTCAATTCTCGATAACGTGTCAGCGACTATATTTTCCCTACCTGTTACATGACGAATATCTGTACAAAACTCACTTATAAACATAATTTGCCTAGTTCTTCGAGCAGTTTCCCTATTTGTACCTATTTTACTAAATGCAAAACAAAGTGGTTTATGATCTGTATAAACTATTAATTCGCGGCCTTCAACCATGTTGCGAAAATGAATAATTGATAAATATATCGCTAATAATTCTCTATCATAGGTACTGTATTTACGCTGAGCTTCCGTAAGTTTACGTGAAAAATATCCTAAAGGTTGCCAAATATTGTTAATTTTTTGTTGTAAAACTGCACCTATACACGTATCTGAAGCGTCAGTCATAAGAGACAATGGGGAATCTAAGGAAGGATATGTCAACAAAACTGCATTTTTCAAATCTCTCTTACATTGTTCGAAATTTTGCTCTGCTAATTTATTCCAATTAATTTTACTTTTATCTTTCCGTTTCGCACTACCAAGATATTTATTTAACTCTGACTGATGTTCAGCCGAGTGAGGAATATGAGATCTATAAAAATTTAACATGCCTAAAAATCTTCTAAGTTCTTCTATAGTACTAGGCTTAGGAAAATCTAAAATTGCTTTAACCTTGTCTTCGAGCGGCTTAATGCCCTCGGTAGAAACTTCATAACCTAAAAATTCTAATTTTTGCTGACCAAAACTACATTTTGAAAAATTGATAGTTATACCGAATTGATTAAAACGTTCAAAAACTTGCTCTAAATGTTCTCTATGCTGAATTTCTGATTCTGAACTGATAATGACGTCATCGATAAAAATAAATAAGAAATCTAAACCTTTTAGAACTGTTTCTTGCATGAAACGTTGGAAAGTTTGCGCAGCATTTCGCAAACCAAACGGCATACGCATAAATTCAAATAAACCAAAAGGTGTAATAACGGCTGTCTTTTTTATGTCATTTTCTGCAACCGGCACAGAATTATAGGCTCTATTGTCCGGGAGCCAGAAGCAGATTTTATGACCAAGTTCCTCTCAAGCGGTAATTAGTAAAATGCATCAAAGTATAGTATTATGAAGCCTCGTGAACGTCAGCTGGAGCTCGGTTGGGGGGGTGAGCGGTTGTAGCCTCTCACGCACGTAAGAAAAAAAAGTATATTCATTCATTTCCTCTCAGCTAAAAATTTGTCAAATTGTAGCTAACCCAATATCTCAACGAAAAATAATAATCAGCTGGTTACAGCATGGTGTATTATACGTCAGCTGGTGTCTCGAATATAATGAGACATTAACAAAATCATCGAGATACGTGGAATTCCATCAACATAAGTCCCCGTAAAAGATAAGTAATAACTTTATTAATTATATATTATACTATTATTTTTTTAATAATTATAGTTAACTAATGTTTTTAGTGGGTTATTTCATATTTGTTACACTTTTAGGTAGTTATGTGAATTTGATGATATGATAGTTATTTTTAAATGCAGTTTATAATATTTGTAAAAACATGTTTATCGATGTGGCTGAATGTACGTAGTACCCCGATCATGCGCACAACTAACCACCTCCAAGTACCTTATTACTGTCTATATTATGCTAGCGTGTGTTGCTTGAATTTTTAAAAATAACGATAATAATTAAAGATACGTCATTTCATCTCAGATGAAAATTTGTGAGCTGATTGTTAATATACTGATGCGATAAATAAAAAAAAAAGCTAGCAATAATTCGAGGAAAACCTAGTCAGTTGATGCATATAAATTGGCAATAGATGCTTCTGTCTAACTCCTATGTAATAACTTTCAAAGTATCAGCTGACGGTTTTTCCACCAAGATACAGCCAGCTGACCTATATATATATCCACAGTTACATATAAGCTATCATCAGGTAAATTTTTGTTTGAGAGGAAATCACGGAAAATAATTTTATTTTTTTCATGTTCGAGACACCAGCTGACGTATAATACACCATGTTGTAACCAGCTGATTATTTTTTTTCGTTGAGATATTGGGTTAGCTACAATTTGACAAATTTTTAGCTGAGAGGAAATGAATGAATGTATTTTTTTTTCCTACGTGCGTGGGAGGCTACAACCGCTCACCCCCCCAACCGAGCGCCAGCTGACGTTCACGAGGCTTTATAATACTATACTCTGATGCGTCTGACGAATTATCTCTTGAGAGGAAATAATTAACCAAATTTGCACCTGGCTCCCTAACCATATCTAATTTAGAGAAAATTTTCTTATTACCCAAAATATATGTAAAATCATGTAAACGTGGTACTGGATAACGATCTGGTTTCGTAATTGCATTTAAACGTCTATAATCACCGCAAGGCCTAATATTACCATCTTTTTTGGGTACTATATGTAGTGGACTTGCCCAAGAACTACTACTCGGTCTACAAATCCCTAACTCTTGCATAACAATAAATTCATTTTTAGCCTTTACGTACCTGTCAGGAGGAAGCTGCCTCGCTCTCGCATGCACCGGCGGTCCTGTCGTCTCGATATAGTGACAAACATCGTGTTTTGGCGTCTCTTTGTAAGAAATAGGTTTAGTTAAATCAGGGAATTTATTCAATAAATCGGAATATGGACATTCCATAATAGTTTTTAAAGTGGGCACAGTAGAATTTGAGATATTTCCCTTAGTACTCAAATTAGTTACTTGATCAATCAATCTACGTCCGTTTAAATCAATTAATAATTCATGATTAGCTAAGAAATCCGCACCAATAATTGGTTGCTTTACATCCGCTAATATAAAAATCCAACGGAACGGTCGTCTCAGACCCAAATCTAGAGACAAAAAATGAATAATATGTTTTAATTTCCGTTCCATTAGCAGCAAATAATTTATATTTATTACCTTCTGCATAAACCTTACCATACACCACACTACGCGGGATGACGGACACATTTGCACCACTATCAACTAAAAAGTTTAGTCCTGAATTTTTGTCCAAAACACTGAGACGGTTATTTATGTAGACTCGGTCGCAGGCACCCGTCGCTGGCTGCACCGATGCTAGTTTTCCGCTGGTCTCTCACGCTGACTAGGTTTCCAGTTGCACGGTTTCACACATTTCGTCGCTTTGTTTTTATATTTGTAATGATATTTACAAAGCCAATTGGGATTATGCCTTTGATTATGTTGAAATCTACCTCTTGACCTGGATCGTGACCTCGTTCTAAAATTTTGTGTATTATTTCTTGTTTCCAATCTTCTCAGTCGATTACTTAATTTTTCTATCTCACCAATCAAATTATTTTCTGGACTGTTGCTTAAACTGGACTGTTGAACTGCTGATACCGAGTTTAAGGGTGTCATACTCTCCATAACCTTATCTGCAATTGATGCATAAATATCTTCACTTTTACTCTCGGAAACGGCCAACACAGCTCTTATTGCCGGCGGTAATAAATTTTGCCATAAAACTAGAAGTGTTTCTGTTGTTACTCGTCCACGCTCCAAATCTTGCATTTTCCTCATTAATTGTGACGGTTTTTGATCACCCAATTCCATTTCGCCAATTAATTTTTTTATTTGTCGATCTTCCGATTCTTCAAAAATTTGTAATAATCTTCTTTTTAATTTTTCGTATTTTCCGGTCTCCGGCGGGCTAATTAAAATGTCTGTGACTTGTTCGATGACTTCTGGCGTTAATTTAGAAATTACTATTTGGTATTTCGCCTCATCTGACATTTTCTGTGGCGATAAAACTGCTTCCGTTTGTATAAACCATATCTTCGGCGATTTCTTCCAAAAATCTGGGATGCGGGACGTAATGGAGATTGACGATAAACTTGCAAATTCTTCTTTAACGGGTTCCATGGTGATATTAAATTTTTATATGTAGATTTTATGTGTTATTAAATTTTATTTATTTATTTAAATTTTACCGCTGCCACCGCCCTGTAGTTTCTTCTTGAGTTGTCCGTATATATATTATATATTAATTTTGAATATTTATTCACCCTACTACACACTCACGTCGATATAATATTACGTCGATACAGCTGTCGTCGAGATCACGTCGGGGTCACCAATTTAGTGTAGCTGTGTGTAGGGAGATAAAATTAAAGATAGCGGCCAATTAAATTTTATATTTCTTCTAAATTACACAAAATATATAC
The DNA here is from genome assembly GCA_029959065.1 of Colias behrii. Classification (NCBI taxonomy): domain Eukaryota; kingdom Metazoa; phylum Arthropoda; class Insecta; order Lepidoptera; family Pieridae; genus Colias; species Colias behrii. Next base: position 4,959,717 of record JARWMC010000017.1, read on the forward strand.
TATTTTAATTTATTAACTACAATACGTGGGTCGGTGGCGAGAGTTACGGGACAACTGAGGGCGACGCTATGTGAGTTGTGACTGTGCGACGCGGCCGAAAATCCTGCGTCAGCACAGCACCTACAGTATGGATTTAATACGCAATAGGTACTCATATATGTATACGATATAGTTTATGGCTTGGTATATTTTTTTTCCTTTTAAATCTACCATCCTTAAACACATCCAGTTACAGTTTCTAACTACACAAAAACATCTATAGGTATAACCTCTACATAAATTCAATATCATAAATTCAATATCATAAACTCACGCACACAAGCAAAGAACAATTTCTAGCAAATAATAAGCGCTCATTACTTATAGTAGCCATCAGTGAGAGTGGCCATAAAGCTTCCGTAAATATTGTCATACGGAATTATACCGATTACACGGTCTGCCTGTAACGTAATAAGCGATATACTGTTACATTTCTCTAGACAGGACGATTAGTGGTCATGTAATGTGTTTAGATATTGGATAGACAATCCTGTTAGGAGGATAGAATTTTACGAATCGAATGTTCCGAAGGAGGGATTTAGGCATAAAATTTAAAAGTTTAACCATATTACATATATTAAGATCTCGGTAAAATATTATAGGGTCTAAAGAAGGTTCCCGGTTAAGAATTTAATTTAACTCGTTCTACAAAGTGAAATGAAAACTTTGTGTAAACTTTGATTTAAATCTAACAAATTAACCACTTTGTGATTAAAGGTAGTGTTACCGCCCTTCGTTGCTTTAAAATTCAATATCTAGTTATAAATGTTGATAATATTTTCCAATACGTAATTGTTATTTGAACGTCTTATGAACATAAACACCGTTGACGTGACAATATCGTGCGACTAATAAAAATTCAATGAAAGAATGTCGATATTAAAAATACGTATACGCTTCATCTTACTCAATTTATTTTGAATAAAATAGTTACCTTATCAATATTGACTCAGCTCCCAGAAAATATATTTCGTTCTTTTGAAGCGTTCGCGTTGCCCCGAAGTCAGACGGCTAAGCAATCTTCTCCTTGATTATTATTTATCTAAAAAGATGTCCAGTCATGTATAATAATAATATGTGTGTATATGTGTCTATTTTACATTATTTATAATCATAATATGTGTGTATATGTGTCTATTTTACATTATTTGCAATGTATTGTTATATGTAATTGTAATTATAGTCATTTATTTTGCGCTATCCCACGACCTTCTTACATTTCCTTTCCTACCAGGTTGCCTGGTAGAGATTGCTGTTCAGCAATAAGGCCGCCTTTTGTACAAATGATGCCTTTGTAATTTTGTTCTTTTTTTCTGCTTTGTCCATTCATGTTTGTACAATGAAGTATTATAAATAAATAAATAAATAAATAAATAATCAAAAAAGCAATTATGAGTAAACGTACTTTATGATAGACTGTTTACTTAAAAAGTAATTTTATGATGTTACCGTGAAAATATCTTTAGGTAAAAGAAAAATTAAGACAAACGTCCGGAGGGAAATTTTTTTAATAACAGAGGTACTAACACTCAAAATAAAAAAAAATATCCTAAATTGTTACTTTATTAATTGTATATTTCAAAATTAAACTACCTTTTAAATGGCTTAATTCGATGGTCATGATAATAATATAATATGATCGTTGTAATTTCCTGTAAGTAAAGAAACATATAAATGATTTTATTGTCATAAGCAATTTTAGAATTAAGAGTTTTCAAATGATGTATTCTTTGTTGGAAATTCAAAATAAAAAATAAAAATAAAATATCTAATATATACTTACTAAATTTTGAGTAGAGTTTTAACCTTAAAGTACCCTAAAAATATAATATTATAATTACATTCAAATACTGTAATAAAGATCTGCCTGAAAAGAAAAGGTTATTTGAACCTTTTGATGTTTTTGGCATAAGTAAATACCTGTATAATAAATGTGATAACAACGGAATGAACCTTTTTTGACGAAAAATATCTTGAGGACCGATCAAAATTAATAAATACCAAAATTATAAGTACTTACCTATTGGTGAAATAAATTAAGCTCACATTGTATAGGATGAAGCTTTGAGCCCTATTGTTTTATTTGCCGCCCCAACTTCAGCCTTGAATCTTCTTTAAAAAAATATTTCGCAGACCCATACCTATCAATTTTATTATGTTTACTTTCTAATTTTTACTTTAACAAACAATGTGTTAATTTCTAACTATTTATTAATTTACTAACCTAACTAGTATAATTTTATATGTGGCACATCGAGTGTAGGTACCTACTAAAAATATCTACACCAAAACATGAACTAAATTAATAAAATAATATGCCCTTAGGCCTATTATTTCATCAGCCCTACCGAACATGCTCCATTCAATAGATTAGCGCGTTCAAACAAACAAACGAACTCTTCAGATTTATAATATTGAGTATAGATTTTCAATAATTAAACCAGAGCAAAACGCAGCCGGTAGTGGCCCACCATTAAAACGAAATCTCATTAAAACCATATTTGTTATAGTAGGGGAGCCCATGATGCTAAATGTGGATTTACTCGAGCGTCACGGGAACCTATTAGAATTGGTAGATTAGACCATAGCGAGAAAAAAAGGTCCTATGATGTTTTCACTTTTAGCGGTGGGGAAGGGTTTTTTGATTATTTTTAATTTAAAAAAGAAAAAAATTGGCTTGGAAATACTCACGCGCGTTAGATATTGATATTTTACATGCTCCAGGACGTCACTGAAATAAAATATACGTTAATCTGAATATTTAAGTGGCGATTTAATCGCTATGAAGAAAGGGTAAAAAATTAAAGTAATATTATTCGAGCGAGTCAAATTAATATATGGGGGGGCTAATTACAATACAAGAATTCCCCATTTCGCTAATCTGACGATTCGAGCTCAACCTTAGGGAATTATAGATTTTTTCAAATTTTCCAGCGGGGCCCCTGAGCGCACCCACCAACCATAACGGCTCATATTGACTAGATGTTCTAATGAATAGCTAAGGTACCTTCCCTTATAGTAATCTGACGCGCTCGAGTAAATCCCAAAATCCCCTCTTGGGCTCCCCTACTATTAATCTGTCATAGATTGGAAGGTGCAAATGAAAATTCATCGGGAGATTATCAGTAGATCTGAACGGTGTAATTAATTTTAATTAATACAGGTTCGTTATGTTATCTATAAATTATTAAATTGGTGCAATATTAAAATCGGACGAGTGAACGTGTAAGTGATAATGTGCGGAATAATTAAAAGATAATTTGTGTATTGCATGTTAAATAAATGTTATTATAACGAAAGAGCAGAGATTATGAATGTACTGGATTATTTGTTATTTTAAATTGTAGTAAAAGTATTTGCTTAAAGTTTAATTGTCTGTGAGTGAGGAATCGTAATTTCTGAAGTTTTCGACATAAACATAGATGGTGTAGGGGCTATATTTTCCCTATAAAGCATAGATAACGAAGTTAAAAAGTATCGTCAACTCTTTTTTGCCCTCTGTGCAAAAAGGGTAGTGAAAATCTAATAAAACATTTGAATATAGTAGTTGTGAGAATCACGTGTTGGCGAACCCGCAAATCAGTGGTACCCCATCCTAAAAAAAAAAAAAAAAAAAAAAAAAAAAAAAGTTTGGACTCTTTTCCCACTAAAGCGGCCACGCTGAGTCGATAGCACTCACTCCCGAAGCGATAGGATGCACGGTTTCGGAGATGTGCAGATCGATTAACTCTTATCTAATTGATATCCGGTGGCCTTTTCCTATTATCTATCAACACCGTCCCAACTCGGCGTTCTTATCTATTACTCATTGTGCACCTCGCTTAGCACTGCTTTTGTATTAAACTTCTTTGCTATGATCTACCTCGCTATTCTAACCAAACGATGTATTATTATATTCAAGAAAAAATACGTCTAAAATACTATAACTATATTTATATATTATCGTACTATATTATTATAATTGTTGTTTTTTTAAAAAGCGATTCGCTTCTGGTGTTGTTTATCAAAATCTAACCTAACCTAACCTAACCTAATTATTTTTCCGGGTAATCTGATGTATCGAACTTTGTTACGAGCTACCTCGCTATTCTGAATCATCAATAAAACACATTCATTTTACTGCCATTTTTATTGGAATTGTAGCCTTATCTACTTATAAAATAGGAGCGAAACATCTCATCCACTAAAATATCGTTGTACAGTGTGTTCCCTGTAAATATGCTCGTAAAACTATGCATTGAATATCCCTGAAACTTATATAGCAAATACATTAAGCAATATTCACCACAAACTGAAGTCCAATCATTCTGAATCCTATCAACATTCCAGTCCCATCTCTTACAATTCCTTTTCAAAAACTGGAGATGATATCGCTCAGGTGTTCGTCCATATGAATCAAAATATTGACCGATGCCATTCGTATCGATATGTACAGCTACCCAGTGTGAACCTGGTTTATCATCCGCATCCAAATTGCATATTATATACGTTGGTACATGGGTATACATAGGCAGTCTATTAGCAGCATAAACATTATTTTCTAGACTGGGATGAATCTTTTTCATATGTTTTTGTAATTCTAGTGTATCCATGATAGTACTGTTATTAGCAGATTATTACAGTACCAATCTATTCAATGGTTGTCATAGGAATGTTCAATTATAGTGTTTTGTATAAGATTAAATAGGAAGTTTGTAATGAAATAAAAAAATAGTAAATTGCATACAATTTGTTTTATTTAATTTTATAATGTTTCCTTTAGTTACATATACACAAAATGCATTAAGCATAACACATAAATCTAAAATATAACACACATTATAACCTTAACTACTATAGTCTACAGTAACATTTCTATTTTTATCTATTTCAATAATATTATCAAACTCAGCATAAACAATACAGTTAATTGTTTGTGTTAGTGAGGATTCAAATCGTACTTCTAATCTTACACTACCATGCTTTATGAGATTCTAATGAGCTGATGAGTTAGCTGATAAATCAGGAGTTAAATCAAATGCTAAAAGACAGTAGCCTTTGGCATACTGTTCACGAGAGATTGCATTTCCTTCATTAAGAAAGTGAATACCAGTCCCCGAGAATAGAGTATGATATGCCGATGTGAATATATTATTATTAAAAGATGGTTGCAAAGCTTTTGAAGGTATTTGTTGACCATCAATTTATAAGCTGAAAGAGTTAATACCATAGTTTTCAAAGTTAAATGGATTTTTAGTAAGTGAACCATTAAATGCGGAATTGTTCACAAATCCAATAATACATTACATGTTGCGAAGCAATTTGAGATAAGTTTGTTGATTCATAGAGTTACTATCAGTTTCGTTTTGTGAATATTTAATCGCATTCTTTTGTGAGAGTCACAAAGCAGGCTGATACATGTTGCGTGGAACGCGAGATAAGTTTGTTGAGTCATAGAGTTACAATCAGTTTCATTGTACTTAGGAATTTGCTTTAGATAAGAATGGTACTATATATAATCGAACAGTTGCAGTCATGCAGTCAGTTTATGGTCGTTGGACCACAGTGGATTGTATACGTCTACCAATACTACGTTTGTGTTACTTCAACGCATCAGTGATCATGGAGGTAAGCAAGTGATTATTCTATTGACAAACTTACTTGTATTTCTCTTAACGTGTGTGTGTGTGTGTGTGTGTCAGACTAAGTGTAAACAAATTGATATTAACGCGATAACTCTGTTGTTGCAGAAATCATTCAACTTCGATGAAAATACCTATAAACTGTGTTACTACTCGCCACTCTCCCCTCAAAACGAAGAAGAGAGTGATGACATCATCATTAATAACACAGACGATGGTGGAAAAAGGAAATTGCAGTCGATTGATCAATTTTTTGATGTGGCACCAAAAATAAAAAGGAAGAAGCTGCTATCGTCGACTGTGGCACGAGCCGCTAGAGATGGTGTATCATACATCTCTACAAATTCTGATGACGGAAACCAAGCGATGCATCTCATAAAAATTGAAATGTATGATATGAAGAAACTATCCAAGATTCCAACTAGTGATCACTGGAAGCACGCTACCACGAGGATTAAATATTACGTAAAGAAAAATAAGGATAGCATCTATGACAACACAAACGCCCTCGTATACAATATTACAAAGACAATAGCAGAAAGTGAAAAAGTTAAAAAATACTTTTTTAACAATGACAATTAGTGAATGTGATTCTGTTTACTTAAATTACTTCTATGTACTCATTAGATTTTACAAAACTTTCTAATCTTATGCTAGACTATAAATATTGAAAAATTTTTTAAATTGAGTATCAGTTGCTCTACCAACACTTAACTGTTACTTACTGTGCTACATACTTTCTTTTTTATTATAAAGATGGAAAACTTTAGTGAAATGTGCACCAGTGCTTTCTTTTCCGCACCCATTGAAGAGAATATAGAACAATTCAACAGCGAATTCAATCAGGAGCTGCATAAAGTTTGTGATGAAATGGAGAAGCGTGAACTGTTCGATTCATCGTATGATGATGAGTTGTATAATCAATGTTTGATGGTTGAAACAATGTTAATGTAAGTATTAGAAGTACAAACTCAATAAGAAATATTATTGTAGTAATGTTTTATTTTAAGATTTATCTAATAATTTTCTTTTTTTTTTGTTACAGTCAACAACAAGTTGGAAGAGGTATCAAACGAGGTATCACTACAGATGAAAATAAAGTTACCAAGAAAGCAAAATTTGATGAGGGAGCTTCTACATCATCAATTGAAACCAATGACGTGGACAACAATAAGGTGGAATGTGATACATGTCATGTTTATATTAATAAAAGGTATCTAAACAACCATTTAAAAAGTAATACACATAAAAATAATCTTTTAAAATCACATAATTCATTAACAAATGTAACAGTTGTTGAAACCGCTTTTGGTAATCGAATTTTAACATACAGAATTAATAGTAAAACACTTCAATCGGGGCAATATTTTGAAACACCGGAATCGTTTTTAAATTCACTAAAAATCGATATCTTATTTTTGATAAATGAATGTATTCAACAACATACAATTTTAAAAATAAACTTCATATTGCATGCTGATTTCATACAACAAACTAAAGATATTAAAAATACGTTTGATTTTCAAACGTTTAATTACATCATTTGTCAGGGAGATGACTTAAATATTTTTTATTCATCATTAATAGACACTGTAGTCGGTAAAATTTGTCAATTTGAAAAAAAAAGATAGTGGTTGGAGTCTTAATCAAATTAAATACATAGATATGAATGTTAACAAATTCAACCCCCTACGTGGTAGTTCATATATCGACCTTCCTCAAGATATTAAATCAAAAAAAGCTGTAATCAATGTTAAAAATAATGATAATATGTGTTTTAAATGGGCATTACTCTCTGGTTTATATCCTGTATGTAAAAGTATAGATCGGGTAGCATCTTACACAATTCATGGAAATAAACTAAAATTTACTGGTATTTCTTTTCCGGTTAAAATTGTAGATATATCAAAAGTAGAGAAATTAAACAATATTAGTATTAATGTTTTTGGCCTAGAATATAATAAAGAAAAAAAGTGTAATTCTGTTGTAGGTCCTTTATATTTAACAAAATGTCGTACACCTAATCATATTAACCTACTATATATATCGAATGGTACTAACAATCATTACTGTTATATTAAAAACTTATCACGATTAGTTAGTTCACAAATATCAAGTCATCATCATGCAGTTTATATATGTGATTCATGTTTACTTCATTTCCCATCAGAGGAAAGACTTAATAACCATCAACAATATGATTGCGCTCACATTTGTACGGAATTACCAAACGGCGAGGATTCCAAATTGAATTGGTTTGGTAAAGCAACCTCAAATAATAAATTAAAATTTGATAAATTCGCGAAAAAGTTGGAAATGCCCTTTGTGGTTTATGCAGACTTTGAGGCATTTTTGAATCCGATAGAATCATGTAGTAACGATCCATCCAAGCCTAGTACAATTAATATTCAAAAACATGAAGTGTATAGTTTTGGTTATTACATTAAATGTTCATATGATAACAGATTATCAAAATATGAGACGTATAGTGGGCCAAACTGTGCACAAGTGTTTATGAATCGCCTTTGTGAAGATGTGAAAACAATAGTTAAAAAAAATAGTTTCCAAAAATGTCCCGTTCCATTATCAGATGAAGATAAAATTAAAATTTCAAATTCAAACATGTGTCATATTTGTGAAACTGAGTTAAATGGAGATCCTTTTAACGATTTTGATTGGTACACTGGTAGTTTTAGAGGTGTTGCACATCAAGTGTGTAGTATTAAGTACAGAACCCCCCGTCATATTCCAATATTTTTACATAACCTCAGTCACTACGATGCTCATTTCATTGTCCATGCATTAAACCTCTATGATGGCAAAGTTGAAGTTATTCCGCAAAATAAAGAACGATACATATCATTTTCAAAACAGTTAACAATAAATAATAATCAATCAGTAAGTTTAAGATTTGTAGATTCATTGAAATTTTTATCGTGTAGTTTAGATCAACTAGCTAAAAATCTTAATGATGATCAGTTTACAGAACTAAAAAGGAACTATCCTAATAATGAAGATTTTTCACTTTTAAGACGGAAAGGTATTTATCCTTATGAATTTATGTGTAATAGTGATTGCTTGAAACATCCATCACTTCCTGATCAACACCATTTTTATAGTTCACTCACAGATACAAATATTTCAAATGATGATTATAATCATGCAAAAGATATTTGGCAACATTTTAAGTGTAGTAGTATGTCCGATTATTCCGATTTATATTTAAAAACTGATGTTTTACTTTTGACTGATGTATTCGAAAACTTTAGAAAGCTTTGTATTAAAACTTATGGATTAGATCCTGCTCATTACTATACTGCCCCAGGTTTAAGTTGGGATGCAATGTTAAAATTTACCAAAATAGAATTAGAATTGTTAACGGACTATGACAAAATTGCTTTTTTTAAAGCTGGTATTAGAGGGGGTGTATCTCAGTGTAGCAATCGTTTTGCTAGAGCAAATAATAAATTCATGGAGGATTATGATAGTGAAAAACCTAATTCATATCTAACATATTTTGATGCGAATAATTTATATGGTTGGGCAATGTCTCAATCTCTTCCTGTTGGCGGTTTCGAATGGATAGATTCTAATACAGATTATAATGTGCCGGATAACTCTGATTTCGGTTATGTTTTAGAAGTTGATTTGGAATATCCTGATGAACTTCATAATTTGCATTCTGACTTTCCGTTATGTCCTGAAAACATATGTGTGGGTAATACTAATGAAACTAAATTAGTTCCTAATTTAAATAATAAAAATAAATACATCATTCACTACAGGAATTTAAAACAATGCATTGCAATGGGAATGAAATTAATTAAAGTACATAGAATTTTAAAATTTAAACAGAGTTCTTGGTTAAAGAAATACATAGACTTAAATACTACTTTGAGAACGTTAGCTACATCAAACTTCGAAAAAGACTTTTTTAAATTAATGAATAATTCTGTCTTCGGTAAGACTATGGAAAATATTGAAAAAAGAGTAAACGTTAAACTACTAACTCACTGGGATAATCGTGGTAAAATTTTAGGTGCTCAGGATTGGATTGCAAAACCAGAATTCCATAGTTTATCAATATTTTCAGAACATTTAGTTGCAATACAATTACGTAAAACAAAATTAATTTATGATAAGCCGATTTATTTAGGATTTTGTATTTTAGATATATCTAAGACCCTTATGTATGAATTTCATTACAACTACATGATTAAAAAGTTTCATAATAAAATTAAGTTATTGTACACCGATACCGATAGTTTGATATATCAAATTTTTACAGACAATTTTTATGAGGATATAAAACCAGATCTACCTCACTATTTCGATACATCAGATTACCCGGAAAATAATATTTACGGATATCCAAAAATAAATAAAAAAAAGTTAGGTTTTTTTAAAGATGAGAATAATGGTAAAGTATTGAAGGAATTTGTAGGGTTGCGATCAAAAATGTATGCCTTAGAAATAGAAGATAAATTTATAGCAAAGGCAAAAGGGGTTAACAAAAGTGTTACCAAAAAAATGAATATGGAAAATTACAAATCGTGTTTGTTTAATAAAAATGTATTATATTGTAGTATGCTTCGATTTAAGTCAATCAAACACACTATTTTTACACAAAAAATAAATAAAACATCTTTATCATATAATGATACCAAACGATGTATTATGAACAACAACATTGATACATTGGCTTGGGGACATTATAAATTACGCTAAGTGACTTTTTACTATTATTTCTGTGTGTATATACAAATTACGCTAAGTGACTTTTTACTATTATTTCTGTGTGTATATGCAAAATTTGTACTGATTGTAAAAAAATTATGATATTGCTATAATGTTATATAATAGTTTATTAATAGTTTTATAATAGTTTAGTATTGTTTGATTGTAAATAATGTAAAATAATTGTAGTTTTTATTTGTGTACTTAAATTTGATGTTGAGGTGATTGTGAAATTCTGATAAGTACTAATTGAGTTAGAAATAGTAAACAGATCATTTATTTTTAGCAATATAATATATATATTAAATTTTTACATCAACATTTTCATTTTTTATTTCATCCCTTTAAACTCTAGACGTGTGAAATGTTTCACTTTATCCATCCGTTTACTGCTATTGTGGCCGGACCAAGTGGATGTGGGAAGTCAAATTTTGTAACAAATTTCATAAAATCAGTTAAAGAAATATGTAATTGTGATTTTAATCATATCACATGGTGCTTTGATGAAATGCAACCTTTATATAATTTACCAAATGTTAACTATCATCAAGGAATTCCAAATCTTAATATGTTTGATGGTGAAAACCCACACCTTATTATTATTGATGATCTAATGAGAGAGTCTGATGGAAGAATTGTGGATATATTTACAAAAGGTAGTCATCACCGGAATCTTAGTGTGTTTTATTTAACACAAAATTTATTTCATCAAGGTAAAGGTCAAAGAGACATTTCTTTAAACTCAAGTTATATAATTTATTTTAAAAACCCTCGAGATAAAACTCAAATAAGATATTTAGCACGACAAGTGTCACCAGATAACACAAAATTCATTGAAGACGCCTACAGGGATGCAACTTTAGAAGCACATGGATATTTAATGGTAGATTTAAAACAGAATACAAATGATTTTTGTCGTATCAAGACAAATGTATTCCCATTTAATGGTCACTGTACAGTCTACGTCCCCACGAAAGAGTTTAAATACACCAAGAATCAAACAATTCAAATCATTTCTAAATGATGCATCGTCGAGTCACAACGCATAAACATTTGCTAAATGCTTTGCATACGCTTAAACCAAAACATCAAAGAGCATTACTTAAAACGTGTGATGCAAAAGAAATAAATTGTATTTGTGAATGTATTCATAACGTTTTACAAGGAAAGATACCACTTAAAGATCAAGATAAACAAAAATTGAATAAACACAAAAATATACTCCGTAAACTGGTGCGTAAGTGTAAACATAAACTAAGAAAAAATATTATTATACAAAAAGGAGGGACTTTCTTACCAATAATATTAGGTGCAATATTGAGTGGATTAGTAAGTGGACTAGCCAGTTAATATGGAAAATGCTAAGAAAATGATACTTATTGAACCTGGATTGATTGAGAAATTAAAACAAGAAAATAAGGATACAAGTAATTTGTCTCGATTAGATATTGAAATGCAAAATATTATGAATAGTAAGACGGAAGACCGAAAGAAGTGGATGTTATATTTGCAAACACTACAAAGATACCTTCACTTTACCGAAGAGGATCGTCAACCACTCAGATTACCAATTTATTCTGATACATCTAATGAATATTCAAATGAGTCTAAAATTGGTTTTAAAAATAAAGATAGAGATCTAAAAAGTTCAGTTGATGCTGAATCTTTGTTGGAGGAGAAAGGTTCCATTAAAAGTATAGAAAGTGAGGCAAATCCACTGTATTCACCAACACAAATACTCAGTTTAATACCAAAAACTTATAATAAAAAAGGTGAGTCATTATTAAACTTAATTGGATCAAGTAAAAGTAAAATACGTTGGGATAATGAAGGCACAGTCATAATTGATAATGAAAAAATTCCAGGAAGTAATATTGTTGATTTAATAAATGATTCACTTAGACCCTTAAAAAAAAGTGATCCGATAGGGTGGGATAGATTTGCTAAAGCATTGAAAGATATTAAAGTACCACTTACTTATATTGGAAATCCAAAGAGATGTGAGTTTATTAACCAACTTCAAGCGAAAGATCTGAACAAAACCTCCGAGATTGAAGTTCAAGAATTTTCTACACCGAGCAGTGGAGATAAAAGATATATTATAACTAAAATACGTAAAAAGATCGATTGGGAAAAATGGACCCCGTACTAGAAGAAATTAACAGGATTTATTATGATCCATCTAACCCCGCTGGTTTTGGTAGTATTGATAAATTATCAAAAGCTATGAAGGGTAAAATGGATAAAAAGCAAGTAAAGGAATGGTTACAATCACAAGAAACATATACATTACATAAACCCATTCGGAAAAAATTCCCGCGTAATAGGTACATTCTATCAAATATTAATGAGCTGTTGCAAGCTGATTTAAGTGATATGCGAACTTATTCTCAATATAATGATGGTTTCAACTACATACTTTGTGTTATTGATGTATTTAGTAAATATGCTTTTGCAAGACCAATGAAAAAGAAAAACTCAGAAACAACTAAAGAATGTTTTGAAAGTATATTTACTGAAAGTAATTCAACCCCTACTCACATACAATCTGATAAAGGTACAGAATTTGTTTCAAAAGATGTATAAAAATACTTTAAATCCAAAAAGATAAATTACTATACCACTAACAATCCTGATATTAAGGCTAGTATTGTTGAACGATTTCAAAGAACTCTAAAAATGAAAATGTGGCGTTATTTCACTCATAATAATACTTATAGATATATAGATGTTTTACAAGATTTAATATACTCTTATAATCACAGCATTCACTCGAGTATTAAGATGTGCCCATGTGATGTAAGTTCCAACAATATTATGACAGTTTGGACTAATCTTTATGATAGAGGGTCAAACAAACTTTCTTTAGAAAATTCAAAACCAAATTTCAACGTGGGTGATTATGTTCGAATAACTAAATATAAACATGTTTTCCAAAAAGGATATGAATCAAATTGGAGTGATGAAATATTTATTATATCTTCAATAATTGATAGATCTCCATGGGTTGTTTATACAATTACAGATTTACAAAATGAACCAATAGTTGGTACTTTTTATGAAAGAGAATTACAGAAGGTCACTTACAACCCCACCTCACAATATAAAATAGATAAAATAATTGGTACTCGTTATTCAGGCAACAGAAAAGAAGTATTAGTGAAGTGGAAAGGTTATCCAGATAAATTTAACAGTTGGATTTTAGCTTCTAGTTTAAAAGAAATATGAATAAAGAAAGTTTTTATTTAACTTTGCTCAGCAATAGTTCAATGGAATACTTTCCTGATAACAAGACCACAAATTTTTCAACAAAATTACCAAAAGCTATGAAATTAGAAGGTGAATGGTTGGTTGGAGTTGTCGAGTTTCAATATCCATGCACAATGTTTACTGTTCAAGATCATGAAAATGTTGTATACATCACAAAAACCATGTTAATTCCTAATGAAGATAAACCATCAACAGTGTACTACAAAAAACATATTCCCGCTACCAACTACGATAACGTTGAACATATTTTGAGAGCGTTAAATGGTATCGGAGAGAACTTGAAATTTCGTTATGATGAAATAACAAAATTTGTGTCTGTTTCTGTTTTGGATAAAAATATAACATCCGTAACATTATCACCCAAATTAAGTTTACAACTAGGTTATGAACCAAATACAAATCTCCTAGACAGAAATTTTGGGAAGTGTCCTGCTAATTTACATTTAGGGTTACCATCTCAACTATTTCTATATTGCGACATTATCGATCCTCAGATTGTGGGTGATGTTATGACTCCGCTATTAAGAGTCATTTCATTAGATCCTTCAAAATACATTTATGGTGCGTATAAAATGCACGTTTTCTCTCCACCTCACTACTTACCTGTTATGCGAAGAGAGTTCGATACGCTGGAAATGGATATAAGATCGAGCGCAGGACAAAAAATACCATTCCAGTTTGGAACCGTGTGTATTAAACTACATTTCCGCAAATTATAATAATGTATTCTCCTCATGATCATCATAAATGTCCATATGAAAATTATTATTCACATCAAGCTGGGTCAGGAGTTGGAGTAATTTATAAGGGTTCACCATACCAACGCGGTCATGGTATTGGGAGCTTCTTAGGAGGGTTATTTAGATCAGTTTTACCTTTACTTTCAAGTGGTGCTCGAGTGGTTGGTAAGGAGGCATTAAACGCTGGAGTAGGACTTTTATCGGATATGATTCAAGCCCGTCCTATGGAAGCCTCAATAAAAGATCGTCTAAAGCAAGTTAGTACGAACTTAAAACGAAAGGCTGATAACAAAATTGATCGATTAAACATGACAGGATCTGGGTATATAACTAAAAGAAAACGATTGGCCTCGTTCATTCCACCACTAACAGCTAAAGTGAAAGCTACGAAAAAACTTGGTCTAAAACCAAAAAACATCAAAGATATATTTTCAAATTAAGTATGTCTTTCCTTCATAATCATTCTTGTGAGTGCGTTAAGTCAGAATTAGATTTGTTTGCATTACCGTCCACACAAACAAGCATTGAAAATGGATTGTGGATTCACTATAAACCAATTTCATCTCTTGCTGATGATGGACCTATCGAGTTTCAAGTTCCTGGAACAGGCGATGACTACATAGATTTGTCTCATACATTACTCCACATAAAGGCAAAAGTATTAAATCAAGATTCAACAAACTTGTTATCAGCTACAGTAGTAGCACCTGTAAATAATTGGCTGCATTCACTTTTTAGTCAACTCGATGTTTATTTAAACCAAAAACTTGTATCATCACCTAATAATACCTATGCCTATCGAGCATACATGGAAACCCTTTTAAACTATGCTCCTGCTGCTAAACAATCTCATCTTACTTGTAGTCTTTGGTATGATGATACAGCAGGCAAAATGGATTCCACAGATGGTAAAAACACAGGATTTGCTAAAAGACAGGAATTAGTTAATGAAAGCCGGGAAATAGAAATGATTGGTCATCTTCATGGTGACATTTTCAATCAAGATAAATTTTTAATTAATGGTGTTGAAATGAGTGTAAAATTAGTTCGGTCAAGAGAGAGTTTTAATTTAATTGCTGGGTCAAATGATGAAAAGTTTAAAGTTTGCATTACGGATGCAACTCTTATTGTTCGAAGAGCACGAATTAATCCAAGTGTATTACTCGCACATCAGAAAGTTTTAGCTTCTACAACTGCTAAATATCCTATTACTCGTGCTGAAGTTAAAGTTTTAACAATTCCATCAGGTGTTCAAGGAAAAACTCTTGATAATATATTCTTGGGACAGGTACCCAAAAGATGTATTATTGGATTTGTGAACAATTCCGCATTTAATGGTTCACTTACTAAAAATCCATTTAACTTTGAAAACTATGGTATTAACTCTTTCAGCTTATATATTGATGGTCAACAAATACCTTCAAAAGCTTTGCAACCATCTTTTAATAATAATATATTCACATCGGCATATCATACTCTATTCTCGGGGACTGGTATTCACTTTCTTAATGAAGGAAATGCAATCTCTCGTGAACAGTATGCCAAAGGCTACTGTCTTTTAGCATTTGATTTAACTCCTGATTTATCAGCTAACTCATCAGCTCATTGGAATCTCATAAAGCATGGTAGTGTAAGATTAGAAGTACGATTTGAATCCTCACTAACACAAACAATTAACTGTATTGTTTATGCTGAGTTTGATAATATTATTGAAATAGATAAAAATAGAAATGTTACTGTAGACTATAGTAGTTAAGGTTATAATGTGTGTTATATTTTAGATTTATGTGTTATGCTTAATGCATTTTGTGTATATGTAACTAAAGGAAACATTATAAAATTAAATAAAACAAATTGTATGCAATTTACTATTTTTTTATTTCATTACAAACTTCCTATTTAATCTTATACAAAACACTATAATTGAACATTCCTATGACAACCATTGAATAGATTGGTACTGTAATAATCTGCTAATAACAGTACTATCATGGATACACTAGAATTACAAAAACATATGAAAAAGATTCATCCCAGTCTAGAAAATAATGTTTATGCTGCTAATAGACTGCCTATGTATACCCATGTACCAACGTATATAATATGCAATTTGGATGCGGATGATAAACCAGGTTCACACTGGGTAGCTGTACATATCGATACGAATGGCATCGGTCAATATTTTGATTCATATGGACGAACACCTGAGCGATATCATCTCCAGTTTTTGAAAAGGAATTGTAAGAGATGGGACTGGAATGTTGATAGGATTCAGAATGATTGGACTTCAGTTTGTGGTGAATATTGCTTAATGTATTTGCTATATAAGTTTCAGGGATATTCAATGCATAGTTTTACGAGCATATTTACAGGGAACACACTGTACAACGATATTTTAGTGGATGAGATGTTTCGCTCCTATTTTATAAGTAGATAAGGCTACAATTCCAATAAAAATGGCAGTAAAATGAATGTGTTTTATTGATGATTCAGAATAGCGAGGTAGCTCGTAACAAAGTTCGATACATCAGATTACCCGGAAAAATAATTAGGTTAGGTTAGGTTAGGTTAGATTTTGATAAACAACACCAGAAGCGAATCGCTTTTTAAAAAAACAACAATTATAATAATATAGTACGATAATATATAAATATAGTTATAGTATTTTAGACGTATTTTTTCTTGAATATAATAATACATCGTTTGGTTAGAATAGCGAGGTAGATCATAGCAAAGAAGTTTAATACAAAAGCAGTGATAAGCGAGGTGCACAATGAGTAATAGATAAGAACGCCGAGTTGGGACGGTGTTGATAGATAATAGGAAAAGGCCACCGGATATCAATTAGATAAGAGTTAATCGATCTGCACATCTCCGAAACCGTGCATCCTATCGCTTCGGGAGTGAGTGCTATCGACTCAGCGTGGCCGCTTTAGTGGGAAAAGAGTCCAAACTTTTTTTTTTTTTTTTTTTTTAGGATGGGGTACCACTGATTTGCGGGTTCGCCAACACGTGATTCGCATGTTGCGCAAGCGCCAGAACCGGCGAATCACAACTACTGAATATTATTATACAATGGGGGAGTGAGGAGGGTTGACAATCTCGTCGGCTTAGTGGTTTGCATGTACAAACACAGGTTGAGATGTGCCGGATTCGAGGCGCCCAAATTTAAAAAGAAACCCTAAGTTAGTAAAATTTATGTGATAAATGATTAGACTATATGCCAGACAGCCCGGACTCTAACCATAATAGGAAGAGAAACAGTATATCAAAGAACCAACTATACTAAAATTCTCTCTTGTCAACGTTGCTAGCTCCTATACGAATAATTTATAATATTATAATTGGGAAATTGGCTGCGATTTCCGAATATCGATCAGAAGAATACAGCAAAGATAAGACGACGTGGGTTGTTAGGGTCAATGACCTTTCATCATAATGAAAAGGAAAGAAACATACTTTTACGCTAATGATGGCTACTAAATTCGACTATAGTATCAGAAAACGCGCAAAATAATTTTCTTCAACACATAAATATTAAAATAAACGAGATAAGAATGTATAAAACAATTTATACGGAAATATTTGCGGTGGAATAATAAGCCGCGGGATAATTTTAGACGGCGCAAAGAAATTGTCTCTTTAAAATTCATGAGCGGCAATTGTTCAGTTTTACCTCACTTGAGTGATATTAGATTTTTCATTGAAGGATCCACCTCGGTCCACCCTTTGCTACATTCCACTTACTGTTTATATACCTACGAAGGAATTTCCCCTTGGTATTCCAGGCGGGCGTGGTACAGGGTTGTCAACTTTTGTTTTATTTTATTTATTTATGTGCCTTTAATTTTAATATTGATAATTATTTAAACAAGAAATGTAATTATTGTGATAGTTGTTTTTAAGAGTAGATATTGTCGATTTTTGAAAGGGCGGTATAAATTTATTTCAAATCTATTCTTCCTCAAAAATATCAATACGAAATGGCTACGAAAAATAGCAAGCAGTACCAAATAGAAAAAAGTTTTGAAACTATTGTTATTTATAATATCTACAACTTGTTTGTGTCAACCCTACAATAACGTGAAATTTATGTGTGTCACTAACGTACTGACACAGGTATTGTTGACTTTTACGAGTTAAAATTTGGATGTAATTTTGCTCCGAGTATATTTTAAACTATTTTAAACATTTTTCAAATCCGCTCTACAAAGTACATTCGTTCATAATTCGATAATCTAATTTTTCTCGTATCCAACTTTAAAGATAATTTTGATATTTTTAAAGTTGGATACGAGAAACTTAATTAAGATGAAGTGGTCGCATTAATAGGTACTCTAACAAAACAAAGATGCTTCAAGTTTAATTACAAATAGCTTTATGTTAACTCCTGACATAATTTCCTAAGAGATACAGATTAGATAGAAATTAAGAGGGAGAAAATAAAAAAGGCCGTAGGGTTACCACACTGAAATATATTATTATCATTAGATTTTTTATTTCAATTTGAAATATGAGTTTAAGCATACTGTAAGTGTGTTTTTTAGTAAAAAAATACTAAATAGTTTAGATATGTGTGTGGGTTCCTACTTGTTTGCGTTAAAGTTTTCTACTGTCAAAGTTATTTTGAGCCGTAAAATCCATGTCTCATTTTAAGAGTGACATAAAACTAAAATAAAGCAGTATAACGTTTCGGTTATAAAATATGATAAGTTTGATTATTTAAAAACAAACATAAAAGCTCAGATATCGATAAAATACGGCAATAAATAGAAAACGCTGAGTAAACGCATCGCTCATAAAATACTCTACGAAAACCGATGACAGTTTTAGAATTTAAATAAGTATTATTTAAGTAAGTTTTCCTAAAGTACCTATGTTACCGTTTATCGTATATTGTTTTATTTTGCAGCACCGTTGGTCTTACAGCAACTATTCGGATTTTGACCAATGTAATTTTACGACACGAAATAATTTAACGTCTCTATTCCCTAATATTGTAACACGAAAAAAATACTTTGGATGGCATTATTTTGGTATCCATTACAGCAAATGATTGAAAAGTAATTTGAATTTTACATACGCCTTTCTTTTAACGTGTTCGTGCAGGTACTTTTTGGCATTTTCAATACGGTAATGGTCTAATCTTCCGTGCTTGGCAAATAGGTTTAGGGTGATTCTACATCTTTATAATATTACTATAACATGAACGTATCCGCACTAGAACGTATCCTGACCCGTAAACTTTCATAAAACTCAGGAACCTCAACCACTTTCAAGACACTGAAACAAATGACGCCATTCGCAACATTTATACATCAATTATTATAAACAGTAAATAGCTAAGTGGTATGCAGAATTAATTAATGGTGCCTCAGCAGCATCTAACAATGAGACCCTCTTCAATCTTGGCGATCCCATTCCACCTTTATTTACAACGAGAATTCCGTTAAAGTGACTTTTATTGAAAGCAGCAAAGAAACTCAGGAAATGTATGAGAAATGTTATTTTTCTCCAACTTCTCTTTATTTTCTCGGCTTCATCACGGTTCTAGTGTCATATTTATGTGATTGTGTTTCAACTGATTGTTACATTTTAATGGAAATGGTATTCTTTTCCGATACTATTACAAAGCCTTCTTTAAACATGTAAAGCAAGACACATAGGAGATTAAATACTCAAAATTGCATGTTATAAAAGCAAAAATCTTTCTCCAATTTTCTAATTGCCTAAGGTTTCATGAATTACAAATTATGTTATTTAGGTATTTCACATTTTCATTTAATTAATCTGAAAACAAGAATCTCTGAATCATTCATATAGACTGATATAGACATTTGAAATATGCATCACGAAAACATGATTTTTATAAAATAAAATAATCTGATGTTAGTAGGTAGGTAGTAGACCACTAACCCACTATCTCAATTATATACTCGTACATTGATTGTAATAGCAACCAAACCTTTCTATATTTAAATTAGTCACAAAAATGACACATACTTATATTCTATATCTTCTTTACATTTGAACATAATATATTTACATGTTCAGCAAATACCTACAAGCCAGAACAAAGGAAGTGGCATTGCTCCAGGATGCTCATATTATGGGATTCACTGATTTGTCAAAGGGAATCGCAGGATCGTGCGATCGTTGACTCGAGCGTCTTACGATATTTATGAGATGTTTATTTTATCGAGCTTTGGCAGGATTATATTTACTGTATTTTAAAAACATTAATTTGCCTTTATGTAGACAATAACCCAAGAAAGACAGAATCAATTTTGAAATTAAAATTTTGAATCTACGGATCTAATACATACGTACCTATGTACAGTGTACAACAAAATTGTACAGTATTTACTATTATTATATAATCGAAAATAATATTTAACCAATTATTATTAGGTATCTACTCGTTCACATTATTAATTCGAATAATGACAGTATGTAAGTATATTACCAAACTTAGCAAGTTTAATATTTAAAATTCCTCAAAAACAGAAGCTCTTTAAAATAAATAATCATACTACCCAACAGAGCGCTGTAAAATTCAAAGTACCGCTCTCAATCTTTGTACGTATTTCCTTATAAGGTAGTGCCAGAGTAAATAACGGCTGCTGACACAGAATACTCCATAAACAATGCTTTAAATCCTATACTACTGCTGAGTAAATAAAGTCACAGAGGAAAATAGAAGGACCGTCGCTTACAGCTATTGAAATTCAAGATCGTAGACTTCAATAGAGTAAATTGAGAACATTAAGATGTCGATTATACTTAGTTTTGTAGAAGCTTGTTGTGTTTGAAAAATTTGTACTTGTATTTGTAGTAATTGAGTGTCACTTGTTTGAAGTAAAATCACAAACTGACAGTGTAAAAACATTCGTTTCTTAAGAACCGGCAAGACAGTTAAAATACGCACTTATTTATTTTATAGATACCATAATACCTTTCCTAACAGATTGCCTGGCAGAGATTGCTTTGCTTTAATAAGGCTGTCTTTTGAACTAGCTGTACCACAACGCTTAACCCACAGTGGTCCGTTCCTGTTGGTCTTAGCGTGATGGTATGTTAGCCTATTTGCCTTCCTCGATAAATGGGATATTAACACTGAAATAATTTTTCAAATCGTTCAAACAAACAAATTCTTCAGCTTTATAACATTAAAGTATCGATTTGTAAAGGTTTTTTACTACAAATTCTTTGTATAAATAAACAGTGTACCATCTACACTCTACAGAATATATGCATCATTTTTATTAATGCTGCAGTAGGTAGTAGATATAGAAAAAAGGAGAGGAAAAATTTGAGAAAGTAAAGATATTATAATAAATATTAATCGAAATGAAAAAATAGTTGGTGACAGGTGTCGTCGCAAGGGCAGTTCAATTTGAGCATAATATTCAATTTGGCCCTCGTCAATCCTCCTGCGACCGGAAAATGTTTAAGTATCGTACAAATAAAAATATTTACATATTTTATCGGAATAATGTAATACATTTTTTGCGCGTTTTCTATTTGCGAAGTTCAATATTGTTTATGATTTTTACATTAAAAAGAAACAATAAATTGTTAGATGTTATTAAGTAGTGTACGCTTGAAGCTACATGTAAGCTTGTAGATGATAAATAGCAGTAGCCTAAATTGCGTTTTATTTTTTAAGGTGTTTTTTCCATTCACAAATAAAATATTATGGCATTATAAACATGTTTGACTTAATATGTGATAAATCGAAGAGATGATTACCTATTTACTCATATGTTTATAAATTTAGGTTAGGTGCCACTTAGTCGCATTTCTATAAGAAGCTTATTTTGAAGCAAAATTTAGTAATTATAGTTCCCTGACCAATTTTTGTTCAGTGTAGTACCCCAATATAATTTCCTGAAAGCGAACAAAGTCGTGAATTGAACTAGTTATCAACAAGTTATTAACGGGTTAAAACGCATTTAACACGGGAAGAAAATCAATTTATCAGAACAATACAGTATACTTCCGCTAACTGCCTTATACTTTTAATTAAAACATGTCGCTAACTTCCAAAGTTATTTTGACGATACTAAAGCTTATAGGAAATTAATTTAGTAAAGGCTGCGCTGCTGAAGTTCACTTCATTATACTGTGAATGGTTCCAACTATAAGATTGGCTGCAGTTGATAGCTTGGGCGTTGTTTTGGAAATCATTTTATATTTAGTATTGCAATGCATTAGTATTGTATTTGGTGGGTTATTTTTATAGAGATCATGAGGTTGAATTGAAAATGGACTGAATTTTATGCTATACTTCATGTATATTTTCGATGAAGGAAGGACTTGGAAAGTTAAAAAAAAAACTTTGAAACACTTTATAAGCATTCAAATATGTAATTTTTAAAATGAGAAATGATAAAAATTTCTCAACGTAGATGCTTTCATAGATGGATAGATTTTTCTTTCACCAAGCTTTGAGAACAGATTTAGATTCAATTTAATACAGAGTATAGTACTATGTCCTACATAACATACGTATCTCAACACATCCTACAATATGTATGTATATATTTTATACTCGTTGAGGCCGGGAAGTTTTAGCAATAAGCATTATCAAGACGTTCCAAATAAGCATAAAATTTAGAAGAAAATAAACATATCATATTGATGCACTTCTGCATTGCAGTTTTCCAGGACGGAGTACTCGATAAATTTCTCGAAGCCATTAAACTCGTTAATAAATACGCATTCAGTGCCTTCCTTCCCATTACGCTCAATATTATGAGAATATTACTCTATATGGACGCATTAACTACGTAAATAGGGGTGGTTAATTAATAATTACGTTAAAAGCTAAATTACCTTTTATGAAATATTATGTCTTTGTGAATAATGATAGTAATCAATCAGGCTTACCAGTTTAGGTAATGTTTTTTAATGAAATTCGAAGTTTTTTGGAAATCCAAAACTTTGAATTTTACCTCGTTATTTGAGCGTAAAAATATGTATTTTTATATAAAAATTACTGAGTTTTATTATAATTATGTACTTTAGTGTCGGGTGATTTTTAAATTATAACTTGTATAATACGCAATACTAATAAATAATTTATGGGAAGTTTTTTTTTATTTCTATACGTAATAGACTAGTAAATATTAACTTAAATGTGATGTATGGTTAAAAACAGAATGTCGGAAATACGTTCACGATAGCGTTGCGTTGTTGTTAACAATGGACTTTGAAATTCAACTTGTTTACTACAGAACAAGAAATATAGAATATTATATTTATTGATCTGAATGTCAATCATAGGATAACGCAATAGCACAGTATTACTACACAACTGTGGCAATAGTCTAGTCAAATTAAAACAATTACCTAAGTAAACTTTTGCGGAGAAGAGAAGAGAACTGTTATGGAGAAGTTAATATTTTTAAACTGAAAACTGAATACTTTGCATTTGCACATAATATGTACGTGTGCGACATTTTTTAAATAATTATTAGGTATATGACTGTAATTATAGTTATCTTGAATTTGAATACTTCAGGTATTTTGTCTTAAAAATAACCTTCAAAAAAAATTTGAAATGTCGAAAATATCAATAATAAATATTGATATTTTCGACATTTCAATTTTTTTTTAAACTCACTAGGTAATTGAGTATCTACGAAAGTTTTAAATATTGTCCAATAGACACAAATAAGTATGTTTAAATTTATTTAAATCCATCTCTACTGAAGTTTTTATAATACAAATGCAAATACCTAACAGGTCCCCAGATGATTTCCGTAGATTGCAGTCTGCATTGCAAAGCGTCTGATTAATGCAACAAGATTATTGTCAAGGGCGTAATATTGTGATAATATAAAAACGTTTGTACTATTCAATGGAAGTTACTTTTACGCACAAGTCACGAACTTGATATAATTTAGAAATATTATTGTATTATTATAACTCTATCTAGTTTTCCGCCCGTGGCTTCGTCCGCGTTGTATGAGCTTAACAATTCATTTGTATACTATCATTATATTAAATTATGTAAGCAGCTAAACCTACCTCAAGAACCACACTACCTATTGGTGTTATCACAATGAAAATCGGTGTAGTAGTTTTTGAGTTTATCGCGAACAGACAAACGCGGCGGACGACGTTTGTTTTATAACATAATGTTGTGATAATATGGATTGTATTGTGAAGATATTAGCTGAATATTCGCGGGTAAACGAAAAAAAACTGGTTTGGCTGAAAATATAGTTATTGTATACAGAGATGATAGCGGATAAAGATTTATAGGTCACTTATGTTTGCAGTGTGAGCATAGTATAACATGGTTTTACTGTATGATAGTACCACAATTTACTTATTTTTGTTTAAGTAATTTTGTATGAGTTTCACAACAAAATATTAATTGTAATTACAGAGCATATTATTTTATTAAACAGATTTCCTTTGGTAACAAATGGGAACTAAATTATAATTTTAGTTAGGTATCAAACTAAAGTTTGAACTTGATTCAGACTTGTTACTTATAATAATTATTGTGTTATATTTAGTTGACGGACTGACTTTTACCGACAAAATAAAATGTATATTTCGAACAATTGTTTTAAATTGTCTAAAAACAATTTACTTGCTAAATTTAATTACCGTAACATACCATTCAAACAATTGTTTGTCATAAATTGTATAATTGAAAACTAATCGTAGAACTGAAGAGAACCAATTTGTATTTCGATCTTCGATCCACAAACGAATTTTTGATAAAAAATTGTTCAGGTAATATCTCGTAGCGACTTGATCCACAGGTGAGGCGAAATTGTATTTACAAATTACATTTTGTTCCAATAATGGATTTTGGCTGTAATTAATACTTTTAGCTTCTCTCGGATTTGATTTTACGATTGATTTGATGTTTATATTAGGTGGATGTTTATGAAATAGATAATATTTGTATCCAATACATGGATGAAATCTTAATATTATCATATACTTAATACACATTTGCTGTGTTTATCTTTGAACAAAGTGCCGAGCACACGTGTCAGAAGTGAATCTTCTTTGGTAAGGTTCAAAGATACTAAAATTGTCGCCTTACTCCATGACGTGACGGTATTGCCATGACGTGACCTTGAAATTTTACCCTCAAAGCGCCTATAGAAGTTTCACTTGAAAAATATAGTAAGTATATGGTTGCAAAGTTATAAGATAATTCGTCATAGTTTTTTAATTTCTATTCTTGCGAGAAATCTAAATCATTTTTATCGCATTCCCATAGTTCAATGTATTTAAATTATTCGTGCAATTATCGGTGTACGTAATTATTGCACTTTATTCATAGGTATATTATAACAATAAAAACGCTATGGAAAATATTTATAAATATGCATAATGTTCGCATTTTTTACATATTTCTACTCGCAATACATAATTATAATCTCAGAACAGACTTGTTTTTTAATGACTTTGTAACAAAACGTAATATCTTTATAATCGCCTTCGCTTCATTTCCGATTTAACATTTTTTGCAAAGCGCCCTATATAGAATAACTAGCGACCCGCCCCGGCTTCGCACGGGTGCAATGCTGATACTAAATACACTACAGAAAAACTGTGAACGTTGTATAGGTATAAAAACATAGCGGCCCGCTCCGGCTTCGCACGGGTATAAAATAGATAGCCGGGCGGCCCACAGTGGTTCCAAATTCAAGATGAACCACACGCCTCGCCGGACGCACACATGCCGTGGGAACGGTCAGTTCAGATCGCGACGGACGGCGACAGGCGCTTGTCGCTTGCCGAGGTTTGTGAAGCAAACATGCCGTGGGAACCCACCTTAACGCCGACATTTTCTTACTATAGAATAGATAACAAACATACGAATCTGTAAACTAGATGAAATAATATCGTTATCCATAAACTTTATTAATTTATCTGTACGTGGATCGTCAGTTATTCAACTCGTACCACCAGTCTGCCAAGACAATGTATGATCATATATTCTGATTATCCGTTATGCTAATACCAATTTACAATAATCTACGTAGTTAGACCATTTGGGACGCACAAAACATGATGAAGAAATAATTACGATATATTACATGTAATTAAAATTGTTTTATGTATGTGTGAACAACAAATGAATTGTTAGTTGCATAAAGTTAGAACCTAATGAAACTTTGTTTTACAAAGCACGACCGGATTATATTTTTATATCTTTAACTGCGTTATGGAGCTTGGTAATTATAATTTTAATCATTAGGTATCCATTGAACTTTATGACGTAAATAAAGGGTACAGGAATTCGAGTTCGTTGTCTTAGGTGTAGAAAAAAAGAAATCATATTTCTTAACGTTAAGAGAAACAAAAAATAAATACCTACCTACATATAAAAAAATTAATGTAATTTTGCACATTCTACAATTGCCTTTATTTATTATTTATTTAAATATTACGATGCGGCCCCAAATTTTTAAAAAGTAGTAAGTAAAGTTAAAATTGGTTTTATTATCACTACATAGTATAAAACAAAGTCGCTTTCTCTGTCCCTATGTCCCTAATCCCTATGTATGCGTAAATCTGTAAAACTACGCAACGGATTTTGATGCGGTTTTTTTTAATAGATAGAGTGATTCAAGAGGAAGGTTTTAGTATATAATTTATTATGTTTTAGACAAAGAGGGCGAAGCCGCGGGCGGAAAGCTAGTCACTACATAGTATAAAACAAAGTCGCTTTCCCTGTCCCTATGTCCCTATGTCCCTATGTCCCTATGTCCCTATGTCCCTTTGTACGCTTAAATCTTTGAAACTACGCAACGGATTTTGATGCGGTTTTTTTTAATAGATAGAGTGATTCAAGAGGAAGGTTTATATGTATAATAACATCCATTAAATAGTGGAGAAGTACTGTTATTTTTGAGGTTTCTAATGTGATGTCGTAAAAAATTACATTTTTTCCGCTTACATTGCAAACGCAGGCTGAACCTTACGAGTTTTATCAAAATAATGTACTAAGTATTATACACATTGAAAAGGTCTACAAAAAATTCCGCGATGGTGTATGTCTATCTCTTATGGATAACCCACAATAACTTTTTTAAAGTGAAACTTTTATTACATCGTCTCAAACTTTTTGGTCTGTGTAGCGCATGTCGCGTGTATCGCGGCTGCCGAGTAGGTATACCTACTCGGCAGCCGACCGACACGCGACATGCGCTACACAAAGCAGTGTTCGGAACCGTTCGAACAGTTTCACTTTTACCGTGGTTTCATAAAACCACACAACATTTTTTTTTGTCATTTACTTTTTACGACAAATAATGGCTACTACTACTAATAGTAATTTCCGGTAAGAATATTCAGGGAAGGGTAGTTGTTTCATTATTTATATTATTAAAATTACCTAATATTTATAATATAATAACGTTTATAACGTATTATTTTTGCTTGATCTATTAATTACGTATATTATTTCTCTAGTTATTGTTTAAAAATCTTATTACCTTCAATGACCTATTATACTAGTAGACGCGGCATACGCCAACATCATTGCACTAAAAAACAGCGTAATTAATACATACCTACTTACTAACGCATTATCACCAATACACTCTCTTTCACTCTCACGCACGAGACATAATACATGTCTCACTCATGTACTTCGTAATAACAACTGCCGATTAAAATATAAAAAGAACGTCCAGCCACGACGCTGAATGGTGCGTGACTAAGTGAAACTCGGGCACTTAGCTGAGTTTTTTCTTGCCAAAATAGAGAGCGGGTAACGTATCTAGCTTTTTTATATATCATAGATTACCTTAGTCCTTTTTTGCCATTGATAATGTTAATGATAGAGTACTTACCTATACGCACGGCAGGCACTGTCAATATAAATTATTATCACAACTTTTTTACGCTTTGCAATAATTTTTTCACAAAAAAATTATCTTTAATTTTATATGCTTTATAATAAAAGTACAAAGAGTTCCTCTGAGAAGAATCTATCCTTACCATCACAGACCAATAAAATGCTTTTTATACTGGTCTGTGTTGAACATATTATCATCACTTGAGAACAATATCTTCGTCTTCTACTTTCTTCTTTATATTAGAATAGTTTCACTAAAACGAAAAAGGTAAAATTCGCTCAAGTAATGTTACTTATAAGAAATGTAATGTACCTATATTACATTTTCTATAGCGTTCGTGATCAAATACGGATAAGAAACAAGCGATAACATCGTTGAAGGTTGTTACACTTTTTACTATGTTTTTACAAGGTTAGTTAGGTTTCTAAATTTTATGAAAAAGTCTGATTGACATCGATAATTACTTACTTTATTCTTAATGGTAGGTAATCGTTTTCTTATTAATTTGATTGTAGATTATTAAAAAAATTATACTATAAACTAAAATAGATACTAAATTAAATGCAAGAAGAAAAGGTCCTGCAATAGTTTATTCCGAACTTCATTACAAGGTTCAATATTCCGAACATTAACTCAAATGAATCTCAAAATAGATGTACTGATTTATGCTCTAAGTATTTCCGGGTTTTGTTTTGTTCTTTTTTTTATCAAGTTAATGTATGAGTATTGAGTATGTAATAAATGTACACTATCCTTTGAGGACGGCAAAAAATGTGATAAAAATCAGTACGATTATAAAAATAATTATAACCTTGCTTCGGAGAGGCAATAAGTTTTACCTAGTAAATAATTACAACTGCGAAGTCAAAAAAAGGACCTATAATAATATATTATCAATTTTGATTAAATGCATTTTTTACTTGTATTATTTCATTGCAGGTTTTAAAGGAAGGAAATTGTTTAGATTATGAAGTAATATGATTGATCGGAGTGTTGTTTAAGCATGTTCAAGCATGGTTCAAGCATAGCATCGCGTCGGTGGTAAATGTTAAAAATATGTAATGACGATTCGAAAGTGCTTCTAAAGGAAGTCTAATTGAATAAATAAATGTTTGAGTTTGAGTTTGAGTTTAACTAGGGTTGTCTCTAAATCATTTATGAATTAGGTGTAGGTATAATAAGATGTCAGAAAATAAACAATTTTATTTATTTTATTAAACGTAGTCAAACTTCAGCGGCTCACATCGTAAATAATTATAAATTAATAACAACTACTTAGTTACATAATAAATATTAAATATATTATACCAACGTTGATACTTCACACACATTATCTATTAAGAACTAAACGCAGACTCACAAAAAGTTGTCTGAAAAATTAACAATAGATATCCTAACTCCTAATCATAAGGATTAAAAAAGTGTGAATACATAGGTAGGTACATATTATAATATGACAAATAGGCAACCCTGAAGCGTACAACCTCCTCAAAGTTCATTATTCAAAGCTTTATAACCTGTTATGCATATATTACGAAAAGCATGCGATTAAAATGCGAATCTAGTTTCAATGTGTTTTTCTCTAGTAGCACACGCAAAACATATTACCTAACTAAATTAAATAATTACACCATAATTTTATATAATTAACAACATAACCAGTACGTTATATTTCAGTTATGAATTTGCCCTGAAAATAACATTATTATTATCACCTCAGTAAATAAAACACTCCAGAACGAGAAGGGTATATGTTTTATTCCCGTCCTTATCTCAATCGGGAAGCCGGCCGCTGGGCGCTGACGTATTTCAGAACAGTCGATGCGCATGGCGACTTTCTTCGATCGTCAGTGCGCATGCGTTAACTGTGTCAGTTGGCCGAGTGAAGTGGTTCACTCTCTCTAATAATAACCTAAAAATAAAAATTAAATTGTGAATTAAATAAACATGGCACACTACGGGTCTTTAGAAAAGTTGGGACTCGCGTTCCTAATAGGTTTACTGTTCTATATAGTAAAATGTTTCGTAAATGTGGTGTATACTTATATTATCGGTCCAGCAGTGAATAAAGTGGATTTCAAATCGAAAGGAAAGTGGGCACGTGAGTATCATTATTTGTTTATTTAGTTAGTGTTATTGTTCAATTAATTGTAACTGTAACTGTCGTACGGCGCTTACAATAATGGGTTACAATATTATTAGCAAAATATTATGTTTGTCATTCAGAAGGTCATTGACCTATTGCGTGCCCTTCTTGTGGTCCCGTATATGATATTAAAATAGGTAATGGGATTAGCGCGGCTTGTGTCTAGCTAACTTTATCACTACATAGTATAAAACAAAGTCGCTTTCTCTGTCCCTATGTCCCTATTTCCCTATGTCCCTTTGTACGCTTAAATCTTTGAAACTACGCAACGGATTTTGATGCGGTTTATTTTAATAGATAGAGTGATTCAAGAGGAAAGTTTATATGTATAATAACATCCATTAAATAGTGGAGAAGTACTGTTATTTTTGAGGTTTCTAATGTGATGTCGTAAAAAATTACATTTTTTCCGCTTACATTGCAAACGCAGGCTGAACCCTACGAGTTTTATCAAAATAATGTACTACTTAGTACATTATACATGTATAATACTTATTATACACATTAAAAAGGTCTACAGAAAAGTCCGCGGTGGTATATGTCTATCTCTTATGGATAACCCACAATAACTTTTTTTGTCATTTACTTTTTACGACAAATAATGGCTAATTTTCGAAGCGATTTTAACCAATACAGCATTAATCCTTAACCAATGAAATACCTTGAATACATTGTTCATTTAGTATAGATCTATATGGCCCTTTACACCGTATGATTTAAATGAATATTTTCGAAGATATTACAGATTTAAAAATTGCGGGACGTAGCGTTTGCGGCGGCACCGGCCGGCCGCCCGGCTATACAGGGTGTAATCGTTAAGTGTGCACAAGCGATTATTCCGTAACTATTGCAGATATCAAAAAACTAAACTGATATCGAAAGTACTTAACCTAATGAGTAAAATGGCCATAATAAATTTTTAAAAATAAAACGAGAAATATCCAAAAATGTTACATTAAACGCTCCCATACATTTTATTTCCCATACATTTTGTATTCATAGCAGATTTTCGAAGTGATGTCCTCATTGTGCAATACAATGAGGAGCTCTATTTACAGTTTCTAAATGAACTTCCCTTCAAATTTGCGAAGTAATTAAAGCAGAAAACCAAAAAAAGAAAGAAAAAGCTAAAATCTTTCATATTAAATGTACATGGGATATTCATATCTCATACTAAATGTATGGGAGGGTTTCAAGTTAATTTTTTAGATATTTCTCGTTTTATTTTTAAAAATTTATTATGGCCATTTTACTCATTAGGTTAAGTACTTTCGATATCAGTTTAAAGTTTTTTGATATCTGTAATAGTTACGGAATAATCGCCTGTGCACACTTAACGATTACACCCTGTATATTTTATACCCGTGCGAAGCCGGAGCGGGCCGCTATGTTTTTATATACAACGTTCACAGTTTTTCTGTAGTGTATTTAGTATCAGCATTGCACCCGTGCGAAGCCGGGGCGGGTCGCTAGTATGCATATAATACAGAAAAGATCGTCATCATAGACTTCACGTAACAACTTTCACTTCCAAGTAAAAGTGGTTTGTAATAAACAGAAAAAGTATATTAGTGAAAAGCCTAAACTCAAGTAGGGACTTAAAAAATGTTCTTCAGATTAGTTAAAAAAGTTTATAAAACATTTGGTAGGTAGATAATTAGAAACGTTAAGACTTTTTATTGAAGAAACGGTATGCTGGCTGTGTCAATAAAAAATCGAAAAACCCTATAAAATTAAGATTTGCGTTAATTTATACAATAAATTATTCTCAGTTTTTACCGTGTAACTAAAATAAAGAACCTAAATTAGGTAGGTAAATAAATTTAGTCGCGATTTCCGCTGATGGCTAATTAATGAAGTCCAAGGACGTACCTACTACCTATAACTTTAAAAACAACATAGGTACATAAGCAAAGTCGTGATATTAAATGGAGTAAATAGATAAGTTAATACTTAATATCCATTAAATTATTAGCTATCGGAAAATTATGAAGTAGGTATATTATAGTAGGTAGGTAGATGACCACCAGAAAGATTTAAATATGTAATTTAAGGCCAGGCTTGTCTGGATACCTAATTTCATCTCAGTGTGTACGGCTGTTTGAGCTTTTAAGGGCTTACGAGTAAACGAGGTAAGTACTCCCAGTAGCTATATTTAGGATATCGCACATAACACATTAATCTATTAATAAGCTATTAAGCAGAGGTTTCAGATTCAGATAATAATAAAATTGTTGCCTTACTTTAAATAGGTAATAGCTCATCACTTACACTTTCTCTCTGTACCTACCTAATAAGTTAGATCCTACCAGTTTAGTCTAATTCAAAATGATACTTTGTATCTTCTTCCTAATCGAAAACACTCTGCCAGAGTTGTCGTCATTAAAGTTGATGTTTCTTATTCCTGATGTACGCTATCATCTCTTTCTCTGTAAGTTCCCTGACCCGTAACGAATCTCCATTTCTTATGATAAATACCACTTAGTATAGAGTGGCACATTGTACTAAGCTGGACTGGATCAATTACTTACTGATGCGATCAGTCCAAAGCGATGGTGAAAGGTACCGTGATCTATTATTACAGGAGTCTTTCCAAAGAATGTCAAAAAAGAATTTATACCAATGGTTGTACAAATTCTTAATGGCTCGAAAACAAAAGCCTATTTTCAATATGTTTATCAGGGGTGTTGATCACGCTATAAACAAATTGGACGAACCGAACGAAAATAAAAGCGATAAAAAACTGGTTCAAAAATTCGAGTTGAGTTTATGCGAGCATAACACAGTTATTAATTACTAAGTACGTATTATAATTGCCTACTAAGAATAGTTTGATTTGTTTCTTTATAATTGTACACCAGGAAGACGTATTGAATAATAATAATATGAAATTATTCCAGGCTTACTAGTTACTAGTAAGTAAATAGCTGTGTAGAATCTCAAACACAATTTATTTGTCTTATCTATCTATCAGATAGAATAAAAATGAATATCCAAATGTGTTGCTAATCGTAAAACTCGAGAAGGGCTCGACAAATTCGAAAATTTTTGTTTAAAAAAAAGTATATTTTTTGTTTAAAAAAAAGTAAAATGGAAGTTTCGTACAGAAAGAAAAAACGTAAAAATGACACTCTACTTTTCATTGTTCGGGAAAAGACTGTATGGGCGGCCACCGCTACAATATTTTTAATTGATATTAGATCGGTATATAAACATATATCCGGATGCGACTGACGTTACTAAAGTAAATTGAAAAAAAAAACAAAATTGTTTGCTATACTCTCAACTTGTATATGTACGCAGATAACTCGTATAAATATTTGCCCATAACTTACTAGAATAAATCAATCATTATAACATTATTAGGTAATAGGTAATAAATATGTTTTTTCAAAGTCAGGGCTTTTTTATTTTACTAAGAAATTATACAATAATTTTCAAAATACCTGTAAGCGACTCTAGACCGACAGAGCAACTTATTGTAGTGAATACTTTGATTGTAGGTATATGATGGATAAAATACTTATGCAAGTATAATATTTACGCTACTACTTACTAATTTATTAGGTATTCCCTTTTTAAATAAAAAAGAATCAAATTAATTTCTCGATTTCTCGGCGTATAATGGCTACAAATTTCAAATGGTAGGTAGGGAACTGTAAATGGAAGAATGTGTTAAATTGTAAATTTATTTCATAGTTTTTCAACTTGATTAATGATTATTTTAATGTTTTATAAAAAAGAAAAAATTAAGCCTATTAATATTATATTATTTTCCTAGTACCAATTGAGTTTGTTATTATTATGGTTATTTAAAAATGTAATAATTATATTATTCTCAGCTATAGGTATAAACTCAGTAGCTATTGACTCTGTGAACATTCAAAGTAATACGATTTATTGCACCTCAAATAATGTTAATTTTATCATTTAAGAGCCAACAAAACGAGTGAGAGAATTCAAAATTAGGTTAGCGCGAGCGTCTAGGTCCCGTAGAGCGCGACAGGGACAACTGCAGCTCGGGCCGAAAATACCTAGGAAAATTACGCAAATTCGACGTTCCGTAGTCCCCTAGGTTTCCTCCTCCAATACAATACTGGACCGGTTTAATTACTTTTTTTTATAATTTAGTAGAGAAAAGTATAGGCTATGTTCCTACGTTTTGCTTTTTAAAGTGAAACTTTTATTACATCGTCTCAAACTTTTTGATCTGTGTAGCGCATGTCGCATGACGGTCGGCTGCCGAATAGGTATAAAGCAGTGTTCGGAACCGTACGATAAGTTTCACTTTTACCGTGGTTTCATAAAACCACACAACATTTTTTTTTTATATAAAAAATAGTTTAATGGAAGACGGAACACAACGGAAAATCTGTCCTATTTCTTACGTCTTGAAAGATTCATATCTTTTTTAATAATTAAGATTTGACAAAAAGGAACATATCTAAAGTTACCATAGATTAATAGTAAAAAATATATTGCTCTAGTGGCACAATCCAGGTAGGAAACAGGGGACTACGTTTGTATGGAAAAACGGCTCTTTTGTTTGCTCTTGTATTCTCGTTTCAGTGCCGTTTCCGTATAAGTTACTAGCTGTGCCCCGCGGTTTTACCCACAGTGCTCCACCCCTGTTGGTCTTAGCGTGATGATTTATAGCCTATAACCTTCCTCAATAAATGGGCTATCTAACACCGAAATAATTTTCAAATCGGACCAGTAGTTCCTGAGATTAGCGCGTTCAAACAAACAAACTCTTCAGATTTATAATATTAGTTTAGATAGTTTTATAATATTAGTACGCATGCATTCGGAACATTTTAATTTAAATACTTGTAAGTTATTTTTATGGTACAAAGATTTATAGGTATAAATACCTACTTGTCCATATTATCTGTAATATCGCTCACGTTATACTTACTGGCTACCTACTTGGTTAAAACATATATAGTAGGTATAAATCTATAGATACTAATATTATAAAGCTGAAGAGTTTGTTTGTTTGTTTGATTGTTTGTTTGTTTGTTTGAACGCGCTAATCTTGGGAACTTCTGGTCCGATTTGAAAAATTCTTTCGGTGTTAGATTGCCCATTTATCGAGGAAGGCTATATAGTTATCATCACGCTAAGACCAACAGGAGCGGAGCAATGCGGGTGAAACCGCGGGGAACAGCTAGTACCTAAAAGATAAGTATTAAAAATCATAATCTAAATATGTAATTATATAATTTATACTAATCTTTTTGGATGTGTTACAAACTTAAATATTTCTAAATAATATTGTTGAAGTTGAATGCAATATTGCAAATTCCAAATTGCAAAACAAATTCGAGATTGTTTACATCCCACAAAAGATTATAAGCTAATCATATTAAAATACAAAACGTAAAAAATGATCCCAAGGATATATAAATAAAGACGTCATTTAAGTAAAAAATAATAATTAATAAGCTTTTTATGTTTTGTTATCATTGCAAATGAATTTCAACATTTCCACTATTATTTCCTACATTCATTATATTTGAGGATCATAAACGTCAAAGAAATAAATTATATAAAAATCGGCCAAGTTCGAGTGGGATTCGCGCACGAAGGGTTCCGTACCTACTATCATCTATAATAGATAGAAAATCATTTATTGTTTGGGGACCCTCCTTAATTTTTTTTATTTTTAATTTTTAGTATTTGTTGTTATAGCGGCAACAAAAATACATCATTTGTGGAAATTTCAGCTTTCTGGCTATCACGGTTTATGAGATACAGCCTGGAGACAGACAGACAGCGGAAGCTTAGTAGTCCTTATGTCCCGTTTTACCCTTTGGGTACGGAACCCTAAAAATTAGAGAAAACAACATTCTACCAAACTGATTTTTTTCTTTACATGTTTTGGTTGTTAACGATATTATGTTAGGTATCGATCGGGGTTCTCAGTATGAAATAATCAAAAACAAGATCAGACGTTACATTTAAAAAGTTATATTTTCCTTTTGATCATAATATAATCAAGTTTAATGAAACTTGATTGTGATCAAAATGAAGTGGTGGCTCAGTGGTGAAAACATCAGACTTCAAATCGATAAGTCGGGGGTTCAAGACCAAGCGAGCGTCTAGGAAATAAATTGATTTTTCAATGTATCTGAGCATATGGATAACAACACCACTGCCCGAAACGGTGATGAAAAACATCGTGAGGAAACCGACATGTTGAAGAATCAAAACTTCGACGACATGTGACATCTGCCAACCCGCACTTGACCATCGTGATGGATTATGGCCTGTACCCTCATAGGACGCCCGTGTCGCAGCAGAGGGAACGATGATTGATTTGATGATTATGATGATGATGTAGTTTGATGAAACAGTTGTTTGAAAAACTGCCTCGTACCTATTGGTCAACACGTAAACATAGAATCGTTGAGACCTAGATTGTGCTCCATTTTAAGACTTCAATATTTGACCTGTCCTGGCAGGTTATAAAACGAGAACCTACTTGCCCTATAATCAAATACTAGATCAGCGGAACAAATTTCGATCTGCCGAACACCCCACAAGAAGACACATAAATTCACAAATATTTAATTCCTATAGCTACGATCAAAATAGCCCTCCAACTCTTCAAACAAAATATATGAAGAATTGAAATTCAGGGTCAGTCGTTCACTTGGCTGTACGTTTTGTTTCTTTTAGTTTTAACTCGATTTTAATAATATATTTAACTTCTTACTGACCTTTAAAATAGATCACACGTGTTTGCATTGAGTTTAATGTAATATTCTTATAAATGGAAATGCAATGTTATTGGCGCGCAGTATTTAATAGCATAATCCTTGACAAAGATAGAAAAGGTTATATTTAAGTAATTATTACTAGAAAAGGTAAATCAATGCTAGGCTAATTAAGTTATAATAAACATTCGAAACACTTTTTTATGTTATGAAGCTTACATTCTTGTGCTATTTAATTTCGTTATTAGTTATTAACGTTATTTACTTACTTTTACAATTTAGATTTTCGGGATACA
Source organism: Colias behrii (assembly GCA_029959065.1). Classification (NCBI taxonomy): domain Eukaryota; kingdom Metazoa; phylum Arthropoda; class Insecta; order Lepidoptera; family Pieridae; genus Colias; species Colias behrii. The sequence goes on from JARWMC010000017.1 coordinate 4,997,132, forward strand.
TTTCTCCTTATCCGTTTTGAACAATAAAATCAGGCAATAAAATCACACAATCCATATAATTGAAATCTGAATCTACACCTCTCTTGATGTAGGAAACAGGACAATTTGTCATTTATATATAAGATGCCTTTTAAAATATATATTTTCTGACGATTCTTGTATTATAATATAGATATTATATCTTTAGTCAATTTTGTACCGGTGCATTTACATCAAACGAACATAGAGCTAGACCAAGAGCATTCTTTCGTGATCTTTTAGTGTAAACGAAAACTCGTATTCAGTGTTGTTCAGTATAGGAACATTGCATAGAATCTTTTCGAACGCACTAAGAACAACGAAAGAATGCTCTACGCCTATTTACACTAAAATAATTTGACAAAGTGGGATTAGAATGAGCATTCGCTCGTTTGATGTAAATGCACCGTAAGAAAATTTGATTTTAATTTTTAATAGACTTAAATGTTTACGATTTAGATAGCTAGAGGAAGACAACAAATGGCTTTATAAAATATGGAGGTGTGAATTAATTAAACATTTATGATAACAGATTATATTTTACTAGCGACCCGCCCCGGCTTCGCACGGGTGCAATGCTGATACTAAATACACTACAGAAAAACTGTGAACGTTGTATATAAAAACATAGCGGCCCGCTCCGGCTTCGCACGAGTATAAAATATATAGCCGGGCGGCCGGCCGGCAAACGGTACGTCCCGCAATTTTTAAATCTAAAAAAAATGAAATGAAATATGTTTAAATCTGTAATATCTTCGAAAATATTCACTTAAATCATACGGTGTAAAGGGCCATATAGATCTAAATTAAATGAACAATGTATTCAAGGTATTTAATTGGTTAAGGATTAATGCTGTACCTATTGGTTAAAATCGCTTCGAAAATTAGCCATTATTTGTCGTAAAAAGTAAAGGACAAAAAAAAGTTATTGTGGGTTATCCATAAGAGATAGACATATACCATCGCGGACTTTTCTGTAGACCTTTTCAATGTGTATAATACTTAGTACATTATTTTGATAAAACTCGTAGGGTTCAGCCTGCGTTTGTAATGTAAGCGGAAAAAATGGAATTATTTACGACATCACATTAGAAACCTCAAAAATAACAGTACTTCTCCACTATTTATTGGATGTTATTATACATATAAACCTTCCTCTTGAATCACTCTATCTATTAAAAAAAACCGCATCAAAATCCGTTGCGTAGTTTCAAAGATTTAAGCATACAAAGGGACATAGGGACAGTGAAAGCGACTTTGTTTTATACTATGTAGTGATAAATTAACGATGAAAAGGTTAAATAAATATTGATATTTGACAAAGTTACATATTTTATCACTTTATTATAACTGGTCACTTTATTTATATTAGGTACACTTGCGTGTTAATAATATGCTTGCAAATATTGCCTACAATAAAACCATATCAAGAGTTTGCCTTTCAAATTTATTTATAATTTATTATTTAAATCTATAATATGTGTTTTAATCTATACTAATATTATAAAGAGGAAACCTTTGTATTTTTGTATGTTTGTATTGAATAGGCTCAAAAACTAATGGACCGATTTCAAAATTTCTTTTACCATTACTTAGAGGGATTCTTCCGAATCCGTATAGGCTATATTTTATCCCGGAAAACGTAAATATGTACCACGGGCGAAGCCGGGGCGGACCGCTAGTGGTAAATAAAATACGTGTAATAATCTTAACTTCAATTCTTTCTGTCTGTGCATATATTACAAAAATAAATTTATTTAAATAAACCAGTAAAAAATTGCACTGTGTAAGTTTTTTGTACATTCCACCAATTAAAAACTAGCTTTGTAATTTGACTGGAACGTAAGCAAAAAACTAACCTATCGTTAGTTAAACACACAGCATGTTATAGTACGAGATCCGGCTGCAGGATCAGTGCGTTCATCGGTTTTTTGCTGAAAACCGAATTTTTATGTATATTTATAATTAGGAGAATATATATCGACTAGGTTGCCAGTCAAAATTTGGCCGCAAGCATGTTTAATTAAAATTTTTCTAATCGATTTTTGGGAAAAAAATTCGTTCACTTGTTTTTTGAATAAAATGTAGTCTACATCACGTCAAATGATATAAAAATTCTAAAAAATCACGGTTGCCGCTTTTCACCTGGCCGCAACATCTTGGCAGCCTGGTGCAAACAGGTATGATTTCGATTTATTTTTACGTTCATAACGCACATTTATGAATCATATATCAAATTAAAGCTAATTTTTTTCTATTTATTATCATATATGGTTGCCTAATTAAATCCGGCCGCAAATAAGGGTTGCTGGCTTATAAAAATTATAAATATAGGATTAGTGCGTTCATCGGTTTTTTGCTGAAAACCGAATTTTTATGTAACTATATGTATTTATAATTAGGAGAATATATATCGACTAGGTTGCCAGTCAAAATTTGGCCGCAAGCATGTTTACACTCAACCTTAAATATTCAACATCTTTAACATCCGGCAACCCTTATTTGCGGCCGGATTTAATTAGGCAACCATATATGAACATAAATAGAAAAAAATTGGCTTTAATTTGATATATGATTCATAAATGTGCGTTATGAACGTAAAAATGAATCGAAATCATACCTGTTTGCACCAGGCTGCCAAGATGTTGCGGCCAGGTGAAAAGCGGCAACCGTGATTTTTTTGAATTTTTATATCATTTGACGTGATGTAGACTACATTTTATTCAAAAAACAAGTGAACGAATTTTTTTCCTAAAAACCGATTAGAAAAATTTTAATTAAACATGCTTGCGGCCAAATTTTGACTTGCAACCTAGTCGATATATATTCTCCTAATTATAAATATACATAAAAATTCGGTTTTCAGCAAAAAACGATGAACGCACTAATCCTATATTTATAATTTTTAAAAGCCAGCAACCCTTATTTGCGGCGGGATTTAATTAGGCAACCATATATGATAATAAATAGAAAAAAATTAGCTTTAATTTGATATTTGATTCATAAATGTGCGTTATGAACGTAAAAATGAATCGAAATCATACCTGTTTGCACCAGGCTGCCAAGATGTTGCGGCCAGGTGAAAAGCGGCAACCGTGATTTTTTAGAATTTTTATATCATTTGACGTGATGTAGACTACATTTTATTCAAAAAACAAGTGAACGAATTTTTTTCCCAAAAATCGATTAGAAAAATTTTAATTAAACATGCTTGCGGCCAAATTTTGACTGGCAACCTAGTCGATATATATTCTCCTAATTATAAATATACATAAAAATTCGGTTTTCAGCAAAAAACCGATGAACGCACTGATCCTGCGGTGGGATCTTAGACTATTACTTCTTTATTTCAATCATAAGCTATATTGTTTTATGGATTATTAACCAGTCTGCCATTTAATCGTAGTATATTTTATAGTCGAGCCAATTTAGTAGGCAACATTTGACGTTTATCAATTTTATCTTCGAAGAGAGGTAACCTGCATAAAAATTAAAAACATCGATTAAAGTAAATTAATCGATACGGACTTGAAACATTTGTCAATCGAACTTGAAACACATGTCAATTTTAAAATTCATCAGGCGAATCCCTGTCCCAGTAATATACTTTCTTTCGTAAATTTAAGGAGCAAAATAAGACAAGTATAATACATTATTAAAATAAAAAATGTGTGCGTGTACTAGAGTACACACGTAAGAAGTGAAACTTCTTTATGACCTTATTTTTAAAAAAATAATTTACTATGTATATACAATATTACAGTTACAGAAATATGTTAATCTAACACGCTCGTCGCTTCGCTCCTCGCTATATTTACACCGGCCGCTGCTGCAACTCGCTCGCTTCGCTCGCTCGGCTCGTGCGGTAGTTCTAAAATTCGAGTTATAGAGTTTTCAACTTATAAAGGATTTCGACTTGACAAACACGTGTTTACGTGAGTCATTGATTTATTATCGTATACTCCTTAAATGTTTTCTAAGAAACAATAGTGTACTTACATTGTCGGCAAGTTCTTTAAGTCGGTAACTTATTTTTGTTCGAACAATAGAGGTAATATTATGTTTTCTAAGAAACAATAGTGTACTTACATTGTCGGCACGTTCTTAAAGTCGGTAACTTATTTTTGTTCGAACAATAGAGGTAATAAATTCCTGATGATTAAGTTGTAAAGGTTGTACAATAAAACGTTGCTACTATGTTCGACATACAGAGCTCAAATTTAATTTTTCGAGTCATAGAGTGAAAATATTTACCAAAATGGCTTGGAGAGACTCGGTGATTGTTTCGACTAACAGAGGGAAGAGATTTCAAGTAATGGAGGTTTTGGTGTTTGAAGGGAAGGGAACAAAACATTTTTTCGAGATTTGGAGGTTTTTGACTTATCGAGGTTCGACTCAACGGGGTTCTACCGTATATATAATATGTGCGTCATTAATTTCTGACTGTTTCGAGATTTGGTGCAAAATAAAATAGTGTGTAAATAAAATTTGTATAATTAAATGAACAAATGAAAGAAAATAAATGAATAATAGTAAAAAAAGCATTAAATAAAATATTCTATATTAAAAATGTGTATCGATAAAAAAATCCGTAAATATAAAAATTCGTGACGTTTAATTAAGAGGCAAATATAAAAAGTGAATAAATAAAAATCAATAAAACTAAACAATTGAGTAATAGTAAGTAAGTAAATAATAGAGATATATTTCTATAGGCATACTAGATTTCCGCCCGCGGCTTCGCCCGCGTTTTCAAAGGAAAACCCGCATAGTTCCCGTTCCCGTGGGATTTCCGGGATAAAACCTATCCTATGTGTTATTCTGATGTATAAGCTATATTGTGGTAAAGTTTCATTCAAATCCATTCAGTAGTTTTTACGTGAAAGAGTAACAAACATCCATACATCCATACATCCATACTTACAAACTTTCGCCTTTATAATATACTAGCGGTCCGCCCCGGCTTCGCCCGTGGTACATGTTTACGTTTTCTCTACATAAGAACCGTCCTCGTACTTCAAGGAATATAATAAAAAAAGAATTATCGAAATCGGTTCAGCCGTTCTCGAGTTATGCGCTTACCAACACATTTTGCGATTCATTTTTATATATAAGACTAGCTGGTGCGTTGTGCGCGGGCTGCAAGCAGCCCGCGAGCCCCTTTTGCCCCTGGGTTGAAGCAATAGGGCAGTCATTTGAAAATGCATCAAAATCCCCCGTCAATTTGTTATTATTTGCCAACAGCGATTCCACAGTCAATCGGAAGTGCTTATAAATTCCCAATTCAAATATTTTCTATTCTGAAATGCTGTCGACCTTCGAGGGTGCGTGGTGCGCGGGCTGCAAGCAGCCCGCGAGCCTCTTTTGCCCCTGGGTTGAAGCAATAGGGCAGTCATTTGAAAATGCATTCGAATTTCCTGTCCATTTGTAATTTTCTGCTAACTGCGATTCCACAGTCAATCGGAAGTGCTTATAAATTTCCAATTCAAATATTTTCTATTTTCGAATGCTGTCGACCTTCGAGGGTGCGTGGTGCGCGGGCTGCAAGCAGCCCGCGAGCCCCTTTTGCCCCTGGGTTGAAGCAATAGGGCAGTCATTTGAAAATGCATTCGAATTTCCTGTCCATTTGTTACATCTGCTAACAGCGATTCTACAGTCAGTCGGTAATGCTTATAAATTCCCCTTCGCTGCAAGCAGCCCGCGAAGCATCCCAGGGCAGAAATCTTCAGTCATTTGAAAATGCATTAAAATTCCCCGTGAATTTGCTATTATCTGCTAACAGCGATTCCACAGTCAATCGGAAACTGTGCTTATAAATTTCCCCTTCAAATATTTTCTATTCCGGGGAGCTGTCCACCTTCGAGGGTGCGTGGTGCGCGAGCTGCAAGCAGCTCGCGGCTCATCCCAGACAGAATTTCCTGTCCATTTGTTACATCTGCTAACAGCGATTCTACAGTTAGTCGAAACTGCTTATAAATTACTTATTCAAATATTGGTCAAATTTTTGAAACGTGATCCCGAATTTCATTTATTTGAGGTGTCTAATCAATAGCGGTGACTTCACTACATAGTATAAAACAAAGTCGCTTTCTCTGTCCCTATGTCCCTATGTCCCTTTGTATGCTTAAATCTTTGAAACTACGCAACGGATTTTGATGCGGTTTTTTTTAATAGATAGAGTGATTCAAGAGGAAGGTTTATATGTATAATAACATCCAATAAATAGTGGAGAAGTACTGTTATTTTTGAGGTTTCTAATGTGATGTCGTAAATAATTCCATTTTTTCCGCTTACATTACAAACGCAGGCTGAACCCTACGAGTTTTATCAAAATAATGTACTAAGTATTATACACATTGAAAAGGTCTACAGAAAAGTCCGTGATGGTATATGTCTATCTCTTATGGATAACCCACAATAACTTTTTTTTTGTCATTTACTTTTTACGACAAATAATGGCTAATTTTCGAAGCGATTTTAACCAATACAGCATTAATCCTTAACCAATTAAATACCTTGAATACATTGTTCATTTAATATAGATCTATATGGCCCTTTACACCGTATGATTTAAGTGAATATTTTCGAAGATATTACAGATTTAAAAATTGCGGGACGTAGCGTTTGCGGCGGTACCGGCCGGCCGCCCGGCTATCTATTTTATACCCGTGCGAAGCCGGAGCGGGCCGCTATGTTTTTATATACAACGTTCACAGTTTTTCTGTAGTGTATTTAGTATCAGCATTGCACCCGTGCGAAGCCGGGGCGGGTCGCTAGTCATGATTTAATTCAAACAAGCATACACATCCCAGGTGTACATGCTCGACACCCATCTGTTTAAAAAAGGCCATAAAAATAACAGCGTATCCCACCCCAGGTAATAAGGATTTAATTTAAAAAACGATCCATCAACCAATGCAAAAACTTTATTAATTGCAATTTATCTAATACAATTTCGCGTCTGGAGAACCCTATTAAAATTCCACTAAATTAAGAGCCCGATCTAACACGGGTCGGTAAAGGAATTTACAAAATTTCATTATAGCCATCGCTTTAATTTTTACAGTTAGGTATATCCCTTTTCTTGGATATAAATTAATCTTCCTAAAGGGGATGGATATGAACGCGTGATTTCACTTATACAATGTAATATATAGTCTTTAAAGTTATAAAGTTTAGAAGGTGATATTTAACACTTCTGGAAGTATTTGCGCGGAAGTATTCAGTATAGGCATATCTATTATCCTACATATTATTATGAGTTCTGGCTCCTTTCCAAATATATGGAAGCAAGCATACATAACACCTATCTTTAAATCCGGTGAGAGAAATGACGTAGAGAATTACCGCCCCATTTCGATACTTTCGGCCATTCCCAAAGTACTCGAAACTTTAATACACCGCCACGTCTATTCGAGTTTAAAACATCTCATCTTAGACCAACAACATGGATTTGTCGCTGGTAGGTCAACTGTATAGAATCTTCTCGTCTTTTCCAATTACTTGTTCAATGCACTGGATCACAAACAACAAATAGAAACGATATATACGGACTTTAAAAAGGCATTCGATAAAGTAGATCACTTACTCTTACTACAAAAATTATCATTTAATGGAATTAAGGGAAATCTACTACGCTGGTTTGCCGCGTATTTAAGCAATCGAGTACAATCAGTTGTCATTAACGGTTACACTTCCACTCAAGTTGCTGTCTCCTCGGGCGTCCCGCAGGGCTCGATCCTCGGGCCCCTGCTTTTTGACTTATTTATTAATGATATTTCACAATGTTTTGAAAAATGTAAATTTTTGCTGTATGCAGACGACCTAAAGTTGTACTCTAATGTTGTTGATACTAAGGATTTACTGCATATTCAGGACGACCTAAATAGACTGGATGATTATTGTAAACGTAATAAATTATTTTTGGCTTACAATAAATGTAAACATATTACTTTCTCTAAAAAAATTAACAAAATTCCAACAGTATTTAATCTGGGAGGTCACCTACTGGACTCGGTTTCCTGTATTCGTGATCTCGGTGTCTACTTCGACGAATGTTTAATACTTGATCAACATATAGACCACATACTCACTAAGTCTTACCGCATGTTGGGCTTTATTACACGCGTTACTAAGGCTTTCAAGGACAGAGAAGCTTTTATATGTCTCTACAAAACTCTTGTGCAATCTCAATTAGAGTATGCATGTCCCATCTGGAATCCGTTTTACGATATTTATATAAATAAATTGGAGATGGTTCAAAAGAAATTTCTACGCATTTTAAATTTCCGCCTAAGTGGCGGTCGGCAACATTACGAGGATCTTTTGCGTCGTTACAATCTTCTTTCGTTAAGTAGGCGCCGAAATTTAATCGATTCTCTCACGTTAAGAAAAATATGCGTAGGAGAAATAGCCTGCTCAGAACTTCTTAGTTTAATAAATTATCGCATCCCATCCAGATCAACACGCTCAAAAGATTTATTTCATATACCGACCGCCAGAACCAATATGGGTCTTCGTGTGCCTCTTCACAGAATGTCTAGTTTTTATAATACTTATATGAATGATCTTGATATGTTTTCTTGTTCCTCTTCGTCTTACAAAACGAATGTAAAAAAACTGCTATTGAACATATAAGAATGTTAATGGTATTTACCTCCGTCTCTATGTATGTTAAATATTAATTATTATCAACTATGTTTTCCTTGTCTCTCCTACTGCTGTGTGTTGGCAAAAATAATATATGTTCACTGTGAAAACACCATAAGGAGACATTTTCATGTATCTTTAGTTAATAAGATTTGTTTTGTTTTATATATATCTGTCTTTGTCTCTGTATGTTTTCCAATAAAGAAAAATAAATAAGATATTGTTCCCATTTCCCTTTCACATCATAATGAAGCAGTCTAATTCGCTAATAGAAATCCAGTATAAAAATAACATAAGCATGATAATCAGAAAGCATTTTTGAAAGTCCATCCGTTAAACAGCGAAATGCGAGATGAAAGGTTGCGCAATTTATCATTTTTTTCCCGTACAATAGCAGTCGCAAGTATGAAATTCAACAATACAATACAAACGTGAAACTCTTTATACTTACCTTGATTCCGGTATGTTCAAAATATAACTGTGTTTGTTTGAAAATATTTACATTTCATCTGCAAACGATGCGGATATTGTTTAAAGTGCAACAACGGGAACGCTGCGATGAGTGCATTATGTAATGCTCTCTGAATGTTTGATGTAAATGTACAAATCAAAATACAAATTATATCTCCGCTATTATGCAACTAAAAATGTTTCGTACAGAAGTAATCTAAAACAAGTCCATAACACACATTTGCGCTTGACGGTTAGTTCCCACCGGGTCAAATGAATAAACTGATGAATTTCCCCGACAAGTGGGAAATATTTCCTGTAATTCAATTGAATATTCATTGATATTGATGATGAATAACTGGGATCAGTTATTCCCGCTTCCTTGGTCAAAAATTTTAAAGGAAGTGTTACAATTGAAATTCCATCTGAAATGTATCTTTGATTGAAACTGCTACTCAAGGATGACTTAAATGCGATTGCGATGCATTGAAAGCCAAAAGAAATGTCCAAAAATCTTAATTGGTACACTTACAATAATGTCTACTAAACTTTATAGATACCTACCTAGTACCTACCTATTATTTTACGATTTGACTTCCCGATTTTTGATAAAAAAAAGTGAAGATCTTCTAAAAATGCAATAAAAAATCTTAATTATTTCGATTAGATACTTGGACATATTTAAGTAGAATTATACATTTTAATGTAGTTTTTCATTCTAGACAAGGATGTTATGTGCCCTTTGCTTCCTACGTTATTTTTTTTTAATAAATCGCTGCTGGATTGCCTTCACAAAAAAATACATTTCTTAAACTGACCAAAGCTTATTTCCGCAATATGGAAAAACACAAGGTCTCATTTATTTTATGTATAACATTACAATTATTAATGCGATATATTATGTGTCTGTTTTGTTATGGCAATTTATTTGAAACGGATGTTAATTTAAGAAGAACTAATTATTTCCTTGAGAATGTTTAAAATATTTAAACAGTAGGATATAAATTTAGATTAGTATTACAAACAACCAGTTATAGAAAATACGTGAAAGATAAATGAGAGTTGATTGGATGAAATCGTGTTATATTCCTTTTTTCTAGCCAAAAATACAAGAATAGAGTTTTAGTTGAAAGATACCAGAGCGCTGAGACAAACGTCAAAACGAAAAGGAATAGAATTCGCTAGCGATACCAATTTTCATAAGCGTATGATATTTCGCTAAGGATTTGTTCACCCTACCAACGACGAAGACGACCACAAACATAATTTTCATCGAGTCAAAATTTAACAAAATTCTGAAAAACACACTTAAAAATAAAATATTAAAATTTCCTGTCGTTCTGGTGATTGGAATTTTTTTTTTTTGCGAATAATGAATGAAAACATAGATTTTTCGTAGAAACGGTGGCTCCTAGAAAAAAATGTATTGGAAGTTTTTTATAGATAATTTTATGATCTACAATTTTGGTCCCAGGTGATTCTATGATTAACTTATCGTATCGGCAAAAATCGCAAAAAACCTATTTTTTTATTAATTGACCTCGAAATTTTTTTTCTTTACGAGTACCAGTATGACGAGAAATTTTAATATTTTATTTTGAAAGAATTTTGTCTGGATGGAAATTTTGGTCGTTGTCGTCGTCGTCGTTGGTAGTGTGACCGAACCATTACTAAAATGTCATGAGCTTATGTCAATAATTAGCGATAGCAGTTTCTATTCCTTAGCGTTTATTCTATTCTCTGCCATTAGTCTCGGCCTGCTGCAATGTTCATGAATTCTGTAATGGTATGATTCTAGTATGGCCTTAATCGACATACCGAAGGACATACCAAGCGTATTTTTATGACCGATCAACATCCATGATATATTTTTATTAATTTAAAAATAATACCTATGAAATCTTACTTTCACGCTGCTTATGAAAACGACACAAAAAATTATCATCATCAATACATTAAATCAGAAATAATACATTGAAAGGATTTATCCACGCTGCCGTTTTATTTTTTGCTTGATATTTTAAAATTATTTACAACATTTCTTTTTTTCTTTTTCGACTTGCATCGAATGCTTTTAAATCGATGTTTTAAATGTTATTATCTTCTTTACGATTTTTAAAGTGAAGGGAATTACCAAAAATATCGATGTTTACTTTAATCAGAATATCGTATTTAAATCGTGTTGGATATCATTTGCATACAAAAACAGCTCTGAGGTAGTGGTCAGTGTATTTGACGTCAATATTAAGTCCAAAAGTCGAACATTTTTTTTTTACTGTCTGCTAACGAACGTTTACATATAAATATTAATTTAAAATCATTTGGTGTTTCATTTAGTTTTTTGGATTTTTCCTTATTTTCGATTAGTATATTTAAAAACATTCATTATATATTATAAACATTCTTTATAAGTTATTGTTGTTAAGCTTACCAGTTTTAATCTTTCCTTAAGTTGCCTAACAAAATCTATAAAATCTAGATCTATATTAATACTAATATAACCTATAAATCATTTGAAAAGTCGTCGTATTATAACTGAATAGGGTTTAAATTCATTTGTCATAATTATCGAAGGCTTCGTTATTGCAGTCGTGACTTTCATACTTAAACACAAGTTCAAGGGGATCAGGTTCTTAACCTTATGTTAACAAGGTTGTTTATTGCTGAACTTTGTGAGGTTCATTTATTTTAAGAGAAAGTTTGTTTTTAATATTCAGGATGTTTCAACGTTTTCTTTATCGTTTAGTTGTTTTATTTCTGGTGTGATTGTATTAATAAGGATATTATACCTCTTACATTTGCCTTTTTTTTTACCTATTAGGCTTTATGTTAAGGTTTCTACTATTGATAATTTTAAATTGTGGCTACATAGATACATTATACACAGGCACACAGCCCGGTTACGTACTTCATAATTTCAAATTTATCTTTTGTTTGCATTCTGTAGCTTGGCATAATAGTTTGAAACTTAATTGACTTGTGCGAAATGTTTTGTTAATTGATAACAATTTATTCTACAATCATTCACATAAATTGAGATAAAATTATATGTTGCAAAAACCCTTTTTTTTTGATACTTACATTAAAATTTCATAATTTTTCAAAAATTTTTTGCTCCATAACTAATTATAGATAATGGTACAAAAGTACATTTAGTAATATTATGATTTGATATTAATTGAGCGTATCGCTCACAAATCGAAATGCTGTAACAGTATGTAAAAAATAATAAAAATTTCGTGAATGAGGAAACGAGGTAGGAGGTTATTGACATGTCTAAAGTGCAATAATGTGAACAACATGGAATTTGAAACAAGATTTTTATTTTTATAATGCACAAAGTAAAGAAAAAATCGTTCCTATAATCGTTCCTTAGTTTATTGACGAATTTTACGTGGTTTGAAAAAACCTGTATCAATTACTTATAATACGTTAATAAATTTTGCGCGCGGATTTTATAATAATGGGTACTGTACTCATTCATTCATCTTTAGCATCTCTTATCAAATGAATTATGATATTTTATTCATATAAGAGATTCCACAATATGTGTAGAATGTGTTAATTTTCGCTCTTTGATGATGAATCATACACAAACGTCAACTAGAACATGAATTCAATTTTATCGTTTAAGATTTTGAATTAAACTAATGTAGTTACTATCATCTTAAAAATCTACAAAAAATTGTTGAGAAAAGTTAATCAAATAAAAGTTACCAAAAAATGGGGCGTAGGAAATTCGTAATATCAACACTCAGTAAGTTAGTAGATATTTCAAATTATAGACAGACAATCAATCCAGTCATAACATAAAAATATTAACTATTGATTTGATTTCTTATTTCTCTTTGCATTTATGATTAACTTGTTTCAATAATACAATGAAACGTGCAATATTGCGGTAGTATTTGCTTAGTTGCACATTTCTGCTCCAGCAGTGCCTGCGTGTCTTATCAATTGCAAATTATGCAAATACCATAGTTACTGTGAATTGTCGACTAAGCGTTCAGAAGGTAACCGAAATCACGTAAGATTGTGGACCGTTTAAATTAACTTACTTGTGGGCAAAATTCGCCTTTCATACTATTCGTTACAGTTATTTTAGCATTTGATTGTAAATATGTCTTGCTATTCTCAAAGGAGGATGTAAATAAACCTTAAAATAAACAGATTCGTTGTTAATCTTCTTTGTTTTTAATGAGATTCGGATGTTTATAAATATATTTTAAACAAAGGGATTTTCCAGATCTTTCTTTATTTAGGTAGTCAAATTTGTTTTGATTAACAAGTTTGTTCGTCAACAAATTATATCATTTCCTGATACCTAATGATTTTCTTTATGTTATTTAAGATACTATATAATTTATTTTTCTTAATTTAGATAAATATATAAACTTTCTTTCTGGTCTATATTAGATTTTAAAAATACGCCCTAAATTGTATTCTCTATGTTTATAAAAAGGCACTCCACGCCATCAATGTAGAGTTGTTAGAATCTTGAAAAAGTATGAAATAATATTGCAATATTTGTATTGATAAGTGCGGGTTACATTTATTATTTTTCCACAGCTAGTTTCAAAAATGTGAAAAAATATAAAAAATGCAGATTATAAAATTGTCCTTTTGTTTCAGTGGTCACTGGCAGCACTGATGGTATTGGAAAACAATACGCGATTGAGGTGAGTACATGTATATTTGCGTTTATTTTTTTTTTAATATGCCGTTTGAATATTATAGAAATAAATAAAAAAATAACATGATTCCTGTTGTAGGTCATTGAGTCAAATTTGGATATGCACTTTTGTATTTATGAGAGGTGTGTTGACATGTTTGCTAACACGCTGCAGATAACTAATTTTCTATGTTGAATACAGAAAAGTGTTATTTTTTACATTTTTATTCAAGCTTCAATATTCTTATACATGGTCAATGCTTTTATAACTTTCTTCTGTTCATTTGATACGTATTCAACAAAAAAAAAATGTGTGCGTGTACTAGAGTACACACGTAAGAAGTGAAACTTCTTTATGACCTTATTTTTTAAAAAATAATTTACTATGTATATACAATATTACAGAAATACGTTAGTCTAACACGCTCGTCGCTTCGCTCCTCGCTACCTATTTAAATATTTACACCGGCCGCTGCTGCAACTCGCTCGCTTCGCTCGCTCGGTTCGTGCGGTAGTTCAAAAGTTAACCTAAGATGCTCGTCGCTTCGCTCCTCGCTACCTATTTGAATATTTACGCCGGCCACTGCCGCGACTCGCTCGCTTCGCTCGCTCCGCTCGTGCGGAAGTTCAAAAGTTAACCTAAAACGCTCGTCGCTATAGGGATAAGAAAAAGATGGCGCGTAACGGAAAAATGTCACGTGTAACGAAAAAATGTTACACTAAATTTTTTTCCAACCCCGATAAAAAAGTTTTACTTCAATAATTTATCAATTTACAAAAAAATATATGTATATACAGTAGAACCACTGTAAGTCGAATACCAAGGGAGACGCCAAAAAGTTCGAGTTATAGAGTTTTCAACTTATAAAGGATTTCGACTTAGGCGGATTTTGATTGGACATAAAGAGTTTGAGGTTTATTCTTATAAATTTTGAATTCACAAAATCATAATTGAACACCTGACACCAATCAAGCAAACACGTGTTTACGTGAGTCATAAATTTATTATCGTATACTCCTAAAATGTTTTCTAAGAAACAATAGTCAATAGTGTACTTACATTGTCGGCAAGTTCTTAAAGTCGGTAACTTATTTTTGTTCGAACAATAGAGGTAATAAATTCCTAATGATCAAGTTGTAAAGGTTGTAAAATAAAATAAAACCTTGCTATGTTCGACATACAGAGGTCAAATTTAATTTTTCGAGTTATAGAGTGAAAATATGTACCAAAATGGCTTGGAGGGACTCGGTGATTATTTCGACTAACAGAGGGTAGAGATTTCAAGTAATGGAGGTTTTTGGTTTTTGAAGGGAAGGGAACAAAACATTTTTTTCGAGATTTGGAGGTTTTTGACTTATCAAGGTTCGACTTAACGGGGTTCTACCGTATATGTAATAGGTATGTGCGTAATTAATTTCTGACTGTTTCTAGATCTGGTGCAAAATAAATAGTGTGTAAATAAAATTTGTAAAATTAAATGTAATTAAATGAACAAATGAAAGAAAATAAATGAATAATAGTAAAAAAAGCATTAAATAAAATATTCTATATTAAAAATGTGTATCGATAAAAAATCCGTAAAAATAAAAATCCTTGTAAATTAAGAGGCAAATATATAAAAAGTGAATAAATAAAAATCAATAAAATTAAACAATTGAGTAAAGATATATATTTATAGGCAATACAGGGAACTTCTCAACGTGTCTATGAAATTATACTTTTACTCAATTTTTTAATTTTATTTACACACTATTTTATTTTGCACCAAATCTCGAAACAGTCAGAAATTAATGACGCACATAGTATATACATATTATGACAGAGGTTAAGCTTAAATAACTTGAAAAATAAATAACATGATCACGCCCACGTGTTGGTGTCTTAAAAAATTCAATCAAAAACTGAGGTTAACTTTAAATATTTTAGAAAAATAAATACCACAATCCACATTCAAGTATTAGAAAAAATTGATATCATAATTCCACCCACGTGTTAGTGTATTGAAAAATACAATCAAAAAGTGAGGTTAATTTTAAATAACTTAGAAAATAAATACCTTAATTACACCTAAGTATTAGAAAAATAGATGTAACTACTTACTTTTTTTAGAAATTCACTGGAATTAGAATTAAAATAAACCCTTTGATTTTGCTGATCACTTTAATCCATACTAATATTATAAATGCGAAAGTAACTCTGTCTGTCTGTCTGTTACTCAATCACGCCTTAACTACTGAACCAATTTGCATGAAATTTGGTATAGAGATATTTTGATACCCGAGAAAGAACATAGGCTACTTTTTATCCCGGGAAATAGGATAGGTTTTATCCCGGAAATCCCACGGGAACGGGAACTATGCGGGTTTTTCTTTGAATGCGCGGGCGAAGCTGCGGGTGGAAAGCTAGTATAACATATATGTAATATATATTTATCACGTTACTATAGAGCGTTGGAAATAAATACGAGTGCAATAGAAAAACGGTCAAGTACGTTGGAAATAAATACGAGTGCAATAGAAAAACGGTCAAGTATAGTGGTAGGAGTAAGTCCGTTATAACGATATGCTATCCCTTCTCCGCTCGAGAAAGTATACGTCGAATCACGCGTGGTAGGGATAAGAAAAAGATGGCGCGTAACGCAAAAACGTTACACAAAATTTTTGTCCAACCCTGATAAAGAAGTTTCACTTCAAAAAGGGTCATGAGTAAGTATATAATTTAGGAATTAGAAAATTTTGCTTTCTAAAACCGTAGAGCCAGATGTTATAAATTTCTAAAAGAATGAGTACTCAATTTCTAAACGAATATCACTGGTCTTTATTTCTAGTTACCTATTTATTTCATTCATTCCAACATTGTTTTTGTTCAAATTGCATTTGCAGGGGTTTTTAAATGCTAGAACAATCGGTAGGATATGGATCTATATAGTGAATAGTGAATACTATTGACTATATAGATCCATATCCTATCTATTTATACTATGCATCCTACTAACTCGATTTCCTATACTTTTATTTTGTTTTTATTCAATACTTTTGTTTATTCCCAGTTGGCTGCACGAGGCTGTGATATAATTCTAGTCAGTCGTTCTATTGATAAGTTGAAAGCAACTGCCTCTGAAATAGGTATGTATTCTACCATGGGCCAATAAACTAAGTTTTTGGTTCATGATTCTACAGACTGGTCTATAATTACACTGGTTTTTCCTGAGAAAAGTTTATGTTCAAAGAATGCAAAAGTAAATTTCTTATAATTTATCGTTTTTTATCCCATACAAAAAGTGAAGCTTGATAGATTGAGCTTTGAAAATAAGAGCTACTTATATATTATTTTATACAACAAAATATTTAACCCATTTATTAATTTAAGACTCGTGTAATTTTTCGTGACATTAAAAAATACCTCATTTTCAGAAAACGACTACAAAGTAAATACCAAAATAATTCAAGCTGATTTCGGCGACGAAGGAATTTACGACAAAATTTCCAAAGAAATTACTGATCTTGAAATAGGAACCCTAGTCAATAATGTTGGTATTTCGTACAGCTATCCGGAGTATTTCACAGAAATACCTGATTGGTAAGCGTTAATAGATTCTAGATCAAGTGCATTAAATATATTATTATTGGTCTGAATATGTGACATGGAGACGGTATATTTGACGAAATATAAAAATGAAGACTGGTCACGTTACCTGATTAAGTATTATGCTTAATGTGCAATAGTTTTAAGGTTAACATAACTATGTTGCGGTAATTTGAACAATACTGATTTGAACCTTATTTCCTTCCTAAAGAAACTGAAATACACTGTCAGTTGATATAGAATTAAAAATGCTGTATAGTATTTGCTTGAATACAATACGTTTAAATTTCTACATTTAGAATTATATTCAAATTCGTACCCACTTTCTGTAGCTACCTACTATTTCGCGGGAACAATTCATTTCATACGTTCCGAAACGTTTTAAGCTACTGGCCTTTCAATAACCATAAGTTCAGAAATATCGTGCAAATTGAAAGTACATATAAAACCGCACGGGCGGTCCCCTGAAAACAATTTTCAAGTGGAGCAGGTGTTCCCGTATTGCCGTATGAAATAAGTGCTCAATTGAAATATTATACGAACTATCGTCGTCTTATCGTCCGCGTCGGGATTATTTCTGAACTGAATTCTTTTGTCGTATATTTTAATGGTATGACTGCTCTGCAGTATAAAGATATCGTGAATTTTATTAGCGTATGCTAATGTTACTATTTCGAAAGAAGATAAAGTATGATGTTCGTTAATATAAGGGGAATGATGTTAGATGTAGGTATCTCAGGTATATTTTTGAATATAGAGAGAGTGATATTTTCTATAGAAAAACTTACAGGATAACACAAGATGAATTTTTTCCTATACCTTTCTTGTTTAATTATTTTCTACAAGATGTAAAAACTTTTAAAGTCATCCCTTGTCCCATTGAGATTTTTAGAAGATTTTAGGTTAGAATTTTGTGCACTTTTAATATTCCTATATTAACGACATTATACATCGACATGATGTCAAAGGTGATTTATCAACATATTCACGTGATTACGATTGAAATTACGATGATAGTCACAACTAGGGATGTAACGATACATGATTTTGCCGATACGATACCGATACCGATATTTGTAATCAAATATCGGCGATACCGATTCTGATACCGATATCGATGGCTTGGTAGAAAAATAAATAGTGAATTATGCATAAAAGTTACCAACATTTAACAGAGACTCAACTGTAAATCGTATTCTTTTAAATAACAATGCCAAATCAAAAAACAAGAAAACCATTTATTTTAGTATTATTATTTTGCAAAGTCAGTTAAACTTTAAGTTATACACATACAATCAGTTCCTAATAAAAGTTTACTATAGGTAGAGTTTTTTCAAAAAACAAAGTGCGCACGCGCGGGCGGCCTCCCGCATCGTTCATTGGGCGCGGTTTTTTGAATTGTTTGATATCGGTATCGGTTGTTTTATAATCGGCGATACCGATATATCGGCTTGCCGATTATATCGGCCGATATATCGGTATCGGTATCGGTATCGTTACATCCCTAGTCACAACAATATAGCATCTTATCTTCAATTTGACCTGTTCTTATAAAATAACATTACAATTTACTGTGTGTCTCTAGGCATTTTATTCGATCATGGTTTTCATTAGTGTAATAAATGAGGACAGATTACTGAGCTAAATTTATATACCTAATTACCATGAGCGATTACATGTAATTTCGGGCTTTAATTAATGATAAGAGCATCAACGGTAACAAAATGTTTGTGTTTCATTAGTTGGATGTAATTATGAAAGAATCGATTAATAATGCATGAGCTGTTTAATTATTCTGTAATTGTTAGTGTATTGAGGGTAGTACATTCCGTGTCCCATTTGTTACCTGATTAATATCAGTATAGCTAGCTAATGAACTGGCCTAATGATCCTATCTGATTGTTAGTGATCTGTGATTTATGGCGAAATAGCTTTTAAGGACCCGCTTAATTGTTCCTATTAATTGGGTATAGGATGAGATCAGATTGTGAATGTTTAGATTTATAACGCCTGTTATTAGTGTATAGCAAATATTGTAAACGACTATTTGCTAGCTATTTCACGCTAGGCGACAATAATTTGAAACCGCAATTAAGTTTAAAATTTAATTATGTTAGATATTGTATGAAAATATATGTTCGTATTTTTTCATTACAGCGTATCTAGTAATTAAATTCATATTAACATTCATTTGTACTTATTTATTTTACTAATTTGAAATTGCAATAGGTACTTAACTAAATATTTATTATTAGTATGTTCTTGGATGAAGATATTTATATTGTAGTTTCATGTGCACCATTTTTTTCACTATTCAGTAGATATAAATTTCATTTAAGATTACAAAAAATATTAAAATTATTAATAGTCAGACAGATAGAACTTTCATAAACATTTGGAGTACCATTACTACATTTTTTCCTCTATATCGTGATAACGATTGTTTAATATAGTTTTTGTTCAACAGGGAGCGTAGCATATCAACCATGATCAAGGCCAACATGGTATCCGTGACGCGGATGACGGGTATCGTCTTACCCGACATGGTCAAGCG
The DNA here is from genome assembly GCA_029959065.1 of Colias behrii. Lineage (NCBI taxonomy): Eukaryota > Metazoa > Arthropoda > Insecta > Lepidoptera > Pieridae > Colias > Colias behrii. The sequence continues at coordinate 5,017,061 of JARWMC010000017.1, forward strand.
TGGTAAGGGCGTCGTCATAAATATCGGATCCGGGTCGTCGGTTATACCCAGCCCTCTGCTCACTGTGTATGCTGCTTCTAAGGTATGTATAGAAAATATAATGGCTTATTTCAGGATTGTAGACTAACCGGTTGGCTTGGTTGGTAGTGGCCCTGCCTTCAAAGCCAGAGGCCGTGGGTTCGATTCCCACCCGGGGCAAATATTTGTGTGATGAACATAGATGTTTGCTCTGTGTCTAGGTGTTAATTATCTATATAAGTATGTATTTAAAATTATATATGTAGATATGTTTATCAGCCATCTGGTTTCCATAACACAAGCGAAAGCTTAGTATGGTATCAGATCGTGCCGTGTGTGAAAATTGTCCTGAAATATTTATTTATATTTATTGTGGGAAATTGGTTCATTAGGCAGGATAGGATGAATATGATAGATACATATGAGAATTAAAATGAGATTTTAATGTATGCTTATTCTGTTTTGGATTGGTCGAAAATTTGAGCAGTTTCGATACGTGTTCATTAATAAGTTTAATTTATTATCGGAGGAATTTTAAAGTGGAAGCCTGTAATCATTATTTGGATTTTAGGTTTAAATTACAACAAAGATTTTGATTTTCAGGCTTACGTAGATAAATTCTCTGAGGGGATTGACATGGAATACAGCAAAAAGGGCATTATAGTACAGTGCGTTCTGCCCGGTTTCGTCTGCTCGAATATGTCTGGTATTCGCAGGAGCACTTGGTTGGCCCCAACCGCAAAGACCTTCGTCAAATCTTCTATCAGCCTTGTTGGTACAACGTCAAAGACAACGGGATACTTCCCACATGCTGTTTTTGTGAACACCATCAATTTGATATATGCAGCATACGCAAGATTCGCAGTCTGGTTGGTTACCAGGTCAATGGAAAACACACGCAGGAAGGCCCTGAAAAAGTACAAAAATAAATAATTCCTCTCTTCTGAGTTACGTGCTGCCAACGACATGCTGTGGGTCGAATGTAGTAACTAAGGTTTAATATAGCGCTAAAACTTACCTTCATTCCAGATAGCAGAAAAAGGTGATCTTTATTAGTACACAAGTTTCATGGCATGTTGTTGGTTCCGTACTGATGCTACATGCCTTACAATTATTTATCGTGTAGCGTTCTAAGATTAGAGCCCGTTTGGTGACTTGGGACAATTCTAGGCTATGTCAATATAATTTCATGTAAATATTGTGTTCTTATGATCCCTTCACATAACAGGCTGTGTAGAATACTTACGCATTTAATGATTTATTTACTGGTGTAAATGCCATATTATGTTTGCTTGTATGTTTGGTTGGGATTGTGTAATTTATTATAATTGCAATAAAATTGGTGACAATACACTGGTATTTAATTTTCCCTGTGGTGGTGGGCTTATCCAGGAAATTGATCTAATTCTTTTGATGTGTAAATATTTTAAATTGTAGTTCTACCTGCTTCTGTCACACGAAGGAATAATCAGGCCTTGCATAGAGTCTGCACATGTACAAAAAATAGTGAAATGGATGATTAAAAAATATTCAACGAGATACCATATTAGACACATTTTAACTTTAAAATTGCCATTTGGGCAGCGTAACAGGAAACATCATATTATCCTATTGTGTTTCGAAAAGACTTTCTAAAGCTTCTTTACAAATATTGTCTTTATTACGAAAAAGGCCGCGTTACCAAAATAGAACATTCATATTGTTATATTTCGCTTATAACATAACAATGAACTGTGACGGAAAACCGCTGCTGTCCCGTAATGAAATATTTTCACGTTATTGCCATAATGTGGTTACCCTTTTGACATTATCAACGCAAAATAGCCTGTTCACATCGAAATATATCGAAAGAAAAAATATTTTTGTAAACCTTTCGATGGCATTATCAACGTAAAATAACTAATAACATCTAATATATATTATAAAGGCGAAAGTTTGTAAGGATGTATGGATGTATGGATGTATGGATGTTTGTTACTCTTTCACGTAAAAACTACTGAACCGATTACAATGAAATTTAGCACACATATAGAGGGTAACTTGGATTAACACATAGGATAGTTTTTATCCCGGAAATCCCACGGGAACGGGAACTATGCGGGTTTTCCTTTGCAAACGCGGGCGAAGCCGCGGGCGGAAATCTAGTCTAAATATATAGTATATTGAAAAGAAGAAAATTTTATTGTAATTGAGGGTACACGAGGCTTTGCTTTTACTAATTTGCAGCCAAGGAGCTCGAAATTGGTAAGTACGAATAGTTACCTTGCGTTTAGATATAAGTTTACTGTACATATTATGCAATATTAATTAGATAGTACTAAATCTCGTATATTAACTTGTAAATAAATCTTTCGATGCCCAAATGCTTAAACTGAAGTATGTAGACTACAAAAGAAGCAATCTTTTCCTCGAGAAACACCTAATAAATTAGTAGATAGAAGTAGCATATATTATGTGAGAAGTAGCATATATTTTGATTGTTACAAATACTTATTAACGCAGTATCTGATTAAACGGTTACATTAAACATTAATGAGTTTCCGTCTGATCGAATACCACGTGTAAATATTACAATAGAACCTGATGAATATTTTTATTTTGGGCCCGATTAAAATACCTAGTGAAGTAATGACTCTAAAAGTTGTCGACTGGCTAAGCTATCACTACATAGTATAAAACAATATCGCTTTCCGCCGTCTGTGTGTCTGTATGCTGAGAGCTTTAAAATTAGAAAACAGATTTGATGGTTTATTTAATAGATAGAATTATTCAAGAGGAAGGTTTTAGTGTATTATTTGAAAAGTTTTAGACGAAGCGGGCAAAGCTGCGGGCGGAAAGCCAGTATATTATGTAAATTGGCTTTAAAATAAAAAGTTCATCGAGACACTTCTATGTGTATAAAATAATTTCCTCCTAATTTCAGAAGAGATAAGAGTATTGCATGAAGAATTCAAAAGGGAAGTTACAAGAGTTCAACACGGAAAAAGGTTAGAATAATGTGATATTTAACAATAATCTTATGTTGAGTATTATACAAGAAAAAGCTGAAACGTGATAATTTAAATTGACTACTGGGGTTTCGTTTATAAGGACTTTATGTTATATCATTTTTTTTTTATTTTGTTATATTCTGTAGGTTATCCTATTTATTGTTGCTTGTTCAATAATTTATTAAATAAGTGGTTTCTATTAAGAGCGTTTTTTATTTCTTCTTATTTTTGTCCCTATTGGAAAATTTTAATTTATTCTCAGTTGGTTAAACAGAAAAGGTTTTTAGTAGCATAATTGACATTATTATTTATTTTAATAGTTTTTACTAAAAATATTAAATTTTATGACTTCAGTCCAATCATAGACCATAAAACGTCAAAATACTTTTCGCTCAATCGATAAAATTTTCAAACATCAAAATGAAATAGTGCAACATCCAATTCAATTTTATATCAAAATTATAAAAGTGAAATAAAAACATACCGGGACTCCCGAAATATGGAAATTTGAAAATGAAATTGTTGGACGGCAAAATGCCTTTGTCGTGAACCATTATGGGTCGAAAGTTGGGTGGAAATTCAAGCTCTTCTACCTGCGGCCTCAGTTTCAATTTGAACCAACTGCTGATGATAATAGGGTCTATTGTTATTCTAGTGCTACTTTTTCTGGTCGTCTGCCATATTGTCAATGGCCGGTAGATATGGGGAAGAGCAGCGTGTGCTATAACATTGATGTACTCCAAGTGATCCTGATCGCCTTTGCTTTTGTTACCTTGCTGATTGTAATGAGCTGGATGTGTAAGTACTACCAAGGAACGTAGGTCAAAATGAAGTGTGAAGGCCCGCAGGTTAATCTTAACCAGCTGGTGACGGTGATAGGATCGTTGGTGGTACTCGGGCTGTTGTTTACAGTAATTTGCAGCATCATGAATGACAAAACCTGATGGAACCGCCAGAATTTGATCTCGTACAGTTTGTTTTAATTGGCTTCTCATTTGTACTATGGCTGATGGCAATGCAGTATATGTGCAAATACATTACGAGCTTACCACCGTAGCTTCTGGATCAGGATAAACATATTTTTAAACTTACTTCAAATTGTGCTGCACTCAAATAACTGTTCAGTATTATGTTCAATAAAAGGCTATTTTCATAAATAGTTGTTGTTTTATTATTTATAGATAAAAATATATTTACCTACAGGTAATGCAACTAGGACCTACATTTTATATTAAACTTAACAGTTGTGTTATTAATTGTCTTTAAAATACTAGTGAAAATATGGTTCAAAATCTAATATTTTTTATATTTAAAAATACTAACCTACAAATGAAATAATTCTTCATGTTTAACATTAACGTACCTAATATAATTATGTACAACAAAGTCTTAAGAGAAGAGTAAAAAGGAACCCTAGTGCATATGTAAGTACCTAAAGCAAAATTCATAAGGAAGTTTTTTTTTTTTAATATAGCAATAAAATATATTTTTAACCGACTTAAAAAAAGGAGGAGGTTCTCAATTCGGCCGGTATATTTTTCCGTAATGTCAAAACAAAGACTGCCGCTGGCGCCAATCCTACGCAATATTGATTGAATGTACAATAATAAATCATTGTCGTTGTGTAATAGCTTTTGTAATTTGTACTTGACAATCCCTTCGCAGCTAAACGATGGATATTTTCTCATTAGTTTGTTTTGAGTCAATCTTAGAAACCTGAAGCGCAAGAAACAGATTTATAGAACAAGTAACCAGCAGATTTTTCGTAGTTAGATGATACTTAGGTACAATGTACCTATGATATTATCACTGCGATAATTTAATTTAAGTATTTACACACACACGCACAGTCTTAAAGTAACTATGTAGGTATTAGGCGACTGGTAGAAAAACCCCATTGAAAATCATATTATAGTTACCTATCTGAAATATAGAGAGAGAGATGAGAACTCTCATACAGGGATTTTTTAAGCCAAGGAATCTGAAAGATAATAATATTATCTTAAAAATACAATATTGTCCGCAGTCTGTACCTTTTTACCCCTTTTGATAAAAGATTAGACTAGCAAAATTTTGTTTTGAAATATTTGCTAATAAAAAATTAAAATTAATACTTAGCTGTTTCTCTTCTTTTTTTTCTAACATAATATTTTATTAAATGAAACTGTCTTCGACATTTCACTATCTAGGTTACAATGTTTGTACAATAAACTAAACAGTTTTTATAACAAATATAATTTAAATTAAATAATATTTCGCAAGATCAAGTTGGAGGCATGTCTGCAGAGATGGTATCATGATGAGGCCCCAGGGACCATGAGGTGGTTTGTTTACATATTAAGTAAAATTTAAGCTGTTTAATGTTTATTTCAATTTGAAAATATATTTTTTTCAAACAAATACTACTTATTTATAATTCATATACCTAGTCAGAATTAAATCATGGACTTCCACTTATTTGTTGATTTTTAATAAATTATAATATATTGGATCTACGTATATTAGAATAATTAATATTGTGTTAACAAAGTTTTTTCTATTCATTCATCATTCAGACTGATGAATAGGTGAATTTCGAGTTTTACCTAGATATAATATAAAAGAAAATTTCCAGCATCTATTGAATATTCATGAAGTTTCTCCAAAAGTGGGGCCTCAAATAGTTTATACCCTCACCATCCCTTCATTGCATCCCTGTAAAACCTTCACGGCACAGTAGTTTCAATATAAGGCCATCTAATTAGTAGATCTGTGCATTTCATATTTGCTTTTGACGTGGCTCGAAAATGGCAAAGTGCTACAAAGCATTACCTACTTAGTGCTTTGATTGCGCTTAGCATCTCATTCCTGCCGTGGTGAAATATTTAACCTCGTGCAGAGTAATTTTAAGGAGATACTTAACATTTAAATACAAGAAGGCATTTGGCAGCAAATACGTCCTTCTTTGAACATGGAAAACTATAACACTATCTGCTTCTTGGCTTATTTATTTCATTTAGTTTTATAGGTACCTAAAGGCTGTTTTTAAAGCTCAAGCTTCATGGTTTCTTTAAATACCTAATCATTACAAATCATATGACGTATCAATATTGGAGCACAACTTATCTGCATATAACTTTTTTTTTTATCGCAACGTATCCATTCAAAACCTTTTGATAGAAATCTATTTTTTATAGTATACGATTCTTCGCCTCTATTTTAATATACACTGTAGTATACAAATAGCAAACAAAATGCTGAAATGTTTGCCTCCGGGATTAAACAATGCAAAAAGGTAGCAGTCACTGCAATTCGTAATTAATATTAAAAACCAATTCAGTTTGCGTCTCACGTCGCGCAAAGTTTAATCTGGTTTGCACGGGATTACCGCTCTACCTGTAGGTATACGATTGATAAAACTGTAAAACTTTACCTTGTGTATACTTTTTTGTTATTAATATAATAGTATACAGTTTTTACACGTCGAAACTTAGATAACATATTGTGTCGTATTGAAACGAAGGGGTTAAATAAAAATGAAATGCACAAATCGAGTTTTAATTTCATATAATATCTACACCATATCTACACGTTTGTTTTAATGAGAAAAAGAAAAAGAAAGATATTAACTCGTATGATAAAGGGTAAGTATGTTTTGACGAAAAAGTATATAGTTGAGATAACCTTAACATTTATGTTTATTGAACAACTTTTTCATTCCACAAAACCTTTAAGTTCCTAGTTTACGTAAATTTCATCACAATCGGTTGAGTTCTCTCTCCAAGCTTAATTTCATAGGAACGTAATTACAAATTGCAATTCCTATCTACTTAAATCCATGAATTAACCATAGCCCAATTACTGTTTTACAAAGCCCATTGATTTGAATAGATTAACAGGAAAAAGCATTAAAAGTTTCAAAACAACGGTATAAGTAATTAGCATTCCCCTTGTCATCCTCTGTTTATACAATGGACAATGGACATTTTTTAACCAAAAACAGGGCTGATAAATGTAAGCGTGAATATTTTCATTAATTCAAATGCAAAACATGTTTCCCTGGTTCACTGAAACGATTTGCGTGCTAACTTTCTTATCAAGTTTTTCAAACTTTTAAAAAAATACTTTTAATGTACTATAATGGTGAAGGAAAACATCGTCGACGAAGGGCTGATGATGATGATAATGTAGGTATATTTTCAGCTTTACAACCGGGGAATTATGTATGAGCTTGAAATAAACATGAATAGTAGGTAGTACAGCGTTAAGGAATATATGGAAGATGAAAATCCATGGAGGGTTGTCGCATAATAACCACAGGACAGTTATTTGGCATATTATGTAGTTAGATATTAGTAACATATTATTATGTAAAAATGAATTATAATATTGACATGATTTTAAAAGAGCAACTATGGAGTTTCTTGCCGGTTCTTCTCCATAGATACTGCTTTCCGAATCGGTGGTAGGTAAATGTTAAAAATATGTAATGAGTAATGACGATTCGAAAGTGCTTCTAAAAGAAGTCTAATTGAATAAATAAATGTTTGAGTTTGAGTTTGAGTTTAGTAGAATAGTAAAGTAAGAATATAAGTAGTAGTAAGTACCTTAAATTTTCAGCTGCATCATGAAGCAGGGAAGCATATTTTATACCATAATCTATCTGCATAACAAATAACAGTAATCGGTAAATAGTCTTGTCAATGAACAGAATTTGTAAACTTTTAAAATAGACTACCCATATAATTTAGATGAACCTACGTCATTACTTTGTGTGTCTAGAGACTCTTTCTTACAAATTTAATGCTTGAAACCTTCTTGAAACACTATCTTCCTAAATTAGTAGTTTCATAACACACTTATATATACTTACGTGGTAAATCGGCAAGTGGTTTCTAAATGTATATATTCCATTACATAGGCTCAGGTAGAGTAATTGGTAAGACGATACTATATTCATAATAGGTGTTGTTGTTAAGCTTAAAGGCTTTGATTAAAAATAAGTACAAAATAAAATAGTTTTGAAGTACACTAACCATGCTAGAAATTTTGAGAAAATTAATTAATGTGCTGTTAAAATTATGTTTTAATTTAAAAAAAATTGTGCTGCAAAAGAACTGACTTTCGAAACATGAATTATTCTGTCTCATACAGTATTGGGTATCTATACTAATATTATAAAGCTGAAGAGTTTGTTTGTTTGTTTGAACGCGCTAATCTCGGGAACTACTGGTCCGATTTGAAAAATTCTTTCGGTGTTAGATAGCCCATTTATCGAGGAAGGCTATAGGCTATATATCATCACGCTAAGACCAACAGGAGTGGAGCCACGCGGGTGAAACCGCGCGGCACAGCTAGTATATATAAAAAGAATAAAGCTCAATTTCACCACTTGCTGAAGCCTGGAGACTTACATTGTATCTACCTATAAACCTTTTAACGTATATATCTATGATATTTCTTTACATTATATACCTATTTATCGTTTTAATTGACATTAAATATGAATAGTTACGAGTTTATAAGACATTATAAGAAATTATTCAGTACTTGTTTGACAATGAACTGTTTTATATAACATAATATTATGTATTATAACAAGGAGCATAATTATTTTAGTGCATAAAACATAAAAAAAAATAAACATAAGCTAAACGTGCACTTTGTTTAAAAATAAACTATTGTAATAGTTCTAATATCACGATTTATTCATTATCATATTTTAACGACTGCATGTAGGAGGTATCACTTCAAAATTATTTCAAAATCTCTACATTTAAATTTCGCAAATCTATAGAGGTGATTAAATTTTATCAATAGGCATTATTAACGGTTTGAATATTCGTTTAAATATTGTAACTTATACAGAAATCGAAAAAAATGCAGGTTTTAAATTAAACACAACAACTTTATTATTTACAAATGATGTCTCCTAAACTAGAAGATTAAATACATGGAATTAATAAAAAGCATCAAATAGTTCTGCGCTTCAAAATAAAACTTCAGTCTGAATTTTACACAAAAGTTAATATTTAACATCAATGGAAGTAATAACTACATAAATACGGTTTTTATTATCCTTCACTCATTAAGGCTGTTACATGCGCTAATAACCTTGACCATACTTGACGGATCTCAAACCTCTCCCGCTGCACCTTCTTTTTTCCTCGCATTTTGTATTTAAAAAGATACTAATCAGTGAAACAAAATATCCTCGTCAGGGACTGTTGTGTAACTGATAATTTATTAAACATAAAAATTTCAGAGCTCTAAGTCAGCAGGTTACGAAGTTTATAGAGTATTTGCGGAAAAATCGATGACCACGGCACATTTTTTTTCTAGAAATCTATTAACTTTGGAAAAAAGTCCTCGCGAGCAATTAAAGATCAAAGACCATCCTATTTTATATATTTTTTTCGGTATTGTGCTTTATGTTGTACCAGAGTTTATAGAGGTTGAACATAGTCGAAATTGCCGGGTAACGCCTTAAATACAATATGACAAACGAGGTTTTCCTGATATCTACTTATAGTCCATTGAAAAGTTACATTTGGGGTCGCATTTTTTAGAGGACGCAATTTTATTTTTTTGATGTGTAGGGGGGGTCAGTTTGAAGCTATCACCAAGTTTGTGGGGTCGCCACCCTTGTCCCACGGCCGCCATCTTGAAAATAGCGGTTGAAATGGTTTTTACGGTATATCTCTTAAACTATTTATCTGATAAAAAAAATTGTTAGCTTTATTTGTTGCAAATTAAATTCTCTACAACTTTGGTCCCGTAACTTTTTGTCGAAGAACTATAAATAAAAAAGTTATAAGCGAAAATGTTCAGAAATTAGAGCTATTTATATTTTTCAATGAAATTTTTTTTATCATTTTACAAGAAATGATATCAGACCATTTTTGTAGATTGTTTTTCGAGGAACAACTTTTATATACAACATTTTTTCATTAAGTAAATCTGTCTCTAAAAAACGCAAGGTTAGGCCTAAAAAATGTAACATTTCAATGGACTATTATGATTATGAACAGTCCATACAAACACGTACCTAAGTACCTACACATAATTATCAAGCATCTTCTTTCAAAACAGCAATTTAAAGCCCCCCTCTTCACAAGGGGCAGCGTTGGCCCAACAAATGATCGTCGATATTTGCCGCCATTACGGCGATTATGAATCTACAGTGTTGTCCGATTATAGACATTAAGGCCCTCTACAGTCTACACTATCGTAATTGCCTCTATTCGCCCAACGCTGCCCAATGCCCATTGTGAACTGGGCCCATAAGTCTTTGAAAGCAGAAGTAAAATAATTACAAAATTAATCAACACTCAACACACGAAAAGTGCCAGGCATGCCCGCGTATTCTTCACTAAATGTTTTTGACGATCTACGAGTTTCATCTGTGGAGGCTGTATTCATCTCACGAAGGTAGCCTTTGAATCCTTTTGTAGATAACTCCTCTATCCAATCCTCTGAAAGATAATAATTAAGAGAATGTAACTAATCATTGAAAATAATAGCTGTTCAATAATTTTTTCATAAAAGCTGCAATTCCATATTTTTACGATGGCATTATGAATCTTCATCAATTTATGTTTCAATATAAAAGGTATCAATTTATGGTTAATTAGTGAATGTTCGAAAAACAATTTGATGAATTTTATGTTTTTTATATTTATATAATTTAACTTCAAGTGAGCTAAAAAGCGGATATCTGTATTTTGAATATTTTATTATAAGTATAGTATACGTCATAATATTATAAAACCAGAATCTAGATGAACCCTTGTAGATATATCACTAGTTATATAACTAGTGATCAAATGAAAGTACCGAAGGTCTTATAATTATGATTGTTCAATTACCTTGAATCTCTCTTATTGATTTTTCATCACCACCAAATTCACTGGGTATTATTTCTTTACCTAAAACGTCGTGTAAATCGTCCCAAGTCTTATATACGTGGATTCGGTCAACGATCTTTGGTTTGAGGATTTGTTTCAATATTGACACGAAGATGTCAATGATTTTTGATGTAGAGAGGATATGAATACCCAATATTTTCATGCCGTATGCCTCCTATAGAATACAATGGAACATTCATATTTGCTTTAAGTCTGATGAAACCGAAAATATTAAGAATTTCAAATTAGATGGTGAACGTAAAATTTGTTTCAATGCCAGAAATATTGCTTTCTGGTATTGAAACTTATGAAACATGCGAAAAACAAAAGAACAAAAGTTGTAATAGCGCAAAAGCACTAATCGGATGCGTATAATTAACAGACGATACGTACCATATAAAGAGTAAGACTTTGCTTCAGTTCTAAAACATTTAATTTATTAATAGTTTCCAATAAATTGGTGATTTTTAAGAAGTCAATTACAATGTGATATCCAAAAGCAAAGTCACATTGCTTAGCATACTCAGCTATCTGAAACATAATGTAGGAAATCATAAATAAACAAAACTATAGTGATGTTGAGGTCAAATCCTAAAGAACAATATTCCTTCAACGATTATAAATGAAGAAGTATTATGGGACTGAATTTTAGTAAAAATGGAACAGAGCTATACCAGAAATTTGGAAATGGCTAAAAGTTACTTTTTATCAAGAAAATAACAATATGCGAGAGAAATAGGGGAAAAGCGAATGTATAGATGTCACGTGATAGTGACAAGTACACGCAAACAAAGTATGGAATGTAATAGCTTACAAAAAGCTAGGTATATAATTTGTGTCTGACTTAATACCATGAATCTAATATAGGTACCTATTGTCACAAACTTGGTCACAAATCACTCATTTTTTGTTCATGAATACTTGTTTAGGTAAGGAAGCAAACGTAATAAATAATAATGTCTTTCGACTATTTACTACATAATCTAATCATTTCACATAATATTACCATTTTAATTATGTAGGAAAATTATAAAAAATTGGTAATTTCCAAGATACGAATTTTAGATAAAGTTTCTTGTTACTTAATTATATCATGTGAACTTTTTAGTTACAACATTGTTAAATTGTTGGGTCAAATCGCATCAGAAGTTTTTGTTTTTCGCAAGGTTTACAGCATCATCATCATACACGCTGAGTCTATACGCCTTTTCGTGGTAAACAGTTTTTTGTTCATGTGTGTGTGTGCGTTTGTGTGCAGTGTGTGTATCACTGTATTTTTTACTAGGAATAAAGAACAATAATTATATTCTATTCAACGTCCTTGTTAGTTAGCGTTTGCCCATCTTTAATGGTTTAGGATATTTCATATAAAATATGTCGGTTAATTCAAGGTTTTTGAAGTGAAACTTCGTTAGGCGCATTGAGAGTAAAATTTCAAGGTCGCGTCATGGCAATACCGTCACGTGATGGAGTAAGGCGACAATTTTGGTAGGTATCTCTGAATCTTGCCAAAGAAGTTTCACTTCTGACACGCGTGCTCGGCATACACGCTCTTTTTTAATACTTACGATATAGGAATATTTAAAGTTGCTTGATATCTGCGATGCGTCTTTGAAGTGGTCCCAAATCTTATATAAGAATACTCTATGATGATCCTTTGTTAATTTTGGTAGGATTACCAGGGATCTGAATGAGCAGACAATACAAGAAAGTATATTATTTTTCTTTATTGATTAAAGTTATGTGTGCATTTATATAAATTATGATTATAATTTATTATAATTAGATGTTTTTGTAGCTCTTATTTCTCACCTAACGGTACAACAAAAACTTCTACATCGTTACCATCGTTTTTGTTTGTCTGCTTCTATTGAAAAATGAATTTTATAACAATTAACTGACCATACTATAGCTGTATAACATGTAATGATTCTCATAAATTCATTAAACAAATACGTTTTTTTTTTTACTTTTTTGATATGTTCGTAACCTTTCTCTTTAATTTTCTCCAGTAGAAAATTAATTTATTTACCATATTTATCCGGTTTTGAGCCAAAGGATCTGTACGATCTGACGTCAAAACCCAAAAGATAAAAATCTTCGGATGACGTAGAACATAATAATATACCTACCTGAATAATTAATTTTAACGTTGTTCTATTACAATCGTGTGAAGCCCTAGTGAGGACTCTCTCACATGATACAAATCTTCACTTTGATGATGTAATGGATATAATAATTAATGATCTAAGTACCTATTCAGCAATGAACTTCATTATGACTTGTATCGAGCAAACTCAAATAAAATTTTTATTTCAAAGTTTAAAAAACCTTATTGAACTAAACAGGTTAAAAGTTTAAAAATTATAGGTTAAAAGGTATTTGTTGAAAAGAACTAATAAAAACCATACAATTTAATTTATAATTTTTATTGCAATTTTTTTTCATGTAAAGCATAGGTATGTTTTCCCTACTATTATTATTTATTATTGCACTGCCCATTTATTTTATTTTATACTTTTTCCTCTACTGTACCAAAGGTTGTCTGGAAGAAATCGCTCTAAAGCTATAAGACCGCCATTTGTACTTAGTTTAAGCTATATTTAAGTGTCTGTAATCTGTATTTCTTTTTTATTATCTTTAAGTGCAATAAAGAATTGATAAATAAATAAATAAAAAGAGTTACCTACTTCTAATCCTATTAAAACAAGTCTCGGTTTTCCACTACTTGTAAGAGCCCGACAGTCTGAGACATTCTAAGCTGAGGTTTGTGGTACAGAGGAGGCCCTTACTTATCTTAGTAAGTCGATTTAGTTCACCCACGTGTGATTTATGTATTATACCTACCTAGATAATAAGACTAACAGCGAGATATACCACAAATAAAAAAAGTGTTCACAAAAAACCAAGAACAACATGAAATGCTCCATTGAGTTAATAAAAACTCTTTTAATATAAGAAACAAAAATATTTAACCTCCTCTCAAATTATTATACCCTCGATAGCAACTAAAAGTTTCAGAAGAACCAAAGCAAAGTGAACTTACGATACTTCAAAAGTATGGCCGAAATCCTTTCTAACGTCCCAGTCTTGGAAATTTTCCGGTAACAAAGTTCTGTATGTGCACATTTTGTCCAATTGTTTCTTCGCTCGTTCCACTGAACCTTTGGAGGTGAGTATTGTCATCTTTATGTAGGCATCACCTGGATATGTTCATAGAAAAGTGTTTTGAGTTGGGCTTTATGGTACGAGCTTTCGTCTGGCTAGATGGTGAAGCGTAATGTATAGGGGAAAAATTATGGTAATACCTATAGGTACTAGTTTTAGTAATGAGTATTATCATATTTACGTACGCATCACCTGTACATGTTGATAAAAAGTGTTTTGGCTGATTGGAAATGAGTGATATTATAGGTATAGATATAATATTTAATGAACTATAGATAATAATACATGTATCAATTATTTACTAATCTGTGGTAATACATATAAGTTTAATAGTAAGTATATAAGTTACAGTAATTTGTACTACTTGTACCTATATTTAGTATTTTCGGAGTGATAAATAATATTATAGATAGTGTCATTCTACTGTAATTTTATTTTAGGTGTAGTAAGTTTTTGCTATAAATTAAAAGCTACATAACACATGTTTTAGTCAATAAATTAAGTCTTTGTATAAGTTATATTCTTTACATGTCTGTGGTCTCTCGCTACAATGTATATTTTTATGGTTGTTAATTATATGCAAAAATATATAGAAGTTAAATAATAATTACTGTTTACGTGTTCTTTTAACAATTGACAATCAACCTTCAATACTTTTAATTACATGTTATTATGTTTATTCATTTATACTCAACTATATAATTTAAAAATAATAAAAGCGTGTTAATAATGAACTATATGAATAAATCTCTATATATTTTATAAAATTAAGTTGGTAGTGCATTCTGTGCATCTTGGTAAAATTATGTGAAACTTAGTCTAAAAATTCAATTTATGTTCATAAATATTATGTAGTATTCACTATTCATAGTTCTAGTTCACATCTTAAAAAAATACAAGTTTTGAATTTATAGGATGTACTGCTTATTTTACGAAACATAGCCTGCAATGAATAAACTGATTCAGATTTAGTTGCAGGAGATTGTTTTGTAATTGCTATTTATTGGCTATGATTTTAGAAAAGTTTTCAACTGTTCAACAAGAAGTACCTACTTATATCAGCTATATTCTGGACTATGTCTATGAACTGTTTTGCAGACTAGTTATATGATTTTACTGAAAAGAGTCACAGGGAATGAAATACATAAAAGGAAAGAAAAAGGTAGTTCAAGGCAGTAAAACCATTGACTAAATTAAAACGTTGGATATAGATATCAGCTGCTTTACTCTTTAAAAACATTAATCAGGGATGTCTTATTAAGATTCATTGTATTGGTTAATAGTTACATTGTAAACGTAGTAGATTAATCTTATTAGTATTAGCAATACAATGAATAATTAAAATGCCTCCTCATTATGAATAACAATTAGGTATTGTAGACGTTAAAACATGCAATCATACTATCAGATCATTCTAGGTGTCACTGATAATATAGAAATGTACTCGAGTCTTACGAAATTCGGCATGTTCGATCTGCTTATATAATATCAAATTAATTAAAACTGTTTTCAGATAAATTCATAATATAATTTAAATAATTTGAACAACATTTCCTTAGACAAGTGATAGTGAATAGGGCGGATAGGCAAATGGATTTAAATATAAATATCTATAAATAAGTATATCATAAATAAAATTTATCACCAACAACGCTACATATCACAATTTTCTTTCCTCCCAATCAATAGATAACATTCGTGATATCAATCATATTGCATTCAACATTCAACTGTTCCAATACAAAAGACAGACTCACTGAAATCCTTTCTTCTAAAATGCGGCTGCTCCTGTATCCAATCCTTTAATATTTTCACCACTTGTTCTATTTCACCGGGTTTCGATAAATTGACTCTTTGACACGCGACATCAACTGAATTCGTATGGAGGTGTAGAATTTTATTCACCGGAACGTAATCCATGTTTAGTTATGTCTAACACCAATGGAGTAATAAAACATACCTACTAATCGTGATCCCCGTATATTTTATTATATGTATAACTGAAATCTATTTAAACTGACGTCGCTATGTAGACAGTAGGTCATAAATGGTCATAATAATAAGTCATACATCATCATAATAATACCTAAGTGAAAATTTAGAATCACATAATATTTATAATTCGGTTAAAAACACGCGTGAATACACAGTTTTTTGTATGAATTAATGTTGGCTAATATTGACGTACTGTCTTGTTTGATGTAGCTTTGGTCCCATGAATATGTGACAAAGATCGTACCATAGCACACAAAAACATGCTCTACCGAAGAACAAATTGAGAATTGATATTATATTATGTATACGATTTTTTTCAATATTTTTTTATTTAATAAAGACAAATTAAAGAACTCACAATACAAACAATTGCCACTTACAGCAACTTCAATAGAGAAAGAAATGCATTTTTTAGTAGTTCAAAACTCGAACTCTAGAAGTCACGAAACTATAGTACCGAAATATACTTACCAAGTATGTTATTTTCACTATAAACCATTCTAATAAGTGCTAATTTTATTTATAAATAATCATAAATAAAATTAGCACTTAATAGAATGGTTTATAGTAAAAATATATTTTTGAGAGCATGTCGCGCAGGGATAGGCTATTTTGATAAATTGCTCGAGAATAAAAAGTTATCGGAGATAAAGAACAAGCACTACTATAAAAATAGAAAATAATTATATGTAAGTTACATAATATAAGTTAACTTAAGTTACTTACTTAGTTAAATGCGAGAAAATATTAAAAATAAAACTACTCAAACTTAGAAAAAGTTTGAGTAGTTCAACTTTTACTTTTTTCTCCTTTTTTTCTTCCTTATTAGCTAAATTAAAGTCAGGTTTTTTGTTCCAAATGCTATGCATTTTGGTCCCTGCAAGCTATTTTAATAAATTTTCTAAAAAATATGATTATGAAAAATATGATATAGAATATATTATATGAAAAATATGATATGACTTATACGAATCATTTTACAGACTATCTAAACTTAAAATAACGATGTTTTAAATGAGCTCTGAAATATTTTTAAAATTGTAGTCATTAGTATTTTCTAAAACTATTACGTAGAAATATGTAGAGTAGGGAAGAAATCAATCGCATAATACATATATAGGTACATTTTAAGTTAAAATAATGTAAGTATTTTTTTTTATAAAACATTATAAATTATAATAGATACCTAAGTACTTAAATAAAATATTATAAGTCAGAATAATAAGCAGATTAATTGTTAGGATCCAAACGCGTTGAAAACATCGTCAAACAATATTCGTGAGGTGCTGAAATTAATTCGGGTTTATTCGGGAACCCTTATTCCCAGAATTGTTTAAGTATTTAATCACATTAAATTGCCATTTATCACCTATGTCTGTGTTTGTAGAAATGCGTGTAATATAATATATCAACTAAATCCCTTTATTATAATAAACTAAAACTTTTATGTTAACATCAGTATTCAGTACATATTTGGTACATTCTTAAAAGTGTGATATTTTTAGAATAAACGTTTATTCAAGAAATATTTTATTATTATATAACAACGTCTTACATAATATAAATTATCATTAAATCATACCACAGATCATTAATCAACCATACACATAGACAGATAGATTGATGCGACATTAATCAACTGAATATACTTCATTGAATATATATTATACAAGAATAAATTAAATCTATGTTTAAAAGCTTTTAAAACTTAAATAGAAATTGAAAATTCACATAAATCAATTAAACTATGAACAAATGAATCAAATGAAAGTAAAATTGGACGTGACACTATGACAAGATTTCTTTACAATCGGAACAAAGCATATAAGTAGATAAATTAACATTTTATTACACTTTATATAAAAAAAAAAGAATTAAATTGCTCACAACAACACATCAATTAGTTCAATTTCTATGTCAAGATGAGACACAAAGTTCATGGTTTTAGATGACATCGTGATCGTATTAATCAATACATAGTATAAAACAAAGTCGCTTTCTCTGTCCCTATGTCCCTATTTCCCTATGTCCCTATGTCCCTTTGTACGCTTAAATCTTTGAAACTACGCAACGGATTTTGATGCGGTTTTTTTTAATAGATAGAGTGATTCAAGAGGAAGGTTTATATGTATAATAACATCCATTAAATAGTGGAGAAGTACTGTTATTTTTGAGGTCTCTAATGTGATGTCGTAAATAATTCCATTTTTTCCGCTTACATTGCAAACGCAGGCTGAACCCTACGAGTTTTATCAAAATAATGTACTAAGTATTGTACACATTGAAAAGGTCTACAGAAAAGTCCGTGATGGTATATGTCTATCTCTTATGGATAACCCACAATAACTTTTTTTTGTCATTTACTTTTAACGACAAATAATGGATAATTTTCGAAGCGATTTTAACCAATACAGCATTAATACTTAACCAATTAAATACCTTGAATACATTGTTCATTTAATATAGATCTATATGGCCCTTTACACCGTATGATTTAAGTGAATATTTTCGAAGATATTACAGATTTAAAAATTGCGGGACGTAGCGTTTGCGGCGGTATCGGCCGGCCGCCATTGCACCCGTGCGAAGCCGGGGCGGGTCGCTAGTATGTATATTATAATGGGCCTTCTTCACAATGGGCAGCGTTGGGCGAGTAGAGGCAATCACGATAGAGCAGAGAGCCTAAATGATCGGCCGTCATTGTAGATGCTTATTAGTTATCGCCGTAATGGCGGCAAACATCGACGATCATTTTTGGGCCAACAATATCAATTATTGTGAAGAGGGCCCAAAGGAAATAAGATTATAATCAATCTATACTCAAAACTCTGAAAGTTCCAGGCATTCCAGCGTAATCTTCATTGAACTTATGTGACGGTCGACAAGCTTCGTCTGTACCAGCTGTGTATATTTCACGAAGGTATGCTGTGAATTCCTCTGAAGATAATTCTTCGACCCAGTCCGCTGAAAATGTAAATCGATGATTTAAGATAAAAATTGTATCTTTGTGAAGTGTTTTAAATAGTAATAGATGGCCTATGTGATATTTGACCACATCCTTGGTACAGTGGTTGACGCGTGAGAGTAGCACCGAGGGTTCTTGGGTTCGATTCCCGGTGGAGACGAAGAAAAAAAAATGTTTCGGTCTGACGGGACACAGAAGGTTGATCACCCACTTGTCCCTAAATAAAATCGATCAGTGAAACAGATGTACAATATAATGCATCTGCTACTTACCCAACTAGGGAACATAGGGACTTCACATATGCGATATTTGTTAAAAAGTTATAAATCACACAATAATTATAATATATTATATAAGTTCGATATTTGTAATAGATACTTATTCTATTGATTATTAGCTCACGTTCAATTGCATGTTATCAAGCGACACGTTCCACATCTACATGTAATTGCATCATCCATTCTGGACCCATCAAATTTAGATTTAGTCTTAAGAATTTTATAACTATGGATTTACATAAAAAAAAACTTTATTGACAAAAAATGGACAGAAGAGACTTCTGCCATTGAGTATATTATATTCTATGCTTCTGCTATGTATCTGAACAATTGTTATTTTTTATAAGTCTCCACAGGTGATTGAACTTCATTGCGTATCCATTTTTTACCGTAACACTGAGAATTAGCATACACGAGTAGGTAATATATTATTAGCTAGAGCCCGCGGCTTCACTCACACACGGATGTCCTAATGTGCTAATGATCTCAATTATAATTTGTATCTGCATTCAATATTTATACAGACCCGATTATATGCTTTTTTTATTATTATACTTTTTTTAACTATTTGTTTTTGAAGTGAAACTTCTTTAGGCACGTTGAAGGTAAAAGGAGAATGGCAAACTCCCATAGGACTCTGGGCCTGATCGTTACACTGATGATTTATGGGAGATTAAATAGTTAAAAATATACAGATTCTATGAATATAATAATTATAGATCTGTTCTATGGGATAGCAGAGATATTGGGGTGTAAAGTAACAAAAAAGTTAGTTTGCTTGAGTTAAATGAATAGCATTGCCTTTTTCTAGGTCCAGGTAAGTTTATTTTCTATCTACATTGTCTAGCTAATAATAGCGTAACACTAGAACAATCAGGTAATAGAAATATTGGATCCAACACATATTATTCAACACACATTTTAACTTACCAAAACATCAACAATCACTAGGTAGGTACATTTCTTATATCTTTATAAATGGATAAATCAGGATTCGCTTTCATAATAAGACTAATTAATTCAAATAATATCTTTAGAGTAAAAATAGACGATTACGGCAATTTTGAATATAACGTTACTAAAACTTCACTCAAAAGTCAAACAACAAACATAACAAATCACTCATCAGTCATCACTGACACAATTATGATTAATAATTTGACATTTATTAATGGCCAGCTACCTAAATAAAAATGTTATAATTATTATTGATTAAGTAAAATATGTTTTTATTTTATAGAATGACCTAAATAAATTAAGATGTGTGTTAAAAAAAGTTAAGTTTTGCTTCTGATTTTTATAGCATTTGAATTCAATAAAACTAAAAATGAAAAATAAACATTCATTCGTATTAATCTATATATGTATTTGACTATTTTACTCCTGACAACACTGACATCTCTGCTTGATAAGACCGGTAGTGAACGAATTATCTTTTTTTTCAACGATTTGTTTTCCCATAGAATGAGAAGTCAATATTTTATAAATAATTATTAAAATTAACATAATGAATTTTAAATATATTATGATTTCTGTAACAGTTAGGCCCAATTTTGCCATTCTCCTTTCAAGGTCGCGTCATGGCAATACCGTCTCGTCATGTAGGTACGTAAGGCGATGATTTTGGTATCATTGAATCTTGCCAAAGAAGTTTCACTTCTGACACGTGTGCTCGAAACACGCTCTTTTTTATTACATCATCATACCCATATTATTCTACTTATTATTTTCAAATTGATCCTGCCAATGCCTTAATTAATTTTAATAGCCTTTTTTTATTAATTACGATAGGCTTATTCTAAATTAATAAATATTATTATGCCTATAATTACAGCAATAAAAAATAGATTAAATATTCGTATGTTGTTTGCTTTGTCGTACTTGACTAACCGGTTTTAATCAACGTTTGATTAAAATCAGGGCCGATCACATTTTTTACATTAAAAATAATATTATGTCGACACTCTGATAGAAAACATATACCTATACCATAACACAACACAAGCGAAAGCTTAGTATGGGTTCAGATCGTGCCGCGTATCAAAATTGTCCTGAAATAGTTATAATATCTATTATCTACTATCCAATCATTTTCAGGATTAGATACTTATATTGAGCGTCCAGTCAATATCTGACTAATTTTTTTGTGTTCATAAATATCTGAGTTTAATTTACTTGACAACAAAATTGCGTAGTATAAACTAGCATTTTGTTAAATTAGCCTATTTTATTTTGATGATGATATTATTAGAGCAACTAAAATTAGTCACTTTTACTGCCTGAACGAACTTACCAAGTTACGTGCCGAAGACTGTAATCCACCTAATTATTACAAATAAGATTTTGTCTTACCATGTAGTTCTTTGATAGATTTCTCATCTCCTCCAAAGTCTTTAGGCAGGACATCTTTCCCGATGATGTCATGCAACTCCTCCCAGTTCTTATAAACGTGAATACGACTAACGATCTTCGGTTTCAGAAATTGTTTGAAGATTGCTATAAAGGCGTCTATCAGCTTGGATGTTGATATGCAGTGAATGCCTTGTATCTTCATGCCATACGCTACCTATAATTAATAATTTAAATATTAATATAATTACGTTATGTTACGTTGATAGTCAACATCACAATTTTACCAGGGAAATGGAGTAAATCCTACTGTATCTCATATGGTACGATTGTTTTTAGCCTCTTCTTATTTCAGAAATATTTATAATTTATATTGTCTATAAATTTATTACTTTTTGTTTAACAATCGATATAATAAGTTCAAACATAGGTATTAAAAAAAGCTTATTTAACTTAAAAATATAAAATAAATAAAAGATATAATTAGCATATTATTTATCAGATAAATTGTCCTTCAAACTGTATGGTAAGTACGACTATGTACATAAAAAAAATTATCAATCTTTTAATATTATGTCAAATTGTTTAATGTTATAATTATTTTTATGAACATGTGTACATCATTTTTATACCATCTATTATTATTACTTCATTCACATGCCTACTCTAATATTTTTTTGTTCAACTCTTAAAATAATTTCGCTAATTATTCATGTCAACTTAATTGTAGTTACTTGTTTTTTTTTTTTTTAATCAAAGGCTGATGATTGCTTCCTATTGCTTCTTTTTTATTTATTTATTTATACCAGTTTTACAATTATCGTTTTATAAGGCTGCGCAGAATATACCTACACATAGTTTTATGCTCAAAAATATATCTATTAGTATTTATTATTATATTTTCCTTAACACTAGCCAACTATCTAACATAATATACTTACTATGAATGTTGTAATAACTTGTTTCAATTCTACCGGATTCAATTTGGACAACAAATCCATCAGATTTATTTCCGAAAAGTCTATAGTCAAATGAATTCCAGCTACATAGTCAGTTGCCTTCTCGTATTCAGCAATCTGCAACAAAAAGAATAGGTTATTATTTAAAATCCAATCTATACAGACAAAAATTCTTAAAACTTTATTTTTAGCTTCAATATTGATTGTAGATCACGCCCCAAGGATTCTTTTAAAAAAATATTCAATGTACAGTTTTGATTTTCCTACGATTTAATTATGTGTATAAATTATGAACGAACTAGGTAAGTCTTTTTTCAAATAATGGTGCGTTAAATGCCTTTAATTTTCAACAAAACACGTTTATTTGTACAATGTTTAATGTCGGCTAGTGGAATAATACCCTGTCACGATTTTTTTTAATAGTTTGAATCAGAGTCGAAACAACAACGTGTTGTTACATCACACCACCACCACAGCACAGAAAATAAACAAAGATATCTGTGCCTATATTTTAGGAACCATTTTATGTTAAAAAAAGCTTCAGATGTGGTTCACATATTTCACAACGTGAAAATAATATAAGAGCAAATAATACGGATAATATACTCTCATCCCTAAAATTGGCCACTGGCTGAGCTGGTTTAAGCCAGTTGTATCCACGTGTAGTTTGTTATTACCCTTAGCATCATACCCTCACTTCTCCTATTGCGTTTCTATAACGCTTTGTCTATTATGATTCTGTACTTCCTTGCTTTAAAAAAACACATTTTACATTGGTGCTTAAATAGGTATTCATCATAAAATAGTTTATAGAAAAAGAAGGAAAATTGGACAAAACAATGTTTGATTTCATCCACGTGTATGAAATACATAATGTTTTGCAAATTTAAGAACAAAATTTTAGGTTAAACTAGGCATGAAGGCTTTACTGAAATTACTTGTGCCTTAAAAATTCGGTCAAATGCGAGTCAGACTCGCGACATTAAGGGTTCCGTACATCAATACCTTCTGCAAAATAAGTCACACATTCAGTTTATGGTTTCACAAACCATTGCTTAACCTTATTTTTTATTATTTGTTGTTTTAGTGGCAACACAAATACATCAGTCCTGAAATTTTAATTACTATCTAACTATTATGGTTCATGAGATACAGCCTAGTGACAGACGGACGGACAGACTGGAAGTGAAGTCTCAGTAATAGAGTCCGTTTTATATTAGGGAACCCTAAATCTGTGTATTTTATAGATTATAAAATAACAGAAACACGATGACTAAATATTAAGTATGTTACTATTGCCAAGGTTACGACTGGTTCCGGTGAATGACTTCTTATTTTTTATGGCTAATTATTTATTTAGTTTATTATATTATAACAAGATTGAATAAATACCTATTATATACTTAACTCTGACAAAGAAGTTTATATTCAAAATAAAATATGTAATATTAATTATGAAAAAAGCTCATTTGTTTTCCTCCACTTTACAAATAAATATCAGTGGAGGAAAACAATTATGAGTTTTTTTATAATGTTAAAATATATTCTCATATTAATATATTGTTAATTTAATAAACGAAACTGAAGTGGTATAAATTAAATGAATTTTATTTTAGAACACTTTGAATCTGTCTTCATATAAAATGTTATAATACTCTTATCACTTAGGGGTATGAAAAATGATGTTATTCGATTCTCAGTCTTACTTGATGCGCACACAATATTTCATCAGAATCGGTTAAGCCGTTTCGGAGGAGGTTAAGTTCAAATACCGCGGCACGAAAATTTTAATATTCGAGATACAAATACAGAAATAATTAATCAAAATTAATGTTAATTGCAACAATGGCACTGTACACACGTCTAGGACACAATAAAGAGAAGGACAAGCGATACAATTAAAATAAATATTAACGTTGTAATTCATATAAGTACCTACTTACCATAAAAGTGTATTTAAAGAAATTAGTAATATTCGATAAATTTCGCACATCTCCCCACATCTTGGTAATAAAAACCCTTCGGTGATCTTTTGTAAGTCGTGGTAATATAACCGGAGTTCTGTAAAAATATAAGTCCCGAGAAAATAAATATATAATACCAATTAAGAAGTATTATCTAATGAATTAATTATTGGTGTTAGGAACAAATAAAGACTATGATTTGACGATCTTTATAGGTAGTAGTTTCTACCACACTGTAGGTATAGTGTCATAGAATAATAACTAGTTACTAGCGTACAGTGTACTCTGCAATATGCACTAATATTGTACTCTATTTCATGAAATTGAGATAAAAAATGACGATAGCAGATTTAAGCATACGGCTGAGCATCCACTGCTAGACAACTCATAGTCAATTATAAAATAAATTATATCTGGAGCATAAATATTTTCAAACATACTAGGCAGATAAATGCATAGGATGTTTCAAAGATTACGAAAACGACCCCTATATACCATATTCCTGGAGAATAAAATATAGAAATAAGACATATAAAAAAATGGCTACTTACACAACTTCAAACATTTCTGTAAAGTCCTTCTTTATGTTGCTTATAGTAAAGTATTGAGGTAACAAGCTTCGTAAGGTGCACATTTTGTCAATCATTTGTTTGGCGCGTTCTATCGATCCTTTTGATTGTATTATTGTTATTTCTAAGTACCTTTTGCCTATAAATAATAATATAGAGTTAATACTCTTACCTTAATAGGTAAGTCACTATAAAATTACGAATACTATATTCGAATTTAATAGAAATTTAATTGTACCTAGCATCTTCTTGGTGGTACAACCTTAAGGGTTTTAAATTTTAATCATACTGAAAACTATACTTAAACTAATTTCACACCTTCGTTAGGATATTATTTATATTGCATTATAAACTTGCAATTCTCAAAACAAACCCTTAGGATTTTTATTAGGATACAAAACAATACTCTTTATATTAATGACTGAAGTAAATAATTTCAGGCCTACTTTAGATTAAATTGAATAATGTATGTATTTAAACTTACTAAAATCTCTTCGTTTAAAATGTTTTTGCTGTTGAACCCATTCCCTCAATATGTCAACTACCGCATCCATTTCTTCAGGCGTCTTCAGGTTAATTCTCTGTCTTGCCACATCCATAGAATCAGGATGAAGCTTCAAAACTTGTATTTTTGGTACAAAATCCATTTTTAATATCACATGCGACCACCGACTAGATATATATTTTGGGTACTGTAAGTAGAAACAAGGTAATTTAATTTATATTAACCTTCATGGACGTTTTTTAAATAAAATATTTACATAATATTTACCTAACAATATAATTATTATAATTAAGACAATCATTTAATGCAGTTTTATGGAAGTGCATTTACATTATTATATTTACATATTATTATATTAATGTAAATATTATTATTTTAGTAAAAATTATTTTGATGAATAATTAGGTATTCCTAAAGGAATGATAAATAAAATATATAAATAAAACATTTATTGATAGAAAACGACAAAAAATATAAAAAGTAAAAAAAAAACATAGTAAAGAACATAAAACTAAAGGAAATATATCACATAAAAAAACTTACAGCTCAAAAAAATAAGACAAGCACTGGCAAAAAAGGGGGCTATCAAAATAAAACTGCAGTGACTTGAGTGTCAACTGATAAAATGTGCGTGTTACATTTGATTATATAATTATATATCATTGTTCACGTATAAAATTCCTGGTCCGCCTGATACAGGTTTTTGTAAACTTAGTAGGAGGACTCATCCATTTTCTGTCATTGAAAATTGTGTGTATGAAATAAATATATTTTTCATTTTCAAATTATGGAAATTCGACCGAAAATTTTAAATGGGACTTACCTTTTTGTTAATAACTAAAAACACGTCCGTTATCTGATTTGGTAGGGCTGATTAGATACATGGCTAAACCAGTTTATTCTCACTTTTTGAATTACCCCACCTATAACCAAAATTTGAATATTTTTTGAGGAAAATTTGATACGTTGTATATTTATGGATCTGATATAATATACTTCGCTTTATTGGTACAGTGGTTAACGCATGTTTAAAAATCACATAGAACGAGTTTGATTCCCGTTGGGCTGACGAAAGATATGTCTCGTTGTAGAGCGATCGCCTGTTTTTTCGTAAATAATATTGATAAGAAAATTGTGGCAGGTAGGGTAGGTAGGTTAGTCATGTCACAGTCGATCGAGTTATAATAGATATCGTCCGGAAACTGACCTACTAATAATAGCAATGTTTAGTTTTCTTGTTTTAACATTATTATAACATTACTTTGTTATAAAATTACAACGAAGTTGAAAGATTCTGTTTTTCTTTTTATAAAATAATGATTCTAACCTCCATTTTAATTGAAATGTGTATTGATTTATATTTCTAAAAAAATGATACATACACCAGTAGGTGTAGTCTCGACACATTAATCGACATCGATCTCGACCGAAATCGGTCGGTAACTAACGATTTTCAGTAACTATAGTATGGACCTAAAAAATTTAGTGTTGTTTTTCCAAGAAATTTACCTTGATATAGTAAATTAAAATTAGTTACATAAATTTTTCGCATTATTACAAATACAATTGCATATGAAAAAAGCACATGTTATGCACAAAAAACATGGCAGTTAATTTAATTTTAATCAAATTCGATATTTTTTTATATCAATCGTTTAATTAATGTTCTATTTATTACATATTCATGGAATCCAAAATTCCATGTATGGCAATCTCCTTATTTACTTTTTTGACATTTGACATCAATCAATCGAAATAATATTTCTATCAAAATAAATATAAATTTTGTGTTTTCAAGAGGATAATTTTTAATTATGTTCTTAAAAATCCTATAAATCTATGGGATAACAAATATCCTAAGAAAATATCAATCTGCGTTATGTTTTTATATAGTTAAAGCTATTAGTTTTAGTTTAGTAATATTTTGTTATTTGTGAAGTGCAATAAAATTCTAATCAAAAGACTCTAAAAGCTCTACAAGATAATTCTGCTCAATTCGAAGCCTTTCGAGAAATCTTTAAGACCTTATAGAAACGGACGGAACTAAAACTAAGGACGGAACGGATAATTTGTATCACTTGTATTTTTAGCTTGTATTATTACATATATTATATTATGTGCATCATTGTATATTTTATTACAGTTAATAAGCAAAGGATGAATATATGCAATTGATTTAGCGGTTCACGGGTAATTATTTATGTGTTAAATATAAATATTTATCTATAAATTTTATAATTTACAGATGAACAAGTTACTAGAATTATGTTGATGAGAGATGATGGTTTTGAGCCAAATTTTCAACTACGCTATTATAAACTGTTAAATTAAATTTTTCTAATAAATTTTTTTCTTAATTCGATCGTTTTTTATTTGTATTCATCTGTATAATTTTATTATCCTAGAAGTTCAGAAAGAAATTAATCGAATATGAATGCAATAATTTAGGCTGAATAAATACAGACAGCGGTACACTACATATTTTAATATTTATTTAATACTAGCTTTCCAACCGCGGCATCGCCCGCGCAGTCAAAGAAAAACCCGCATAGTTCCCGTTCCCGTGGGATTTCCGGGATAAAGCCTATCCTATGTCCTTTCTCGGGTATCAAAATATCTCTATACAAAATTTCATGCAAATTGATTCAGTAGTTAAGGCGTGATTGAGTAACAGACAGACAGACAGAGTTACTTTCGCATTTATAATATTAGTATGGATAATATAAGAGGCTTCTTAACATTTTCAATAAAATTTTGAAACCATCTTAAAAATAAAACATTATTTGTTTATTTTATTTTAATTGCAATAACATTAAATAAGAGAAAACAATATTGCGTTAAATCATGTAGCATCGGAAGTGTGAAATATCTTTTTATTATAAAATTATAATAATCTATAATTTTTCCGACATTATCAACCGTATCTACAAACCCACACAAACCGTAAGGCCCTTCTCCCATTACGATACTTCTAGAATACGATACTCGAGTAGAATACTAGTTAGATATTTGCTCGCTACCCGATGCTCGCATATTATGCGACTGAAAAATGACTAAATTCATCATTATTGTGCCTCGTTTTTGTAGACGGACGCTATGTCGAGCGATTCCAGTGACGACGTAAAAGTAGGAAGTAGGTACTGGATTCATCCATATATTGAAAGAAACATAAATTGTAGAGTTTTTATAGCCGCACGAGAACTACAACATGATGATAAGAATTTTTTATCTTTCTACCGAAGAGATACGCGCGAAACGCGACGCAAAAGCGACCAATTAAACTAGTCGCGGACGTGTAGGATACCGGTAGCGTAATGGGAGAAGGGCCTTCGAAATCTTGTCGAGATCAAACGTCGGTATCATAACGATTGACAATGTCAAAGAATAATTTGTTTTGACAATATTCGAATGTGTTGCAAAGAAATGATTTTCCAAATCCATGAAATCTATATTTTATTTATTTTTCATATATCTACGGAATTGAAATAATGATGTTATTAATTTAGATAAAAATGCATTACTACAAGGCTATTATTATATAAATATTTTGACGCATTACGGAAAGTTTTGTGAAGAATAAAAATTATAAACAAATATGTATCCATTGTATACTTCCATCAAATTAGGGAGAGGTATTAAGCGACATCATTTTCATTGCTGAAGACGGGACTATAAATTAATTGTCGATAATTACCGACTAATGTGTCGAAACTACGCCTATTTATAGTATTCGACAGCTAAGCATGTTCAGACATCAAATAATGACAACTACATTGACAACTATTCATCCACAAAAATATTAAATCAAAAGTTACGTCTAACACTAAGTATATTTTAAACGTGTTTTATTTTGTTTAATCATTCTTATAGCATAGAGAATGAAGAAACGTGAACATCTCGCCTGACTCGAAGGATCACATTCTCACGAAATAAGCTAATATTACTTTCCTTTGTGAACTAATTCTACAGCTGACTCAAGATATTCAATGGCTCTTTAGCTTTGAATACAGAATCTCGAAAGTTCGTTGTACAACAACTACTATAGGGAGATATGGTTAGGGGGCGGGGCCGGTGTCGCAGCAATATGCCTAAAAAAAGAACACATGCTGTTTGTTGCATTCAGTTGACGTTCGACCGTCGGCCGGGTATTATTTGACAATGCCGTGTTGTTCCGTTAAAGTTTGTAAAAACCGAAGTGAAACCAGCATCTTTAAGTCAAATGGAATCACATACCATCGGTAAGTACTGAAAATTATACGATTTTCTTACTAAAATTTCAAAAACAATATTACGTAGAGTGATTTCTTGGTTTCTTATCTTTTATATTATGTGACAGAACGACAGTCACAATAATTTATGTAAATAGTTTACAATGCTTCTTCTGTACGTGACTCTATTCAAACGCGGAGTTCGAATACCGCAGTGTATAATGAACATACTAAAGCTAACAATCGTGTAGTACGGCCGCTGCTCGCGGTCGTTAGTTAAGGATGCGAATCGAGTGTGTCCATGTCGATAAGATTCGGATTTTTACTACCTTACTACCTTATTTTTATATCATAATGTATTACTATTAGCTTAATATCTGATTGTATTATTATTATTTGATAGGTACTCGAGCAATAATTTTATAGTAATTATTATACATGGATTAAAAAAAGAAGTCACTTATTTCATACTTATTTTACTTTACAATAAGTCAATAGGCAATGCTTTATGGACTTCATCACCATGAATGCTACCATCAAGGTGTCCATTTCTACCTAGTTACTGTATTGCCTATAAATTGTTTTAATTTTAACGTTTCTCATTTTATCGACAAGCAATCCCTATCATAAACGCATATCTTGCGGCTGTAGTGGTGCTGTATACGTACGTCACTTACAATCTAGTGTGCGAACGAATAGTCGCTCTCAAATTTTTGTGTGATGACACGCACACAACGCGAAGTATTGTTTTTATTTTGTTTACTGTTGTGTGCGTAAATTTGTAATGAGACACCAGGTTTCGTACTCAGCGCAAGCGATTGGCATCTCTCTAGATCTCTATGGTGACAACGTCCGATTGTGCTTCTTTGTCGTTCGTTCCGCGCTCTCGCTCGCACTTCAAGCCTTACACGGAACGCCTCAGAGCGAGGTAACGCCGCATGAGTCATGTTTTTTCGTGCGTGCAGCCGGCTCTATCGAATTATAAGACGTTGTCACGTCAAAAACGAACAGATAGGTAGACTAATAGGTATCTAATGATATGCATGCTTCTTGTTTTTCTGTCATATTTCTTTAAGGGCTGATTTTTCAATGCTTGGATAAAACTTATTCGTCGAATAATATATAAAACTATCATTTAAAAACTAAGTTTAAAAAACGTATTCTAATTGCCCGTATTTGACAGTTTAAGTGACATTTTAATATTATCGTGTAATACTTTATTGGACGGATGAGTTTTATCCAAGCATTGAAAAAATACTTCGCATATATCGTCATAGCTGTTGCATGAATGTATTTCTTAACTTTGGAGATTCTTTAATAATGAAAGATTATTTTTATATTTTATGTTAATGGCGATTTATTTATTACATTCGACTATTAGCCCGACTATTCGAACACTTTACAGCGAGCGTGGACAAGGAGATACTGAAAATAGGCTAAAATATAAAAAAGTCTTTATTTTATAAAATACTAGCTTTCCGCCCGCGGCTTCGCCAGCTTTGTCTAAAACATAATAAATTATATACTAAAACCTTCCGCTTGAATCACTCTATCTATTAAAAAAAACCGCATCATAATCCGTTGCGTAGTTTTAAAGATTTAAGCATACATAGGGACATAGTAACCATAGTAAACCTATTAAATATCAATAATATATCATAAATCGATTATGTATAATAGTTTAATTTCTCACGATTCTTTAAACCTAATAACGCGATTTGTGTCTTATGATACATAGGTAACTAATTTTATTTTTATGAAATAACAATTAACCATATTATGTATTACCCTACATCAGCATCAATAATATGTATACCTACTTATACCCCCCAACATAATAATATGTATTTGTACTTCTGTACATATGTAGAACACCAATATGAATAGTTTTATAGTTATTTTCATCCAAGTTAAAAAAAACCTTCGGTATCGTTGTTACTAAGTTATCTACAGCTGTACCCACGTGTTTCTTAATTGCTAATTAGTACTAGTTCAACTTGTTATTTAACTTTATATAGTTTGACATTTTACGTCATCAAATCAAATCAATTAATCATTTAATTGATTTTGATAATTTAATTTTACGTCATCGGTTAACTAATATGGGTAACTATAATATTAAACCAGTTCATTGATTTAAAATCACATTTTTATTTATCAAATAGGTAGAAAACTTTCAATAAATTCTATACATTTCAATTAAGTACACAGTCATTTAGTTTTAGCACGAATTACGACACAGTTTATAAACAATAATAGCTGTGTTTTACCTGAAAATAAAACACATATTAAATACTTACCTATATTTGAAGCTTACTTATTGAGAAGGCACCTAGCTTTTTCCGCCTATTTTTCCCTCTCTTTCCGTTGTATGTATGCTATCTCTCTCGCACACCTCCCCACCAGGTGGCGTGGCGCACGATAATGTGCGGGCGCTGGATGTTTTTCATTGAGTCGAAATCCACAACAGGTGGACGTTAAGTGTAAGCTTCAAATATAGGTAAGTATTTAATATGTGTTTTATTTTCAGGTAAAACACAGCTATTAAACACTTGACCGTAATTTGAAGCTTACTTATTGAGACCTGTTTGTTACCCACCTGGTGTACAATATATGGACGCCAATGTGAATTTGAATACATAAGTAATTACTTATTTCTTTATTTGAAAGAGTAAGGTGTGCAGATAGTATAGGTCTACCAATAAATCACATAAATTTTTATATTATATAATATATTAACAATCCCAGATGAAAAGTTAATCAAATAAGAACCAAAAAGTTAATCATAATGATTAAAAGTATAAGAACTTATGAGATTGGTTCAAGTGTACCTTAGTTAACCTTTTGGGCTTGAAAAGTTAAAGTTACTACAATTTCCACTATCTTTAGCGTAAATCTGCGAAAGCGCCAGTAACGACTTTCAATTACGCATTTAGATGTTACTTACAAAATGAAGCAACAGCTGATCCCGACGAGGCAAAAATACCTCAAACTCAAACCTTTATTTATTCAATTAGAACTCGGCAGAAGCACAATTGAATCATCTTAACATAGAATTACCACCTGTCTCAACTCACACAGTTTTAACCCAACCTGCTACAAGCGGACAAGAAGAGACCTTGGTCCTTACTTTTGGGGTCAGAAATAAATTTAAAAGGTCACCCCTTGAATAAGGCAATAAAATATCAAAACAGGTAAACGGTTTTAATTATAATACAGATTTTTAACATCCAACCAAACCGTGCGGTATCTATTAATGTTTAGAGCCAACGCCACCAATCATAATCTAAACATGGCTAGTACTTTCAGTACAATGCATGAATTATTTATTTAAAACTGATAGGTCATAAACTCTGTACTGGAAACAAATATACTGAACTCAAGCGACTAAAATGATAAGGAGCTTATCTGTGTCCCAAAACTGCAATTACTACAGCCAAGTACGTTACTTTTAATCAATTCGGTTTTAAGATATAATTATGATTTACATCAGAACTTATATACCGAAAGTCTCGGGACTACATAACGTGACTTATTTATAATAATAGTGTTTGTGCATAACACTGGGCAGTCAACAGCTATATGAACGTCAGATAGGAAAAGAGCCAAATTTATCCAGTCAAACAAACAAAGGATTTTAACTATAGGTACTTATTCTAATTCAACCAACTACTACTAGCTACTCCGTATGTCTTTTGGGTAGACGAAGGCAAATAGGATTTTTATTCCGACTATATCATTTGATATTTTGAAAATGTACTCCATATTTTCATACCGTCAGAGTCATTTTGCAGATTATAGTGGTGCAGCACTGAACACTGTCTATTAGGTGGCTGGTGCTGTTGACCGGGCCTTGAGTTCCGCTTTCCAGAATACCTTCACCCTTCTCGGTGCTACTACTACTGAAATAGCGGTATTCTATCGCGTCGTTCAGGTCTCTAAATGACTAGGATTTCTCATATTATCGTAACAACCCTCGCTCGTTCTAACGAGAACAAATTATCGCAAAGGAATTCTGCTGCAGGATAATGGCAAGAGAGATTATAAGCTTAACTATGCATTATTATGTTCAGGAATATGGTGGATTTTGAATACTATCGTCGTCTGAAAGTACATATCTCCTTTCGATAATAATATAATGCAGTTAATTAAGGATGCAGATCTGATCCCATCTTTGTTCCGTAGGAATGCTACGACAGTCTAAACGTTACACTGGACAAAGAAAATTGCCCTTAATATTGTCGGTTGTTCCAACATCCGTAATATGGCTAGCCTACCTTAGTTATCCCTTGATTGTAACTGCTACCAATGGAGGCATTACTCTTGTGTTGTCCACAGTTGTGCGAGTGCAAAAATGAAGAACTGAGCTCGTGGGGAGCTATGTCGAAAGAATCTGTGTTAAGATTATGACAGTATAGAACACTTAGCTGTGGATGCGAAGACAGGACATTACTTTATTCATCCGTAACCACGAGAGGCAGCCACGGACAGCGATATAGCAAGAACTAAACTAGCAAAGTTTAGTTCGCTTACCAGACTTTTTCATGTTTTAAATGCA
This sequence comes from Colias behrii, assembly GCA_029959065.1. Lineage (NCBI taxonomy): Eukaryota > Metazoa > Arthropoda > Insecta > Lepidoptera > Pieridae > Colias > Colias behrii. The sequence continues at coordinate 5,051,473 of JARWMC010000017.1, forward strand.
GTATATCCTCTGTATAGCATTGCATTTATGACTATTGATAAACTTAATTCACCCGTAAACACGAGAAGCAGGCACGGATAGCGATATAGCAAGAACTAAACCAGCAAAGTTTAGTTCGCTTACCAGACTTATGTTTTAAAAGCCGTATAGTCTGTACTGCATTTCATTTATTGCCCCCCCCCCCCCCTCAAAGCAAAGAAATGAGAAGTCATTTGGCAGAGCTTTCTCGTTAAGGGTAGGGGTTCCAAGTAATATCTAATAATAAGAGGCTTTTGTTTGGAAAGATTGACTTTCCGTTATTTATCCTCTATCCTATGTAACTCAACAGTCAGTATTCGCAGCATTCGTTGAGTACTTAAAGGTTTTACGTTAATAGTTGTATATAACTTTATTATACAATATAATAATCCTGGTGGGATGACAAGAAACTTGTCTAAACAAACAAACCTAAACAAACCATTATCCTAATCCCTCAGCGATTTATTGTTTGAGCCCTGAAGAAAAAACTCATGGGTGCAATAATGAGGTCAAATGGGTTGAAAAACGAGTGGAATAAATTGCCTACAAAACCGGGCAACTAAAATAGGCCTATGAGAGGTCAACTATACGTAATCAATCGTCATTTGTTACATTCAATCGCTTTGCGATTAAAAAATCTCTTCCGATGTTTTTATATGAAAATTGGTCGGCTAGTGCCATTGAATTACGATACCAAACATACAGTTGACACAAGGCTTGGTGACAATCCTCGAAACCACCTCCACAAATCATCTGCGAGATGATATTTGATCCGACTCGCCTTCCTTTGTTGTGAATAGGCTTTGCATTGGTAAATACGATTTGTTCAATTCCAATTTCCATAATTGGTAAACCAATGGTGGTTTCCCGATTAAATAAGCGTAAGCGGTAACCTTTTAGGATACGAAGTATCAATTTCATGCGCCCATTATTTAACGTCTCTAACCTTTATTGTATTTATTAGGTTATATTACTATACTTATATTGTATAGATGGCCCACTGAAGTAGATTTCAACACCTTTTTCTACCTTCCTTAGAAGAGTGAAGATCCGATACTGTCATATCTAAAACTTCTTTCGTGGGTCCTCGTTGACGTAAGCAAATATCTATGATCATTTTAATGATCAATCCTTTGTAAATTTGCACCAACCGCCATCAAAGCCCCGCGAGGGCTGATTTATATTTGCACCATTTTCCCTTGGGGACGGTTGTAATCAAAGCCCCGCGAGGGCTGATATATATTTGCACCATTTCTCCGTGAGGGACGGTTGTAATCAAAGCCCCGCGAGGGCTGATATATATTTGCACCATTTCTCCGTGAGGGACGGTTGTAATCAAAGCCCCGCGAGGGCTGATATATATTTGCACCATTTCTCCGTGAGGGACGGTTGTAATCAAGCCCCGCGAGGGCCGATATATATTTGCACCATTTCCCTGCGAGCGACGGCTGCGCGAGGGATGTTTGTAATTAGAAATAAGTAGGGCCTGCCAAAAAATGATTAAGAGACACCCTGCGAGGGTAGGTTTGACCTGGCTAACCCCTGCGAGGAGTAGTGGCCACATTTATGTATTCTGCTTCGAGCAAGAATACACCTTAGTGCTAATATAAAATTAGCAGTATATAATCATTTAAATAATATAACAATTAACAAGGTTCTTTAACTTATTTTCCAATGTTAGCGACAACTGTCCAGGATGAAATAAGAATTGATTTGACAATGGTAATTAATTATTATGTTTATATAAAAAAGGACTAATTATTTAATAAATTCATAATTCAAATCAATTCACTAAATTTTAAAATGAACTTCGATTCATATTTATTTTTGTTCATGCAATCGATGTAACATTTAGTTGCTTTATATCCGTTAACATTCCTTACGAACGCAACCATACCGTCGTAGGACGTTATATTTAATTGCCTGAGCAAAATAATCTCCACTCACCCGCAATTTTTTACTTTTTGTTAAGGTGTACAAGTTTATAATATTATTATTCTAAAACGTTAGAATAAGTGAATTGCAAATCCTTTGAAATAAATGTATCTAAATCTAATTTCTATTAAGGTATCTCGATAATTATTATACGATAACTCTTTCAGCACAAGTTCAGTAAACCAAAGAATTTAATTGTAAAATTTTGGTACTTACTCGTTTTAACAAAAAAGTTGCATCATTTGAAACATAGGAAACGTAATTTTCAATCAAATTATCCGTGTGTAATCTATTTTCACATAAATACGGATCAGATTAATACTCATAAAAGGACACGTATAGACTACGGATAGTTTTGAATGTGTGGTACATTCATGGTACATATCTACTATACATGAGCGAATTCCATCATTATTCAGTTGAGCGGCTAACTCCCGTACGATTTATAAAATAATATCACAACATGTTCTGACATGTCGTGACTTCTTGGAGCTGACTCATCTCGTTCGATAATTTTTAGTAATAAACTATGATAGGAATTCCGAACCGTTCCTAGCGATAACGACAATGTAATAAAGTCGTAGCAATGGATTGTATGCCAGTAAAGCTTTGAGTTGGCTCATAGGCGTTGGCTCATATCCATACTAAGTATTAATTGTAATTTTTCCACGAAAAATTCAATTGTAACCTTGTAATAAAAACATTATTAAAAATGAAATAAAATATTAAAAATATCTATATACAAGAGAGGGTATTTGATATATCTTGTCAATATCAAATAATCACAAAAGTAATATTAACGATTCGAGTAAAGCCGAACGGTAACACCGTTAAAATAGCTTTACTCACAGTATTAAAAATTCAAATATTAATTAGTACATATTGCATAATGAAATATTTCAAAAGAAAAGTTACTATTTCAAGTAAAATGTAACGGTTGTATCGTTAATTTTAAATATCTTTAATCATGCTATTAAGTATTTAAGCATATTGAAAAATAAACTATTGCTGAAGGATTCATTAAAAACCTCAGCATTTTAAATAAAGTCCAACGATTATACCGTTGACTTAAAAGATTTTTACTCATTTTTAAGTAAAATATCATTAGAATAGATGTAAAAATAACTCACTGTACCGATCCGACGGGATACACTTTTTAACACTTTTAGCACTTGCTTTGAGCAATACTTAATACTTAATAGCACCAAGGTTGTAGTCTTGTAGACAACCTTCTCGCGGCGGAAGCTAGACGCCAATGAAAAACATCCAGCGCCCGCACATTATCGTGCGCCACGCCACCTGGTGGGGAGGTGTGCGAGAGAGATAGCATACATACAACGGAAAGAGAGGGAAAAATAGGCGGAAAAAGCTAGGTGCCTTCTCAATAAGTAAGCTTCAAATTACGGTCAAGTGTTTAATCTATTATTACATACGTATTTGTGATATCATTTATATATATTATATTAAAGTATACTCTATACAATTGATACAATGATAAATTAATCAACATTCAAAACTTTAAATGTGCCAGGCATTCCCGCATATTCTTCATTGAACTTGTACGAAGATCTGCAGCTCTCATCCGTTCCAGTTGAATTTATATCCCGTAGATACTGCTTAAAATTATCACTTGATAATTCTTCAACCCATTCATCTGTAAATAATCATAAATTAATATAATATTAATATATCAACCTACCTTCTAGTTAATAAACTTTAAGCTTCAACTTACTCTAGATAACGATAAGATCCAAAAACTACGTTTAAAAGTAAAATTTAATTTATTAATTGGATTTTATTGATTAGTTAGATTATCAGCTCTAGAAATCAGTCAGTTTAAAGACTCGAACACGATCATCAATTTAATATAAGTTTTATAGCATTCGAATGCTTTATAAATGATACATTTTTAAAGAATAGAAAAAAAAATCGATCACAGAGATGGTCCCTTTGGCACATAAAACCCAAAGAATAGAAGAAATTCGATTGGATAGACATTGTCACGGTTGGGCAAAAAGACACAGGTTCGAATCCCGCCACGTGATCGCTTTTTTTCTATTATTTAAAAATGTATGACCATGCATAATTAATGTTCCTAATGTAACGTTAGTTTATAGTGATTCTATTAACTTAATAACACTGATAATTAGACTCACCATGTATTTCCTGTACCGATTTCTCGTGTCCACCAAAATCAACCGGTATAACATCTTTTCCAATCACACTATGTAGTTCGTCCCATGATTTCACCACTCTGATACGCTGGACTATCTTCGGCTTTAGGACTTGCTTCAATAGACCTATCAAGGTTTCTATTACCTTTGATGTTGTTATAAAATATAGGCCTTTTAATCTCATCCCGTGTCCTTCCTGAAATAGATATTTATTAATTAATTGTAAAAGTATATAGCCACAATTTAACCACATATTCGTTTTTCTATTAATAATGATTTAAACTTTTTCAGGTGCCAATTTCGTGTTTAAAAATTAAGAATATTGAATATAAATCCAACTCTTATATTATAATGTAATTTTCCATCTCTGTATATTATTAATTGTCTGGTCAGTGGGTACCTATATAAAAGATTGGGATGTTATATAGTAGCACTATAGACAGATATATAAAATAAAGATACATAGTAGAAATCATGCTCTTAAAGCTTTAATTTAACAAATTTCTCCCGTTAAAGGTTTCTAGCAATTAAAACCCCCTTTTACGGTTAAAGTCATGGTATTTCGATCCGTTTTTTTATTGTTGTTTTGAGAAATCAATAATTTACAGGGATTAGGCTATCGCTGGGTTAAGTTCGACGTTGGAAACAACGAATAAACATTTACTTATATATCCTATATCGAGATTTTTTTTTATTGCCTTTGATACAAATATTTTATCATACTCACAAAATACACAGTCAAAGTCCGTCTCAAATCCATAAGATTCAGTTTCGTGATGACTTCCATCAAATTAATATCACTGAGATCAAATATTCCCTTAAAATTGCAAATAATATCAGTTTGTTTCATGTAATCACCGATCTGCAATGGACAAACAATAATTAATTAATTTCCCCACGTTTTAGTATAATAATATTGACATAAGTCGTTTTCATTAATTTGTAATAAATATTAACCTACAATATACGCTTGAAAAGTTTTATACCTTTGTAGTTTATACATAATTATAAAATAGCAAAAAAATTCCAAGAACTTTATAAAAAAACTTATTGTAACTTTGCGCCCGCGGTTTCACCTGCGTTATTTAAAACTTAACAGATTATAATATACTTAAATCTTCCCCTTGAACCAATCTATCTATTAAATAAAACAACATCAAAATCCGTAGCGTAGTTTTAAAATATCTTTATATATTTGGAAGGACAGACAGCGGGAAGCTATTTTGTTTTATACTATGTAGTGACGACATATTAATACTATAATAATTATACAATATATATTGCAAGTAACATGATAATAAAACTTACAACCAATGTATATTTAAGTACATCGCAAATATGCGACGCCTCAAATATACCAGAAGGCTTTACGACGAACAGCCTGCACTGATCTTGCGATAACTGCGGCAACATTATTGGTTTCCTGAAAATATAGTGGAAGTCAAATTATACAAAATATACAGGGTGTCCCAGGAAACTCTTGACAGACTGCCCTGTATTTATAAGTTGTTTTTCAATTAACTATCGAATTTTTTATCGATATGTACATTACGAATCAGTGGTGGTTACAATAAAATTCAATACATTGTAGTACGTATGTGTACCTACTAATGTATATGAACAAAAATGTATGGGTAAGTATGTAAATTTTGAGTTTATGTATCTAAATTAATCTGTTAGGTGAAGGAAGTTCAATTGTGGTGGACAAAAATGGGTAATAATTGCACATCAGAAACATGAAATTCAGTGACCATAATATAAAACTTTTCAAAACCACTTCAATTCGTAAATACATACGTACATATAAACAAAGCAGTCATGAAAGTCCTTCTTCACGTCAAAGCTTCGAAAACTATCTGGGATCAAAGTCCGCAGAGTACATATTTTGTCCAGCCTCTGCTTTGTGCCCTCTATGGAACCTTTTGAAGCGATGATTGCAGATTGCAAATAGTTGTCGGCTGGAATTAAATATATTTTTAGGAATTAAAATATAATAAATATATATCCGACTCGAAGGACCATAGCGTAAAGTGCCCAGAGCATGTTGATACAGTATTGAAATATCAATATTGTGTATTATGTATACATAATAATTCATATAAAAATCTTAACTCTCTTCATATTTAAAAAAAAATATAAAACCTAAAGTATATCTCATAAACGATGAAGCCAATTCTAGATCGAAAATCTAGGGTTGGCTTGTATATTGTTCATTTGCTTTATTTCATTATTACCTTATGATACTTTTAGGGCCGATTTTTCAATGCTTGAATAAAACTTATTCGTCGAATAATGTATAAAACTACCATTTTAAAAACGTATTCTAATTTCCCGTATTTGACAGTTTACGTGACATTTTAATATTATCGTGTACCTAATACTTTATTGGACGGATAAGTTTTATCCAAGCATTGCAAAATCGGCCCTTAATTAAACATGTCTTTCATTAAATGCGGTGTATAGAATGAAAAAATATGAAAACATTCTTATTTTGTTGTTAAATTTTCGAGGCTGTACGACAAAAGTAGTTATATTATAAAATACAATTTCCGGAAGTATATCTACATAATAATTATATCGATTGGACTTTTTATTATAATATAGGTATTACCTGCATCATGATTTTTAAATGCTTCTTAAAAAAATATGTCCTGGATATTATGACGTTAATATTTTAATATGCTGTGCTATATGTTAATACATATTTATGCTATGAAATAAAACTAACTTTATTCTTTTTTAGTTATATATTATTAACTTTTTACAAATTAATATTTCACCTTCTTTCTTTTAAATAAGAGAATTTGACTTCTTCTAGGGCGTAATAACATAGATTTACCATATTTCATCGGTTCAGTAAGCAGTTTCTGTATACGTAGCACTTAATCGTTTACTTGGAAATTATATATTAAAGTCTGAAGTCTGTAGGTATTTACCTATATTTATAAAGCTTTTGCAAGGAATACCTACATGTTTCACATGTGTTTATAATGTACTAGCTGTGCCCCGCGGTTTTACCGCATTGCTTCACTCCTATTAGCTTTATAGCCTTCCCCGATAAATGGGCTATCAGTGAATAAAATTTTAAAATCGGACCCGTGGTTCCCGAGCTTAGCGCGTTCAAACAAACAAACTCTTCCGCTCCATAATATTAAATAGAGATTTACATTTAAGACAAACATAACATAAAACAAACAAACATAGCTAAGAATTCCAAAAGGTTATTTCCTTTTGGAATTCTTAGCTAATATTATGTTGTTCTCTATTTTCCGGAAAAATGTTTTATTGGATGGCTAAGCTGATTTTACTATGACTTTTACTGCAAAGAGAGTATAATCTATGAAAACTTCTTACATGAACATAACACTCTGCTCATAACTAGAACAAATAAGACATTGACTTACTGAAGTCCTTCCTCTTAAAATGCGATTGCTTTTCCAGCCAGTCCCTCAAAGCCTTGATAGCTCCCTCCATGTCACACGATGTCTTCATATTAATGCTCTTATAAACATACTCCACAGAATCCGGTCTTAGTAACAAAAGATTTTTCATAGGTTTATACTCCATACTGTATGTGTTCCTTTTTCAACGTCGTAAAGAATACTGATCTTATTTTTAACTTTAAGTAGTTGTTAACTATAATATAGTATTTATTGTTTTATTTTATTTATATGGTTTGACGTAAGTATTGATACTTAAATGAACGTGTTAAAAATTATTTTTGCAAGGCATAATGTTTATTTATATATTCATGGGATATACGAATAAGAGATTTTAGTCACTGGATCATGGTTTATAAATTTTTATGTAATTTATGTTAAAATATTCATCGGAAACCGACATAATATGTTAAGTTTGACAGCGGTTTAAATCTATCCACGAACAGTTAAGTTCTAAGATTAACTAAATATATTTGCATATGGCACCTCGAAATAATATTAAAATCTAAGATTAAAATATTATGACTAGTGTCTCATATTCTGCCTAATTTTGCTAATGTTATAAAAAATAGCTAGGTAAACCGTAAATTACTAAATTATGTATAGGTAATGATAAAAGACTGGTGTTGATTTTATAAAAAAAAAAACCTAATTTTTACATGGAATTTGAACAGCTACAAGTATAGAAATCAAAAATGGGCTGATTGATCGTTGTACAAACAGACAAAAGTTATATATTTATTTAATATAAAATGAATTATATTATATGATGTGATTATATAGGGCGTCCCACTGTTGGTTTACTAAGCTCAAAGGGGGTTATAGTTTTGCATACGCTGAGTACGTAAAAAATACTTATAAAATTCCAGACGCATTTTTTTTTTCAAATAGATGAAGTCTTAAAACTCTATGTGTACACCCCTAACAAGCAACCCGCCCAACTTTGCCACCCGCACATGAGCTTTCTTTTAAGATTATGTTTTCATTGATAAAATGCTCACATTAGCGAAGCGGTATATGCCGGCTGCGCGAAGATAGAGAAGAAAGCATGGATTTTAAGGAAAAAATTGGCAAAAAAATTTTGATGTAATTTTTTTGTTTAAGTATTTTTTACGTGAGCAGTGTAAGCAAAACTACAATGCCCTTCACGCTTAGTATACCAATAGTGGGACACCCTGTATATTATATTATGATATGTGGTCACAATGGAACAATGAAAAATAAAAACATTAAAGCCCTTGTATATAACCAGTTTTAAAAGCTCAGATAATACGATAACCTTGTATTTAAATATAGCAAATAAATTAATTTATTTACATTTCATTATCTCAATTATTTCATCCTCGAACCACCTCGAACCGTGTTTACAATATAATAAGGGAACTTATTAAAAACCTTGATAAACTTTTTTCTTTATTGTTTTTTTTTTTTTGCAACGATTAATAGGCGTTACATGATTAAAATATTGATGGAAAAATTATGAAAGTCTTACAAACACAATAAATCAAATTAGAACTAAGAATTTAAATGAATTATTAAATCTAAATTCAGATTACTATAATATCTCTAGCTGTCCCCGGCACAGCTAGTATGTTGTAATATTGCAATACTGTATGTATAAAATTTGACTTATTACCTATGTATACCTAATATATTATCGCAATTCAAATAATTTTGTCATTGAAGTCAGCACAATCTAACTTTAATTTTAATATTTAATTGAAATATTTCAAGATCAAAGATTGTCAGAAACAAAAGCTTTCCTTTATTACATTCACTTAATAAATTCGTAATTAATTGCTTAATATATATTGATATTAACAGCTTCAACTAATAAAATAATGACAAAGCGTTAAAGGTTTTGACAGTAAATAATGAAAATAGTCATGGGAGCGTTTAATGTAACATTTTTGGATATTTCTCGTTTTATTTTTAAAAATGTATTATGGCCATTTTACTCATTAGGTTATGTACTTTCGATATCAGTTTAAAGTTTTTTGATATCTGCAATAGTTTCGGAATAATCGCTTGTGCACACTGAACGATTACACCTTGTATAATATAGCCTATAACCTGTCTCGATAAATAAGCTATGTAACAACGAAATAATTTTTCAAATTAGACCGGTAGTTCCTGAACGCGTTCAAACAAACAAAAAAACAAACTCTTCAACTTTATAATATTAGTATAGATTATAAAAGAAGATTCAACTCATATTATTTTACGTGGGAGAGCCAAAAGAGATCCACTAATATTAGAGGTTAGCAATCCTCATAAAACGACATATTTTATTTATTATTTCATGTTCTAAGTCTCAATTTGGAATTTATGTGTAATTATTTTATTAATTGCGATAAAAAAGATACTTAACATTTTATCAGTGGCATTAAAAATAGTTAATCAGTAAAAAATTATTTCAATAATTGTATTTTTTCAACCTTAATTAACAATTATGAATTGAGCAACATAAAAAAGATATCACTTTAATAAGTTCACAATGGTAATATTCTTAAAACGCCTAGTGTATTCATTTATATTTCGTCTATGTGCAAATTTAAACTAAAAAGTGTAGGAGAAACTTAACTTAAACATTTGGTCATGCAAGGCTTTAGTGACATATCAGATATTTGTATCAGAATAATATCAAAATTAAGATGAAGACTATTATTTATAGGCAAAGTTGTAAGTGGTACAATGGTTTTCAATGGAAGATAAAGTAAACTAAAATAGCTGTCCAATTTTCATATAATAATTTTCCCTGATATTTACTACATATTATTCTTAAGACAGGCAAATACTCATCGTTTCGTTTTAATTGTTAATAAAATATTAATTAACGAAATTATAATAAACTAGCGGTCCGCCCCGGCTTCGCCCATGATACCTACATGTTTAAACTATCCTATCTCTCAAGTTGGATCGAACTGCACATGGTGTGCGAATTTTATTATAAACGGTTAAGTGGTTTAGGAGTCCATTGAGGACAAACATTGTGACACGAGATTTATATACGTATACTAGTGGTCCGCCCCGGCTTCGCCCGTGGTACCTACATGTTTAAACTATCCTATCTCTCAAGTTGGATCGAACTGCACATGGTGTGCGAATTTTATTATAATCGGTTAAGTGGTTTAGGAGTCCATTGAGGACAAACATTGTGACACGAGATTTATATACCGGGTGTCCCACCGTTGGTATACTAAGCTCAAAGGAGGTTATAGTTTTGCATATGCATTTTTTTTTTCAAATAGAGTAATTCTTAAAACTCTTTGTGTACACTAACCCAACTTTACCACCCACACGTGAGCTATTGTTTACGATTATGTTTTTATAGACAAAATGCTCACATTAGCGAAGCGTTATATGCCGGCTGCGCGAAGCTAGAGAAGAAAACATGAATTTTAAGGAAAAATTTAGCAAAAAATTTTTGGAGTAATTTTGTTGTTTAAGTATTTTATACGGGATCAGTGTATGCAAGACTACAAAACCCTTCGCGCTTAGTATACCAAAAGTGGGACACCCTGTATATTAAGATATTAAGATTTTCCCTGAATTGATCTAAAATCATCATGCAAGAATTAAGTAAATTTTAGTCCATTCGAGTCAATAGTTCTCCGTCAATATATCGGTCAGACAAACAGAGCGAATTTATTGGATTTTCCAGTTAGGCATGATAATATTTGCGTGCGATACATATTTGGTATACAGATTAGTATAATTGGCAGTCTTGGTTTAAGGTTATTGAATGAAATGATAGTTTATATTTTTCTGCTAGTTGTAAATATGACTTAAGGTCGTTAAAGGTTGAGAGTATGTCTACATTGGACTTTTTTTAAATCGATTAGTTTATTATAAATTATATGTATTTTCAGTAGCACTTGAGTATTTAAGATAGGTTTATAAATAAAGGGTAATAGCAATAGTATATCTAATTCATAATCAACAATTTCTTGCGCCTAGATATATATACTGATAACTGTATCCGTTCTCCAAAACACACCAAACTTTTGCTTTTTATTTTTTGCGTAGTACATTTTAATTGCTTATTTTGTATTCAAAGGTAACATTGTAGCTGTTTAAATTTTGTTTTATTGTCTATTCCATCAACTCAAATAACACTGAACATTTATAAAACAAGCCCTTAAATTCTACAAAATGACAATAGCGTAATAAAAAGCACTACCCAAAACTCTTAAAATAAAGCAGCGACAGCTTGTTTTAGGAAGATAACATAAAGTTCCTCAACATTCAAGCGGTTAGTCGCTTTAAAAGTCCTCTGTCCCAACCCTTTGCGGAGTAAAACATCAAAAATTTACGGCACGAAGTTTGACTGCAAAATTTTTATAGTGCGGGTTACCTTGAGGCAGACAGACGAAGGGCGCCATAAAGAGGGTCCGAGAGGCCGCTAGTTGTAATTAATTCCTAGTTTAATTTGTTAATTCCGTCCATAGGGAAGCCTTAAGCTTCTGCTACATATTGACTTGGAGAATTTTTAACTCTAGAATATGATTAAAGGTTAGTATATTCCAGGAAAAATAGGCAGTAATTTTAAACATTTGTTGTTGAACATTCGTTTGGATATCAGACTCTTTTGGACTAATGTATTGTACTATATGCTACTATATCACTATATTTCAAGGGTGTATACCCTTGGAAGTTTTCTGAAAGATATCTTAAAGATATTCATATCAATTGTTCTTTCACATAAGAAATACTGAAAGAACTTTGCAAACTGTGTAAGAAGAACTTTATAGTAGGTATTGTAATTTTAAAGTACACATTAACGTATAAATAATTTAACTAATTCATTATTCTCCAGGACAATGTGTAAATACGGTACAGTTTATATCTAAGCTGTGTTTGCTACAGTCGAGTTAAACAATGGTTTTTGGTAAATTAAATTCTATTTCATATCACTTAGGTACTGCTTTAATTAAATAGAACCTTTTGAAAGTTTTTGAAATCCTACTCCATATTATAAATAGCAAAGTTTGTTCACGTTTCTGTATGTTTGTTGCTGCTATATCTAACTGCATTGAAAAATCAGCCCTTAAAGAAATATGACAGAAAAACAAGAAGCATGCATATCATTAGATACCTATTAGTCCACCTATCTGTTCGTTTTTGACGTGACAACGTCTTATAATTCGATAGAGCCGGCTGCACGCACGAAAAAACATGACTCATGCGGCGTTACCTCGCTCTGAGGCGTTCCATGTAAGGCTTGAAGTGCAAGCGAGAGCGCGGAACGAGCGACAAAGAAGCACAATCGGACGTTGTCACCACAGTATTACAATATCTATACAGTACGGAATCGAATGTACTTGTGCAGAGAAACGGAGGGGAACTGGCGGGGGTCAGGCGACGCGGGCCGCGTAAGGCAAACACGCTTAGTTTGCCTTACCTAGCGCGAAAGGACGACGCAGTCGTATTTTTTGTGTAATAAGTTTATTATACATAGGTACTTACATATTCTATTATGGCACGCGCAAACTGTTCCGTTTACGGATGTAAATCTACATTGAAATCCCAGAAGGAAACAATATTTCAGAAAGATTGTATTAATTGTATCTGTTGAATTAAAATCAAAGCTATGTATATGTTGTCCTCATTATTTTCTAATCAGATTGTACATCCCAATGCGAATGCATTACTTAGTTAAATGTTATAATATACAATTAAGAACATCCAAAAATAAAGTGTCCACGTAAATAATATTTAGCAGTGCAATATCTGTAATTATATATTTATGAACAAATAATTACATCAGATTTAATAATCGCAATTATTTTGAATGTACATATTAATAAATGATTTCATCATAATATTAATAATCACAATTGTTTTATTTCCCATTTGTTGCAACCCTAGCGTATTTTCGTGTGGCAGCGTAAGTACCTACGCTGGCGGCGGCATCGCGCGACATCAAAGGCGTTTCCTTACTGTAGGAAATAATATTGTAATACTGTGGTTGTCACGTTCAACTATCGTCAGTAAACTGACTTTACAGACAACCAATTTTTTTCTTATTTAAACATCAGTCAGCACCATATTGAAACTGAGGGCGAAATAAAGTACTTTAGACCAAACTTACACCCGCAGTATCTAGTATTTTCTTGGTCTTGATATAATATTCTCATCCGCTCGCTTTGATATTTGCTTCGATAATTAATTCACATTTAATTACAATTGTTATTTACCGTTCTTATGTTTATTATTTCAACTGCTAATTGACACATAAATCATATTATGTTCGCATAGTACTAGATATTAAGTATTCTATGATGCAATGTTGACTAAACATAAAATATTAAGTAGTTAGGTACAAAATAAATCATTACAATTTTATAATGTTCAGTAACTTAAAATTACAATTATATGAAGAAATTAGTATTGAATAGGTTGTTATGAATAAATCGTTAATCTATACTAATATTATAAAGAGGAAAGGTTTGTATGTATATGTATGTATGTATGGTTTTCACGCATAAACTACTGGACCGATTTTGATGAAATTTGGCACAGACAATCTTTAGACCCTTAGAAAGAACATAGGCTACCTTTTATTGCGAAATATGTACCACGGGCGAAGCCGGGGCGGACCGCTAGTCTTTAATATTTACACGTGATAACAAAGTTTTAACAGATCAATTCCTGCGAATTGTAGCAGGAGTAAAGTCAAATTGCGGAAGGCAATAAGAAAGTTCGAATCTGCTCCAAGTTTCGTACTTATGATGATGATGATTCGCGCAATTACCATTTTACATTACAAACACAACAAATATCACCATGTAATAAAATTAATATTAAGGTGTTCTAAATACAAATTATTCCAAACTAATTATGTTTAATAACCCTATTTCATAATGAAGAAAAGCGCGTCAAAGTTCGCAATTTAATTTATATCAGATATTCAGTCATTGTAAAGTTATCAACATCAAAGGATCTCTTTAAATTTTCATTTTGTCAATTCGAGTGAAAATTGAAGGGTTTAGATATAAAAGGTGGAAGTTTCTTCAGACCACTTGTTAAAAAGTTTTGTTCATTCAAAGTGTCCAATTTGTTTTCAATTTGAAAAGAGTAGGTATTTATAGGTAATAAAATCGTTTTAATGGATACTTTACGCACGTCTCCATTCATTTCTAAACTAAAAGAGAATTATTTTATTTGTAGATAACAAATAAAATACAGTACACTAAAGATAATATTATTTAAAAAATATGATAAAATAGCTTGGAAGAAGTAAAGATTAATAAATAGAATAAATAGAACACACAAACTTTCCTAATTTAAGAAAAATTAAAACTAACCACGTTTCCAGAACTGAGTCGCCGCGATCTATCGCGAACGAAGGATTTGTTCTAACAAATCCTTCGTTTTACATAAAACAAATATTGTGTTAAGAGCTTTAAGATATGCACATTCCGGAGACGCAGATACCCCAGATTGTACTTGGCGTGAAAATTTAATAAGGTCAGCTTCAGCTAGGAAATACAGGCAGTACTGGAAAAATTCACCATTCTATGCAAGGAGCATTACCGTTGCATTACTGGGAGTGGCTTTACAGCTTCGTGGAAATGTTTTGCGTCAATTGTGAACACTGCAGAGGTATATATTATGTGATTTGAAGTAAAGATCGATTCAATGAAAGGAGAACATGAATTAGGTACATAGTCGAAGTAGTATCATAATAAATGGAGGTTTCATATGCTCATGAGAGATGCGTTTAAAACTCGCATTTTTTGTTTAATTGGTAGTGTAAAAAGTATCGTGGATAAAGACAGTTCTAATAAAATTTACTTACAAATTACTATATTTCGGACATAATATATTAATAGTAGGACATGTTTAAAAACCCTTAAACAGTTAAAATATTCCTGAAATTTAAAAAATGTATCTTAGTTGTACAATTTGTTTTCCGAATCAAATAAAAACAAATTCAATTTTAAATTGTTATAAATTGAGACGTCACGATACAAAAGCTTTTCTATAGAAAAGGCAATAAAAGCACACCCCGGACACTCCATACAAAATTATCGTTTTGACAGTCACACTGTAGATACTGCAAATGTGTGTGTTAACGCTTTATGATTGGCACATTTGTGACTAGCGTAAAAAAAAATTCGCGTTTTTCTGATGAAATACATCCGTAAACAGCACAATATCTAACCATTTTCTACGAAAAACTAAGGAAAAACGATAATCACAAATCCAAAATAATAAAATTACTTTAAGTCAATTTGATTAATGTTGTCAATCTTCGTTGCGTATCGTCCTTGTAGAAAAATGTGGACCATTTTTAGCCTGATCGTGCGGGGTGAGGTAATTAGTGTTTAATTTTGGCGGGAGGCGGAGAGTGTCCGTTCTGTAGCGTTTATAGGCCCATTAAGAAGAGCTGGAACGTCAACACATTTACACATTGCACATGTTAGGCCGGGAGATACTGACACAAAATTTCGGGTCATTTGTAACAGGATGGCGGTCTAGAGGGGTCTTAGTACGCAATGACAAAAAGAAAAATGATGGTCAGAACGCTGGTACCGGCGGACTAGTCGCGTGGGCGTTAGTCACACTCGTTGGATAAATAGCGAAAGTCCAACGATTTGTAACACAAAAATTTTAGAATTTACCGATAGCCCTTAAAAAAGATGTAGGCGGTAGTGTCATGCCATACTTTTACGATGTGACTTACAGTCCGCCATACCGACGTGAATGCGTTGATTTAAAAAAAAACAATTCAACCATTTGTACCGGGCTAACTTTTGCACAGGTAACCATCGTCGTGCAGCCATTTACTAAAATCGCCATGCCATACTTTTCGGACGATTCCAAACCGCTTCCAAATTCCAATTCCGATTCCGATTCCAAACCGCACTACCGCCTACATCTTTTTTATGGGCTATCGGTAAATTCTAAAATTTTTTGTGTTACAAATCGTTTGACTTTCGCTATTTATCCGACGAGTTCGACTAACGCCCACGCGACTAGTCCGCCGGTACCAGCGTTCTGACCATCATTTTTCTTTTCAGGGTTGCCAACCGTAAATTTCTTTTCCTCGTACGTTTGCAGGAAAAAACCTCGTATTTTGGCTTTCGAACCTCGTACATCAATAAAAATCGTAATTAGGTTAAATCAAAAATAAGGCATAAACTACTGAATTTAGGACATAATGAAGTTATCTTTTGCAAGGTTGCTACTAAATAAAAAAACGTTGTAAGTATTAAAAATAATCTTGTTCACATAATATATGTACCAGAAATAATAAAAAAGAATGCTTGGCAGTAAGTAACTTCTAGTTTTAGTTGAAGTACATCTCCAAATATGAAGTCAATATTTTAGATCAATGTTCTATGTGTTATAAAGACGACTAATGTCAGGAACTCAATATTTTATTTTCTGGTTATTCCCCGGTTATTGACACACTAACTTCAAACTAACCATAAACTCCCTAAAGTGTTTTAATTGGCTTGGATACTTACGATTTAGGCTACAAAATGTTGCCTGCAACGAAAAATTATAATTATAAAATTTCCTCATATCAAAATATCGTACAAAGTTGTACGAGGCTAATAGTGTCCTCGTACCTCGTATGGATGACCACAAATCTCGTATTTGTACGAGGAACCTCGTACGGTTGGCAACCTTGTTTCTTTTAGTCATTGCGTAATGAGACCTCTGTAGAACCGCCATCCTGTTACAAATGACCCGAAATTTTGTGTCAGTATCTCCCGGCCTATGTATGTGTCATATTTTGCAATTGTTTATAAATACAGGGTGATGTAATTGGTGTAGTACGAATATCTAAAAATCTATGAAGAATTTTGTGATACAGTAAATGGAAGAATTATAGACTATTTTACAGTATTTAATAAAATCATTTAATTTTTTGTTTATTTTCATTAGAAATGTCAATTTTTCTCACCAAGGTGGAAATTTGGATGATAAGGATCTTGTTATAAAAATATAAATTTTGACTAAAATCGGCATTTTTTTTTTTCAAAAATCAAATTACTAATTAATAATCAGAGTTATCACATTATTAAAAAAAATAAGCCAAACTATACACAATTTTTACTTGATGCAATCCTCAAAGATCATGGACATAGTGTATTGCGCCTTCCACCATACCATCCAGAACTCAACCCAATAGAGTTACTATGGGGCATAATTAAAGGG
The DNA here is from genome assembly GCA_029959065.1 of Colias behrii. Taxonomy (NCBI): domain Eukaryota; kingdom Metazoa; phylum Arthropoda; class Insecta; order Lepidoptera; family Pieridae; genus Colias; species Colias behrii. The sequence goes on from JARWMC010000017.1 coordinate 5,069,216, forward strand.
AAAGTAGCATCACAAAATGTGAACTTTAACTTGAAAACTGTGGAAGAATTATTCAGAAAGGAAGCAAATGCTATTAGTCTGGATATGTTTAGTGACGTTTGGAGAAAGACGCGAGAACATGAGGAAAAATATATTCAATTAGAACCAAAAGTAGATAATTACACTGGCTCATTTATTCTTCGAGCGATGAAAGTTTCAGTGAAGTAGAAGATTACGATTATGATTAAATAGATTCTTCTTCTTCTCTATAGATACTGCTTTCTGAATTGGTGGTAAATGTTAAAACTGTTAAACTGTTATGACGATTCAAAAGTGCTTCTAGAAGAAGTCTAATTATATAAATGTTTGAGTTTGAGTTTAAAACCAATAATGTGAAAATTATACAATAAACATGTAACACATATTTGTTAGCGCGTATTGGTAGGTATTACGTACTTACTACAAATATAATATTTCTTAGATATCTTTACTCGACCAAAGTCAGGACAAGACTGCTCCGCAACTGCAGAAGACGTCCGTTATTTAAATCATTATCAAAACAACCATCCGTGTGTTGGGAGTGAGCGCACGTGTTATTTGTATTGTTTTTATGACCTGAAATTTAATTATTATTTGATAATTGAATGATTATTAATACTTTTATCCAATTGATTATTATTAGAATAAATAATTAACTTCATCAATTGATTTACTTTTAAATTATAATTTTACAGGTAAATTTTGAGAGCTTTCATAATTATATTTGCATATATTTATCTACAACGCACCCATTTTACAATTCAAGTCTAAAATGAAACTAGAGTCGCATTTATTTTTGAACATACTGTAAGTGAAATTGCATAAGTGTGAGTACTGTGAACATGCCAGCTTTCCTTAATTGACCGATAGCTACTATTATGTATTCTGTGATAAAAGTAAAAGCCCTTCTAAGACAAAAGCTTAATTGATTGATAATAAAATGAAAATGAAAATAGCTTACGTTGCTTAGAAATTCTGCTGACAAATTTTGTGATTGCACAGATAAATCTATAGAGTCGCATCTGTATAGATACGACTATAACTACTTATAATAATTAGTGTTGCTAAAGCCTGATGAAAAATTTTGCTGAAGTTTTAACAACTGACATAGTAATCATAAATAATGAAAATATATCTATTTCTTATTGCTTGTATGTCGATACCTATTTCTTTGTGAAGGAAATTACAAAAATAATATCAATCGTTAAAATAATTCTAAGCAACAAGTTGATAATAATAAATCCGTAAATAAATATCAGTTTATCAGTAAGTCTCAGACAAACGAACCTTATAAAAATATACATACTTACATCAGCTCTATAGTTTTATCTGTTCGAAGCGCAATATGCGTTCGGCCTTACGAATGAGACGTCATTACTCAAAGTCCATCTGCTCTTATTCAGGATTTTTTCGAGACATATAATAATATCAAAATGACAAAAATATTATCCTTAGCGCTAGAATAAATTGATCTAATATACATTAGAAAATAATACCTTAATAATCAGATAATTATTTAAATTTATTGGTAAACTCTACTATAAGCTTAGACTAAGCATCTACTCAGTCCTCTTAATAACCAGACAAAAAATACTTATTATTCTTTTAAGAAATACAAAGAAAAAAACACACTTTCGCATTTAACATTATCTAATAAAGAACTAAGGATTAGTAAAAAGCTTTAGTAATGTACTATGTTGGTTTTACGACTCATAAAATATCGTAAATGGTCATTAACAGCAGACAACAGTGATTTCTAAACATCGATGCACATGTGATTTATGACTTTGTCAAAGATAATTTAATCGGCAGATGTGGCAACTTATTTTATGAGAAAAAAAACAATCTAGAAATAAAATTAATACAGCCTCGAAAACATAAAAAAATAATCCAATTTAAGAGGATTATCATATTTGAATGATTAATAAAATATGATTAGTCTAGACTGGAAAAATATTTTTTTTTTATAAAATTGTATATTATTTTTGGTTCTTTTATTGCCCTCAGATTAAATTTATGGATATTTAAGAACGGTCATGCTTAAAATATACCTAATGAATAATTTTTGCTACATTTTTATATTTTTCGTTATTATAATAAACTCGTATCGTTTTTTCATACAGTGCAACCTTAATATAACGTACCTCAATATAACGATTTCCTCGATTTAACAAATTTTTCGTAATCCCCTTGAATTGTCCATAAGATTCAATACAAAATATCCCTTTACATTACGAACATTTTTTTGCGAACAACCTCTTTATAACGAATTTTTAACTATCAAGAAAAGTATAAATACCTCTAATTAACGAACTTCGTCAACCCAAAACCTTTATATAAAGTTCCAACCAATGTAATGATTCTTAATCTCATATAGGGTTGCCAACTATACTGTTTTTAACAGTATTCTACTGTTTTTCACTAAATTATACTTTTTACTGTTTAACAAAAAAAAAAGTATACAAAATACTGTTTTCAGCATCAAAATGCAGACACATTATTATGTGTTACATTTAGACGCTCACAATTTTTTTTTATTTAGTCAGAGGGCGCACACTACAATAAATACTGTTTGCTTTGCTAAAATACTGTTTAATAATCTTCATAGACCTGAATATACTTTATTTCTTGTAAAAAAAGTTGGCAACCCTAATCTCATAGTATGTGATTCATGTCGCGACAGGTTTCGACATGCTTTTGTTCGTAAAACGATCATTTTTGTTTAATTTAAATTGGAAAGTAATGTGAACACTGCTGCTCGTCACTATTGTTAAAGATTCAAGTTGAAATGGATCAGAAACGTAAAAGACCTCTTTATAACGAATTTTAGACCAACCTAACCTCAACATAACGAACCTCAGTTCAACGAATTACTTGATATAACGAATATTTATTTGTTCCCTTCAGATTTGTTATATCGAGGTTGCACTGTAGTTTGAGGTTTTGGTTTAACCTATTTGTGAAGGTTCATGCCGCATTGCATAAGCAAAGAATATCCCATAAGGGATATTTTTAGGGATATTATTAAGTACCTAGTCTTTGTCTATTTTCGATATCAGTTAACTAGCTTTCCGCCCGCGGCTTCACCCGCTTTGTCTAAAACATAATAAATTATATATTTAACCTTCCTCTTGGATCACTCTATCTATTAAAAAAAACCGCATCAAAATCCGTTGCGTAGTTTTAAAGATTTAAGCATACATAGAGACATAGGGACAGAGAAAGCGACTTTGTTTTATAAATAACTAGCTGACCCGACAGACTTCGTCCTGTCAAAAAGATTTGTAATGTGGCAGTTTTTTTGCCTACGTATTTTAAAAAATTCTCCTGAACAGAACCGTCACCCTGGTGATAGGGCGTTGTGAATAAAAAATAATTAAATAAAACATATATAAGGATTTAAAAGTAAGTAATCGCTTTATTGTTAATTATGTGAATCATAATAATTATTATTATCATTGTAGTGCTTTGTGATATACGATGTTTTTTGTTTGATTACCTGGCGCATAGATAAACAAATCTGATGGTTTTCCAACACGGGAACAGGCAACATACAATTGACCATGTGAGAAACATGGGTTTTCTAGATTAATACCACAAACACTTAATGATTGCCCCTGGGACTTGTTTATAGTCATAGCAAAAGCAAGCCGCACTGGAAATTGTAGTCGTTTAAACTCAAATGGCACATCAGTCGGAATCATTGGGATGCGCGGTATGAGAACATCTTCTCCTTTATACTTTCCTTTGAGTATAGTTGCTTCTATCACATTGTTTAGTAATTTTTTTTATCGCTAACCGTGTACCGTTGCAAAGACGCGGTTGGTTGATATTTCGCAACATTATAACCACCGATCCAACCTTTAATTGAAGATTGTGAGGTGGCAATCCTGGCAAATCCAGCGAGTTTAAAAATTCCGGTGGATAGTTGACTACATCATCTTGATTAGTAGCCGAATCAACTGATTTATATATCCTCAATTCGCCTGTAATTTGTTCTTGAATTTTGAAATTTAATTCATTTACATCAGGGGTTCCCAACCTTTTTTTGTCTACTGCCCACTTTAAGAATAAATTATTTTTTAACGCCCCCCTTTTTAAACATACTTAAAAAACGCTAAGTACTTATAACTGATTATCGAAACGCAACTTTATAGTAGAGTATCTTTTATTGAAAATAAAACAAACATAATCAATTCTTATATAAAAACTAATGTGAAGGTTGAATCTGATGCTGTTCAATAAGTTTGTTGATATCAGGTTCCAATTTACTCAAAAACAGCCGCAAGTCGCCACGTTCGGTAACACGCAAACGATTTCTCTTTTTAGTAAGCAGCGTTGCCACAGCACTAAATCCACGTTCACACAAATATGACGATGGGAATGCTATCAAGAATCGTTGAACAATTGACCACAATCCAGGGTACAATTGTGGGATCGGTTTTTGTAGCCAAAATTCTTGATATCCATTTTTAAACTTGATTTTTGTTTCTTCGTTTGTTGTCAATTCTATAAGTTCTTCTTCCAGCTGAGGTGACATTGCTGTGTTGACATTTGAAAACGGATCCAACACCCAGTCTGGTATTTCCAAGTTTAAAATGTCCTGGTATCGTTCGGTGAAGTCAATGTGGAGGTTTTCCAAATGTTGGCAGTAGGCAAACAAGTCGTCGTTACTGCAAAATACTGATAAATTCGGAAAATTGTGAAACTCACGTCTGCCCATATTCTTTTTGTGCAGAAGCAGTTTGGCTGCGAAAGCAGCAACGACATTTTTTGTTTTAATTAAATTTAGTTCATCGCCTTGCAGTTGGAGGTTCATGTCGTTGAACAGTTTATACAGGTCTGTCATGTAAGCTATATCATTCTTTGATGTTATGAGATTGTTGCGCAGTTCTGTATCTTTAGTTTCCAAGAACTCTATCACAGAGTCAAACAGGTTGTAAAATCGAATCAGACAATTGCCTCTTGACAGCCAACGAACTTCAGTATGAAGCAACAAACGGTTGAAATCTTCGTCATTAGTAGCACAAAGCTGATGAAATAATCTATCATTCAAAGAGCTGCTACGGATTTTATTGACTGCTTTGATGACATATTGCAGTGATTGAAATAGTCGTTCACTTAAGTTTCTAGCAACCAAATGTTGTCTATGAATAACGCAATGTATAGCAAGGACATCTGGAATTTTATTCCTTAAGTACGCTATGAAGCCTTTATGGCGCCCTGTCATAGCCGGAGCGCCATCCGTAGCAACTGATATAATATTTTTCAAAGGAATCTCTTTCTCTTCACAAAACTTTTCCAATGTATTGAATATGGTTTCGCCTTTTGTATCTGTCTCCAAATTTCTGGCAAACAATAGTTCTTCACGTATTTTCTCATCTTTAATAAACCTCCCGTAAGATAGCAACAACGCTTCATTAGTTGGTAAAGTGGACTCATCGAGCTGAATTGAGAATTGACTAGTCCTCAGATGATTGCACAATGATTCTTCAATGTTTTCAGCCATTTCATCAATTCGTCTTTGCACAGAATTATTACTCAAAGGAATTTTTCGGATAATATCTGCGGCCGGTTTATGAAGCACAGTAGTTATTACTTCCTTTATTGCTGGCAAAATTAACTCTTCCTTTCGTTTGCCTTTTTGAGCAATTAACAAAGAGATATTGTACGAAGCTCGAAGTCCGTCGTCATCTTGCTTAGCAGCCGCCGAAAATAGTTTTGATACACTTGGCTGAGTATTATGCTTCTTCTCTAGGTCTTGAAAAAATGCTACATTCTTGTCTTTCTTATCTGGATGCATTTTATTCAAATGATCTTGCAGTCTTGAAGGCTTCATTGCTTCGTTCGAAAATGTTTTTAGACATAGAAGACACAAAGGCGACGACGGGTTTGTGGGATTTTCAATAAATCCGAATTTAATATATTCCGCAGAGTATTGCCGTCTCTTCTTTTTTACTTCCGACATTGTTTTGTTTTGAGAAATACGTAAGTGTTGAAATCAAGTACTGCTTATCTATTATGCGCGAAACCGCAAATGAAAATAAAATAAATTTACGTCGTTTGTATAGGATTGCATAAGCAGCACGCACCAACAGGAATAAGACATCAAACGTGCATAAACTCGTTTATCTCATTCGACGCCCAATCGTACTCAACAAGCAAGAACAAGTATTATAGAACCAGCCGATTGATACAGGAATGTACAAATCGGATTATTTAACAAAAACTTGTTAAAACATGATTGCCCGCGGTCTATTATATCGAACTGATTTTGAGCTATATCTTAATTAATATTAGTTGATGTTCACAAGATGTCGACTCTCGAAGTCGAGAGCTCAGTCGGTTTCTAAGAGTCTTCCTAGCTAGGTAGATGAAATTATAAATCGACCCCAAAGCCCTACACAACGCCCCCTTTTTTTTCTGGGTCTCTTACCGCCCCGCTTTAGGCCTGCAGCGCCCACAAGGGGGCGTTATCGCCCACGTTGGGAAAGACTGATTTACATCTATGTTTTTTGCAGCCAGTATAGCTCGTTTGCTCAACCAATCATGGTTTCTGTAATTTTGAGAAACATCTGGAAACACTTTCTGAATAAGTTCATCTTTTGATCGAGTTAACTGACAAAAACTTTGAGGAAAGTTAATGCAGCCAGTCAACATGTCTATAGGAAATTTGCCATTACCAATGTCAATGAGTTGTTTAGAGAATATGTTTCCAGATTGGTCATTTTGCAATTCGACACGCATATTCTTGCTTAAATGAAGTACTTTGACATGTTTCCACAAATTGGAGGACTTTAGACATGCATTGAGTTCATCAGCTGGCGTTGATCGTGGAATCACTGGCAATGTTTGACGAAAATCTCCTGCTAATAAAATCATTGCACCACCAAATCGGTTATTATTGCTCCGTAGATCTTTTAAGGTTCTGTCTAAAGCCTCCAAAGATTTTTTATGTGCCATCGTGCATTCATCCCAAACAATCAATTTACATTGCTGCAAAACCTTTGCCATTGCAGAGTTCTTCGAAACGTTGCAGGTTGGAGTTTCATTGCTTTGCATATTTAATGGCAATTTTAGTGCTGAATGGGCTGTTCGACCACCTTCAAGCAAAGTTGCTGCGATTCCCGACGAAGCGAGTGCAAGTGCAATTTTATTTTGTGAGCGAATTGTTGCTAATATTAATGAAATCAAAAAAGTTTTTCCTGTACCACCAGGTGCATCTAAGAAGTAAATCCCTCCAGTTTCATCATTTGTTACTTTCATAAGAGTTTCAAATACATACTTCTGTTGTTCATTTAACAGTGGAAGATTTGTTTGAATTAATTCTTTCAAAGCGTTGAGATCATACAGTTTTTCTCGATGCAACTCTTGGTTAAAAGCGTCATGCATTGGACGATTGGGCGCGGTCAGGCCTAATTGAATTAATAGTTTGTTTGACATTATCAAGCACATGTCCTCAATTGAAATCAATGCTTCATTGTAAATTTCTTCACTGATTTGTATATTTGGATTTCCCATTCTATTCCGTATTTGATACAAAATATCATCACACATATAATCTTTGTACTTGATCCACAGATCAATTGGGTTTGATGGGAAGCATGTAGATATGATTATAGAAAACAATGTTCGTATTTGATGAGCGTGTGATGATATTACAGCATCATTGAGAGTTTGATCCCAATGAGCGTCATTTTCAAGCAATTGCAAACGTTGACAGGCTTCTCTGTAGGATCCACACAATTCACCATCAACAGTTCGTAACTGTTGGAATGATGTTGGGCCACGTACATTGACTAATAGCAGTCGTAAATAAAAACATTCATCATTGCTTGGATGTACTGAATAAATCCGGCCAATCGCATCGGTGGAATATACATCTGTATATCCTGGAACTGGTTTTCCTTGTTTCCGTCGTATAAATCTCCTTGAGGATTGATTCCAGGTATAATATTTTGGCATTTCAGAATATAGCAATGTTTGTGCGAAATCATCGTTTTGGCATGTCTCAAAAAAACTGGTTAATGTAGTAGATGGTGGCTGAGCAGCTCTTTGTACTGCGTTCTGTGCTGTAAAATACACTCTTTGTCCATTTTCTAAATGCACAGCTAAGTGAACAACAGAAGGGTGTCTCTCATGAATAGGAAAAGAAAATATTCGCCAAACTGCTTCATTACTACTGACATAGCGGCCCATTTGGTATTGGGTAACTTCATCATTGGAATTCTCTGCACCAATTCCAATCACAGCCATATCACTCCCTTTGGTTACATATTTGCAAATGTATTTAATAGATTTCACTGAATGGCAAGATTCAACGTTGATGTGTGCTTTGAATGTCTTTGATAAAATGGGTGAATATGGAACAATCCAACGATTATCTATTTCAATATCTTGTTGATTTAATTTGACAATTGTTGATTTTCCATTGTCTGCTGTCGATCTGCGACGATACAATGGATAACCGTCATTACAAGTAATTGTTTCCGATATTAATGTCCGTGGATATCGTTTTGAACATTTACCATCCATCATACACGGTGAATTTTGATAAAGAGTTCCACAGGGACCATGTATCATGTTTTTGATAACTACCTCATGCAATCCAGGATCTACTTGTACATTAGGGATTTCAGCTGATATCACTGCATCAACTTCATTTGGCCTTATCTTTTCAACCAACCAAATCAAAATGTGTGCATGTGGCAATCCTCGTTTCTGCCACTCCACAGAATACATCCAGCAGCGTGTCTCACCAAACACATTATGTTTTACGATGAAATCCATTAAAGATTTCAACTTTTGTCTAAAGACTCTGGCTGTAATATCATGACGATCAATGGGTGATTGCCCAGGGAATAACTCCTGCTTGATTTCTATCCATTGCGGATTGCATGTAAATGTGATGAACAAATCTGCTGTACCATAATGACGAACATACGACATGGCATCTTGAGCATATTCGTGCATATGCCGAGGGCTTCCGATGTATGTTGCTGGAAGAATAGTCATCCGACCAACATTCTGTGCATTTCCATCAGTATTAATCGCATCTCGAAGGTGAATATACTCTTCAGATCGGAGTTTGGTTTGATTCAACCTGATGAATGTTAATCTCTCCGTTTCAATTTTAACATACATGTCAACAACATATTTGTGATATAATCGCCGACATTTCAATATGTGATTATCTTCATTTTCCCGAATCATTAGGCGGTATGAATAATAGTTCATTGAACTGACTTTTTTGTTGGTTTCAGAACCTGTAAATAGATTTTGTTTTAATAACATTCAAATATGAAATTAAAATACATAATATAATGACTGAGATATTTTAGTTACCTGTAATGGGATTTATCATTTTTATTGAGAAATCGTAGCTATCTTCACCTTGCCAAAATATAATGGGATATTGCAGTGCATCATATGAGCGGTGTGTTTCCTTTATACGTTGTAATTGATCATTCCGACGATGTAAAACAATATCACGGGATTCCAAGTTTTCTCCAACTACAACGATAGCAACTTCATCAATAGTTGGTGCATTAAAACGTCTTGTATGTTGACCTGCAGGTGTTTTATCAGCTCTGATTACAATTTTGTGATTATCGGATGGCATCAGATCCAGGGCAGTTTTAAACAATATAATCAATTGATTGTGTTGATGAAATAAAGTTTGTAATTGTTCTACAATAGACCTCTTTACTAAATTGTTATGTGCACAACGCAGATCAATTTCTTGTGGTGAATTGCCCATAAAATAAATTTGCAGGAATTTGTTGTCGTTATCTGACACTGGTAACAGTGAACCTGCTCTGTGATATATTTGCCCTTGTATCTGTAAATAAAAAAAATATATATATTATGGTGTGGTATAAATTAATGGATTGTCAGTGATCAAACTTAAATAATATTTGATCTTAAAAAGTATATATTTAGTTTTAACTAATATGTATCAAATATAAATTATAATAAAAGTGTCACTGAAACTGAATCACCATTTAATAAGATGACTAAGTGATATATAAGTGATTAAGAAATTGAAGATTAGTGACACATCTTAACTTTGGTGACAGAAAATTTTGTTCGCTAAAATAATTATGAGTAACTGCTATAATACATACCTTGAAAGTTGGCATAAAATTTTCCCGAACTACATTTGTTGCCCCAAATGAAGTCATTTGAAAGCAATTGTTATATTGTTGGATATGTGTCAAAAAGTGTATAGAATCTGTTCCTATTCCTGAAATCAATGAGTACGATGGTTCTGGTGGTGGATCCAATGGTATCAATTTCACTTTACCATTTGCGCAACACAATCCATTGGCTTCGTTTTTGTATTTTAATGCCTTACAGTGTGAGCAAACCGAGTTCATAGAACCAATAACAACACATTGGTAGTTACTGTAGTCAATTGACACATCGTAACTGAAAGCAGCTCGATTCAAACTTGCGCGATTATTAGTTGAATGTCGCGCTCGCGCTTCACGCGTTTGTGATATCCGAATTCTTTCACGTTCATTTCCGTCGTCACGTTCTTGTGTAGTACGATTAGATCGGTAATTAGCTTGGTTTGTAGCATTTCTGGTTCTTCTACCGAAATTGCTTCGTCTTATAGGAGGCATATCAAATATAAATTATTTTTTCACTAATCACGAACTAAACAAACACTAAATAAGTATTAAACACTCTGCACAAAACACGATATACGAATTTGTTTCGTGTATCAGTTGTCAAAAGCAAACTCAGTAGATTACCTAGGTAACAGACAACTTTTTTTTAAAAGTTTGATATGACTTGAAGTCAAATCCTTTTTGGATATTAAAAATAATAAAACACTGTTGTAATTTAATATGAACTTTATACTATAGCAATAAAGCTCAAATTGACTACGTTTTAGTTACAAATCATTTGTATGGGAAAAAGAAAAGGGCTATTTTTAGGGTTTTTCCAGCAATAATTCTAATTTTTCTCGCCGTAAAAACCATCCTTGAACTTCAACGAACATTTAAAAAAAAGATTTGGCCAAATTGGTCCAGGCGTTCTCGAGTTATGCGCTTACCAACACATTTTGCGATTCATTTTTATATATAAAGATAAATAAATAAAAACACTTTATTGTACACACAGATAAGTTGACAGAAGGACAATAAAAATCAGCACAAGAGGTTAAGGTACAGTAGGCGGTCTTATCGCTCATGAGCGATTTCTACCAGACAACCAAAAAGCAAAGGAGAGCTGGGAAGTAGGAGAGTAGGCGTGGTACAATAGTGAAAGTTACAGTAAGACGTAACATGTACAAATATTGCACAAAGATAAAATAAAAATGTAAAAATACTTAAAAAACGGAAAATATTAGGATACTAAACTAAACATAAATATAATACACATATAAGGTAAATAGATAAATATAAATACATATAAATATACAATATATATACAATACATATAATATATACACATATACTTACATATTATATAATGTTATATACTGACCAAAACCAAATTAAATTGAGAGGATAGAAAAACTTTGCTATACTTGAAGGAGACATAGTGAGAGTTCTTAATTTTCCTGTAGCATGGAACTGTAATGTTTTTTGAGACTGGCTTTAAAAATTGGTAGGCTTGGAGCTCTTCTTACCGAATCTGGTAGGGCATTCTCATTTATACTATGTAGTGATACTTACTTTGTCTACCAAACAGTAATTTCAGAAGTCCATTGATATCTCTATATTATTTTACGCGCGATATAAATCATGATAATCAAAAAATTCACGCATGGATAATTTTAAGTATTTTAAGGTACAAAAATTGTACGTAAGTATATGCGTTTGACTCAAATTCACCTGGTTTTTTGACGATATACCTACGTATCATCATCTGCAATGGCCTATATAATAGTTGTCGTTCCATTTCATTGGAGAAATCAGCGAATAAATCAAATTTAGCTAAACTGTCGGCGTAGTTGATCTGCACGCCGCAATATGACACTCCATAAATCGTCGATAACAAACGAACTGTTATCGGTTCTTTGCTTTTTATGATTTGCGTATGAATTTTTATGTTTTCGTCATATATGTACAGTACTCCCAAACTGATAATGCGCATAGAAAAATTCGTCACTGTTCGGCAACTGTCATATTCCCCGAGCCTCCGAAGATGATATGTATATAGAGTGGTTAAATGTATTTTCTTCATGCATAGTTTATTAGAATTATGAGTTTTATTGTGATTTTATGGTAAAAGAGATAAGTAACGAAATTCGTTTCGATAATTCAATGTAACTTTGTAAGTTAATAGCGAGGATAAGCCACACGATTGCGAATATATATTTGTTGTTTTGATTTACTCGGAAAATTCTATACTAAGAACTATTAAAGTGCCTTACTGAAGCTGGCGTAATGATGAATGTATGGAAGGGTAAAATAAGACAAAGTTTATATTTAAAAAAAGTGATTTTCCAACACTGGTTTACATTTAAATTGTAGAAATCTAATCATTAAAATCTCAGTTGAAAGGATTTGCAGAATCAGGGATTATCTCTATTTCTGATATCGTTGAATGATCAGAACTTTCATTATGCTCATATTAATTTTCACTTTCCCCACTGCTATCTGCTACCTGTGTAAATAATCATTTTATCGGAAAATTAAAATTTGAAACAAAACTAAGAAGGGTATGTAACAGCAGCTCTATGTAATTCCATACAGAGATAATACGTGCGGTCACCACCAATATATAAAGACGACTGACGGATTTTTGAATTTTTTGACTGACAGGCTACCGTCACCTATCGCCTGAATTGTTTTCGATTGTGTATGACTCTGAATTGACTCCTATTTCTTTTGAACAAGGTGCAAAATGCAAGTGCATTGTTTAGGGCACTTACGATTCAATGATTCGGGGGGATTCGGGTGTTTCTGGAAATACGATAATTAGCGAAGATCTGCATGCGCATTATTAATTTTGGATTACTGTACATACTTAAACGTAATCCGAAGCGTCAATCAGCCTTTGAAAATAGTTTATTAAAAACTCGAGCAAATGCATATAAAAGTGCAATCCAATAGATCCATTCCTGTTTTCTATAATTATCTCTCCTTTTCTGTTCGTTATCTACCAAACCTACAGCTAAAATTATTATAATGATATTTACCTACTTGTAAGTAAATTTATAACATTTCGATAAAGACATGAAAAACCACTCCGTTTAATCCTAATAAGAATTTAAAGAAAACAAAGACATTTTATTGCAAGTCTACAAAGTGAAAAAGGCGTCTGAAATCATTTACAATAAAGTTTCAACACAAAGAGTATGTAAATATATTATTTCTCAATTAAACAGACACTTCTGAAACTGAGTAGGTATATTTGCGTGTGAAAGTTTCGGGTAAAAATTAACGAATTAAAACTTCACTTTAGTGACACTGGGAGTTGGGATTTACTGCAATCGAATTTTCAACTGTTTTAAATAATGGGAAAGTTTCTGTATTCAGTATTGGGTTCCTAGTGAGTCGTAAATGAATTACGTACATACCTACTTATGGTTACTAAATTTAAAAGAAAAAGTTTAGTACAATAAAGCTGTAGTTGTTTGTAAGCTCTCTTGTGCTATTTTGAAAGTGTTTTCATTAAAATTTACAAGCTTTTCATCTCGACAAGTGATAATTTTATCAAGATCCAAAACTTTTGGTTTACAATATTATGGATATTTATTATAGGTACCAAACAGTTATGTCTTTTACTTACCAATTTTTAGCTACACAATGAAACTGTTTTATTATAGATATGATTTTGAAATAAATCAATAAATAATTTACATAATGAATACAATGATTTTAAGAAGGACCTTCCCCAACCTTTATACCCAAAAATGCGTCCAAAAATTATTTGCCGATTAAACTATGGATAAAAGATAAATGCTGACGTTATCTCAGTTTACTTCGGAATCTGAGTGAAATATGTCGTACACGAAACAGCGTGGTCAGGGCCTGCTACTAACCGATTACTTCCAAAATGTCCAGACAAATTCTGGTGAGATTCATTGGCCTGGCTGACAGTCGTCTGTCTCTGTCCATTGTGTGACTGCGTAAATAGTTTCCATGTTGTTTTAAAAGCAAGGCATTGGTGATAAATAAAACAGTTGAACCTGTGTTGAAATTAAAATATATATTATTTATTAATCACGCGTATAGCATTTCAGTCCATGATTGTTTTCGTCTTTTTTTTTTTTTTGTTTTTATACAATATAATCCATACAATCCATACAACACGTCTGAAAATTTGTAGGCAATTGACAACGTTTCTGACTGCCTGCCTATTCAATACATTTTTTGATACATTGTTAAGTGTCGTTTAACTCACACATTAATCTAAATAGAGCAAAAAATGTAGTAACTAACCACCTATCCAACAATTATTGTTATATTAAGAGTCCGTAAGCTCAGAAGAAGAAAAACAAGTAAAATTAAGCAAATAACATGAAATGAATTTGTCATTATGCACAGGAATGCCAGGATTATACTTTTAAAAATGTGTTAAATAAAAAGTCACATGTATATACAGCTTGGATCATTCCTTGTCTTCTTCACTATTTACCTATATAATATTATATTCTTACAAACTATTACTTATAGTTAAGTGCCGAATATCTTGTATCCCCTGTCCGACCACTGATTTATATCGCATAAAGAACAGAGGGCACCACTAGCTATAAACCACTGTAGCGTCTTGGACCAATATTGATAAAATATCAACTATTTAACATGACTTTTGTTCTACCTACTTATTTTATAAATGCTTGTGAAGATGGATGGATGTATGTTTGCTACTCATTCACCGCTTTCACGAAAAAACTACTGGATGGTTTTGAATAAAACTTTACAGAATAACATATTATTATGAGCTATAGAAATACTTGGTTTTGCCAGCGAGTTCATCTACAGGTGAAAATTCCATGAATAAACGTAAGTTTTGGTATAATTTATTAAAAACCAGAATTATATGAGATGTTGTTAAATATGATAATCATTTAATTTTAGGCAAAGTCACGTCACAAATTTAATGTAGAATTTCTTGTTGAAGTCTCGTGGTGAAGTGTCATCCTTCGAAGGACGTATTTTCATTTTTCATACTTAGGTATTTTATAGGTGAATTTTTCACCGTAGGGTATTTTATTTTGATATTATATTCTCCTAGTAAGAGTAGCGTGTAATAATGGAAATTTTGAATGATTAATAGATTTTTTGAATTTATTAAGCTCCTTAATATAATATAAATTAATTATATATATTAGAGACAGAATTCGTTAATTTGTAACACATAAATGGAAGTTTAGTTGATCTGATAATTATTACAATATCTAATATCATACATTATTTGAATGTAGAGTTTTGAATTTTACAAACACAATCAGTTCAGTAATTCCCATAAATGGAAGACATTAAAATAACATTAATTAAAAGAGAAAATGGTTACGTTATTTCGTAGTTACTGTGTAGTAATTGTGATTATTCGTTAATGACTGTTTAAAAATCAAACGAAAAATCTAATTCATCTTTATATTTAGGTACTTCGTAATATTATCATGACCTTTCCCTAAACTTTCCTTCTTTTTACGATTAGTGAAAATACTCGTGGTTCTTATAATAAATTCGGGCAAACATGTTTGGGCGTTCAATTATATAAATTTAGTGCACCCCAGGGCGAGGGTTAGACAGGTGGCTTGAGTAAATTATACCTTTCACCATTCTCATTCAGTGTAAGTCAAAATGTTACGCAATTTTCACCAATACGGTCAAGAGAAATGTTTTTATATCAGCTAGTATGCTAGGTAACCCTCTTTAAATAATTTATGCTATCGCTAAAATGATATTTTTTTAACGTTAACACATATCTATTTTTTTTTTTTTTCATTTAAATACATGCTAGATAGAGATATAATATTATATTGACTAAGAGAATTCTGTCTAAAAATATAAATGTAGGACGTAGTCGGGAGCTAATGCTTACTCTCTAACCTTAATTATGTAGAGATTATAACGGAAGAAGATTTAATAGGTACTAGTTATAGTTATGTTTGCTATTTTATAAGTTTAATAACCTATTAAAATCTTAATAACAATGAAAGATCATAGGTAATATTTCGTTTTTCAAACAAATTAAATTCATCATAACTGTGATTGTAATACAATGTATTGTAATTTTATTTATTAAAATTAACATAATTCATTTGTAAAGTTCAGATATAGACCAAGAAAACTAGGTACATGAACTCTTAGCTACATGTTAGAAGACGAATCAGGTAGCCAATCAATAGACATACGGGAGGCAATATCAAAGCAATAGGTACGTTCCCTTATCTACAGGTGCCTTCACACAACTAATGGCGGCTGTCTGCTCGCAGCTGCTTCATATTGTTCAATGGGAACTGCATTGTGCCTCTGCAGCTTCCAAGACGTGCGATACCGAACTAATACTCTCTCAACGTTTATTTCATTTCAATGGAACTTGATTCGGCTTAGTTCTGATATAGATAGTTATAGCTGACTGTTCTTGGAAAGTTGGAAGATAAATGTTATGGTAGATTTTACTAGTATGACACACAAATTTTACCATATTTCCTACGTCTAAGTTAACCCTAGAACCGTACCCATATTAGAATTTCATTAACGGTACCCAGGGGTACAAGTGTACCCCGATGAAAAAAACAAGATTACAAAAAGATTATTAACTTTTATTAAATGTTGACTTATTAAGGTCTTCTTAACATTCATTTGAGTCTTATTAATTTAATTTATAATGGCATTTTTATATTTTTTCTACAATTTACACACACTTTACGTTGTTGAACAAAATTTATTAAATATTTTCACTTGATGAACTGTATGCGTGACTGACGGACTTTAGACGTGGATATTCACAGTGACATTCCATATTCTGAAACAGCAGTGGTCCCTGCTGTAATTAGTAAACGTTGCCGTAAAATATCTCCTATACTTATTTGTAGAGACATTGGCAAAGTTAGAAATTGAAATCGATCTTCTAAGTGAAGATTTTTCTAATTAAAAATTAAAAATTTTTCGTCAGGTTCATATTTTCATGCCTCACAAAGTATCAGCTCTTCTTGTTATTCCTCCTCCCACAAAATATTCAACATGAATTCATCATTTGCCGTCTAAAAAAAGAAAATGTATAACTCAGCTATACAAATCATGTAGCAAATTATAAATTTGTTGAAAATAAAAATTCCTACAATATTTCACAATAACAGTATGTATATAACATGTATGTAAAGTAAAATTATAATTGTACGTCAAATTTATCAATAATAAATATAAAATAAAGGACCAAAGAGCGAAAAACAAAAATAAATGCACCTTGAAATACTTACGTTCGTAGTACCCAGGGGTACTGGTGTACCCTGACAGGTTCGTACGACGTCTTCTCAATAGTTTGATCACTGCCCGAATACGGTATATACGTGTCTCCTCGTCCCCGACAAATACACGGACGCGCAAAAGAAACCGTTGTTTAGAAAAAAAGATATAGAAGATTTTCTTTCATTTTTTTCATTTGTACCCCAGGGTACGGTTCTAGGGTTAACGATCGCTACTAGGGAATTAAATGCAAGCTTCGTTGAATTAGCGCTCATCTACGAGAATACAGCTTTATATACTCGGGTATTAAATTATGGGGTAGTTTTCTATGAAATTCATGAGGAGCAGATATACATTGTACCTACAGATTACGGCAATATATACGTGAAATGAAAAATGGGTATGATGAGGTCCTTTATGTTTATTTATTTGAAACTAGCTGTTGCCCGCGACTTCGTCCGCGATTAGGTCGTTTTTCGTCATTCGTCGTTTAAAAAAAATACGTGACACTTTATTTTTGAATGTTCTTAATTATTGTCTCTTATAAAATTTAACTACTTACATTAAAATTGAACACTCTGATAAGAAAATCTTAAAATCTGAAGAAAACATGAATGAATGTGATTTAAATTCTACATTACTTAGTATCAAAATATAATAATCTAAATTAAATGTAGATTAACAGTTTGAGCACACCATTATAGAATATGTACTTAAGTATTAAATTACGTTAGTTAACATAGTAACTTTACTAAAAACACGATGACTTTCTTTCGCGCTCGGTACCACAAACTAAGCATGTTTGTGGTAAGTGGCCCGCGTGACGCGTCACTTGACCCCCCGCGAGTTCCCCTCCGTTGCTATGCGAAAATACATTCGTTGCTCTATTTTAGGAAAAATTTGTAATACTGTGGCCTGGGCGTTATAACACGTCCAGGGAGTTCCTGAGTGCCGATATCACCATCTTGAGGAAAAGCTTCTAATGTCGATTTAAAACTGCATACATACGAATTAACCTGTTCTAAAATTGTGAAATGAGTTCAGTTTTAAATTTGAGAAATATTGATTTCTTGTATTCCACTATTCGTTGTAGTCGAATACAAAATATAGGGTAAAAGTGGGATAGATGCCGCACCGGGATAGATGCCTCATTTTCAAAAAACCTCACTTCCCAGAATCGTGACTACGAATTAATGATTTAAATAGGAGCTCCTATCACCCCGCACCTCGGGTACGCATGAGCTGTTGTTTGGTGAAGACGTGTTTCGCTAGTGCGTGTTGTAATATCCGCGGCGAACTTCACGAACACGTTAAAATTTAAAAAGGTTGATATTTGCCTTTACATAACTTTATAAGCATTAATAAATTTCACTATATTTCTTATTATGTCTATACACTGGTTCATTAATTACAAATCTAAGTGAAAATAGTGGCTCTTTTGTTTTTATTTAATAAAAAAAATACTGGGGCAGCTATCCTTATCAAAAAGTATAGTTGCCCCTTTTTTTTCGAGGGATAGATGCCCTTAGGGGCCTCTAAGGGCATCTATCCCTCAATACATATTATGTATATGTTATTATCGATAATCACAGGTACCGTTTATATTTTTACCTGATTGCGCCAGAGGTTTTCTCTATGTTAACCGATTTTACTCGTTTAATTTGCTTTTTTTTGTTATGTATACTTACTTATTAATGATCTGCCCTTATACTGATTGTAGGAGAACCACGCCACGAAAATACAAAAGAAAAGAAGGAGTGCGAGTGCAAGTATATTCTTGGACAACAGAACAACTATGTTAACATGATATTTGCTGGTTTATCATATAAATTTTATTAGATTTCGCGTTTATAGAGTATGTAAGGCATCTATCCCACTCTGCAGGCATCTATCCTCAAAAAAGGTGTTCTACAAAAATGTTTATTACACATTATCTATAAATGATAGGATAAAAAATATATATAGTAATTCAAAACAGATAATTAACCTAGCTATATTCATACAAAGTGTTCGTATAAGATTCATGTTTTTAAAATTATGAGGCTATTTCAAAAAGTGGGGCATCTATCCCACTTTTACCCTATTTAAACAAACTTAGGTTGGCCTACAGGCAAAAGGGATCCTATCAAATGGTAAACTTGACCTTGTATCTTCAAAGTAAGCATGAACGGACCTTCTGATAATTATTGAGCACCAAAGGATCATTTGAAACGCGCTACTATAAGAGCGAATATTGTCTAATAACAGTTTACATTGCACAGTATGTTCCTCTAAAAGTAGTGATTTCAAAGGTTCCGGTGTATCTTCAAATGAAAGCCGACTCCTTACTACACTTTAAAGCATTACAAAAAGAACATACTACGCCTTTACAGAAGATGATCTGTAATCAATTGTGAGGTTATAAGCAAACCCACTTTTATATTTGTCAGACCACACCACCGAATTCGTAGATTGTTTACCTCAAGTCATTAAGACTATGACGAAATCTGTCTGCAGTAAGACGGCCCTCTCGCTATTCGTCCGTTTCCAGAGACCGAATAGTTTCAATTCTTAATCTTTCATTAAACAAACTTATTAATCGTTCTTGTCTCATATAATTGTAATATTCGCGTCCCTACTCTAGTCATTGCTTATACTCATGTTCATCTTCAAGAGATCGAATAATATTATGATGCAACCTATCATTTGTCAAACGGTCTTCATATTGAGTAAAGTTTCAGATTCTCGAGATAAAATATGACTGTCGTGATCAGTAGTGAGACGTAATTCCCTCTCAGTGAGGGTTTCGGTCTCACGGGATAGTACAATATGCCGTTTGCGATCAGCTGTGAGACGTCATACCCTCTCAGTGAAGGTTTCGGTCTCACGGGATAGTAGGGGAGACCGGGTTTGGTTGTCTCACGGGTTGGTTGTCACAGCGGTCTTAACACAAAACTGAACTATCGAATAAGTCTGTTGAACAGCGTGGCAAGAGCGATACAGTGACAACGCTGTCCCCACTTCGCGTCAGACCGCCCCGATCTGCCGTGAGGGCCTCACACGTGTTTATTGTTTTCGCACAGATTTTTTATGATATGAGGACCGAATATGCTCCTCATAACATCACTTTTTGTGAACGAAACGACAGCGCGGTTTAATTTAATGCCAACACCATTAGAAAAAAGGATTATTATTAATTGTGAAAAAATATCATGATTTACACTATTAACACTCTTTTAATATAAAATATAAGTCTGTGAGTGTGTAAAAATAAATCCAGCTAATTACACATCAAACTTATGTTTATAATTAGGTATACGACATGAAAATATATTATTTTACCAAGCAATAATAATACAGATAAGCAGTGGTGGCTCAGTGGTGAGACCTCGGACTTCGAATCGATAAGTCCGGGGTTCGAGACCAGGCGAGCGCGCAGGAAATAAATTGATTTTTCAATTTATCTGCGCATGTTGTAACATCACCACTGCTCGAACGGTGAAGGAAAACATCGTGAGGAAACCGACATGTCGAAGAATTAAAAAGTTCGATGACATGTGTCATCCGCCAACACGCACTTGGCCAGCGTGGTGGATTATGGCCTGTACCCTCATAGGAGGCCCGTGTCCCAGCAGTGGGAACGTATATGGGCTGATGATGATGAATAATACAGATAAATACTGAACATAAGTAGGTATAATAGATATTAAGTAGTATTAGTTAAAATATACTTTGACTGTTAGTCAAAGTTTATTTTTACTAACAACATGTAAATGAAGAAGAAATAATAATTACCAACGAACTAACCTTTTCTATAATACTTAACACGGCACATTTTTCAAATTATCTTGCTCAACCCTGCTCAAAAATTTGAGGGTTTTGTTGGAACTTTAATATGTCAAAACTATGATATATCTAAACTACGATACAACTTGCTTGCGGAAATGCTCATTACAATTGTGAATCTAAAGAATAACTAACAACATACTATTCAATTTTATTGAGCTGATGAATATCTTTTGCCTGGAAGAAATCACCGTCGCCTAATAAATATACTGTGTTTTCTTATAAAACCGTTACATAATTTATTTTATCTACTTAAATAATGAAAATGATATTATATTTATAAAATATAAAACATATTATGTAAAATGATTAAAAATAAATAAATGAAGCAACTACGATTCAAAGAAAACATCTTTTTCAGTGTTAAAATGCTCTTAGCAATCCTGGATGATGAACTGTATCATGTACTCTGATCCCAGTACGGTCGGTACCTCGATAGCCATAACGATAAATATTATAATCAGATAACCGCAAAGTCAAAATAAAAACATTACTTGTACAGTTGTGAGTGCAAAATTTACGTTTCATTTGGAATAACATTTTTTTCGGTACTAAAACGTAGTCGTTTGATATGTGGTTGGCTGCCCCTCCTCTCCTTCCTGAAAAATATCCTCCAAAATTTCCCGAGATACTTCCAATGATTGAACCATTGGACGTTGGACATTAACTTCAGTCAAAAATTGACGAAGCGGATGATTACTAATTTCCACTTAATCCTCGCTGCTACTATCTTTACCATCAAATCATCAATTTTCAAGTGGTGTTGTAAAAATATCAGCAGAAATCGTCTTCCAAAGGCGATATAATTTTATGAGCATTGAATCTGTAAATAACAAAATCAAAAGTTAACTGTAAATCTATAAAAAAAGCTACTTACAAATAAAATTTTATCAAAAACTACTGTTCCCAATGCACCTCAAAATAATAAAAGAATTCATCATTTTATTATTTCATTCTAAAAGTGTAATATTATAATACCTACCAACAAAAAACATGAATTGCTATCATTATAAAAAATAAATACCTATAAGTAACAACTTACTTTTTGTGGGAACGCATGATGGTGAAAATTCACAAAACACGAAGATTGCATTTGATATTTTTGGTTTTATGGCATTCAATTGCTTTATAAATATCACTACATAGTATAAAAAAAGTTGCTTTCTCTGTCCCTATGTCCCTTTGTATGCTTAAATCTTTAAAACTTCGCAACGGATTTTGATGCGGTTTTTTTAATAGATAGACTGATTCAAGAGGAAGGTTTTAGTATATAATTTATTAGGTTTTAGACAAAGCGGACGAACCCGCGGGCGGTAAGCTAGTAAATTTATAAAATACGAAGATTTTTAAAATTGTAACTAATGAACGCAATCAATATTAGATTAACTGTAGATAATGGTGTCTAGTTTTACTTAAAATAATAAACATCTACCCTCACTTTAAAAAAATGTAGTATAAAAACTTCGCAACGGATTTTGATGCGGTTTTTTTAATAGATAGACTGATTCAAGAGGAAGGTTTTAGTATATAATTTATTAGGTTTTAGACAAAGCGGACGAACCCGCGGGCGGTAAGCTAGTAAATTTATAAAATACGAAGATTTTTAAAATTGTAACTAATGAACGCAATCAATATTAGATTAACTGTAGATAATGGTGTCTAGTTTTACTTAAAATAATAAACATCTACCCTCACTTTAAAAAAATGTAGTATTGTTATTATTTACACGAAATATACCTTATAGGGAAGGGAAGATATGGGCTAAAGAGTTAAATAAATAACATAATTATATTTAAATTATTAATTTCCAACTGTGTATTCAGTAGTGTTAACATCTAAATTGATTTGATTTTTACGAAATCTCATAGATGGCGCTGTTACAAAATTAACATTATACAACTTACATTCTTTAAACTATGTTTCTCTTCCCAAGTTACTTAAATGGCATAATTTTTATAGTGTCAATCTAGATATTGTCAAACAACATTTATATATGCGTCATTTGATTATTAATTTCCAATAGTTAACGTGTGTTTGATTTTTCTAACACTTCATAGATGGCGCTGTTTCAAATTTGTCTTTATACTGCTAAGATTCATTTAACTTTTTCTCTGCCCAAATTACGTAAATGACATAGTTTTTATTTTGTAAAGCTAGATAATAGCATGGCTTACTCGAAACCAACATTTAAACATGAGTCTTTAGATTGTACGCTGTCGTAGTACACGGAATATGTAAGAAAAATAAAGGCTCACAGCTCCTCCCCCGAAGGTGATATCATGATAATATGTTTAAACTATCCTCACCCGACCTCTTAGGAATATTCATGCAAAATTTGAAGTAAATCTATGCAGTACTTTTCGAGATTAGCCCGGTCAAACATACAGACAGACAAACAGACAAACAGACAAACAGACATTGTAAAGCTAGATAATAGCATGGCTTACTCGAAACCAACATTTAAACATGAGTCTTTAGATTGTACGCTGTCGTAGTACACGGAATATGTAAGAAAAATAAAGGCTCACAGCTCCTCCCCCGTAGGTGATATCATGATAATATGTTTAAACTATCCTCACCCGACCTCTTAGGAATATTCATGCAAAATTTGAAGTAAATCTATGCAGTACTTTTCGAGATTAGCCCGGTCAAACATACAGACAAACAGACAAACAGACAAACAGACAAACAGACAAAAATTCTAAGAACTATATTTTTGGCTTCTATATCGATTATAGATCATGGATTATGTATTCTTTTAAAAAAATATTCAATGTACAGTTTTGACTTTCCTACGATTTTATTATATGTATAGATTCATTTGAACTTAATCTCTTTCATATGTAGCTTGTTGCTCAACAACATGATAGTTAGCGATGTTTATTGTTTATAGAAATAGATACTGTTTAAATATATTCATACAAAATGTTTAAAACATAGTCTCATTAAAATTACCTTCAAATTACAAATATTGTACACTAGGCTCTAACATAACTTACTAGTTTCTACCCAACATATTCTGGGTTTAGTGTGTTCATAAATTGCAGTACAAGGCTTTTAAAATGTAAGTACATCATTATAGTGTCGCGACTTCTAAATTAAGGTGTATAAATAAAGCTGTATATTGTTACCTACCCTTAATTTGTACATTCTGCTGGCATTTTACATGGATATATTACTTCTGGAAGTGCCCAATTTAATAGATAATTAATTCTTCAGTAATTGTGTTGCATCGTACAATATATCAAAGAGCTTGATACAATGTGCTAGGTTTGAAAACTGTAATTATCTCCAATTAAAGGGAATTATAAGAAGGGAAAAATTTCTGAATGCATACTAGATACTTAAATGAAATTGTACTATAATATCAATAATTTTCTCGGTGAATAAAAGGTATTTTCACTTTTAGTACTTTTCGCCTTCCTATACTAATATAAAATTCTGAAAAAAAAATTATAGGATACAACCAAATAAATACCTAGGTACCAACCTATTTATTTGGTTGTATCCTAGAGAAAATAATTGATATCAAGTCTTAACTTTCTTATTTTATGTGCACAATTAAAACATTTAGCAAAACTAAATTGTATACAACTTAGTCAAAACAATTGTAGGTCAGTGGTTAAATCCTAAAGCTCCCATAACACGTTTTACGCTAAACAAAAATTAAGAAATATATGAGACTGGGAAGTTATTTAATTAAAAGCAACCACAACGTGAAACTTTAAGTAAACGACGTAAGTTTTCGAATAGCTGCATAAACGCCGTATGAAAACACTTAAAGAGACTTTTGAATGTTAACTATATTGTAAAGTTTTGCCGGAGAAAACAATTCGTTACTCTAAAATACGAATACATTATCAATCACCAATATACTTTACGTGACCATTTGGATAACTAGTAACTGAAACATACTATACCTGTACCTATAACATGGCATTAAGGAACTTGACTAAATTGCTATATAGTATATACCTTCTCTAATAAAAGAATACTTTAAACATTTTTTTTCAATGACTGTGTTAGATGAAACAAAAAAGATTCTACCATTTCTAAAAAACTAGCTATTGATAATTTTAATGAAAAATAAGCTCAAGCAGTCTCATCAACTTAGATGTCTTCCAAATTATTTCTTCAAACAACTCACTATATCTGTCTACATCGAGTTGCTTGGAAGAAATAGCTCACGAGCGATTAAGCCGCTCTTTGTACTATATTATAAGCTAAGCACAATAAAGAATATTCATTCATTCAAATGAAACACCCATTTAAATTATGCATTAACCATCCAGATTCTAAGCATCTGTTAGTGACTTTACCATGGCAGTACCTAAATCCTCGTAATTGGAGGGGCCACGACGAACGGTCCGGTCCTGTAACGTGGTCGTGCTTATGATTTTTTACGACCCTCTTTATTGCTTATTTTCTATTTATTGCATCTAAATGTGTTGTGTCTCGATAGATTGGATTTATCTGTATAATTATGTATATAATGAATGTAATAAACATTTCATAGACATGTTGGTATTATAAATATTCCAAATAAATTAGTTTCGCGCAGAAATAGTTACTGTTTGACACAAAATTCTGAAAAAACAGTTATTATAATGTGTTTCGGTAAAGCTTGTTCACATGTTCAGTTCTCAGAATATCTACCTACTTTACGTTACTTATTGTGAATATCTATTTAATCAAAACGTCCAAAATTTCTCACAATAAACATCATTTAAGTATATAATCGATTAAAATTGTGAATATTCTTCTTTAATGTTAGTGAATTAGTTAGAATAATAATGCATGCCTAAATTTCCCCCATATTCAAGGGAATCTCTGCCGATTTCCATTTAAAGAACATTTCAGGCAATACTCAGACGATAAAAGAGGTTCTAAGAATAAACAGTTAAAGAAATCAGCAAAATCCAAACAATAAAACGAAAGGGAACGCCTTGAAGATATTTATCGGAAAATTATTCCCTTCACAAAGTACTGTGATCATAAAGCAGGAGCAAAAATGCGCTTATCTCTTGAATCTAACCTTGTGTCTTTTACATAATGAGATAGGCGATATGTATAGATATGTAAGGGATGATAAAAGCAAGTCTTTTTAGAGGCATCAAGTTAAAAGTTAGTAGAAATGGATCAACTTAATTTTAATAAATTAGAATTTTCAGCAATAACTAAGTAAAGTATTTTACTAATTTTCTTTAAACTTTATCTAAATCTTTATCTAATCTAAATTCATGATCGTTGGTTCCAAAAAACAGGTCAATTGTTTATCACAGTTAAAACCTAAAGTTTGTATCGATAACTTACCTCTCGAATGTGTCAATCAGGTGCGCAACCTCGGTATTGAAATGGATAATAATTTGAAATTTGAAGCCCATGTCTTAAACGTTACTCGAAATTGCTTTTATCGTATTAAAGTTTTATATAAAATTCGTAATTTCTTAAGTGAAGATATGCGCATTCGTCTATGTGAGTCTCTGGTCTTGTCCAAATTAAACTATGCTCTGGCAGTTTACGGTCCTTGTTTGCTTCAAAGAACACAACGTCTTCTACAGAGAGTGCAAAATGCTTGTGCAAGATATTGCTTTCAGATCCCTCCAAGAACACATATTTCACCATACTTAAACATGCATAACCTACTTAACATGAAAAACCGGCAACAGCTTTACTTTGCTAGTCTCCTTTTTGACGTATTAAAATTTAAACAACCTTCTTACTTGTATGATAAACTTATATGGCGGACCTCCAAAGCTTCAAGTGAATGTAGGTCATGCACAAATATCTTTTCTGTTCCTAAATACAAAACGGCTGCCTTTAGAGGAAGTTTTAGATTTCTTGCTACGAAATGCTGGAACGATATCCCGCCTCCCATTCGAAATTCTCAATCAAGGGACACTTTTAAAAAGAAATTGAAAGCTTATTTTCTTATTATCCAGAAACAGTCTACATAAGTATCTACCTTTTGTCATTATTATCATTTTTTTTCTGTTCTTAATAATTATTTAGTTAATGCTATAATCTATTGGCCATTTAATAAACACTTATCCCTAATTTAACTATTTTCTATATATAATTTTTTCTGTTGTGTTTAAATAGATATCTTTAACTTCTTCTACTTGGTGCTAGCAGTAGGTATTAATTCATAAATTCTACACTCATTCATTTTAATTCTACACATTTTAATTGCTGATCTCGTTTTCCTCTCAACTCACTCAGCCGATTTTCCTCTCTGACTGGCAAACTATGTACATACTTACTTTTGACATCAAAACTTTCATACTTTATAATATATAAATTTATATCATAATTTGGTCCGTAATCGCTATATTAAAATTAGAATACTCTTTACAGTCACTCGACTCTTTATTTAATAAGGTGCTGACAGAATAACAGCGTTACAGCCTCAGCTGTAACATTTATGCTGAGTCAGTAATCCCTTTCCCTGAGGTGATACAGATATAATATAATATTATTACGTCTACATGTAATGTTATACTTTTTTTTTTTTAGTTATAAGTGTTGCCTGTAATTTAATGTACTGTATCATTTTTTGGGAATAAATGTGTTTCTATTCTATTCTATTCTATTCTAAAACTATAAAAAAACAAATTCTTAAACTTTAATGTCACCTTCCAGACTAGCTTTAATACCAGTACCTTCTAGACTGAAACTATTAAACAAGGGTTAAAGTTAAAAATATATGAATAAAACGCATTAAAAGGAAACAGCTTACATTGCAGTGTATAATAAATATTCGAAACAATAGTTGTGCTGCCAGGGTCAGTAAATATTGCATGATGTTCCGGTTAGAGGAAGGACGTAGTTTTGTGCAACAAAAGATGATATACCACAAGGTACCGTTTTATCTTGATATACAACTTTGATTGTGGAAAAATATTTTGGTATTGTGTTAAATATAACGCTCGGCTTATTCCGTGTCGTTTTCATTTTCTTATAATTCTATGAAATATGAAATAGAAAAGAATATTTAGATATGACTTTATGAAAACTACCTACTATACTAGCTTTCTACAATTTAACAAACAATAGGTAAGTACTTAAACCTTCCTCTTGAACCACTTGAAATATTTCACTTAGCTAACGTTAACTGAAGATCTAAGAATACATAGAGATAGACAGAGGGAAGCAACTTTATTTTATACTCTATATTTTGTATTTATAAATAACAAATCAGGCTATCAATCTTAAGGAAAACCAAATTTATCTTCCAAGAACAGTCACCTATAACTATCTAGCTCAGAACTAAGCCGAATCAAGTCCATTGAATTGAAATAAACGTTTAGAGAGTATTAGTTCGGTATCGCACGTCTTGGAAGCTGCAGAGGCACAATGCAGTTCCCATTTAACAATATGAAGCAGCTGTGAGCAGACAGCCGCCATTAGTTGTGTGAAGGCACCTGTAGATAAGGGAACGTATTGCTTTGATATTGCCTCCCGTAAGTCTATTGATTAGCTACCTGATTCGTCTTACAAAGACTTGAGTTTATGTATTTATTTATTTGACAATTTAATGTACAACACCAAGTTAAAAATATTTACAAGTAAGTTTTACATAAGGCGGCTTTATACCTTACCAGCGATCTCTTCTTGGCTGCCCAAGGTAAGGGATAAAAAGGTAAAATGTATTTGTTTCAAAGCAAACGATTTATTGTTTTCATCATTAGTGATTACTACAAAAATATAACTTTCATTTCTATAGTGTACAACATATTTCGTATCGTATATTTGTACCTTTTTCGTTAACGTACCTATGTGAACGTTAAATACAAACCACATTAACTATTTTAAATTACTGCATTAGCTAAATTCAGTTTAATATGTGGCCTTGTGGCCTTTGATAAAAGCAATATCTGGTGATTACCGTTTATTAGGATCATTTGGTTTCTAAATGATCTTGTTTTAGACGCTAAGTGAAATATTCCTCAGGTTGAGTTTGTTAGGTGAGATGATTGTATATGAATACCAACAATTTCCAAACTTAATAATATTGTTTTCACAATTAAAAAATGTACAAACTATAAGGTAAACGCAGGTATTAACGACCCCTCTAAGGCAATTTTCAAATCAACCATATTTTTTAAGTATACTGGTTCTTCTAAAGATTTATAGTTTCATTTTATATGCTAGTGTTATGTATAAAAAATGTTTTTATTGAAGCAAATACATTCTAATAAAGGATTATCTTGTAAAAAATAATTTACAATGTGACTTAGTCGATTGTTGCAATTACCGACCCATAAAAACGGCTGTGAAGCTATTAACGATTTTTATGCAGCTATTCCCGATCGTATGTGAGAGGAGGCCTTTTTCCAGCAATGGCTAGTGATGATGATGATTACCGATCTTAATAAAATGAAATAAAAATGCAAATATATTCGTATTTTTTTATTATAGTTATTTTTAATAAAACAAATGAGTACTTCTTAGTAATGAACTAAATAATTATAAACTTTTAAATTAATCAACATAATACTATTAATATATGTACATATATTCAATTAAGGATTTCAAACTCTAGGATATTTCCTTATGCTATTTGATTGATTGCTTCGGCGAGTTGTGTTTTACTGTATACTTTTCGCCGCTTCTGTGGCTCCATATTTCTGGAAAAAAATATAATTATATGTTTTATGTTAATTTAACCATGAAGAAGCATTTTTTAATAGGCACCTATTATGTCATAAAAGTATGTAGTAAAAATATATTTGCACGCTCAACTACGAGCAGAATGTTTAAGGATCGATATTATCTGTATCTACAAACATCTTTATTCTACATTCTGCAAATAAAGCAATTTGAATTTGAATTTGTAGATGAGAAACTAAACAATCTATATTCGATCGGTAATAGCTTCCTATAGTTGCTATTGCCGACCCACATGGGTCGGTAATAAAGTATGTAAGTATAAACCTAAATTGTATTACCGACCCATAAAAAAATGGTTATTTTAATTCATTTGACCATCAGACTATAAAATAGATTATAATTGATTAATGTTATACAAAATATGAACAAATGCATATTGTTTGAACAAAAAAACAATGATTTACTACTGTAACTATTCGATATCGATCCTCGAAAAATATCATAACTTTGTATAAATTGACAACGCTAAAAGGTAAACACTAGACAAAAAAAGTTTAGTCGCTAATAGATTTTTATGAAGACTCATAGCTTAGATTTAAACTGGTCCATAAAACCACTTGTGTTAGTGTGATACAATAACATAAAAGAAAATTTAAACAAAAAGTTACGTTGCTGCCATTGCCGACATACGGGTCGTTGATACCTGCCACGACTTAAACTGGTGAAGCTAACACCGTCCCATTTTAATTTAAAGTTTTATCGTTTCAAATTACTTTTTATTAATAAAATGTTGTAAGAAATGAAAAGTTGACACTAAAATGCATTGACATTTAGTAATATAAATTAAAGTATAGATGTCATTTGTTTGTAAATGTCTTAAAAAGATAAATCACAGTACTTACCCGAAGGAGCAACGGAACAGTACGAAACGTCCTGCGTCCACGCTACCCCGCAGCAACTTACGTATTTTTACTATTTTTTGCACAGCTACTCACACTAACTTAAAAGTATACGATGCTCAAGTAATACATTCGTGTATAACTTTGCCTACCTATAGCTAGAATAGTTCTGGAAACGTTTAAATTTCGAATTACTTTTATAGGTCGGTAATACCTTCAGATTTTCGATGGGTCGTTGATAGCTGCGTTTACCCATAGATTCTTTTTTATGTAGGCAAAGTAGCTGGTAGGTTAATTACTAAAAAGTTTTGACACATTGATTACTAAAAAGTTTATCTATGTTTATTTAATAAAGTGGGAATGCATAGGTTTTTATGTATAGGTAATTCTATACGAAAATTTTATTTACTCCTATTCTACTTCTATTATAGCCTATAGGTATTAATAGAAATATCTATTCCTTGTATTACTGTACAAATTCAATTAAGTTTTGAGTATCGTACGATGAAATATAAATTTGTGCAATAGTGCTTAAAATTAGAGAACGTACCTATGTTTATGAATAAAACATTTAAACATTGAATTATAAATAGAAACCAAATTGATAATTCATTGAACAAAAGGTAAATGAGATATTTTAACCTTCCTATACTCGCGCGTTGGTCTGTGAGACCGACGAAACACATTTTTGTAATTATTTTTAAGAAGGTAAATCCTGTGAAGTCGAGTTCCTTGCTAGCTTCCGGATTTGGGGCTAACTTCATTTTAGTGCACGTCGCGTGGTCGGACGAAGTTCGCGTGTCATAGCATTTGGCGCCAATCGGTCCATGAGACCGACGCGAGTATTGGTGCAACTTTTTGTGTAAGTATTAATATTATATATTTTGTACATTTATATATTTTTACAGACTTTGAATACTTTATGAAGTATGTATAGTAAAATATATGTAGGTATGTATGTTGCTCTAAATTATATTTTGACCAATTTTTTAGGCCATACTTCATGTCAAAATGAACGATGATCAAATCAGATTGTTGCTGGAAGAATCAAGTTCTGGTTCTGCTATGAAGACGAAAATGACAGTGAGGTGGAAGACAACGTGGAGGAGACATACGACACCGAGCAAGACGATGACAATGAAGAGATATCTGAGGAAAAACACAGTGAAAGTTCCCGTGATTTTTACTTGGGAAAAGATGGACAGACAAGGCTCAAAACTAAGCCAAACATAGATAAATATGTGCTTTGATATGTTTATTATTATTATTTAGAAGTTTATTTTGTTTTGAAAAAGAAGTTCTGTTTTTAATTTAGTTTTCCTAGTACTTATGAAAAACATCTCAAATTCGAGGACTGATTTGTGATAGACTATAAGTCAGTAAAATAATTAATAAACTAAGTATGACCAATACTATTTTGTTTCAGTACATCCTAAACTTTAAAAAAATTGTTATAGTTTTCGGTTTTCTTAGTAAAAACATGGACGAATGTAAAAATATATACTATCGGTCTGTGACACCGTGCGCGAGTATAGGTGTTACAAAAATTGGCGCGAGTATAGGAAGGTTAACCAATTCTTTTATCTTTACCCTTGTATTGATAAAATGATCCAACCCTTTAATATTGATCACTTTACAATGGATGAACATTCAATCTTTGGAGTGCCTAATTTAATTTGTTAAATTAAACGTTTCTCTCTTAATTTAGGATTTAATAATTTATTTTGTTTTTTAGACGTTAACCTAACTCGTTTCGTCTGGTTATCGATGTGTTTAGTTACTAATTTCGATCATAGGTTTCGCACTAGCATTTTCTATCATCTATCACTAATTTTATTGAGCCACATACTTATATATAAATGATAACGTTATACGATTTACTTAGTTTATAAAATATTATTTTTGATATTAATTTTCTGCGTGAAACACAATTATAATATTATGCATTGTTATGGTACGTCGTAATTTTATATCATAAACTCATTTCGAAGAAATTTGTAAGCTTCAATGAACATAATAATATTTTCATTTTTGTAAAACATTTATTTCGGAGGAAGAAACTTTTATACATAAATTTATAAACGAAATAGCGGTGTGGTTTCATATATTTGTTTACTATAATAATTTTAATAACAAGAACAAATAAACTACTTGAAGGATTATTGCCATAATGATAAGTATTATTATTGGTTCATTAAGCATGCAACAACACATTTTGTAATAATATTAACCAATAATTTATTAATTAAAAAATTATGTTTGTTAGAAAAATCACATAATTGATTGTAATCTGACAATTATAATTAATACATATATCTAGTATGCTGTGCATTTTTGGTTGCATTCAGTATTTTAAAATCCAAACATTTTGAAAATTTTTCACAACATTAATTTAACTTATCAATGCCACCTGGTAACAAAATAACAATATTGATACGCTTTACAAGAACAACCACCCTGAAACTATATTACCCCATCCAATTCACACTACCCTTTACAATTCCGTCTCCATACCAAAACACAAAGCTCAGCCAATAAAATAAAAATACATAAACGTAATACAATACACAAAAGTTTCACGTACTCCATTACAGTTTCACTTCAGGCTCGTGAAACCAGCCTAAATGTGGAGTAAATCACGCGTGTGTTCACCCCATTTGTCTGTAAAGGAGTCACCAATGGACCCCAACGAAAGGCAATGTATTAGCCATTGTTAATAGCCAGTGAACAGTTTTGCACGCGCCCACAAATAGTTGGCTGTTTCACTTCAGCCACGGTCCGACAAATCGAATGGATTTTCCATTACATCAAGTATATTGGATGGAAGAGTTGTTTCTTGTAACTGTTTATTGGGCTACGCATTTTTTGGCGAACGGTTTGGTATGAATTTGAGCTAATGTGTTGTATTCACGTATAGTCATTTATCATTCATGACCTTAGAAACTTCAATCAAGAGCCACATCAAAATAGTGTGGTAAAATATATGATATTAGAAAATGATACTAGTAAAAGTAATCTGTAATAATATATTATTATAACGTTTATAGAATTTTCTATATAGTTATTTATTAAAGCTTAAACCTGAGGCTATTTTAAGTACACTCAAATTTTTTCATATAATTGGCTTTACTTCTATTCCATTGAAAAGTTACATTTGGGGTTGCATTTTTTAGAGGATGCAATTTTATTTTTTTGATGTGTAGGGGGGGTTAGTGTGAAGCTAGCACCAAGTTTGTGGGGTGGCCACCCTTGTCCCACGGCCGCCATCTTGAAAACAGCGGTTGAAATGGTTTTTACGATATATCTCTTAAACTATTTATCTGATAAAAAAAATTTGTTAACATTATTTGTTGCAAATTAAATTTTCTACAACTTTGGTCCAGTAACTTTTTGTCGTAGAACTATAAATAAAAAAGTTATAAGCGAAAATGTTTAGAAATTAGAGCTATTTATATTTTTCAATAAAACTTTTTTATCATTTTACGAAGAAATAATATCAAACCATTTTTGTAGATTGTTTTTCGAGGAACAACTATTATATACAACATATTTTCATTAAGTAAATAGTTAAGGTTTTACAGCGCTCCGAAGTGAGTACTATTTTTCAGTACTCTTAACTATACACTTACATATATTATGTTTGTACTAATAATAATTTGTCATCAGTAATTGTTTTTTTTTTTTGTTATTATAATATTTTTAATAATTAATTTTGCAATATTATTAATATTTAATTATTATGGCTCTTTTCCCCACCATCCAGGAGGTAGAGTCTGGAAGCGCGTTTTTTTTCCGTCGAAAAGCAGGGCTGAAATGTTCTGCAGTGTGCTTGAATTGTTCTGGAGTCTGGTAAAAGAGCCAATAGCCAATATATTATGTATAGTTAGTACTGAAAAATAGTACTCACTTCGGAGCGCTGTAAAACCTTAGCTATTGACGTAATGAAAAAATGTTGTATATAATAGTTGTTCCTCGAAATACAATCTACAAAAATGGTCTGATATTATTTCTTTGTAAAATGATAAAAAAAAGTTTTATTGAAAAATATAAATAGCTCTAATTTCTGAACATTTTCGCTTATAACTTTTTTATTTATAGTTCTATGTCAAAAAGTTACTGGACCAAAGTTGTAGAGAATTTAATTTGCAACAAATAATGTTAACAATTTTTTTTTATCAGATAAATAGTTTAAGAGATATATCGTAAAAACCATTTCAACCGCTATTTTCAAGATGGCGGCCGTGGGACAAGGGTGGCGACCCCACAAACTTGGTGATAGCTTCACACTGACCCCCCCTACACATAAAAAAAATAAAATTGCGTCCTCTTAAAAATGCAAGGTTAGGCCTAAAAAATGTAACATTTCAATGGACTATTCCACGAATTTCAATTTATGAATTTATTACTTTGCCTGTAATATAATTTGTGTTTATAAACGTTAGAATTTTGATTAAATTTCTAAAATTCTTATATTAATTTTTAGTCTCCGACCTCATAGACAATTAATTATTTCATGGTTATGTAAGTTCTGATTTATTATAAAAAAAAACTTCGCTCTTAGATGAGTATATCAATATTTCACTCTGGCAAAATCTGCATAACATAATTAGCATTAGTATAATACAATAAAATAGACTTTAATTCCCATCCTATCATGTCAAAATTACTAACAATTATTTTCCATTTGCAGTGATGCAGTAAAATTTGAAAATACAAACCTAAAGCAGGTTTTTATCCTGTTAAAAGCATACTCAGTTTTTGTCTTAAATATTATAAATCAAAAACGAAGCCCCCTTCATAAAGGTTACAATTAATTCAACCATTCTCAATCCCTTCATATACGATTTAATTACGAGCATTATAAATTGCTACAACTTTAACCTAATATATTAGTAGACATAACATAATATGCAATAGATATATCAAATAATAACACAGCTTCAAATCCAATTAGTTTATTCCCGGTGTTAGTCGATCCGAGGGATTGACGCGAATCCAGTGAACCGAATAGTCTAAAATTCGCGCGCGTTGTCACACAATATAGATTATAGACGATTTAATTTTAAAATAACATAGATTTCTCGTAATGTACTAAAGTTATAGGCTATGAATTTTAATTTTCAGCTCACTTTAAAAATGAAGCAGGTTCTGTGCTCTAAGTATGTTTTGTTTTATGTATGTTTATTTGTATAGATTTGAAGAGTTTTTATTCTTTCAATTTTTAACTAGATATAGATACCCGCCTCTCGGGCACTGTTCGTGAATTTTCAAAAATCTTTAATTGCAGTTCTATTTATTTTTTTATTCCTTTCAGCAAAATTTGCTATGCTCAGTATTTCAAGTATTTCCCTTCTGGGCCCATAGAAATTTCCACCCTGTAATGATAAATATGCTTCTTACCTTGTTTTTATGTAATGTGAATAAAACGGTTACCTATCTTAATCTCGAATTTTAATATTCCGAATATCATAATCCCGAAAACGTTTGGACATTTTTTCATAACCCCGAATTTTAAAATCTCGAAGTTTTGTTTGCCATAAATCGCAACTCCGAATTTCATTTGCCCATTTCTTTATTTGTGCGACGTTTTACAATCCAGACCAATGAGTTCCAGACATACGAAATCTAAATGCACAAAATCCAGATGACCGTAATCCATATGCACGAAAGCCAGATTTTTAAAACACAAATTTTTGAAATACAGTTGATTGATATCCAGACAAACAATGTCCAGATTTTTGAAATTCAAATAAACGATATCCAGAAAAACGAAATCCTTCCAGGGGGTCGCAGCACGAACCTAACCTAACCTACTGAATAGATTTTAACACTTAATCCTTTCTGTTGGGCAAGTAAAACAATAGCGAGTCGGTTCTGGCACTCGCCGGCCGCTGCCGTGGCACGCTCGCTTCGCTCGCTCGGCTCGTGCGTGAGGGTCGCAGTTCAAACCTAACCTAACCTACTGAGTCGAATTTGACACTTAAACCTTTCTGTAATGGGCAAGTAAAACAATTTACTTACTGGTAATGTTTATTTTCAGGCAATAGTAAAGGTATAATCACGATTGTATGGGAACCAAATAAAGAGATTATGAAAATCTGGCAATAGCTTATCTGCTATACGATTATATGGGAACCAAATAAAAAGATTATGAAAGGAGAATGGCGAAACTGGGCCTAACTGTTACAGAAATCATAATATATTTAAAATTCATTATGTTAATTTTAATAATTATTTGTAAAATATTGACTTCTGATTCTATGGGAAAACAAATCTTTGAAAAAAAAGATAATTCGTTCACTACCGGTCTTATCAAGCAAAGATGTCAGTGTTGTTAGGAGTAAAATAGTCAAAAATGTAGATTAATACGAATGAATGTTTATTTTTCATTTTTAGTTTTATTGAATTCAAATGCTATAAAAATCAGAAGCAAAACTTAACTTTTTTTAACACACATCTTAATTTATTTAGGTCATTCTATAAAATAAAAACATATTTTACTTAATCAATCATAATTATAATATTTTTATTTAGGTAGCTGGCCATTAATAAATGTCAAATTATTAATCATAATTTTGTCAGTGATGAGTGATTTGATATGTTTGTTGTTTGACTTTTGAGTGAAGTTTTAGTAACGTTATATTCAAAATTGCCGTAATCGTCTATTTTTACTCTAAAGATATTATTTGAATTAATTAGTCTTATTATGAAAGCGAATCCTGATTCATCCATTTATAAAGATATAAGAAATGTACCTACCTAGTGATTGTTGATGTTTTGGTAAGTTAAAATGTGTGTTGAATAATATGTGTTGGATCCAATATTGACCTGACTGGTCTACTGTAACACTATTATTAGCTAGGCAATGAAGATAGAAAATAAACTTACCTGGACCTAGAAAAAGGCAATGCTATTCATTTAACTCAAGCAAACTAACTTTTATTTTTGTTACTTTACACCCCAATATCTCTGCTATCCCATAGAACAGATCTATAATTATTATATTCATAGAATTTGTATATTTTTATCTATTTAATTCCCCATAAATCATCAGTGTAACGATCAGGCCCAGAGTCCTATGGGAGTTTGCCATTCTCCTTTGGTAATAGTTTGTTTGGAAAATGGTACGATGGGAAACAAAAAAAAGTATTCTGAGAATCTGGTATAACATGGGTATAACTATATCTGGATTATGAGAATACGGGAAACAAAAAAATATTTTTTAAAAATCTGGTTTTGGTGTATCTGGAAATTGATTCATCTGGGAAATTAAAAAAGGAATTTTAAAAAGTTGTCAATCATTACATCTGTCTTTTAAAAGTTCTAACAACCGTTTTCGGGATTTTAAGATTCGAGTAATAGAAATTCGAGTTTTTAATAGGTTACCGAATAAAACTTATCAAAACGACGAAGTCCTTAATTGACTTTTTTTAATGTTGACTCTGGGTTTAATAACCAATTTATAATTATGTGGTATTAAAAAGGTTTATTCTAAAAACCTTAAGAAACATTTTAAAAATCATACAATAAGAAAAAGTTCTTGAATTAAACAAAATGGCGTAGATACATAGAGATAATATGTACGTAGTACATAATATATGCGTAGATATTATAATATTTTACTTTGTTTGTTACAATGGAACTTCAAGAAATCTGGTTAATATAACTAATATTTATCAATAAAATCCACAATGAAGTAATTTTAATGTACTATTTAAGGTAGGTACTATAAGTGGTTTTAAATTCTAAACATATCTATAAAAGTTATTGAATAGGTTTTAAACTTAAACTTTATCCATAATTACAATGCATGATAACTATGTATTTTATTTTGCGCATTTTTTAAGTATTGTGTTCCAAAATGACTAACGAATAAATTGATTACAACACAGCTTAATAAATAGCATTCGTTTTCAATGTGTTTCCACAATCGTCAATCTACAACTTCGTAAATCGTATAATTCTTTTCGTCGCTAATGCAAGCTTTAAATGCAAAGTAAGAAGTTCTTGTTTACCCGAGAATTGGTTTTATTCGAGTGATTTGGTTCTTTCTATTACTGCTGAATAATGTTTTGTGTACGTTTTGTTTGCAGCACTTTAGAGCGCTGATGTTTTATCTCTATAAAAGTAGACATATTAGGTGTGTGTTGGTAATTTAAATGTGGCTAAACATCGATTAACACGTTCGCAGCGGCACAGATATATCAATTCTGTACTTTCCATTACTGCGTTACGGGTCGTTTTAAACCTTGTCCTCTACCAGAGATTGTGGCGGCACGAGGCATATTAAACCCCACCGCCCGTAGGAGACCAAAATCCTTTTTTTGGCGCCAAATAAGACAAAGTGTGCGGCTTTTGTCGTGATTATTATTAACAATGAGTTCATTAACCTAAATCTACCGCCGCCCGTGGTTAGATTAGTTAGTTTAGATTCTATGGGTAAAATAAAATGTGGGGTCTGATGTACCCCATACCGCACTGAACAATAGCAGTTTTTCATATAATTTAGTGATGGGAAAAGAAATATCGATTTTATTTAATTGTATTTATTTATCAAACTTATGGATGTTTTCATTAAAACAAGCCAAACCAGAATATTGTTTGCAACCAGTGCATTCTGTGAGAATTTCCTTTACTTTTTTGTCGGCCTCACGACTTGTTAAGAAGGTGCGGAGTTTTTCGTAACATCCTACACATCTCCTCTTCTTTGATCCCTTTAAGAGATGATGTGCCTTGTTTGTTGACTTGTTGACTTGGGCAAGAGTTAAATTTTGATGTATGGCACCCGGCAATCGGTGTATGGCTATACACCGATTGCCGGGTGTTTTGGATTTGCCGCTAGTTGATTCAATGAACAAACACACTAATAGTAATCATGATTATCAACCTATTTGAAGAAAGTTACTCAACATGTCACATTCACGTTTCTATTAACGATATTTATTATAACGAGTAGTTAGGATGTTTGAAAATTACCTGTATCCACATTCAAGTCCTTCTTTGTAAAAGCTTCAATAAGTTGTTCCACAAATAGTCTCGAATGCGTTGCACAACACTAACCGCGTGAAGCCTAGCTTAGGGTGCGGTACGAGGTGCGCGGTGGTACGAGGTGTACGCAACCTCGTTCCGCACTGTGTTAGAATTTTTATTTATTCAGTGCGGCACGAGGTCTAAGAAACCCGGTATTAAGGTCGGTATACCATTGAACTAGGAATCAATAGCACATCTCAGATATATAGATATCACTTTCCTACACTGAACCAGATGGAAGTTATGCCTCCCGCACGACAGAGAAGTTTAAGTTTTTTCCTACCGCTATAACGACGAGACACGGACAGGGTGTTTCAAGCCCTGTTTCGCAGCGAACGTGTTAATAGTGAACAAAAAATATATGTGGAGATATTAAGAACAGAGTGACACGCTAATTTTTACCTCAGCACATTTTTTTATTGTTCATATAAAAAAGAAATAAAAAATAAATTTACCGCGGTGAATTATCTCGGCCCATGGAAATTTCCTTACTTTATAAATTATATTGAATTATTGTGGAAATACAAAGCTACCAGACGCAAAGAAATATTAAAATTAAAATGTCATTGGCCCTTTACTTTTAAAGACAAATTTTCACATTAAAAATATATTAATATACTTTACTAATTATAAACGTTTGCAAAACAACGAAGCCCATTAAATAACGATCTAAAAATATATAATTGTATGAAAAGTATATTAAATTTGGGAACTGACGAACAAAGGCTAATATTAGTGTGAAAAACCAAGGCCCTTAGAACGCAGGTGAACCAATGTCCAAGGTTAGGCTAAAATATCTGTGGGAAAACGTATGATTTTGTCCAATGCGTCATGCTATGGCGTCATGCCTTGACGTCAATGAGGAACTTTCTCATATCTCCCAAGAATTGTTTACATAACTTAACTAACCTAATCCCCTGATCTTTACTGAGAGAGCCATCTTTCGTGAATAGTAAAAGGAATATAATGGTACCTATATGAAAATCCCTTTTTATCTGTGAAAACAAGCTACCTGATACTTTATTTATGTTGTAAAAATATACAGCTTTATATTCATTTTTATAGCACGCTGTTTTCAAAAGGCAGTGCCTCCATCGAACCGTAATCCCAGTCGCTTTAAATTCAAATCTAATTTTCATACAAACGTTGCGGGTGGCGTTTTCCATACATTACCTGTCGATGTAGATAATACAATACCTGAACTATCCGACTATTCCTTTGTTTGCATTCTGTATCAATATAAAGATAGTGTTTTCAATTTTGAACTTTAATACACTTTGTTAGAGATTTAATTCAAGCAGAGGTCATCGAGATTGTTTGGTCTTGATAAAGCTTCGATACAAAAATTTCGTTTACGCATAAAATAGTTTGGAATTGAATTCTGCTTATATAGGTTCTTATTTTAGTTGCAAGTTTCAAATATTTTATAATTTTTTATTTTCCAAATTGGTTACGAAGATAAAATATAGATATGCGTCTTTTTTCTACAAACAAAAATTAATGTTATTGTTATTCAATACAAAAAGAAACCGAGAGTATATTCAGAAGTTAAGAAATTTTATTTGAGATTACATCAAAGTGCAAA
Organism: Colias behrii; assembly: GCA_029959065.1. Classification (NCBI taxonomy): domain Eukaryota; kingdom Metazoa; phylum Arthropoda; class Insecta; order Lepidoptera; family Pieridae; genus Colias; species Colias behrii. The sequence continues at coordinate 5,110,567 of JARWMC010000017.1, forward strand.
TTTATATAAAATAATAGAAAGGAGAATTCCTTTAAGGAAAGTGAAAGCGCGAGATAAAATGAACAAGAACCAATAAAAAATTTTTTTATCATAAATATTTAAAACCATAGATAGTATTGCTATCACTGTAAATTTGGAATTAAAATCATACATTTTAACTATTTGTAGATTGTTTTTGTATATAATATCAACGAGAATCACGTTTATTATGCCACACGCCAGAAAAAAATAAAAATATATGATCATTGAAATTGTTTATTTTTAGCTCTAAACATTACAGAATACCTATCACACATTAAAAACAATTGATACAACTGCTAGAGAATAATAAGAATAACGGTTCAAATACTACATAACTGATTAAACATTTAACGATAATATTAAAAATACCAAGAAAGTAATCATAGGAAATGGAAACCCAGTGAAAGGATATTGGCCTTATAATTTGTTCAGTCATCGTAAAAATAACGGGTTTTTTGTTGACTGTGCGGAAACTAACCAACAATCTTTAATTTCTGTTGAATTTTATTTAAGAATTACATCATCAATTATATGTATAAAGTTCTATTTTTTATAAAGGCTCTTTTCTGCTAGGGTTGGTAACGGAAAATATTACGATTAACAAACAAAAATAGTATAAGTTAAATAATTTAATTTAAATAAGAAATGTTAATCAATATAGAGCTTTGTTCTTTCAGATCTTAGATTACAAAATAAAAGACAGATGGAGCGTTGCCGAACTAAACCGAATAATTTATCGTCATTTCCATAAAGCTATGTGTGCTGTCATTTCGCCGCTGCACTGTACGTACACGGTGCTTATGTGTGGGTGTTATGTTACCAGATATTGAAAATTTTCCCAAAATTTTCCCCGACTATGGAAGAAAGAGGGTTATGTTTTTCGAGTGTATCTATGTACCTATAATATTTCTTTGGCACGCCCTGCAGTATAAACCGCTGAACGCTGAACCGATTTTGATTTATGAGTTGACATTGCAATCATCTGAATTATTATGGTAGTGGTGTTAGTGACGTAGGCGGTAGGCTACATAAATAATTAGCTGTCAGGTTTTAATTTTAATTTTAATATTAAAACCTGGTTTATGATAATTTTTTATTACATTGTAAAAATTCTTTTGTTACATAAATGATAAAGTACCTACCTACTAAAGTTATATATGAACAAAATAATTGTATTCAATTTTTAATTAAATAAATTACATAAAAAAATGTTTCAATATTACGGGACATTTTATTTTGAGAAAGAAAGAAGGAAGAAACCATTTATTTGCTATTATAGGTATGCTATTGTTGTGTGTTTGTGTATTGGACACACAAACACACAACAATAGCATTGTAAATTATGAATAATAGGTAAGTAATAGAAAACATAAATTTATGTATGGTTGCTTGCGCTAAAAAGGAAGCCACTCAGGATACCTGAGGCATAATACCTTAACACTGATTTTCAGTGACCCTTACGACATCCACATTGTCAGCTGCTTTACTGGATACTAAATAAAAATAAAGTAATAAATAAATTTAACCCCTTGACCACCGAGCGGCCCAATGAGACCTTAGATTTTCTATTGTGTCTGTGATTCCGGGGGCTGAGGGAATAATTCCTGAATAATAATAATTTTGTCATATCCATCACGGAGTTCAAATGAATTAAATCGCGGGCGAAAACGACTCTGACGTTTTTCAGCTATATAAAAGTAACAAAAAAAAGTATTATGCTTATTAAAATTATCTAATAATGATCATGAACCTTTATTGCACTATACAAATAATCACATTCACGATCGAAATATCCAACAGCAACTACCCCGAAGATCTTTTAACCGCTTTACCCATAAAAATGGCAAATTCATTTTCAAAATACTGGCAGCATACGTTGAAGTTTTGTATTCCTTCGTATATGTAAAATTATTATTTGTATACAAAATTAAATAAGCCAAATAATCTACAGAAAACCTGTAAAACGATGTTTTATCTTTTTGTTTGTTTTCGGGAACAAATTTTACAGCGTTTTAATATCACAAGACAGCATTTTTTTATTATAATAACAAACCCCTTTTGACGTATTGCATGACACTAGAATCGCTATGGCACTGGTGGAGGTTCGTATTCGTTTTTGATTTCGTATTTTCTTTGACAAGGGCGATGGAAGATTGTCATGCTCCATCTGCCTTTTATTTTGTAATCTAAGTTTCAGATGTAGCGTGTACGAATAATTATATTTATATCAAAGTATTACCATCACACATCACACCTTATAAAGTTTCTTCAAATACAAGGTCCATATTAAGGGTACGATTTTTACCATTGTCGATTAAATCGATTTTTATAATGCCTTAATTAATTATTATTGAATGTATCTATAATATTGGTAAATTTTATGGTATAGGTTAATTTAGCTCTCAAGGTTAACGTAGATTTTACAGGCATATATTCGACGAAGAAATTAATTATATTTTGTATGCAAGTATAAATTTAAACGTACTATAAAGAGATCTTGCCTTCACCTAGATTTTGTAAATTGACAGTCAAGATTGATAGGACCTTGTGTCAATTGAATAACAAATATATGACTTTTTAAATTGCAAGTCGTTGAACTTTAGTACTGAAACTATAAACTTTTTTTGCACTGGATAGACTGAAAACAATGGTTTTAAGGAATATCATCGTAACGGATTCATAAAAAATCATTAACAAAATAATGAAACAAAAAATCTAATTAATCGATAGAATAATCATACATAAAATATAAAAAAACACGTATAAAATTCTCATTAATAGAAGAAAAAAAAAGTTAAAACTAACGTTGCAAAAGTATACATTAACATCAAAAAAAATGTTTGTTTCCTGATTCGATTTTGAAAAAAAAATATAGACTAGATGTTATAACTATCTATTTTATTAACAAGCTCTATTGTTTTAATAACTGGGGAAGTTTAAGTTAAATAAGGGACGAATTGAAATTTATATCGAGTCTGGAAAAATCCTTTAAAAAAGTTCATTGATCTATGATCAATTCTTTATGTCACTAAAATATTACGTACTCTATAAAAAACTTAAACCTTGAATTCTTAAACGAACGTTTTGTATATATTTTTAAATTCGTAAGAGTTTCTTAATGAAATACGAAATCCAAAATTTTCGTTTCATCTTAGTTGTACCATAGACAAATATATATATTTATTAGTCCATGGTTGTACTAACGAATTAGTAAATTCCATCTGAAGCTAGCAATTGCGATGTTTTAAAATCAGTGTCATGCTAAATCAAGCTTTTTTATTATAATAGTGATTATGGGGTAAAAAACTCTTTATAATACTAATTTCGTTAATAAATTACAATTAAGAAATTACGAAACCTTCATTTTTGCAGGACGAAGAACGCTCTTAACCATTTATTTCTCACATTTCATACGATTATATTATGTTAAGCAAAACTCGTAATAAAGTAAAAAATGAATGCGGAACATTTTGTATTTAAGCGACCGCTTATATGTACTTTTAGTAAATTCTTATTCAGTATTATATCAAACATCGATAAGAGAAGGCAATCAAAATCAAAATGGAGTATAAACCAAAGAAAAATATTGTACTCTTACGTCCAAATACTGTCGATTATGTTTATAAAAGTATTAATTTAAGCAAGCCAGGTGAAATGGAAGATGCTATCAGAATGTTACGGGATTGGATCGAAAAGCAACCCCATTTTAAGAGAAAAGACTTTTGTGAGTTATGTTTATTGTTTATTTTCTTTTACTGGAAATTTTTCGCAACTTAGTTCGTATAAAGCTTTCCTATTGAGTCTTATCCTATATCATTGTCTTGATCCTATATCACTGACTAATTCATTTTATTTATATAAGAAAATTTAGTTCGGACACTGAATACACACGCAGTATTCAACCTCTTTATTTCGAAGTATTTTTCTTAGTTAGTAGGACATACTTTGGAGAATTACTACCTGTCTTTTAGAGCAAATAAACATTATATTATTAGTTTTAGGTTTCTACTACATGCATAGCTTTAACTCTTCTATGACCGTTGCCCCATCTATTAAACTTTGATTACAGCTGACAACTTTCTGCGTTCTTCAATTATCGTCGCAAAAGGATCAGTTGAGAACGCGAAACAGAAACTTGACAAGTTGTGCACTCTACGCTCCTTGCTTCCAGAAAGTTTCCGTTGTAATAACGTGAAGGAAGACTTTGCTCACGTGTTTCAACTTATGTATGTGTATTTAATTAATATTTTGTAAGCTAGCTTTCTGCCTGCGACTTCGTCTGCATGGACTAAATGATATGTACATATTTTTGAAGTGTATATGTGTATTAAATTTATTTTAAATAGACTACATGCGCGTGGATTGAACGATTTGTATCTTTGCAAGTCTGTTTACGCCATTAAGGGCTGCACGAAATGGAATCATTAACGGTTTTTTTAATTTTATTGAAGAGCTGTAAAATAATTATACCATCTACATAATGATGTTTTGATGTGGAGTAATTTACTAATATTATTTATTTAACGATGACGATACTATTAATTTGGTATTATAGGTAGCTAAGAGACATTTCCAAATATCCATCTTTATGGTGTATTTAGTTTTTGATGTTATGACCATCCGCATAAGATCCTATTATATTCTAATTTCGAGAAATTCTTCTGAATAAAACGGTCGGTCTGGTACAAAGCGCTTCTTGCTCTCAAAGAAAATCGAACTGAATGTAAAATGCATACCTATTTTATTTCCCACTAGCGGTTCGCCCCGGCTTCGCCCGTGGTACCTACATGTTTATGTTTTTACTTCTAACACGTGTGCTCTTTTTTTCATCAGTGGATAATGCTTCAATTTGGAATAAAGGAAAAATGTCCTTTTGACAATGTTTTGAACTGGATTTCTTTGTCTTCCTATAATTAAATGGTATTTTTTTCAGGAAACCACTTATATTACCGCAATTAACGGAAGATCACTGTAGATTGATAACGGTCAAAGTTTACGGGGCTATGGAATCTTCTCATATTTCTGACGCACTCAAATATTCAGTTGTGGTGAGTATTATAATATACTAGCTTTCCACGCGGCTTCGCCTGCCTTGTAGAAAACTTAACAAATTGTGTACATTCCTCTTGAAACCGCTTTAAATCAGTTGCGTAGGTTTAAAGATTTAAGCATACATAATATATTATTTCATATATAATATTATTATGTAGTGATTAGTGTAGGTATCTAATCATAATTTCAAAAAAGTTAATTTTAGCAATTTATATAATCGTAGTAAGTAATACCTATATCCAAATAAAAAACAAAGCTTATTAGCAATTAAAGAACATTAATCAGTCTTAACTATATTAATTAGCAATGAGCTTACAAAAATATGTTGTTTTGATATTTTCTTAGAAAAATACACCTTCATCGCATATAAATTCCTAAACTAGCTGTGCCCCGCGGTTTTACCCGCATTGCTCCACTCCTGTTGGTCTAAGCGTGATGATATTATATAGCCTTCCTCGATAAATGGGCTACCTAACACGGAGCACCGAACGAATTTATCAAATCGGACCAGTAGTTCCCAAGATAAGCACGTTCAAACAAACAAACTCTTCATAATATCACACATCGCGCATATTACATAAGACCATATTTTTTATATGCCATGTGAAGCTAATAGTAGTTAGTATTAATATTTTAATATAATATTTTAATATATAATTTTTTTTTTTCAGCTCGGTGATTACATGCGACAATGCGACTTCGTTCGCAAATATATTTGTATTTTGGACTTGACCGATGTCAGCATGACGAATGTATTAACTAAACTCAATCTTATGGATTTGAGACAAGCTTTCACGGTATATTTTGTAAATATTCGCCATTTTAATATGATAGATAATGACACTGTGAACTTAGACTTAAGCACAGAATACTTAATAGTAGCTAAGGCTAATGTAAGTTTGAAATCGCGCTTTCTTGATATAATACCTATACCCAGCTAGCTATATTTAGAAGTATCATTGTACTAAAGCAGTCTTTCTTTTTTTTCTCTACATTATAGTATAGGATAGGTATAGTTTTAAGAAGATTAGATAATCAGGCATCCGCCCCGGATTATCGCGAAAGGATGAGGGTTCGAGTCCCGCCTCGTGATCGAATTTATTCTATTCTTTATAAATTTACTAGCGACCCGCCCCGGCTTCGCACGGGTGCAATGCTGATACTAAATACACTACAGAAAAACTGTGAACGTTGTATATGTCGTGGCCATATCGTAAATTTGCTCATTTCATGATATGATTGGCCATTTCACGAAATGGTCGCATTTCGTGAAATGGCCAATTTAGTTTGGCCACATCATGATGTGGCTTGAGCAGATCAATGATAAGAAATCGTTTCACGATATGGCCAACTAAACGCGCGGTTTTTTTCATGAAATGATCAAAATTATTTGATCATATCGTAAAATAGTTACATTAATCATTGGTAGAGGCGCTGCAAGCTCTGTGTTTATGTGTTAAGATGGCGGCCGCTGGCGAAAGTTAAATTATTCGCAGTTAAAAACTTCATAATTCGTTTAATAACAATATGAAGAAAGTCATAGCAAAGAATTTACGACGGTTCGAGTACTATGGAAAATGTGGATATCTTATATGTATTGAAGGAAAAATGCGTCTTTTCATTGTCTTTTCTTTTAGGATATATATTTATATATCCTACTATAGTATTATAATTGTTTGTTTTTTAAAAAGCGATCCGCTTCTGGCACTCGCCGGCCGCTGCCGCGGCACGCTCGCTTTGCTCGCTCGGCTCGTGCGTTGTTTATCAAAGTCTAACCTAACCTAACCTAACTGTTTTTTATTGCAAAAACGATTCGCTTCTAGCATTCGCCGGCCGCTGCCGCGGCACTAACTTAAATGACATTAAACAAGTTTTTAGAATATTCTGAATTTTTTTAATATTTTATGGACTCTTTATAGATTAGAGTATTTTATACGATCTGGCCAAATGTGGATGGCCAAATCGTGAAACGTTGACGATTTAACGATCTGATCAAACTATGTTGGCCATTTCATGAAATGCGACCATTTCGTGAAATGATCGATCATATCATGAAATGAGCAAATCTACGATATGGCCACGACATATATATAAAAACATAGCGGCCCGCTCCGGCTTCGCACGGGTATAAAATATATAGCCGGGCGGCCGGCCGGTACCGGCGCAAACGCTACGTCCCGCAATTTTTAAATCTGTGATATCTTCGAAAATATTCACTTAAATCATACGGTGTAAAGGGCCATATAGATCTATATTAAATGAACAATGTATTCAAGGTATTTAATTGGTTAAGGATTAATGCTGTATTGGTTAAAATCGCTTCGAAAATTAGCCATTATTTGTCGTAAAAAGTAAATGACAAAAAAAAGTTATTGTGGGTTATCCATAAGAGATAGACATATACCATCGCGGACTTTTCTGTAGACCTTTTCAATGTTTATAATACTTAGTACATTATTTTGATAAAACTCGTAGGGTTCAGCCTGCGTTTGCAATGTAAGCGGAAAAAATGTAATTTTTTACGACATCACATTAGAAACTTCAAAAATAACAGTACTTCTCCACTATTTGATGGATGTTATTATACATATAAACCTTCCTCTTGAATCACTCTATCTATTAAAAAAAACCGCATCAAAATCCGTTGCGTAGTTTCAAAGATTTAAGCGTACAAAGGGACATAGGGAAATAGGGACATAGGGACATAGGTACAGAGAAAGCGACTTTGTTTTATACTATGTAGTGATATTTATAAAGCATTTGAATTTCATAAAACCAAAAATATCAAATTCAACAAAAAAGGTCGTGTTCCATCGTTACAATATTTTATTCACTGAAAAGTGTTTCGTATTGGCTGAGATGGTTGTTATTCATCTCAATAGATGGCGCGCGGTGTGTCCCTTAGATACATAAACCTTAAAGAATAGAATAAATTCGATCGCTCTGGCAATGATCTAAGGCTCTGGGTCACGAGTGGCCGAGTTGGTCTAGCATCCGCCCCGGATTGGCGCGAAAGGATGCGGGTTCGAGTCCCGCCTCGTGATCGAATTTTTTCTATTCTTTATAAATTTATAGATTAGATAATGTTAAAAAATTCTTAAAATTTTCCTTTCATATCGTTCATTTATCACTTATACCTAAATGTAACCTCTGGAAAATGAGATACTAAACAAAAACCACAAAACTTGCTTATTTCTTTAAGCTCTAAACAGATTCTTAAGTACTAAGCTAAGTATCACAATTTCTAATCAATCACCTACTTTCTATACTGACCAATATTATTCTAGGAAGGACACGGGTTAAGATTTAAGGGCATGTACTTCATATAACGACGTCGAAACTGGTAGACACTTTGATCAATCTCCTAAAACAAGTCATGAAGCCGAAACTTATAGATCGTATCAAAATCATGAAGACCTGGGACGAAGTACATGATATCATTGATAAGGACATTCTGCCTGTTGACTTTGGTGGTAATGAGAGATCGGAGCAAGAACTACATGGTAGGTATTCTGAGTTAAATATAGTAATATTTGTCATAGAGTTTTGTTTTGTTCAAGGTTGTTTAATATGTATTTCATTAATTATAATTTTCTTGTTTACTGTGTGTAAGGTATAATTGGAGTTCATCTATTATACTATTTTGCTGCCAGTGTCATTCAAAAACTAATCTCAGTTTTAATTTGTCCCTATTCCAGGAATAGGAAGGTAATTTTCAATTCACAAACGTATCTTTCTTAATAAATAATATGAACTATTGATGTATACATAGGTCTTTCTTATTTTTCACACAAATAAAATATTACACTAGAAAGTGCTTCTGAATCTATACAAATTTTACATCGATTACATCTTAAATTGTACATAAAAAATGTAATGTTTTTTATACACAGATGACTGGCTAGAAGAGTTAACCAATGAAGATTTCCAGCAATATCTACGGGATATAAATTCAACTGGGACGGATGAGACTTGCAGACCCTCTTACAAATTCAATGAGGCATATGCTGGAATGCCTGGAACATTTAAACTTTTAACCGTCGATTAAATTAAGAAACGTCATTATTAATTATACTGGTTTTATTAGTTTAGGTATATTTTAATAGAGGTTTTAGTTAAATATAACTAATGATCATTTACTTATAGTTTATACCATGGTTAATAATATTCAAAATTCATAGGTACTTAAAAGTAGGTACTATATCATTATTGTACAAAAATTACTAAATACTACTTATATTATTAAATAGTTATCTATTTGTTGATGTCTTAGGTATGCCATATGAGTTGAACATATTCTCGATGTATTTAGTTAAATTTTCTTTGATATTGTTAAATTATTTTTTGATAGAATAAGAAGACTATCTTACCAATTTATGTGGGTCTTTTTTTATGATTTTAATAATGATTTGTAAATAAATACTCTATTTGATTGCTATGTGTTTTATTTAAGTACAACAAGGATTACTTTACTTACTATATTATGAAATTTGATTTGATGAAAAAACTAGTTTACTAATATTGTTAGATAATGATGATAACATTTGTTTATAAGTATAAAATATCTATGTGTTAAATATCTGAACCAATCTGCAACTTTGCAATCAAATATATTATATGTATAATACATAATTTACCTACGTATATATATGCATTTCTACATAAAAAAATATGATTAATATTTTTGCAAAAGTAATAAAGTAAATTAAGAGTATCTATAATAGAAATGAAATGAAATATTGGAAACGATATATTATCACCTTATTTCGATTTAGATAAATTAAAGATCTTTAATTTTTTGCCCAACAAGTCTTGAGCTTCTCTTAAAACCCTCAAAGAAATCAATCAACATTACTTTATATTTTAAAAATTTTAGCCACTTACCTACGTCATCACTTAATTATCCATACATAACAATAAATCACAAGCATAATACGTAGGAAGTACGTAGGTAATAAGTTTATTAAATACCTATGCGTTCCCACATTTGTTTTTATAGACTTTTCTGAGGTCAAAATTAAATCCGGTGGAAATTAAACAAGTTATTAGCATTTTATGGTATGTTGTTTTAATTATTATGCAAAATAGAAGTAGTTTTATGATAGTTGTAAATTATAATTACTCATTGTCTATAATGGTAGTAGGTACACAATAATAGTTTTCATAGGGATTTTAGAGGCTTTTTATGCTCTTCCAAAGTTTGTATAGGTACTTATACAACATAGAATTAACAATCACATTATATTATATAGAAAATTTTACCTAGTTTTATAGGTTATGCTTTCTAATAGATTTTTTTATAACCATATTTCGAAAAACTAGAACCTAAAGTATAGAAACAAAACTTTCTATCTACCTACTTTAGATCTATAATTATATATTTTGACTTCTAGAAGTAGTAGTGGAGTCGTTGAAAGAGATAAAAAAACACATAAGAATTCTCTAAGGCGTGGTGGACCTGTCTCATAAGCCTTCCAAAGGATCGGGTATCTTCCTTTTGGTGTACCCGTGTATAATGGAGAGAGATGTAATAATAATAGCTATATTTCGTACATTTATAATTTTTTAGGAAGCTTATGGTATGCGTATGCAAGGGATACACTGTATCACGACATCTAATTTCGTTATTGAAACAATATAAGTCGCATTCATGTTGACATAATAAAAAGTAAAAAAATTAAAACCCAACTACGACAAAAAACGGCGCTGAAAAAGTATAAAACAAGATTTTCAGAATACTGAACTGAACAAAGTTGCTAATGTAGTTGCAAGTAAATGGACACAGTAGACTACCAAGATGCCTTCGTTGTAAATTGACAATAATGTCATACAATACTATTCTGAAGTTTGCAATATTCCACTATGTAGAGATAAATTTTCATGTTTGGAAAACCGTAGTCACACGTTGTCAAAGTGCTACGGTAGATAGGTACCTATATGTAATGTGTGACTACGCCTTTCCAAACATGAAAATTGACAGTATAATTTCAAGGTCGCGTCATGGCAATACTGTCACGTCATGGAGTATGGCGAAGGTTTTAGTATCTTCGAATCATGCCAAAGAAGTTTCAGTTCTGAGCTGTGTGCTCGGCATACACGCTCTTTTTTACCGTAGAATTTCACATTAAAGATGTACCTATAATTAAGGAATGAAGTGTACCATAGATAGCTGGGAAATATTATTATTTTTACTACCAATTGTCTCATTTAATACTTTGTGTAAGATGTAGATTATAACCTCAGTACAAGAAAATGTCATAATTATTGTAGAGTCAGAAATAACCTTAACGTTACCTAACAATTTAATTAATTAAATGTATTGTCACTATTTTACATTATTTAGTATTTAACAGTTGAAATTGACATTTTAATTAAGGAAAGAAGTGGACCATAAAATTATTAATAGCTACGAAATATTTTTGTATTTTATTATTTCCTCATTCAAAAGTTATTTATAAATGTATACGGGCAAAAGAGAAATATTATAGTTTAGTGGGTAAGATAATGACAGTATTTATCAATTATATTTTACACCTATATTACACAACATTTATGCATTTACTATAATTATTATAAGTCTAAAGTTAACAGTGGAACTATTTGCGTAAAGTAACTACGTAATATCATAAAAGAATTAAAAACACGCTATTAATAAATTTAACATTGCAAAACGCGGAAACTTTGAAAACAAAAAAATATGTACCTACATTTTAAACACTAGGAAATTAAACATTAGTAAACACATGTATTTCCTAAATTGAAATATGATTATTATTATGCACATGAAGATAAAATAAATTGCTTTAATTATTTTTTAATTAAGTAAAGAAGTAGTTAAAGTTTTATTAATTCATGTACCTAATGAATAGCTTAAATATTTTAGACCTATGTTAATAATTTTCTTTGTAGATATAGTTCATCTGGATGACGTTAGATAATTATAGTAAATGCGAATAAAGCATATTGTTTCGAACATAAATTCCTGATAGAATAAACTTTTTAATAAAAATTGTTTACGATGGTCATTGCAGCCATAACATAGTTAGAGTTTAGACTTTAGACCGATGAATCTAATCCTTTTGTATGGTAAGGAATCAGGAATAGTTAGTTAAAATATTATTGAATTAATGAAGGTAATTAGGTAAATATTATGTTCATAGGATTTTTTTAGTTACGCACTCACTCAACTCCTTCAAAATATTAATCCGAATAAAGTAATAAATATGATATTACAGTACTCCAAAATTAATAATGCGCATGCAGATCTTCGCTAATTATCGTATTTCCAGAAACACCCGAATCATTAAATCGCAAGTGCCCTAAACAATGCACTTGCATCTTGCACCTTGTTCAAAAGAAATAGGAGTCAATTCAGAGTCATACACGATCGAAAACAATTCAGGCGATAGGTGACGGTAGCCTGTCAGTCAAAAAATTCAAAAATCCGTCAGTCGTCTTTATATATTGGTGGTGACCGCACGTATTATCTCTGTATGGAATTATATAGAGCTGCTGTTACATACCCTTCTTAGTTTTGTTTCAAAGTTGAATTTTCCGATAAAATGATTATTTACACAGGTAGCAGATAGCAGTGGGGAAAGTGAAAATTAATAAGAGCATAATGAAAGTTCTACGATATCAGAAATAGAGATAATCCCTGATTCTGTAAATCCTTTGGACTGAGATTTTAATGATTAGATTTCTACAATTTAAATGTAAACCAGTGTTTGAAAATCATTTTTTTTTTTAATATAAACTTTGTCTTATTTTAACACTCCTTACATAAATCATTACGCCAGCTTCAGTAAGACACTTAAATAGTTCTAAGTATAGAATTTTCCGAGTAAATCAATACAACAAATATATATTCTCAATCGTGTGGCTTATCCTCGCTATTAACTTACATTGAATTATCGAAACAAATTTCGTTACTTATATCTTTTACCATAAAATCACAATAAAACTCATAATTCTAATAAACTATGCATGAAGAAAATACATTTAACCACTCTATATACATATCATCTTCGGAGGCTCGGGGAATATGACAGTTGCCGAACAGTGACGAATTTTTCTATGCGCATTATCAGTTTGGGAGTACTGTATGTTAAGGAAGGCACGTTGTAAAAAAAAATATTAACGGACTTTGAGGTCTCAATGAAGGACGAATGTCATGACAGCCATTGCTTGTATGAGATAAAAAATCTTATAATATTTTTTTGTTCAAAGTATCATAGTACAACAATCACAAGAATCATTGTTAATATAATAATAATCGTTTCATCTGTAAACTATATTGGTTTATTCAACACATTTTTAAACATTTTAGTAAGTAAAAAAAACTCAGCCAATCGATTATTATTTTTATTTTTTAAACTATAAGTCCCTATTTATATGAATACGATACCTACAGATAAGTATACAAATAAAATTGGTTTCATTGTGAGCTATTTATAGGAACGTTGAAATAAAATTACAATTTATAAGATGAAAATTGACATTATTGCTAATTAATTGTAATATGGTAGAAAAAGCAATTAAGTTTTGATTTAATATTGTCATAAAATAAATAATAAATAGTTTTTATGACCTACTTAATCTGCTCATAAACAAAGTTATTAATACATCAGAAATAAACCTAGATAAACATTTTATTATTAATATCCATTGAGACGTTTAAAATGAAATATTATGTTTTGAGTTAGACAAAAGAAAAGGTCAAATAATTTTCAACTTCTTATATAGTTACAGACTTAAATAAAAACTGGTATTCCTTACCAGTTTTTATTTAAGTCTAAGTATATAAGAAACGCAGTTTCCGTCGTGTTATATAATAAATTTATGTACATAATAAAGATTCAAAATGAATCGCCAAATGCTAATCAGGCACACGGAAGGTTTATAGAGAGAAAACACGAAAAAGGGCTATAGGGCAGAACAACGTCTACTAGGGCAGCTAGTTTTTTATGTCACTTAGTTCACTTAGGTACTAACTTATTCATTTAACATACCACAGTTATAGTAATACTAATTGTAAGTTTACTTAAATACAAATAGTTATTGAGTTTTTTCAATATTAACATTTTGCAATTTTACGTACCTTTTATAAACAGCAAGTTTTTATATTCATCAGTAAAATCTTTAACTTTTGAAAGCAGTTTCATTTCTGTTTATTGAGAACATTTTTGATACACTGCATGCAACAAAATCTATGTTATTATGTACTGTTATCCATACTAATATTATAAATGCGAAAGTAACTCTGTCTGTCTGTCTGTTACTCAATCACGCCTTAACTACTGAACCAATTTGCATGAAATTTGGTATAGAGATATTTTGATATCCGAGAAAGGACATAGGCTACTTTTTATCCCGGGAAATAGGATAGGTTTTATCCCGGAAATCCCACGGGAACGGGAACTATGCGGGTTTTTCTTTGACTGCGCGGGCGAAGCTGCGGGTGGAAAGCTAGTATAATTATAATCAAGAGTTGAGGAACGAGTTTTTTTTTTTTGTTTATTTTGGTTCTCAAGCGGCTATGAAGTTATGAATCAGTGTATCTTATTTGGCCATTCGAAACGCACATCTCTACAGCTTTGATCATGGATTACGAGGCTAGAAAGCAAATTTTATTCCTACATCCCGATTCTGTGAAGGTTGCGTGTGAAAGGGTTAACTTATCGAAACCCGGGGAGATGGATCAAGTGGTGAAATTATTGAGGAATTGGATTCAAGAGCAGCCACATTTTAGAAGAAAAGATTTTAGTGAGTGAAAAACAACTTTTGTAATTTAGATTCTGTTGCATTTGCTTGCAGTACCGTTTTTTAACGGTAACAGTGTGATGGTGACGCATAGGTATGCGTATTATTTCTTTCTTCGTGACGATAATCAAAGTGTTTTTAATAATATTTTTTTATATTATTACCTAGTATCGCATATTCATTTCACATTCTATTTAGTTGCTGTGTATTTATTAATAACTTTATATTATATACCTTATGTTTTATAATATATTGAACTATATTAAGTGTATATATAGACATGTTCAAAATAGGTTCTTTCTTTATCCATATATAGATTAAAATTATATTAAAATAAAAATTATTACTCAAACATGATGACACTGAAAATTAAAAAAAAAGACGGGTTGCACTCCGGGAGTGCCGGCAGAAGTGAAAACTTGATTATTAACGTTCAGCATGTTTGATATTTTGGAATGGTATCCGCCTTACGCATGGAATATAAGGGCTAAAAAAAAAAAAATCCGTCTTACGCTTTTTCGATCAGGCCACGTGTCCTGACGCGAGTTTAAGATTTTATACCCAACGCCGCTAAAGAAGTTTTCACTTCAAAAACAACTTTTTATTCTTATTCAATATTACATTTATCACGTGAAAATCATTAATAATAATTATGCAAAAAAACGCTCGGATAGGAGTTTTTCTCAGCACCGGCACCGCCGCGAGGCGAGATACTTGCCCCCCCTATTATCATGGACCCAATAAATATCAAGCTATTATGCAAAAGAGGAATTGTGAATAATTTACTAAAATGCAAATTGCACATTGTATTTTCATTATTTTAATTATTACATTGTTGTTTCCTGCACTTCCCATAATTGAATTTGATTAGAATGTAATTATTACCCAAGAAGGTAGTAGTTAAATTGATAAAGGAAGCAAAATAAATATAATAATCACAATGATTCAAATCTTGACATAGAGATATAAAAAAAAAATGTCTAGCACAGGGGTTCCCAAACGGTGCGCCGCGGCGCCCTGGTGCGCCGTAGAAAGTTAACAGGGGCGCCGTGAGTCGATCTGTTTATATTCGCGAGTACCGCCGCAAATAGCTAGGTTTGGTGGGTAGGGCGCCGTGACAAAAAACCTAACATGAAACTGCGCCGCGACCTGAAAAAGATTGGGAACCCCTGGTCTAGCACCATGTCTTTTTAAATACCTACTTAAAACTGCTTTTCTTCACGATGTAAATACAAAACCTTAATATTTATTATCCACACCACCATTTTCCCTTCTACAAAAAGAGTCTACAAGATCTACCTTAATTTCATTGTTCATTTATTAATAGTGCACAGATATAACTTATTCAAATCTCTATCATCTTCAAACTTTAAGTAATAGATCGTTGTATACAGGTGATGCGTACATAAAGATGACTATGCTCGCCTCGAAGGGGTCAACGGAACGAGCAAAAAAACAATTGGACAAAATGTGCACATACCGAACTCTATTACCGGAAAGTTTCCAAGACTGGGACGTTAGGATAGACTTCAAACACGCATTTGAAGCTGTGTAAGCATGTTATATACTACTATTACTACTACTATACTATATTACTACTTTTACAAGCAATATAATTGTTTTTACACGCTTTATATTAGCTTCGCCTGTATGTTTGTAACCGACTTCTTTGGGCGCGATTTTGACCCACTTTAAACGGCCAGATTTCGTTCAAAATTTGTAGATTTATTGAGGACCGATGACAATACACTAATTTGATAAAAAAAATAATAGTTAAAAAAAAAATAAAAAACACGCTTTTTATAGAAAACCGACCTAAAAGCGTGTTTTTTAGTTTTTTTAAACTATTATTTTATAACAATTGGTATTGCATTTGGACCTCTAAGCTTGATACAGAGCTCTACTAGTCTAAGAGTCAGTGTACATAGTTTTGTAAGTTATAATGTTTTGGCAAAATAAAGATTTTATTTATTATTTATTTATTTATAGATCACAAATTGCACATGCAAGGCATTATTTCTATGAAGTTAATGCCAATCATGTATAATGAGAATTATATTATCTATAATTGTCTATCTAAAAAACTATCCTCTTCTTCTTTCGCTAAAATTCATCAAAACCTGTTATATCACTGTGCTGTGAAAGCTGAACACATTTACGTAAGATTATTATTAGACGCATAATAACTTTAAATCGAATCACTTACATCTTCAAATCCAACCATTAACTTATTAGATATGATAATGATATATTTATAATTTTAACAATTGTGAACAACAATACTTTTTATTCCATTCAGTTCTCAGGTTATTCTGCCAAAATTAACAAAAAATCATCATAGAGTGTTCTTATACAAAGCGTGGGAAAATATTAAAGACGCATCACAAATATCCAGCAACTTTAAATATTCTTATATTGTAAGTATTTTAATATAAATAAAATAATATCATAAATTTAAGAGTCGGATGCATAAAATTTGCATATAAAATGCTTACAATGAATTAAGGCGAAGTTAAATCGTAATTAGGCGGTTCGTGAAGCTTGGATATGATATTATGGTCAGTGATTTTAAATAGAAAAAGGCTCCAACAGACAAATTGTTTGTGTTATTGTAAATATTAACTTACTAATTAATTATTTTCTTTAAATTAATGCCTTATTTATTTTCAGATAGCGGAGTACACCAAGCAATGTGATTTTGCTTTTGGATATCATCTAGTTATAGACTTTTTGAACATTAATGTTTTAGATCTGATAAACAAATTAAGCGTTATTGAATTCAGACAAAGTTTTAATCTTTATATGGTATGTATTATATAATTAT
Organism: Colias behrii; assembly: GCA_029959065.1. NCBI lineage: Eukaryota > Metazoa > Arthropoda > Insecta > Lepidoptera > Pieridae > Colias > Colias behrii. Next base: position 5,128,226 of record JARWMC010000017.1, read on the forward strand.
ATGATTAACTGTACGTATTAATATTTGGTGAAACAAGTTTTTATAAAACACTAGCATTCCGTCCGTGGCTTATCCTTGCAATCAAACGCAAGCCCACATAGTTCTCGTACCCGGAGGATTCCTGAGATAAAAATTATCCTATATCCTACCTCAGGTTTCAAATAATACAAGTACCAAATTTCATCTAAATCAGTTCAGTGGTTTAGGCGTGAAGAAGCGACAGACAGACATAGTAACATTCGTAGTACACATTATTACAGAGAGAGAGAGAGGGATTAATTAGAAAATATTCAATAAGTCTCTATTTCAGGAAGCATACGGCATGAAAATAATAGCCATTCATATTATCAGCACTTCAAAGCTCATAGATACCTTTGTTGCTATATTGAAACAAATACTCAAACAAAAAATCGTGGATCGAATCAAACTGCACAAGTCCTGGGACGAACTACATGATATACTGGGAAAAGAAGTTATACCAAATGATTTTGGCGGTTATGAAAAATCTGTTAAGGAAATACATGGTGAGTATTTCTATAAAATATATTTATAGCTATTGATTGCATATTAAAATGTGTAATAAATGTTACTAATGGTACTCATAACGACATCTAGTTTGAGATGAGTCAAATATGTATTAAGATACACTAAAATAGCAAAAAAATACTGTACCCAAAGGTGCTTAAAATAAATTTTATCGGAATTGAATACTGAATCAACAAGCCAACACATTTTTACGGTTTAATGGTATTCATATTATATGGAAAAGGGCCCAATCTATTCCAGGCCAAACGTATTTATACCTATAAATAGTAAGTAGTAATAGCTTGCTCTGGCAGATTTTAAGAAAATCAACCTTGATTTTCTTAAAATCTGCCAGAGCAAGCTTCCAAACTTTTTGCTTATAACCTCCGCTCGCTAAGCCGCGTTAATTAAAAAGATAGTTTTCAATCTCAATACCGTTATAATAGTTTCTACTATTACAAAGAGTTTAATATTTTTGTAATTTAAGATATTATCATTTAAATATGTTCCAGATGATTGGGTAGATGAATTATCAAATCAAGGATTCAGGCAATATCTTCGCGAAATGAATTCAGCTTCCACGGACGAATCCAAGCGGCCATCAAATAAATTTAGTGAAGAATACGCGGGATTGCCTGGCACATTTAGAGTACTTAGTGTCGATTAATCAGATATTAGTGTATTATGAAATTGTGGTTTACAAAGTACTTTCTATCGTATGGTGTTATTAAAATAGGAATATATGAAGGAGAAGAAAAAATGTAATATATCATATTACACTGTAATATTTTTTTTATAACTTATAAGTACAATTTAACGACACTGTCCGATCGTATTGTTATGGTGTTCCAATAAATTCAATAAGTTATTCGTGAATATATTTCTGTTGTTTCAAATACAATTGTATCTAATCAACAATCATTTATCAGATTTATATAACTTATTAAATTGTTCAATAAGCTTATTGGTCCCAATAATTATACATTTTTGAAGCTACCTACTTTTTTTTACTAGATTCAACACAAATTTCATAATTATCAATTGTAAACAGGTAGATAACTAATCACATACTTACCAAGTCACGCTTTAACGAGACGCAAACTGAGTTGGGTTTTAATGTTAATTAGAAATTCTAGTGACTGTTGCCTTTTTGTACAATGTTCCCGGCGGCAACCACTATTTTGTATGCAAGTAGAAATATTCAGGCGATTTTTTTATGTTATTGGAATTTGGAAGTTCATCTTTGCAAACTTATTTGTTCTGTTTAATATAAATGTGTATATAAAAATAAATATGTAATATTATGATGTTTTATTTTATTGTTCAAATAGATCAATAGCTAGTTAATTGCAAATATAAATTCAATTATGAGAAATTTTAGAATGTCGTTTGTTTGAAATTTATTTAAGAAATAACATTCCTGTTCATCTGTTTCTTGCTTGCTAGTTCATTTGCTCCTGTAACTGCTTCACTTACTAGGTACTGTATTTTTATCAAGAGATAAAGGATTCTTCCTGAGTCATCGTTTTTAAAGACCACTTGTATAACGCTACAGAACCAATATTACAGCGATATCAAAACATTAAAGAAAGTGAGCAATAACCAAAAGTTGCAACAGTTAGAAAGCCATTACATACAGGTGAATGCAGAATAGAAAGAACAGCTATTCACTTTATCTTAGTATGCTCTTAGTATTTTTGCTTCTGGAGAATAGAAATATTTAAAAAGTTTTTCTCAACATTATCTGTTATAATTTTCCAAGTTTCTCATCAAAAATTCTTAGTGTCATTTTTGCACAATATTACATTGATGTGTAGCTACATAATTTAAATTAATAGGTGTTGTTGAAATGTATAATTACTGAAGATTTAGAATATGTACCTATGCCCCGATGGGGACAAAAATATCTGATTACTTGAGAGTTGAGATTATCTTTTTCGAACTGCCAGGATATCTTTTCTTAATGAAAAAAAAATATTTTTGTGTGAAATTAAATATTATGTACAAGATATTATAAATAAGACAAAATATAATTATCGTGACAAAAGAGTGCAAAGACTTAAGCGCATCACACACGGTGAAGATACTATAATATTTTATGTTAAGACCCCTGTAGAACCGCCATCCTGTTACAAATGACCCGAAATTTTGGTGGAAATTTCGGGTCATTTGTAACAGGATGGCGGTTCTACAGGGGTCTTAGTACGCAATGACAAAAAGAAAAATGATGGTCAGAACGCTGATACCGGATACCTTAAGATACTGTAATATTTTATATTAGAGAATCTTAACATAAAATATTATAGTATCTTCACCGTGTGTGATGCGCTTTATAGTAGAAGATTCGATATATAGGTCGACCTTCACCGGCGTGATAATAGAATGAGACCAATTTTATAATAAATGTAGTCTATTAAAAAATCTATTAAAGATAGGTTTGCTGAAAAAATCCTGGACAGGATATTTTTAGTTAATTATTAAAAAAAATCTTTTTATTTTTTTAATTATGCAGTGTTGAGACAATAAACAATTTTGTTATAAAACAGCGCTCATGCTGATATATATTTTTTTTCTATCATCCCATCAAGTGAAAGTAACTGGTACGGACATGCCTGTTTATACCTGCCAACCTAGCAGTTTGTCCAGGTAAATATTAAAAAACCCTATGACTGCACATTCTGTAGGTTTCATACTTCAAGTCTATTATAATTTTTTTTATTATATTGATAAGTACCTACTGCAATTATTTAAAAAAAATTTAAAATTAATTAAAATGTCCTGTCCAGGATTTTTCCAGTAAACCCATCTTTAATAGATTTTTAATAGACTACATTTATTATAAAATTGGTCTCATTCTATTATCACGCCGGCGGCCGGTGAAGGTCGACCTATATTCGGATCTTAGACCATTATTAAAAATACCTATAAATGTTGAAAATGAAATAAAGAACACATTACACTTTTTAAAAGTTTTATTGTTTTTACGTGTCTTTCAATTGCACAAAATGACTATAGTCATTAATTAATAAAAACCACACTCGCTCTCAACTAACGCATCTATTTAAAACCTTTTACACTAACAAATTAAAAAAAACACGTGAAAAAAATAACTTCATTACATAACCAAATAACCTGATAATAATTTAGTGCAGGTACATTCTTATTTCTTATATGACGATGAGATAAAAATTTATTTAATACACAATAATATTATAATATTCATAGTATCTAAAACATACATAACTCAATTCCACAATCATTTACACAATTATTATATAAACAAATATCTCTACTAAGTGAATTCTTACGTGTAGACTTCAATCTCACTTTTAAGATTAATATTCAATTTATACATATTATAATACTGTAATATATAAATAATATTTAATAGTTTGGCACTATCTGCTTAGTTAATAATAATAGTTAGTTATACGTCAGTCCTTCTCATTACTTTTAAATGATAAAATGCAATTTACAAAAACGATTCGACTAAGAGTCCTAAAACAAAACTATCAAATTGTTTATCAAAACCTTTGATTAACTGAAAAGTTTCTCATTCCGGCTCCTCTTTCACAGTATACACAGACCGACGAATTGCACCACCTTTATAATTAGTTCTAGTAACGTGTTGTAAAACTTCTGGTAACATATCCCCTTCTGAAGAAAGCATCGATTCATCAGTCAATTTTCCACTTTCATCCCGTCAGGAACGCTGCAGAAATTCCGGCGTCAAAACTTTTTGAGTTGCCTTCATGATCTTTTCATGGTGTCTCAGTCTATGAACAATTTCATCATGTAAGACGTTAAAGCACATTGCAGTCAACGCAAGTCCAGTGATTATGTAAATGGAACAAAACCAAACAGTTCCTGAAGAAGCACCGTTTCTTTGAGTTAGTCCAGGTGCCAAGTGACCAAATCCAATAGTACTTAGACTCATGAAACAAAAGTATACACCGTCTACTGGACTCCAGCCTTCCAGTTGATACAAAACCAGTGCTCCGAAAAATATATAAATAAATATTGCAGAGAGACACAATGAAATCGGAGCTAGAATAGAAAATCCTCGAAGTGATATTTTTGAGTCGGTATCCGTGCAACTCATCGAATCACAATCTCGGAGAAAGTTTAAACCGACCGGTTTATCTTTTATTGATGTGGTGCTCAGGCTATTAGCTTGTGACGCAGAAATGATCGTGCCAGAAGGGGATCGAACATAATAAGGTTCTTGAAGATGCAATGTTTGTGTCCGAAAATCTTCTGGTCGCCGCACTTTCTCCTTACGATCTTTGTTTGTAATTGTGCTTTCATCGAGACAACAATATCCACATTTGACACATATACAACAACATAAAGCCCTGCTAAATATACTGCGGGCAAATCTAGAAAGTAATGCGCCCACAACCGATAAGTAAAGAAGTGTTAATGGTATACCTATAACAGCATAACCAATTGTCACCACTTTACCCAATGCTGTCTTTGGTGCAACACTCCCATAACCTGAAACAAATTATATAATATACTAGCGGTCCGCCCCGGCTTCGCCCGTGGTACATGTTTACGTTTTCTCTACATAAGAACCATCCTCGTACTTCAAGGAATATAATAAAAAAAGAATTATCGGAATCGGTTCAGCCGTTCTCGAGTTATGCGCTTACCAACACATTTTGCGATTCATTTTTATATATAAGATTGATCCTGTACCTTAAAATTAATGAACTAATTTTTGATGATTTTTACACTTTTTAATAAATTGAAATTCAAGTAGAATACACAACAAAATAATTTATTATTGCTAATATCCATAAAATCACAATTTTGTTTAAATAATATGTTTAACATTTAAATTAGTGTATAATTTTTGATTCATTTGTATTATGAGAACAGTCTTTTTAGCCTTGTTTAAAAATACATGTAAAGTTTTCCTACATATTAGAAAATAATAAAACTTGCTCACCTATAGTTGTCAGGACAGTTAATGAATACAAAAATGCCTTGGAAAAATTCCATTCGTAGTCGTCTGCGACAAGCGCAGGTGCGGACTCCAAAACCCTGGCTCCGCCGTACTGTTCTGTTACATCAGCCGTCACTCGAGCAACTAATTTATCTTGAAACCTTGCTATTTCTTGAGCAGCGAGTCTTGTCCAATTTTCTTTGTACAATATGTTTAGGGACACTGTTATCTCCCATATACTCTCAACAGTTTGTGACCTGAGTTCAGCGGTCACTTGTGCAATACTATTATTAACTTTAGCTATCGGCAACGGCTTTTTATTTTCATTAGCCTGATAAGACGTCGTCGCCAGTGTTTTTTGATGTATTTTGGCGGCGCTACCTTCGATAGCCAGAAATATAAAAGCCCCTACCAATGTGTATATTAAGAGTATCGCAAATATTCCAAGATTTGTTATACATCCTGCAATCAGGCTCTTTTTCTTACTCTTTTTCGTTTTCAAACAGAAGCAACATGTTGTTACAACGTCGTCGGAATGATCACTTTTCGCATTTTTCTTATATTTCCCATTAGAATGGTTCTTTTTCTTAGTTTTATCCATGTCTCATTTCTTTGGTGTTATTTTAAATGAGAGCATGTCTATTCCTAGAAATTGCGCATTTTACAATCTTGGTTAATATTCGAGTATACCTGAAACAAAAGAACGATTTAATGGGTACATTTTCAGCAAACCAATATAGGTATATCATTTTAAAATCACTAAAGGCTCCGAATTTCCCTTTCATAAAAGGCATTCGCAGTTTATACTATTAGAAATTCAGCAAAAGAAAATAAGTCGGTTTGACTCGTAAAAGGCGTGTCTGGAGTTTCAATGGAAAAGAATACGTAAATTCAAAGGAGGTATCTCCAATGTTTGTGAATTGTGAATAGCGCTTTGATGTCGGAGATTTTAACATTATAGGTCTTGATCATTTATTTGACTCTGAAACTTTATTTATAAATTACTGAAGTTAAATGAATTCCCATAACGTTAGGAGTGGAATAAAAGATTGAATAAAACCCTTTTATTCTTGAATATATAGAACGTAACTGTATAGTGTATAATAGTCTTCAATATAGTCTTGTCAAACCTAGCTTTGGCACATAATAATTACTGGTATTCCATAAATCGCATTAAAATTAAATTATATAGGTACATTCGCAAGTACAAGTTTCCTGAAGTCATACATCTATCGTATTTGCATCTAGAAACATAACACATTTAGCGAATTGCAAAACATAAAGCAGTATCTTTATTTTTAACCGTGGTAAGTACGCGCAAGTTTTGGTTGGATTGTTCCGGCTAACATAACATCTGTATTCCAACCTTCCGGTCCATTAACATTCGTGAACCCGTGTACAGATTAATTGAAATTTATTTAAATGATTGTCACTTGTGGTTCGTATTCAATTTGCACTGGTTTTGATAGTGTGTATAAACTGACAAGAGCAACAAATAGATAATTGCTCTATCTATTGTACTACGTATGTACGTTGTATGTGTTCTTTTGATATTATATTATCATAGGCTTTAGACCTATGCTTTAGACATTTTTATCTTCACATAATTAATGAAGACTGCACTGACGTCGTCGTCTAGTACCACTAATCACATTTGAAATAAAGTAGTAGTAGTACCTAAGTTTAATATTCTATCTGTCCATCCTTCATCGAATTGTTTTTATTAATTAAAAAATAACATGTTGAAATGGTATAGCTATAAGAACCGCTTCTACAGATGTAGGATAACATATCCAGAGGACGAAATCTTACTACATAAGAATTCAAATAAAAATTAAATTGAATGGATATAAACAAAATAACTCTGCTCTCAATTATCTCTCTTAACTCCCTTTTTCTCTCCGTGTGTTTCTATTTAACTAAAACTGCCACATCTAGAGATATATTGTACACCAGTCATATGGATATGTATGTAACATATCTTACAGTAACTTCCAAGTAATAAACGCCGAAAACAAACTTGCCAACACTTGCCTGTTTTTACCCGTTAGATTGCGACGCAACTAATCGCTAACTTTTGTTCAACAGATTCTAGAAACTCCTCCAACAAGATTGCGACCGCGCTAACTATCGTATTAAGTGCTTACCACTTCTTGTTAGAGGGTAAGGAATTGCAAGTTTGGTAGATACTACAAAAAATTGGAAATATCTATTATAATTACGATGGATATAATTTAAAATGATCTAATATATATCTGCTTAATCGATTTCTATTAATGTCATCAGGTATAGTAATTATTGTTTGGTTTAAATTGGATCATTATTCAAATTCAAAAGAACCTAATTATCTTTTATTAGAATATATTATAACTAGCTTTCCGCCCGCGGCTTCGCCCGCGTTTTCAAAGAAAAGCCCGTTCCCGTAGGATTTCCGGGATAAAACCTATCCTATGTCCTTTCTCGGGTATCAAAATATCTCTATACCAAAAAAAAATCATAAAAATAAAAAAGCTTTATCATTTTATGTATAACACTTTTTTATTTTTATGATTTTTCTAATTTCAGCTCAATTAAAAAATTATTACTAAATATTTCGCTTTTTTGCCGCTTGGTTGCCTGGCAGAGATCACTGCTTAGTGATAAGGCTGCCAATTGTAATACATCTTTCTAGTACCATATATCTTCTTTTTATTGTTTCTTGTTATTTAATGGTTGTATTACAATAAAGTGTAATAAATAAATAAATAAATAAATAAATAAATAACTGTAATGGAAGCAAGATTCCTCGCATATATCATTTCTATTTAAAAAAAATAAGATCATAAATGTCCTACGCGCAAATACTCTTTTCGAGAAAATCTATCCCAAATATACCATCTATCGTTGATATACAGTTACCTAATGACAGTTTTCGATCAAATATTTTATCAAAATCATCGAAAATCAAACAGTAAATGACGTGTCCTTTTAATCATCGTCTCCTTCTATCCTACTTTCCCTTATTATATTATGATGAGGTACCTTTTTAAAACTGAATACAAAAAAGATAAATGATATATTAGCAATTCATTGCACACCAAGATCTCTTAAGTTCTAAGTTCCTGTATCATCAAAAAAGTGCTATTAATAAGTCTCTAGAACTTTCGACCGTACTCCAGTTGCCAGGCCACATTGATGAACATATTCATCTAACACTTAATCGTGCAAGTCACAAGAATAAAGCCCATACAAAACCCACTTGACCCGATTCATGCTAAAATAAAATAGGAGAAAACCTCTCTCGCATCTGCGATCGCAGAATACAGGGTAATAAATGAATAATGTTGTTTTTATGCAGGAAAGTGGAAGTATTATATGGTATGAGAATATGTACGCTAGGAAAAACGTTAATTTTATGCCTGATTATAGAGGAAAAATTATCAGAAACAGTCACCACTGAAATGACTCAAAAAATTTAAGGAATATTTTTTTGGAAAGATATAGCCCATGCTGACTGGAAAATTACTCATGATATAAAAAAGTTAAAATTATATTTGTAGATAATCTCCAAATCCAATGAACAATTTTTCAATGCAATAAAGAACCCCTGTGTAAAAAAAAATAATTATTTATAAAACAATATTTGTGTGTCAAAAACCTTAAGGCAATTTTAATGAATAAATAAAATAAATAAATAAAAATCATTTATTGAACAAGGTTCCTTACATCAAAATATAGACCCCAGACTCCCAATATAGCTTTCGCTGTGTTTCAGGAGTCTGTGCCTTCCCGATACAATACATTAGAATAGTTCAATAAAATACATTAAAATAGTAATTAGTTACAAAGAAAATTTTACTTAAAGTTGACACAAGAAAAAAAAATTTATAAATCATAATATTTAAAAAAAATTAATAAATTAAAATATTTAAAACAATTTACATTTCATAACATAATATTTAGTTCCACAATATTTACTGTTTAGCAATTAAATAATTAATACAATTAAAATAATTATTTGATTAGTATCACCTATAATAAAAGAAGTAATTAAAGATTTAAAAAAAAAGTGTATTTTGAAGACGTAGTGCAAGTAGTGTGTGTGTGTGTGTGTGTGTGTGTGTGTGTGTGTGTGTGTGTGTGTGTGTGTGTGTGTGTGTGTGCGTGCGTGTGTGTGTGTGTGCGTGTGTGTGTGTTTGTATGTGCGTATGTATGTGTGTGAATGTGTTCCAATGTCGTTTTTAAAACATAAAAGAAAGCTGATATAGTTAAAAAAAAAACATATTTTAAACTTATCATTATAGGTAGATAAATAAAATTAAAGAAAATAAAAAATAAAATAAAATAATTTATATATTTGGTAATTGTTTTGTATATGTGGGCATTAAAAGGTGCTCTATTTCAGAATAATCGAGTGGTAAAAGCCATTCTTTTAGTTTTTGTAACATTTTATGATTAGTGAGAGCAAAAGCATTTTTAATATATAAACTGAAACGATTATAAAGGATGGGTGCTAGATAATAAAACTGCCTTTGTGCAAAACGAGTCTTAGTGTAAGGTACAGGTACACGATGGGTTCTTTTAGTATTCAAGGGATTATTATTTTTCGGTACCTCTGTGCGGTGAAACCGTTTAATTATTTGAAGCACAAAAATCTTACGAACACTCAATACATTAGCCCTCTTGAATAGCAGCGATGTTGGAAATTGGAACGGTAGTTTGAGCGATACTTTGAGCAGAGCTCTAAGCGCACGTTCTACTTGTATCATATATGTTTTCGCAGCTCCACCCCAGTTAACAATACAATATGAGATCACACATTCACCCAGTGCTTTGTATGTTCTAATAATTAACTCTTGGGTTGCAATGTCTCTTAGGGTTTTAAAAATAACTATAAGTTGTCTGAGCCTGCTCGACGTGCTAATAATTTGTTCTTTCCAGTTTAGTTTCTCATCAATCCAGATACCCAGGTATTTCATATTGACGGTCCTATTCAGTATTGGGCAAGAGCATACGCTAGATTTGTTATGACGGTTACATGGAAAGATATGTAATTTAACATTGACGTTCCCCCTTGGCTGCATAGATGAGGTTTTGCTAAAGCAAATATATTTAGTTTTTCCCGTATTTAAAGTCAATAGACTGTTTTCTAACCATTTGCTTATACATCGAAGTCCATTTTCAGTTCTATCAATGGCTTTAGACCAAGTCTTTGCATTAAAGAGAACAACAGTGTCATCAGCAAACATAGTAACTTGTCCACATCCAATATTGAGTTTACATAATTCGTTGACATAAATCAAGAACAGAGTAGGTCCTAACGTACTGCCCTGCGGTACTCCGTACGTACACTTATACTCTGCACTAAGATTGTTGTCAACTCTTACTCTTTGGGTTCTACCGCTAAGATAGCTTTGGAACCAGTCTTTGGCAATACCTCTAACACCTACATTTTCCAGCCTACTTAGCAGAATAGGTATAGAAACTGTGTCAAAGGCTTTCTGTAAATCAAGAAAGACCCCAATACATTTCTTATTCGAGTCAAGATACGAGGTGACCATTGATGTTACGCGTAAGGTTGCGTCTTCAGTAGACTTGGCGCTTCTGAAACCAAATTGGTTAGAGTGAAGTAATTTATATGACTCCAGGTATCTCATGAGTCTTTTATTGACGCATTTTTCTAGTATTTTGGAAAGGGTACAAAGCAATGATATTGGTCTATAGTTTGAAGGAAGAGCTTTGTCTCCGGTTTTATATATTGGGCAAACTATGGCTTTCTTGAATACATCAGGAAATTTTCCGCTTGAGAGGCTTAAGTTACACAAGTGGGCTATAGGTTCCGAAAGAATATCTTTGAAAGTCTGAATTATAGGTGTGGGTATATTGTCATGTCCCGAAGCATTCGTATTTTTGAGACCAGTGATGATAGTGTTTACCTCATATTTATCCGTGGGTGTAAATGCAAATGAATTGGTTGGACTATCATTGTCTCTGGCTAGAATAGCTAGTTCTACTTCTGATTGGTTGAGTTTCTTGAGACTTTCATTGGCTAGAGCTGATCCGATTGAGACAAAGTATTGATTAACAGCATTAAGAGATTTGGTAGGGCAAGGGTTTATACTTAGTAAGTTTGTACAATTGTTGTTAATTTTGGTAATATGGCACGCTTCTTTGATAATTTTCCAAGTTTCTTTTATATTGCCAGTCTGCTGTTCAAGTTTGTGTTTATAGTAAGTATTCTTTGCTGTCTTAATTAGTTTGTTACATAAGTTTCTATAATTTCTATATTTTTTTATGATTTCTTCATCGCACGGTGATTTTTTAGTTTTAGCGTGTAATTTGTTTCTTATTATTATGCTTTTAATTAGTCCTCGTGTAATCCAAGGCTTCAATGGGCGTTTACGATTGGGTATTCTTTTTAAACATTGGCTTCTTTCGATAGCTCTACTTATTGTGAGTGTTAGAAAATTAGCTGCACTATTCGGATCTGTAATTTTATAAAAATGTTGCCAATCTGTTTCATTGATAATATTTGATATAATTTGTTTGTCGTATATTGTTTTGTAAGCTTCTGGTTTATGTTTATGTAACTGAGTTTTGTTTAATACTAGTAAAATAGGGGAGTGGTCCGTTAATGCTTCAAATACATACGTTTGGCAAGATTTCTTTGTTTTGACCATAAAATGGTCAATACATGTAAGCAGTCTAGTAGGTTTATCGACAGCTTGTCGAAATCCTTGATAACACATTACGTTTAGGTATTCACATGCATGGTTAGATAAGTTCGATGATAAAATGTCTATGTTTATGTCACCAGTGAATATAACATTATCAGATTTAATTGAGGATAAAAGATCACAGATTGATTTAATGTAATTGCTAGGGTTCGAAAAAGATGGTGGTCTATATGAGCACACAATGGTGGTGTTATCAGATACTTTTAAAATAAGGCAGTTACCGTCATCCAGTAAGGGTTCTTCGCTTGTAAATTCTATATCTTTTTTAATATAAGCAATAACACCATCATTTTGATTATAGCTATTAAGTGTATGTGTTGAACGGTAATTGTCTATGGGAGGTATTAAGCTATCCTTATTAATCCAGCATTCTGTGAGAATTACTATATCCGTATCCACTCCCAAACTCTCCATAAAAACTACTAATGAATCGAAGTTTTTATGTACGCTTCTTATATTGACAGTGAGAATTAAGAAATGATCATCCCTTATTTGTGTTCTCTTATGACTCTCAAATTCTAATAAATTGCAAGATACACAACTTATAGCGCATGAAGAATCAAGATCTTTAATTAAATTGGAGTTGAGCTTATCGAATGTTAATAATATTTAAGAAAACAAATAATTTAGAAACATGACACATACCTTATGGTGTAGACAAGAACGACATTTTTTTATTTTTAGAATATATTTTTCGTTAATAACAGTGTAAAAATCTGTGCGTGTGCTGAAGCTTATATTTCTTAAATGTAGTGGTAAAAGTGTATAAATTGATGTGTAGTGGTTAGTAAAGCTTATTCGAAAACTAAAATTAAAATCTAGTCACAATGAATTTTTAAGTGAAAGCAGCTGATGCTCATTTTTAATAAGAGCTTGTTTAGCGTTGTCTTCTTTTCTTAGAAATACTCTTCCGTTGGATGTCCAACAATATTTATAGTGATATTCATTTGCAAATGTTCGCGTAAGAAAGAAAAGCTTCCTAGTTTTTGGTGTTAGACTTTCTGCTATATAGATGGGAGTAGTTGAACAGGCCAGTCCAATATGACTCGAATTAAATTTGTTGTGAGAAGTTTTATTTCTATTAAAGTTCTTCGATTTTTCTAGAATTTTGTTTTTAAAAATGGTTGATGGAAAATCTACTAAAATGGTACTTGATTCTTTATTTTGTTTGCCAGAAATTCGTATTATATTTTTGATATCAGATGGTTTAATAGGTTCTTGTATAGCATCGCAGGATTTAGTAACAATATCAATACAATCTGATTGCGATTTAGTTAGACTAGAGGGTATGTTACGAAATTCCAACATGGTTGAGCGTTGATTTTTGTGCAAATCTTCAATTTGTTCCTCTAGGGATCTAACATAGTCCATTGTTTCTCTTTTTTCCTTTTGCAGAGCGGATACAACATTATTCAATTCTTCATATCTTTGGGAAATAAAATTTAGTGATTTTTCTATTTCGCCATAAGAATTTTTCATTTCAGCATTTGCTTTTTGGATAGATGTATTTTGTAATTTAACTTCATTTATATCATCGCATAACTTCTTTAATATTGCTTCCTGGTCTGCTTTCCAAGATTCAATCTTTGCGAATATCTCCTCCTTAAAATGAACATCAGTTTCCTTACAGGAGTCTTCTTCTTGTGATCCTCTTCTTCTCTTTTGTCTCTTCGTTAGGTTCTTCCTTTTATCTAGGACTTGTGCCTTTAAAACTTCTGTTTCAGAGAGGCAAGAGGCATTATTTTGCGGTGGAGTACGTTGCATGTTGAATTGTGGTTAGGAGAGAATAGAGAAAAAAAAAATAAAAAAAAAAAAAAATCTGGTGACCAGTTGGAATCGAACCTCGGACACTCGGGTTGTTAGGTAACGGTCTGTATGGTTCAAAGTACCGCCAAGCGTTCGTTGAAATACTGTGCGAATTTTAAGTCCGTAATCTACTTTATTAATTATGTGATTAACTTCAAGGTCATTGATCTTACGACTTAGCGACAGTTGAAATGACTTGCAGATTTCTTTGTTTCACTAATCACTTTTGTTCACTTATTTTAACACTGTTTTCTTGGTTCTTACGATTTGAATTATTCTTGTTATTTATTAATATTTAGCACAACAACTATTTCAAGTCACAGATTTATTAGATCACGAAGTTAAGATTATAAATTATGATTAATTAACTTGCACCAACTAAAAAGACGTACGTGCGTGACAAGCGCCGCGAGGGAATAGCGTATAAGATTTATAATAAACCTGTATAATTAAGGAGCTATTCCATTACAATAAGGGCCGATTTTTCAATGCTTGGATAAAACTTATTCGTCGAATAATGTATAAAACTACCATTATTATAAACGTTTTCTAATCGCCCGTATTTGACAGTTTACGTGACATTTTAATATTATCGTGTAATACTTTATTGGACGGATAAGTTTTATCCAAGCATTGAAAAATCGGTCCTTAACCGATTAACCAGGAACCGAAGACCTAGAACATTATCGACTCATCGCAACAGGCTCGATAGAAAATAACAATCCACGTAATATCATACTAAAATTTTATTATCAATTCGAAAATTTATGCCCACGAATCTCGCTCAGAATCCATTCGGGCGTACGCATTAATGAAATAAGTCATTTAAATTGGAATAGAGATTTCAATGGGAACATTAGGCGTGGGGGGAGGCTAAAACGTGATAATATTGGATTATATCACTGATTTATGCAAAATCTTTATCGGTGGCGACACTTGAAATTGGATTTCGGTATCGTCACGTTGGTTTTCAGGTAAGCGAGTGGAACGGGAAAAGATTCTGTCCCTTTTATTGCGAAGCCAGGGATTACGTCGGATTTGTGTAATTTATTTAAACGATTATAGATAATAATTATTCTGTTTACGTTTGGATTAGATGTGTTCGCGAGTGATTTAAGTTTTTTTTTTCAATCAGAAAGGTGATTACGACATTGTGTCTATTGTGAATATCTGTGGAAAACAATCATTAGGTTTCCATAAAGCGATCAATTTTTCAGGTATTTAATTACTATTCAATATGCATAGGTATGCAGATGCAATGATAACTAAACAATCAATGTTTACACTTTACGATGATATTACAAACACGTTAAACTATTTACGTTATCGTTATAGAAACACTTTCAGGGTATAGCAAATCAGGGTACTGTTATTACCTTTCATAATTAATGATCACACACACATATTATACCTACGTAGCCAACAGAATTTCCAAGAAATATCACGGAAAGTTATAGTTTTAAGAAAGAAGACAGTTCAATTCCCATAACAATTCTTAACATAGTTCTTTATCGACTTGAGTTAAAATCAAAACTTTTATTAAACTTTCAAGAGATGAGACGTCAATTCGCCCGGAGGCTATTTTTTGGTATTGCAATACGAATTGATGGGAGGCTTTAGATTTCCGTAATATTCGGTAATTGACAGCCTGTGTGGCATATTTGGGTTGAAAAACTTCAAGCCTATTTTATTGGTCTAATATACTCTTATCTACCATTTAAAATTGAACATCGTTACATGGATCTAAGCCTATATACTAATAATTTATACTTATCTAGTTGTTCTTCTGATAAACAATTCCGTATAGTGTTTGTTATATTTTTTTGAGTATTTCTCTAGTTTTCTCTCTCTCCGAGTGACCTATTTAATTATAAGTGCTATTATTATTTAGGTTAGTGTTTATTTATAAGACCCATCTGCAACGTCATAACTTTTATAGGATGGAATATTTTCCAGAGAGCTACAAACCTAAAACATATTAATTATGCTCTCGGATATTATGTTAGAACTTATAGGTTATGTCCAAGTTCAGAGTGTTTGTACTATTGAA
Organism: Colias behrii; assembly: GCA_029959065.1. Taxonomy (NCBI): domain Eukaryota; kingdom Metazoa; phylum Arthropoda; class Insecta; order Lepidoptera; family Pieridae; genus Colias; species Colias behrii. The sequence goes on from JARWMC010000017.1 coordinate 5,144,274, forward strand.
TTTATGCTACAAGTATGATTAAATAGTCTTAATCACAGATTCGTACTAAAATATAAAATATAAACTCACTAGAACAAATCGCAAAACTACGACATGTCGTGTCCAATCTGTAAAACTTTTAAATCAACGAATAAAATCATGAACAAAACGCACACAGCGCTGCACCCTGTTAACTTTGACAAGCCTCCTGCTAGAACAACTTCGCTTTTAATTGAAAAGACCCTTGAAATCGACTGTAGTGAAATTGGATGAAAGGTAATCTTGCCCGCGCTCACTTTATTTGACATGTGCGAAGAGTGTTGAGCGAAGAATTTTCCAAATTTATTTTACGCTCCATTTGAGTAACGGGAAAGGGGAAAGCAATTAAATATGCTTTCTGAATGAAATGAATTTAAACGGAATTCCGTGTAAATTCTTCATCTATTACAAAAACAGTTGACTCTACAATTTCGAAATCTTATATTAAACACGAATCGCCAAATCTAAGCGTAAAACTCGAGGACGGGTCGACCAATTCGGCATTTTGTTTTTTTTACATTTTTTCTTAACGAAAGGTTCTTATAAAAAGAAATCACGGAAAAGGGGCAATAGGGCAAAACGATGTACGCCGGGGCAGCTAATGATCTAATAATAAGTCATGTAAATAAAATTGAGGCACACTTTCACTATGCTACATATTCTTAAACAAAATATTAAATATTGATACACCTATCTTATGAGGAGGCAGTTCACGCGTGACACGTGCAGGCAAATACGTGACATAATTTTAAACTTATGCCATAAAAGATGCTACTGTTTTCACAAATTAACCTTATTGATTGTTATGCAAACCGAATATACCTTTGAAACACATATTAAAAATGAATTAGTGACATTACATAAGACATACAAATCAAACATAATATAATATAATAATACGATTAGGCCCATTTCTTTAAAATTAATCTATAAGTTCTAACATAATATCCGAGAGCATAATTAATATGTTTTAGGTTTGTAGCTCTCGAAAAGCGAAAACGAATAACTTTAACCTTTTTTAATTCCTCTTTTATTGCGTTGAGAAATAAAGAAGAAGAACGTCTTCAAATTCAAAAGTTAACCCTATCGTTTAGCGACACGAACAGCCTAACCCTATCGAAAAGCAATGTCATAGCAATTGTACCATATTTAGTGATAGTATTCCCTAATCCCCAGTTTTACATAGTTACAAAGTAATCAAAGCAGTTTTATGACCGGTTTATGACCAATTCGCACAGTTAATAGAGCATTTGACTGTCCACTTTTATTGTTCGCTCGTTATACTTGCATACGCCGTTGTACTCTCATATTTTTCATCATTCCATAAATTATATCGTAGATATACGGGACAACATTCAAAGACATTTTATGGAGCAATAAAATTGTGCTATTTTATATAGCAATACATTGCTCAAAGTTCTTGTAAATAACTTTTACTATGAGTTAGAAACTGAATGTTTCTGAAATGGTTCAACTTACATAGCGTATGTGGAATATGCTCATTATATGAATAGGCAATGGATAGTGCTGGCATATAGATACGTGACTTTTTCTTAACCAATCGATCTTCATGGGCTCTTTTTATAAGACACAAGGACCTCTTAATGTTATCCGATACGCGTGCTGTTGCTAATATACTTAAGATGATCTAAATCTTAATATTATCAAGGTGAACTCAAACAAAACTGCCAGATATTATCATGATATTAGATAAAGAAATCTATGGATAATCTAGGCAGTAACTTTATTTTATAATAAAACAAGTTCAGTTACTCTTGTTGATGATGATTGATTTGTACAGCTATGTATTTAGTATTTTATACTTTTTAGTGTCAAACAGTACAGAGTAAGACTTAGGAGTAAGAGAATGAAGTAAAATGCATGATAATTTTAAATAATTTTAGAAGACTACTAAAATCATATTTTACATTCTGTGTCTGTTTACTTTTCATTCTGTTATGATTAAAGTAATACAACACCATAGTTAAATTAGAATTACATACAGATATACATTTCCAATAAATTGTGGAATAATTTTTGTTCAAATATAACGAGCTATCTGAACTTTCAGAACATGAGAATTGATATCGGTTCAAAGTTCCAAAGTTGTGATACGTTTCTGCCACAGATAATATAGAAACCGAAGTTTTATAACAACATTTTATCCCAAGTTTATTCTTCAAAGGAAAACTAAAAAGCTTGACTGCAAATTGCAATGTTTATTTTGTTATTGAAACCGAATGTAATCTTGCTATTTGTATCTTCAATAGTTGGATATATCTAACATAATATCAATTTGTTTACACTACATTATTATATCATTTTCCTACAGATGTAATTAAATAATAATGTTATAAAACATCTTTAATTATAATAAGTAGGTACCTACTTGAACGGACTAAACGCATTTGAACCGACATATTTTTATTATCTAATTATAATCAACATTAGTACACAAATGTACTATAATGAATTATTTTCTACCGAATAATTAAGAACATAATTGTAGAAATAACTAATTTTCGTTTACAAAATTAAAGAGCTGACATCTCTTAAGTTATGGTGCTGTCTGTTACTTGATAACGGCATCAGCTGAGACGCGTCCATTTCTATTTCTATACATAAGCCCATATACTTTCCCACTGCAGGGACAAGCTTCCCATGAGATTCCACTACGCTGTCCAAGTGTGGGTTGGCAGATGTCACATGTCGTCGAACTTTTGATTTTTGGACATGTTGGTTTCCTCGGGATATTTTCCTTCACCGTTTAAAGCACATACATATTACTCATGATACATAAGTATGTTTTATATTATTATATACATGTGTTTCGTATTTATTCTACGTCGGATATAAGATACGCAATAAATATAAATTTGTTTACTTTATATTTTTTCTACATACAAGTTTATTAAAAGAATTAACAATACATGTTTTTATGACTCGTATCTTATATCCTATCAGATTGCAATTCTTGTACTTATTGATGATAATATACTTCCAATAGAAACGGAACGTTGAAAGCACGAATTATATACTTTCTCCATAGAATATAATCGCGAAAGTTTGTACGAATGTATGTATATTGTTACTCTATCACGCTAAAACAGCTGATAGTATTATATATTTTAAGTTTAGTAGTTACAGAGATGAATTATAATCTGAATAAGCATTACAATTGGGTTCCAGCTAGTGTTATCATGATTGAATATAATATGTGCCTAGTGTCATTCAAAAGATAAATCTAGTTAAGGGGAGGCTCCCTAAATTTTATGTAAATTTACATTAACATTCTGAAACAGGCACACATACAATCAAAATGGAACTTTAGTATAAGATTTATTGGGTCTTTTTCTTTAGATGTACAAGACAGTTACGTAATTGTAACATTTTCGCTCGATTCATTTTTTATTCAAAAATTATGCCTTTTTTAAGGATTATTACATTTTTTTAAAGATTTACTTGGACTTTATGTCTAAAATAAATGTTAACAGTAAGAAAATAGAGTTTAGGTACTATCGAATCCCAAAATATTTTTTCTCTAGATCAATTATTACTTTAGTTATAAACGAAATAAGAATTGAGACTTACTTTTCGAGCTCGAACGCGATCAAAGAGCGCACGCGATATTCAACTTTATTACGGCTGTGTTAGCGTCTAGTACCGTAACCGGTCTCTCAGTGCCAGAAATTATGTTAGGGAGCCTCCTCTTAAACATTAAATTCGCATAGTGTTTGTAACTAACTCCACCAAAACAACTTGACCGATGTATAAATATCATTTTGTTCGAATTCGAATAGTAGCTTTCTACACCAAAGAGAGAGGTCCTGGTAGCTAGGAATCATAGTAAAATAACTTAATTACAGGTAATATCTGGGGAACGATCAATGAAGCCCTGACACCAAACAGAATGACAATGTGAAATAATAACTGCGCCATACAACTCATTCTATAGCAAGGAACCACCCAAGGGCTTATGGAAATTTCATACCAAAACATAAACATTGATTATCATGGTAAGTATTGTAATATTGATACAAAATCGTTAATGAAAATAAATTGACGAAAATTGAATATTACAATTGGATGAGCTCTAGAAAATTAAAGACGTAGTACCGGCAAAATAAATGACATACGTACGTGTAAATAAATATTAAAACATAAATACGAATTATCATATTATTATTTTCACATAATATTACAGATACAAAATGAAATACTGGAAATATCTTCATTCTATTTTCTATCTTTACTTCTCTTACCTCGTCACTGATGTTTGAGCCCAACCTTTTTATTTGCTACAAACAGTGGTTCAAATCCCATTTTCAAATCCTTTCAAATCCTCTTTCATGATAAGTTCACTTTGATTATTTTAATTATAATCCCCTTCATAGTTAACTGGATAATTAAAACAGTGTTAAATCATGTAAGAACATGCAGTCACTCATCTTTGATAATTGCCACTTATCTGTCAACACAATAATTAATTTTCTTCAAAAAAGTCCAAGCAAACGAATGTTCCACAGATTCCTTTTTCGAATATTTTCTTCGGTTACTGTTTGTATATTTATTTGTTGCCAGAATTTTAATTTGGATAGCGAATAACACGCTACAATGAATGGAGCTGGGGTCTTGCCGCCATCTTTTTCTGTAACGCGCATGCGTAGATCGTTTAGAAGTTTACACATGCGCTCTAGATGCGTAAATAGAAAAAATAACCTCTTTGTACTTGCTTCAGTAAAATAACAAACTTAATTTTAATACATAATACAATCCTATCATTAACAATCAATAGATATTGTTAAAACAAAAACAGTAGACTTATATTATCACGCTTTTGAAAATTTTTGTACTATATAGATGCAATTACTTCTTTTCTTTATATCAATTATTTTAAAGTGAACGTTAGTGGCGAATCAATTAAAATGTTTATTTATAAATTTATATAATTTTTAAGCTTGAAAATTTCTGTTGTGTGCCTTTAGGTATCCTCTTCTTCCACCAAAAACTACCTAAACCAAATATGTAATTTATTTTGATGAAATAACTACAAATCTCAGTTGCATTTGCATACCTAAAGATATATTAATTTTAAATAAAATTGTACCATACGCCGAATACGGGTTCTGTAAATCTGAAACAGTTCTTAAAACTAACTATTTCAGTTAATAGATAGTTTCCTACCACTGGACATGCGGGACCACATTGTTCACAGGACCTCTATTTGACTTTAAATCTCCAGTTTTAAATGATTATGGATGTGTTAAAGAGAATTAAAATAACCAAACTAAACATAAACCAAACTAAACATTTGCTTCAATTATAAGCGCTTTTGAATCGTCAAAATAGAGAAAAATAATAATTTTTAAACTCTATAGTTGATCTTTGGATTTGTACTAATTATTATTAACCCATTGAGCCCCGATCGGCCCGATCCGTCCACGACACAATAGATTTTCTATTGTGTCTGTGATTCAGGGGCCTGAGTTATTAATTAATTAGCCTAGTAAAATGACTTACGAAACTTGCGCCTGGCTCGCGGACCAATATAATTAACAGTATCAATTCGTTACAAAGAACTGAGAACTTTTAAAATTCGACAGATGTCTTCTATCCCTTAGCCAGAAATGGTCATCATTAAAATACATTAAAATTAATTATTCAACCGCAGAGAGTTTCATTCTAATTGGTTGCAGAAGTTTGATCCAGGCAAAATTGTTTTCGGAATTAGTTATTGAAGTTTTTGACACTTTTATTGATTCTTTGATAGAAGTCCGTGGAAAGGTATTTGTTTGGTTCTTTTTCATGTTCAATTTAAAAGTAAGAGGAGATTTTGGTGTAATTCCATAATGGCTGTTTGAAAATATAAGCTTAGTTTAAGCTTTATTGTCAATTTGTTTGCATTGGCAAGAATACTGTACCTACTGTTTTAACACGATATTATAACCCAAGAGCCCACGACAGCCAGACCTTCGTTATTTTATAAAAGTTAAAAGTTTCAAAAGATAAGAACAACCAGCGACTATCAAGTTTGGGTTGTGGTTACTTTATTATATACGTGGAATTCCATCAACATGATTCCCCTAACAAGTTACAAGATAAGTTATAACTTTATTACTTATATTATACCATTAATCTTAATACTATTATAAAGGCGAAAGTTTGTAAGTATGGATGTATGGATGTATGGATGTATGGATGTATGGATGTTTGTTACTCTTTCACGCAAAAACTACTGAACCGATTACAATGAAATTTAGCACACATATAGAGGGTAACTTGGATTAACACATAGGATAGGTTTTATCCCGGAAATCCCACGGGAACAGGAACTATGCGGGTTTTCCTTTGAAAACGCGGGCGAAGCCGCGGGCGGAAATCTAGTTTTTAATAATTACAGTAAACTAATGTTTTTAGTAGGTTATTTCATATTTGTTACACTTTTAAGTAAATGTAAATTTGATGATACCTATGTCAGTTATTTCTTCAATGTGTCTGGCAAGATGTAAAAAGCATGAAAACCGTGTCCGGCTCTTGAGGTTACATCTTTTTATACGTCCCCAAGTAACATGTATACAATTTAGCTTTTATACTATAACGAAACTTAGGTACTATTTTACACACCTTTACTACCTGTTACCTGCCCAAGTAACCACAGTGGGCTCTTCATCTATTATAATATAATAATTATATTATAGAAAATCAAAAATAAACTAGGCAATTATAAACAATAATTAATTAATCGTTATTTTGCAGTAAGTCGTAAATTAATTCGCTACCTGTTTTGTAAATAATTACCACAAATTACCAAATTGCAGTATGTAGGTATAAAAAGCATGCACCCATTAAGCATAATAATATAACACAGAGATTAAATCAGTAGGTACTTGTAATAAATAATTTGAAAACATATTATTACATACTAGCTTTTGCCCGCGACTTCGTCCGCGTGGAATAGTGACTTCCGGCAGAAAAGTATAGATAGCTGTGCCCGCGACTACGTCAGCGTGTAACTCCTTGTGTATTATTAATTTAAAATGTATTGGTAATATTATTTACATCAGGTTCACATGAGGCTTAAGGACCTATAGAACCAAAATACTTTAGCGCAAAGCTTCCGGGTAAACTATATTGAAAGTTGACCCGTCCGGCACGTGAACATAAAGATTTCTAGAACTGCTAACACGGGAAAGAGCAACGTATAACTGACCATGCGAGAAACAACTGACACCGAGATCTACTCCGGCAACATGAAAAGTCTGCCCTTGAGCCTTATTTATTGTCATTGCATAACACACCGATACTGGGAATTGCGTCCTTTTAAATTGGAATGGAAAATTATTTGGTATTAAGGGTATTCTGGGGATAAAGACGGTTTCTCCTGCACCGCAACCTGTTAAAATTTGAGCCTCGATTATATTTTGTTGCAACTGGGTTACTTTTAGTCGAGTTCCATTGCAAAGTTGTGGTGGTCTTAAATTTCGGAGTAGAATAATCGGAATGCCAATTTTTAAACAAATTTCGTGAGAAGGAAGTCCGGGCATATTTAAAGAATTTAAAAATTCTATCGGGTAATTAGTTGCTTCTTGTTCATCGACCATTCTATTTATTGATCTATAAACTTTGCTTTCCCCCTGTATATTCGACAGTATTTTGTTATTAATCTCAGATGCCTGGTCATTGCGAGGAGTTAAAATAGATCTTTCGCATAGCCAGGAATTGTCCCTATTTAATATATTTGTTACGTCACCGTAAACCGACGATATAAGATGTGGTTGAGATTGCACTATACAACATAATTCAGGCGTCAGAATAAGTTTTCCTTGGTGTAGTTGTGGATAGGTACCTTCACCAATCTTTAATAATGAATCAGAAAATTGACTATCATCCGGGTTATCTCCAGTTCTCACTCGCATGTTTATAGTCAAATGCACCGATTGTATATCACGCCACAAATAAGAGCTTTTCAGGCAAGCCCTAACCTCATCAGCTCGGGTTCCCCGTGGTATTACCGGTAAGGTTTGTCGGAAATCACCACAAAATAAAACCGTGATACCGCCCATTGGTCGATCATTTTGTCTTATATCCCTTAAAGTTCTATCTACCGCTTCTACTGCTTTTCGATGGGCCATCGTACATTCATCCCATATGATTAAATTACACTCGCGTAATACCTTTGCTTTGTCGCTATTTCTTGAAATACTACAGGTTGGACTTTCCGTGCGATCTAAATCAATTGGTATTTTGAACATAGTGTGAGCCGTTTTACCTCCTGGTAGCAATGTTGCAGCTATCCCAGATGAAGCTACGGCAAGAGCTATTTTACGCTGATTTCGAACATAAGCCAATATTAATTTAGTCAAAAAGGTTTTCCCAGTTCCTCCAGGTGCATCTAAAAACCATATTGTTCCCAAATTATTTTGAACACTTCCGCACACGCGGTCATAAACTGAACGTTGTTCTGCAGTCATCATTGGGACACCGTTTTCTAATGTTGTCAGCAGTTCCATTAAGTTGTAACCAATCTCTGCGGAATATTCCCTATTAGTTACCTCTCCGACTGAGGTTGGTGTTGGCAAACCATATTCACATAGTGATTTACCGCCAACTGCTGTTAACTCATCCTGAAGAGCTAATAAGCACTGATTTATGGCAAGATCACGGAAATTATCATTAGTTGTGCCTTCATCATTGTTAGATATATTTCTAAGAAAGTCTTCTGAAAATTTGTCTTTATATTTTTCCCATAATTGTACAGCATCTGACAAATTACAAAATGTAAGTAATGTTACAAATAAATGACGTAACCGTCTTGGATTATCACTAACACAGGATTCTGCTAAAGCGTCATCCCAATGCTGATCATTTTCAAGCAAATGACGCGCTTGGCAAGCTGCATGATAACTGGGATAAACAACATCGTCTACTTTTCTCAAATCTATAAATGAGGTTGGTCCTCGCACAGTATGTAATAATAATCGCAAATAGAAACACTCAGCGTTGTTAGGATGAACGGTGTATACTCTACCAAGAACATGTTCTTTGAAAATACCTGACTCGCCATCTACAGGCCTGCCACGGCGTCTACGATTAAAGACACCTCGTTGCTTATCGTAGGTATAATACGATGGAACTTCTTCATATAAAAGAGATTTTGCAAAATCATCAGTTTGGCAAAGTCGAAAGAATGCTAATAAAGTTGTTTGTCTAGGGTTCTCTAACCGTTCTGTGACATTTTCGGTGTTGAAATATATACGTTGACCGCCTTCAAGATGAACATCCAGATGAGTCACAGGTGGATATCTTTCATGAATGTTGAAACTTAAGATCCGCCACACAGCTTCTGAAGAACTTATATATCTGCCTGACTGAAATCTTGTAACTTCATCATTTTCATTTCTCAAAGCAAATGTAGCTTGGTCACTGCCCTTATTAATGTACTTACAAATATATTTTATTGACTCTACACTATTACACATTTCAACATTTATGTGAGCTTGAAATGCTCTGGACAACACATGAGAATACGGAACGACCCACCTATTGTCTAAAATAACCTGTTGTCCAGACACTCGCTTTTCAACAGTGAAACCACCAGTATCTCTTGAACGGCGACGATATAACGGGTATCCATCATGTCCTGTTACAGTTTCTTCCACTAAGGCTTTTGGATATCTTTTAGTGCAACGACCGTCTTGCATGCAAGAAGAATTCACGTTAAATGCACCACATGGACCATGTATCATATGAGTTTTAACAATGTCGTATAACTCGGAATCTGCAATCGGACTTGGAATTTCAGCACTGATTAAACTGTCTACATCATTAGGTCGAACCTTATCTTTTAACCAAAGCAGGATATGTGCGTGGGGTAAGCCGCGTTTTTGCCATTCAACACTATACATATAACACAATACTTCTCCAAAAATGTTATCTTTGGTAAATAGATCTATCATTGATTTTAATTTTAAATGAAAAACTCTTGCGATGATATCATGGCGGTCATGCGGTGCTTGACCCTCAAGAAGCTCCCGAGTGATTTCATCCCACTTAGGATTGGTAGTTACAGTAATAAATAAGTCGGGACGTCCATATTTTCTTACGTAGCAAAAAGCATCTTGAGTACGTTCGTGCATGTAGCGTGGACCACCAGTAAAAGAAGAGGGCAAAATAACTAAACGGCCCATATTCACCGTTAGATTATCTTGCTGCATGGCGTCGCGAATTTGCACGTATTCTTCAGCGCGCAGCTGCCTTTGATTAGATCGTATATAAACTAATCTTTCGGTTTCAATTTTTGCGTACATGTCTACAATAAACTGATTGAATAAGCCACGAAAACGTTGCAAGTATACAAACCTATTCCGTCTTACTTGCAATTGGTAACAGTAAAATTGAAGGCATGAAATCTTTTTATTATAAATAGGTGCGCCTGTATGCGGATCATTTTGTTATAAAGCAAAATTATAACCATCTTCCCCTCGACAATATATCAAAGGATATTGTAAACCGTCGTAAGCCCTGTGGGTTTCGTAAATACGTTGTAAACGATTGTCTCTGGAACGGATAACGATATCACGCCTATCACATTCCTGGTCGACCAATACCACAGCAACTTCATTCGTGGATGGAGCATTATAACGCCCAGGGTGTTCCTGCGTTGGACGCCTATCGGCATTTATAACAATTTTATAATTGTTATCATCATCTCGAGGAAGAGCTTCTAATGCCGATTTAAAACTGCATACATACGAATTAATCTGATGCAACATGTTCTGAAGTTGTGAAATGAGTTCAGCATTTAAATTTGGGAAATATTGATTTCTTATATTCGACTGTTCGTTGTAGTCGGATACAAAATATATTTGAAGAAACTTAGGTTGGTCTTCAGGCAAAAGAGATCCTATCAAATGGTAAACCTGACCTTGTATTTTAAAAGTAGGCATGAAAGGACCTTCGGAGATTTGTTGAGCACCAAAGGATGTCATCTGAAACGCACTATTATAAGTGCGAATGTTGTCGAAAAACTGTTTAGATTGCACATGTTCCCCTAATAGTAATGATTTCAAAGGTTCCGGTGGGTCTTCGAATGAAGGCAAATTTATTTTACCTCCAGAACAACAGAATCCAGCCGACTCCTTACTCCACTTTAAAGCATTACAAAAAGAACATACCACGTTCATATCGCCTATTACAGAAGATGATCTGTAATCAATTGTGAAGTTATAAGCAAACCCACTTTTATATTTGTCGGACCACGCCACCGTATTTCTAGATTGATCTTCTATGTGTACATCTAAGTTATTAAGACTATGTCGAAATCTGTCTGCAGTAAGACGGGCCTCTCGCTGTTCGTCCGTTTCAAGAGACCGAATATTTTCGATTCTTAATCTTTCATTAGACAAACTTATTAATCGTTCTTGTGTCAAAGAATTGTAATGTTCGCGTACCGACTCTAGTCGTTGTTCATGCTCATGTTCATCTTCGAGTGATCGAACAATATTATGGTGCACCCTATCATTTGTCAAACGGTCTTCATATTGAGTAAAAGTTTCAGATTCTCGAGATAAAATATGACGTTCGCGGTCAGCTGTGAGACGCAATTCCCTCTCAGTGAAGGTTTCTGACTCGCGAGACAATATATGACGTTCGCGGTCAGCTGTGAGACGTAATTCCCTCTCAGTGAAGGTTTCTGACTCGCGAGACAATATATGACGTTCGCGGTCAGCTGTGAGACGTAATTCCCTCTCAGTGAAGGTTTCTGACTCGCGAGACAATATATGACGTTCGCGGTCAGCTGTAAGACGTAATTCCCTCTCAGTGAAGGTTTCTGACTCGCGAGACAATATATGACGTTCGCGGTCAGCTGTAAGACGTAATTCCCTCTCAGTGAAGGTTTCTGACTCGCGAGATAATGTATGCCGTTCGCGGTCAGCTGTGAGACGTAATTCCCTTTCAGTAAATGTTTCGGACTCGCGAGATAATGTATGTCGTTCGCGGTCAGCTGTGAGACGTAATTCCCTTTCAGTAAATGTTTCGGACTCGCGAGATAATGTATGTCGTTCGCGGTCAGCTGTGAGACGCAATTCTCGTTGTGAAGCAGTTTCAGCTGCTCGGGATAACACATGTTGTTCTTGGTCAATGGTAAGCCTTAGCTCTCGTTGAGAAAAGCTTTGAGACGCCCGTGATGTAGCTCGTCTCGCTCTGTCAGCTGCTAATCGCATCTCTCTCTCTGAAGAGCTTTCATTGGCTCGAGAAGTTGAGGCACTAACTCTCATAGAGTTTAACCGATGTGCTCTTTCCTCTGCCGATTCTTGAGAACGCGCATTTCTCATCCTCTTAGCATCTCTAGAATTTCGAGATAAAGATGGTCTTTTTTTAGGTGGCATTGTGTATTTTTAATCAACAGTAACTGAAGCTACCTTGCACTTATGAAATCTATTAATATTATATTATAATATAAACACTACTAAAATAACTAAAATGCGTACCTACTACTACTTATAAAGGAATAAAATGTAAACTAATAATATGCTTAAACACTACCGAAACCTATAGAATAACAACAAAAGAAATCTATAAATGAACTATAATAATTATAGTTAAACACTACTATAATAAATATATGATAATTATTACGAAAATAAACTATTAATATCTACCAAAATAACAAAGATACGTACCTACTGCTACTTCACTTATAAAGAAATAAAATGTAAACTAATAATATGCTTAAACACCACCAAAACCTATAGAAAAACAAATAATTACGACAATAAACTATTGATATAATTAAACACTACCAAAATAACTAAAATACGTACCAACTGCTACTTCACTTATAAAGAAATAAAATGTAAACTATTAATATGCTTAAACACTACCAAAACCTATAGAAAAACAAATAATTACGAAAATAAACTATTAATATAATTAAACACTTCCAAAATAACTAAAATGCGTACCTACTGGTACTTCACTTATAAAGAAATAAAATGTAAACTAATAATATGCTTTAACACTACTAAAACCTATAGAAAAACAACAAAAGAAATCTGTCAATAAGGTCGAACACTCTGAACGTCTATTCGCATCAACAGCCAAATATTGTATGAACCTCGCACGCGGACCCGCCGCACGTTTTATTTTACAACCTTTAACTTGATCATTTGGAATTTATTATCTCTATTGTTCGAACAAAAATAAGTTGCCGACTTTAAGAACTTGAACTTTTTTGTGTACTTTTTATGTAAAACAATCGATGTACAGCTGCTAATGAGCCTTAATAAAATAAAATAAAATAAAATAAACTTGCCGACAATGTAAGTACACTATTGTTTCTTAGAAAACATTTTAGGACTATACCATAATAAATTTATGACTCACGTAAACACGTGTTTGCATTATCTGATGACGAAATTATCGATTCAGTAGCTCAGAAAACCGAAGATGACATAGAAGACGTGCTTAGTACATGCGCTCCATGGGTTTCCATCAAAGAGGCGCGAACCGCATTGAATACCTTACGTAATTTTATATGTATAACTTTGGTGTTTCTACACCGATTTACATGATTCTTATTATTATTATTGAATAGGTAATAATGTTAACTTTTTTAATTAGGGATGAGTGAGAGTGTTGTAAACGTAAGAGTCGACAAATATAATCAGAAAGCTCCGAATTGCTAAGCTATTGAAACTACGTGTTATTGTGAGTCAATTTTAAAAGATAGACATATTATGCTGTCTAGGAATTTATTTTTATATAATAATAATAATTTAAGAACATTTGTGTCGTACATGATTTCTATGTAGCTTTAACCATTAAGGCTGCACACGCGACGGAAGCTTAAAAAATGGAGTAACTTCTCCCGTTTTCCCAATATTTCACTTCACTGCTCTGCTCATATTGATCGTAGCGTAATAAAAAGTATACTATAACCTGCCCAGGAGTATGAAGAATAATTGTGCCAAATTTCGTTAAAATCCGTCGTGTAGTTTTTGTTTCTATAACGAATATACAGACAGACAGACAGACAGACAGACAGACAAAAATTTTACTGATTGCATTTTTGGCATCAGTAGCGATCCCTTATCACCCCTTCATAGTTTTTTTTTTAATATATTTCATGTACAGAATTGGCCTCTCTACAGATTTATTATAAGTATAGATGGGTAAATATTATATCTATATCTATTGCACCAGTGACTTATAATTCAATCTCTTATATCTTATGAGTTATGTCCATTCTGTCCATATTACTTTTAAAATAAAACACAATAATTACTTAAAAATTTAATATAATTAATTAATAACAATAAGTCTATTATCCAAAGTAGGTGTAATTGGTGATATCTTATTAAGATATTTCTCCACGACATCGATATCACTCCCAATTATTTTAAAGTCTCGACCGTGTTTCCTTAATGTCTGTAAATAAGATTTTTTACACAAATATTATTATGATTAAAAAACCCTGTGTGTACCGAGCACATGTGACAGAAGTAAAACTTCTTTGGCAAGATTCAAAGATACCAAAATCGTCGCCTTACTCCATGACGTGACGGTATTGCCATGGCACAACCTTGAAATTTTACTCCCAACGCGCCTAAAGAAGTTTCACTTTAAAAATAATGTAAATCTTTATTTTGCTCGTATTTATTATTTTTAATGTTCCAACCGAAAATAATCTCTACATATAGTCCATTGAATGAGTCCCTCCAAGGGGGGTCTAGAGTGCGTGAGTTAGTAACGTAAGATGTTTCTTCGGAAACATGTCAAGAGTGCCTAGGTAATAAACATACTAAAACCCCGGGACACTAGGAGGAGCCCCGGAGTGGGGGGAGGAGGTGAAAGGGTCCATTTTTTTCATTTTTCGCTTAAATCTCAAAAACGGTACATGTTAGAGAAAAACTTTCATGGAAAAGTTGAAAGGCCATTAAATTATCTACAAGTTGTACCTAAATCATTTTTTCATATATCCTACCATTTCTGATTTATACGCAGTAAAAAATGATTTTGGCTCAAAAAATTTCCCCATACTACACATCAATCGATCAAAAAATATTTCTTTCGTCCAAAAAACTCAAATGTGCAACTTGTGACTGGTACTGATAGATTGCTCTTAATTAGGTCTATAATTGGTAAAATAAACACATTCCTCCATGGAAACCTTTAGGAGGAATCGATTGTCAAAATATTATATTAGGGTAGTTTGAGTTACTGAACTTGATCTTTTTATTTTTTTCTTCCAAAAAACTCAAAAGTGAAACTTGTGACCGGTACAGATAGATTGCTTATAATTAGGTCTATCATTGATAAAAATACCAGATTCCACCACGGAGGCGTTTACGGGGAATTGAATTTTATTAGGGTAGTTACGATACTCGAACTTTTTATTTTTTTTCTTCCAAAAAACTCTAAAGTGCAACTTGTGACCGGTACAGATAGATTGCTCATAATTAGGTCTATCATTGATAAAAATACCAGATTCCACCATGGAGGCGTTAACGGGGAATTGAATTTTATTAGGGTAGTTAGTTAAAAAGTTCAAGTATCGTAACTACCCTAATAAAATTCAATACCTCCTAAACGCCTCCATGGTGGAATCTGGTTTTTTTATCAATGATAGACCTAATTATGAGCAATCTATCTGTACCGGTCACAAGTTGCACTTTTGAGGTTTTTGGAAGAAAAAAATAAAAAGATCAAGTTCAGTAACTCAAACTACCCTAATATAATATTTTGACAATCGATTCCTCCTAAAGGCTTCCATGGAGGAATGTGTTTATTTTACCAATTATAGACCTAATTAAGAGCAATCTATCAGTACCGGTCACAAGTTGCACTTTTGAGTTTTTTGGAAGAAAAAAATAAAAAGATCAAGTTCAGTAACTCAAACTACCCTAATATAATATTTTGACAATCGATTCCTCCTAAAGGCTTCCATGGAGGAATGTGTTTATTTTACCAATTATAGACCTAATTAAGAGCAATCTATCAGTACCGGTCACAAGTTGCACTTTTGAGTTTTTTGGAAGAAAAAAAATAAAAAGTGCAAGTATCATAACTACCCTAATAAAATTCAATTCCCCGTAAACGCCTCCGTAGTGGAATCTGGTATTTTTATCAATGATAGACCTAATTATGAGCAATCTATCTGTACCGGTCACAAGTTGCACTTTTGAGGTTTTTGGAAGAAAAAAATAAAAAGATCAAGTTCAGTAACTCAAACTACCCTAATATAATATTTTGACAATCGATTCCTCCTAAAGGCTTCCATGGAGGAATGTGTTTATTTTACCAATTATAGACCTAATTAAGAGCAATCTATCAGAACCGGTCACAAGTTGCACATTTGAGTTTTTTGGAAGAAGGAAATATTTTTTGATCGATTGATGTGTAGTATGGGGAAATTGTTTGAGCCAAAATCATTTTTTACTGCGTATAACTCAGAAACGGTAGGATATAGGAAAAAATGATTTAGGCACAACTTGTAGATAATTTTATGGCCTTTCAACTTTTCCTTGAAAGTTTTTCTCTAAACATGTACCGTTTTTGAGATTTAAGCGAAAAATGAAAAAATGGACCCATTCTTCCCCTCCCCCCACTCCGGGGCTCCTCCTAGTGTCCCGGGGTTTTAGTATGTTTATTACCTAGGGACTCTTGACATGTTTCCGAAGAAACATCTTACGTTACTAACTCACGCACTCTAGAACTTTTTATTCAATGGACTAATAGAGTACGGTAGTGGATATTTTCAATAATTTTCCAGAACGGATATAAGTGTGTATTTATCCACACAAGCCTAAATTTAAAGAAAATGCTATTGGTACCTATATAGGTAATATTGAGTTGCAGATAATAAAAACTAGATAATTACGACAATCGATAAAATTTAACGTAGTTATAATAATTGGATAGAGAATAAGCTTAAACTGTTAAACAATGCCGCAGAATTTAATTGTCTTTCTGAATCATAAACAAGAAAATATGTATAATTACCAATAATTTCTATAATAAAAATTATATTTCAATAAACAAAATATTTACCTGGAATTGATTGTCTCCTCTTACGATAAATGAAACGGTTGTAACTTGATATTCTTTTTCTGGGTCCATATCGACAAATTCGCTTCCTTCCTTCACTTTTACTTCTACTTTAGTTTCGTTCTTCTTATCTAAGGTTAGTTGTATACCTGCAAATAATAAGTGTATCCTTGATTTAAATATAGGTACATTTTCCCTACCTTTTTTAGTAGCCTTTATACCTTTACTATATATTATCATGACCACAATATTAAATACTGTCATAATACTTATGTACTTAAAAAGGTTAAAATATTTCGTTAATATCGCATTTTGTGATGATAATATAATTTAATGATTTCACAGTTAAAATTATTTTATTTTAAACTTTACAGAAATACAAAAAAATCTTTAGTAGTAAGTATTACATACCAGCAATTTGCGGCATCCACGGCCCCTGGAAGGGCTTTCTCACCCATGCATTTGTTGTGCAAATTTTAAACGTCTCTATTAGATATTTTCCTTTAACAATGAATGTTACTACCTCGTTTCCAAATGGCAAGGTATTTATCAGTTCACCTCGTGATATTTCTGAAATTCGATAGTAAAGTTACGAATAGTTATTTTCATGTTAATATAAATAACGGTGTAAAAAAATAAAATGACTTGAAAATGTCCTATCTTTATGACAGATTCTTTGATGTGTTTCTTTGATCCCTTTTTTTAGAATTTACAAGAAATCAATTCTCAAGTAGTTACACTGTTTAACTTTCAAGGTAGATTTATATTTATTTCATGATTTTTTTATTTATCGTCTTTGCTCCTTACCTCCTCCTTCAATTGATCCTCTAATCATATTTCTTAGAAGAAATGCTATATGTGGTAAATCGGTAGGTTCCTTTTCTTTTCCCTGAAATAAAAATATTAATATAGATACGCTAACGAGAATATTCGTAAAATTACTCTCGCGAATCAATTGAATTGGAATGGAAATATGCCAGAATTTGTATTTCATAGGTAGGTTTTCAATTCTTTAAACAGCTAGTCGTCCCATTTCCTCTAGCTATAGTATATTAAAAATATACTTGATACATTCAAAATATGAAAATTCTTCAAAATTTGTTCATACATTCAAACTTGAAGACTAGCTCTGATCTGAATGAGTCGATAAACTATGTGTTCGGCACTTAGTGTAAATCTTATTTTCAGCACATGCTTTGACATAATATTATAAACGCTATGATCGTCATAGATCGTCAGAACTACTTACAGCATCCAACAACGCATCAGCGAATATATCGCCAATCGCACACTCCCGCGCACCACACGACGATGCTATGAGATCTTCGTTCGTGAATGCTATCACTTCCTTAACGATTGCGTGGAGCTTGTCCTGATAAGGTTTTAATAGTGCTTTCATTTCCGGATCTGTAAAGAAAACAAATAGTGTTATAGTATAGAAAGGACTAAAACTTTTAGGCGCGTTGAGAATAAAAGATCGTGTCATGGCAATACCGTCACGTTATCGAGTAAGGCGACGATTTTTGCATATTTGAATCTTGCCAAAGAAATTTCACTTCTGACACGTGTGCTCGGCACACACGCTCTTTTTTTACTTTAATTTACTTGTATGGTGTGATTTTAGTACCTTCAGGAATGGACCTGTCTAAGAAC
Source organism: Colias behrii (assembly GCA_029959065.1). NCBI lineage: Eukaryota > Metazoa > Arthropoda > Insecta > Lepidoptera > Pieridae > Colias > Colias behrii. The sequence continues at coordinate 5,162,994 of JARWMC010000017.1, forward strand.
ACCGGTTTTCCTTCGAAATACTTCAAATCTCCATATTTGTCGAAATAGACTGTCAAGTTGCCAATGTACTTGGAAAACGCAGATGCTGTGACTATAGGTACCTGGAATTGGGAAATTATATCCCTGTTAATACATATTGAAATAATATGTAATTTTTATTGTAGGAATTAATTAAAGATTTGGTTTCAGTTTTATAAATGAAATATTTTGTTTACAAGAAGATACAAAGAATAGGATAAAAAACAATATATTTTTCCGTCCTATAAAAAACATGCTATGATTCACAATTAGGATTTTTACGCATAAATGTTAATTGTTATTTTTCTACTTAAGATTATTTTTATTAAGGGTTTCACACTTAAGGTTAAGGTAAGGTAAACAGATACAATATGAATATTAACTCATTTTAACATGGTTTCAATACTCACTTTATGTCCTGTTCTCGAGGCTGTTTCAATAATCACAGGATATGGTCCTGATATTTCCTCATGACTCGGTGATTCTCCATTCCATAAGAGACTGTGCGAGTGGCCCCCAATAATAATATCAATGTTTTCACCAACTTCTCTTGCAATTTTTCTGAAACGAACAATACGAAAAAGATACGTCTTGAAATATGTTAGCTTAGTGAATCGTCGTATTTATAAACATAGTAAGAAAATTGAGAACATTACATATAGGTAGTAAACAAAAACTTAGAGGAGGATGTGATAATTGACTGATTTTGTCGTTTTAATTTTAGCCAAGGAGACCTATACTTAAACCAATCTACACGTTTTTTAATTGAGCCTAGGCGAATCAAACGGATTCAAATACCCATGAAGGTCATTACGAATATAATGACTTTTCACGACAATTGCAAATTGTGAATTTAATATACAAACAGCGTTCAGTTCTATTTCTCAACTCCGAAATCCGTCCGTTTACTTTTCATATTATCCTTTCAATACTGAATTATTAAAGAATACTTCTGTAGAGTCTCCGCTGGCGTCGAGTTAGTAATTTGACAGGTTTATTGGAAAATATCGTAGAACGCTGCTTTCCTTGCATTTAAATCGCCGATAAGTCAAACGTATGAAGTTAAATGGAATTTATTGTGACTTCTTTTACATTCTTTATCAGATAGTTTAACATTGTTAAAGATCAATATTTTATAGTCAAGTCTACTTTGTATAAGAACATGAATATGTTTCACAAAGTGGTGCATTTAGTTGAAAGTAAATTTGTATCTAAACTCTAAAGAATCATAATAAACTTAGTAACTAAATAGTTAAGTCATTACGCAAGATTTGAGCTACATCTGCCAACAAACTGTTTTACAGTTTGGCAGAGTATTATGATATTATGTATATGTGTCTTTGGTTCTGAAATGAAAAATAAAATAAATTAAATAAAAGATAGCGTGATACTAAAAAGGTAATTTGTGTTAATGTAAATAGAACTCGCTAATTATCATTTAATTTCGTTATCATTCAACTACTTTACTAACGTACCAACTATCTGAATTGTGCATTTATTTATAACGTTTTGAATGTTCGTAACTTACTTGTCTATATCAAGTCCACAATGTGATAACAGGATGATTATATCGATTCCTTCGTCAGTAAGTAATTGAGCCTCTTTTTTCGCAGCTTTAATTGGATCTAAGAATAATACTTTACCAGGGTTAGATGAAGTCTGAAAATATACATTTGCATTAAAAACACCGACAATAAAAGGAAAGGAAGTAGTTAATTACATCTATTTCCTTAAAAGAGGCATCTATCAGGTGATAGTTGTATGCACAATTTTACCATGCGTATTGGATTAAATATGTTCTTGACTATTCCACTGAATATTAAGTAGCCTTTTATAAAGTAACTTACCTGTGTCTCCGTAGTCATAACGCCAATAATACCGATTTTTCTACCTTTTCTTCCAATGACTATATGAGGTTTATACAGTCCCTGCAAGGCTGGTTCTTGACTAGTATCGATATTAGCGACAACTACAGGTGCTTTGAGTGCCGCAAGGTAAGGTGCTAGGCCCGGTATTCCATCGTCAAACTCATGATTACCAATTGTCTGTAATTATAAAACTGTGTTCATAGACTAATTTTATAATGATTTACGAAAATTGAAAATCTACTAAATCAAGTGTGACTACACTCATTTTCTGATCGTTAATTTAAAATAGAAATGCCAACTATCAGAACATTTTATTCAATTAAATTTCGTTCAAAGTCCACTTAGGGCGCAGGTACTAACATGAACGTCATTGGGCAGCAAATTGATGAACTTCTGCGTGATATTCCACTTCAATAACGTATACCAATAGGTCCCTTGGAACGTATCGCCGGCGTTCAATACTAGAGCGCCTGGTTTTTCTTTCAATAGCTCAGTAATTTCATGGTACAGACGCGCGTATCCGCCTAAACAATTGCTGTCGTTTGACACACATACTGGATATTGCACTGTAGTTTCCTCGAATCTGTAAACAATAGATTCGTGTTGCGTTACTTTGGTTAAGTGAAGATTTTCAAATAAATTAAGAAATGCTTGTGTAGTATGGAAATGTGTGTAAGGATTTACTTAAATAAGGCGTATTATTAAACGGATAGAGAGAAACGTATAATCTTTAATAATTTGTCAGTACAGACATGAATTTCCATACAAATTATACAAAACAATAAACATCTATCACAGAAAATACTCATATTTTCTTTGCAAATCTTTAAATTAAAAAATATAAGTCCTACTAATATTATAAATGCGAAAGTTTGTGAGGATGTGTGTGTGTGTGTGTTTGTTACTCTTTCACGCGAATTCTACTGAACCGATTACAATGAAATTTAGCACACCTAAAGAGGGTAACTTGGATTAACACATAGGATAGTTTTTATCCCGGAAATCCCACGGGAACGGGAACTATACGGGTTTTCCTTTGAAAACGCGGGCGAAGCCGCGGGCGGAAATCTAGTTAGTGTACTTATATTTTTCACTATGAATAAAATGTATGTATAGTTATATCGACATTATACAAAACGCATTATATTAAAGATTACGGCGTATTTTGATCTGTTATAGAAACACCACTGATAAAAAGGTCACGCATATAGTATCAAAATTATAACATTGTACGCTGCATTTATCCGTCTTTAAACATAATAGTAGGGGAGCCCATGATGCTAAATGTGGATTTACTCGAGCGTCACGGGAACCTATTAGAATTGGTAGATTAGACCATAGCGAGAAAAAAAGGTTCTATAATGTTTTCACTTTTAGCGGTGGGGAAGGGTTTTTTGATATTTTTTAATTTAAAAAAGAAAAAAATTGGCTTGGAAATACTCAAGCGCGTTAGATATTGATATTTTGCATGCTCCAGGACGTCACTGAAAAAAAATATACGTTAATCTGACGATTTAAGTGGCGATTTAATCGCTATGAAGAAAGGGTAAAAAATTAAAGTAATATTATTCGAGCGCGTCAGATTAATATATGGGGGGGTTAATTACAATATGAGAAGTCCCCATTTCGCTAATCTGACGATTCGAGCTCAATCTTAGGGAATTATGGATTATTCAAATTTTCCAGCGGGGCCCCTGAGCGCACCCACCAACCATAACTGCTCATATTGACTAGAGGTACTAATGAATAGCTAAGGTACCGTCCCTTATAGTAATCTGACGCGCTCGAGTAAATCCCAAAATCCCCTCTTGGGCTCCCCTACTATAAGAGAAATTCAGTAGGTAATAAAATATATATCACGCTATCGACATGCTACTTGCACGTAGTACTATGTTTTTTTAACTTTCAAATTATAGTTATCAAATTTTATTAATAGTCAAGGAAATGTCATATTATTTTATCTATTGATATCTTCATCAGTTTCATGAAATTCGTCATCAAAAGTGTATCTTAAAACAATAAAATGTTGTATTTTTTTAATAATTTAAAAAAATAAACGTTGTAAGAGGGACTCAATGGCTGAATCGTTGTTTCTTTTTGGACTCAATTTTTGGCGCGTTGAGAGTAAAATTTCAAGATCGCGTCATGGCAATACCGCACGTCATATATGAAGGCGACGATTTTAGTATCTTTGAGTCTTGCAAAGAAATTTCACTTCTGACACTTGTGCTCGCACACACGCTCTTTTTTATTTAATTTTCAGCTATTAAAAAAATAATATTTAATCCAACATACAGTTATTGTCACGGTTTTAACCTTGTTTTAACCATACTTACTAAACATCGAATGCCTATTAGGAAATGATATAATCGATTGATACATTAAAATCATGAAGGTGATAATAACTACACCGTTATTTTTTATGGTTTAATAAATAGTTTTTAACCATTTAAACAAAAAACAATAAACATATTATGTACTTATTAAGTGACAATGATCAACAAATATTTGGCTCTATATCCATTTTATTAATGTAGGTAGTTTGATAAAGTGAGAGTTCTACATAATAGTTTTTTTTATATAATATAATCATTTGACCTATTATATGGTTGTGATATTGGTTCATAAATAATAAGTATACTAAACCAGTACTAGGCCATAGAACATGACCTAGTAGCTTAGTTTTAGAAATTATGCTGAAAAAGTAGTGTTCGATTATCATAACAACAGATACCTATTATATATCAAGTATTCAGTAAATGATGAAAAAGGAAGTACAATAAAATGTCTTCATTAGGTACATCCTATATAGGAAGACAGAGATTTTTTAATTTAAGAAAATTATAATCTAGGTAATTAATCTTCTTCTAATCAATCTCAGTATCAAAAGTATATTTAAACGAATAATGTAAAGCAAATATAATATATACGGTAGTCTATATTTGTTTACAACAACTACTACTGACATTATTTATTTTCATTGTAATAATTGAAGGTTTTTCAAGAAGTTTTCCTTCCTTAGTTTGTGCAATGAGCAGTGATAATGTAAGAAATCTGCAGATAAGCTGAAGGTTAATTTTGCTGTGTTAGTTTTTCACGAGGTTTTTGTTTGTTTTCGTGAATAAAAAATGTCGCGTTCAAATACTTATCACTGACGTACCTGGTGACGTACATTGAAGATAAATGAAATAAAGAAAAAAAAGTTCGTGTAGGTACTTACCTAAATACTTACAATAATTGTTCATACAAAATATTCAAAAGGCAATTCATAAATTATAAACAATTTCTCAAGTTTTTAGTCTACGCTAAGAGAAAGAGCGAAAGCGTGTCAGTTCAAAATATTCACATGTAAAAAAAATTGTGTGCGTGTACTAGTGTACACACGTAAGAAGTGAAACTTCTTTATGACCTTATTTTTCAAAAAATAATTTACTATATGCAACTTTACAGAAATACGCGTGGTAGGGATAAGAAAAAGATGGCGCGTAACGGAAAAATGTCACGCGTAACGAAAAAATGTTACACTAAATTTTTTCCAACCCCGATAAAGAAGTTTCACTTCAAAAAGCAATATAAACATTAAAAATATTAACCTGGCGTGAAAATCATTATAATGAATTATATCAAGCTTAAAGATGCCACTGTTCAAAACACTGCCACTCGTTACGCACACAATAACCGACAGCACAAAAACATTTAGGTCAAAAGTGACCATTTTTTCGATCGCGATGGGATCAACACATGTTCGATAGCTGCGCCTGCGTCAGGTCAAAAGGCGAGCTTGTGTAACACTGAACCATTATTAAAGTATTCGGATTCGTTCATTCATCTTAAAGAATATATTGACAACACGTTATAAACTAACGGCAAACGGATTTGAACTCAATACTGTACTGATAGAGTTTAAAATTAAAATTAGCATACGCTTGAATCAGAGCGCATTGAACATGAATGCTAAACTCAAGGATACAACTGCAATTAATACAACTTTCCTTTTGTATTTTCAACAATGTATACTGTAACGTGATACGACTGACAAGTAGTCATTAATTTTGTGTGCAAATAGTAATAGACAAATAATTAGCGGTCCTTATAATTATAATTATTTTCGTTAATAATTTAAACATAGAGTAGGGAATTATTGTCATATCTTCATTAAAAATATTGGGTTTGTGAAAGAAAGTTATAGCTACTACCTACTCATCATTTGGGTATCTTAAGTATCTTATTTAAAACTAAGAAGATTAATCATAACAATTTTTTGCTATAATAATTAAGTTATAAAGTTTAAATTTCAAATATATAGTCTCTATAGGTAGTATTTGAATGTGCACACTTTGATTTAGGTTACATTTTATATCTTAGATCTCTATAATTCTGAGAAATAGAATATTATGTGCGACTTAGAAACTAAACTATTTTGCATAATTCATAGGACATCATTTAATATAATATATAATAACTAGCGGTCCGCCCCGGCTTCGCCCGTGGTACATATGAAAAATAGATGTTGGCCGATTCTCAGACTTACCCGATATGCACAGAAAATTTCATGAGAATCGGTCCACCCGTTTCGGAGGAGTATGCAGACTAACATTGTGACACGAGAATTTTATATATAAGATTATACTATCAAGTCACGTACTAATTGATTGTTCAATTAAAGAAAAATCAAAAACTATTATTTATAAATGACATTGAGTATCTCACGTCTCATTATTATATCGTATATTTTTAAAAATTCAATTGTGAATGGAGAAAATATACGTTTATGATTGCATTTTACACACAACAATATAATATTATATAGAGCCAATAAATTATTTATTTTTTTAGGTTAAGGCTTTCTTTTGAAGTCTATCTTGATGAAATTGATTTTTTGTTCCAAAACCAATTCATAACATGCAAAATTTTGCGCTGTGCTCACGCCGGAAAATTACATTATTCCATGTCCGCCTGTTTATTGCGTTTTAAACTGGATCGACTTTGAAATTATCATCACCTTCCTTATGTGTTACTTCATATTATTAAGTTTTCCAGTCATAGTAAGATTTATGTCCTGTGTCTCCTTGATCAGCTAAGAAACTCATAAACCCCTGGTTCTATGATCACGAGTAAACCCAGTGGTTTTGTAGTGTTGTAGTTTGTAGTAGTGTAGTTTTAGTGGTTGGTACAGATGCAGTCATCTGTACCGAGGATGCGATAAAAGGCAGCGGAAGGTACCTAGTTCATATTGACATTTTCAATCATAATAATGCCACATAACATTATACATATTATGTATATAGTAAGTACATATTTTAAGTTTGTTGATTATCTTTAGTTTAATATAATAACAGAGCATTAAATTACAAAAAAATTCAACACAAGAATCATCCTATAGTCTTATATGGTAATAATACCAATAACTGGATTGTTATAAAACTCAACAGATAGTTTATACTTTATAACAATCCAGTTAAGAGAATGGGAGTATTATGGGAGCACGTATCATATTTACTACACTTCGCAATCAAATTAAACATACAAGGAATGTCAAAATACGACGACTTGGGTCAATGTCTCTCATATTTAACGTGACCAATTATATTTTCCTTGCGTGACGGCGTTCTTATAGAATTATAATTACTTTACTTTGTATTGTGTATTTGACACGGTGGAAAAAAATCTTGTGACAAATCTCTTAAAGTGTGTAAGTCACCTTAAAACCACTTTAAATGTATTTCATTATACACGCACCATCCATGAATATAGGTATAATTATAGTAGAAGCAACTGATTACGACCGGCGAAGCAACTTACGCGCTAATCTCAGGAACTACTGGTCCGATTTTAAAAATTATGTCGGTGTTAGATGTCCATTTATCGAGGAAGGCTTTAGGCGCTTATCATCACGCTAAGACCAACAGGAGCGGAGCATGCTCTCTATATATTTTAATATACTAAATATATAAAGAGTTTTAACGACGCTCACTCCAGGGAACTTACCTCATCATCAATAACAATCCATATTTAAGTTGCAGGATACTTACTCACCAAAGCTTTTATCATTAACTATAAGAAATATAATCGTATTCATCGGTATTTAGCACCAACCTAATCATCGTTATATTTTACTTAAAGATAAACGAAAAGAAACAACGAGCACACATTATAAAAAGCATTACCAAACATAAAGAGGAGCTATAGCGTGTTTCTCAACAAAAAAGGCCAAAGAAACTTAAGATTTTCCGCAGTCATTCTCATTACTTGCCCTGCCTCATTTCGCAGTGCCATTTACGAAGACATTTTTGTTTTTAACTCGGAATAGTAACCGTGAATGACACATTGCGCGCGAAAACTGTATATTTTTCGTGAAAATGTGGAGTAGGTACTTTCATCTATTTTGTGGGCGTAAAACAAACTTGAGGTTAATAGATTGCGACAAAGTTTTTGTGACAAATTTACGTTGTACGAGAAATAAGTTGAAAGTATTGACGTTCGAACACGGAGGTTAATTAGACCATTATTAAAGTGAAGAGTGTATATTTTTGAAGTAGAAATCTGAGAAAGATTAATAACTAAATTGCTTAAATTGCTATTGACCTCATAAATATCTGTAGATCCTAGATTCGACCCATTGAAATTGAAATCAATATTTTTATCATGAAAATCCATTCCACTTCCACGTAATATATTCACGTTAATAGAGTAATATATTTTTACAGATTTTAGATGAAAACCTAACATGGAGGATTTATGTGTGACTTATAAATCTTATTAAATAATTCGAAGTTCAATACTTATTACGTTTTGTTTACATGATAAAATATCATGGATATTGATCAAAATAATCGATTGTCATAACTATAACATCTTTTGTCGAGACTTGAGAATTCTATCGTCTATGTCTCTCTCTAGAATATTTTTTTTTTTAATTTTATTTCTTGTTAAAATCACAACTTTCTGTTGACCATCATATGGGGTCACGTCCACAGGACAGTGTTAATTGAGCTATACTTATTAACCAGTTCGAATCTACTTATATATTGTGTACAAAGTAACTAAGTAATAATAATAATGTTTTAGGTAAGTAAAAAAGTTTTTGAGCTTTTTATATTTCGATTTAGATTTCTCGCTGATGAGGAAAATAATACACATATTTTTAATTTCATTGGTTTTATTATCTCACTATAATTATTCTGCCTTCAATATTCACATAAAATGACTTGTGTGCTTGGATGTACTCTCGTAGTGCGTGTTGGTCGTAACCGATTACTTTGGGATTCTTCTTATTGTCATTTAATATCTGAAAAACATAAATAAATCCTTATTCCTTATGTTGTGTCAATTTGAATATTTTAGTAACGGTATGGAAATGGTAGGTTTTTACATTTCGTATAAAAAAGTTACTTTAATTTCCTTCCTTAATAAATAAATTAATATTAATAACAGTGTTGTTGTGGAGCATTTTAACCAACAATATTTTACTCTTTATTAGTAGATAGGTAGGTACTCTCTTTTTTAAAGATGAATAAATTATAGCTTAACCCAAACCCTTTGTAATTTTTAGGAATAACATAACCTTTACGAATTTTTTTATGAAAAACACTTCTTCTAATTGGAAACAGGGAGATAAACAATATTAAATATTTTTTATATTTAATATTGTTTATCTCCCTGTTTTATGAAATGAATAGAAAATTACCTCATAACCATCACCACCATTCGATAAGTAAATAGGTGAAACAACTTGATAAACTTCATCAGGATCCAAAGGAACTTTTTTAGAATTAGAGCTATCCGTCACAAAGACTGCTTCTACTCTGTGGCCTTCTGGTTTCGATACATTGTATATAACTTGTAATCCTGAAAGATAGGTTGTAATAATAAATATAGGAAAACTCGCTTATTAATAATTAAATATAAAAAAACAAATACAAACTAATTCCAAGGCCAAGGCAAACAAATAGGAGCCACTTATGTATTTTTATAGGGGATAAAATTTACTTTACGTAAAAGTTGAAATGCGTTATTTATTAATAAGAATACCATTATAACAACTTATAATTTCACATTCTTGATTAGTCAATTTAGTGAAGTCCCATGTCCCCTAGTGGTGTAAGAGGCAGATGCATTATACATCTGTTTCACTGATCGATTTTCTTTAGAGACAAGTAGGTGATCAGCCTTCTGTGTCCTACCAGACCGAGACATTTTTTTTTCTTCGTCTCCACCGGGAATCGAACCCAGGACCCCTTGGTGTTACGCTCACGCGTCAACCACTGTACCGAGGAGGCGGTCAAATATAATATGATTAGTCAAAAGGTAATATAAATTAATCAAATTTCAATCCCAACTACAATACTGTGGTGGACTGGTGGTCCATACTTTCTTTTAAGTCTTACTGTCAAGAAGGTAATTTCACTAACATACAAAAACAAACTTTTCAAAAATAAAAACCTGTTTTAAATAAATATTATGATAATTAATGTAAAGAAACAATAGTGAACGTAAGTTTTAGTAGGTTAGAATGTACATATATTTATTACAACCTCCTTCATAAAACAATTGCTAATGAGAGCAATTGTTTTATTTTATTTTAAATATCTACTTTCGTATGTGTATTTAAAATCGCTATATTCACAGGTGAAATTAATAATTAATTTTAAAAAATTTTATACTATAGTATCTCATATGTAGATTTTCGTAAAAGATTTCCTTTTAAAGCATAACAGTTACATTTTTTCTCCAGCGAATGTAACGTAAGATCTAAGTGCTTGAAATATTTTTGGCTCTATCTACTTATGTAGGTAGATAGATAAAAAAATATTATTAATTTTTGATAAAATGGTAACCATATATTATAAATTATAATTGATATTTAGAGTAAAATCCTACACTTTGCCGTCTCGTCTCTGCTTGTATTTTCGTATATGGAAACAACGTACAATTTCTTCATGACATGATATCCCATGAAAATAAACCTCCACGGATTCATTTGATTAAAATCCAATCCAAATAAACATCAGCCACATTTAACATTAACATAAAAATATATAATTAATTAATTTCATATTGAAATACATACCAGAAACCTGCAAAAGCCAGGGTCCAGTGAATGTTTTTCCCTCCATTAAATCACTCGCTGACCGCTCCAGGGCTTCATATATATATTTCCCGCGTAATTCGAAACTTTCCAAAAAATCCAAGTATGGAAACAATTCGACCACAGAGCCTTGTGTTATATCTAAAACATAATAATATAAATGAAAGAGATAAAATAGCGGTTAAAACATTTTGGTTATAATATATTCTTGATGAATCCTTTCCTTTTTCGTCATAAACGTAATTATCTCCCTACAAGCTAAAACAATATTTTAACATTATATATAGTTTTTATATCAATGAATATTTTACTATTATTAGATGTAACACGTTCCAATATCGACATAATATTTGTTATAGATGGCGCGCGGTGTGTCCCATAGACACATAAAACTGAAAGAATAGAATAAATTCGATTGCTCTGGCGGGTCACGAGTGGCTGAATTGGTCAGGCATCCGCCCCGGAATGGCGCGAAAGGATGCGGGTTCGAGTCCCGCCTCGTGATCGAATTTTTTCTATTCTTTATAAATTTATATTCCTAAAAACTCCTTAGATGTACCGAAATAAAGAGAAAAATTATTATTATCTATTAATCTAAAAATTATTATTAAAATATTCTTTCATACGATGTAAAAAATATATATCATAGAACGAATAGCAGTAGATGCTGTCAATAATTCAAATCGTCTAGATATCCATTGTTTTAAGAGATTGTTATCATTTCGTGAACACAATCTGATCATGTGAGTCACTTTTGAATTCCATTACTTGCGTGATCTCTTCATGCCATATTTGCGTCAATTACCAGATAATGTGGTTTTAGATACTTACTTACTTACGGTGAATGGTACTTTTTACTTGTTAATGTTTTTATGTCATATCTTTATACACGTGATTAGGGCTATGGAAAGTTCACTACTGCGTCAAATTTGTTTTAGGTCTTCTAGAAATTTTCAACTAATAATATCTAAATTTGCGGATTTAAAAATTGTGTTTGTATACTATTGTTTGTCTTTAGTAAAAATGCATAAGTACGTTCATCATTGGTCTAATTATTTACATAGATGGTAGAAGCTTTGATACGATTAGAATTAGATGACTTCGTGTGAAACTTAAGTTGTTATTTTATACCATCCCTAATTTATAAATATTCGAAAGCTTCAAGGCAGGATTCGAGCCCGCGTCTTTCGTCTTACTGTAGGTATATTATTTTATGGTTAATAATAATAATAATAAACACTTTATTGCACACACAAACAAAACAAAATCAAACAAAAAATACAAACAAAGTAATATAGAGCGGTACAAAATAGGCGGCCTTATCGCTAAGAAGCGATATCTTCCAGGCAACCTTAGGATATAGGAAAAGTTTGAATAAAAATAAACAATTGGAAAGTAGAAGGAGCATAGCGAAACATAATAAAAGGTGCAAATAAAAGTAGTAAATATTACATAAATACAAATATTAAAATATACATAGCGAAATGGTTCTATTAATAAAGCATACTTACCTCCTTTCGGAAGGATTGCTCTCATATTACTTCTTTGTATGATGCCTACAAATGGTCTCGAACTGTTCAATCTATGTCGTGCCTATAAATTGATTAAGAAAACTTTCTAAGGAGAAAATATGAACTGTACACATCCTCATAGTTAAATGTTACATAACTGCATCAAGTATTACTGAGAAGTTCAATAATAATTATTGAACATGAATATTATAATGACCTTTTTGAAAGGAAGAAAGACAAAAAACCAATTGGTTATGCGTCCCCTACAATGCATTTAAATACAACCTATATAAATTAATTTCTCTAGCGTAGTTGTTTTTTTTTTATGTTTAGTACTAGATTTCCGCCCGCGGCTTCGCCCGCGTTTCAAAGGAAAACCCGCATAGTTCCCGTTCCCGTGGGATTTCCGGGATAAAACCTATCCTATGTGTTAATCCAAGTTACCCTCTATATGTGTGCTAAATTTCATTGTAATCGGTTCAGTAGTTTTTACGTGAAAGAGTAACAAACATCCATACATCCATACATCCATACATCCTTACAAACTTTCGCCTTTATAATATATATGAGATTAGATATTAGATATTAGATTTTTATTATCTTCATAACATTAAATTCTATACAAAATTTGATTGATGTTCAAGCAGTATTAAAGATTTGAAATATTACAGCCAGATTTAACCAGGCAAATACACATACAATGTAATAAGCCATATCTTTATTATTTATTACATTGAATAACTTACAACATATTTAATAGCGTCTGTCAAGAAGTTGCCCATCAAGCATTCGCCATGCACACAGTCGGTGTGATTCATGGCTTTGTCCAAATATCCAATAACTTCTTTAGAAGCATTGTGTACTATATCTGCGTATGGTGCTAGTTCTTCCTTCATTTTCTCATCTGGAAAAGGGACCTTAACGTCTTGAATGTAAGATTCAAAATCGATATGACCACGTAAGCTAATTGGGGATACATTTTCATAAAATAAATACCCATAGATAGGTTTTTAAGATAAGATATTCATTTTTAAATGGAATTGCACATGAGTTTACGATTTCATTAAATAATAATAGGTAACTACAAGCAATTATAATCCCTTCAATATTTGTCATTTGGACACAAATAAAATAGATATTTAATTCAGGCCGTAGTAAATATGAGAGCTATTTGTAAGGTCTATAAAATGCATGCCTGATTAGGTCCATAACTGACCCTCTGGTATAGAACTGTCCAATTCTATCGGACCCCCAGACCATCTTATGACATTGCCTTCACAGTCAAAGTCCATTGATATACTTCCAAGGTACTTCGAGAATGCGTCTGCTTGTAGAACTAAAACCTGAAAGAAAAACAATTTCAGCGTAATAAATATATTTACACAGCATATCTGATAGTATGAGCATTGAGCATGCATTTTTTTTTTGTTATTTTTATTAATTATTGGCAATCGAAAACAATGTTCATAAAAAATGTTCCAGAAAGAAAAAGAAGAAACCTTTGCCTGTTATCTACCACATAATTCTTTGAAATTGCTATTTTCAAAGCTCTGAATCGGGAAGAAAATTAAAAAACTTACCTCATGTGTATCAGAGCTCTTAACAGCTGTAAGGTAAGGGAATATTTGTCTCCTGTCTCTGTGTGAGTGACCACCTACTATAACGTCAATGTACTGTCCGTAGTCTTTAGCGATTTCACTGTTGAATAAAACGGTCAATAAAATATCAGTTAGTACGATTTGACCCAGACTCATATAATAAAAATGGTCTATTAGACACTAGCAAGTACCTACCTATACCTAATTATACTGACTAAAGTCAAATTAAAGAAAAAAAATCAGAGGTAGAAACTGAAGATTAATTTTTTTGGACCGATCGAGTTATAGGTTATGGTTTATTTGATAATGCAATAATCGTAATAATATTGTATGTCAATTTTAATTACTCCTGCCACAATTTTAAGATAAGTTAAATTTAGGTACTCATCTTGATTTCTCACGTATGTGACAGTGGTCATCTGAACAAAGACCATAACATTAACTTACATATCCATTGGATATCCACAGTGAGAGAGCAGTATAATGATATCGACTCCCATCTCATTTAAATGTTTTGACACTTGGAAAGCAGCTTCCCTTGGATCTGTAAATTTCACGTTTCCCGTTGGAGCTAATCCCTGTAATGCAAATGAGAGCTTTAGAATTATAATATTATCAGAAATATTTAGTGCTTATTGCCTAATGACATTGTTATTTTGCAATTGTTTTTTATTTATTTTTTTCAACTTTGCAAGTTGTTATAATAAAATAGAGTTTCATTTATTTATGTTTTGGTAGATTTAAACCATGTTTTAATCTATTTCTTAACGATTTTATTTCAGCGGACATATCAATCAAACTATAGTGTTTGGTAAAAATACCTTAGTGGCTGTTGTAGTAACGCCAATGATGCCAATCTTTCTGCCTTTTCTCTCTACTATCACATACGGCTTGTATAATCCTTTCAGTATGGGTTCTTCTGAGCAATCCATATTAGCAGCTAACACAGGTGCTTTTAGATGAGTCAAATATGGTACCAGACCTTCAATGTCATCGTCGAATTCGTGGTTTCCGATCGCCTAGGAAAATGAGTCAAATTACTTACCTAGATCGTTATGTAACATTTTCAATGTTTCGTAAAACAATTAACCTAAGTATGCTTAAAATATGTACAAATATTAATTCCAAATTTCTCTACTGTATTTTTTTGCATTCCTTTCACAAATAAGTACTTAATAAGTTTCAAATACGTAGTCATTAATACTGCTTATTTATTTATTTATTCATACTTTATTGCTCTGAGATAACTTAACTATGAACTTAATCTAATTATAAATTAAAACAAATGGCGGTCTTATCACTAAATAGTGATTTCTTCCAGACAACCAGTCGTACGTAAAGAAATTAGAGGAGAGGAATAGGGCAGAGCATAAAAATAATAAGTAAGAATATATTTTAAAATACCTAACTATGTATGAGAGTATGTATAAATATTATATTACTAGATTTCCGCCCGCTGCTTCGCCCGCGTTTTCAAAGGAAAACCCGCATAGTTCCCGTTCCCGTGGGATTTCCGGGATAAAACCTATCCTATGTGTTAATCCAAGTTACCCTCTATATGTGTGCTAAATTTCATTGTAATCGGTTCAGTAGTTTTTACGTGAAAGAGTAACAAACATCCATACATCCATACTTACAAACTTTCGCCTTTATAATATATAGAAGATAGAAGATAGAAGATTAAGATATAATATTCACAATAGTTTAGGAAGGAATAATTCAAGCCGAATAAATATAACTTCAATTATACCCACCAATAGTGTGTATTGTCAACCGACAATACCCACTTCAATTACTTCATCGTAGAAGATTAACGAAAAACCTTTCTTACATGAGCATCATGATTCAACAGATTGATGAAGTACTGCGTCACGTTCCATTTCATTGCAGTATACCAGTAGGTACCTTGGAAAGCGTCTCCAGCATCCAACAGTAATGCGTCAGGATGCTGCCGTCTGATCGCTTCGATCTCATACACCATTCGAGGTAGCCCACCAAAACATGTCTCGTTCACGTGGTTACAAATTAACGAGTCGTCTGATGTTTCTTCAAACCTAAAAGAATAATGTTGGAAAAAGATACGTATTTAGAAGACCTATTTAGGCCGTCTAAATACATTTTGTGTTTGTGTATGATTTTTATGTGATTTTATTGTTATGTGTGTGCACAATAATAACTACTTTTAGTTATTATTATCATAATATAAGTAGGTAAGTAAAATTTGAATAAAACAGTAGGTAGGTATATCCTATTTGGTAAGTAAAAGTTTAACACAAGGCGACACATGTGTCCAGAGGCCAGAGGACGATGACACAAAATACTTCTTCATTTGTACCAAAGATCTTACTTATATGTCAGCGAAGCGAAATTTAAAATATTTGATTTGTACCATTATCACCGTTAAACCTATATAATAGGGTATACCCTATATAATATATAATAGGGTGGAGTGAAAAATATTTTTTTTCATTTTCGTTTCGGCATACCTGTAAAAAGATGTCATTATTGCTCATAAATACACATGCAAAATTATACTTTGCAGATGATACATTTAGAGGTGCCCCCAACATCATGAACTTTCAGAAATTCAAAAAATTTAGTCGAAAATCATTAAAGTTTAATTTTGACAAATTAACGCTAAATCAGATTCTATGTTATCTCGTTGGTTGCCAACGGGAAGACACAGAATACACAATATTTCAATATATAAAAAAGTGGCTATCGCTAGCTACCAGAGGCTCTGGTTGGTGGCCCGTTTGCGCCGACTCTTATTGTAGGAAACGTTGATTTTAAACAGTGCCGTTAAGAAGGAAATAACACTAATGTTAGTAATATTTCTTAATTACATTTTACACGTAAATACAATCATAATTTAATATTTTTGATGTGAGTTCTATCTATAATTTCGCTTTGTTACAGTAAAATGTTGCAAGTCAAAATACGACAAACGACATGTTGTCCTGTATTTTGTTTGCCAGAGAAGTACCCAGTGTCTCAATTACCAACTTATACTGATGCTAAGAAACTATTACTTATTTATTAGATATGAATTTAAACCTGATAAAATAACAAAATTCATGATTTATCCGAAAGATTAGCTACGGAAATGTTTGATGTGTGGCGAAAAGCATCGCTTCCCACTATTAGCTTTAACAGAGTACTACAACTTAATAAGTTGTAGTACTCTGGTGGTGTGTCTGTATATGGTGTACTCTGTATATGGTGTGTCGAATAAGTTGAACTTATTCGACACACCATATTCGATGAATATAGACGGTTATTAAAACATTATCAAGACCGACAAACGAACAAAAAAGAACAAGAACAGATAACTGAAGTATTTTGTCACTCAGTACCAAAGGTTATTTGATATTTGAAGTTGCAAATGCATTTTTTTTAACTCTCTTGTACTTGGTCAAAAGATTATACCGACTTAACTATGTGGCAAGAATGTAAGAAAACTGAGCCTCTGACTTCTAATTTATCTGAAGAAACCTTAAAAGACATCGTGAAAAGCGGTTTGACTACGTTTCAGAATATCAAAGATTTTCTATGCCTTGCCCAGGCCGTAAAGCATATTATCAAATTGGTGACATAAGCTTCAAGTGCTGAGAAAGTAAACAAAATTATTTTATAATGGCAAGAGTATCAGTATCACGACTGCCAATGCCTAATTTTGAAAAAAAAAACAGCCTTATCTATACTAATATTATAATCTATACTAATATTATAAAGCTGAAGATATTGTTTGTTTGAACGCGCTAATCTCAAGAACTACTGGTCCGATTTGAAAAGTTCTTTCGGTGTTAAATAGCCCATTTATCGAGGAAGGCTATAGGCTGTATATCATTAGGTACGCTTAGATTAACAGGAGCGGAGCCACGCGGGTGAAACCGCGAAGCGCAGCTAGTACTAAATAATTACTTATTTCTGATATTTTCATTCCTCTATAATATCATTTTCATTAATGAAATACATTAAAACAACTAATGAGGCTATTATTTAGTGTATCACAAAGAAGTTTGTTATACAGGGTTACAGGAAAAGTCGATGTAGATCCGTTAAGGGCATGTAGTACACATCATTTCTGAATGATTTCACTACGGAACCCCCCATCCTAAACTTAACCGTTTTCGAGATATTCGAGTTTTAATTTTTTTTATGAAAATGCCCAATTTTTCGGCTATTCAATTGAATATTTTGAATTTTTTTGACTCTTATGATTATTTTTTTGGTTTTTTACATGAAGAATGAGATGCTTAATTACCTCAATGACTAAAATTGCACGTAAGTTAACTAAATAGGTCATTGTAGACGATCGAAACTTAAGAAAATAAGTACAAATTATAAAAAAATATTTTTCTTTTCTGGATATCTCAAAAA
This sequence comes from Colias behrii, assembly GCA_029959065.1. Lineage (NCBI taxonomy): Eukaryota > Metazoa > Arthropoda > Insecta > Lepidoptera > Pieridae > Colias > Colias behrii. The sequence goes on from JARWMC010000017.1 coordinate 5,181,460, forward strand.
AAATTTATGGCACTTGCTCTGCAGATGTGCTTAAAAACATCTACATTTTATCAGCTATCCAACGAGGTATAACACTCTAGGGTATTTATTAACCTCAAAGGTGAAACTTAGTTTCTAAGGCTACATGGCAGTCAGAATAAATAGCCCTTATTTAATCTAATTAATTTGACTTAAGTTCAGCATCATCATTTCAGCCTACTGGCTTCCACTATTGAACATAGGCCTCCCTCGGCTAGGTACAACCTTCATGCATCCATCGATATCCCGCTATCCTGACCTAGGAGATCATTCAGTTTTATAGCATTTTTTTGACGTGACAACGTCTTAAATTAGGTTGCGGCTGGGAGTCACTTATGAAAAAGTGTAACGCTCGGTAACGTTACGATGAGTCACCGAACGAGAGAGAGGCCCGCGGTCTGCCGCGCGCGCAGCACATAAATATTCTACCGAGAAAAAGACGTTGTCACGTAAAATCTTCGCCCGTAAAACCGACTTTACAGGCAACCATTTTTTTGTTCACATCGTCGATCGTACAAATAATGACCGTACGCCAACTATTACTTGAGCGTAAGTGACTAGTTACTGGCTATTGTTTGGAAAATAACGTAATCGGTGTTGTTAACGCTAGTTGGCATACAAAGTCACTCACGCTCAACTCAAAGTTGGCGTACAGATCGTCGGTGATTGTAGTAAGCTAAATGAAACAATAAATCAGTTCAAAATAACATTTATTCACCTAATGTTTTTGAATAAAATTTTATAGTTCATGTTCTACGTGTCCACCACTATTTCGCACACATTTTCTCATTCTTTCACGTAGTCCACTTTTCACTACACCATGTGGTTATAATTATCCTTTCGTTGAGAACTTCCACTGACGATATGGGGTTGGGCTCACTGTAAACGAGGCTCTTCATGTGCCCCCATACATAAAAATCAATGGGGGTCAGGTCGGGACATCTGGGTGGCCAGGGTAAAGGCCCACCTCGTCCAATCCACTTGTTAGGATAGTTAGTGTCCAACCATTCCCTAACGCTTCTTCTGAAATGAGCAGGGCAGCATGATGAAATTTCATGATGAAACCACATGTCCCGCAGTAATTGTAATGGGAGATCATTAGTAGGTCACCTAAGTCACACACATAAGTCGTGTGGGAATCCGAAAGCACAATAATTCGCATCTACCATGGATGAATCGCATGAGCAGACTAAAATGGATGGCAAGCAAACAAACGACCAAATACAAAACAATGGGCATGTTGTATCCCCAAACTTGTTTTTGCACATTATTTTTCTCACTCTCATCTGCATAAATCGTAAGTTGTCTCGCTCACACGCACCGGATTAACTTGAAGGACAATAGCCGAGGGACCCGTTAGACCTACTACCTGAACCTTTTCAACTATGTTTTTTTCTATGAGTTTAAATACAACCCTAGGTTGTTATACCTCGTTGGATAGCTGATAAAATGTAGATGTTTTTAAGCACATCTGCAGAGCAGGTGCCATAATAATTTTTTGAGATATCCAGAAAAGAAAAATATTTTCTATTTAGTTAACTTACGTGCAATTTTAGTCATTGAGGTAATTAAGCATCTCATTCTTCATGTAAAAAACCAAAAAAATAATCATAAGAGTCAAAAAAATTCAAAATATTCAATTGAATAGCCGAAAAATTGGGCATTTTCATAAAAAAATTAAAACTCGAATATCTCGAAAACGGTTAAGTTTAGGATGGGGGGTTCCATAGTGAAATCATTCAGAAATGATGTGTACTACATGCCCTTAACGGATCTACATCGACTTTTCCTGTAACCCTGTATAATAGACTTGAAGGCCATAAAAATACTGTGATTAAAAGAGAAATCAAAGTTTGCGAAAAAATCTTATTTTTCTAATTTTCAATTGGGTTGGGGCACCTCAAAACATCAAGACACGTAAACAATATTTTGTATGCTGAATTCACTCATTAAAAGGCACCTTTCTGTAGCTATGCCGTTTGAAAAAGACAAAAAAAAATTCTTTCATACATTATCACTCCACCCTAATATATAACTATAATCTGCCTCCTAAATCTTATGTTGGGCCTTAGAAATTTAGTTCAACGAACAATTATTTAGAGATTAATCTTACCTAAAAGCTTTCTTTTCATTTAAGGAATGAATGAAATCAGGTCAACACGTAAAAATAAAAATAAAATAAAATAAAAAAGCCTTTTACTTCCATACAACCTTTGACAATCAACATTTAATTTAATTCAATTATGTCCAATATCCATGATGAAAAATGTTAAGAAAAATGTGATAAAATTATCCTATATTTGAATTCGGAGTATGAACATGTTAGGTCGTATTTAAAGTTCTAACCTACTGAGTCGAATTTAACACTTAAACCTTTCTGTAATGGGCAAGTAAAACAATTTACTTACTGGTAATGTTTATTTTCAGGCAATAGTAAAGGTATAATCACGATTGTATGGGAACCAAATAAAGAGATTATGAAAATCTGGCAATAGTTTATCTGCTATACGATTATATGGGAACCAAATAAAAAGATTATGAAAGGAGAATGCCGAAACTGGGCCTAACTGTTACAGAAATCATAATATATTTAAAATTCATTATGTTAATTTTAATAATTATTTGTAAAATATTGACTTCTGATTCTATGGTAAAACAAATCTTTGAAAAAAAAGATAATTCGTTCACTACCGGTCTTATTGACAAGCAGAGATGTCAGTGTTGTCAGGAGTAATATATAATAATAGTCAAATATATATATTAATACGAATGAATGTTTATTTTTTATTTTTAGTTTTATTGAATTCAAATGCTATAAAAATCAGAAGCAAAACTTAACTTTTTTTAACACACATCTTAATTTTTTTAGGTCATTCTATAAAATAAAAACATATTTTACTTAATCAATAATAATTATAACATTTTTATTTAGGTAGCTGGCCATTAATAAATGTCAAATTATTAATCATAATTGTGTTCAGTGATGACTGATGAGTGATTTGTTATGTTTGTTGTTTGACTTTTGAGTGAAGTTTTAGTAACGTTATATTCAAAATTGCAAATCGTCTATTTTAACTCTAAAGATATTATTTGAATTTATTAGTCTTATTATGAAAGCGAATCCTGATTCATCCTTTTAAAAAGATATAACTATAAGAAATGGGCTCATCTTTAGTACGATTACGTTTCGCTAGAGCGTTGATTTTTTTTTTAGTTATAGTTCTAAGTTTGTTAATTAATTGTGGAAAGTTTCAACTTGCGGAAACCATTACTTTTCAAGATATAATTTTTTGAAGTTCAGAAAATTTGGTTATTATTTACGACGCATTTGACAGCTGACGTTTCGTTCACGTTATTTACGACGTTTTTGACAGCTGACGTTTCGTTCACTGTAATTAATGACTGATTCCTTTAATAAATGTGTTTTTACGGTTAATATAAAAGCGCAAATTAAACAATTATGTATTAAATCAAAAATATGATATAAATATGTATATTTTACTTTACAAATCTAATACGGTAAATATCAAATATAAAAAAAATATATGCAATAACGAAACGTGAGCCGCCATTTTGTGTTAATGTCATATCGTGGTGTTTCATTCGCTGTTAACACTCGCGTTGAGAGCATCGTTTTTGTAATCACGCTTGAGAGTAACCGTCGAATGCCATGGAGTCTTCATCCGAAGCCCCGAACCTGCCATCTGAAGATACCAGTGCAAGAAAAGTGATGCGTGTGTTGGACTCAACAGAGCCGCGCGCTCCTTTTGTGCCTTGTTCTTCACGTGAAGAGAGTTTAGCGTTGGACTCTAATGAGCCGCTAGCCTCTATTAGTGCCCCTGTGTCGCGAGTGTTAGACTCAAATGAGCCACTCGGCTCAAGTGCCCCAGTGTCGCGAGTTTTGGACTCCAGTCTTTCGACTGTTTCGAGGAAGCGACCCACTCCAGACGATGAGCAGAACGCTTCATCGTCTCATGAGGCAGTGGAACCATCGCCAGGGCCATCACGACCATCGACATCTGCACCGCCCACAAGGAAACACTTGTATACCTCTGAAATTCGAGGGCAGTGGAATTTTGAAAAACTGCATACACACCTTCGCACAAATGAGCAGTGTGTGCAGTTTGCAGAACAAGAAGAACTGTTACTCACACAAAAAAAATGTCAATACCATCGTGTACCAATGAAACTGGTGGATGTTGGGGGCCCTGTTGGCAGTTTCCGCTGCTTTAAAAAGAACTGCAGAAAACCAATTATATCAAGAGCTCTGGGTACTTGGTTTGAAGGTGTGAAGCTGCCACTCTTCATAATCTTCCGATTAATGTACTGTTTTGCAGCAGATTTGTCATATAGGCAGACACAAAGAGAGTGTGCCAGTGAAAATGTACAAACAGCTGTTTCACAAGCAACGATAGCCGATTGGTTCAACTACTGTCGAGAGACCATAGTTGTTGATTACATTGAAAACAAGTATCAAGAACCAATCGGCGGCCCTGGCAAAGTCATCCAGATCGACGAGAGTAAATTTGGAAAGCGAAAATTTAATAAAGGAAGAAGAGTTGAAGGTCACTGGGTGCTGGGAATGATTGAGGATGGCAGCAACGATTTAAGAGCGGTGGTGTGTCCTGAAAATTGCAGAAATTCCGAAACATTAATACCAATAATAAAAAAACATGTACGAGAGGGGTCGACAATACATACAGACTGCTGGAGAGCTTATAATGATCTCAATAATCATGGCTACATCCACAAAACTGTGAATCACTCCGATCCAGAAAACCCATTTGTCGGCCCCGACGGGACACACACCCAAAGGATTGAAAGCCAGTGGCGTAATTTAAAAAAACGTTTCCATAAGCAAAACTACAAAGAGAATTTTGAGGATTGGTTGATTGAATATTGTTGGCGCAAAGATATCAATACATATAATAAAATTGTAGAAAAGTAGTGTCTGTACAATTGAAATATGTAAAAAAAAAATTAGCAGGTGTTATTATTTAATCGTGCCCGAATCCAAAACTGTTGTTAAAAAAATTTTTGTCTGTTTGTCTGTTTGTCTGTATGTTTGAACACGCTAATTTCAGAAACGGCTTATCTGATTTAGATGCGGTTTTCACAAATATATTGTGGTAAGCTTCATTTAACATTTAGTGTTTATTTCATGTTAATCGGTTAATAAATAAAAAAGTTATGACCATTTAAGTAATCACGGCGAACATTTGCTAAGGTATTCTATTGATACACTGTACAGTGTACGATAAAAACACATAAATAAATTTATTACGTGAGTTATACGCTACAGTTATTCCTTGACAAGTCCAGATTGTCATATCGAAAGTCCCCAAGGGGGGGTGGGGTAAGCTGAGAGTGCAGTAGGGGGGGGAGGAGTTCAAAGGACCTTTATTTAGATTTTTGCTCAGCCTAAAACCTGCACAAATTGCATTATAGTTACTTCTAGGTAAATTTTCTACATAAAATTTCCTTTAAATTATGCCGTAGGTATTATATTTTTAACCCCCGACGCAAAAAGAGGGGACGTGTTATGACCGCTATGTGTGTTGTGTGTCTGTCTGTGCCACCGTAGCCCGCTAACGAGTAATAAGAATTAGATGCGGTATTTGTGAGGGGGAATATTTTCCGACGCTGGTTCTTAGATAATTATAGTTTATCAAAATCTGTTCATCCATTTATTATATATAGGGGTAAAAGTGGGAATGAAAAAAACGAATGTTGTAATTTATACCCAAGTGACAAATCAAATGAAAGTACCTGTCAGAACAATTAGTCAAATTTATCAAAATCGGTTCATCCATTTATTTGATATAGGGGTAAAAATGAGAATTAAAAAATGAATTTTATCAAATTTACCCAAGTGACATATCTAATGAAAGGCATGACGTGTAAAGTACAATTAGGTATATTTTATCAAAATTGGTTCATCCATTTATTGGATATAGGTATAAAAATGTGAATAAAAAAATGCATTTTGTCAAATATATATAAGTGACATATCAAATGAAAGGGCATGACGTGTGAAGTATAATCAGGCATATTTAATCAAAATCGGTTCATCCATATATAGTGTTAGACGTAACTTTTGATTTAATATTTTTGTGGATGAATAGTTGTCAATGTAGTTGTCATTATTACATGCTTAGCTGTCGAATACTATAAAAAGCCGCTTTCCTTCCTACATCAATTAGGTAGCTGTGTAGAATCGCAGTACATTCTTATTACATTCAAACTAATATTTAACCCGGCCTCGCGTGTTATTTCTTACATCAGAAGTGGGATAGAATTCAAGCCCATACTTTTTAAATGTGTTTAAGTTTACGTAGTTTTGTAACGGCATACAGGCGTTTGTGTTTTTTCGTGCGTTGTGTAAAGTAAAAGTTTGTTACGTGGATTATTGTAACAGGAATGTAGTTCATCGAAGGAATTATGTGTGCTATCTGGGCTGCGGTCCAGGGTAATTGTGTCTCTTTGTGATAAGCGATCCTCGATGCCTATGTCACAAATGAGTTGGTGTTGTTCCCATGATACGCTAACGAAGTGCCTCTGTCAGGTGGAGTGATTGGTGTTCTGTAAGATCAGTGTGGCCGAGGCAGTGTGTTCTTGAAATCCCGAGATGAACTACCGTAGTATTGTAGTACGAGAAAAGGCGTACGAGGACGTACGATTGTCAGTATGGCCGTGTTAGACATAACTTTTGATTTAAAATTTTTGTGGATGAATAGTTGTCAATGTAGTTGTCATTATTTCATGTCTGAACATGCTTAGCTGTCGAATACTATAAAAAGCCGCATTCCTTTGACTCGTGGCGCATTCGTACGAATCGTGCCTAGGGGCTCGGGCGTTGTTTATACGATGTTTGACCCAACTACCCTCACTTTGTAAATAGTCGTTGGCTAGCTGCGATTTTTTATCAACTACCTGCATCAATTAGGTAGCTGAGTAGAATCGCAGTACATCCTTATTACATTCAAACTAATATTTAACCCGGCCTCGCGTGTAATTTCTCACAATAGCGTTAAAAGTGGGAATTTAAAAAACGAATGTTGTCAAATATACCCAAGTGATATATCAAATGAAAGTGCATAACGTGTGAAAGTACAATTAGTCATATTTTTATCCAATTCGGTTTATCCATTTATTGGATTATAGCAGTAAAAGTGGGAATGAATAATCGAATGTGGTCAAATAATACACTCAAGCGGCATATCAAATGAAAGGGCATGACGTGTGAATTACAATTATTCTGGTTTTATCAAAATCGGTTCATCCGTTTATTACATATAGTGTACCTAAGGGGTGATAGTGGAAATAAATAATCCAAATGAAGCATCAATGGATATGACGTGTACACTGTACATATAGGTACAATTAGACATGGTTTACATCAAAATCGGTTCTGCCATTTACTAGGGGTGAAAGGGAAAAGTTGAAAGTCTGTGAAAGTAGAAGGATATGGGAGCGGGAGGATAGCCATACCCTGGAAATTTTGAACTCTTTTGTACCTAAGTTTTTTAGCTCAGTTTAGTAATAAATTTTACAAACAGTTCTTTTGTGTTATTATTTATTTATTTTCTTAACTGTAAAATAATCTGCAAGTGCTTATTATTTAATTGTTTATGGTAGTACGTGTTTAATCAATAATTGTGTGTTAAGTAGTTTACTATGCAATCACTATTCCACGCGGACGAAGTCGCGGGCACAGCTAGTAGACAATAAGAATATTGATCCATTTAAAGAATTGATTGAATCAATAAAAAAAGTGTATAAAATTTATTTATTTTGTTTTATTTCTTCATCATATCATACATACATGCTATAATGTTTATACACATTTTATACAGGTTTAAGTATCAAATTCGACTCAGTAGGTTAGGTTAGGTTTGAACTGAGATCCTCACGCACGAGCCGAGCGAGCGAAGCGAGCGTGCCGCGGCAGCGGCCGGCGAGTGCCAGAATCGACTCGCTATTGTTTTAATTCCTAACCTCAAAAACACATTTTACAAAAAAAAAAAAAACTCGAAAACTATGTATTTCCGCAACTTCCCCCCTTCAGGGGGATATATAATCCCCCCCCTCACCCCCCCCCTCCCCCTCACCCCCCAAAATAAAGTAATTATACTAAAGTCCTTCCAAGAAATGTACCTACCTAGTGATTGTTGATGTTTTGGTAAGTTAAAATGTGTGTTGAATAATATGTGTTTGGATCCAATATTTCTATTACCTGACTGTTCTACTGTTACACTATTATTAGCTAGACAATGTAGATAGAAAATATACTTACCTGGACCTAGAAAAAGGCAATGCTATTCATTTAATTCAAGCAAACTAACTTTTATTTTTGTTACTTTACACCCCAATATCTCTGCTATCCCATAGATCAGATCTATATTTATTATATTCATAGAATCTGTATATTTTTATCTATTTAATCCCCCATAAATCATCAGTGTAAGGATCAGGCCCAGAGTCCTATGGGAGTTTGCCATTCTCCTTTGGGATCATGGGTGGCCAACTGGACGGCGCGGGCGCGGCGGAAAACGCAGGTTCGGATTCAGGCTCAAGATCGATTTTTTTTTTTCTTGTCTTTAAAATTTTTAAATATCCATTCACTAGCTAGTATCGGCGGTTACACCGTTACAACTTGTAGTATATTATCTAGTATAGATACAGGGATTAAAAGCTTACATGGACTTGTTACACGCCATTGCAATTACATAGAAATAAGAGATACGCACCTAATTTCGAACTATGTGTGCGAAATAAAAATATAAAGAATATTATGTAATATAAACAGGAATGTTTTATATGTTGTAACTATGTATTTAGTAATCTGTGGTTTTACTATAAATTATAATTATACTCCTTGAGTCTACTAGGTATATTCCTATGTAGTCCCACAATGTGGGGGGCATTTTGTTCCGCAAAAATATAGAAGAATGTCTTGGAACAAACCAGTCGTAAAATTAACATAGAACTTCACTTCAGGTAAGTTTGTTTCATTGTACAATTATAATTAGGTAACAAAGGACAATTTTACAATCCCCGTGCATATCCCAAAAAATATTAAAAAATTAACTACTTATTTAAAATCTGTTGTACCTATAAAATATTGCACTCACCTTGCATGGAAATCATTATAATGTATAAGATGTATAGAATGGGTTCCCTTGCATCTTATCACTACACTACAAACACTATTCATAACAAAAAACAACAAAAAATATATTTTCTTCATAATTATTACATGCGTGTGATGTCGATCCTTATAAAATCAATAAGTAATGTTACCAAAATAAATTTCTATCACATTTAGTACAGTTACGCAAGACAGTCACATTAAGGTAAATAATTAAATAATCACTTCTATTAAAATTTGAGAAACAAGATTGTTTGCGGTTTTGTAAATACTTTTGTAAAATTTCCGCACTATTGTTTAGTGCCTATAGACTACAAGCCGGTATAGGAAAAAAATATGGGTCAATTGAACCACCAGGGGACATATCTAGAACGATAGAAGAGCATAAAATAATAAGATTCATCACTATGCCGTCACTTGTAAGCTGTCCAACTGAGTGCAGATGAGAATTCAAAAGTACAGGTAGACTCGGTAAATTTTGGTCATATATTTTTGTACGGCATTCTTAACCATCGATAGATCCATTAAAAATAATAAGAAACCCCTCAGTGCCGTACAAAAATGGTGGTCCACAAAGTCGGAATTTTTATTTAATTTCCGAGAGTTACCGGGGGTAAATTTGGTCATTTGACCATGTACGGCATCTGTGTCATACTATTTCTATACTGCTTTTAATCCATTATTCCGCAACGCCGTACAAAAATCATGGGGACAAGGGGAAGAAATCGAGAGTTGCAATCCCCTCTCTTTCACCACTCCAGGGGGTCATTTGACACAACACGAAATAAATTTATTTTTAAAGTATTTTATGCATAGATAAAATTTTTTCATGTGCCGTACATTTTCGTTGGTTCAAAGGGGAAAAATCTGAAAAAGAAAAAAATCCATATAACGAAATGTTTGCTTTATATTTTGATCATAAAATATAAATATACATTAATATTAAGAAGCTCGAGGTGGTTAATTATCACCTTGGAAAGTCGGAGTCAGGTGGAATGGACTCCGTTAAATTGATGAACTAATAAAGAAGCTATGAACGAAAAGATGTGAATTATATGCAATCAGCCCATGAATACAGGTAAAGTCACAAGCAAATGCTAGTAATATATACATATTCAAAATGTACAAGTAAAGCGCTTTCAAATGATACCAAACACGGCATATTTATCTTAACTTAATTTTTTTACTCTGTATGTTTTATCCGCTAGAAGGCGCCACATTAGATTTTGTGAAACCCCATATAGCCTTTAGCTAGCTGGTCGCTGGTTATCCAGTGAACAATTCAGACGCTTCTAATGATATGTCATTTGTCGAATTCTAATAAGTAGTTTAGATGTTACGAGGGAATAGATGAACATACATACATGATCTGTCAAAATCATAACCCTCCTTTTGCTTTGCCGTAGTCGGGTAAAAATATGTTAATGCCGTACTGTATCAGATGGCCATAAAGCACCCTTAAAATTGTAGCTTTCGTCGCTTTCATCAGCCTAAAAGATGTGGTCTGCACAAAAATGTACGGCATCGTTTTTTCCTAATTTATCTATGTTAATACTATTTAAAACAACGAATAAAGTGTAGAAAACTATTATATTTCATTAATCTAACTACGATGTTTAAACTTTTACAAAATTTCAGTTTTTGCATTTCTCTATAACTTTTTTTAGAACGGTTTCTTTTGAACGGCAATACTATACAACAATTGAATTTTACAATATCATGTTAAAAAAAAAGTTCCCGTACAGGGTCAAATGACCTTACAGCTCTTTATATCAAGAATTCGATGAAATTAAGATGATTATTGGTATACATTTAAAAGAACAATTATTTTTTGACGGCATTGCTTTTAATAGTACTTTTGAGTGCTAGATAATGTTTTGGAACCGAAGCCGTACTTAGTCAAATGACCCCCTGGAGTGGGGAAAGAGAGGGGATTGCAACTCTCAATTTTTTCCCCTTGTCCCCATGATTTTTGTACGGCGTTGCGGAATCATTATCCATTGATTAAAAGCAGTATAGAAATAGTTTGACACAGATGCCGTACATGGTCAAATGACCAAATTTACCCCCGGTAACTCTCGGAAATTAAATAAAAATTCCGACTTTGTGGACCACCATTTTTGTACGGCACTGAGCGGTTTCTTATTATTTTTAATGGATCTATCGATGGTTAAGAATGCCGTACAAAAATATATGACCAAAATTTACCGAGTCTACCTTTACTTTTGAATTCTCATCTGCACTCAGTTGGACAGCTTACAAGTGACGGCATAGTGATGAATCTTATTATTTTATGCTCTTCTATCGTTCTAGATATGTCCCCTGGTGGTTCAATTGACCCATATTTTTTTCCTTTGCCAGCTTGTAGTCTACTAGTTATATTCGGAATTTTTAAAAGACAAATAAAAACTTGTATTAACTTTGTTTTATTATAATTTTTCGAAAATACACTTACTTAATTTTGTAAAAATTATTCATTTTAATAACCAATATCACGGTTCTCTCAGTTCTTCAGTACTTGTAGATAAATAACATTTAAGTACATGTCATAAAATTAACGGCTTTAACTTTTAAGTAGGTACTTAGTAGAGAAAAAACAAATTACATTGTCTAGTGTTCGTGGTCACCACAGGTGGTCACGATCGTATAATTAAAATACATTTTTGGTTTATGAGATACGACTACATGACGAAAAAATATAGTAGTACCTACAATGCACCAAAACAACAATACATTGAGTCAGGAATATAGAAAAAAAGACAAATTAATATATCGTTATTTGTTACATAGATAAACTTAACATAAAATAGAAAAAAAAAACAAAAAACGCACAATCCATATTTTCCAAACGACTGTACCAGTTAGATATCATCCTGCAGACAACCTTTAACATTTAAAATGTGTTTTGCGGTTTTAAATTTACATTAACAAACACTTACATATTAATTTGAGCGATAAAATTTTTGAATATTTTTTTTTATAAGTACAGAGGCCAGGTAAAAAATTTTTTTTTGTTTCAAATGTAGAGAATAATCCATATGAAAAACAAGTCTAAAGATGGATCTTACCGTTCCGTGAATGCAGTGTTGTAACAAAGAAAAATAAAAGCAAGCAGTTTTCAATTTGAATCGTATATTTTACTTTTGATTACGTTCTGTAAGTATCTGACAAACTTTTATAGCAGACATCAAAAAGGAGATGATCCCAATTCAACTGTTTAGTGTTTATACATTTTTTGTCTTTGAATTGCTTTGTTGCTCTACTTGACTTCTTTTATACAAAATCACCGTTTTTTGGAAAATCAAAAAAACTAGAATTGTCCTCATTCATAATTTAATTCATATTAACATATCCGGCTAGCGGCCACGTTAAAAAAAAAAAACTTGTAATTGTAATACCTATCTAACTAATTTCTACCTCAAAATATTTTTTTTTATTTTTAAACTAATCGATTCAGATTTTTTAATCTAAATAAAAAACAGGGAAAGCACATTCAGTCGAAAATGCGTATGTAACAAATCCAATAGATTTGTTTTTCAAGGTGCTTGAAAACCTTGGGGCTTACTCGGCTCAAACAAAGATGGGATTTTTTAAGGTTAGAATACAATATTATATTTTTTGATTACATAGTACATATTATAGTAAAAGTTATGGCTTACGACAAATAGAAATTCGCTTAAATATGATAATGAGAAAAATAGGTAATAATATGTAAGCCAATTGTTTACTAATTACTTTTTATCTAGGTACTCTTTGAACGTTTATCGTATACATACAGAATATGTTTGAAAAACTGTGTATCTATATTCTATACATATAATAAAATCATTAGAAAGTCAAAACTGTACAATGTACATTGAATATTTTTAAAAAGACTACATGGGGCGTGATCTACAATTGATATTGAAGCAAAAAATATAGTTTTAAGAATTTTTGTCCCTTTGTCTGTATGTATGTCCGGGTTAAATTACTTAATATTTTGCATGAATATTGCTAACAGGTCAGTCCAACATATAGGCTATGTAATATCATCACGCTAAGACCAATAGTGGCGGAGCAACGCGGGTAAGTCCGCGGGGCACAGCTAGTAATATTATTATACTAGTAATATTATATTAAATTAAAAATATTATTAAAGAGATAAATGAAAAACGACACCTGTATATAATAATTTAATTCAACAAAATAACAATAAAGCTAAAATATTCTAACATTCACTGATTTATAACAATCCTTGCGTCTGTAGTAATGTTTAGTGGCGAATGTTTCTTTATGAACGTTTCTAGAACTTTTTGGTCTCTGCCTATTACTTCTACGTTTCTTCTTCCTTCTTTAAACATCTGGAAAGAGAAAAATACATACATAAATATTATTCAATGATATTAAAAAATACGCAAAGGTTTGAGCTCCTCTGTTGTTTTTGAAACTTTCGATTTTAAAATAGTATTGTAAGTGCTTAAACGTTCAGAAAATGCAGACGTCATGATATTCATAGAATAAAAACACAATGTAATGTAAAATTATCAAAATTTCCCTTCTATTCATAAACCTAGAATTATTATGTCACTATAATGCGTAGTAACTACCTACCGTAAAGTCATTGAACTAAGGTAAATTATCTTAACTATTTGATTATGTACTTAAATGAAATTGCCTACATAAAATTTTCATATCAAATTACAGAATTTAACTGTACGTAACATTTGAGAATAACCCACATTTTAGATTTTTAGTACTTATCATAATTATTTAAGGTACATTAAAGAATAGTTTTGTGTAAGAGGGTTCATATTATTCTGATATTAAAAGTCTAATCTCCATCTGTCTACGACGAATAAAAAAGTATTTGCCTATTAGAATTTAGAGCACAAGATACGGACTTTGTAATATTATTTTTATAGGTGATTTAATCTCTCTATCTATAATATTTCATTAAATATTATGTTAATCATTCATGAAACAAAAAAAAGTGTATCAAAATAGTCCTTTTTTCACAAAATCCAAAACAGAAACTTAAGATTGTAACACAAATTATAGTATCACCTATTCCTTTGTTTCCCTTAGATATTAATATCCTATGTGCAAATATTTGGGTCAACTATGGACCAATCAAACACACATAGATGATATTAAAATTGGCTTTAAAGCCGAAAATTACATAATTTACATATGGACATATTATAAAAAAAATAAAATGCATGCGGCTAATTAATAAAACAACCGTATTAGTTGCATAGATACAGAATAATATATTAATTTTATACAAGTTTAATATTATTCATTCGAGGTGAATGACATTTCGTATTCTTAAAATATATGCATTGAGATTTACCACAAGATTTACATTTTTAATGCTATACATTTAAATATCATTTTTCATATTTAGCGATCGACACGGAAAAATTGTAACGGTACTGATAAATAATTTATAAATAAATAAATGTTTATTTTAGACACATAATATCCATATTTCAAAATTACAGCTTCTCAAATATGCATATTATATGCAACAATATTAATTAAAAACACAAATGTCGTGTAGTGGTTAACCTTTGCTCGTAGTCTAATGAAATTTTACATTTTTAATTTTCGGTCAATAATAATAGGAATAGATTATAGAGTTGTTTCTGCAGTTCCATTTGCTACCAATTATGTAAAATTTTCTATATGGTTGCCAGTTGATGAGATAACACGGTAAATCCTTTTTCAAGATGGCGGGTCAAAGATATTACCATGATATTACTAAGTTTGGTATTTTTTCATTCTAATGAGAATGAAAACAATTATCATGTAAAAGTAGTGACTTTTACTACTCGTGAAGCTTAGGTCCTGAGTATTTTTTTTTTACAATCACGTCGATTTTGGGCTTTTGCTTGCCACGACAGGCCGGTTTTATTTAGTTCAGCAACCACGAATCTTTTCCTAGCAGCAGGGTCGGCGCTTTCATAGCATTCAATTACATCTTATTTTCATATACATATTATAAGAAAAAGAATAGGGTGTATGCCGAACACACGTGTCAGAAGTGAAACTTCTTTGGCAAGATTTAAAGATACCCGAATCATCGCCTTACTCCATGACGTGACGGTATTGTCATGACGCGACCTTGAAATTTAACTCTCAACTTACCGTGAAACCATCGCCTCCATCAGCCAAATACGCGGGAGCTACGACTTGGTAGAACTCCTCTGGCTCTATCGCCTTGTCACCGATCAGTGATGACGTCACTCTGCCGCCCTCTGGCTGCTTAATATCGTATGTCACTTTGAGACCTTGAAAAATGGTATTATAAAATGTATTAAATAAAAATTTAAACGTGCTTTTCTTTGACACTTTGAAATGGAAATTATATTATAAAATCTATACTATAAAGCTGAAGAGTTTGTTTGTTTGAACGCGCTAATCTCAGGAACAACTTGTCCGATTTGAAAAATTCTTTCGGTTTTAGATAGCCCATTCATCGAGGAAGGCTATAGGCTATATAATATCATCACGCTAAGACCAACAGGAGCGGAGCAACGCGGGTGAAACCGCGGAGCGCAGCTAGTGTATTAAATAAAGATTTAAAAGTTCTGAAGTCTAGTTGGATGAACAAATGTCTGAGTTTCATAGATCAGAAATGTTACACATGAAATATGATGTGGTCTGTGAATTCATGAAATATCTATTAATAAGTTGTGATAATAATCAATCCTAAATAAAGTAATCCACTGTTTCTGAATTAAAATTAAATATTTGTATTGTAAATAGCCTGTTTTATTCATTACTTTTTAACAATGCCCATTGCGTATTTACCACTATATCGTTAAATATTACTCAGAATGTGTACATATCCTACAAAAAACAGTACAAACATTGTTTCAACAACTTATTTCTAAACATTACTTGCAAGAAATTACATACAATTAATAAAAAAACAATATTTACCAGATACTTGTAAAACATACGGTCCCTTAAACGGGTTAAGAGCCCAAGCTTCAATGACACTTCTCTCGAGCGCCTTTAAAATGTATTTTCCCTGTAATTCGAATGTTTGTATCCTATCGTTGAATGGTAGCAGTTCGAAGATAACCCCTTTTGTGATTTCTGAAATAAATTTAATATAGTAAATTTACGTATGTGTCTATCCAAGGAAAAGACAAGCATGGAAATATCTTAGATGGAGATACATTAACATTGCCGAAGAATTACATTTATGGTAGTGAAGGTGATTTTGTAAGCCAACTTGGAAAAATGAACTTTAATCTTTGTAGCATTAGTTAAAAATAAATGAAATAATGGCAAATATCAAAATATTATACAAAAATTCATGACAAATTATGTCGACCACAACGAATTATTTAACTCAATATTTTTTTATTGCATCGATAGATGGCGAAATTAAAAAGCATCACCGCTGTGCCGCGGCTGATCGGAGTTATTTTCGTTATGGAATTTCTGGATTCGGTCTCCACGCTCAAGGCTCGCGATAGAAGCTATGCAATAGCTGAATAACTTACGTCCACTTGGTATAGACGATTTTATATTTCCCCTCTGGATGAACGATACAAAACTGTATGACGAATTATAAGACTCCATAGCCTGTAATAAAACAAAAAAAAATCCATAAAATGTATACAACAAGTCAATTATTTAGCAGAAGGCGGCCTTATAGCAAGGTAGCGATCACTGCCAGGCAAAATTAAAATTAAAAAAATACATGATACAATATGTTCTATGGTGAATGAACTATGATGACGCATCATAATGACATTTAAATACTTTCAAACCAAATAAACTAATTGCATAACGACAATAAATAACGGTCAATTACCGGTTAAACTTCATATTATTCAATTGCACCTAATTCTTTGAATGCCCTTTACGGCATTCAAAGAATTAGGTGCAACCAATATTGACTATTAATTAGTATAACTACTTTGTTTGCTCCCATTAAAAGCTACCGTTTTATCGAGTAACACACGTTATTTTTATCCTGGTCCAATCCAGGCAGTCGCTGTGCTAATATTTATTTTTATGATACATCTATACCATCTATACTAATTATAAAGCTGAAGAGTTTGTTTGTTTTGTTTGAACGCGCTATTCTCAGGAATTACTGGTCCGATTTGAAAAATTATTTCGGTGTTCGATAGCCCATTTATCGAGGCATCACGCTAAGACCAACAGGAGTGGAGCACTACGGGTAAAACCGCAGGGTACAGCTAGTAATGGATAAAAGTACATTTAATCTATACAAATCATTACACACAATATTTGTTTAAGGATGTAGTATTACGGCGACTATTATTTTTATCATAAAAAGTGTACCTTTTGGCTCAATAAATTGTTTATTCTTCTTTTATATGTCACTTTATTATAATTTTGATTGGTGCTAAAAAGTAGGTATATTAATACCACAGGTAATATAACACTTTTGGAAATTACGAGGGGCCTGGGTTCGATATTTGTTTGAATGTAATAAAAATGTACTGCAATTCTACACAACTGCCTAATTGATGTAGACAGTTGATAACAAATCTCAGCAAGACTATTATCAAAGTGAGAGTAGTTGGGTCAAACGTCGTATAAACAATGTCTGAGCCCCTAGGCACGATTCGTACGAATGCGCCACGATTCAAAGGAAAGCGGCATTTTATAGTTTTCGACAGCTAAGCATGTACTGACAGGAAATAGTGACAACTATATTGACAACTATTCATCCACAAAAATATTAAATCAAGAGTTATGTCTAACAATCCATACTAATATTATAAATTCGAAAGTAACTCTGTCTGTCTGTCTGTTACTCAATCACGCCTAAACTACTGAACCCATTTTCATGAAATTTGGTATGTAGATATTTTGATACCCGGGAAACACAGAACAGTAAAGTAGATAGAAGTGTGATGTGGGCGTGGCCCACGTGTCACTGGTAAGGTAAGATCACCTAACTTGCTCTCAGTTGTGCGCAGAAAAATATTCGAGTCGGTTGTCAGCTGTCAAACCTTTTTTCCATATTTATTCATTAATTAGGACGTGTTGTTCGGTATTAGAGTGCAAAAATGATAGCAGACGGAATAATATCAGCAATGGAGGCATTTCATACCATCGGTAAGTCTTATTTTTATTTATTTGAATTATATTTTATGTTATAACTTCGCTTGTCGTAATTTGTCAAAATTGTATACAAATATCTAGTCAAAATGAACCTTAATCCGTAAGAAATTAGTACTATTATAGATTGAACAGCAAACAAGACTTTCTGGAATATTATTGCAATAAACAAACGAATGTCGCTTTAGTGATGCTTGTGGCGCATATCGACAGTATCGATACTTTAGAAAAGACAAACATTATAAATATTAAATTTTATTTTATTTTTCCTTAGCTTTCATTTGTCCAATTTATTTATAGATTTCCCAAAGAGGCTAATTTAAAAGAGAAATGGATAAATGCAACGTGACGAGTTAACTGGATGCCGAACAGCACTAAGCGGTCTAACAAAGGCCACCGATACAGCAAACCTACGGCAGTTTCAAGATTTAAAATAATGCATATTTTCTGTTTGTATTTTGTAAATATAGATTAATAATATTCTATTCCGTTTTTTATTTAATAATAATAATATAAAAAGACGTACTTAGTAGTAATAAACATACTCCAAAATGTGACACATTATACTATACTCATATAAAAGAAAGAAAAAAAAATACACAAAAAATATTTATTTGTGAATTATCGATAACAAGGCTGACATCCCTCAGGGCATAGCATCAGATAATTAATATCAAGTTAATGTCATTAATGTTGAGTGACACAAATTTCAACCTTATCTCTATGTGTTGAGGTTCAAAGTTATATTTATCGAAAACTAACGCCCTCTGTTGTGGAATAGCTGAATGTTTTCGAATTTGGAATTTCTGTGCAATGAGAAACAAAACAGCTAATATACCTAGGGATGTTATACTAAAATAAACCGTAACATGGTGTGTTAGGGTACATATTGAAATGCTGAATTTATAACCTAAGTCAGTTTTTACTCAAATTAAGCTGTCCAATCAAAGGCATAGTTTACTTGTAGTGTACTGTATAACTATCGGTTTAAAGGGTTTGGCGACACTGGTTTTCATACTAATTATGACATTATATCACTTCTATATGTTTTTACTGTTCTGTGCCGGGAAAGGACATAGGCTACTTTTTATCCCGGGAAAATGATGTAATCCCGGAAATCCCACGGGAACGGGAACTATGCGGGTTTTTCTTTGACTGCGCGGGCGAAGCCGCGGGCGGAAACCTAGTACTATATATACTAACATATTCCCTCATAGCATCAACAAGCATGTCTCCAATCGCACACTCTCCAAACACGCAGTCGTCAAAATAAAGCGTGTTCACACTTTCGCCGACAACCGCTTGTTCCGCTTTGTGTACCATTTCAGCGTATGGCTGCAGTTTCTTCTTTATTTCTTCGTCTGTAGATTAAAATATAGTAAGGTTATTACGAGGCTTTTTAAGGTTCTTGTTATACTATGTGTCAGGAAAGAATAACTCATAATCAATGGATAAGTATTGGATATGTTGGCTTTATGAATTAGTTTCATTATAAAATTAATATGAGTTGTAGATTTAAAAAAATATTTTAAGTAATTCCAATTTCCATACATACCTATTTGATATTGTATTATCAGATGTTGAAATAAAAATCAGACAAAAAAATCTAAATACCTACAAGAATGAAAAGTAATTTAACGCGGGCTCTAGATTCTCGTCAAAACTGTTTAGCCATGATAACTAATTACTATTCTGACATCGCATCGCAAGAAATTATAAGACAATTATGTAACATAAAGCACTTCTCAGTCTCCGCAGTTTTTATAAAGATTAAATTACTAAAACATACCTTCTGGTAGAGATCTGTTCAGGAATATTGGTCCACCCTTCCATTTTACGAAGTCGCCGCGGAAGTCAAAAAATACAGAAAAACTTCCCATATATTTTGTAAAGGCTGACGCTTGTACTATCAGCACCTGAAAGATAATAAAGTACCTAATTGTATTTAATCTATATGTTGCCATATGTAAAACCTACAAAACAAGTAAATTTATAAAATAATCATTAAATAATATTATTCTTTACATTTTCTAAATGATAATAAATCTCAACTGAGCAATATTAAAGTATAACAATAACGAGTAGAAATTACATAAATATGTTTTGAAATTTATTTAATAATAAATATAATTAAAAAAAATTGATTACAATATCTTCATGTTATGGTCTAGACTCATTATGAATTATGATTATGAATAAGTCCATATTCCATAAGCCTTGTCATATTTCATATTACATATTTTATACATGCATGCCTATATCCTTATGTAAAAGACGTTCTAATTTGGATTATACTGCTCTCCTTAACTTAATTCAGAATATTTTACTTTATCCTTTTTTACACAAACCTTATGTTTCATTTCAGGAGCAGTTTCTACAATCACAGGGTAGGTATCTGCGACTGGTTCTCCGCTAGGCGATGGGCCGTTCCATAGTAAGGAGTGCGTGTGCCCTCCCACTATTATATCTATGTATTGACCGTAATCACGTGCTATTTCTCTAAAAAAATAAGTGGAATTAAAAAAAACTTACAGAAAGTAAACAGGCAAAGCTTAAATAGAGCAGGAGTGTAAGCAAATTCAAGTTATCTGTCCAAGATAACTTCCAATGTTTAATTGGAATATCCCACCTATAATTATTATTAGTAGGCGTTATTATTCTTTAATCCCATTTATATTTAAATTCCTTAAACTTATAATCAGATATAATTATTTAGTGTTTTTATTTAGTGCTTTCACGTTACCTACCAATTTTTAACCGACAAAAAAAACGGAGGAGGTTTTTAATTCGGCCGGTATGTTTTATTTTGTAGGTGTATTTGTTACCAATAAGTACGACGCATTAATCTAGTTTTAATTTAAAAACTAAAGTAGTATCTCATGATTCAGTATTTAAATATAAGTTATTTATTATTATACTATAAAATTCCTACATTTTAAAGCGATTACAATTTATCTTACTTTACCATGTTGAAAATAGACTATCTATTATTCACAAATTATATTAACTGTAAGAAAATTATCAAAAAATTATCACATCGTAAAAGGAAACAAGAAAAATAAACAAGTTTCCATACAGACATTCGAACAACATCACAATTGCAAGATTAGCCCATTGTGAGTACAACAACTGCATCCTGCTTCAAACTAATTCAAAGTATCTCACGCCTTTTATGGTAAGTATTATTATCATACGTCAACGTATAAGGTATACTTAGTATGGTGAATGAATGTCAACAGTCAAAAGCATGTAAATTAACATCGTAATTGAACACGATCATAAAACATTAACTAATTGCCAATAATTAATTAGAAAATAAAACCAGTGGCAACGATTTCCTCATTAAAATCCAAACGCAAATAGAAACAAGTACATTAACA
Source organism: Colias behrii (assembly GCA_029959065.1). Lineage (NCBI taxonomy): Eukaryota > Metazoa > Arthropoda > Insecta > Lepidoptera > Pieridae > Colias > Colias behrii. The sequence goes on from JARWMC010000017.1 coordinate 5,203,105, forward strand.
CACACTTATGAATAGTGTTTGAAAAACATGGAACAACTATGGTTTGATAAGGGAGTACTTATATTAACCAGTTGCAGCAGTTGACTAATCACAATTCACAACGAATAATTGAAATATTACCTACCTATATTGATGTGTAAAATACTATTTTCATCATCATCAACACATTTTTATCCCAATACATATTTATAGACACAAGTTTCCTATGACTTATTAGGCCGCAATTCACCAATTTCGATTCGATTCCCGGGTATGGTTAGTGAATTTAGAAAAATCTTTTAATGCAGTTCTATTTCAATAAAAAATAAAGGAATGTTTCTCTTAAGGGGGGTTAGGCGGTCAGCGAAAATTCAGCTATTCGGGCCTGAGGTAAGCGGTGAGGGGGTCCGCGTTTAGTATGGAATCAACGTGCTCGAAACTGAAAATCGTAAGCGCCATTCACATTTTTATCAAAAAGTGAATTAAAATATTTAGTATTTTCTAAATCTAAAACAGTCACGAAATCGAGAAGGTAAATACCCTATGTATTTGTGATTTTATACGAATTATTATCGTAAAATACAGTTGTAATGAGAATTTATATGATATTTTAGAGGTAACTTCAGGATTTTTTTTTATCGAGCAAAATTTTTCCAATCGTGTTTTGGAAACAGTCATCCCATCACACATACGTTCTGTAATACATATTAGAAATTTCAGTGCGAAAAAACTTCAATATTTTCAATTATAGCTCATAGAAAACAGTCCATTTTGCCGTTTTCACCTACTAAGGGCCCTTAAGCAAAATTTGCAAAATCCAGTATTAGGTACTTTTCGTCCAGGGCCCATAGACAATTTTCACCCTCTATATGGAAGTGAAACTTCTTTAGGCGCATTGAGAGTACAATTTCAAGGTCGCGTCATGGCAATACCGTCACGTTATGGAGTAAGGCGACGATTTTGGTATCTTTGAATCTTACCAAAGAAGTTTCACTTCTGACACGTGTGCTCGGCACACACGCTCTTTTTCCCGTAAATTATTAAAATAAAAAAGTCATACTTATCCACATCCAATCCACAATGTGATAAAAGGATAATTATATCCACTCCCATTTCATTTAATTTCTTAGATTCACGTAAAGTTGCCACTTTGGGATCTGTAAATTCAACCTCACCAGCTGAGGACAAAATCTGAAATATGAAAAATACAATCATTCTTTCTGCTTATAGAAAAGTAATAATTTTTTTATATGAAAACATATAAGAAAATGAGATATTCGCTAACAAAATGTCCAAGAGGCCAAAAATTAATTAAACAAGTTGATTATGTAATCAAGGTGTGGACATAATATGTAACCATTTTTATGTATTTTTCCAAAAAGCAAGCATATTATTATGCATTATAACATCGTATACAATAATTATTTCACTTTTTTGAATTCATTTAATTGAAGTGAAACTTCTTTATCGGGGTTGGAAAAAAATTTAGTGTAACATTTTTTCGTTACGCGTGACATTTTTCCGTTACGCGCCATCTTTTATCTTATCCCTACCACGCGTGATTCGACGTATTTCTATAAAGTTGCATATAGAAAATTTTTTTTTGAAAAATAAGGTCATAAAGAAGTGTCACTTTTTACGTGTGTTACACACGAAAAATGTGTGCGTGTACTAGTCACTAGTACACGCACACATTTTTTGTATGTAGAGTATTTAGAGTATGTAGAGTATTTCACACATGTAATTAATTGCATGTAGATCTTATCACATTTATTTATAGTTTAAGATCATTGAGATCAATGTGAAAATGCAAAGGCCGATTGATATTGCCATTTGCCGTATAAGTATATTTTTTTTAATTCATGCGATCATCTCGAATACAGGCTGAATTAACTTTTATATATGTAATAATTAGTCTTTTTAGGGTTCCGTACCGAAACGGTAAAACGAGGCCCTATTAATTTTCGACCATACTTTGTTTTACTCGTAACTGGTTTCGTACCAAGTTTACGTATTTAATAAAAAAAAAAATTTGAAGTTGAGAGTAAAATTTCAAGGTCGCGTCGCGAAAATATTACATATCTCTCGATATCAGTGTATGTAGTTATGAATGATATCATTAACAATGACCTATCTAGCACTCACCTCTATTTACATATCAGTAAATATTTCGTTATCTAACGTTTGTAAATATTTGCAAGCATCTCAATCAATGAATACTGTCGTTATACAAGTCGAAAATAATATTTATTTATTTATTTATTTATTTACTCTTCAATAAAACTATACATAGAAAACTTATTGTTAATATACAAAACAAAAAAAAAACAGTATAGTTTATTAGGCGGCCTTATCACTTAGAAGTGATCTCTTCCAGGCAACCTGGGCAAAAGGTAACAAGCTTACTGAAATTACGATGGTAGGTAGAAGAAAAAAGGCAAGGAACAAAAAAAAAAAAACAAGATAAATAAATAAATAATAATAATTAAAATAGATATACAGGAAGATATATAAATAAAGATAAATATAGATGAATATACTACACTCGAATATACACAATTATATTTTTTATTAATAATAACTATATACAATTTACTTATATATAACTATAAATTATATACATGGTACATATCATTAAATACATGCATACTACATAAAACAAATATAAAATACTATAAATACATACATATATACATATCTGTGTATAGATAATAATATGTAAATACATAGTTAATGTGCCGAGTTGAAAGCAGTAGTGAGAAAATGTCGTCGCAAAAGGTTTTTAAATGAAGATATATTTTTAGCTTGTTTAATAGGTAGTGGCAAAGAATTCCAAAGATTGACAGCAGTGGCAACATACGATTTAGCAAGGAAGTGAGTACGTCGAACAGGAACACTCAAGGTGAGTCTATCAGCCGAGCGAAGAGAATAGTTTTCATTGTGCAGGAAGGAAAAATTGTTTTTGAGATAAGTAGGAGCAGAAGGATCAAAAAGGATACGGAACAGTAATTGCAACAAATGGAGATTCCGGCGAAAACGGATGGGGAGCCACTTGAGCTTTTTTCTGTAGATAGAAACGTGATCGTATTTTCGAAGGCCGAAAATTTTTTCTTTTTTTTTTTTTTTTTTTAAATAAACCTAATACAAAAATTTTGGAGTCGCTCAAGTTTATCAGTTAGCTCTACTGATAAATCAGGAAAACATGCATCAGCGTAATCAAGAATAGGAAGTAGAAGGGATTGTGCTAGCATAATTTTAGTGGGAATGGGCAAAAAGTTACGAAGCCTTCGGAGCGTTGCGGAAGCGGCATAAATCCTACGGCTCAATTCTTGGATATGATTAGACCAGGACAACGTTTGATCAAACAGAACACCTAAGTTTTTGACTACCTTTTGGTAAGGCAAGACTACGTCACCGATTTTGATGCTAGGCAAAATACCCCAGTCGATTTCAGAAATTAGGTAAGGACTACCGATTATGATGACATTGCTTTTAGAAGGATTTAGTTTTAGACCAAAATCATCGCACCAACTAAGTATAGAAGCTAATTCATTATTACAGAAATCTATTGCCTTAGGTAAGTCATCGATAGTAGACTGGGTATAAATCTGTAAATCGTCTGCATACATATGGTACAGAGCCGTCAATCGGGAACATAAGGAATTGATAAAAATGGAGAAGAGGAGAGGAGACAGGACACCGCCTTGCGGAACACCAACAGAGACTGCGCACCAAGACGAGTGTTTAGAACCTATCATGATACGCTGCCTCCGACCGGTAAGGTAGGAACGAAACCAGTCAGTTACCGAAGGAGATATGTTAATTAAACGCAGCAAACCCAACAGTATGTCGAAGTCAACGGTAGTAAAGGCATTGCTGAAATCCAGCAGAGTCAATACTGTGAGCTGCTTATTGTCAATACCAGCACGAATGTCGTCAGTAACCTTGATAAGAGCTGTAGTCGTACTATGACCAGGACGGAAACCAGATTGGAAATCACTAAGGATATTGTGTTTATTAAGGAAAGAGGTGAGTTGGTTATGAAGAAGACGTTCAAGGACTTTGGAGAGGAAAGGTAGTATAGAGATGGGACGGTAATCAGAAAAGGAATTAGGATTAGATTTTTTAGGTAATGGAATAACTTGTGCATCTCTCCAAACACTAGGGAAGACGCTAGTGGAAATGGAGGTATTGAATATGTGAGTGATAATGGGTACAATGAGGTCAAGGATAGGAATGATCATATTACGGCTAACAAGGTCACAGCCAACTGCGTTTGATGATATTGACAATATCGCTTTACCAACATTCCGTTCAGTAACAAGGCTGAAAAGGAAAGCAGGATAGTCAGGGGTAGGGAGCGAGGAGAGGTTGGCAAGAGTACGGTTTTTCTTACTGGTTTCAAGAGAAGGAGACGATGTAAAGTGCCCATTAAGCTGTTCAATGTCGAGATTGTTAGGAGAGTTGTGAGTCACTTTACCAGCGCCTAAACTTTTCAAGAATTTCCAGTTAGAAACTGAATCACCGTTCTCAAGAGACTTGTGGATATGACGACGTTGAGCGTCTCTGCACAATACATTGCAGCGATTACGTATTCGTTTATACTTTGCCCGCGCTTCGTCCGTTTGAGCCGTTTTAAGTTTGGATTTAGCACGATTTCTTTTCAACGATAGGCTTTTTAGCTCAGGTGAAAGCCAAGGTGCCGGTGTGTGCTTCTTTTTAACTGGTCGTAATGGCGCGTGTCTGTCATATAAATCTACAAGCAGCTTGTTAAATAAGGACACTTTCGTATCAATGAGCTCTGCCTCGTAAACCTCACGCCAACAGATAGTTTTCGCATCAGACCGGAGTAGATCTCTGTCCATCCCCAAAAAATTACGAAGCAGAACAGTGGAGGGTTTGAATTTAGGAGATCGGAGCTTGTATGAAAGGTAAATAAGGTCATGGAAGGAAAAAGCATCGGCAGAACACTGCCCATGCTTGGATATGAGGTTGGGTAAGGAGACAATCATCAGATCTAATAGTGAGGGATTACAGCCAGGAAAGTAGTGAGTAGGATTTAAGGAAATGGTGTGGAGGTTGTGGGAGTTGAGGATGGAGTGCAGCTTATTAGCACGGCTGTCACCTCTAAGCAAGCATGTGTTAAAATCTCCCATAAAAATTAAATGCTCATATTGTGGAGACAGGTTATCAAGGAGGGTTTCAAAAGAGGAAAAGTAATCAATGGAGAGAGAAGGACTGTAAAAAACGCCAAGGAGGATTTTGGAATGTGGCAAGTGTACTTCAATGAGGAGATGTTCGGTCGAATTGGAAGGAGGAGGAGGTTGAGGGGAGGAGCAAATTAATTTAAACGGGATATGAGATCGGAGGTAGATCGCCACGCCACCACCACCCTTCCCAACACGATCGTTGCGTATGAGGTGAAAGCCAGGAATAGAATAAGCAGCTGATGGATGACACGGTTTGAGCCAGGATTCTGAAACAAGGATGGCATGGATATTTCTTGACGTAAACGATGAGAGCATGTCAGGAAAATGTGCCGGAATACTTTGTGCATTGATGTGGATGGCATTAAAATTTTTAGGGACATCATTAAAAAAGGAGGAAAGGGAAAAATCGAGAGGAGGAGGAATGGCACTATGAAAACTATCCTCGCTGCAGAGCGACGAGTCGGTTAATAAATCGGCATTGATATCAAAATTCACACTAACATCTGACATCTAAAAAAATAAAATAAGTAAAAAAATGGTTGCCTGTAAAGTCGGTTTTACGGGCGAAGATTTTACGTGACAACGTCTTTTTCTCGATCATAGTTGAGTGGGAGAGAGACGCAAGGCATTCGGCGGGCCTCTCTCTCGTTCGGTGACTCATCGTAACGTTACCGAGCGTTACACTTTTTCATAAGTGACTCCCAGTCGCAACCTAATTTAAGACGTTGTCACGTCAATATAGTATAATAAATATTAATAATATATAAATATATATAAAAAATATGAATAAAATAAAACTTAAATTTGTAAATTAAAGGTACGCTTGATTACCCAGTACCCACCGCAACAGTAAAAGTATCACAATTAAGCACAATTATTAAGTAGGTAACATTAAATAGTTTAAAACAAGCCAAAAAGTAATAAATAACATAAAACAATATAAAAGTTTTTACATATCGACAAATCAATAATTTCTAAACAAAACCAAGACAAAAACTTAACCGAATATTGTAACTGGCAATACCCGAAATGACTTTGATTATGACAGTTATGACATTTGACAAAGCCATGACATCTGACAGTTAACAAATACAAAACAAAGATAATAATTGATATAAATTACATTTGTGAAGGTAAGTTAATAAATATATTTTGCATATAACCGTATCTAGTAAATTGAAAAGAAGCAAATCACAAAGATGAAAATTAGTTAATACAGTAATTTTGAGTCAGCCAACAGTCAAGTGAAATTAATAAATTTTAACCAAAAAAAAAAAGTACAAAGATAATTAAAATTTTAAGAATAAAAGCAAAACATAATCTTTTCGAAACCTGATATTAAATGAAATACAGGTAAATTAGCTTGGAGAAATTTTTGCGTTTGTAGTAGTGTATGGTCAGCAAATAAAATAAAACAACATTTTATTTTTAGTTTTTATTTTATACAGGGTTACTTGTAAAACACCAGCAACCTCGCAGGACAAGATAGCTAACATCATAAGTAACAACATTTGTTCTACGACTTTTGGCATAACGCAATAAATTATTTTTAAATGATTTTTTAAACTTTTATTGTACTCTCCTTACATTTGTAAGTCTATGTTCTATTAATTATCGGATGGACGACGCGACGCCCCCTTCCCCCTCTCGTTCGCTTTTTGTTTACGTAATTTTTGGGAGGCGTAGAGTTTATAATATTCAGACGGAAAATTAAATGAATATTTATTTTTGTATGAAAATAAAATCTAACAAATTATCAAAAGTCGAAATGTTTAGAAATTAAAGACTTTTTAACGGATTTTAAACGCGATTTATTCATTCTATTATTTTCCCGACGTTTCGAACACTTTACAGCGAGCGTGGTCACGGGGAGACTGAGATGTTATACGTCTTGACGGTCATTCAAAAATTGCTGTTTGTAAACTACCTCCACCTATTCCTCCGTAGTTGGTATGTGGAGTATTTTTCCGGATGTTGGCAGTATTGGCTGATCGTGTCTTCTAGTCTTTTGGTATGTTTGACATGGGGTTTTAAATTCTTAATAACAGGATCCCAGGTGTTAGAAAGTTTCAAACCATCTTCTCTATTGAAATTTGGGTGAATAGGATGATCTTAACTCCATACATAAAAACATCCAATTTACTATGGAGTTAGAAACTAACAACCGTCTAGCCTTTCTTGACATTTTAATTATGAGGGGACAGGATGGCATGCTCAACCATACAGTGTATAGGAAAGCCACTCATACTGATAGGTACCTCAATGGTGAATCTCACCACCATCCTTGCCAACTAGCTTCTGTCGGTAAATCTTTGTTTCAGAGAGCCCGCCACCTCTGTGATGCTGCCCACCTCAGCGGGGAACTGCAGCATGTCAAGCGAGTACTACGTAACAACAAGCTGCAGGCGCCTCCACAGCATCACAGGAGTCGAACGAAGCCACATACAGTTGAAAGACAACCGGCCTACCTACCATATGTGAAGGGAGTTACTGACAGAATTGGAAGAATCCTAAGACGAGCTTCAATTAAAACTATATATAAGCCGCACAAGAAGATAAACCAATTCTTGAGACCAATTAAAAGTAATATTCCTCTACAAGAAGCAGGCGTGTACAAGTTAGACTGTGACTGTGGACTCTCATACATCGGCCAAACAAAAAGAAGCATTGCTAACCGACTGAAGGAGCACATTGCGGATATCAAGCATCGGCGTCACAAGAAGTCTGCGGTATGTGAACACACACTGGACAACAACCACTTCATAAGATTCGACCAACCACAAATCCTTGCCAGAGAAAATAAATTTTTTCCAAGACTTGTGCGCGAGGCTATTGAAATTAAAAAACACCCAAATTTCAATAGAGAAGATGGTTTGAAACTTTCTAACACCTGGGATCCTGTTATTAAGAATTTAAAACCCCATGTCAAACATACCAAAAGACTAGAAGACACGATCAGCCAATACTGCCAACATCCGGAAAAATACTCCACATACCAACTACGGAGGAATAGGTGGAGGTAGTTTACAAACAGCAATTTTTGAATGACCGTCAAGACGTATAACATCTCAGTCTCCCCGTGACCACGCTCGCTGTAAAGTGTTCGAAACGTCGGGAAAATAATAGAATGAATAAATCGCGTTTAAAATCCGTTAAAAAGTCTTTAATTTCTAAATGTATAATACTCGCGTAAAATCAAACATCAGAAAATACTAGTCGAAATGTTGTTACTTATGATGTTAGCTATCTTGTCCTGCGAGGTTGCCGGTGTTTTACAAGTAACCCTGTATATATAAGGGATTTTAAATTAAACTATATGTGTTTCTCCTCTGAAAAAGATGAGACTTTATTTTAATATTTGCACATTTAACATACATATAACTTTTACATTAACAATGTTACTAAAATGAAAAATTTACTAACCTGAAAAAGAAACGACATTTAAAGTTTAATTCTTTAGTTTGAGAAGTCAAAGGCTTGCCTCGACCATGTTTTAACACTGGAGCCATATTGAATTAACAATATAAAGTTACAACACTTACACACAAATTAAACACTAGTTATGGCCCTGCCTTCATACAAAACTGCTGAATACGCCGTTCGCACGGGAATAGAATGTGGATGCGATTTCCCTTAGTTAGCATCCAAGCTTACGTCATTATAATTATTAAACTGTATAAATTCATTCTTTAACTCCGGTCTGCATCGTGCAGACATGGGTGTAAAAGTCTCATTTTAGCTATTAAATGTAGTTTTAAAGTACATCTGAGTTTTCATTTGGGGCCTCCGGCTGCGGGACATGTAATTCACTTCAACAAATATTATAACAATAATAACAAATAATAACAACAATCAACAAATACAAAATTTATCAATTAAACTACGTACATAATAATTATAATTTTTGAATGAAATGTGCTTTATGTTCTAACGGTACCAAACGACTGCACGTGGCACCTGCGGACAGCGTAAACTGGTTTATTCTGGTTTTGTGCGTGTTTCCACTTTCCACTATCAAGTGACGATTTATTTATTTGTTTTGTTTCGTAATTATTATGGTCAAATATTAATTATGAAACAAATTATTATGGACACGATATTTTATTGTTTCACGGTAGTCGCCTTGTCGTTTGCTCAAGGACGTAAAATTGAATGATATATTTTTTTTTATAAAGTCAAAACCATTTTCTTTCAAATAAAAACTTGTTTTTATTGAAAACAAAAGTGTTGCTAGGAATAAGTATAAAATTAAATAGTAATGTTAGGATATCGAAACATTTTTGTATAGGCCAGAACGATATAGTGGAAACGCGCTCTAAGATCTGAGTAATATACACACCACTACATATGCAAAAATTTCTCCAAGCTAATTTACCTGTAAGACTACTTAGCTCTAGTTGGCCTTTTAGAACGAGGAACACCTTTGATATCTTTAGCAAGGGCACTATTAGAGGCTGATGAGCTTGGAGGAGGCTTGTTATTGTCTGCAACAGTTGAAGGGATGCACTTGAGATCACCAACACTCTCAACGCGATGACGTGCTCCATCTGAGTCCAAGACAAATATTATCCCATCCCTGGTCCAACACTTGGAAACACCAAACTGATTCCGAGCCGCCATGAAAACTTCATGTCGGCTTTTGGTGAGGAATTCGGACAAAGTGATGCCAGAGCCTTTTAGCTTGGTCTTGGAAGACCATAACTGCTGCTTTGTGTTGAGGTCACGGAATTTTATAAGTACAGGTCTGGGCTTGCCGTCTTTAATAGAACCCATACGATGGCAGCGGCTAATATCCTCTGAAGAAAGGTTTTGTGCACTTGTATGTTTAATTAATGTATCAACTGTGGAAGTGAGAGTGTTTTCATCTTTAGCTTCGGGTATACCATGCACTAAGAGGATTTTGCGCCGGTTTCTCATCTCCAGTTTTTCATATAGATGACTCAGGGCGTCAACTTGAGACTGCAAACACTGAAGCGATGTGAAAACAAATGCTCGAAATGCCAAGAAATCAGAAGCCAATCTTGATGGGGGACTAGCCAAAGTAGAAGTTGTAGTGGTCTTTTGTAGATCTTGTTGGAATTCCATCATTTTTTTATTGAACATCTCGGACATTTGTGCTAAGGATTGCTTAATTGATTCCATACTGACGAAATATAAAAGTGAAGTGCTTGTTGTATTAGAAAAAGTAATTGTGAAAGTATTGGTGAGTACTTTAGGGAGTTTAAAGCACCATTAATATTAAAATATTGTTATTTTGAAAATAAATTCGTAAGAGCAGTTAAAAACACGTGTTAGTTTTTTTTACGCCTACCGCCGAAAAAAAAAAAAATGTTAATTTCCCTTAAAAAAAAAATATGTTAATTTCCCTATCAAAGTTCAACTTATTAGGCGTAAAATTTTGAATTTAAGCTAGGAATATTATTTAGAAAATAATTAATACCATTGCCAACGTGGTAACTACGTAATATAATTTTTTTTATAATTTTCACTATTCTACAATATACGATACACGTAAAATTATAAAATAATGGCAATAACGGTGTATTTGTGATAAGCAGAAGTGATTTATTATATTTCTAAACAAATCTTCTGTATTAGACAGTCAATGCCGTTCTATTTGAACTTCGATTTGTCACTTTTGTTAAGCGAAACGGGCAATAGAACCTGATTAACTTTATAACGCACCTTAGTAGTAGGTGTGATCAGTCCAATAATACCGATCTTCCTGCCATGCCGTTCCACAACTATGTAGGGCTGATACAGTCCTTGTAAGCTCGGTTCCTTGCTCGTATCCATGTTCGCAGCGACCACAGGCGCTTTGAGCCCTGATAGATATGGTGCCAGGCCTGCAGGGCCATCGTCGAATTCATGGTTGCCTATTGCCTTAAAAATATTAACGGGTATTAAAAAGGAATAATGGTTTTATAATCGAATCGTAATTGATACATTCAGACAAAGGCACATATCCTCTTGGGCCATGCCTTGATTGCATTGTTATTAAAACGTAAATGGCTCTCGATCAGGCGCGGTCCCAGGGGGGGGGTCACGGGGGACATGACCCCCCCCAAAATCGTACTCGATAAAATAGAAAAAAATTCTTATACTGTACAAAATATAAAAAAATGGCCAAGTGCGAATCGGAGTCACTCGCACAACTAAATTTCCGTTTTTAATCCCTTGCGAATTTCGAAATTTGCGAAAATTTTCAGCATAAACAAGAACTTTGATTTTTTTAAATATTTTTTTACGTAATCTAATTAAAATTCATGTATTTCGCAATTATGTATTTTAGGACGTTACATTGTAACAAATTTTATGATTCTGTGTACATAGGCCGGGAGTGTGACACAAAATTTTGGGTCATTTGTAACAGGATGGCGGTTCTACAGGGGTCTTAGTACTTATGTAATTTTATTTTTTTGTTTAGTTTAGTTATGTTTATTTTTTTTGTATTGATGTTCTTTATTGATGTCCTTGAAATAAATGTTTTTTCTTTCTTCTTTCTTTCTTTCTAACAGGATGGCGATCTATAGGCGGTTTGATTTTATCTGTCTGGAACCCGTAGAGGTATCAAGCTGAAATTTATATCGAATACTCAAGTCTACGGCCCCTAAATGCTGTGAAGAAATCAACCTTATAAGCCAACGCAATCAAAAGATACAGACATAAATGCTGAAAATTTTCGCAAATTTCGACATTCGCAAGGGAATCAAAACCTACAGGGTGCTTCTTATGAACACAGAATCTTGAAATTTGGTACAAAGTAACGTCTTATAACACAGATATAGGAATAATTACGAAAAATATTATGAATTTTTAATTACATTATGGGTCATTTTCAAAATATTTGTACGTCACGAAATTGTCAGTAAACTGTTTCGTTAGGAAATGTCAGGAAGTTGTAAAAGTAAGGCTGTATTCAGAATAAGGTAATATTACATATAAAAAAGTAAGAAGTCACTAGTTAAAAAAAATATATTTTTATTTACAAAATAATCAACAAACAATCAATTTTTATAATTCTCTGTTTGCTTTTCCTTTTCTTTTCTTCTATCATTAGCTTCTTTCCATTTTTGTCTTCGAGCTTCTTTTTCACTGTCATTAAGATCTGATATTTTTCTTTGTCTTTGTTTCACTTTCTCGAGGTGTTTTTTCCTTTTCTTTTCATATTTTTCAGGGTTTTGCGATTTTTTAGTTTTTCAATGTACTTTTTTGCCGTTCGGCACCGGCTAGCGGCATTCTGAAACTAAAAAAGCTGTTGGATATATGTATTTTGAATAAAAATAAAAACAAAAGTAAGCATCACTCGTGTGGGTGGAAAAGCGATCAACACTAAATGCAATAAGGCAAGCGTTATCCCATCAGAAACCACTTGTAAAATTGGAGGCCAAGACTCACTGATCCGCTTTCACTATAAAAAAGTTATCAGATCCCAGGAAAAGTCAAGTCCCTAAGCCCGACTTTACTAACCCTACATCATGGTTTAAAAAAGTATGGCCTGTAGTTACAAAAAAATAATCTTGAGAGATTTATTGTTTTTCTCCTTTATTTTTATTCGTTACATTAATTTAACACACATTTTAATATCTTATTTTCATACTTTACACATGAGACCACAGCTTTACCGTCTACAATTTACTGACGTCAGTTAATGTCAAGAAATTGTTCGTCAGTAACATGTAAAAAATAACCTAAGAAATACTTTTACACAAAACATAATCACATTTACCATTAGATTGAAAGTGTAATCTATTACTCTAGTCATAATTTAAGTATATTACAATTGCGGTAGGTGAATTCTTCAAAATGTACTTACTTTTGTTGAGAATACGTCGTTAGGAAAATGTAACTAAATTTTTTGCACAGCACACTACAGGACTTCTTCCGTGTCTGGACGACGAACAAAATGGCGGCGCGTTAATGTGACCTTACTTTTCGTGACATGACCAGTGTTACCAATGATTAGAGTTAGATTCCACCTCTTTGTGATACAAGAAGTTGGTTAATTATGTCAATAAATCAGTGTCACGAAATTGTAACGATTGATAGGGACATTTTTATAATATGTCATTCTTCGTTTATTTAAGGTAATTTAAATAGTTTAATCTATCAGATATAACACTTCAAACATTGCTTTTTAATTATGATACAAAAAAATAGGAAGTTTCATACAAAAATTCTGATAAAAATATTGGTTTTCATTGTCGTCCACATAGGGGACAATAAAAAATGTATGGAGTTTTTTTTGTTACTTTATTTTCACATTAAAATTATGTAAGAATTTGAATCGCAATTCATTGCTTTTTATCAGAAATGATATGCAGTATGCTTAAGTTTAGTCTGTAAAACGTTAACAATGATTTATTTCAGTCGTAACCATATTTTTTTCGAAGATTTTTTAGGGGGACAAACATTTTGTAGTAATGTACAATTATTTTGAAAACGACTCTTATATAAAAAAAAAAATATTTTCAATCATTTTAAACTTAAAAAGGGGGTTGCCCTTTACTCATGAACGCTTACATGTATTAAATTAACTCAAGTCTATAATATAATATCTATAAGCTGTAATAAAATCAAACTTCTATGTCAATACAGCCGTAAACGCTGAAATTTTCGTAAAATATAAAAAAAATATGTATGTATTATGTATAACTTGTATTGACTACGATTTTTGACGAGTATGATTTGGAGGGGGGGGTTGCTACATTTTCAGCCGCGTGACCCCCCCCAAAATGTCAGGCTAGGACCGCGCCTGCTCTCGATCGTTGTGCTAGGCAAATTGCTATACTTGATATAAAAATACATAAATATAAAAAAGAATGTAGACTTTTAATAGCTATCTACTGACTTTGGTACGTTAAGGGTAAACAGATAGTCAAAAAAAAAATCAAAACAGGCAATAATAAAAATTAGTTAGCACTCCGTCCCTTAATATCATGATACCTAGTAGAAAAAGCTATAAATAAACTATACTAACATGAGCATCATGAGGCAGAAGGTTCATAAATTCCAATATGATGTTCCACTTAAGCAAAGTATACCAATAAGTTCCTTGGAAGCTGTCACCAGCATTTAACACTAGAGCATCTGGCTTCTCCTGTTTTAAATAGATTATATTCTTGTAAAGCCTGGGAAAGCCGCCCAGGCAGGACCCGTTGTTGAAGCGGCATGTTGGAGTTTCGACTGATGTTTCTTCGAACCTGAGTTATGATAAATAAATAAATAAATAAATATTAAAGGACATTATTACACAAATCGACCTAGTCCCACAGTAAGCTCAATTAAGGCTTGTGTTGTGGGTACTAGGCGACGATAAATATAATATTTTATAAATACACTAGCGGCCCGCCCCGGCTTCGCCCGTGGTACATATGAAAAATAGATGTTGGCCGATTCTCAGACTTACCCGATATGCACAGAAAATTTCATGAGAATCGGTCCACTCGTTTCGGAGGAGTATGCAGACTAACATTGTGACACGAGAATTTTATATATAAAATACATATATAGATAACACCCAGACCCAAGAACAAATAATTGAGTTCATCACACAAATATTTGCCCTGACCGGGGATCGAACCCGGGACCGTCGGCTCAGTAGGCAGTTACTTTACCACTGCGCCAACCGCGTCGTCAAATGTATTCTAAGGATGCGATTTTCAAATTAAGTTTCGTATTATGTATTATACACGATTTTTTTTATCGTGTGCAAACTGCATAGGTCACGTCTACTCGAAAAAATGAATGGAAATGTGCGTTGGCAAATGTTAGATATAGAGACAGAAGTTTTATTAATAATAATTAATCAAATAAGTATCTATATTGCTGCTATATAGTTACGTTGTCTTGTAATTTATATAAAATTTGAATAGGTAGGCACCAGAATAAAAAATTAACATAATATGTACATAGGAACCATTGCGCTTTAGAATTTTTAGGCGTTTTACCTACTTTCGATTGCTGCCGATCATTTCAATAATTGTTTATGCCCTGTTTTTAAAAGGACTCGTGTGACCAAAAAGGGTTCGCGCTAACTTTACGCATGAAAAAATATCCCATAGAATAAGATTCATCTTCAGAAAAATATATTACTCTATAAAATACGCGAAAATATAAATAAGTAGGCACGTGAAAAATGATGACTTCCTATTACAAAAACATAAGCTAAAGGCTAATATGTTCCGAAAATAATAGAGTCTATAAAAAAACTTATAAGTAGATTGGTATAAAACGAATGTTCAGCATTCGGAGGAAATTTCCTCATTGTCCTTCGCACAGCATTTAAAATTGAGCCGTATTTCAATGCTAAAGTGAGTCATTTGTATTTTATAAACAACGCTATCGAAAGTCGCCTTACTTGCAACTACGAATAAAATAAAATCGTAATGAAATGCAATATTGGAAGGTCAGTGCTCTGATTAATAAAACGTAAGTTGTAAAGTCTGAAGGTATTTTTTTTATTTTCCAAATATATTAATTTTTAAAA
Source organism: Colias behrii (assembly GCA_029959065.1). Classification (NCBI taxonomy): domain Eukaryota; kingdom Metazoa; phylum Arthropoda; class Insecta; order Lepidoptera; family Pieridae; genus Colias; species Colias behrii. Next base: position 5,218,783 of record JARWMC010000017.1, read on the forward strand.
ACATGTTGATGTTCAAACAACATCCTTAGTAAAGGCGTCTGTGGTAAAGGTGAAGACTGCGAATGCGTGTGTAATCACACCCCGGACACTCCATACAAAATTACCGTTTTGACAGTCACACTGTAGAGACTGCAAATGTGTGTGTTAACGCTTTATGGTTGGCACATTTGTGACTAGCGTAAAAAAAATTCGCGTTTTTCTGATGAAATACATCCGTAAACAGCACAATACCTAACCATTTTCTACGAAAAACGATAATCACAAATCCAAAATAATAAAATTACTTTAAGTCAATTTGATTAATGTTGTCAATCGTCGTTGCGTATCGTCCTTGCAGAAAAATGTGGCCCATTTTAGGCGCGAGTCAAACACAAGCGGCGCGGGCGCGGGCGTGCCATAAGCGCACCTCTTGAATCTGTTTTGCACCACGTCCTTCTTATACATTTTGTATGAAAGAATTTTGGACAGGCGTCGAGACGGCACGCCACGGTTGTGCCACGGTTGCGCCGCCTTTCCAAAATTATTTCATACAAAATGCCTATAGCGCACCCGATGCACGCCGGCAGCGCGCCCGATGCGCGCCCGCAGTGCGCCCGATGCGCGCCGCGCCGCTTGTATATGTCCCGCGCCTTAATCATGATCGTGCGGGGTGAGGTAAGTGTTTAATTTTGGCGGGAGGCAGAGAGTGTCCGTTCTGTAGCGTTAAGCTACTATTATGTATTCTGTGGTGTAATTTAGATCCACATATACTTTGGCGGGAAAATTGAAAAGTGAATTACTGGAAAGCACTCTTGAAACTACATAACTACATAGTAAATTTTTATTTACATTTAGCATTTACTAAGCAAATATTATACTAAAATGTTACAGCGAGATGTTCATTACTTCCAAAAATACGGATCACTGACCAATACGACACTTCACCTCAAATGGTCTTGACCTATCAAATATCACGTTCGCAATTGCAATATTAACGGTAATAGCACAGGTAATAGCTTTGGCATTAAATATGTTAAATGAAGTACTTCAATTAAATTAAATGCATCAATACAAATTTATAAACGAAAATAATTAAGGATATTTCTTTGAAGTAAACTGTTTATGTGAAGTTAATTTGCCTCTTAATTCAAGAGCGTTCAACGCGCAATATTTTAAAACAATTTAAAAAATCCTTATCATGAAACGCAGTGTAATGTACAGTAATTAATGTACAATTAATGAAAAGCCACAAAAAAAAATTAAGCAGCATATCCGTAAATCGAAATCAATAAAATATAAATTATATTATAATTATGTAAACATTTTACAATACCATATTAAATAATTTAAGCAATTAATCTCTACTCACGCATTATTTTACAAGCAATTATAACACACTTACCGTGCATGAAAGTCGTTGTAATGAATTATTTTCAATTCATACAATCCTTCGAAGGGCAGTGCAAATCCATAGCAATAATTGACCGAGAGAATAAAAATAAAACTGTATAAAACGTTCATTTTCACGATACACTATGACATCACAGCTATGACATGTTCACAGCGCGGCGTATTCACAGATACTGTCAATTTGACGTTACTCTAACAATCAAATTGAATGATCTGAATTATCTATTGTAGACGAATTAAGAGGGTCTTTAGAACCACAGTTCAGAACAATAGGCGAACGAGCGTCGCTGTTTCTTAATAGTGATGTAAGCAAATGAGTCAATTTAGTTCGTACACGTTTAAGAGTTTAAACGTTGTACGATTGTTCAATCGTTTGCAGTATTGAACACACTAAAGAAAAATATGGCATTCACAAGTGTTTTCCTCAACGCCGGGGAAAACAATAGCAATTAGTGAATACATATTTTTAAGTTTCTATGGTATATATGTCGTGGCCATATCGTAGATTTGCTCATTTCATGAAATGGCCAACATAGTTTGATCAGATCGTTAAATCGTCAACGTTTCACGATTTGGTCATCGACATTTGGCCAGATCGTCGATCTGGCCAAACGTGGATGGCCATTTCACGAAATGCGACCTACGATATGGCCACGACAGTTACACTATTTTGCGTATAATGAGTAGACTCTAAATTTTTAATTGTTAATTTAATGTAAAAAAAATGGTTTATACTTAAATATCGTCTGAAATAACTTTATACCTTTCTTAGATGATGACATAACACTTATGATGATAACATTAAGCACTTAACATTAAATTCATGCATGAGATATTTTATCACTTTATCATTTCCTTCAATAGTTCTGATAAAATTAATGCTGGCAAAATAATTTATATACGGTCTATTAACTATACCAGCTTTGGAGTACTATATTACTTACATTCTGGAGGGTGAAAGTGGAGGGATAAGTATCAAGCATAAAAACGGCTGAACCGATTTTGATGAGATAGATTCGTTTTGAAATTCGACAGAGATTATTTATTGCGAAAATAAAACTTAAACAAGAGAAATAAATAGAACAAATCCGCAGAATACTAGATAAGTATTGTCTAAATTATTTTCAAACAACATAGGGTAACGGCACCAGTGGTCAGCCTCATAACAGCTTTTTGAAGTTTTGACAATTGCCATTTCTACAACAATTGTCGAATAAAAAAACGTACAACATGTATGGATTTATTGTTTATTGTAGTTTCGAATCAACGTTTATCAAAAACAATAATTCTCTTAGTAAAATATATAATTAATTTTAAACAAAAAATGACCCAGTGTCCCAGTGAACAGCCTCTAAAAACCAATAAACAGCCTCGTTGAACCCAGTGTTCAGCCTTTAGTAAGTATAACTAATAATGAGATCAAAATAAACAATGTTATATCAATATCAACGATATTAATAACATTTTTATAGCAACGATTCACTTAGCACAAAAAAATGTATATCGCACATAATACAAATATTATTTTAAACATACTATTACAATCTCTTTGTGTCTTCTTATTTTCTAGGAACTTCTAATTACTTATCATAAAAACAGCAATAATTCTTTTTAAAAAAAATCAGCGATATTAGTATATAATATGTCCTATTGATGTATCTATAATCCACAATATAATGATAATCAACCACAGGAGGATCTCTTTCGGAGGATTTCTCTGGAGGATACTGTTGTCTTGGCGGCATTTTAGCTAAAAAAAGGGAACGATAATAACTTTTGGATATGAATACACATAATACCATTATTTCAGGTAAAACTTAACTGTGAAGTATTACTTATAGATTTAAACACAAACATTCGCATTTATACTTAAAATATTATTTCAATAACATCGTGGCTGAATACTGGATCATTGAGACCCAGTGGTCGGCCGCTTGAAAAAAATATTTTGAAATGCGGCTGACCACTGGGTTTTCTAACAATTAGGAAATAATCCCAGTAATCAGCCCCGGGGGCTGTGCATTGGATCTTTCATAAAAAATCAGTATCCAATGGTCAGCCCCTCAAATTTTTAAGTAAAAAAACAATATTTTTTATCAAATTTCATAAAATTAAATGCTCCAAGTAATCTATAAAGTTATTATCTATAAAACACAATCACATTTCATACTAAAATATGTTATTTCTCCCCTTTCAAAAGAGCACCACGTGAAACAAAAAATATGGCGGACATGACACTTCTGCTCTTGTCGGCGGACAGCACCTGTATGAACGTGTTTACTTCTCTCCCCTGATCCCCTGCCGCTCCTATCGCGTGATGCATGAACCAATAACGAAACAGAGCTTCTATTTAAGTGCGCGTGATTTGGTTATTTTGATTGCAGCGATATTTATGGCCAATAAACAACGCAATAGGCTGATCACTGGTGCCTGGCTGACCACTGGTGCCGTTACCCTATCTTTTGTTCGAAATAATTTGTCACAACATAATATAATCTTTAGCACCATTAGAGTTTTAATGACCGATAAGTTAACAATTAAGCATTTAAGTCACATTGCGATTAAGGCTGTTTAAATAAAACTAGGTAAATATGCCTGCGTGATAACATTCATAAATTTAATCATATTGTATATGTAAGTATTTGGAGAAAAAAAAATTGCAGATACAGTGTACATATTTGTGTTTTTACGCGATACTAAAATGGGGAATCATTCTTTCTTCAAATTTGAATACAAATGTTTTTTTCTTACGAAAGGAGAAATCGTATTGATAAAAAATTTTACCGAGTTCAGAAGTTATCTATTTGGCCGTGGGAAGAAAACAATTATTTATAAAACAATACGTTTTATTTACATTCATTATATACAATAAATACTTTTTATAGTGGAGGCCAATATAAGGTTACTTCATTATGGGCGGACTCTGGCAACCATTTTAAATACTCCTCTTGTAAATCTGAAACAAAAATTTATTGCTTAAAGAATCTTAACACACAGATGTTATTCATTTTATATACTACTATTGGTCGATAATAAATTAACAAATATACAAAAGACATACCTACTCATGGAAAAAACAAAGAGCTGTATTTCAAGAAAAAATTGGCGCCTAAAATGCGGCATATTTTTTTTATAAATATTGTCTATATCACTTTTAAAACAAATCGACACCTCTCAACTAAAAATTCACCAATCTTTTACTACTGCGCATTCAAAAAAAAAGTTTAAAATTACATATATTCATAAAGAACTTTTTATGTTCCTAAATGTTTAAACTAAATTTACTTACAACTCGCTTCCTCCTCCCAAGCCCTTTGTAACTCAGCCTTCGTACCACAACGTCTAGAAATTAGTGCTTTTAACAGAATCTCGGTTCTTGGTTGCAATTTAGCCCAACTCTTGATCATAGTAGAAGGAGGTGATAGTAATGACGTCGCATATTTCTTGAGTTTTGGAAACACGGAACCTTCTAGAAGGAATCGCGCGAACCATCTGCAAGTTATGTCTTATATTATCTAGCTGTATTTAATTAATAGGTAGAATTATTTATTTTTTGGTTGTAAATATCAATTTTAACATTGTATAAATATACTTATATTGTAGATAAATAAAGTATTGAATAATACAAATAATAAAACCACAAAAAGTCTTTTGAAAATAACTTGCGTGTTGCAAAATTTTACAATTTGTCATATATGATACAAAAAAGAACTATCGACATAATAATATAAGAGACAACCACATTTGTTAATTTCAAATTAGTTTTTTGTTCATTTAAACACTCTTATGAACAAAATAATTAATATTGATAAACATAGAAACGAAACCATTTTCTATTAACATTGCATGTTTTAACATGTATCATAGTTACCTATATCGTTCAATTTTATCGGGAAAATCGATTTCCACTATAGGCAATTCCCAACCGGCTTTTCCGAACGTTCCCTTGTAATGACCCTTCACGCGACCGCTCTTCTCGTCATACCTTGGCTCTGGATCCGATAGTGATTCTGAATGGAAATACACAATTTAATAATATTTCGAAATGAATGTTATTGTATTTAATGTGAAATGCTATACAATAGTAATAAATTTAGTAAAATTATATTTACTTAATATAAAGAGTAATCACAGCTATACCGATAGAATTTTATTATAGCACTATTAATACCTGTGACTCTTTCGTCGCATCCATACATTAAAGCAGTACCATTGTCATTTCTTAGCAAAAATGTATATGTAGACAATAATTCATCTATTATTTTTCGTAACCCACACACTACACACACTAAAATTTCATTTCACGTTAAGAACATGGATGAAAGTCGAAAAAAAATCACTTCAATAATTTCGATATCAAACTTACACACAATCATTTCATTCCACATAAATTGCATAACCTATACCAATATTATAAAGCTGAAGAGTTTGATTGAACGCGCTAATCTCAAGAGCTACTAGTCCGATTTGAAAATTTCTTTCAGTGTTGGATAGCCCATTTATCGAGGAAGGCTATATGCTATATAATCACGGTACAACCAACAGGAGTGGAGCTACGCGGGTGAAACCGCAGAGCACAGCTATTTTAATATAAGTATTGTTGTACACTTCATTAGTTTTAAACAATTCATCACGTACCAAGATGGCACAGTTGCGGCACATACACCGGCAGCCACTCCGGTTCAATAGCCGCTACATTCCTCATCACCATCTTGCGTCTCTCATCACCACCAGTCTCGTAAAGCTCCTGGTACACCACCCATTCCGGTATCGTCTTCCGAAGTATGGATTCAGAGTGCAGATGTACAGGTTCTTCTAGATCGCCGCAGTGGTACGCGTACTTGTATTTGCGTTTGTCTTCACCTGGGAAGTAAAAATAAGTAAGTAATCGAGATTACAAAGTTAAATCTATACTTCTACACTAATATTATACAGCTGAAGAGTTTGTTTGTTTGTTTCTTTGTTTGAACGCGCTAATCTCAGGAACTACTGGTCCGATTTGAAAAATTCTTTCAGTGTTCAGGTGTTCAGGTTATAGGCTATATATCATCACCCTAAAACTAACAGGAGCGGAACAATGCGGATGAAACCGCGGGGCATAGCTAGTAGCTTGATAATTGCTAAAAAGGTCTTTAGAAAGCGTAGTATACTATGCAACGTTGCCATAAAGTAAACAAAAAGGTTGTTAGAAAGTGTTTTTTTTTTTTTTTATATTATATAGACCAATAGAATCGACATTTCCAAAATATTTAAATAACGGTACTTTTTTATATCGAAAAATCGTTACTTTAATTAATACTGCTTATGTGGCTTATACATTATTATCGCACCGAAATATAAATTTTTATTTATGACGATTTAATTTTTATTTTTATTTTCAACTGATCTGTGTGTAGGATCTCCCACACACAGATCATTCTTCTTCGATCAAATATACACATACAGTTTTATTTTATTTATCTTCAGGAAACAAACAAAACAATATATCTTATAAATAAGAGATAAATAACCATACACATATCAGCAAAGTTTCCACTAAAAATTTTAGTTCTTTAAATAAATACACATTCAGTCACATACAGTCTACTTGAGGATACAAATAAATATAGAAATAACAAGCATGAATACAATTTAAATATCACAGTTACTGTTGCATTTATTTCGAACTTTGGTTTTGTATGATTTGAATTGTTCGTAAAATAAATCAAGTTTCAAATATTTACCCTCTTTAACTTCGTGCATAGCAATCTTCCTCCCGACCTGGTCTCCCAAACCACTTAGCAGCAACTGTCTCAACAGCCTTGCTTGGTTTTCATCTGGTGGCTTCATCTCTGGGTCCACTGCTACATTCACTCCAGAGACGCTTAGGTTTATCTCGGAAGTTAGCTGCTTACGTATCTTGCGTATTTCTTTGAGCGCCTGAAATTTATTTTTTGATGAACTATTGACTTATTTTACTAGAAACGCAATCGCATATTTAAAAAATAAAGTGTTTCAATTTTTCATTCAAATTAACACCTTATTTCCAGACAATAATGTTCAAAGTCAATTGTGTTCGAGCATTAGAAATCTTCAGTCAATTTTTGAACACGCTAGTGAGTCTTGAATTGAATAAAAAGTATTCTGTAGACATTTGTATTAGAATTATAGCAAATTATTTAACCCTTAATTACTCGCACAAAGAACATTACATAACTGCTCGCATGGGGTCACAGATGACCCCAAATAGTATGAGTAGTTTTTAATATAATATATTGAAATATAATATGTAAATGAAACTATTTTATTATGAAAGTGCTTTGTTTATTCTATAATATCTATAAGTAATAACATGGATTACTAACTAATTACACAAAAACAAGTTAAACTAAAATAATTATCCATAATTAACAATTTCTACTTTGGTATACTGAGATCATGGTTAATACTCGTATTTTAAGGAACTCTCCGAATCACTCTTGTTACACTGTTGACAGTATATATCAGAGTGATCACTGCACACAAATCTTGTACATTTTTTGCACTTTGTTGGTACTTTGCGGAGGTGAGGAGTGAGAGGATTGTGAGGAGGTTTCATCGATTTAACTACCACTGTCGTGGTCACTCTGAGTTATCACGTCTAATTCTGGCTCAGAATCAGACCCTCCAACTTCTTCTTCATCAGAAGCCTCCTCCAACCACTGTGCAATTTGTTTTTCTCTCTTATCCATGTCTAACTTTAAAAAAAAGACAAAACTCTTAGTAAAATGGAATTTTTGGATAATTTCATGGTATAAAACTTATTTATAAAAAAATATTTATTCACTAAACATACAATGATACAAATTTATTTCATAATACATAAAAAAATACATAAAATAAAAAACTTACCTCTTCCAAAAGAGTAACGTAACTACTCGCACGGGGTCACCGCTCAAGAGCGCAGCGACGTGTCCTTCCCCTCCCGTGACTTGGTCACTACTAAAATACAAACTTAGACGTGCATTATGAAGCTAGCGAGGGCGCGGGGAGAATCGGGCCGCGCCAAGTGCTTCATTTTTTAATTCGAAATTGCTTTGACCCCATGCGAGTAATTAAGGGTTAAGTATATTATATTACTAGATTTCCGCCCGCGGCTTCGCCCGCGTTTTCAAAGGAAAACCCGCATATTTCCCGTTCCCGTGGGATTTCCGGGATAAAAACTATCCTATGTGTTAATCCAAGTTACCCTCTATATGTGTGCTAAATTTCATTGTAATCGGTTCAGTAGTTTTTACGTGAAAGAGTAACAAACATCCATACATCCATACATCCATACATCCATACATCCATACATCCTTACAAACTTTCGCCTTTATAATAGTATTAAGATTATGTATACTATTTATGACACTATTTTCAAACTAAGTTTTCATAGTAAATGCAAAACAGATATTTCGTTTGTTCATTTTATGCAAAAAACTTTGTTAATTTTATTCGTTACCTTTTCTCTTAATCCATATTTAGCACAAAACAATTCTTCTTCCCCTTTCGTATGCGCATATTCCGCAGCTCCCACAGCTCTTAATAGTACACCCGGATCGCCCAGTAAAAGACTATTGCCTGTTGCTGGCCAAGAATCTGGCTTTCCGCTCATAATCTAGTAAAAAAAATATTTGTATTTTTGTTTTATGTAACTCTTAAAAATTAATTACTGTTTAAATTTAACACGAGAACGGTCACTTCATTTTCTACATCTGTATTTTTGATTTACAAATTATAAGTAGCAAAATTGAGAAAGATAAACTAAAAAACACGCTCGAGAATATAATTTTCTTCAAAAAATAGAAAGACAGTGAATTTTTCTGTTTGTGTTATAATAATCAATTAAATATTTCAAACCAGTTTTCAAATCATATAAAAAAAATTACCTCAGGCACAGTGAGAGCAGCAACTAGTGCAATAGTATAAGGCAGTAGGTTTTGTTGATGGCTGAGAGCTAACATTTTACCGTAGCGCGGTAATAGGGGAAAGGCAGAAACCGCTTTACCTAGTGGTGTCACTTTTAGCACCTAAAACATACAAATATTATGTTTTTACCTCATAATGTATAAGTAATAGATATATTAGAAATAGGTATAAATAATTTAAAGTGTAATATTTCCTTAATAGGGGTTGATGTTTAGATATTACTATAAAATTATTTATAAGGATTAATTTGTCTTCTTTAAAAATACCTCTCCAATAAGATGTTTGTCTATGACCAAAATACCTTTAACTAGAATGAAGAACATTCTTAAGCTACATTTTTATTATTTACATAAAAATTACTTACGTCTTCGTCTCCTCGTCTTTTTTTGTTTGTTTCATATTTCTCTAGTATACCTAAAATTTCTAGACGTTTCTCCGCCAATCGCAGTTGCATTCTATCTGGAGCAGTTGGGAACGGGAAATTCACCACCTAAACAAAATAATTTTTTATCAATAGAATAAATGTTATTGATAGAATAAATAATATGTGTTTCAATATTAAAGGACAGGGACAAGAAAAACCCCTTCATAAAACGTTTTTAATGTCTATCGTCTATCTCGTTGTTATAGCTTTAAACTGACTAGTATATTAAACATTTAAAAATGATTGAATAAATGGCATTTCAAATGCAGCTCAGTAGTGATCACTGCGTTCCTATAGGCAGATCTGGCGCGCGACGTCACACTCACCTTGTCTATGCCCATGCAGCGCATCTGCAACAGCAACTCATCCACAGGTCTTCGGCACAAATCCGGTTCATAGTGAGGGGCACAATCGTGTTGGAACACTGCGCTACTATACAGTCTGTATGCGTGTCCAGCGCCAGTACGTCCCGCTCGACCGGCCCGTTGAGACGCACTGGCCTGCGACGTCCATACGATGCGCCAGGCACTGGCGCCAGTGCGGTGGTCGTATACTCTAAAAATATATGATTAATTAGCTCTCCACCCGCGAATACGAGCACATGATTCTATAGGATAATCAGCCATGGGACCATGGGACGTAATATTATTCCTTTTCTTATGATTCTACTAGCTTTCCGCCCGCGGCTTCGCCCGCTTTGTCTAAAACATAATAAATTATATATGTACTAAAACCTTCCTCTTGAATCACTGTATCTATTAAAAAAAACCGCATCCAAATCCGTTGCGTAGTTTTAAAGATTTAAGCATACATAGGGACATAGGGACAGGGAAAGCGACTTTGTTTTATACTATGTAGTGATGATGTCTTACTATCCATCATGATCATTATCTATATTGTTTATAACTAACTAAAAACATACTTACTTCATTTTTTTCTTTCCAGTATCAACAACATACTTAATAGCTGGGATAGTCAATGAAGTTTCAGCTACATCAGTACTAACTACACATAGCCTTGCTCCAACGGGCGGAGTTTCAAACACTCTGGCTTGTTTCGCGGAACTAAGCATAGAGAATAGAGGCAGGACCCATAGAGGCTGTCGGCAGGATTTGATTTCTGGTGTTAGACTGTCGTCTTCGAAATCTGAATGGAGAATAAATAAGAAGTTTAAAGACAAAGATTTTAATAAAATGCAACGTATTTTCTAGTGTTTGATTTTACACGAGTATTATGCATTTAGGAATTAAAGACTTTTTAACGGATTTTAAGTCTCCCCGTGACCACGCTCGCTGTAAAGTGTTCGAAACGTCGGGAAAATAATATAATGAATAAATTAACTTTTGAATTATATTTTTATTTTTATTCAGGTTAAAATCTTACCTAGTTTAAGAAGTTACTCCAAAGTTAACACAGGCAAGTTTTATTCAAATTTAAATATCTGTCACTCACATTTAATACAATAACAATAATTAAAAGGTACTAAAACTTGTAGAGTTATAAATACCTGAATCACTCAAATGTCCTTCACTATCATCATCGTTTCCAATTAAATCAGCTTGCCCATCATCTTCAGGCATGTCATAATCATCCAAATTAATTTTAGGTAATGCTTTTAATTTTTGTTTAGCCTTCTTCCTTGCTTTTCTCGCACGTTTCATCTCTTTTTCTACCTAAAAAATATGAATATAATATTTTAAAGTGTATTTGAAACAAAAATAAAATATTTTGAGTGTTTTTTTTATATGCTTTTATAATAAGCATGAATAACATTTTTTTGTAGTGAAATAGGCACATTTATAACACAATTCAAATGTTGCGTTAAATATGTAGTACATTTTGTTTGATTCACAAAGTATCAATTTGTAAGGTATGAACAACAGAATAATATCTATTTCAAAAGCAGTTGTCATTCATCATTCCATTTGCTGTTGTATCATGGAGACTTTTTTGTAATTATAATTACTTACCTCGTCATCATCAGATTCAATGTCTTCTGGTTCAGAATCAAGTGCTGGATCTACTTCTGTTGTAGACTTTTTGGTGATTATTTTCGAATAATCTATATCTTTGCGATATGGAAACGAGGCTTTCAATTTACGCACAAGGTAATTGACCTGAAAGTTAATTTAAATTAGATTATTTTTGATCTTTTAGTAATAATAATCTAACTCAATATAATTAATTGATTAGGCGCTAGCAATGTCAATTTTTTTTTTATTTTAAATTAATGCATATTATAAATACTTCATAGAAAAAAAGAAGGCAGAAAGAAATACATAAAAGCAAATTTAATTCTAACATGTAAATGTATTTATTAACCTAAATAAATGGGATAAAAAGTTTATTCATAAACAATTATCAAATACTTACTTCTTGTTGACCTGTTACAAATATAAGTATGCCGCCTTCTGGCAATCTTGTGTGTATTTTTACCGCCTTTTTATAAGCTTCTTTTAAATAATCACTATATGTATTTTTATTGAAATGTATTGTCACAGGAAACTGTCTGGAATCAATCTAAAAGAGAAGCAAATTATATTTACGAAACAAAACTCTTTGTAATTTCATACATCAAATAAAAAATGTGAAATATATTATAATATGTCTACAATACTCCGTTGAGATACTTTTTTTTATAATTGTAATATTAAAGTGAATTCAACAGAGATGTTTTTACTGTAGTCGCATAAAAGCTTTCAGAAATACAATGCATACAACAAACAGATATCAAAGAAATACCGTACCGTACCATAGTCATCTTACCGTAATCAAAGGTGGAGATTCCTTAAACAATCTTGTATTTTCAGTAAAGTCTTCCACTCTCAATGTAGCTGACATTATAATAAGACGCAAGGGGGAACCTCGTTTTCTCCGTAAAGGAACTATTCTAGATAATAATCCCAGCAGAATATCTGTATACACACTTCTTTCATGGGCTTCGTCAATTATAACTACTGAATACTTGCTGAGGAGGAAATCTGACTGTATCTCTTTTAAGAGCACACCTGTAATTTGATACAAGCGAAAATTTGACATTTAGTTAGTATGTTGTTGCATCTCAAGCATCTCATGCGCATGCTTTTATCAATTGACATATAGAACAAAATCGCACAACAAATTGCCAGACGAATGCTTGCCTCTGGCATAGAAACAATCAAAACTGTGTCTACGGCAGCACGACGAACGCATAACGAGTGGATTACGCGACGTTACCGCTCCGTGAACATAGTTTTGATTGTTCCTAAGCAAACATTTGTCAATTGTCGAAAGCGTGGTTATTACATTGATATATAGGCTTTTATTATTTTTACTTTATGTGTCATAATTCAATTGAGCATCTGTTACACTTTCATACTTACCATCTGTCATAAACTTAATCTTCGTGTCTCTTGTAACATTTCCTTCAAACCGCATCAAGTAAGATACTTCCTTACTACTCAAGCCCAACTCATGAGCGACTCTCGCAGACATAGCTACAGTGGCCACTCGCCTTGGTTCAGTCACAGCAATCATTTGTTTTTCAGCATAACCAGCTTCATATAGAAACTGTGGTATTTGTGTTGTTTTACCACTACCTGAAAAAGAATGTGACTTTTTTTATAATTTCAAAGAAATAGAATGTAGAATTCTGCAAATAAATCAATTTTCAATCTTAGCAATATTCATCAAAGTTTTCTTAAACCAAAGTCTTAGTAAGCAAGTATAGAGACAGTACTTAATAAAATCTAATTGTTTTAACATACATCAATCCCTTGTATTTTCTTATTAAAATAAATAAATGATCACCTGTTTCTCCAGCGACAATGAGGAACTCATTTTCATTAATCAGCTCCATTATTTTTTGTTCCTCACCCAGTATAGGCAATTTCAACCTTGCTACCTGTATTTTAGGGTCTCTTTTAACATTGATATGTATTGTTTCATGTGACAACAGTGGTTTTTTCACTTCTTTAACCTTACTATCAGCTTTTTTGTTGTTCTTTTTATTTTTCTTTTCTGTGTCTATTCCTGTATTATCTATTTTTATACTTTTAACGTCATCATTTAAAACAATGTTGCTGTCTTCTTTAATTTCTACAGTATCAGGAATGTCTTTTATATTACTTTCCTCTATGATACATTCTTGGTCACCATTTTCTACAGCATCGTCATCAGATTCAGATTCTGTAATATCATCTGAGGATTCTTCTAATCCCACTACATTTGGGTCATACTTCGTCTTTTTTACTTTATTAGCATTTTCCAGTCTGAGGAGACGTAAACGTTTTTTTGCTCCTGAAAAAGGAATTCAATAACAATTTGAGATTTAGTATTTACTCCAGGTATAATTTTCATTAAAAATGTTTACTGTTCAAATTTGCTATTTTTTTTAATCATAGGTAGTCAAATCTGAGAACTACCTTCAAATCTATAATGTCAATATTTTTAGTGCTAAATTCTCCCAAAAACATTTTTTACCATTGTAACAGCCACAGTAAAAATGAAAACGTATTACCTGCTATACTGCTGAATTTCTTTGGCTCTTCCTGATCTTCATCTGGTTTCTTAAGTTTCAAATTTGCAGTTTCTACATCATATTCATTAAGTTTTCTTAGACCAAGGGTTTGGAAAGCAGAGATTGTAGTGAGTTGCTCCACTTCTTCTTTAGAAGCTTGCACTTGACTTAGAGATTCTAATAATGATGCCCGCTGAAATTTAAGTATATAATATATTATGAACAATTAACTTTGAACAAGTAATGTTTGATGATTTAAACATTTTCATATAACTAGTATTGGTTTAAAATACAATAAAAATGCATGGTATATTTGTTTTATTACATAAAATATTCTCTTGGGAAAAAAAGAAGAACACACCATTCTCAAATGTTCATGGATAATTTGTGAGAATAAAGGTTCATTGAATTAATTCATACAACAATAAGTACATACATTTTCTTTCTTTTTCTTTTTGTCTATTATTTTTTCCAATCTCTTCCTCTGTGCCTTGGACAAAAATCTTGTTTTTTCTTTCTTCTCTGCTACAATTTTAGTTTTTCTCTTTTGTGATGGCAGAGCCAATAAATTACTGGGATCCTCCGATCCATAGTTATTTGTAGCAAACTCTAACTTGATCTGAAATTACACAAAATGCATTAAGATAATCGTACTCATAAATAATTATGTCGCACTGAAACTAGCAACAAATAATCTCCTAATAACTTAAATTTAATTAAACAGGACTACAAACACAGTAAACACTAAATCAGTAATGTGTAACTTGTAAGTGTTAGGTAAATAATACATAATCTTTGCCCCCCGTCCAGGAGATCGATCCATTATTTACCTATACATTGGAGACGGGCTGCCGCCGATGGGGTTGCGAAAGAATTCCAAACAATACCCGCGGCCCCATAATTAAAGCGTCTCGACGGAACACAGTGGTGTTTTAGTCGGTAAGAATCCGACATAACCCACGGCTCCATCCCCGGGGGCCGTGGGTATCTTTGAAAGATTTCCCCAAAAAAAAAAGTAAATAATACATACCTCGTTGGTTTGAGAATTATCAACATTTGTTTTTACCACTTGCCGCGCTTTAGCGTTATATCTTTTCTTACCCATTGCGATATTTTTACATTACATATAAATATCTGGCAGTTTATTAATTATATTTGTTTTTATCGAAACTCGAAAGCTTTAATTTAACAACACGTGCAATTGTTATAACATTTTTTTAACTTTTTTTTTTTTAAATAATGTATGTCAATTGTGAGATTGCGAGTGTCAACTGTCAACTATCAATTTTACGTTCGGAATTATAGTATAATACACGTATAATACGTGTATAATACCCTAAGAGCAATAAACCTATAATTAATTAGGTTTATTGCTCTTAGATAATACCTATATAAATAAATAAATAAAATCAAAAAGAACGGGTGTGCCAAGCACAAGTGTCAGAAGTGTAACTTTTTAGGCAATAATTAAATAATTAAGATACCTACCAAAATCGTCGACTTACTCCATGACGTGATGGTATTGAAATGACGCGACAGAGGCTATGTCACATAGCAATTTACTTTCAATCTCAACGCGTATAATATAGAAATTTCACTCATTCATTTTAAAGAAAGCTCATTTTAAAACATTATCTATCGTCTATGTTTTAAATATATACCAAGAAACGTAATTTAGCAGTGCGACTATGCACAAACTCCGTTTATTATAACATGTTTGCAATGACCTTGCGCCTGGAGTCAGAGCGTTTTCACATTATCCGATCCGATATCGGATATCGGACGCCGATAGCCGATATCCGATATCGGATACAATTTTCCCTTTCACATTGTCCGATAAAATCCTTCCGATATCATCATGAGTGTTGCCAGAAATTTTTAGAGAAAACTAAACTAAATTGCCAGTTGATAAAAAAAGGTATAATTAAAGAAAATTCAAATGAGATGATAGATCATAGTTGTACATACATTAAAAATAACTACTTAAAAAAAACAACTTCAAAAAAAGAAAAGTAAAATGTAAAAAAGATTTGATATTTAATTACTGTATATTATTTAGATGTGCTATTTACTAAATAGTTTTGAATTTTGATATATCGGTCATTTGTATAGTACCTATATGTTAACACATTATAAATTAAATAAATTTATATCAATACCTACTACAACCTAGTATTAGTTAATAGTTTTAGTAATACATATTATGTATCAGTAAATACCTTTCAAAATCTATTAAATGTATTTTTAACAAGACGTGCCTAGTCATTTAGTCATTTTTTCACTATATACATTTACAAAAGTTCATGTAGTACCTATGATAAATTTATTAAGTGATACAATCTTTGTTTACATTTTCTATTCTTTTTCTTATTACACTATAAATAATATTGTCACCCGTTCAAATATATATTTATAATATGATTGTTGTAATTTCCTGTAAGTAAAGATACATAAATTATTTTATTGTCATAAGCAATTATTTTAGTATTAAGAGTTTTCAAATATTCTTTGTTGTTAATTCAAAATAAAAATAAAATCGGTGTGAAATCTCCTCCTTTTTTTGAAGTCGGTTAAAATCAAAGCACTCAATGACAACAATAGGTACCTACAATAAACAGCACAACCACAGAGCACAACCAACATCCGAGTAGGAGGAAGAGCGAGGCAGAATGAGTTAAAATAAAGATGATAGACACTAATATTTTCGAAGATAGATATTTGAATTTAAGAACGCAATATATTTTTGTTTACTTCAGTTCAGCCAATTGCCGTATATTTTAATACGGTAATTAAAATAGCTGCCGTATAAATCGTATTTTTAATGCCTTTATATACTTAAATGTGTGTTTTCTTAATAAAAAAAGGTTTCTTTTAATAGAAAGGATTTTAGGTTAAAGCAAGGAATTTTTTTAAAGATTTAGCGCCATATAAGACTGAAAATACACAAACTAGTGCTTTTTTGCTGTTGGTATACTGCCTTTTCGAAAATTGAGTTGGCAACACTGAACATTATCGTCCGATAGCTCACGGGCATATCGGTGTCGGCTCCGATATCCGATATCGGATCGGACAATGTGAAAGACAGGTACATATTTCATACATTTTACTTCCCTCCGATATCGGATATCGGCTATCGGCTTCCGATATCCGATATCGGATCGGATAATGTGAAAACGCTCTCAGTCTGTACACCATAATAATATTTATACGTGATTATACACGATAAACCACAGCGATAATAATCTCATAAACGTAGCACTTAGACGTAGCACGACACTAGCACCTGTGACTAGCACCTTAGAGCATTTAATGCACCACAGCACCACACTAGCACCACAGTATTAATAATATTGTAATACTGTGCTAGCACCGACTAGCACGATTATATTCCGTGTTTTCCAATTACAGCCCTAGAGCGCATTATGCGGCATAATGCTTAACATTGAATGTTCCAACTACAGCAACGCTTCGCACAATCGAGCACTCTTAAAAGTAATGCGCGTGAATTGATGCGTGCAATCGATTTATCGTTAGTAATTATTAATTGTTGGAAAAAAATTTAAAGCTTTCGTTTCATTGTAGTTTTTTCGAAATAATCAAAGTTAATTCAAATTGTGTTAAAAAAATAAATATAAGTATGGATGAAGGTACAAACATTGAAAAAAATGTTAATGAAATAATCAAAATCCAAATTACTTAAAATAACCGTAAATATTTTTCAACCAATTATTATGTATACCACTTTATTTACACATTAATGAGGTTATTGCTAACTCTATGAATATTTTTTTTTTCAACACTGAACTTAGCGCAACCTGCTGGTGCGTTTCACGTTCCAATTAAGCATCAGCATAATTCGGCATTGTGCGCCACTGAGTCGCATTATGCTCTGTAATTGGAAAACAGCCATTATTATTAAGCTCTTTGCGTTACATAATCTGTGGCATACTGCAAATGTACGTGCAAATGTATCTCTGTGGTAGATAACCTAGAACCGTAGAGGGAGACTACGCTTATAACAAAATAACAAAATGGTAAATTCGTAGACAGAGAAACCAATAGACAAATTGATATCTTATGTCGCATTCACACAAGAAAAAGAGCAACTTATGCCGGTGTTGTGTAAAGAAATGAGAGAGAACGATAAAATTTTTTGTTTCACGCAGCGTGCCACTTTTTTCAAGAATAGCAACCTACTTTGATAAACAAAGTTTGACAGCTAGCTATCGTCTTCCATAAAAATATAGTTTTTACATGTTTTAAGTTACGTAATTCATGGTATGTTTGGTTTTGAATGATTTAGACTTACTGTTAATACCTTATAAAATAATACCATGGTGCGGTGTAGCGTTAAAGGGTGTAAAAGTGATAGTGGAACGAAAATGCCTGGATTGTCTTTTCACTCGTAAGTATACAACTCTTTATCAGTTTATAGGCCTTCATGATATTTCAGCGTGTTAATATATTGTGTATCACGTGCTGTTGACTTGAATACATTGTTTAAAAACCACAAAAATAACAATTATAAATTTTAACCTAAAAAATTTAGTGTTGCCAACTTTTCTACAAATTGTTACCCACTATTATGGGAAATAATAATATATATTCTGCAGTGTGTATTTAATTAAATATCTGAAATATTCAATGGCTTGTTCCAGTTTTCCTGAACCGGATAATTTACGACAAATTTGGATTGTAGCTACAGGATGAACAGATTGGAAACCAAAACCGAAGGTTAGAAAGTATTACGGCAATCACCACCACCGCGACGCTGCCCCGCCGAAGACAATGGACACTCTTGGTTCCATCATTGAACCGGAGGGACGTAGTTAATTAAGTTAGAGATAATTTAAATGTAATTTTTTTATTACAATAAATTATTATTAAGTAAATTTAGTTTTTTTTTTTGCGCCTTCGCGGGTCGGTCAATATAATTAACGTGTGTATCTGTTAATACTTACGAAAATAAACATTCTTTTATTTTTTTTATTTTATTTTATAAAAAATAATAAACAATCGAGTTTTCATCTACATTATCATTACATACACATTTTCATATGGGATTATGATAATGATATATATTCATATTATATAATATATAGGTATGTGTATATACATAATATGTATTACCCATCTAAAAGTAATATGTTTATTATATACTAGCTGCGCTCCGCGGTTTCACCCGCGTGGCTCCACTCCTGTTGGTCTAAGTGTTATGGTACAATATAGCCTACTATAGCCTTCCTCGATCAATGGGCTATCTAACACTGAAAGAATTTTTCAAATCGGAATCAAAGTAGCTCCTGCGAATATCCCTTCCCTCCTCACCTTCACCCCGTCCCGCACTACGCCTCCTCATTGTATTACACAGTATACCTACTATTTTCTGTAAATTGACACTTTTAAAAATTCGTTATATCTTTTGAATGGAATATCGCGGACTTTCTTGTAGATATTGGTCCATTCTATAATACCGTAGAACATTTATTTGTTCTATTTTCAATAGATTCCGCAGCGCACGCGATGACAGAATTTTTATTAAGGATACATTATTGCATTTTTGGTAAGGATCTCTAATTTTTTTGAAAATGCAATATAGCCTATGTTGCTCAGTGAAAATGCAGCTTTCTAATGGTGAAAGAATTTTTGAAATCGGTCCAGTAGTTTATGCGTGAAAACCATACATACATACATGCATAATTACAAACATTTCCTCTTTATAATATTAGTATAAACATGTAAGTATGTAATGTGGATATCTCATTATTATCCACTGAATAATG
Organism: Colias behrii; assembly: GCA_029959065.1. NCBI lineage: Eukaryota > Metazoa > Arthropoda > Insecta > Lepidoptera > Pieridae > Colias > Colias behrii. The sequence goes on from JARWMC010000017.1 coordinate 5,238,806, forward strand.
ATATTGAGAGATTTGCATCTTACAAATTGCGGGGTAAATTTTCCCTCGCACGGTAACCCTAAATATTGTGACGTATTCTTTTTTATCCCTTTCTGCGACACGCATTGCCGGTGTCTATTGGATTCTCTGTCTACGGGTAAATTGGTCTCTGGTCTCTGGTTTCCCTTCAAAACGTGAAACATCGGAAATGTCATATCAAAGCAACATGAGAATCATATTATGAGAATCGAGAAATTTTAATTTAATTGAAATAAAATAAATAGGATTTATGAGGCAGTTATTCCCTCCTTTTTCGTATAACAATATATTTATTAAAACGTCCAGTTCTTATCAGTTATAAGAATGTTGAACGAAATATCTCGCAGATGCATTAATATCAGTAAACATGAAGAAACAATGATGAATTATCACAACTCTGCAATAACGTTACGCGGAGATAAACACTTACATATTCTGGAATTATCCTACAACTTGCAGTGCTTTGACAAGAAAATAAATTTAGTGGAATCATCAATACCCTGTCCAAAAAACAGTGCATGTGTGGAGTACCTGACGAACTGTTCAAAAGATGGATTAAAAAATATCGAGCTCGTAGAAATGATAACAAACCCATGCTTATGGCCATACAGCGATCATTTAAACAGGGAATTGACAAATATCACATCCTTCAAATGGTCACCGTCTAATGTGATATTTAATAATCAAAGTGTCCTAGCAACACTGAATAGTGTTGGTAATTTAAATTTCTTCGGAAAGCAACGAAAAGTATGGATGGGCCTTTTTGATTTTTCATCAATCATTAAGCAATATCTAGCTTCAGAGGCTCTAATCCCAGCTACGGTGAATAAACACATTAACTTTAACAAATTGAAAGGAATTGTTTATTCCATTAGTATCACCACATTTTGTTGGTGTCCTCTAACCAATAGGGATAAATCATGTTACCTTGCTACTGCTCAGAAAAGTGGGTGTATATATTTTTGGTGTCTCCTGTTTCATGATTCTGATTTAAGCGTGAAAAATGTTGGTAAAATACAAACAAATGATGTAGACATCATGTCTATGGAATGGATACCCTGTGGAAATGATAATTTTTTATTTGTATATTCTAATATGTTAGGAGAAGTAACTGCAAATGTTTGCCAAATACATGAAGATAAGTTACAAGAAATATCAACCATTTCTATATGGAAGTATAAAGATAGATCAATACCAAAGTATATCAAATATATACTTAAGGACAATCAGATAATTCTAGTATTTGATAAACATAGACATGTTATTGCACAAATGTATGATGAGAATTTTAATTTAGTATCGGAAGTTTTTAAAATTGTTAACGATGAAAGAATAACAACAATAACAAAAGCAAAAGAGGGGTTGTATGTGGCGACAATAAACATGAACATATATAAAGCGAATATTATAATGAACGGTAATACATTAGATTTGAGTTTTGAACAAATTCAGCTGAAAGACACCTATACAAACCATGAATTGTATGGTCTCTGCTTTACTGAAAATGATGCAATATGTAATATAGCTCTTATTGATAGAAATATAAAGTTTAGAAAAGAACAATTAAAAATGTATGTAGTATCACTACATTTTGAAGGAGAGAACAAAGCAGATAGTTTAATATTTAAGAACCCATCAAATGAATTGGCTCCAATGTGGGATTGTATCGAGTTAATAAGATATAAATGTATGAAAACTAAGCAATTGCCAAAAATTGATTATGAATCTTTCTTCAAAGAAGCAGAGACAGATGTTTACAAAATGAAAGTCTATTTAGTTCTACTACAGTTATATAATAGTCTGGAAAGTATTTTAAAGAACAAATCAAAAGGAATGTTGCCTGAAACATCAGTTGCTGTGATACAGGATAAAATATTAGCTGCATATGCTTCTAGTCGTATTACTGAAATATATGAGATGTTGAATAATGACCATGCGCTTAGTACATTAGAATCTGAATGTTTATCTGGCTGCAGAAAATTTTTTGAGTATTATAGTAAAAAATATAAATTATCATTGAGTGATTGTGTACCCAATATAGATTTTCAACAAATAGACATACATAACGAGAAATCTAAGTTGAATACAAATAAATATGTTTGTCAATTCTGTGATGATGATATAGAAGGGTTCTCTTGTAAAAGTGGACATACAAATATGTTTTGTGTATTAACATTAACACCAATAATTGATGATATGGAATATTTAGTGTGTATGCGTTGTAATGTAACTGCACAGATGGACCTTTATCCATTTGAGCCTAAATGTGTCTTTTGTGATGCCCATCTTGATTGTTTTCATTTAATTTATTGAACCTTGAAGTAGGTATATTGTTTTTGAAATGTTTTCAAAACAAACTTTTAAATGTTAATAAATTTGTTTAAATAAAATGAAGAAATATTTTACTCATACTTTTTTTTAAAGATGTGACTCAGGTCATAGATTGAAGTTTGCGTAGGGGTCACCAATATTTCAAGTTTAATATTTAGTTTAGTAGTACCACTACTAGTTATTATTCTGTCCTTAAAGTATTTATAGGTCACATTCGATTGTTACAATATTATTATAATCATTGAAATAATGAATTGTTTAATAATTTTTTGGGTGGCCTTCAACCAACCTTCAACTCATAAACTGAAAGAGACAAGAGTAGAAATTCGATTGCCGACTGCCGGCTGCAGCTGCGGCGGGATCACGGGGGGCAGAGTGGCCGAGAGACGTCGCTGCGGCAAGACGAAAGTCGTGGGTTCGAATATTTCTGTTTTAAAAATTTTATACCATATTTCTAATATTTCGATTTGATAAATAAGACTTCCTTACTCGATACACATTTTTTTGCATATTTATAACAAGTGGAAGTCTTCTTTATCGGTGAATATCAGACACTTTCTTGTTGCACTCAATAATCCTTCACTAAGTTTAACATTAACACACTAATTATATTCGAGTATGTACTGCTTTAGATGAGTGGTCGCTATGATTTGATATGAGTTGTTTCTCAAAATGCATAACAACAAAAAAATAGACATATACCTAAATAATTAAAAGCACCCAGTTACAACTAAACACAAAAAATTAAAGATGGTAAATACATATTGTATACAGGAAAAATATCATATCAATATGAGATAGAATCTACACGGTAAGAGCATTCAGCTCTCCCTACTTTATGTAAAAGGAGCAAGAAAAATTGGAACAGTTGGTTGAAAAGATACAAGATAATAATACTTATTTATTTAGTCCCCAATAATTTAACAATTGTTAATATGTTGCAATAATTACATGCATGATAGATACTTATCCAAAATCGAATGTTTAATTGAGCGTGAGTGATGACTGATATTTCGTAAAAAAAAAAATTGTGATAAGTAGTATTCATTGCCAACTGAGATAATATATATTATTATAATCTATCGAGTTATCGTCCTTAGGACTTTCCTTAGCCGTAACCTAGACAGAAAAGCTTTTCTCAAAGTATAGCCAATAGATAATAATTTGGTAATATTTCATCCTGTTATCTATCACTAAGTCGTAGTTCAATAATGTAAGGACATTTTAAATAAGATACCTTGAAAATATAAAGGCAAAGTCTTTCGCAAATGCTACGTAATCTGTTGTTACCAAAGGCTCGGAATTCATAAGCTCTTAGATAACAAACTCTGCATATTTACAAAAAATTGTAGTAGATCATCGGATGCTGATGATAATAAATTTGGAATTGGTTGTAGCACTTTTTTAACTAGCAAATCGCATTGTTCGGTGTTCCAGGTCAATTTATGTTCCTAGTCAGCCGTCGGGTAACTAGTTTAAATAATTAGGTACGTCCATACGTTTAGATACTAATAAGAGCTTTGATAAACTAATACACTATCAAAGCTACTAATATTTTATCTTTATAACTTTTTAAACGGCTCCAAATGTAAATCAAATGTCAATTCTTTCAACTTCAGAACAACACCGTAGTGGGGTTTAAAATGGCTAAAAATACTGGACTATAAAATAAATATAAAGTCTAGCTGAACATTTATTGTCGTTAAGATAAATTCTCATTCGTCACTCACATTGAGATTTAATTAATCTTAGGATATTGAAAAATTACAGCACAGATAGATAGGATACCCGGCACTTGGGGAATTTTCCTAATTTATGATCAAGCCAATTGATAAAAATGTGCGACAAACGAATATTAAGTGCAAGACAGGACTACTAACAGTTTACACTTCCATAAATAATCCTGATAAGCGTGAGGACTGATAGGTACATTTAGGGCGATTATTATCGCAAAATGCTTGTACTACGAAAGTGAGCAAATTTGCAAAGATTAGAATTAATAAATAATAACTTGGGATGATAAAGAATGGTGTTTATTCCCTGGTTCAATATTTTTACTCATATGCCATTTAGGGCCGATTTTTCAATGCTTGGATAAAACTTATCCGTCCAATAAAGTATTACACGATAATACTAAAATGTCACGTAAACTGTCAAATACGGGCAATTAGAATACGTTTTTAAGGGCCGATTTTTCAATGCTTGGATAAAACTTATCCGTCCAATAAAGTATCACACAATAATATTAAAATGTCACGTAAACTGTCAAATACGGGCAATTAGAATACGTTTTTAAAATGGCAGTTTTATACATTATTCGACGAATAAGTTTTATCCAAGCATTGAAAAATCGGCCCTAAAATGGTAGTTTTATACATTATTCGACGAATAAGTTTTATCCAAGCATTGAAAAATCGGCCCTTAAAAATAAAACACTACGTAAAAAGTGAGATTGTATTTCATAAACAAGAACTTAAACATTATTCTCTTTACATTAAAATATTTTTCTGATCCACTGATAACTATTGAGCGACGTAGAATCTCTTAGCAGTGCCGGACCAGAAGTTGGAGGTGATTGTCTGCAAAATAATTGATAGGTACACAAAACTGAATCAAAATGTTATAAATAAAGAGCAAGCAAGTAGGCAGGTGGGCCACCTGATGTTAAGTGGTCACCACCGCCCATAAACACTAGTAACACAGGTGCTTTATTAACACGCTCTTTTCTTGAAGGCCCCAATGTTGTAGTTGTTCGGGAATACCGCAGGTTGTAAATCGTTACAAAGCTTCATCATATACGGAGAAGGAAAAGCTCTGACGTTGAACCTATAATTTCGCATCTACTGTACTTGATTTATTTTGTTTTAACAATATAATAACATACAACTTACCACTACTAGTTCCTCCGGAGAATATTCCCTTACGTATGTGATGCTGTTGCCATCGTCGAATGTTTGTACTTGTGTAAGCTTGTTGCCTTCTACAGTGATTATATTCTTAGGCTAAAATGAAAACAATCAATATATTTAGCAATTAGTAAAGACAGATATGGTTAAAATTTAAAATTTTTAGAATTTCGAAGGTAACGCACCGGCAGGTAGGTAATCTTAAAAAGTTATGGAATATTTATTTCGGTTTAAGGCCTGAATCGGGTAGAATTCCCTTTTAATACCGAAAATTAACTCTAGTTATAACTGTTTTTCTTCTTAGATTCTTAATGTACATATCTAAAAAAAATGTATATTAAAGTTTCGAATATGATAAAGGGCATGGTGATTTTAATTTGTTTATTTTACAATCAGGTTTTTTGGAAAAAAATCATGAACTGAGGTCGATTTTTGGACTTTAAACCAAAACGCTAAGTCAATATAACGTCAATTATTGTAGTGTTTTTACAGTGTGTTTATGAAATTGAAACACAGGGCATGGTTGTTTTAAATTTTGATTCCATATCCAAATATCTTTTTATTAATTTTTATACGTCCTTTTACTACGGTAGATTCGCGCCGGTCCCCCGATCCCGCCTTGTAAATCACCTAGCAAGGTCGCTAGCCTTAAGGCCTTAAGGCCTTAAGCTGATGTACTTAAGGTCTGAAAGTGTTGGTAGGTAGGTGCGTCATTGTAGACCGACATAGCAACAGACAAAATGTATTTTATATTTATTACTACCTAGGTACTGCCTGTTTTATGTAATTATAGGTATTCTTCATTAATTATACCGTTACTTATTTAAAGATACTCACAAAAACTCCTGGGGCTAAAACTTCGTCAAATTCGACGCCGCTCTTGAATTTCATTTCAAAGGATTTTCCTTCATAGACTGTTGTGATAACATATTCGTCACCATTTTGGTCCAATTTTTGTGTCGATCTGCTATTAATGTATGCTTGAGTTTCTGCAGGTGGAAGTTCTAGAAAACGAATAAGTGGGTTAATAATATTTATATGACGATATTTTACCGTATATATATTTTGGTAAGTACTAAGAATACTGAATATACTTTGACTAAGCATATTGTATAAAAAAAATCTTAAATTTCCTGTGAAAATTTTTAAAAGATCACTTACTTAGGCTATTGACGAAATCTTCGAAGTTTTCAGTGCGCTCCAATTTGAACATCTTTCCAAAGTAAGCCATGATTGAGAAATAGAATTATAACTGTCTCGACAGGAACTCAGCAAAGTGATAAAAAAATGTAATGTACCGGTTACTTATATTCGTGGTGAACCCGCTAATCAATGTTCATATCAGAAGCTAGAGCCCATCATTAATCGATATCAAATATCAATATAATTTAACCGCCACGAGTTTTTCGTACGTTTATTTTTTACTATAGAATTGATAACTAAAGATATTACTCATCGTAAGGTAGAAAGTAATTTTATTTGTATAGGTATGGATCATCGTTTTCACTTTTCATTTATTCTTTTAGTATTTTTTAGGTATATTTATTACCCGATTAAATATCATTGATTGTATTATATACCTACATAAAGAAACCATTCCATAGGAGTCCTATGGAATGGTTTCTTTATTAAATTAGGATTAGTAGTTTGATGGAGGCACTTTTAGGTATTTAGCGCATTCTGTAAAGGTGAGATTCGATTTCGCGAACCATAAGTCATAACTAACTATGAATTATTGTTTATTTTTTATTTATAATAAGTTCGCCACGAATTCGTTTTTTATCATGGTTTTTTCTATAATACATGTTTAATATTTAGGTACATAAATTTTTTACTCCTATCAGTTTAGAAAAAAAATAAAGCATCAATGTTCGTTTTTTAATATACAGGCGTGCAGAAATTAGAAGAATTTTCGGCTTTTAGACCGGACTCTCAGTGGAGTTTCGTTTGCAAAAATAGCGGACCTAAATCTGACTTCTGATATATATTGTATAGACCCCAGACATCCTATAGACAGATGTTGCCAACCAGTTTTGTGGTCCCCCTCCCCCCACCCCGGTAATTAAATATGGCATACAAAGAAAAAAATAAAAATTTCCAAAACATGCCGTGTGGGGTATCAAATGAAAGAGCTTATTGAGTAGATCACGAATATATAGCATACTATAACATTTCTTACACTTTCTCTAAGATTTTTTTAGAAAATTTACGAAAATGCTCCATTTTTGAGTTAACTTTAAACCACTATAGATTGAAAACTCATGAATATATTTTTTAAATTATTATTTTAAATAATTAACAATAGTCCATTGTTTACGATTCAATAGTTCGTACAGTGAAATAGTTGCATGGGGGAGTGGGAGGAGCATTCAAAGATGGCGAGTATATTTTCAAGTTTATGTTTATGTTTATAATTATCTCTGCACTGTCGTTGTGTTTGACAGAATGAAAAATATGGCAGAACATTCTTGAATCAGCCTCTGTGTGATTAGATTTCAAATCGGTAACTTCAGTGAAAGTTGCGCCTTGCAATTTAAAACATTTTGTGGGGTCATCAAATCCACCACATACATATAGCTCACTTATATTATATTACGAACTATTGAATCGTTAACAATGGACTATTGTTAATTATTTAAAATAATAATTAAAAAAATATATTCATGAGTTTTCAATCTATAGTGGTTTAAAGTTAACTCAAAAATGGAGCATTTTCGTAAATTTTCTAAAAAATCTTCGAGAAAGTGTAAGAAATGTTATAGTATACTATATATTCGTGATCTACTCAATAAGCTCTTTCATTTGATACCCCACACGGCATGTTTTGGAAATTTTTATTTTTTTCTTTGTATGCCATATTTAATTACCGGGGTGGGGGGAGGGGGACCACAAAACTGGTTGGCAACATCTGTCTATAGGATGTCTGGGATCTATACAATATATATCAGAAGTCAGATTTAGGTCCGCTATTTTTGCAAACGAACATCTCCTTGGAGCCTGCTCTATTTAATAGACACTACAGGTAAATTAGCTTGGAGAAATTTTTGCGTTTGTAGTAGTGTATGGTCAGCAAATAAAATAAAACTACATTTTATTTTTAGTTTTATTTTATATATAATATGTCGTGGCCATATCGTAGATTTGCTCATTTCATGATATGATTGATCATTTCACGAAATGGTCGCATTTCAGGAAATGGCCAACATAGTTTGATCAGATCGTTAAATCGTCAACGTTTCACGATTTGATCATCCACATTTGGCCAGATCGTATAAAATATAGAGAGTCCATAAAATATTAAAAAAATTCAGAATATTCTAAGAACTTGTTTAGTGTCATTTAAGTTAGTGCCGCGGCAGCGGCCGGCGAATGCCAGAAGCGAATGGTTTTTGCAATAGAAAACAGTTAGGTTAGGTTAGGTTAGACTTTGATAAACAACGCACGAGCCGAGCGAGCAAAGCGAGCGTGCCGCGGTAGCGGCCGGCGAGTGCCAGAAGCGGATCGCTTTTTAAAAAACAAACAATCATAATAATATAGTAGGATATATAAATATATATCCTAAAAGAAAAAATGCGTGTTAAATCCTTTTATTTAAGACGCATTTTTTCTTCAATACATATAAGATATCCACATTTTCCATAGTACTCAAACCTCTTCGTCGTAAATTCTTTGCTATGACTTTCTTCATATTGTTATTAAACGAATTATGAAGTTTTTAACTGCGAATAATTAAATTTTCGCCAGCGGCCGCCATATTATCAGTTATCACATAAACACAGAGCTTGCAGCGCCTCTACCAATAATTAATGTAACTATTTTACGATATGATCAAATAATTTTGATCATTTCATGAAAAAACCGCGCGTTTAGTTGGCCATATCGAGAAACGATTTCTTATCATTGATCTGCCCAAACCACATCATGATGTGGCCAATAGACATTCGATCATTTCATGCAATGCGATCATTTCACGAAATGATCGATCATATCATGAAATGAGCAAATCTACGATATGGCCACGACATATATAAGGGATTTTAAATTAAACTATATGTGTTTCTCCTCTGAAAAAGATGAGACTTTATTTTAATATTTGCACATTTAACATACGTATAACTTTTACATTAACAATGTTACTAAAATGAAAAATTTACTAACCTGAAAAAGAAACGACATGTAAAGTTTAATTCTTTAGTTTGAGAAGTCAAAGGCTTGCCTCGACCATGTTTTAACACTGGAGCCATTTTGAATTAACAATATAAAGTTACAACACTTACACACAAATTAAACACTTCAACAAATATTATAACAATAATAACAAATAATAACAACAATCAACAAATACAAAATTTAACAATTAAACTACGTAATAATTATAATTTTTGAATTAAATGTGTGCTTTATGTTCTAACGGTACCAAACGACTGCACGTGGCACCTGCGGACAGCGTAAACTGGTTTATTCTGGTTTTGTGCGTGTTTCCACTTTCCACTATCAAGTGACGATTTATTTATTTGTTTTGTTTCGTAATTATTATGGTCAAATATTAATTATGAAACAAATTATTATGGACACGATATTTTATTGTTTCACGGTAGTCGCCTTGTCGTTTGCTCAAGGACGTGAAATTGAATGATATATTTTTTTTTATAAAGTCAAAACCATTTTCTTTCAAATAAAAACTTGTTTTTATTGAAAACAAAAGTGTTGCTAGGAATAAGTATAAAATTAAATAGTAATGTTAGGATATCGAAACATTTTTGTATAGGCCAGAACGATATAGTGGAAACGCGCTCTAAGATCTGAGTAATATACACACCACTACATATGCAAAAATTTCTCCAAGCTAATTTACCTGTAGTGTCGTACAAATTTTATCTTATTTTTAATTCTTTAAATTTTTTCATGTGTCATGCTTATTTTTATTTTATTTTTACATTACATATGTACGTTTCGTGGGCTGTTTCGTCGTGGTACCTACGTGATTGACATAAAATATATATTACTAGCAGTCCGCCCCGGCTTCGCCCGTGGTACATATTTACGTTTTCTCTACGTAAGAACCATCCTCGTACTTCAAGGAATATAATAAAAAAAGAATTATCGGAATCGGTTCAGCCGTTCTCGAGTTATGCGCTTACCAACACATTTTGCGATTCATTTTTATATATATAAGATTATTCGTAGCGTTATGTTTTTGTTATAATGAAATACAGTGAATTGACATTGCATGCCGCAGTACAAAAATAAATTCGAATGATAAAATATAATGTTGAAATCAATGCAAAAAAATTGTTCCTAAGATGAGCGCGTGCAATCAAACAGACAATCTCAAGCTTTATAATATTAGTATAAACCATAGTATAGAAAAATTTGATCAAATTGATTGATCTAGGAATTAAGGAGTTCCCCTTATTTATGATAATAATATAATATGTGAATATTGCAAGACAGAACAGGCCGATTAAGAAGAGCTGGAACGTCAACACATTTACACATTGCACATGTGTAGTGTCTGTGAAGACGCGCGCGGCGTGACGTCATACTGCATACGCATCATGAAAAGTCTGCCCGTCTCTCTCGCGCGCAGACTAGCTTATGAGAGTGAAGGGGACAACTATTGTTTTTATTTTGCAATTGCTTATAAATACAGGCTGATGTAATTTAAAAGACGTTAGGTATACTACTAACTATATTCGACGAGATACTTTGCGGCACGCGGATTAGAATATTTTTTTACTTTACCTAGGTTAAATTATGTAATAATTTTAATAAGTTTTGTAAACAAAATGAAAATGCCGTAAGTTAAAATTTTCCTTCATAGCTGAACAATACAGCTTTTATTGTAATGTGGCCTTATCTCTTACGTGCTAGGGTTTCGCTTTTCTTGGGAGTGAGCGCACGTGTTATTTGTATTGTTTTTATCGTTATTTTGAATATGACATGAAATTTATTATTATTTGATAATTGAATGATTATCAATACTATATTACAATTGATTATGAGAATAAATAAGAATAAATAAGAATAAATAATTAAGTTCATCGATTGAGTTACTTTCAAATTGTAATTTTAAATATAAATTATGAGAGCTTTCATATTATCTACTACGCACCCATTTTACAATTCAAGTCTACACTTAAACTAGAGTCGCATTTATTTTTGAACATACTGTATAGTAAAATTGCATCAGTGTGAGTACTGTGAAGATGCCAGCTTTCCTTAATCGGCCTGTACATCAAACGAGCGAATGCTCATTCTAACCCCACTATGTCAAATTGTTTTAGTGTAAACCGGCGTAGAGCATTCTTTAGTTGTTCCTAGTGCGTTCGAAAAGATGTGCAGTATTAGAATATTGCATAGATATTCTAATACTGAACATCACTGAATACGAGTTTTCGTTTACACTAAAAGATAACGAAAGAATGCTCTTGCTCTAGCTCTGTGTTCGTTTGATTTAAATGCACCGTTATATTATAACGTTTTATGAAAGTTAAATGTATTATTATGAGACTTCTACTATATATTATACTACTACTTTGATTATATTACCGATCGATATGTTATATTTAAATATCATGTGCCTTTCGTTAATATAATATCCGTCAATTAAAATAGCATCTCCCTCACTACTGAGCCATCGCTTTTAATTCGCTCGCTTAAACATCATATATCATATCATATTGAATACTATTACATTTAACTTATTAACTAGCTATCATTTAAGAGGGCTGGATAAATCTTTAATGTAACTTTCCCAGCAAAATATTTTTATTTTGACTATCTGTAACATTTCTATAAGATTTCCAGAATCGTTATCACAGATTATTATCAATTATCTAGTCATAACTACGTTGATAAGAAAAGTGATCAAAGTACACGATCATAACATAAACATTAACATTAGATATAAAAAGGTAATTTTCCTAAAATGAGGAAAAAATAATATATACAGGCGATTAAAAAGTGTTCTGAAAAAATGAGGTCGCACTTAAAATTAATTTTCTGAGGAATTAGTTATCTAATATCTTATTTGTCAATACTTGAGAAGGAGTCGGTTTTTAACGGCTCTTTATTGGGGTAGTGCATGATTCCGGAATCACCTATGAAGTCACTCACCTGTTAAACAGGTACCTAACTTATAATTAAACTTATAATTATTTTTTTATTTTTGTTAACTTATCCAACAACTCCAAGTTCCAACCTTCATAAAAACACCAACAGTATTGTTACATTTTAATCATTCACAACTTTAAACAACTTTTAACAAGCTTGCTCACAGATTTGCTCGCTGTAGTGAGGAGGCTAAAATATCTTTATTTAAGGCGTATTGCCAAACTCTCTACACGGGCAGTCTGTGGTGCAACTATACAGATAAAGCTCTTAGCGTTATTAGAGTGCAATATAATAATGGATTTAGAATGCTGTTGCGTCTGCCGCGATATTGCTCAGCTTCGAATATGTTCGCTCAAGCGCAAACTGACAGCTTTCCCGCGCTCCTTAGAAAAAAGACTGCATCTTTGCTAAAAAGACTTCGTGGCAGCAGCAACAGCATTCTGAAAGTGTTATGCGATAAGGTAGATTCGCCTATATTAGAACATTTCCGTAAAATTCTAATATATCATTAGTAGTATTGTGTTTGTTAATTTTTTATGTTCGTGATTAATGTTAATGAATAAAATATTTTATCTAATGAAAATTAATATAATTCATAATTAAGTACTAGAATATTGAATTTTGAATATTGAATTAATAGAAAAAATATTGACTAGAATAAAATTTATGTATTGTTACTAACAATTGGACCAATGATGTTACAATAAATAAATGAATTATTATTATTTATTTTTTTAATGTTTTATAAGTTCTCTCGTAATTGAGGACTCGAGCAATTTTTGCGGGCTTTTGGCCAAACAAAGATGCCTATATTTAATGGGTGGGACAAACAGACAAACTTAATTAATCTAAAGATAAAAATTTGCGAACTATACGGCACGTGTTTAAGATAACGGCCTTTTGTAAAAGGATATGTATGTTACTATGAATGCTTAAAGTTTTGAGGCTCGAGTGAAGTGATTTTGGTATGATTCCTGTAGAGGAGATAACTATTGGGACCGTTTTGACTGTATTGACTCGCCATTGAGTTTTTATTTCAATGGAGAGATCAGTATACTTAGCAATTTTGTTGGCGAATGTGGATGTAAGGTTGTGTGTATTAGGGATAGCGATATCTATTAAATATACAATTTTGTTTCGTTTATCTAGGAGAGTTATATCAGGTCTATTGCTTTGTATTGTTTTATCCGTGATAATGGTTCTGTCCCAGTAGAGTTTGTAGTTTGTGGAATCTAGAATTATTTTAGGGGTGTATTTATAGTAAGATACTTTTTCGGTGATGAGATTATATTTGATGGCCAGATATTGATGTATTATAGACGCGACTTGGTCGTGCCTATGCTTGTAGTCTGTCTGAGCAAGTGACCTGCAAGCTCCCGTAATGTGCTGGATTGTTTCGGATGCGCTGTGACATTGTCTACATTGGTCTGTAACTAAATTTGGGTCTTTCCGTATGAACTTCCTATAGTTTCTCGTATCAATTATTTGGTCTTGTATGGCAATCATAAAACCTTCTGTCTCTGGAAATAACTCGCCGCGTTTGAGCCATGTGTTCGATGCCAGCTTGTCGATGTCAGTATTCATCAAATCGCGTCGGTGTCTGCCATGTAGAGATTTCTGTAGCCATGCATCTATTTTCTCTTGTGGTTTTCTAATTTTTTCATTTTTTTGGGTACTTCTGTCTGATAGGTTTAGAGGTGTAAGTTTTTTGTCGGTGTGAGAGATAGCCTTGTGCAGTACAGAATCTAAGGTTTTATTGTGAAAGTATGAACGTAAATTAGTAATAATTTTACTATGGAGGTTTTGTATATCGATTATACCCCGTCTTCCTTCGGCTCTAGGTAACGTCAGACGTTCTATTGCAGATCTTGGATGGTGTTTACGGTATTTAGTGCTTAAAGTATTTATAATTCGTTGAAGTATTTTTAGTTGTGTTTGAGACCAGTTAATTGTTCCGAAAGAGTAAGTTAAGATAGGTATAGCAAAGGAGTTAATAGCTTTGACAATATTTTTAGCGTTAAGATGTGTATTCAATATTTTATGTAACCTAGCTCTAAAGCATTTTTCAATTTCGATTTTAACCTGTTTATGGAGAATATTTTGATTTTGGTAGAAGCCTAGATATTTATATCCTATTTGGTTGTCAACTGGCTGGATAACTTCGTCATTATGTAAAATGTATGAATTCGATTCTAATTTGCCTCGTTTAACACTCTGTATCTTACATTTATCAATACCGAAATTCATATGTATGTCGGAAGAGAAAACTTGCGTTATATCTGCTAATTTGTTGATTTCAGCTTTTGAAGCGTATAATTTTATGTCGTCCATGTACATTAAATGTGTAAGTATGAATTGATTATTGTTGTATTTTAAACGGAAACCTACATTAGCCTTGTTTAATAAATTAGAAAGCGGATTTAATGCTAAACAAAACCAAAGAGGGCTAAGAGCATCTCCTTGAAATATACCTCGGCGAATACTTATGGGCTCTGTTTCTGTAAATTTAGTTTGTGTGTGGAGTCTTAAAACTGTCTGCCAATTATTCATAATGCTTCGTAAAAAATTTATAAGTGTAGGATCTATTTTGTAGTGTTCGAGTATATATATGAGCCAACTGTGGGGGACGGAGTCAAATGCCTTTTGGTAATCTATGTACATTGTATATACAGGGTGTAATCGTTATGTGTACACAAGGGATTATTCCGTTACTATTGCAGATACAAAAAAACTTTAAACTGATATCGAAAGTACTTAACCTAATAAGTAAAATGGCCATAATAATTTTTTAAAAATAAAACGAGAAATATCCAAAAATGTTACATTAAACGCTCCCATACATTTTATTTCCCATACATTTTGTATTCATAGCAGATTTTCGAAGTGCGTCCTCATTGTTCAATACAATGAGGAACTATATTTACAGTTTCTAAATTAACTTTCCTTTAAGTATTTTCTGATGTTTGATTTTACGCGAGTATTATACATTTAGAAATTAAAGACTTTTTAACGGATTTTAAACGCGATTTATTCATTCTATTATTTTCCCGACGTTTCGAACACTTTACAGCGAGCGTGGTCACGGGGAGACTGAGATGTTATACGTCTTGACAGTCATTCAAAAATTGCTGTTTGTAAACTACCTCCACCTATTCCTCCGTAGTTGGTATGTGGAGTATTTTTCCGGATGTTGGCAGTATTGGCTGATCGTGTCTTCTAGTCTTTTGGTATGTTTGACATGGGGTTTTAAATTCTTAATAACAGGATCCCAGGTGTTAGAAAGTTTCAAACCATCTTCTCTATTGAAATTTGGGTGTTTTTTAATTTCAATAGCCTCGCGCACAAGTCTTGGAAAAAATTTATTTTCTCTGGCAAGGATTTGTGGTTGGTCGAATCTTATGAAGTGGTTGTTGTCCAGTGTGTGTTCACATACCGCAGACTTCTTGTGACGCCGATGCTTGATATCCGCAATGTGCTCCTTCAGTCGGTTGGCAATGCTTCTTTTTGTTTGGCCGATGTATGAGAGTCCACAGTCACAGTCTAACTTGTACACGCCTGCTTCTTGTAGAGGAATATTACTTTTAATTGGTCTCAAGAATTGGTTTATCTTCTTGTGCGGCTTATATATAGTTTTAATTGAAGCTCGTCTTAGGATTCTTCCAATTCTGTCAGTAACTCCCTTCACATATGGTAGGTAGGCCGGTTGTCTTTCAACTGTATGTGGCTTCGTTCGACTCCTGTGATGCTGTGGAGGCGCCTGCAGCTTGTTGTTACGTAGTACTCGCTTGACATGCTGCAGTTCCCCGCTGAGGTGGGCAGCATCACAGAGGTGGCGGGCTCTCTGAAACAAAGATTTACCGACAGAAGCTAGTTGGCAAGGATGGTGGTGAGATTCACCATTGAGGTACCTATCAGTATGAGTGGCTTTCCTATACACTGTATGGTTGAGCATGCCATCCCGTCCCCTCATAATTAAAATGTCAAGAAAGGCTAGACGGTTGTTAGTTTTCTAGAAACTATACTATATAAGCCGCACAAGAAGATAAACCAATTCTTGAGACCAATTAAAAGTAATATTCCTCTACAAGAAGCAGGCGTGTACAAGTTAGACTGTGACTGTGGACTCTCATACATCGGCCAAACAAAAAGAAGCATTGCCAACCGACTGAAGGAGCACATTGCGGATATCAAGCATCGGCGTCACAAGAAGTCTGCGGTATGTGAACACACACTGGACAACAACCACTTCATAAGATTCGACCAACCACAAATCCTTGCCAGAGAAAATAAATTTTTTCCAAGACTTGTGCGCGAGGCTATTGAAATTAAAAAACACCCAAATTTCAATAGAGAAGATGGTTTGAAACTTTCTAACACCTGGGATCCTGTTATTAAGAATTTAAAACCCCATGTCAAACATACCAAAAGACTAGAAGACACGATCAGCCAATACTGCCAACATCCGGAAAAATACTCCACATACCAACTACGGAGGAATAGGTGGAGGTAGTTTACAAACAGCAATTTTTGAATGACTGTCAAGACGTATAACATCTCAGTCTCCCCGTGACCACGCTCGCTGTAAAGTGTTCGAAACGTCGGGAAAATAATAGAATGAATAAATCGCGTTTAAAATCCGTTAAAAAGTCTTTAATTTCTAACTTTCCTTTAAATTTGCGAAGTAATTAAAGCAGAAAACCAAAAAAGTTAGAAAAAGCTATAATCTTTCATATTAAATGTACCTACATGGGATATTAATATCTCATACTAAATGTATGGGAGGGTTTCATGTTAATTTTTTAGATATTTCTCGTTTTATTTTTAAAAATTTACTATGGCCATTTTACTCATTAGGTTTAGTACTTTCGATATCAGTTTAAAGTTTTTTGATATCTGTAATAGTTACGGACTAATCGCCTGTGCACACTTAAGAATGGGTATAAAGTCAAATCACCAATCAACTTTTAGTTGATACGTGTAATATTTGAAAATGGTAAACAACAAAAGAACATTGAAACTTCAGAAACGAGAACTAAAAGAGATTCATATTTAAATGATATCTAACTAATTTTCGAAGATAAGTTAATATACTTAGTATTGTAATCATATTAATAAATAATTATTATTTATAATAAATAATAAATAATTATTATTTATAATAAATAATAAATAATTATTATTTATAATAAATAATAATTATTATTATTTATTAATATGTATTAATAAAAAATACGACTTGATTCATTTCAGAAACTTTATGCAGGTGAGTTTAGATATCTATTATTTTCGTAAATTCGTTTCCGCGGGCTGAGTATAATTGACGCGACGATCTTAGGTTTACATAGGTACCTAGTTATATGGATATAAATATTTCATTCATAGTTTTACATCAATAAAATCAAGAAAGATTTATAGTATATTTTTTATGAATTATAATATTATTAGCTAAAGCTAAGACATACCTACATACAAACATACAAAAATTCGAAAAGCTATATTTTATTATTTATGTACTTATAGATAATATTATTATGTAATACAGATTGTGAATATATTATATATTATATAGGTATATACTATTCACAACCTGTTTACGTTTTTTACTGGAACAACCATAGGAATCTACAAATAGGTAGTAATCTACCTACCTATTTGTAGATAAATATGATAATATGTTTCCGCGGGCTGAGTATTGACGCTACGATCTTAGGTATACATATATGGATATAAATATTTCATTCATAGTTTTACATCTACATATAAAATCAAGAAAGATTTATAGTATATTTTTTATGAATTATAATATTATTAGCTAATGCTAAGACATACATACAAACATACAAAAATTCGAAAAGCTATATTTATGTACTTATAGATAATCTATAATATGTAATATTATTATGTAATACAGATTGTGAATATATTATATAGGTATATACTAAAAAACATGCCTAGATATTACTTTGAGTTGTCCGTATGGTGGAGGTAAGTCCCACGAAAATCGTTATTTGACGACTTTTTACAAATGGGTCTCACACAGTCACACTATCCATACCTACTAAATTAGCTTAGCTTACAAAAAAAATTAGCTGGTAAATTAGCTTGGAGAAATTTTTGCGTTTGTAGTAGTGTATGGTCAGCAAATAAAAAAAACAACATTTTATTTTTAGTTTTTATTATAATATATAATATATGGGATTTTAAATCTAATATCTAATATCTAATATTCTAATATTCTAATATCTGATCTGATAATATTATAAAGGCGAAAGTTTGTATGGATGTATGGATGTTTGTTACTCTTTCACGTAAAAACTACTGAACCGATTACAATGAAATTTAGCACACATATAGAGGGTAACTTGGATTAACACATAGGATAGTTTTTATCCCGGAAATCCCACGGGAACGGGAACTATGCGGGTTTTCCTTTGCAAACGCGGGCGAAGCCGCGGGCGGAAATCTAGTCTAGTCTAGTATATCATAAAGGCGAAAGTTTGTATGGATGTATGGATGTTTGTTACTCTTTCACGTAAAAACTACTGAACCGATTACAATGAAATTTAGCACACATATAGAGGGTAACTTGGATTAACACATAGGATAGTTTTTATCCCGAAAATCCCACGGGAACGGGAACTATGCGGGTTTTCCTTTGCAAACGCGGGCGAAGCCGCGGGCGGAAATCTAGTTAAACTATATGTGTTTCTCCTCTGAAAAAGATGAGACTTTATTTTAATATTTGCACATTTAACATACGTATAACTTTTACATTAACAATTAACAATATAAAGTTACAACACTTACACACAAATTAAACACTTCAACAAATATTATAACAATAATAACAAATAATAACAACAATCAACAAATACAAAATTTAACAATTACGTAATAATTATAACTTTTGAATGAAATGTGTGCTTTATGTTCTAACGGTACCAAGCGACTGACGAAAGACTGCACGTGGCACCTGCGGACAGCGTAAACTGGTTTATTCTGGTTTTGTGCGTGTTTCCACTTTCAACTATCAAGTGACGATTTATTTATTTGTTTTGTTTCGTAATTATTATGGTCAAATATTAATAACGAAACAAATTATTATGGACACGATATTTTATTGTTTCACGGTAGTCGTCTTGTCGTTTGCTCAAGGACGTGAAATTGAATGATAATTATATTTTTTTTTTTATAAAGTCAAAACCATTTTCTTTCAAATAAAAACTTGTTTTTATTGAAAACAAAAATCAGAGTGTTGCTAGGAATAAGTATAAAATTAAATAGTAATGTTAGGATATCGAAACATTTTTGTATAGGCCTGAACGATATAGTGGAAACGCGCTCTAAGATCTGAGTAATATACACACCACTACATAATATGCAAAAATTTCTCCAAGCTAATTTACCTTGTACTAATATTATACTAATGTTGTACTAATATTATAAATGTGAAAGTAAAGGTAGCATTCGGATCTGGGCGGTCGCGACCCGGCAGCCGCTGCCCCGCAGCCGCGACCGTGGTCGCGCCGTACCGCTTCGTAGGGAATTGTATGCGATAGTGTCCGACGCAAGCGACCGAGCCGCGCGGCCGAGGGGCGTGGCCTGCTCGCGACTTTGGCAGCGCCGCCGGGCCGCTCCGGGAGCAGTACGGTCGCGCTGCTGGCGACGTTTACCGATGAAAACGACGAGTTTTTAGTTGAATTAATTGCTAAAAATCCACCACTTTACGATCCTCGACTCAAAACCTATAAGGATAATGTGATGATAAAATAAATCGATTTTATTCCTCTTTGATGATAGTAAGACCAACATTATTTGATCGTCCTCTTCTTCGTCCTCTATCAGTCTCTTCACGAGTTCTCGCTTTCGTATATTTGACTATTATTTTGACTGAGTGCTGTTTGACTACTGCGCGTGGCAGTCGCTGCCCGGGTCGCGGACGCTGTTATCCGTGCTTCTGGCAGCGCCGCACAGCAGCGACAATGTTCCCGGCTGCAGGGCCGCGGCTGCCAGGTCGCGACCGCCCAGATCCGAATGCTACCTTAACTCTGTCTGTCTGTCTGTTACTCAATCACACCTACTGAACCAATTTGCATGAAATTTGGTATAGAGATATTTTGATACCCGAGAAAGGACATAGGATAGGTTTTATCCCGGAAATCCCACGGGAACGGAAACTATGCGGGTTTTTCTTTGACTGCGCGGGCGATGCCGCGGGCGGAAAGCTAGTATATAATATCTACACAACAATATAACATTCATTCAAATCATACAAACAAACAGACATAAACAAACAGACAGATTTTTTTACGGATTCGTGCTCTATACTGTTTCCCTAATATTGTTTTTTTGAATATATTACATACGTATACACTTTTTTTACTGTTTTATTATATGTATAGATTATCATCAATAATTATAAATAAAAAATAATAATGAATTATCATATTACATAATATTTCAACTTCACTGTTTTATATAATTATTTCATTAATATACTACCGAAAATACGCGTTGAACGAGCGAAGAATATTGTGTGTCCGATGAACTTTACGTGTACGATGAGCCGGGTGTATGATGGAAGAATGATTGCGCGCGGCATGGCGCGCTATGGCCCCGCCCATTAAACTATAGAAATTCTCTGGCTTTATGCCCCCTCTTAACGATTACACCCTGTATATTTCTTTTCTTGTTGTATGCCTGCTTTGAAACCACTGAATCAATAACAAGCTGTTCTTTACATCCCTGAGTCCTTTTACGACATCCTTTCTGCTCTTCTGCTATTATGCTATATAGACCGGGAGATATTGACACAAAATTTCGAGTCATTTGTAACAGGATTGCGGTTCTACAGGGTTCTTAGTACGCAATGACAAAAAGAAAAATGATGGTGTGAACGCTGGTACCGGCGGCTTAGTCGCGTGGGCGTTAGTCGAACTCGTCGGAAAATAGCGAAAGTCAAACGATTTGTAACAGTATGGCACTTATTTTTCCTGTAAGTTTGAGGATCAACGAATATAAATACAAAATTTCAAAGATCTAGGTGTTGGATATCTTCACTTATATAAATTAATAATAAATTAATTTTTCAAGTATGACAACACTTTTTCCCCCTACTAGAAGTATGGCAAATATAATAATGGTCACATTTTATCAAATACTCTCCAAAAATCCAAATGCAATACTGGTACAAAAAGTTTGGCGAAATAAAATTTTTTTGCAGATTTTCGGCGGTATGGCGACCATTTGGAATCGTCCGAAAAGTATGGCATGGCGATTTTCGTAAATGGCTGCACGACGATAGTTACCTGTGCAAAAGTTAGCCTGGTACAAATGGTTGAATAATTGTTTTATTTAAATCAACACATTCGCGTCGGTATGGCGGGCTGTAAGTCACACCGGAAAAGTATGGCATGACACTACCGCCTACTTCTTTTTTATGGGCTATCGGTAAATTCTAAAATTTTTGTGTTACAAATCGTTTGACTTTCGCTATTTTTCCGACGAGTTCGACTAACGCCCACGCGACTAAGCCGCCGGTACCAGCGTTCACACCATCATTTTTCTTTTTGTCATTGCGTACTAAGACCCCTGTAGAACCGCCATCCTGTTACAAATGACTCGAAATTTTGTGTCAATATCTCCCGGTCTAATACTTTTCTAGGTGCTGATACATTATTTGACTTATACATGAAGTGATAATTTTGTATATATTTTGTAGGCATGTGATTGGTCTGTACTTTGCGGGATTTTTTGGGTCTGATTTGTCTTTAGGTATCATGACAGTTATTCCTTGAGTAATATATTTAGGCATTAATTCGGGTGATTTAATAAAAGTGTTTATATGAGTTAATAACAAATGGTGGACGGCAGTAAATTTTTTGTACCAGTAATTGTGTAACTTATCAGATCCAGTAGCTTTCCAATTGTGTGACTTTCCTATGACAAACCGAAACAGTTCAATAGAGATTTCTTCATATTTCATGTCTAATACGTCGATAAGACTGCCTTTGTCATCTTCAATCCATTCTGCGGGGACAACCCCGCAGAATGGATTGAAGATGACCAATTCAACACAGGTTGAATTGGTTTCGCCCAAATATTTAACCAGAAACCATGGATATCTTCAGGATTCGGTAGTTCTTCTAACTCGTCGCGTGGCTCTGCAGAAGATTGGTTAAAGTTCCTATAGAAAGATTTTTCATTCGTAGTGAAATGGGTATTTTGAGATTTCCTCAGTGTAATTTGCTTATACCTACGTAGCCTACTGGACAGAGCGCTAAGTTTCTGCTTCAGGGTATCTAAGAAATGTGAAAGATCTGTATTTTCATTTTCATGCTGAGAGTGAATTTTATAGCTGCGTTTAATCGATTCAATATGTCTTTTTAATCTTGGGCTGCTGTTTCCTTTAATGTATTCAGTGAGTCTGCCAATTTGAACTCGGAAGTCTTCAATTCTTTTTTCTAATCTAACCTGCCAGAGTGGAATTTTATGCTTATGTGGTGTATGAATGGGGTTATTTCTAATTTTCGATCCATTGTGCGTAGCGGCTGTGTACGCTGCGGAGTAAATAATTTCTTGGAGGTTGGGAAAGTCTGTATCCTCTTGACAGTATTTAGGTAGTATGGTGTGGTTAATGAAGTTGACTAAATGAGCTAGTTTTTTGGTTACTTTTTGCTTAGGGATTGAAGGTCTTTGTGTAGGGTCAGTGTTTTTAAATGTATCTAAAGTATTTATAAAAGTATTCTCAACATCTGAAGAAACAAACATTGAAGTTTCTTTATGGGCCCTCCGCTTCATTATCTGCGAGCAAATTGTAAGAAAGAATAGTGTCATCATTTGTTAGAACTCCTTCAATACTAGCAGCTGTATTAATATATTGAGAGGAAACTGGTGTCTCATTAGTGATTTCATCTTGTGGTTGTTGCTCAAGATGCAGTAGTGTACTAGCTACTTCGTTTCTTATTTCTTGCAATCGGGTATCAGATATGAGTTTGTTATTAATTATGACTCTACGTTGATCAGATATACGTTGTTCGGATACATGCGAAATATTAGGATGTTTAGATATTACAGCTTGATGCAGAGGTTGAATGTAAGACGTTCTGTTGGTTTCTAAATTAGTGATTGCATAGTAATGATACATTATACTTTCGTTTATTGCATTTGACCATCTCATTCTTTGTCCTGAGTTTTCTCTGTTAAATGAAACGGGATTAGCTGGAGTAGCAGAATTGTTTTGACTTGATAGTAATACTTCAACCTCTCTACGGATTTCCTGTACTTTATCTTGATTAAGTAAGTTGTTACGTATAATAGCTCGGCGTTGGTCTCCTATACGTTGTCTGCTGACTTGCATTTGTGGGAACTGTTGTATGAATGATGTGTGTAATGCTGGTAAATATGTGTTTGTATCAGATTCTAATAAAGTAAGAGTAAAATATGTGCGCAAGATAATTATTCATTTATCTGTCCATTTCTTGCGGGCACGTTTTTCAACGTTGGTGGGTGCAGGTATTTCGGCACAGGTTGCCTCCTGCACAGCATCCTCGGTTGTTATAGAACTAGAATAGTTAGATGAGCGTGATGAAGGTGAAAGATGATTGGTATAAGAGATTGGGGATGATTGGAGGGAGGAAAATAATGATTTTGGGGATGATGTTGATGATGATGTGGGATTTTCATTTGTTGAGTTGTTGCGGAGGGGGCTCCTCCTGTTCAGCCCCCTGTCACCGATGGTTCGCATGCTGTCACGTCCAGCATCGGCTACAGACGCGCCCCCGTGCCCTCCGGGCAGCGACCGTAGGTTATATCTTTGTATGCCTCCTACCTCCTCCATTTTGTTACATTATGTTCCCACGAGTAGCTAGGGACGATCGGTCCACCACGGCAGAGCCCCGCGTTCACCGTGGCAAGGGTAATTTAAACCGGATTTCCCCTAGTCTCCGGAGTTCGCAAACTAGCGACTAAGCTCCCCTTAGCCATTCATCCTTTGGCGCTTGCTGTTCCACCTTGGATTGGGCTGTATCTCGCTTGGTCTGGTTTCTCGTCTTGGGCCTATCCGGCATGAGTAGCTCTACCGGCTTAGCCCCGAGAGTCATTGAAACACACAAGCCCCATCACGTCGTCAACGTAGAGATACGACGATGGGGTTATTATTATTATTATTAAACGCAAAATTTCATTCTTCATCATTGGTGTCCTTTAAACAATTTAATAATGCACAAATTTTTCGCCTCCCTACAATATGTTTGTGGCGAGATAACACCTACACTCACCTTTCTACCATCATAGCGTACTTGGATAATAAAGTAGGTACCTAACAATTAATGTTAAATGTGGATGTTGGATCCGTACGAAATTCCTGAGTGCTACCTATAGACTACAAGCCGGTATAGGAAAAAAATATGGGTCAATTGAACCACCAGGGGACATATCTAGAACGATAGAAGAGCATAAAATAATAAGATTCATCACTATGCCGTCACTTGTAAGCTGTCCAACTGAGTGCAGATGAGAATTCAAAAGTACAGGTAGACTCGGTAAATTTTGGTCATATATTTTTGTATGGCATTCTTAACCATCGATAGATCCATTAAAAATAATAAGAAACCGCTCAGTGCCGTACAAAAATGGTGGTCCACAAAGTCGGAATTTTTATTTAATTTCCGAGAGTTACCGGGGGTAAATTTGGTCATTTGACCATGTACGGCATCTGTGTCATACTATTTCTATACTGCTTTTAATCCATTATTCCGCAACGCCGTACAAAAATCATGGGGACAAGGGGAAAAAATCGAGAGTTGCAATCCCCTCTCTTTCACCACTCCAGGGGGTCATTTGACACAACACGAAATAAATTTATTTTTAAAGTATTTTATGCATAGATAATATTTTTTCATGTGCCGCACATTTTCGTGGGTTCAAAGGGGAAAAATCTGAAAAAGAAAAAAATCCATATAACGAAATGTTTGCTTTATATTTTGATAATAAAATATAAATATACATTAATATTAAGAAGCTCGAGGTGGTTAATTATCACCTTGGAAAGTCGGAGTCAGGTGGAATGGACTCCGTTAAATTGATGAACTAATAAAGAAGCTATGAACGAAAAGATGTGAATTATATGCAATCAGCCCATGAATACAGGTAAAGTCACAAGCAAATGCTAGTAATATATACATATTCAAAATGTACAAGTAAAGCGCTTTCAAATGATACCAAACACGGCATATTTATCTTAACTTTATTTTTTTACTCTGTATGTTTTATCCGCTAGAGGGGGCCACATTAGATTTTGTGAAACCCCATATAGCCTTTAGCTAGCTGGTCGCTGGTTATCCAGTGAACAATTCAGACGCTTCTAATGATATGTCATTTGTCGAATTCTGATAAGTAGTTTAGAAGTTACGAGGGAATAGATGAACATACATACATGACCTGTCAAAATCATAACCCTCCTTTTGCTTTGCCGTAGTCGGGTAAAAATATGTTAATGCCGTACTGTATCAGATGGCCATAAAGCACCCTTAAAATTGTAGCTTTCGCCTGGTTATTTTCCCGTAAATAGTGTTTTAGATTTGTTGTTGTATGAATAATTATTCTTACTTGTTGGTTATGAATTAATGTATATTGAAATAATTTACTGTTACAAATCATTAGAGATATTAGTTTTGAGTGAAAATGCTTGGATCAGCATAATATTATATGCTACTTCAAATACATGTTTTGATAAAAAAAAACAATAGTGTAATAAAATAAAACTGCGTTTTATTGTAATCAATGTTGACAATTATTTTCCAAAATTATTGATCAATAAAATAGTTTACACCAACAAATATATATCTTTTATTTTTATAACAATCGTTCATAATATAAACCGTAGCAGGTGTCGTTTTGAAGTTCTGTCTACCCATACAGAAAAATGGAAAACTTGTTTTTTTTTTTACATTCACACCATCTAGTGTTCAATCTATATCATTTTTGTATACGTCTGTGTGTGTAAACGCACAGTAAACGACCCTGTATGCAATGACAGATGTTAAAACGCCTCGTTTTACCGAATTGGGTGGATTTTAAGGCAATGATATGACATATTTAAATAAAATATAATATTCAGTAACCGCCGCAACTATTCCTACGACTTAATGGTTTTCCAATTACGCAAAAACTCAAAATGTAGAATTCAGCGCCATCTAGCGGGACATTGGCTGGGAACAGACCGTAGCAATCACCTTATGCTTTGTTGATTTGGAACGTTATCATTATTCTATCAGACTAAAAAACATACACAAAAAAACATACTTACACAAACAAAAAATCTCATACTTCATTAACTACCTATTCAAGATATATTACTATGTATATTGTATACCTATGTAGGGGTTTTACTAACCTAGAAAATGTACAATGTTTAATGTGTAACGCAGTGTGCAACTTGCAATTGATCTCGCCGGACGTAGGCATACGCCGAGCGCAATAAATATGTATATTATGTGCCTCATAAGTCAGCCTTTCAGTTAGTACACCTAAACCTATTTTTATTTTATATGATTCATGTTATCCTATTAACAGAAATGAACATTAAAAAAAATAAAACACGACTACTTTTTTCCCAGAACAGGAATCTTAAAATAGAACACTACTTATCTAAATTGCACAATGAGTCACAAATTAAATTACTGGAAAAATTGCCTTTATGTAGGTATGGTATTAATTTAATCACTCATAATATTATATTAATTCCAAAGTAACAAGATTAAAAATTGATAAGGTTGAGAAACTTATAATTTTTAGAAAACAGACAAATATTTCTTATGTTGTACTTTGTTCACGTTGAAAGGAAAATATTAGAAAAGTAATAGAAGTTCACAAGGAATGCACAATTTCATTAATTTTTATGTCACAGTTAAGAATTTTATATGAAAAGAGGGGTCGTTGAGAGTTTTCCTTCCGAGAGATTCCTATAGGCATGTTATACTCAATTATTTGTAATATCTAGACATATAATATAAGTAATATGTTCTCGTATATGTATGTATGATGTTGATGAACGTATTGATTCCTTAATATTTATTACTAGGCTGGCTACTGTGTATTCTGTCTGTGATCAGTACTAAGTATGTTATAGCAAACGCTGAGTTACTCAATTTTTGATAGAGAAAAATTGCATTTTTTTTTATCTTTCGTTTTCTTGTTTATTCTCTTTTGTTTTTTATCAAAACACATTGTTATCCGATAATATATATTAATAGGAAACAAAAATAATTCCATCATTATGTAAGAACATTATCAAGTAATACAATATTTCCTTTCGCTCTTTAAATTTTATGGACAACAATAAATTAAATTTTGATAAGAAAAAGTGAGGTATTATATTCGTATTATCTACCTAACTTTAGTGCAGTTTTATGAGGTTTTTGATAAGGATTTTATCATTCTTTAAGGAAAAATGCATTGAAAATTACTCGGCACACCTACAGGATCGTCAATTTCTTGCACTATTTATAGGTTGTTAAGATATCGAATGATTTCGTTATATTTTTATCGTATTATAGGTGCCCGTTCATAAAACGCGTCGCACTATTTTATGTTTTTATTACATGGCGTATCCATAATAATCAAAACTGGTAAGTTATATTTTTACACAATTTATTTTTGAGATATTATATACCTATTAAATCTATTATAATTTGCAAAATGAATAGTAGATGAATAGTAAAACTCAATTATTATCAAAAAAGTTTTATTTTGGAAACATGTTTTCAAATTTGTTTAGTAAATAAATACCTATTAATTTAGTTTGTTTTGTCCTTCTTTGAGATTGGATCCAAATAACACGATGTACAAAATTCAATAAATCTTATTATTAATCAATAAATTTAATAAATGTATTTTACTTGGCGACGTAAAACCTCTTAGCGGTGCCATCCCAGAAACTGGAAGTTATTGTCTGTAAAAAAGATAAGAGCATTAGTTTTTAAATGATGTTTTTCTGTAAAAATGTTGTGCATTAAATTCATACAATGCAAACCACGAGTCATAGTTTGGAATACAAACATAAAACGAATTTATTTAGCTGCTGCTTGGTGAGAATTTTTCTTTAAGTTTGTGTAATAACTGTTATAAAATGAAAATTGATCCATTGACCCATTTTACAGCAGAAAAGTTACATTTTTACATTATTACATATATTTATACCCAGTTAAATTATTACATATTTTTTTTATAAATACTTACAACTACAAGTTGTTCAGGCGTGTATTCCCTGACGATCGTAATGGTATTGTCACCAATCTTTTGGACTTGGGTGAATTTATTACCATCTACAGTAATTGTGTTCTTGGTCTGAAACAATAATTATGTAAAATATTAAGTACGTTAATTCAGTTAATCCTTGTACGAAATTCACAAAAAGATTATTTGATAGAAGAATTAAAATATACAACTGATATAAACTAAAGCTTTATATTTTTCCAAATACGTTGATATTAAAAGTTCATAGTATGTAGGTAGGTTCTAGGAATAAGAGGATAATAATTAGGGATGTAACGATACCGATACCGATACCGATATATCGGCCGATATAATCGGCAAGCCGATATATCGGTATCGCCGATAATAAAACAACCGATACCGATATCAAACAATTCAAAAAACCGCGCCCAATGAACTATGCGGGAGGCCGCCCGCGCGTGCGCACTTTGTTTTCTGAAAACTCTACCAATAGTAAACTTTTATTAGGTACTGATTGTATGTGTATTACTTAAAGTTTAACTGACTTTGTAAAATAATAATACTAAAATAAATGGTTTTGTTGTTTTTTGATTTGGCATTTTTATTTAAAAGAATACGATTAACAGTTGAGTCTCTGTTAAATGTTGGTAACTTTTTATGAATAATTCACTATTTATTTTTCTACCAAGCCATCGATATCGGTATCGGTATCGGTATCGCCGATACATTACTACAAATATCGGTATCGGTATCGTATCGGCAAAATCATGTATCGTTACATCCCTAATAATAATATTTCTTTCATTATTTTTAATAACACAAAAAATATGAATTAACACTTAACAGTAATTTTAACAGTAAATTTAAGTCTAATAATTAGGAATTAGCAATTGCTTACTTTCAATTTTTTTAATTAATACAATTTAAATGTTTCTTTGTGTACTTACGGTCACTTCCTGTGGCAAAGTTTCATCAAATTCAACACCATTTTTGAATTTCATTTCAGTAGTTCCGTTTGCATTATAGGTCGTGATAATATAAAAGTCTCCGTCTTTTTCAATTTTTTGGGAAGGTTTGACGTTGATGAAGGCATCTGCTTTCTCTTGAGGTAGGTCTAAAGGAAACAAATTATTTGAATTAGTAAATAAATAAAGCTCTAGCAAATTAATTTACAATACAAAAATAACATATTACAGTTATTCAAAATAATTTTAATCACTACGTAAATATGTTTATATTCTTTTTTACGTTAAAAAATTGAAATCATAGGTACTTACTCAAGCTACCAACAAAGCTTTCGAAGTTTTCGCTCTTATCAAAAGAGTAGAGCTTTCCGTAGAACGCCATTTTGATGTTTTAGAAGCAAAGAATTGAAAGGTACGAATGAATATTACTGAACAATAAGATATCAACACGCTCTTATATTAGCTACAACCCTATTATCGATCATTTACTGATAAAGGCGTCTTTGAGGATCATAACCCTTATCGACTAAAAGTCAAGTGCATTGGGAGGTTTCTTCAAATAATAATTTTTATGTTATGTGTTAAATACAACAACACTTAACACATTATTAAAATGTTGAGCTTGGAAACAGTTTTCTTCAAAATTATTTTGTGCCAATCCTTCTTTATTTGAAGGAAATATTTTTAATTCATTGTACTTAATTATGCATTGCATTCATACGTAATATCAGTAGATTAACACTAAACAGGTAGCACACATGTATGTACATTGCATGTTATCATGAATTGGAATTTGTACTATTGGTCAAACTGCATCGCCATACTGCAAATCTTAATCCTTGATGGGTTATTTTATATATATAATTAATTTAGAGAGTTTTCATCATACTTTCATAATATATGTTGTTTCATAGCCCTAGTTTATTTGATGTTTTTACAATTTCATTCAATAACAATTATATATAACTTTTAAATAAGCTTAAAATATGAGAGGCTTATAAATACAATTACATAGATTGGTCAATGACATTTATCAATAATATTTTTTTTTTGTAAACTTTGACTAATTTTCTTGACATTAATTAACAATAATAGGCCGATAGATATAACTTTTGTAACAAAAAAAATATAAATTAATTAGGGTGTTTTGTGTTTGGGATTTGGGAAGTAGAAAAGTAAAAACGAAAATGGTATCTTGACTTCTGACAAAACTACAAATCCTGCAAGAAAAGATGAGCAGAAAAGTTGTAGGTAATCCAAAGATCAGCTACAACCGCTACAACTGTTCTTCTGTGTTTCCAATTATTGCAATTTGGCTGATTTATCTTAATAACATATAAAAAATCAGACATTTAAAAATAAATTAAGTTCATTTATTAGAGCTTTTAAGCGTCTGATAAAAGCTTTGGCTCATGGAAAGCGTCTGATTTTTTTTATATGACTTCAGAGTAATAATCTGCAAAACAAATATAAAAATCAGTCATAAAAATTTAAGTTAAGTAACTCTGATTTTTAGTTACCTTTCTCACGGTCTGGTACCTGCGCAGGTGTCACCGGGCAAGCTCCACAAACATTCAGGTATTGAACCGAAAGTTATATGCTTTAGAAAATATGTTGTGTCTTACGGCCCTGGTACCTTGGACTATTATAAATATTATTATAAATTATTGTAGTCAGAAAATTACCACGTTTTTTATTGATTTCCACTAAGGCTCAAAAAATTCATACATTGAGAAAGTAATTCATTAAAAGATGTGCTTTTCTGTTCGAATAATGAATTGGATTTCGAGTTTGCTCTACAATTTATTCCATGCTAGAGCACTGTAACGTCAATTTTGATATTTATCTTGTAGCCAGGGCACTTTTGCAACCACACACGGAAATCTACCATATTATAAATTCTTAAATATGTATTTATTTATTTATTATGTATGTACATAGATGGAAGATAAAATAAAACCTCAATTATAATCAAAATAGTTTTATTTCGAAAATGTGTATCATTAATTTCTATCCTAAATAAATAATTTGTATTTCTCTCGTTCTTGATTGAGATCGAATCCTGATTATACGATGTACAACATTTATTCTTATAAGTAACCACCTTAATAAAGAAAATTAATTACTTTTACTAGGCGACGTAGTACCTTTTCGCTGTACCATCCCAGAAGTTAGATGTGACAGTCTGTAAAGAAACAAATGAAGAATAGTTTAGTGCTTTTGAATTTATCTATATATATATAAAACTCAAAGGTGACTGATATAGTGATCTATCAACGCACAGCCCAAACCACTGGACGTATCGGGCTGAAAGTCGTGGGCGGAAGCTAGTTGTCTTATAAAACTGTTAAAGCATTAGTTTAAGATTTGACGTTTACAAAAACGAATAGTTTACGAGCATTATCCTATCCCGCATATTGTAATTAAAATCTATCCATAGAGTCAGTTCAGTAGTTTTTGGTTGTAACCATATGACAATTAATAATATGTATATGCTGCAATGGAGAAAAAATGATTGAATTTGTCTCAGTACTTTTTATGTAGCGCTGTACGTTCAGAAAATTTCAAACAACAAGCTTTATACGAACCTTTTGTTCAAACTATCCTAAACTACGCTTAAATTGTGTAAAGTTAACTTACTACCTATAAAAATATCATCTTTTCAAAAGCGCAATCATGCATCCAAGTTTATGTTGAAACTTAAAGAGAGCGTTTCTCTTTTTATACTCACTAGAAAAGTCGCTTCACAAAGTATGGCTTATTTATTAAATATATTATTTAAATAAATACTTACGACTACTAGTTGTTCAGGGGAGTATTCTCTGACGTATGTAACAGATTTGTCACCAAGGGACTGGACTTGTGTGAATTTGTTGCCATCTACCGTTATTGTGTTCTTGGTCTGAAATAATTAATATTCTGTTATTAGTAACTATTAAAATAAAGTCCAGTTAGTTAATTAAGTTAGTTTGAAATAGATTATTTAGATTTGAAAAACTCTGTTTCAACTAAAAATTAAAATGCATTGTATCTAGATTCTAGGTAGTTTAAAATGAGAGGAATAGAAAGAAAGAAAGAAAGAAAGAAAGAAAGAAACTTCTATTGAAGTTATTATGTCCAGTATTCCTCTCATTTAAATTTCAAGTAAGAAATTCAAGTAAGAAATTACTTTTGAGTGTGATTATTTTAATATTAAATGTTATTTTAGTACTGACTCTAATGACGTATCTGCAAACCCATACATTCTTCAATACAAAGCTGAATCCAGTCACACATACTTATATTGGAATTAAGACTATTATTACACATAGAAAACTATTATTAAGAATTAAGCAATTATTTAAATCATGTGTACTCACAGTAATTTCAGGTGAAAACACTTCGTCAAATTCAACACCATCCTTAAATTTGATTTCACTAGTTCCCCTTATAGAGTTGGTCGTAATGACGTAATAGTCACCATCCTTTTCAATCTTTTGGGAAGGCTTTGAGTTGATATAGGCATCTGTTTGCTCTTGAGGGAGGTCTAGAAAAAAAATATTATTAGTATACAGGGTGACTGGTAATTCGACGTAATCCTTCAAAGGGGTTATACTAGAGGCCATTTGCAACAAATTAAGTCCAGTTAACCAGGGGTCAAAAATGGATGGTTATTGAGCTATGACGGATTTTGATATGAAAATTTTCTGCCTTTTTACCAAAAACAATTAATTATTAAAAAACTACTACACTGTTAACATTCAATTGATATTTTTTTGAAAGCCGAAGAATGAGTGATCAGTTTAAAAAAAACTTGCCCAAAACTTGCATCACCTCAAAAAGAAAATACCAGTCATAGCTCAATAACCATCCATTTTTGACCTCTGGTTAGCTGGACTTAATTTGTTGCAAATTACCTCTAGTATAACCCCTTTGAAGGATCACGTCGAATTACCAGTCAGCCTGTATATGTATGTATATGCATAGTATTAGTTAGTATTATTAGCATACATAGAAATGATAACATTACAAGTTATATATTTCTGTAAAAATTATTAAGTCCAATTACTCGCACATCATTTATGGCACTACTCTAAAACTACTAGAAAACACTACTAGAAAATTTTTCTACCAAATGTTTGATACATTTTTACGATTTTGATCAACAGCAAAACGAAAATGATAACAAAAATAATAAAAAATAGCTTTAATTTGAACCAATACTTACTCAAGCTTTTCATAAAGCCGTCGAAGTTTTCGTTCTTTTCCAAAGTGTAGAGCTTTCCGTAGAACGCCATTTTGATTTATAGAAGCAAAGAATAGATCATCAAGGTACGAATGGATATTACTGGACAATACAATAACTGCACGTTCTTATATTAGCTAGTCCATCGAACATTTGCTGATAAAGGTATGTTTGAAGTTAAATATCCTTATCGGCATCAAGACAGAAATAATTGGTGGAATGTTCTTTTCAAATTACTATCTAGTACCTAATTAATTATTAATAATTTTTTTTTGGGTATTTATATCAAGTTTCTAAGAAATCTTATACTTAAGCTGCTGATGGGAAAAAAATTTTAGCAAAATTCTCAAAGTTTTCTGTTTTCACTTCGAAAATCCATAAAAAATATAGCATTTAAACATCGATGAAATTATCTCACCCTACTTATTAAACCTTTATCCTTTCATTTCCCTTCTAATCTCACTTAAGTACATAATTAATTTCTCGATTGAAGTAAAAAAATAATGAATATCAGTCTTTATTAATGTCACAAAATCATTATTTGGTCAGTTAAAAGATAGACAGCCTAAAAAATATCCATAGCAACTGGATGGGACGTTCCTATTACAAATAAGCTCAATAATTAAAACTTTTTTATTAGGTAACTTTTATAAAAAACGAATTGTTAAAAAATTCAAATTTAAACGCACCCTTAGGATAGATAAATAACAACGGGATATTTGGTTTATTACATTCAATTGTGTAAGTACTCTACATGTACAAAAGGACAGCTGACATACTAAATTGTACACAGGTTACAGGTATTGCAAGTCTGCTTACCCAATGTTTGTAGAAATATAATATTATATGTATGTAATACCGTTTATTACAAATCACTACATAGTATAAAACAAAGTCGCTTTCTCTGTCCCTATGTATGCTTAAATCTTTAAAACTACGCAACGGATTTTGATGGGTTTTTTTTTAATAGATAGAGTGATTCAAGAGGAAGGTTTTAGTATATAATTTATTATGTTTTAGACAAAGCGGGCAGCAAGCCGCGGGTGGAAAGCTAGTTATATTAAACTCTATTATACTCGGGTTAGGAAGCCACTGTTATAATAGCGTATTTTTTTTATTGTTGATAGGGAAGCGCTTAACCACAATCTCGCCTGATGTTAAGCTGAGATGTGGTCTAAGATGGAACGCGCTTCCCTAGAAGGTACCTGTTCACTCTACGCTTGAAGACCCCCATATTGTACTCGTCGGGGAACACAGATTCAGGAAGCATGTTCCAGTCCTTCGCGGTTCGGATAAAAAACGTGGAATCGAACCGCTTAGTCCGGGTACATGGAACGTACACCATATGGCGATGCCTAGAATCTGTGCGCCTTGACGATCGATGGAAGAACGGGGATGGCGGAACAAGATCGTGCAGTTCCGCAGCGCACTCACCCCAAAGTGTATCCGATAGAAGACCGATAAGCTAGCCACTCTGCGGCGGTGACCGAGGCTCTGGAGTTTTCTGCCTACAAGATCATCATCGTTAATGAGCCTCTTGGCACGCCTCTCTATCGCCTCAAGCGCCTCCAGCTGGTACTTGGCGGAACCGTCCCAGAGGTGAGAGCAGTATTCCATGCACGATGGGACTTGTGCTTGATAAAGATTGAGCAACTGTCCCGGGCTGAAATAGTGTCTCACCTTCGCCAGGATTCCAAGCTTTTTTGAGGCTACTTGGGGGTGATACCAAGAAGCTCGAGGTGATTAGTTATCGGCACGGACACACTGGAAAGTCGGAGTCAGATGGAATGGACTCCGTTTAGCGGAGAATAGACACGCCTGGGTCTTAGTCGCATTGAACTTGACCAGATTGGCATCGCCCCAATCGGAGACCGCCTGTAAGGACAAGTTCATGCGATCGACCATCGCCTCCCGTAGAGACTGAATTTGTGCCGTACTAGATCGCGCGGTGGATACATATCTCTCCACAACAGTGCTATCGTCTGCGTAGGTACCCATAGATACCGGGTTTCAGCAGATCGTTGATGTGTAGCAGGAAGAGTGTTGCGGAGAGAACTGATCTGATGTAGTTCAAAAACTAAACGACATGCTTGAGATAAACTTATGAAATGATTATATTGTCAGCAATCCTTGACAAGTTTACAAAGTTTGAATTAAATCTGTCCGTGTTAAAATTGAATCTAAACGAGACGGTAAATTCAAACAAACAGGTGAAGTTAACAAAAGCGTGTTTATAAATTAATATTGCTGATAATATAGACCACTAGCCGCTACTATCCGCCCCGGCTTCGCCCGTGGTACATATTTCGCAATAAAAGGTAGCCTATGTTCTTTCTCAGGGTCTAAAGATTATCTGTGCCAAATTTCATCAAAATCGGCCCAGTAATTTATGAGCCTATTTATTACAATCAAACAAACAAAGTTTTCCTCTTTATAATATTAGTGTAGATTAATAACATGTTTCTTATGAAGAAATTGGAATGTAAAAACGATTTTCATACATGTGTCTTTAGTCTGGTGTATCTTATGTAGAATTTATTTCAATTATTTTGTTTGTACGATAAAGATTTCTTATCGGTATTGATAAAGTACTACTAATTATGTGATTAATAAATAATTATAAAAGTAAGTAGTAGAAGCTTACAAAGAAAACTGCATGAACTTTAAAAAAAATAGTAGGTGCTTACTGCATTTATTTTTTTAAATTTGAAGGTATATGCAACATTGATAAAAATAACATGACTCGTTAAACTTTTATCATTAGTTGATAAGGTGGCGTCTTATCAAATGATATCAATCATGTAATTTTAATCAAAAAATTACCACGTCATGCTATGCTCAACAATATTATTTTATGTGTTTTGAAAGTATTAGGGATTTCATAACTTTTTTTCCACTGCAAGTTTTGAATATCATTCTTTAAAATCGTATAGGATTATTATTAACAGTTTATTAATATTATTATTATTACTAATGAGTATATTTTCATGAAATGTGATCGTTTAAAAACAGCTCTAATGTAGAGAATCTATACGTATGCATATTGTGATAAAACAGTTACAATTTTCTCTGTTTGTCTGTT
The DNA here is from genome assembly GCA_029959065.1 of Colias behrii. Classification (NCBI taxonomy): domain Eukaryota; kingdom Metazoa; phylum Arthropoda; class Insecta; order Lepidoptera; family Pieridae; genus Colias; species Colias behrii. The sequence continues at coordinate 5,275,685 of JARWMC010000017.1, forward strand.
TGTATATGCGTCAATCATGTAAAAACCACTGGTTTGATTTTGACAAAATTGGGTGAAATACCAATATTAGGTTCAACTTATAGGCTATATTATATTCGAAAAAACATATTTTTAGGGATTGCTCTCCCTAAACATACCGAGGGATAAAAATAATCGGAATATGTAATTTCTCCTCTTCTAAATTCCACGAAGAAGACGCTTGCGGAAAGCTAGTTAGAGGTATTATTTTTATTCGTTCATTAATCGGTATTAGCAGTAGTTTCCCCACCCATAATCAAAACTGTAGAGTCTTATCAACGACCTCATTTACGATATTTAACTTTTCGATTAGTTTTTATATGGATTAGATTAGTTTATTATTTTTATATCAAACATATTTAGATACAGATAATTATAGAAAGATTGCGGAGTTCGTTTTAAATTGAAATTTTAAAATCAATTTATTGTTTCGACTTGGTGGATCCTCCTTATTTAGTTAATTTCTAAATATTGTTTTCATACAGCATAATATTTCCTAATCTAATTAGCGTATGATTATTTGGATAAATGTTTGTAATTTTAGGTAACTAATTCCTTTTTTGACCCCGTCGGATAATGGGATTAAAGTTTAATGATAGTAAACATATTATGTTATCTTTATCAATTTAAGCCAAAATGAGATTCCGTACAATATTATTTACTTTTAATTTTTTAGCAATAACAACTTATCAAAAGACGATGATAAATAAGGGTAATTAGATGCTTAATTCTCTTAAGAAGGCTACCCTTAATAAGTCGTTTTATATAGTATCCACCAATTTTTCTCCTAAGATAGAAGGTTTATAATATACCTAAGTCTAGATTTAAAGAAGAGGACATAAATTTTAAGGAACATGGAGCTTAGTGTGGCATAAAATGTGTAATATCACAAATATAATCAAAATGAATTAATGAAAAATTCTTTATTGTACTTTTTTTACAACATAACATCTTTATTATACACTAGCAATGCCCTGCGGTTTCACCCGCATAGACAGCGATATCGTGACAGTGAAAAGTCTACTTAGGTCGGACTATAGGTTTAATAATTTTTAATCATATGAAAATCACCTTCACCCCGTCCCTACCTACGCCTGCTCATTGTATTAAACAGTATACCTACTATTTTCTGTAGATTGACACTTTTAAAAATTCGTTATATCTTTTGAATGGAATATCCAATTTTTTTAATTTAAAAAGTATTTTGCTGGTATTGAAACAGTCTATAATAAAACATCATTTAATGGGATAAGGATTAATATATGTGTATGGATAACATGGTTTGATTACTGTCGGCACTTCTATTTACTTTGAAAACGTAAAAAAGTTGTTGTATTAACATAACTACTGAAGATGGACATATGGTATCGCGGACTTTCTTGTAGATATTGATCCATTCTATAATACCGTAGAACATTTTTTTGTTCTATCTTCAATAGATTCCGCAGCGCACGCGATGACAGAATTTTTATTAAGGATTTTTTTACACCTTGGGTTAAATTATTGCATTTTTGGTAAGGATCTCTATTTTTTTTGAAAATGCAATATAGCCTATGTTGCTCAGTGAAGATGCAGCTTTCTAATGGTGAAAGAATTTTTGAAATCGGTCCAGTAGTTTATGCGTGAAAACCATACATACATACAAACTTACATAATTACAAACTTTTCCTCTTTATAATATTAAGTATAAGTATAGATAATATTAGTATATAGATATTTCATATTATATCTAATCCTAACACCATTTTCATTAGATATAAAATTAAAATGCCTGTATGCTGTCCAACTTTCGATGACAAAAAAAACATTTATGGATCAAGAATGGTAGACTTCGAATCTCCAAAATTACATATCACAACCACGATTATCTTTAACCGATTGCAATTATAGAATTGTTATCAAGCGAAAGATAATATATATCGTAGTTATATAACACTTTATAGAAAGAGTCATACGACTGTTACGTCATATTGAATAGGTACTACAAAAATTATACGTTCAGGAAAGAAACTTATTCCTTAAACTTATTCCCATTATGTAAAAAAACAACTAATCAAGACATTTACAAAATGATATAACGTAAGTAGAATGGAAAAACCAGGAAGACAGACTGAGTTCACTATTTAAAACTTGCTCATTGTCATCATTTGTGTGAAAAAATCTTCTATAGGAAGATGTAAATGAAGATTAAAAACTCTTTCAAATTAAAAATTTCAATGCGCCTTTGAACTTGCAAATATACAAAATTGATATTTGCTTCGAATTTTTATTCAGGATTTTGTAATAGCTGTACATTTCTTTATAACAGGTAATTTAAGTAATTTAAAATCGGCGATCGGCATGAAAATAAATATTTACTTACTACCTACGTATATTTTGCTTAAGTTGAACATATTATTGTTTTATTTTTACTTCTATAACTACACATAAATAAAACTGGCCGACATTATTATTGTACTGTTCATTCAACCATTTTTCTGGTTTTTCTACATTGTGTACACAGCCCATTAACATTATTCCGATAATATATTCTTGTTAATTAAAATATAAAACATTCAATTAATGTTCGCGTTGAAAGCCAGCCACTTCAAATCATTGACCTAATATATTTCTTTCGTAAAAATTCATTCAAATATAATATGCAAAAATATCGCATTAACGAAATATATTTTGCATTAAAAATATTCTGAACTTCCTGAATGTTTATGTCGTCAATGCAAAATAAGAGTGTTTAATTCTTGAATTTAAAAACATAGGTACCTTTTTCTCAGAATGCAATAAAGTTCATAAATAAATTGACAATATTTGTAATGTTGTTTTATAATATTAAAGAAGGCAAAACAAGTTTTTTTCAAGGATCGCACATTTATATGTAATATCCTGAGACGAACAGTTGTGACATTCACTTAGTACATATCTTTAACATAAATCTTTATGCTACATCGCATAACGTTTTCCATTTTATCTTAGTATCTACGACTTTATCCCATTGACACAATCATTTACTTTACATAATATATGTGTATACTACACGTACACTAAGGTCAATTATGCGTAGGTAAAGTTCATATTCTGGTACGTTTTTTTTGTACGTTATGTAATTGTAATAATTACAGTACAACTCCCTGGCTTCGCTTGCGTGTTAATAAGCAAAATGTACTATTCACGACTAGAATATATCGCTGTGTCAAATTTCATCTAGATCCGTCTAGCTTTTTACGTGATACTGATAAGTAAAACTATTAATAAATTAAACTGATTTGTATCTAGGTTACGTTTAAATATAAACTGAAATAAAAAATCATGACTCCAATATATTAGATTGTATTTCCTAACCAAAATCACAGTAATATAAAGTTATTTTAGGTACCTAATAATAATAAATTATTCTAGTCGTTCGTAAACTCTTATACATGTGCCATCCCAGCCTTCTGCGGTGGTTATCTGAAAAAATATTTAATTTATTTAATAAATATCTTCATTTTCCCCTATAAAGCTCGAGTTTCTTTGAAATTATTTATTGCATTAACATATTTAAAAGCAAAATGAAGCTATTGTTTACAGTTCAGTAAATGTAAAATAAATATAAAATTCGCAGAGAAACGAGACGAAGCTTGAAGAATTTATTTCTATGACGAAAGTTTTAATCTAACAGTCACCATTCTAGCTTTTAACTTATTATAAACAATAAAAATGAAAGTAGATAGTCTACTTAATACAATAAAAAATAAATCAGAGCGAAATCTATAATTTTCGTACAGGAAGTGTTTTTATTACGAATCTCAAGTCATTCCGGATTTCCATTTAAATAACCATTAAAATATATTTAAATACAGGAAATGAAAGTTAATAAAATAAATATTTTACTTACTACTGTTAACTTGGTATCTGTGAATTCTCGAACATGTTTCGATCGTATTCCCTTGTCTTCTTGTGTTTGTATTAGTTTATTGCCTTCTAATGTGATATGAGATTTCACCTGAAAAATATCAATTGTTACAAGCGCTACTTTACTAAAGTTAGAACTAAAATAACAATGTTATAATATTATTTAGTTAATTAGTATAATTTCAATTCGGAAATTGCAACAGTTCTGCTTACGAAACCGTTGGGACTTTTGCTTAAAAATAAATAAAGTTTTACACAACTTTTTTCTAATATCATGAAATTTGGGTCCTGTTCAAATTATTACTGTTTGAGTTTCAGTAACCAAAAAGGACCCAAGTCTTATATATTCAACTCTTATATAATGGTAAAAATTTGACCCATGTTTATAATTAGAGAATAATAATTGAAACGGAAATCCATCAATTAAATATTAATTTAATATTCTCACCTTGACTCCATCTGGCCTGTTTTCATCAAATTCTTCATCTAATTTAAACGTGGTAATAACTTTCCTAACTGGCGTAGTCATTGTAAGTGTATATGATCCATCTTCATTTTGAGACAAAACACATACTGGGTATAGGGATGTGACTAACTTTCTGGATATAAGGCCCACTCCTGAAAATAAATATAAAATGACTAGCGGTCCGCCCCGGCTTCGCCCGTGGTACCTAAGTACATGTTTAAACTATCCTATCTCTCAAGATGGATCGAACTGCACATGGTGTGCGAATTTTATTATAATCGGTTAAGTGGTTTAGGAGTCCATTGAGGACAAACATTGTGACACGAGATTTTAAATATAAAATGATGAATTTGTTTCGAGGTTCTTCGGAAAAGCGGGTAAACTAAAAATACGGATTGAGATCTTTTCTATAACAAGTCGATATAAACAACCTATACTTTTGTATGTATATGACTATTAAACCAGTAAATAACTATTTGATCATAATATACATATTCTCGACGCTGGAGGAGGCCCTCATTGGGCCCTTTATTTCAGTAGTGTTTTGCCTTGCCTTTTTCAATGTGAACTGAATATTCAATATACGTGAATCAATAAAACTATCGATTTCGGTAGTTGTATTGATGTGATATAGAATAAAATATAACTATTTAAATTAAAACTTTTCCATTTAATCCTTGTGAACAGTATAAAATTTACAGCTTTTTCAATTTTCATATCAAATAATAATCAACCTACAGAATATCTTCAGTGAAGGAAAGTTCTCGATCGCAGTATGTATATGAGGTTTATACTTTATATTGAGGTAATAAACATAAAGAAGCTGTGAGATGTCATTTCAAATGTATATAGTTTCGCATAAAAGCAAATATAATATAAGAAAACACAGTGACAATGTTATTGTGTATACTGGAAATACAATATAAATATTTACATATCAATTCATGATGACGAAGTAAAAAAAATATGACGGTCGCATCGCATATACCTACACAAAAAAATCATAATAACCGTCAATACGTTTTAGAGGACTTTGGCTACAATGTGACACGAGGACTTTATATTATAAAATTATAAAATATATAATACATATGTATAAACTGTTTAGTTATTATTATTACGTACCTAGTATATGTATAGTGTAATCATTTATCTTAGTAATTAATTATTGTGTTACCTGCACACGGAAAACACGCCATCCATTTAAGTGAAGGAAAACTTCCACTAGCCTTTTTATGGTGTTTAGTATTTACTTTTAAAAGAAATAAATGTATAATATATAGAAAACGAACCTATAAGTATTTATTCTCTATAATTTGAACTAGCCGCACGTTTTGAACCTATAAGCACGGAATATATAATAATAGTAGGTACCTACTACCAATAAGTATATATTGCATCTTCTTGAAAGAAAATCTATTGCATAAGCTTCATAAAAATTTTTGGCGATATCTCTTTATAATATTGTTAGTTTTATTTAAATTTGTATTGTTTTAAAATTACTACTTTATTATCATAGTCCTCAGACTCCTTCATCCAATAAGAGAATAGACGATGGATTTCTTAACACCGTAATTAGTAATTACATACATTGCAATATAAAACCGAAACAATATAAAATATCAATTATATTCCTTTTAATTATTTAATATTATTTCCTCGCTTTAAACAATTGCTTATAACCAACGTTACAAAAACAATAATTACTATAGCATTAGTGCATTGTTTACTTAATACTCGTATCCATTATCTTAGAAGTAGATTCTAGTATGAAATAAAGTAGAAATAAACAAACGTGCTAATTACGTACTCCGAACTCGGTACTAGTTTTATTGTATTTCAAGTTTTATTAAACAAGTTTTATTGTATTAATTGGCCGTCGATTCGGTCTTTGACTTCTTGGACTTCGTCCGATTGAAACTAATATATGCAATAGAATTACTGAAAAATAGCAACATCAATACTCATTATCCGTATGTATGTGTCATGTGTCAATAATGAGTAGGATGATTTTTACGATTAAGATTTGGCTGAAAAAACGCGAAAATCCCTTTGTTTTTTAATTTTGACCTCAATTATCCGCAGAGGATGTTTTCACACGTCATGTTTTCGACTATTCGTGTTTCAACTGTACGAGAATTTATGTAACTTGCAATGTATTTTTTGTTCAGAGTTTTTATATTACGTCATGTACGTAGCTACAAACAACTGACGTAATGTCTTGCATTATGATTTATGACCTCTAACCTAGCATCAAGCATGACTGTTTTAATATTTAGGTACATTTGAGCGAGAAAATAATAAACTAGATTTTTTCCCCGTTTTGACTGGGTGTTACAATCTATTGTACACTTATAAAATACTAGGTTTCCGCCCGCGGCTTCGCCCGCGCAGTCAAAGAAAAACCCGCATAGTTCCCGTTCCCGTGGGATTTCCGGGATTGCGTCATTTTCCCGGGATAAAAAGTAGCCTATGTCCTTTCTCGGGTATCAAAATATCTCCATACCAAATTTCATGAAAATTGGTTCAGTAGTTTAGGCGTGATTGAGTAACAGACAGACAGACAGAGTTACTTTCGCATTTATAATATTAAGTATGGATTACAAATTTATTAAATTTATTATTAGTATAAATCAAATCTTGAAACACCAAACTTTATCTTTGAAAATATTTAATAATTTGCAACAAATAATGTTAACATTGTTTTATTATCAGATAAATAGTTTAAGAGATATATCGTTAAAACCATTTCAACCGCTATTTTCAAGATGGCGGCCATGGGACAAGTGTGGCGACCCCACAAACTTGGTTTTAGTTTCACACTGACCCCCCCTACACATCAAAAAAATAAAATTGCGTCCTCTAAAAAACGCAAGGTCAGGCCTAAAAAATGTAACATTTCAATGGACTATACGGAGATAAATAAGAAAGATTATTGCTAGATAATAATAAATTGAGAAACGAATGCGTCAAAATAAAAAAAAAAACTCACCAATGTATTTTAAATAATCCTCAAAGTTATCAGACGTTTTCAGTTTATATTTCTTTCCTAAGAATTGTTCCATATTTCTTTATTTTTAATAAACACGTCTGCGATACAACGGAGTCAAACGGTTTGTAAAAGTACAATAATATAGTATGTATTATGAACGCACGTCTAAGTTGAAAACTTATATTAACATGGTCAATATTTTTTGCATCGATATTTATTACTTTTTTGTATAAATGGATTTTATTTCTTGATTATATTATTTCGTAATTAAAATTATAAATGACATTAGTGGAAAAAATATTATTTTAAATATTTCACCTTTTTGGTGGAACAATAACACAAACTGTCATTGGGATTCGATTTTTCAAACCCCTTCCAGACGACACAATTTTTCGTCCAATTTGACTAGATTGGCAATCAAATTGGGTCGTCTAGACGGAAATATGAAATTCAAGGTCATTGGGTGGTCGGGATCGGCCGATTTGCGATTGCCTTGGGATTGCCCGATCAAATTGGGTGGTGTGGACGCTAATTGGCCAATTTTTACTTGTAATCTCTTCCTGATGCTAGATATTTAAGCGTTACTATTAATCTCTCCTCAGGACTAACGGCTTCTCTCATAACAGTGTCTTGTTTAGTAATGTATGGGCTTACTAGAGATAATAATTCATTAAAAGTGTCATGGTCCATCCGCATAAAATTTGTGAAATCGACACTGTCCAGTTCTCTAACAATATTTATATGACTTAGGCGATTTCTTTAAAGCAACCATTCTTTGCTCCATATCTTTTTTCTTTTTCTTCCTTCTAAATTTGTAGTTACAGCCAAAATCAGCCCCAATTTTTGTTTTTTACTAAGAAGCATGTTGCAAAATAAAAGTCCAGTCAGTAACGGCAACGGAGCAGAACTAAAATTGGCGATTTAATTGTGTACGTGTGGATAGACGATCAAATTGGGCCCGATTCAATCGGCAATCAAATCGGCTGATTAAATTGTGTCATCTGGAAGGGGTTTTAGTCGTGCGTTTATTTATGACTAACTAGCAAACCAGGCGAACTCCGTTTCGCCACCAGAGACATCTTTTCTTTGCTATAAACCTCACGGAGCCCGAGACCTTTCCAACGTATGCAAAACCGTGGAAATCGGTTCGTGAGTTCTGGAGTTATAGCGTCAGGAAGGAAAACCCGACTTATTTTTATACATATAGTAGATATGTGATTAATATAAATAAATGCAAGTAGTTAATAGTTACACTATGAAATAATAGTGCTAGCAGAAAATTCAGTGAAAAACATAGTAATATAAAATAATGTGTTTTGCCATATATTAACTGGTTTTCATAAACCGTACGTACTGTAGTGGTACTGTATAATGAAGGCACTGAAGCTTAATAGTAACTATTTTCATAAAAAGTTCAAATAAGAAATATTATAAAAAATTTTCATAAAAGTAAAATATTTACTATCTATAACGTTTAAATCATCAACTAGTTACTGGATAATACTTAAGTATTTTCGCCTACTCTTGTTATTGCATATATATTCAAGGCAGGCGCCATGAATTCTCTTATGAATTCTCATATATTATATTATTATGAGAAGATAATATGTGTATAATTCAAGTTATTACATTTTATATGGAACTCTACATATCTTAACTCTACGAGCCGTAACTTAAACTCTACCGTAGATAAGTGAATTGGTCGTATTCCGAACTTGGCAAGCAGCGCAAGGTGAAAATTTTATTCAATTATTAGAATATGTAGTTTTTGAAATAATGAAACGCCAAAGTCACTTATTTTACTAAGGTACAGAGTTTAAATAAGGGCTTTTAGAGTTAAGACGTGTAGAGTTCGACGCTTGGCTCTACATGAGATCCGAGTACTTTTTCAGAGTGCAAAAAAGTTGGCCACATCATTTTATATGAAAATTTTGGTGGGATTCATTTATTCAAATACTTTGATAAGTATTTCTGATATTATATCAATTTTATTTTATGTAAGTTTGATAAGTAAATAATAAAATGACCAGAAACTTGTTCTTAATATAATTAATGTCTTTACAAATTTCGGTACACCTATAAATCTTATTAAATACTAATGATCCGCCCAGGCTTCGCCTGTAGTATATCCACGCTTATTTTATAGCCAGGTATACAAACCTTTTTATTTTTTTGAAATCGGCCTAGGAGCTCCTGCTGCCATTCTGTTTTTTTTTCTAATTAACGCGCTGAAACAAACAGACACAAAAATATTCAGCTTATGTTATTTTATTTTTATTTTTAAGGATCACCAAAGGTTGTTATAATACGCACACATTAATATATGCACAACCAGTTATACATGACCACAACTTACACACAAGACAGCGTATTTCCAAACTATACAAGGCCAGCACGCAACGGTGTGAAACTAATCACGTATAGTTTGGAAATAACTTTTTTAAAAAGTTCTTCCAATCTATACAACAGTAGTACGCAAATACTCGCGTATACTTTGTAGTGAAGTAAGTAAGAATAGCGCTCCAAAACATACAGCGCCAGTACGCATGCGGACTAATCGTGTATGTTACGGAGTAAGCGCGGCGTCTTTCCATTGCTCGCGTTTATATTATTGTATTGCTGTTTTTAAATCTATGATATATAGATATAGATAAACTATGATGTGTATAGTTTGTATCGTGGATGCTTGCGTCTTCGTTCCCGACTATACTACACAACTTACTTACAATTGACAATAGTGCTAAAAAGTAAAAATCTAATAAGTCCAGAAGAGGACGGTTGCTATGCGACGGAGCCCCGCTTCGCGGGGCTCCTATTTTTCTGTAGTTAAAAAAAACCGGCCAAGTGCGAGTCGGACTCGCGCACCGAGGGTTCCGTACAAACCTGCAATATATATTTTGTAATGTAACTAAAAATTTAAGGTTTTCGGAATTTTTCCTTTATGTGTGCTATAAAACGTTGCTTCATGCCAAATTTCAAGATTCTAGGTCGACTGGAAGTACCCTTTAGGTTTTGATTCCCTTGCGAGTACTTGCGAGTTTCAAAATATGCAGCTTAAATTGCTGTTTCTTTTGATTGCGTTGACATAGAAGTTTGATTTTGTTACAGCTTAAAGGTATTATAGACCTGAGTATTTGGTATGAATTTCAATTTAATACCTCTACGCGTTTATGAGGAAATGGGTAGTAAGTTTAAAATTATTAAAAAAAAATATATTATGTGATGTAACTAAAAATTTATGGTTTTCGTAATTTTTCCTTTATCTATGCTATAAGACGTTGCTTCGTACCAAATTTCAAGATTCTGAGTTCACGGGAAGCATCCTGTAGGTTTTGATTCCCTTGCAAGTGTCGAAAATTTGCGGCATAAACGGCTGTATCTTTTGATTGCGTTGGCTTAGAAGTTTGATTTTTTCACAGCTTCAAGGGACAGTAGACCTGAGTAATTGATATAAATTTCAGCTTCATACCTCCACGCGTTCCTGAGAAAAAGGGTCTTGACAGACGGACGGACGGACGGACGGACAGACGGACAACAAAGTGATCCTATAAGGGTTCCGTTTTTTCCTTTTGAGGTACGGAACCCTAAAAACACGAACCTAACCTAACCCACACCCTTATCTGTTACCTATTAATTTGCCTAAGCTTACCTAATAATATTTTTATTATATATTTTACTGAATCAATAATAATCAAGAAGAATAAAAGTAGATAGATATAGCTGTGTACAAGTCTTTGATTACCTATATACATGTTTATAATTTCGTTCAAGCGTAAGTGGTGTAGTATATTTAGTTACTATTTTGCGTACTGATCGTGTATAGTTTGGAACAAAGACGCAAGCATCCGCGTTACAAAGTATACGCGATCAGTACGCAAAATTCGTGTATATATTGTTATCACAGACTTAAAAACAGCATTACAATATATACACGAGCAGTTTCCTATGGTTGCGTTCTGGCTATGTATAGTTTGGAAAGACGCCACAAGACAACAATCAAGAATGCTGTTTAGTTATTATTATATAAGTATAAGTAATTACAGAATTATAGATTAGTGTCGATATTTCCATATTATCAATATTATCAAATCAGTCCTGCGTCAACAGATCACATAATAGCTCCAGTATAAAAGTTCTATAATAATTATGTATTGTTCTTTAACCTTCCCAGTTCCCACTGCCATTGAAATCAATTCCAGAAATTTGGAGATTCGTGTTTACCCTGCGCGTGTCCTGTGTAAACTGATCCCTTTACGTATAAATCTGAGCTTTAATACATTGGAAAAATCCAATAACCGAATTTTTTTTTAGATTTATCTAAATGTAATTTATTTAAAGCTCATTCAACACACATATTTTGTCTGTTTTAATAAACAGATAACGTAATCTGCATTTACAAATTGAAATCACTTCGTCCCTTTCATATATTATGAATATAAAAGAGATCCATGTATTATTGAACGTCTTATAAATGTTTTACATAATATTGTGATTATTAGATAATAACACTAGGTTATACATACTCTCAAGTCTCATTAATAGTAAAAGTTGTTTGGAGTACGAACGTATACTGGTATTCCTTTGTTTATTATTTCAGTATTTTTTTAGTATATGTGTATATATGACAGTGCAAATAAAGTATAAAAAAAAAATATTTCTACTAATGTGGTTTAAATAATTGTTACTTTTAACCATCTTAAGTCAATAATAATTGAGTTTAACGCATTGCAAACGTTTATTGATGACATTTATGTATAAATACATACAACATTTACTACTTCATAAAAACGTGGAATTTATCTAAACGAATAGTTTATATTATTTCTAATTTAAACTATACGTAATTAGATTTTATTCTAGTGATTAATTTAATCATAAATATGTTTAAACAAATATCTTTCCATTAGTAAAATAAAAAGGCAATTCCCCTTTTTTTTCTGAGATAATAATTATAATTCAGACGCATTGACTTTATCCGCATCTAGAAAGATCTTTCAGTGCGTTACCTTACTACATTTAAAAATATAATGGAGAATGTTCACTAATTTTGATTATTAGCACTCCATATTCTCTGTCAAAAATAAAAAATACTAGTGAAAAAATTACTTCGATACGTCAATTAGTTTCCGATTTAGAAGTAAAACAAGTTGTAAACGCCCTGTGATGGTGTGACGTCACACCACAACACGTTCAATCTGGCTCACTCAGTCCGCTAGCGATCGCGCGCCCGTGCCGTCTAAATTTGTATAATTAAATACTTTTAAATTTTTAAAAATGTCCAATCCAAATACGAGAAAATCATGTGTTGTGCCTAAATGTAAAAATACAACTACCAATTCGCCGGATAAGTTGTTTTTTATAGTTCCAAAGGAAGTTAAAATGAGAAAAAAATGGATAAAAGCTATGAAGAGGTTAGATCCATTTGGAGATAAAAGTACAGTTTATTGTTGTGAAGACCATTTTGACGTAAGTATAGTGATCATATTTTATAAATGTACATTAATAATAAATTATTATTATTTTCATCTTACAATGAAACAATTTTTTACCGGATTAATCACGTGTTTATTGATTTTATATTGGCAGCAAAAATGCAAATTCATTAAGTACGCGATTAATCCGGATTAAAATAGTTTCAATATAATCGTGATTACAGTGATCGTGAATACCTACGACATTACTATTATAATCTTTTGTAGTTTACATTCATTTAATACCTATAAACAAAAAATAGTCAGAGGTGCAAAACCTTTGGTGTCAGAATTTTCCGTGTTCTTACATAGTACTTCATATTATCATATTTTGAGAACATTGCAGCTGTTTTGCGTTATCCTTTGTTTTCTATACAAGTTTTAACCTATACTAGACTGTGCTTCTGCTCTGCTCGTATGGGCTAGGTGTAGGTAGATGGCTAATAAGATTTTTTCTTGTTTTAGGTTGAGAATGATATGGAGAACTATACTAAATATAAGTTGGTCGGGGGAAGAATTAAACTAAAACAGGGTATAGTTCCACACAAATTCAAATGTCAACAGGAAAAGGAAGATAAACCTCAGAGATCAGCAGTGCAAAAACGTAATCGTATAGAATATTTTGAGAAAATATTAAATAAAGATGAAACTTTGGCGGTAGAAAAACCAGAAGGGACATGTGTTGCTAGCTGTGAAGAAGAAATAGTAATAGATGATCCATTAAGTTTTGAAAATAATGATCAGTGTTTAGAAATATCAAAAAAAAGTAAGGGAGTGCAAGTAAACCTGAAACTTAAAGGTGTAAATAAATCAACCATGACTGTTAGCAAATATTTAAAAAAGAATAGGAAAATAATATTTTCACCAGATGCAGTATCTTTTGGTAGTATGAACGACACATCTTCAAACGCCTCTTCACATGAAATTTTTAACCTTCATCAAGAATCAATGAATCTTAATGAAGATTCATATTCGGAACAGGAATGCGAAACACTTTTTTTTAGAAACTATATGCAAAAGGCTGCTCTTTTATCCATATCTAGAGAACCACAACTGTTGTTAGGTTTACCTAAAGAATGCTATTTTTGTATTAATATGTTATCTGAAACAACAAAATGTACTACGCGAAATATAATGATAACCTTAAAAAAATACGCTTGTATCAACCTAATACTATTCTGGCCTTGGATTTTGGTTTGTCGACTAGTTCTGTTACTAGGACCATAAGGGTTACTGTTCCGGCTATAGCATCTGTACTTAAATCACTTGTATACTTTCCACCTTCATTCGATGTCCAGATGAATCTACCTATTCCATTTAGAAAAAATTACAATCAGGTTCAAAGCATTATCGACTGTTTTGAGATACAAATTGAAAAGCCTGTTGATGCCGTAAAGCAAGCTCTTACGTGGTCGGATTACAAAAACTGTAACACAATGAAATATTTAATATCAATAACACCCGACGGGTTAATAAATTTTATTTCAGCAGGGTATGGCGGCAGAGTAACCGATTCATTAATTTTTGAAGATTGTGGTATTTTGCAAGCTTTACCTGAAGGATCAGCAGTATTAGCAGACAGAGGTTTTAAAAATATTGCGCATTTGCTACAACAAAATGGACAAACTCTGATCAGACCTCCTAGCGTGAGCACTAAAGTAAAACCGACCAAAAAAGAAGTTATGGAGACAAAAAAAATTGCAGCGTTACGGATACACGTAGAAAGAGCTATCGGCAGACTTAGATTCTTTGATTTCATGTTGCCACACGCTTCTGTAGATCTAAAGCAAGTCGACCTGCTAGATTCAGTGGTGATTTCTGCTTGTGGAATAGTTAATCTTCAAAGCAGTCTGTTTCATTTAAAGTAACTCTCTAGGGTTTTAAGCAAGTAGTATTAAAAATATAAGATTTTGAGGTAATGTTACGTTCCATTTTCCACCAATGTTTGTGTTATTTAGAGTTTTAATAAAACTATATTATATAAGGATAATCTTATTTTATTAATTTATCAAAAATATTTTCCTTCCAAAACTTTACACATTTTTCAAAAAGATCATCACAATATTTTTTATTATAAACTACTTCATGCACATCAACATTCCTTGACGTTTCAAAGTCCACGTGTGCAATACAAAATAGAGCTTTTCTTTTTCCGGTCATTTGCATTTGTGTTTGTATCTGAGCATAATATTTTTTGCCTAGTTTACCTTTACTATAATACGTTATAAAAGTGTTTGCCTTGGTTGGACATTTTACTTCTATAACGCAGTCATCAGTAAGCCCGTCAGGCGAGGCACCAATCATAGGCCACTCATTCTTTAAAAAAAGACCAGATTCCACTATCTTTATGTTGTGTACCTTCGCGACTTCCTTTATGACATCCTTTTCTAATATTTTTCCTCTTTTGATAGCATTCGTTTCATTAAAAGTTACAGCTCCAAATATTTCTTCAACCAAAGAGCCATCTTTTGTAGTACACTGAGCAGCTTCCTGCATTTTTGATGCTGTTAAACGTCCGTAGCGCATCTCAAACCACAAATTTGACTCTGATTGAGCTATTGTACCCTCTGTTACTCGAATACATCTTGATTCCGTCATTTCGTTCTTACAAAATTTTATAAAACTTTCGACATCAAAATCAACACAGGATTTTTTGAAACGATTAATTAAATAATGAATAGAAATCTTTTCAACTTCGTTTTTTTCACACATATAATTTGAAAGAGAAGAGTGTATTTGAAGCTCTCTAAGTTTTAAAGCTACTTTTTCAAAAAAAATATCTCCATTTTGACTAGCTAAATGAAGTGTTGTACCACTTGTACCAAAATCTATAGCTTTAATCATTTTCAGTGTGGTACCAATACCTGAAAGCTTAGATTTTTTCCAGTAACACTTAGTAGCAGTCGTTGAAGGCTCCTCGCTTCGACGATGAAGCCACATTAAAAATGCTATAGTATGTTTACAGCCACCTCTGCTGGCAGCACAATCTTCGCAGGTTACATTTACAACTTCTTGATCCTTTTCATTGCATTCTAAACTGCAATGATAAGGTGTGGTACGGACGCGGTGTTCTGGCGTGATTCTACATTTAACTGTACATATATCACCTACTCTTTTGACTTGCACATAACCAATAGCATCATCGCCATAGTTGTCTCTTGCCGATCTGAAATAAGTTTAAAATAATAAATGGCCTTATGTATTTTGTTAGTAAAAAATACAAATAAATAAAAAAGGTTGAGTATATCTGCTCAAACATCTACATTTTGCATTAAACATTAAATTAAATAAAATGGCCTTCCTTTTTTTTAGCAAAATAAAATACAAATAAAAAAATGTTTAGTACATCTGTAACGTTGAACCCACTACTTCTACATCCTAGGTACCTATCCTACTTCCTACTAATATTATAAATGCGAAAGTTTGTGAGTGTGTGTGTGTTTGTTATCTTTCACGCAAAAAATACTGAACGGATCTGGACGAACTAGTGCTTTTTCTGTTTGAGTTACATTCTTCCATTACGACATTAGTTGGATATTTTGTTTGATAAAACAAGATTTAGAACAGATAAACTATTAAGCATGAGTAGGTAGAAGCAAGGAAAGTTTACTTACCTTTGCATTTTTATTCCTCGCATTTCGGCGGCAACGAAATTATTATTTGATGATAAATAATGCGCAACCATTAAACCATCTATTTTAGGTAGATTATCCGATTGCCCTTTTTCGAATCCTTCATCCATTTTATTAAACGACTAAAAATAATTACTATTATTTTAAACTATTAACGTACTATTGCGCAAGCTATAACACCTAGGTACTACAGCGCTGCCGACTTGATACTAAGCGCGGGGGCACGGCCCGCGCGGCGCGTTGTGACGTGACGTCACAAGCGGTCACGTGACTATTGGCGGGACTCGATATTTTTCGAAACTTTGAATGCGTATAAAATCAAAACTACTTGGTATTTTAGACTACGACAAAAACTAGTGTATTTGTATACATACAGGCATTACTGAGACACAATTTCAAGGGATTTGGCATACCTAGTAACATTCTTCATTATATCAATTAATTATTGTTCCAAAGTGATCCGTTAGTAACCGATTTGTTAATAGTTTTTGTATTGTTTAATATTATTAATAGTCTTAATTTATATTTAATTGATTATCTAAAAACATTGTTCTATTTCAGAATAATGACGGCGTTAAATACTTGGAGCGATGCAGTTTTTAGGTATATTGATGATATAGTGTTCAAAATAGTTGCAGAAACTGGTATAGTAAGTGATAGATATCACTTGGGAAAAATTATTCTGAAATGTTTCCGCGAAGATCCAGAATTTTTGTTACAGGTAATTTAAATTTTTCTGAGTTTATTACATGTCCATATAAAATTTATCATCACTTTATGGTGAATATATAATACCGATAATTAAAATAAATTATCAACCAATGGAAACTCTTTGCCGAATTAAGTGCATTCAAACCAAATACATTTTAAATGACTTAGTAAAATATCTCGGTAGTCTAAATAGTTGTACTATAAAAAGGAAGTCAAAAGATAAGCTAGATAAAATATAAGTATTATATATGGTACTAGCAATGCCCTGCGGTTTCACCCGCATAGATAGCGATATCGTTACAGTGAAAAGTCTACTATAGGTCGGACTATAGGTTTAATTTTTAATCACATGAAAATCACCTTTACCCCGTCCCGCACACCTTTTTTTTTTTTGTTTTAGTGGGGAAATCTTGCATAGATACCCACGGCCTCCGGGGGAGGGGCCGTGGGTTATGTCGGATTCCTACCGACCAAAACCCCACTGTGTTCCGTCAAGCCGCATATTGGTAGAATTCCTCCGTGACCCCCGCACTACGGCCTGCTCGAACAGTATACCTACTATTTTCTGTAGATTGACACTTTTAAAAATTCGTTATATCTTTTGAATGGAATATCCAATTCTTTTCATTTAAAAAGTATTTTGCTGGTATTGAAACAGTCTATAATAAAACATCATTTAATGGGATAAGGATTAATATATGTATGGAAAACATGGTTTGATTACTGTCGGCACTTTTATTTACTTTGAAAACGTAAAAAAGTTGTTGTAGTAACATAACTACTGAAGATGGACATATGGTATCGCGGACTTTCTTGTAGATATTGATCCATTCTATAATACCGTAGAACATTTTTTTGTTCTATCTTCTATAGATTCCGCAGCGCACGCGATGACATAACTTTTATTGAGGAATTTTTGACGTGACAACGTCTTAAATTAGGTTGCGACTGGGAGTCACTTATGAAAAAGTGTAACGCTCGGTAACGTTACGATGAGTCACCGAACGAGAGAGAGGCCCGCGGTCTGCCGCGCGCGCAGCACATAAATATTCTACCGAGAAAAAGACGTTGTCACGTAAAATCTTCGCCCGTAAAACCGACTTTACAGGCAACCATTTTTTTTTTACACCTTGGGTTACATTATTTCATTTTTGGTAAGGATCTCTATTTTTTTTCAAAATGCAATATAGCCTATGTTGCTCAGTGAAGATGCAGCTTTCTAATGGTGAAAGAATTTTTGAAATCGGTCCCGTAGTTTATGCGTGAAAACCATACATACATACATACATACATACAAACTTACAAACTTTTCCTCTTTATAATATTAGTATAGACTAGTATAGATATACGTTAGGGCTAGGTATGGTTGATTTAATCAAGGAAAATGGTGTTTTATGAAGTACAATAAATTATAATATATTTTATGGAAAAACTTATCGATACGTATATAAATATTATATCGATAAAGGTTGCTAAACACTCTTAAAAAATATCCCACAAGGTTAAATTGTTTATGTAAAAAATGAACTTTCACTTCGTAATCGGCATAAGCTTTAAGCTTTTTAACTTTTGCTTTTTTTTCATTTATTTTCTCTGAAGAGAGGTCTTTAGAAGGGTTCAAGCTTCAATCAACATGGCTAAGTGGCAAGTGCGTGTTGACATGTCGAACTATGTCATTTTTCACATCCATAACATCCAACACTATCAGTTATCACTATGTTTTCTTGATGATGGGAAACCATCACCAAAATTATTTTTGGTGATAATTAAATTTTTTACATGCACGTCTAGCCTTTTTAACTGAAGTCGGGAATTAGCAATATAAATTAGGTATTATATTAAATCACATGGCAATGCGCCTTGATAAATGATAAACTGGTAGCATATTGATGCAAAATAATGCGCTTTATTACAGTTGTGTGATTTATTATTTTTTATGAATTGACACTTTTTAATCGGAATTCCTGATGTTCAGATCGATGGAGCTACAAACGAAAGGGACACATTTGGATCGATGTTGGAAAAGTCAATTCGATGCGCAGAAGCATTCAGAAACCTGGGTATAAAGCAGGGTGACGTCATCGTGCTTATG
Source organism: Colias behrii (assembly GCA_029959065.1). Classification (NCBI taxonomy): domain Eukaryota; kingdom Metazoa; phylum Arthropoda; class Insecta; order Lepidoptera; family Pieridae; genus Colias; species Colias behrii. The sequence continues at coordinate 5,294,955 of JARWMC010000017.1, forward strand.
GCCAGCACTTGCTTGGACCTGACAGCTCCGATGTATGCGTGCTTGTATCTTGGAGTCACTGCAGCTTGCATTGATATGACCTTACAAAAAGGTTTGTTCTTTTTTTACCCATATTGCATTGGCCAATCGTCTATACTCTATATTGACTATTTTTCTATACATCAATTCAAGTCCTTTGCAGCGGCAGTTTAGTGTTTTTGTTAAAAAAATAATTATTAAATAATATTTTTTTTAGGAAAAACTAAACTGCCTTCAAATTGTCAGAATTAAGACAAAATTAAGGCACTAGGCCACAAGCTTTCAAATAAAAAATGAATCGGTTCAGCCAGTCGAAACTTCTGAAGTAACAAACCCACAAATGCAGTAGAATTTAGTAAAAGTTTAGTTTTTTATTTTGATGTGTGTGTGATATATGGAAAATAAAAAATTAATTTGTAAAATTTCAGAGGAATTACTCAACGCATTTAATGACGCGAAGCCAAAATTCGTTTTCTGTCTCGGCTCCAAAGCTCACGCTGTTCAAGAGGCTCTTAATCAATTAGGGATTGATGCTGAAATTGCTACATATGGGAAAGAGGCATCATTCAATACATTCCCGGAATTTCTTGAAAAATTCTCAGATAACGGAAGTGTGCAAGATTTTCAGTAAGTACTTACATCAGAACATAATATACTATGCGTTAACCCAATAAAAAGAGAAAATCATATAAATGTGGCATTTATTTTATGATAAATCTGAGATCAAAAACTGTCTAAATATTTTTATTGTGCATTTACCTTTCCAATATAAAAACTAATAGGTAAACATTCCTTTGCTTTCAGGCCCGAAGATTTTGACCCTAAAGACACTATAGGGCTTTTAGTTTCGACTAGTGGTTCTACAGGGTTCCCAAAAACAGCAGCTTCATCCCATAGTAATTTAATACATGGACTACCTAACTTATGGTAATAATGTTGTTCCTATGTATTAAATATCTCTTAAGTTTACTTATTAAAGAATTATGAAATTGAGTCAACGACACTTTCCCCTCTTATTTTGTAATACATATTTACAATTGATAGTTTATTTTTGATTGCACAAGTATCATAAAACGTGAAGATAATAATTATACTAAATCCGTTATCAGCAGACATCCGTAATCCAATGAGTTCAAATAATGTTTCACAAGTAGTAATTGTAGAAGTTATTGAAGTAGCAGTTCTTCTCATTCTTTCGTTTCATATGCAACGTAATTTTGTCCTTCTCTTTTATCTAATTCAAACTTAAATGCATTACTTTTAAATGAAAATACCTATTCTATAAAGAAACGGTTCAAAAAATTCAATGTTGGTCATTCAGTACTTACCACAAGCAATCATTGAATAATCGGAACATGCAACTATGAGACAAAAAATTGAGAACTATATGAATTAATTATAATTATTCTCATAATCTTTCCAGGGTTAACTTCAGAAAATATCCCACACCGACACGACTAGCCCTTATAATTTCCCCCGTGCAATGGCTGTCTGCTCTAGTACATTTCGTCATGAGTCCTATATTGAAATACACCCGGTTACAGAGCTCTTTACCGATAACACAGCAACACGTTTATGAAATGATTAATAAATATAGGGTAAGTATTTTAACAGACTAATGATGATGAGTTCGAGACGTTTCGTTGTAATTGATTACACTCCCGTGTTTAATAGTAGTATGATTGAGACAATTCTTACTTTATAAAAACTTTTATAAAATTAATTAAAAGCTAGAAAAGTAAGACTCAGTAAGAGAAAGAAAGAGATAGTACATAAGTGATATAAAATAGAACCTGTAAATTGAAACAAAGTGAAAAATGAGTGTCAAAAGTTATAAAAGTGGAAAAAGTTCATTAAAATTGAATTAATGTTAAATAAAAGGTACAGGCGAACATTTTATGTAGATATTTTTAAAATATTTATTAATTTTATAAAAAGAGATAAAATAAAAACATTACAATTTAAAATTTTCGTTACCCATTTCAGCCAACGTACTTAATTTCGAGTCCCACATTTATGACAACTCTGTTGAGACCAGGAGATCGCGACCAATGTGATTTCAGTTCCATGGAGCATATTTATCTTGGAGGAAGCGTTGTTTCCCAGGAAGTTCTCAATGAATTGAAGGTTGGTTGATGAAAATTAACAAGGTATTGAAGTGAACCACATGGGCGCATAATCTTACCCTTGCTATCAAGGTTTTCACATAACCATGTGCTGTTTGTACACCTTGGCTATGAAGGAATCCGATTCCTTAGAGGAATTAATACTAGAATTCTTATCAAAAACAAGGCACTTCACTGATTGAAACTTTCCGCCCATTTTCAGTGTCCTGCTCCTATTCTGTTTTGCTTATCTGTCAGTTAAAATCCATACTATATAATTATTATAATTATATAATTATTATAATATTATAAATGCGAAAGTAACTCTGTCTGTCTGTCTGTTACTCAATCACGCCTAAACTACTGAACCAATTTTCATGAAATTTGGTATGGAGATATTTTGATACCCGAGAAAGGACATAGGCTACTTTTTATCCCGGGAAAATGACGCAATCCCGGAAATCCCACGGGAACGGGAACTATGCGGGTTTTTCTTTGCCTGCGCGGGCGAAGCCGCGGGCGGAAACCTAGTTACTAATAAAATTTAAAATAATATACGTAAAATTATGCCATCTAAGACATTTTCCCAAAATTTTCCCCTAATAGGCGATTAATGACCTGTAAAAAAATTAAAAAATGTTATAATATTCTCATTTAACTTCCAGATTGTTCAGCCCAATGCACAAGTATTTGTTGGATACGGGCTAAGTGAATGTTCAGGAATGTGTTTTAATTACGTGCAAGCAGTTCGCGGCTCCTGTGGAACTCCTGTCGGACAATATCAATATAGAGTGAGTAATGGCTTTTAGTTGTAAATGAAAATTATTGTTCTTTATTTTTCGGTATCAAGCGTCATTTTATAGCCTAAAAAATTTACTTTTTAAATATGTATAATGCTAAGTTCAACTGCAATTTAATTCAACTGTAACATTTTAGTTGTTCTACAACACTGTACACCGTACATATTTACCTAAACCTATTCTTAATAACAATTATTTTATGCTTTATTAGATCGTGGATACTGACACTGAAAAGGTCATTGAAGACGCCAATGTTAGTGGAGAATTGTGGATTAAAGGACCAGCTGTATTTAAGGTAGCATAGTATTTAATTGTTTTAAAATAAACTATATTACTTACAGTTTTTTTTTAATAGTACCTACACACACTGGCAAAATTAGGGGATCAAAAACTTGAATTTTTCCTTACTGCTTTTTTATAATAATAAACTTGTCGATGATATAATTATGAGGTATATAAAAATATTCAAAAAAATTTTTTTAATGATTACAGGGATATTGGAATAGACCAAATGACACAATGCAAGCTTTGACAGAAGACGGTTGGCTTAGAACAGGGGACATAATGTATAGAGATGAGAGTTGGAACTTCTACTTTGTAGATCGTATGAAGCTATTATTGAAGTATAGGAATCATCAGGTACGACATTTATGGTTTCGTACATACTCGTAATATAATTTATATTATCGAACTTACCTACTAATATAATAAAGAGGACAAATTTGACTGTTCGTTTGTACGTAAAAACGTTTATTATAGAATTGTAATTATAATTGTATTTTTTGTGCAATCATCGTGTATAACCCAGATATGATTTTCTAGGTTTCTCCAGCGGAACTAGAGAATGTGATACGAAAGCATCCTAAAGTTCTGGATGTAGCTGTGACAGGAATTCGGGACTTAGAATGCGGTGACCTGCCAGTTGCTTGTGTAATAACGAAAGATTCCAATGTAACAGAGGATGAAATAAAAGATTTGGTCAAAGGTGAGTTTATGCCGCATCCGATTTTCGCTTTCATTGTAAAATTGAATTAAAACTTTTTATAAATATCTACAGTTTTTTGTATGATTTTTATTATTTTAATTGTGATTTTAATTTTATATTCCTACACAATAAAGACTAAATAATCAAACTACCTTTTCAACAGATATAAGTACAATTTTTGTACATGAAAATCTGATAGTAATGTAACTATTATTATTTTTTTAGTTCATTATTTTAATGATTTTATTATTTTTTTTTTATTTTTAGCGTCACTAAGCGAGTCGAAACAATTGCGAGGAGGTGTTATATTTATGAAAGAATTGCCCACAACGTCTACGGGAAAAGTTGACAGGCCACGACTTAAAGCAATGGCTAATAGTAGATATAATTAATTCAATATAGAGTATACAAAACATATTTTTACTTTATACTAAAGTGTTTTATTTAACACCCAAGAGACTGAGAAAACTTTGTTATGCGCTCTTTCAGTATGCCCTCTACTCGTCAAAAGATATTGCTTTTTGAAGTGAAACCTCTTGAGGCGCGTTGAGAGTAAAATTTCAAGGTCGCGTCATGGTAATAGCGTCACGTTCATCTTGCCAAAGAAGTTTCAGTTCTGAGACGTGTGCTCGCCACACACGCTCTTGTTAAAAATATGTATAGTGTGTACTTTCAGCTATAAGATAATTTGCTAAATATACACATATTACGATAACATCAATGCTTTAAAAATAATTAGGATATAGTAATGACTAAACACTTTGCATTATGAGATGTGCAGTGTAGTTTTATAATTTTTCCACTAAAATATAACGTCCTTGAAGATAATATGATGATTAAATAATAAAATATTATGACGAGTTTATTATGAAGATAATAACAAAAGCTTTTGCGTTTCTTAATATTAAAGTCTAAATGGAAAATTTTAATACACAATGAAAACGTTTACTTCTTCTAAAATCCAAATTAATGCTTTAAAAAGATGAAGAATATGAAGTAATGAAAAGAAAGGTCAATTATACCACACAACTGTACAATTGCAACGTGCAAGTATTTACAATGACTTTATAACAACATTTAGTGAATACATTCTAAATTGTAGGGCTGGATATGTTCTTTTAGAAAGTACCTATGTAGGGCCTCTGATCTAACATCGTAGTCAAATGAAATTTTCAGTAGTTAAAAATACTATTATTTATGGCATTAAGTAAATTACCTACATGGGTTGATCCAAAAGTAATGATAATCAATATTAAACAAGGTCATTACAGTTAAAATATTTATGTATTTCGGTAGATAGTCTTCTAACTAGATAATATACTTCGATATTTTTTTTCCAAAACTTAGAAAAAAAAAACTTTGACTTCATCCGTAAAAACCCCTAAACGCGGCCATCACTTCGCTGTCGTCTTAAAATTTTTTGCTAAGGCGGTGTTTCTTGTGCCGAGGAAAGAGATAGAAATAACTAGGAGCTAGATCTAACAAACAGGGTGGGTGTTCAAGCATTTGGAATGCCGATTTTCGAATGGCAGCCATTGCAACTGACGCTTTGTGATCTGCTGCGTGGTCTTAGTGAAACAACATTCAAGCCCGCAGTTTGCCATGTCTCTTTTCCTTACTAACCTACCGCAATCTTTTAATATGGTCTGTGTAGTAAGAGCCCAACATAGTGGCTACCTTCTTAAAATATTCCACCATAATTATTCCTTCGGCGCTCCAAAAAACTGCCGCTTTAATCTATCCCACTAATAATTTTCACTTTGAATTTCTTCATCGTCACTTTGGAAGCTCGCATCCAGGCCATTGATTGTTTCTTGGTTTCAGCATAAACATGGTGAACCCGGGTAACGTCCATGGTCATAAATCGTGCCAAAATATTATCCTGATCTCATTAAAAATTTAGAAATTCACCCTCTAAATGTTGAATTGTTGTTTCTTCTTTTTGTCGTCAAAAATTCTGGCACGCACGGTTCACATTAAAATTAATGTAAATACATACTTGGAAACGTGGCCTATTGATATGATTTTTTTGTGATAACTTAGTGAGTACATGAGCAAGCAAAAAACAGTTATTTTATATTTTTATGTGCACAGGAAATACCCAATTATCATTACTTTTGGATCAACCTAGTAGGTATTTATTGTCAATAAAGTTTTTTTTTAACCGACTTCAAAAAAAAGGAGGAGGTTATCAATTCGGTCGGTATGTTTTTTTTTTTATGTATGTACACCGATTACTCCGAGGTTTCTGAACCGATTTACGTAATTCTTTTTTTGTTTGATGCGGAATGGTGTCGAATTGGTCCCATAAAAATTTTATTCGGATAGGCCCGCTAGTTTTTATTTTATGAGCATTTTTGTCTTATCTCGATGACTTAATTGAAATGTAGCAAGTAACTTTGACTCACTTCCCGGTAACCGATTGAGCTGAAATTTTGTATACGTATGTAAATTGGATAGCGATGAAACAATATCATGACTTAGAGCTGATTTGATGATGGAATCGGAAGGTGGCCATAGGAACTCGGTAATATATTGACTCAACTTTATCGAGTTTGGGCTCGTTTGATTCGTGTTGAAAAATACACTAAAAAGTATTAAATAAAAATAACTACGTTAAAAGCAACCGACTTCAAAAACGGAAAAGTAAAAAATAAAAAATATTTGATATTATTAATTACTACATATTATTTAGATGATAGGTTTGAAGTCGGTGCCAAGCACTAAGCACAGTATTAAGCCCGTGCACCGACATCAAACCTATTTAATAAATAGCACATCTAAATGTAATCTTATGTAGTAATTAATAATATCAAATATTTTGCACGCCTCATAAGCGAAGCGTTGAGGTTACTACTGTCACTTCGCGCAAAACATCTGATTTTTCAAACTTAAAATGTCTTTATGTATTATACATTGCACTTGTAAGATAATACATACACACACATATTAAGAAAAAACACTATTTTTAACATTCATGATATTTTTGATGTCATTTTTGTTATTTAAACTAGTTAAAAAACAGTTTAAAAAAGTTCTGTCTTGGACGTCCGTGTGTCTGTATGTGCGGAGGATTTTCTTGTTAACACGATAGCGACCGAAATACTTTACTAATCGAGTCTTTTTTTTCTCTTACGCTTGAGTATCCTCAGGAATAGAACCCTTTCATTTTTCAGGGTCTGATTCGATGTGGTTTAATTGTTATTAAATAAACAAAAATAATAATTAATAAATAATTATTAAAAAAAAATTATGAGGCGTGCACTTTTGGATTTTCCAAATTATTTTATTTTTTACTTTTCCGTTTTTGAAGTCGGTTGTTTTTAACGTAGTTATTTTTATTTATTATTGTTTGGAGGGAAATGATAACAAGCAGTAGCAGCATTGAAAACATTACAATGTATGGCATAACTATTATTATTGTGTGGAGTCATAGAACGCATAGAATATTAATTAATAGGTATGTAGCAAACGCTAGTAGAGTAATTGATAACAAATAGACACATTATATTGTATCCTGCAACATAGGCTCTATATTCTATCTAGATATCTTAGTCACATACACGGTACATTATATTATGTTAATATTAAATAAATCTAGCATCTATGACGACTATTTGTTATTTTTTATCATTGTTCAAACATGTATCTAGGGATTTTTGCAGGGAAATACAAATTATTCAGGTTTTTTTTTCGGATTTTTGATTTGTAAAACCTAAGTGTAAAACTATTGTACCTACTATTAAAATTGGATTTTAAATATTATTTAATAAATTAACAAACACATATCTTGCAAGCGTTATTGGTTTTTACAAACTAGGAGTATTGGTTTTGGCAAATTTTCCCAGAGATAGCTAAGAATAGAGAGACGAAACGAAATACAAGAAAGACTGAACAAAAGTTTACAATTTAGGTTCCACTAAATTCTCTTTTCATTGTAATTTGTACATACTTTGCGGCATGAAATACAATATTTTTTTAATGATTTCTATTTTTTAAACAAATGTAAGTAAACCTTACCTGAAAAAATATGTTTATGAAACCATGGAGACGGAAGTAGGTTTTATGGATTTTTTTGAGTAAATCTGTCGTGCAATTATGTTACAAACGAGCAGTAATTTAGTAAATAAAACTTTATTTTTAAGATTATGTCATTTTGCATAACCTAGATGTAATCGCTTACACGTGTAGTTTTATTTTGTCAAAATCTCGGTTACTAAGCGTGATATGAGTACATATAATGGTCCTTGGCGAATTTATATGATCATTTTATTATGTATTCTTTAATTTTACGATTAGTTAGAGTAGCTAAATTTAAACATCCGAGGTTACAATAATTCGCACACAGCTCACACCTAAAAAGTCCTCATTGATCCATAGACCTGGAAAAAAGGTATCTTACCATAGAAACGGCTTTTGCACGATTTCCAAAAAACAACAACAACAATTCTTTACATGTACTGTGTACACCACAGAGAAAAGAACAATTAATATGAATAAATAATTAGTCAATAACTAAAAGAGCACAATACAGGCAATCTTATCGCTCAAACACCGATTCTTCCAGACAACCTGGTGGACAAGAGACACAGTCTATAATTAATACGGTAAGTTTTGTCGGAAAATAAGTTCAGACAAAAATTACTACTCTTTGAAATCTACACTTAATTATTAGAATTAGAAATATACTTTTATTAATAGGGATCGTTTTGGAGAAATCAAACAGTTGCAAGAGTTTTATGTAATTTTCAGTCGTCACAAGGACATGTTATTTTTTAAGAATTGTAATAAGCGCATCTTCTTACCGTGTTTTCCCCTAAATAATAAAATATATTTGCAAGGCTTGAAAATTATGAAAGAAAAACAATAATTAAAAAAAATAGAAATTTATCCTCAATTGTACCTACTAGTTAAATCGTTGTTTTACAGTTAAATCGTAACAAAAAATGTAATCTTTACAATATTAGTTTAGATTACGCAGCTCTACTATTAGACAAGCTATTTATTTATTTAAACACTTTATTGACCTGACATCATTATATAATATGTACGAGTAAAGCAACTTTTGAAAAACATTTACACTGTAGAATATTCCTAGTACATAATCCTTAATAATATTATAAATGCGAAAGTAACTCTGTCTGTCTGTCTGTTACTCAATCACGCCTAAACTTCTGAACCAATTTGCATGAAATTTGGTATGGAGATATTTTGATACCCGAGAAAGGACATAGGCTACCTTTTATTGCGAAATATGTACCACGGGCGAAGCCGGGGCGGACCACTAGTCTATACTATCTATACTAATATTATAAAGAGGAAAGGTTTGTGTGTATGTATGTATGTATGTATGGTTTTTCACGCATAAACTACTGGACCGATTTTGATGAAATTTGGCACAGATAATCTTTAGACCCTGAGAAAGGAAAGAACATAGCCTACCTTTTATTGCAAAAAATGTACCACGGGCGAAGCCGGGGCGGACCGCTAGTATTACATATATTCATTATATTTATACAAGACAGTGTAGTTCCTATATTTCCTATACAGCTGTCCTAAGTTCTCAAATTGAACACAAGCTTCGTCATCTGTTTTTACTCTACATATTCAAGTACCTTATCCCTGATTTTCAATATGTCGTTATGCATATTTAATAACCTCTAAAACAAAAACAATAATATAATGATTTATTAACTAGGTACAGCGTTATCAAAAATAAACAAACTAACTGTTATCTGTTATATCTTCATAATAATACCTTTATACGTAAACAAGAAAATGAAAGACGCGGCAGTACCACAGATCCAGGCGGTCATTTATAATCTAAAGTGCATGTAAATACATCGTGTCTTAGGTGTTTATAATCATAATATTTCCGCGTATTTAAAGTGGTTTGTTACTGTGTAGGTATGTAATTTTATATTTGAACGTACTAAAGAATTGTTATTATTTTTTATTTAAAGGATAGGTTTATGTAAATTATCCTGAACGTGTGTATTTTTTTGCTTTTTTCATTAGGTTAAAAATGCAAGCTCAATTTATACATTTTAGATGTTTTAAAAAATACAAATAATATTTAATATACAATACGCCAAATAGATACCTAGTTTCAAAGATTAATTATGTATCTTTTTATATTAAAATAAAAACTGTTGAAACTTATCAGTTATGACAGGACCAGAATAACTTAGAATAAATTGATTACTTACAAAGAATAATTACTATCAACCAAGAATTTGTTTAAAAATTGGTTGTCTATAAAGTCGGTTTACTGCATCGAGATATATGTACTACTAGAGAGGTTATTCCAAACAAAAACATTGCGCGCGGCCGATGTGGTGGGGTACGTGTGGAACGAGCGAGGCGTGGCTTCAAGTTCAAAGATTAAGCAATGCGTGCAGATGCGACACATTCTGCAATCTGTTTACTCGGTACTATCTGGTGGTACTGATACTAGGGAATTAATAAAAAGAGGATTTTATATTAAACTATGTATTTTAATTTCCTTTAAATAATATCAATTTAGTAAGCTTTTGTCGTTTTGTGTAGTAATCAATAGTTTTATCAGTTTTTGCTTCATGATGTAATCGAATTTTGAAGTATTGGTTTATAATAGCCCTAATTAAATGGATACGATGATTCAATGTTGATGGCGTTTACGTATAAGAAACTCACATTTTGAAAAATCTCACGTGAGATTCGAGGCTGGGGGAGGGGGTTGAATAAAATCTCACGACATCTCACCAGGGGGGGAGGGAGGGGCAGAAAATTTAAAAAAACACCTCACGTAATTTATGGACGCCCCCTTACTCGATCACAATTTTTGTAACTAATGTGAAAGACGAAACAATAAATACGCAAAGCGGCTTTTACTATAAACGGAACTACATTTAAAAATATACTTTATTTATTGAGTTATAAGGTTGCTTCCATTCTGTTTATTTACATTCTCAAAAACATCAATCGCCGCAGAGGCGGCTTGCGACAAAGGCGGCTTGTGTCAAAGGCCTCGGCGATATCATTTAAGAACATAGTATTATGTACTTTAGGCCAACTTGTAATAAGATCTATTTTACTTTCTTATTAGTCCATTTGACAAGGATATTGGGTAAGATACCTATTGGAATAATTTTATTATTATGTATGTACTTATTAAATCCGCGAATATAAAAAATTTTTAGTCGCGAATATAGAAATTGGGTCGCATTTTTTTAATCCGCGAATAGTGAAAACGCGAATAAAGGAAGCGCGATTAAGGAACTTTTACTGTATTAGTTTCTGTGAATGTTGTGTTTATTTGTAATTGTTGTGCATAATCCATACTAATATTATAAATGCGAAAGTAACTCTGTCTGTCTGTCTGTTACTCAATCACGCCTAAACTACTGAACCAATTTGCATGAAATTTGGTATGGAGATATTTTGATACCCGAGAAAGGACATAGGCTACCTTTTATTGCGAAATATGTACCACGGGCGAAGCCGGGGCGGACCACTAGTAATTTATAAATCATATTGGAACAACTGTTGATGAACCTTTTTTTTAATAAATAAAAATAGGTAAATAAATAAATATTACTTAATATAACTTACCGTTTTACTTTGCGTAGTCGGGTAAAAGTATAAATATTTAGGTACTACACCACGGTAATCTTTCCTAGTATACATATATTGTATATTCATAGTTAAAAAATCCAGTTACATTTTTTTAACAGACTCTCATCGATAGTGTCACGTCTGTGCTGTTAGTCTATGAAAAATGGCGCGAAACGCAGAACGCGTGGTGATTTTTCGCAAAATGATAACAATATTAGTAAAATGCATGACTTACCCATAATAAGGAAACTTACTGGTGAAAAGTCACTCCTCGGGCTTTGTTTGTATTATGGGAACTGTTAAAACAATATCTTAGCACACACGAAGGTATTTTGAACAGAGCAATAACACGTGTTGACGCGGCAAGCGGGAGGCACAGTCCGGCACAGACTAAAGAGACTTGTGATTCTTGCCTCTAGCTCGTGTTAAAGAGATTGTAGTAGCGATCGCCTCTCTAGTACGTAGTACATACTATCTCGATGGTTTACTGACGATAGTTGAACGTGACAACGTCCGATTGTGCTTCTTTGTCGCTCGTTCCGCGCTCTCGCTTGCACTTCAAGCCTTACATGGAACGCCTCAGAGCGAGGTAACGCCCTATGGAAACGCCCAAGAAGCTTATATCTTATACACTGGAGATTTCGGTATGAACATTTGACGTCTAACAAGAAAATTGTTGTGTTTTATCACTTTCACACCTAACTTGGTATTGCCACTGTTAATACGAAGTTTTCCCAAGGCTACTATGTATGCTGTAATATTCTGTGCAAAAGGTTAGTTTTTGTACATGAGTTTGTTGATAAATTGCCAACAACGTCATTCAGAAGCATTGTTGGATGAGACAATTATTATTTATGCTAAATAAAATAAGTATCTGAACCAATTATTAAAAAGCGATACTCCCTGATTATGGGTAGTTACCATAATAAAATAGTAGCAACTCTCACTTTGACAATATGGCATAAGTGTCAAAAAAATTGCGTCGCTTCGAATATTTAAGTTAATATTGTTGCGTATTTAATAAATATTTTCCGAATATAAATAATGTATTGCATTGTGAAAAATTGCAGAAGTTTTTGGACACCAAATTCTGGCATAAAATTTCACAGGCAAGTGTACCTATATTTACGCTATTTACAATATTCCTCAATACTCATGCATTTACCTGTTTAGAATCATTTTCATGGCAAAAATCGTAAATTTTATCATCATTTTAGTAATCAATCATGCTAAATATCTTCTATCTATCTTCTTTTCCTAATAATTTCATCATTTTTCAATAAACCAATTTAACAAGTAAGGTAACCATGATGACGAGTTTTTACGGATAGCGAAGAGAAAATATTGTAATAGTTAACAAAATTATGATGAACATTTAGAACACCATTTCAAAGATTTTTATACTAGTAATGAAACAACGCACGACATCGATATTGCACTCACATGTGGTTTTATGTTTGTTCTTCTTTAACATAGAAATTAATAGTTCTTTTAACTTACCAAATTTTTTTTGTTTTACTTATTTCAGCTTTCCAAAAATGAAATAAAAAGAAATAAATGGCTGTCCATAGTGCCTATCAAGGGTAAAGTTTATCAACATGCCAGAATATGCAGTTTGCATTTTAAGCCTGAGGATTACGGTCCAGAAAAAAAATACCTTTTGAAAAGTGCTATACCTTTTTATTTACCACATTCTTGTTACTGCGTCTCAACTGTGGATAAAGTAATTTTAATTATATTATAATTAACCACCATGAAACCATTAGTAACCGTAAGTACAGCTCCTGAAAGACATACGAATTTCTGAGAACTGTAATATCGTTACCACACATCAACACTAGCGATGCAACTCTCCCTTTGGAATATTGAAAAGTTGTAGACTGAAGCTTGAGTAACCAAAACGATGTTTTAATGTATGTAGCACTCATTTTAATTAAAAAATCGTAGTATGAGATCAAAAGTTATCAAGCGTTATTTAAAACTATCATTCTCTACCAATTAAAATGGTATGTACCTATAAAGATGATAATTATTCATGTAAGTTGACCAGTAATATTATAATATAAATACTGTTAAAAATATATGTCGTTATTATTTATAGACCATGATTTTTAGTTTTTTTTATTTCGAAAAATCCTGAATATACAAACCAGTGTGGTCACCCACAGAAAGAGACAAAAAACAACACTGACGTCATTGAAGGTTATATTTTCTTGTGACAAGTTAATGGTCATAGTGCAATCTCCAGTGTATTAGATATAAGCTTCTTGGAAACGCCGCATGAGTCATGTTTTTTCGTGCGTGCAGCCGGCTCTATCAAATTATAAGACGTTGTCACGTCAAAAAAAATAACTCAATGTTCATTAAAAATGTATGACCATTTAATATAACAATGCAATGGAAAAGTATGAAATTATTATTTATAATGCCTACGTATTTTTTAATCAATCAAAATGTATCTCTTGTTTACTTGTAGATAATAGATATAATTTAAATTATCAATTGTATTTTTTATCCGAATTGGAATCCGAGGTAACTAACCCAAAAGAAATTACATTCAAACTGAGAATCATTTTTAAAATTGGTTGAAAATAACAATGTTACAACTCTTTATCTCCTTAAATCTGTCCCATATCATACAGCATATTATCTCATCATTAAAAGCCTAGCAAAACAAAATAAGCGTGCTCGCTTATTTTGATAAGACAGATAAAAACTCTAGAATTATATATTACTTTATTATTACTAAGACACACATACATTTACAAGTCATAGTCGCATTCATTTTGATAAGATTTCGAAAATACATTAATAATATTAATTCCATAGAAATCTAAATAACAAGGCAATAGAAGTCGTAAGCGCGCGTGACATTGTCGCCGCTCAGGTGGTTACCATACCACCACCATACCACCAGTGCGTTCGTCGCTCTTCAGTTGTTCCTGAAACGTGCGTGAGTAAACATGGTGTGTTACAGCATTTCCCAGTGCGGAAATTCTTCCATAAATTGTAATTATACTAATAAAGGAATAAAATTTCACCGGTAAGTATTTTTGTTTATAAATATTGCCGTTTTTCCTATAATATATCCTACTAGCTTTCCGCCCGCGGCTTCGCCCGCGTTTTCAAAGAAAAACCCGTTCCCGTAGGATTTCCGGGATAAAACCTATCCTATGTCCTTTCTCGGGTATCAAAATATCTCTATACCAAATTTCATGCAAATTGGTTCAGTAGTTAAGGCGTGATTGAGTAACAGACAGACAGACAGAGTTACTTTCGCATTTATAATATTATATAAGTATAAGTATATAAGTATGGATAGAATATTTACAAGTATTACGAGTAACGAGTGTCACCATAGTAGAGTTGAAGTTCAAAGTTATATCTATTGAAAATTGACAACCTCTGTTGTAGAAAAGCCGAATTTTTTCGTATTGGAGCAAAAATAAACAAAACGTCTCATATACTTAGGGATGTTATTCTAAAATAAACCGTAAATTCATGCGTTAGGATACATATTAAAAAGCTTAATTTAATATTTAAGTTAGTTTTCACTAAAATCAAGCTGTCCAATAAAAGGCATAGTTTACTTGTGTGTACTGTTTAGCTATCGGTTTAAATGTGTTGATTTTGGCGACAGCGGTTTTCATACGAATTATGACATTATAGCACTTCTATGTGTCTTGTTATTTAGATTTCTATGATTAATTCCAATAATTCCTATTGTGTAGCGTGTGCTTGACGACTGACAACTATCATAAATAAGTCAAATTACACTGCAGATAATATGATAATGGGATCAGAAAAATTCATTGCACTTTAGATACTGAAAAATAAACTAAATTGTTCATTCAGAATTATTATTTATCTTATTACCTATTGGCTATTGATATAAGCCTTTGTATTTACTATAAGGAACAAGTTTTGACTAGATGTGAACAATTTCAGTTCGATAAAACATTTGTAATAAAAGCTTTCATGGACACTGATGGAAACACAACTCTAAATGAAAAGTTATACGCTACATGACGCTACTTACTATTACGAGGGAGTTAGATACAAACACTTTTAAACAAATTTTATACGTAGGTGTAGATATTTTAATGTATAATAATATATTTTTTGAATATATTGGTACTAAGCAATGATTTCTGTTCAGGGAAATTTTAAAATTTTGATTTTTGCAAAATCTTCAATTCATATGAGTCTTCAAATCTACGCAATATTAAGGTGTATAATAAAGTGTAAAATTCTATTAAACTTTGTCTGACTTTCACAGTGTTCTTCCAAAAATGGACAAATACAGAGGAATAAGCAATGCAATACAATGGTACATAAGTAAAATCCAAGCCGAAACAGTGGCCAAGTCCGGTATTCCAAGCGACCGATATCATCTTGGAAAACTAACTCTAGACGCACTCAAAGATGTGCCTGATAAAGTGCTTCAGGTAAGTCTTATGAATAATAATGAAAATAAATATATATAGAATGTAAAACTTAGCTTTTTTTAGTCCGGTGTATAAAAACTGGTCAGATTTAAGATAACCTGCCTTCTTTATTATATTCTGTCTTAAATATATAAAAAATACTAGCTTGTTAGTATCATAACAAAAATACAATATTTTTCTTATATTTTACGATCCCTAGATTGATGGAGCAACAGGCGAGACAGAAACCTTCGGATCAGTTTTAACAAGATCTGTGAAATGCGCAAACGCCATGCGAAAATTGGGAGTAAAGCATAAAGATGTGGTCTTATTAATGGGACCAAATCATATTCACCTTACTATCCCGATGTATGCTGCTTTCTATCTGGGTGCCGGTGTCGCTGGTATTGACATGTACTTGGGCACAAGTGAGTATTTTTCTTGGCTTTATCTTTTACTAGTGGTCCGCCCCGGCTTCGCCCGTGGTTCATATTTAGTATCCTATGTCCTTCTCCTGGCTCTAAACTACCTCCCTGCCAATTTTCAGCTAAATCGGTTCAGCCGTTCTTGAGTTATAAGTGGAGTAACTAACACGACTTTCTTTTATAAATTTATTATTCTGTGCTATAGTTTTATTTCCCCTTTGATTAGTGTGGAGGTATACTTACCAGCTAAGGTATTACTATTCTACCTACCTATAGACAGATGTGGTCTATTCATAACGATAGGAAAATTATTTAAGTACTAGCGACCCGCCCCGGCTTCGCACGGGTGCAATAGCGGCCGGCCGGTACCGCCGCCAACGCTACGTCCCGCAATTTTTAAATCTGTAATATCTTCGAAAATATTCACTTAAATCATACGGTGTAAAGGGCCATATAGATCTATATTAAATGAACAATGTATTCAAGGTAGGTATTTAATTGGTTAAGGATTAATGCTGTATTGGTTAAAATCGCTTCGAAAATTAACCATTATTTGTCGTAAAAAGTAAATGACAAAAAAAAGTTATTGTGGGTTATCCATAAGAGATAGACATATACCATCGCGGACTTTTCTGTAGACCTTTTCAATGTGTACAATACTTAGTACATTATTTTGATTAAAACCCGTAGGGTTCAGCCTGCATTTGCAATGTAAGCGGAAAAAATGTAATTATTTACGACATCACATTAGAAACCTCAAAAATAACAGTACTTCTCCACTATTTAATGGATGTTATTATACATAATATAAACCTTCCTCTTGAATCACTCTATCTATTAAAAAAAAAAAGACGGGTTGCACTCCGGGAGTGCCGGCAGAAGTGAAAACTTGATTATTAACGTTCACCATGTTTGATATTTTGGTATGGTATCCGTCTTACGCATGGAATATAAGGGCTAAAAAAAAAAAATCCGTCTTACGCTTTTTCGATCAGGCCACGTGTCCTGACGCGAGTTTAAGATTTTATACCCAACGCCGCTAAAGAAGTTTTCACTTCAAAAAAAAGACGGGTTGCACTCCGGGAGTGCCGGCAGAAGTGAAAACTTGATTATTAACGTTGAGCATGTTTGATATCCATCCGTCTTACGCTTTTTCGATCAGGTCACGTGTCCTGACGCGAGTTTAAGATTTTATACCCAACGCCGCTAAAGAAGTTTTCACTTCAAAAACCGCATCAAAATCCGTTGCGTAGTTTCAAAGATTTAAGCGTACAAAGGGACATAGGGATAGAGAAAGCGACTTTGTTTTATACTATGTAGTGATTCATAGTTCGTGATAAATATTATTATCTTACTATAGAGCACTTAAATGTTAAACATCAGCTGTTTACTTCAATATTATTTGTTTATATAAGAATGAAGGTGCAAATTGCATACTATAAATAAGATAAATAATATAAATAAGATAAATAATATAAATAATATAAATAAGATAAATATTTAATCATTTTCATTATCCATCCTACAAACATTTAAATAGTCATAGAATCATATCTTATAACCATAAATATGTTTTTTGTAATTCACGTTAATTTTATTTATTTGAGTATTGATATAAATATTCAATACCAAATTTAACTATAAGAAGTTAACAATTTAGAAGATGTGGTAGTTAGTGGTTAATAACAAGTTTATAAACTATTGCTTGGGGAAATCTTTAATTCGTTTGTATGAAGAAGAGCAAAATGTATAGGTATACAGGGTGTAATCGTTAAGTGTGCACAGGCGATTATTCCGTAACTATTACAGATATCAAAAAACTTTATACTGATATCGAAAGTACTTAACCTAATGAGTAAAATGGCCATAATAAATTTTTAAAAATAAAACGAGAAATATAAAAAAAAAATAACTTTAAACCCTCCCATACATTTAGTATGAGATATGAATATCCCATGTACATTTAATATGAAAGATTTTAGCTTTTTCTTTTTTTTTTAGTTTTCTACTTTAATTACTTCGCAAATTTGAAGGGAAGTTCATTTAGAAACTGTAAATAGAGCTCCTCATTGTATTGCACAATATGAAAATCTGCTATGAATACAAAATGTATGAGAAATAAAATGTATGGGAGCGTTTAGTGTAACATATTTGGATATTTCTCGTTTTATTTTTAAAAATTTATTATGGCCATTTTACTCATTAGGTTAAGTACTTTCGATATCAGTTTAAAGTTTTTTGATATCTGCAATAGTTACGGAATAATCGCTTGTGCACACTTAACGATTACACCCTGTATATTTGCTAAAAAATGCATCAACATTGGACAAAAAATAATACCTACGCAATTCCTATGCGTGTCTCTGTTTATTATCCAAAGGTTATAATATTTACGGACCAACCTAATTTGAGGCAAAATTAGTTTAACAATATAATGAACATAATTATCTCATAATTTCACGTCACTTACATTATTATGATAGAGCACGAAATTGGTTCAATTGCATCAATTTTTGGTTAAATAATGATACGTTTACCTATATAACCATCCTGTTTACTGAGGAAACAAATCTATTGCATATCTATATTACAAGGTCTTGTAATTATATAAGGTGCATTAAGGTAATTAAAAATGACGGTGTTAATCCAATAATGGGAAATTAGCACATAAGTTAGAACTAGTGATTGATTAAAAAAATATGATTTTTTTATTAACAAACCTGTCTATTTTCATACAATAGCGTTAAGTATCGTGAAGATATCTAGAACAAAACGTAATCATAATTTTCTGAAATTTCTCTACATCCGTATCGGTCAATTAAGGAAAGCTGGCATGTTCACAGTACTCACACTTATGCAATTTCACTTACAGTATGTTCAAAAATAAATGCGACTCTAGTTTCATTTTAGACTTGAATTGTAAAATGGTTGCGTTGTAGATAAATATATCCAAATATAATTATGAAAGCTCTCATAATTTACCTGTAAAATTATAATTTAAAAGTAAATCAATTGATGAAGTTAATTATTTATTCTAATAATAATCAATTGGATAAAAGTATTAATAATCATTCAATTATCAAATAATAATTAAATTTCAGGTCATAAAAACAATACAAATAACACGTGCGCTCACTCCCAACACATGGATGGTTGTTTTGATAATGATTTAAATAACGGACGTCTTCTGCAGTTGCGGAGCAGTCTTGTCCTGACTTTGGTCGAGTAAAGATATCTAAGAAATATTATATTTGTAGTAAGTACGTAATACCTACCAATACGCGCTAACAAATATGTGTTACATGTTTATTGTATAATTTTCACATTATTGGTTTTAAACTCAAACTCAAACATTTATACAATTAGACTTCTTCTAGAAGCACTTTTGAATCGTCATAACAGTTTAACAGTTTTAACATTTACCACCAATTCAGAAAGCAGTATCTATAGAGAAGAAGAAGAATCTATTTAATCATAATCGTAATCTTCTACTTCACTGAAACTTTCATCGCTCGAAGAACTCGCCGTCGGAATTTCTTAATGTTATTATAAATGAGTCAGTGTAATTATCTACTTTTGGTTCTAATTGAATATATTTTTCCTCATGTTCTCGCGTCTTTCTCCAAATGTCACTAAACATATCCAGACTAATAGCATTTGCTTCCTTTCTAAATAATTCTTCCACAGTTTTCAAGTTAAAGTTCACATTTTGTGATGCTACTTTCCCTTTAATTATGCCCCATAGTAACTCTATTGGGTTGAGTTCTGGATGGTATGGTGGATGGCGCAATACACTATGTCCATGATCTTTGAGGATTGCATCAAGTAAAAATTGTGTATAGTTTGGCTTATTTTTTTTAATAATGTGATAACTCTGATTATTAATTAGTAATTTGATTTTTGAAAAAAACAATGCCGATTTTAGTCAAAATTTATATTTTTATAACAAGATCCTTATCATCCAAATTTCCACCTTGGCGAGAAAAATTGACATTTCTAATAAAAATGAAAAAAAAATTAAATGATTTTATTAAATACTGTAAAATAGTCTATAATTCTTCCATTTACTGTATCACAAAATTCTTCATAGATTTTTAGATATTCGTACTACACCAATTACATCTCCCTGTATTTATAAACAATTGCAAAATATGACACATACATAGGCCGGGAGATACTGACACAAAATTTCGGGTCATTTGTAACAGAATGGCGGTTCTACAGAGGTCTTATTACGCAATGACTAAAAGAAAAATGATGGTCAGAATGCTGGTACCGGCGGACTAGTCGCGTGGGCGTTAGTCGAACTCGTCGGATAAATAGCGAAAGTCAAACGATTTGTAACACAAAAATTTTAGAATTTACCGATAGCCCATAAAAAAGATGTAGGCGGTAGTGCGGTTTGGAATCGGAATCGGAATAGGAATTTGGAAGCGGTTTGGAATCGTCCGAAAAGTATGGCATGGCGATTTTAGTAAATGGCTGCACGACGATGGTTACCTGTGCAAAAGTTAGCCCGGTACAAATGGTTGAATTGTTTTTTTTTTTAAATCAACGCATTCACGTCGGTATGGCGGACTGTAAGTCACATCGTAAAAGTATGGCATGACACTACCGCCTACATCTTTTTTAAGGGCTATCGGTAAATTCTAAAATTTTTGTGTTACAAATCGTTGGACTTTCGCTATTTATCCGACGAGTGTGACTAACGCCCACGCGACTAGTCCGCCGGTACCAGCGTTCTGACCATCATTTTTCTTTTTGTCATTGCGTACTAAGACCCCTCTAGACCGCCATCCTGTTACAAATGACCCGAAATTTTGTGTCAGTATCTCCCGGCCTAACATGTGCAATGTGTAAATGTGTTGACGTTCCAGCTCTTCTTAATGGGCCTATAATTCCCCCAATGCTCTATATACTGTAATTCCCCTTCGAGTATTTTGATTGAAGAATTGAACTTGAACAAATTGAACTTGAACATAATAGCGAAGTATTTAATGATAATAAAATAGTTAATCATCATCGTCAGCCCCTACATGAACTACTCCTACTGCCATAATCCACCACACAGGCTTAATGCAGATTGGCAGATTTTAAATGTCTTCCTTCACTAATACATAGGTATACTACAGCAATCACATTATTAACTTCTTATTTCAGAGGAACTGAAAGACACATTCAGTATTAATAGACCTAAAATAATATTCTGCCAAAGCGAAAGAGCCCATGATGTAGAAGAGGCTTTAACAGGTCTTGATTTAGGCTGTGAGGTTATAACTTTTGACTCGGGATCCAAATTCAAGAGCCTTTCTGAATTCTTGGAGGTGGATGGAAAAGGCACATCCGTCGACGAATTTGAGTAAGCGTTTTTTAAATTTTTGTATAAGTAGTAATATTTTCGGAAACATTTGATCGAAGGTATTTTATGTAAGGTGGTTTGTGGATGTATTATAGGTATATAACTAAAACTACAATGCTTTATGGCAGCATAAACCTATTCATTGTTTCTCTAGTTACCTAAGAAAGATCTAATAACAAAGAAGTTAGCGTTATACATGATATTTCTCGCTAATTTTTATTTCTATCTTTTCTTTATAATAATAAATTGGTTTAAATGTGTGAAATGTTTTCAGAGCTTCCAATTTCGATCCAGCAGAAACACCACTGATGTTGATAGCAACTAGCGGAACTACAGGCGTGCCCAAATCCGCTGTGGTCACTCACAAAAACCTTCTAATAGGAATTCAGTATATGTGGTATGAAATTAGAGTAATAATTGTTGATAATAGATATATGCAAATTCAAACAATAATTGTAATGTTGTTAGAAAATTGACTTTAATTGAAAGGCGACCTTTCCGGCTTCAAATTTGTACTTAATGATATTGTAGAGTCATTTTATAACGCTTTGGATTTATTCCCAATTAACGGGGTCAGTTTAGAATTTATTTATATTAATTTCTCGAATTAATTACTCGATGATTTAAACGGAGACCATAATCACATATATTTTGATATCAAATCATAATGATCTACTTATTATCTTTAGTACTGTTATCTTTTTGACCTTTGTTACTTCATAAAATACAGAGATTTTCCACTATCTTCTTAACCCTTAATATTATAATTTAGAATACGGTAAATCTACAATTATGTTTTACAGGGCAAACTTAACCACTTTCCCAGCGCCGACTCGTCTCGTAGCAGTATTATCTCCAATACAATGGTATTCTGCCATATTTAAGTATATTTCAACCCCAATTCTGAGACAAACTCGCCTTCAATCCTCATTGCCGATGACCCAAGAACATGCATATCATCTTATTAATAAATATAAGGTTAGGATACGTAAAAATCTTTAAACCAAACCACTTCCAAAACCAAACTAACCTAAAACTCTTAACCAAAGAATCCATAAAATATGAACTTTATCATAATATGTTACTTTCTCTTCCTTTTATTCCCCTATAAATATATTTCCCTTATATTTGAGTGAATTAAAATTAATTTTTACGAATGTTGTTTTATTTCAGCCGTCGTATGCTATGTCAAGTCCAAATTATTGGGTAATACTTTTCAAGCCCGGTGATCGTGAAAAATGTGACCTTACTTGCTTTGATGTACTTATAGCTGGTGGCAGTCCTTTACAAGAAGGATTGAGAAAAGAAATCAAGGTACTTATTGGTTCATCATATTTTATTTTCGTGTACATCATAATAATTTTTTAAACTTTTAATTTTGGAAGGTATCAAAACAAAAATAAGAACAAATACGTTGGGGATGGTTATAAAAGTTAATGATTAATAAAAGTTAGTTAAATATTTTAAATATTTCTTTGAGCGAATGAAAATATTTATTATCTACTTAAAAGATTTTTCTTTAAGTATTACAACTCCTTTTTAAATAATTGTTCTTCAAATCACAGAAAGCAACACCCAACACTTTGATACTGAATGTATACGGCATGAGCGAAATATCTGGTTTGGCAATGGTGTATGATGAGACCGTCCCGCATTCTTTGGGAAGACCGATCCCAAGTCTTACTCATAAGGTAAACTACACGACAGCAATCTGAGTTAAGTTTTTAGAAGCATTTTTGCAAATGTTTAGTTCGTCATAAAAAATTGGGGGCTTTTCTCCAAATGTGATAAAGAATTATATTTTAAAATGTTTTATATTTTTAAATGCAGTAATAACCTTGTTCTCCCTTTATAATTTATATCATCTAGTATGGATAGAATATAAAATTCATTAAAGGTTTTTTTTTTTCAGTTAGTAAACCCCGAAACGCTTGAGGAGATTACAAAACCCCACGTGACAGGTGAACTTTGGGTTAAGGGACCAAGTATATTCAAGGTAATTATTATTGTTACCATTTTATATTTATATAAATAGAATATTCTACTTCATATTTTTGTTAGAGTTTATTTAATTGGTAAGCTGTGGTAAATTTGTGGATTTTGGTTTAACTGATACTCTGATAAATATGATTATCTGATAAATTTAACTGAACTCAGTTTTGTTCGTAATGCTTAAAATTTGAATGCACTTATACATATTTAAAATCTAACTTCTGTTCAAGGGCTATTTTAATAATCCAGAAGTGACGTCACAAACTCTTACCGAGGACGGTTGGCTTCGAACTGGAGACACAATGTACAGAGATGAAAAATGGTACTTCTATTTTGTGGATCGACTCAAACTGTTACTTAAATATAAAAATCATCAGGTAAATTCTTAATTATTAATCTTTATTTTAATTTAAATATGTACACATTTATCGTGCTCTACTACCTATTTTAATCTTAGAGCATTAAACCGACTTTAATGCTCTAAGTTTTTAATAGATGAAAATCAAAATATTAAAAAAAGAATTGTGATTATGTTTCACTTCGTAGAAGCAGAAGATGATATATACCTACGTTTAATGTCCTAGACTCCTTTCACAGCCTTATTCTAAACCAGGACACTTATTATAAGTATTATGTAACACTAATACTTTTATTAATTGAATATTTTTCCACAAATATTGTTTCTTATGATGATAGCGAGGACATATCGCATATTCATTATAAATGTTCTGTTTTATTATAGATTTCTCCTGTAGAAATAGAAGCCGTAATTAGCAAACACCCAGGCGTCTTTGAAGTCGCTGTAACAGGAATACGTAATACAGCTGAAGGAGATCTGCCCGTTGCGTGCGTGGTGCCTCACGACGGCTACAATATTACTGCTCAAGAAATTAAGGATATAGTTAAGAGTATGTACTCAATGTTTCATATAATAGCATAATCCCACTGCAGACTTGCAGAGGCCATAATGCCATGCCTACTAGCTAAACGCAGGTTGTCAGTCATCTATCTTATGGTTCTGGGATATGGGCCTTTTCCTACGATGTTTTCTGTTTCTGAAACGTTGAAAATAAAAAATTCTCGAGACCTTAACTTTAAATTAAAGAAAATTGTGGAAGTACTGTAGAACATTACATTCATTTATTATTTAACGAGTTTGATTATTATCCGTCGTCTATGATGATAATGTATATGGATTATTGACTAGAAATTAATAATTATCTTTTGATTATCATGTCTTTCTTTTCAGACAATTTAACAGACTCAAAGCAACTAAGAGGGGGAGTCATATTCGTTAAAAAGCTACCAATGACGTCAACATCAAAAATAGACAGACCTAAACTGGAAAAACTAGCAAAAGAATCAGTAAGAGAATAAAGAAGAACAAAAATATATGATATTTTCTGGATTTCTTCTGTTAAGGTTATCTGTCAGTTAAAAAAGACAATGCATAGAAATAAACGTTAAAAAGTGTAAGGCTATCAGAGACTATAATTACTGTAAGTGGTGAAATTGGTATTTCATATCGTAAAAATTATTAAAATAGTTTTTTTTTTATGATTGCAGTTTTATTTTACATTTTGCAACATTTTACCTAAATGTCCTCTCTTCATCTTATAATAACAATATATATGAAACAACCAAATTATTATAACTAGTACCATCAGTCATATTTGCAAGGTCAATGTAAGTCAATTTTTGGTGGTAGTGAACTCTTGTAAAGTCAGGCAAGTTCTTTCAATACGTTATTTTATTCCCCACCACCTACATAGATCTAGAGTGATCGAAACGTCTCTTTATTTGGTTTTCCAAATTGACAAAGTTTCATACAAACTTTCTTCAATATTTTATCCCCTTTGGGGGAGAATTGATCCTTTCTTAGTGGATGCCTACGTCTTAGCATCTAGGCATGCCAAATTTCAGCCCGTTCTGTTCAGTGGTCTGGGCTAATTATGGTGGAAAACTAACCCCACTTTGTTAAACATAATCTACCTATTGTAATGACGTCTTTCCCTGATACATGCTATTATCTATCTAAACAATTCAAAGAATCCTTGAGTCATATTATCTGTAATATTTCAAAATTGCTACTCAAAGACACTGCTGAAATTGCCCTATAATTTTCAAGAACAAAGCTCGCCCCTGTCTATTTTGCTTTAATAATAAATGTGACATTGAAACTAAAGAGTCTCTTGTCCATCGAATAAGGTTGAGTTTATAATGATAAATTTAAAGGATTGGATATGTTTTTGTAATATAAAAGCGAAAGTGTGTTTGTTTACTTGTCTTTCTCTCAAGTCTCAGTGATATATTATGGTTTTTGTGTCGTGAGACAGTTAGGATGCTGAAAATATTCCCATGGGAATTTTCTTTAACTACCACGCTGGCGCGGCCGCAGGTGAAAAGCTGCCCTTAAGGAAATCGTTCTTAATTAGGTATCTAGTTCAAAAATAAAGTAACAATATGTTTCGAATAAATATTATGATTTACCGAAATAAATATTATTTCGGTAAATCTTGTAGACATAGAAATACACAATAAGACATGATTAATATACAATTAATAATCTTATTTAAATATATTTTAATTGTTTGATGATTAAAGTTCAGTGAACCACTAGATTCCAATGTTTACGGAAATTTATGATATGTATGTATGATATTTTATTTGTCCCGTACCATATGCAGCATCAGATCAGAGTCTTTATAGCCATATCAATTTTATTTTATGGAGAATGAATAGATGAGAATATGCAAGGAAGTATTCAATTTATAAATCAAGTCATGCAGAAGGAAATATAAATAATATGACGCTCTGAACAATTTTTTCATATCCGATGCATATTTCCATTGTACTCGTGTATGTATGCAGTTATTAAACTCCGTCGTTTATTGCAATACAACCCGTGTCTAAGTACATGAAAGAGGTATAAAATAATATGAATGAAATAAATTACAGTGCTAGTAATTTCTCAATCAAGTACTTACAAAATTTGAGTGACTTATACAAACATACCTAATAATCTCCTCTTTATTCTATAAAGCCCGAGTTATTGAGTTTATTACAATTTTATGTATTTGCGTGAAGTGTAATTGGTGCATAAAGTACATGTTAAACAATTGTAGATG
This sequence comes from Colias behrii, assembly GCA_029959065.1. NCBI lineage: Eukaryota > Metazoa > Arthropoda > Insecta > Lepidoptera > Pieridae > Colias > Colias behrii. The sequence goes on from JARWMC010000017.1 coordinate 5,321,790, forward strand.
GCCGTCGCCTTCATTCATCGGTTTAAATGTTTTGGAAGCACATCCTTTTTTCATAGAAAATTTGCTTATGTAATTCTTAATTCCACCTTCGATATTATTCTAAATAAATCCTAACCGTAGTTTATAAAATTACACTCGTACTTATAAATGCGGAACGATCGTTATTCGCTACAACCACATATTAACTCAGAATAGTTTGAACCTTGGGACAAATTACATGAATCGAAAATTTAATTTTTAATCCCGTTAAAAGTGAAATTCGAAACATCGGTATTTTAGTTAAAATTAATAAAAATAATCTTATATTTAAGTTTAGGTTTACGAAGATTATTGTGTGAATAAACCTCATAGTTTACAAAATGGTATCAAAACTTTCAAATGACTCGGTGCTTTGGTTCATGAACGATTTGACTTCCCGAATTGTAGCCGAATCGGGGATTCCTAGTGACCGCTACCATCTTGGAAAAATTATATTGCAGAGTTTAAAAGACTACCCAGATGCTATTATGCAGGTAAGATATTTTTGGCTAAAAACAGTTATAAAATTATGTGATACATAATTTGCTCATAAGCAACTAGAAAATATAGAGAAACTAAACAAGATATACAGAATATTTATATGGGAACTGAGGCTAAGGGGGAAAGAAAGGACAAAGTCTAGACGTAATCATTGTTCGACCAAAATGTTAAATATTCCAATAATAATGCTTTCATTACACGTATCTATAATCGTAGTGGTAAAGATCAAAACTATTTTACACTCAATAAAATAATAATCACTCTATACTCTAAAGATTAATGGAGCAACTGGAGATTCAGAGACAAATGGTTCAGTTTTAAACAGAACTATCCTATGTGCGATCTGTTTGCGAAATTTTGGCTTAGAAATCGGTGATGTCATTGTTCTTATGGCCCCAAGTGATTTGGACCTGGCTATACCATTCTATGCTGCATTATTTATTGGAGTCACTGTAGCACCCGTGGACAGAACATTGAGTGTTAGTAAGTGATTCCCTTCATATGTTTTATATTTGTGATCGATAGAATGTCACGCTAAATTTCCTTTTATGCTATGTAAGTTTATTGATCAATATCTAAATATACGGTGTGAAGCATCAAATATTTTTAATCTTTTGTTGCTTTTTAAGAATACATAATATGTAGAATTTTCTCCAATCGGGTTTCATTTCGGATAAATTTTAACAAAAGCAGTCATTACATTGTGAACTTCCTTAAAACTTCAGATAGCTTGCTATGAATCGCACAAATCATTATGTTTTACAGGAGAGTTGAAAGCAACATTCGCAGTATCTGAACCGAAAATAGTATTCTGCCTCAGTGAGAAAGCAACTGAGGTCCAACTGGCACTCAATGAAATAGATTCAAATGCTCAAATCGTGACATTCGACCATGGCGATTATTTGTGCAACTTTGAGGAGTTCCTTCAGAAATATGGAGATGATACACCGTTCGAAAGTTTTAAGTAATACCAAATCTTACATTTTCATGGTATAACTGCAAAACCTATTGTACAATTGTAGCACAATAAATTGAACACATTCAAAATTATAAATGTATTTCGTGTGGTCAAGAACTGTCTATTTTTCTCTAAAATAAAATCCAAACATAGCAGATACAATATATCTCAAGTCCCTTATGAGCATCGATACTTCATTAAAGTAATCATTATAGGGCTACAGACTTCGATACAGAAGACACAGGAGCTTTACTGCTAGCAACAAGCGGCACCACTGGAGTACCAAAAGCAGCTGAGGCTACTCATAAAAACTTCGCTACTAGCATCCCATATCTTTGGTAAAATGAAAAATGATTATCTACAATAAAAAAGACTTATATCTTTTATTTCTCTCCTATTTTTTTTTTTTGTTTTACGATCCGATGAATTATTTGTGTATTTGCTAAGGATATTAATTGCATCCTTGCTTAGATTTGTGAACATGGTTTTGGCTATGTATGTATTCGTATAGGAGCTAGCAACGTTGACAAGAGAGAATTTTAGTATAGTTGGTTCTTTGATATACTGTTTCTCTTCCTATTTCGGTTAGAGTCCGGGCTGTCTGGCTGGCCGCAGTGGTTGCGTTTATTAGTGCGCATCTTATTTGCACAGGAAAATATCCGTAATTTAAAGTCATTTATTAACGCGTAATTTTTAATCTTTTGCCTTTAGATAGATCCATCAGACATAATTTTTTTATTGCAAGACGTTTTTTTCGTTGTTAAATAGGTGCCAAACGCAATTTTTTATTTCAAAATCATTAAAATGTCATCGAAATAGGTGAAATTCCATCAACATGAGTCCCCGTGAAGGATAAGTAATCTCTATGTTACTTATACTATATATAATATTCATTTTACTATTTACAATTTTTTAGCAACGATCTACCATGGTGCCTCCTTTTCCCAACGAACCTCAAATAGGACGTTAATGTAAACTTGATAAAAACTCATCATAATTATAAATATATACATAATTGATAAAATATCATCAAATTCATATTAATACCCAAAAGTGTAATAAATATGAAACCATCTATTAAAAATATTAGTTTACTAATTATTCAATATAAGTATTAAAAAAGGATAATATAATATAAGTAATAAAGTTATTACTTACCTTTTAAGCGGACTAATGTTGATGTAATTTCACTTATTTCGATGACATTTTAATTATTTTGAAATAAAAAATTGCCTATGGCACCTATTTAACAACGAAAAAAACGTCTTGCAATAAAAAATTTATGTCTGATGGATCTATCTAAAGGCAAAAGATTAAAAATTACGCGTTAATAAATGACTTTAAAGTTAAGTATATTTTCCTGTGCGCACTAATAAACGCAACCACTACCGCCAGCCAGACAGCCCGGACTCTAACTGAAATAGCAAGAGAAACAGTATATCAAAAACCCAACTATACTAAAATGACTTTTTTTAAAACGTTACTAGCTCCCGTACCATATATGGCGAATATTCCGAACACGTTTCCATGTTATCCTCTTTTTATTATTCTAACTTTATTTGATTATATTTTCTTTTTTCCTTTACTAGGTCTAGATCAACTACGTTCCCAGGTCCTACTCGAATGGCGTTGATCGGTTCCCCAATTCAATGGTTGACAGCTGTGATGCACTTCCTTGCGTCTCCTATTTTGAAGTACACTAGACTACAATCATCCCTCCCCTTAACACGGGAACACGCGTATTATCTTATAAACACTTACAAGGTACCTGTTCTTTTGATATGCTAAAATTATGGATTGAACGTATTATGAATTTATAGTATTACCTATTATAAAACCGAAGAGTTTATTTGTTTGTAACATAAATTAATATGTACACCAAACATGGTATTCATATTAATTTATGTTACCAAATTGTCTTTTTTTTCAGCCCTCTTTCACAGTAATGAGTCCAACATTTATGACAACACTTATGAGTCCCGACAAACGTGATGAATGTGATTTCACATGTTTTGATCTCATTATGTTGGGTGGCAGTGCTGTACCACCAGAACTTATTGAAACTATTAAAGTAAGTCGAGATTTAAAGGGATATGTTTTTTATTCAGAATTTGGAGTCGTAACTTTTAGCTTCACTGAATAATTGCGAACTTTTAATTCACGTAAGTGGCTAAGTAAAGTTATGCATATAACTTTCCGTTCTTTTGAAATAAAATATAAATACTGGAAAGTATGAAAAAATTGATATAGGCCGGAATGAAACAAGTTTCTGTATTAACATTGACAGTTATTCTTTATATTTATTTACAGGACGTTTCACCAAGTACCGAAGTTTTCAATGCTTATGGAATGAGTGAACTTACAGGTTTAGCTTTCCATAGCGACTATCCCCCGCCTGGATCTTCAGGAAAACCCATGGGCTGCTTTCAATATCGGGTATCTAAATAGTAAATAGTTACATATATTTTGATTTATCTTTTGCAAGGGATACTGAATATTATCTATTGTATTAAGTAGTATTTTCTAGTGTTTGATTTTACGCGAGTATTATATATACGCGAGTATTATATACTGTAAAGTGTTCGAAACGTCGGGAAAATAATATAATGAATAAATCGCGTTTAAAATCCGTTAAAATGTCTTTAATTTCTATTGTATTAAGTTTCAAATCAAGAATTCAAGGCAGACCGAAATTATACCTAAAAATTGAAAGTTTGGAATAGAAATCAGAAGCTATATCGAAGACAACTTCTCAATTTGATTTTCAGATTGTAGACATTGATACACAAGAAAATATCGAAGAACCAAATATACCAGGCGAGCTTTGGCTTAAAGGTCCAGCAATTTTCAAGGTAAATCCTACAAGATTCAACATGAATATCGAAAGTCCTCGTGAATATTATTTCCTCACGTTTAAAGGGTAAAAACCCTAGTAAATACATCGCATATGTGCTGTTCATGCATCTACAAAATTACGAAAAATTGAACAAATAAAATTTTAAGAAAGATAATATGTGTTTAACAATTTTATTTTAGGGTTATTATAAAAATGAAGAAGCGACTGCAGAGACGTTTGTCGATGGTTGGTTCAAAACTGGCGACATGTTTTACCGAGATGAAAATTATAATTTCTTCTTTTGTGAAAGGATAAAGTTACTTTTAAAATATAAAAGCTATCAGGTACATGTACTGTCCTACTATTAATTTAGATATTATATATCCTTTTTGAGTGACTCACTACGCTCTCGGAGATTTTAAATTAATAACCTTGTCTTTCGGTTTACGTATGCTAAAATAAATAACTTTTTTGTATTTTTTTTTTTTATCTAAAAGATATCACCAGTGGAAGTAGAAAGCGTCATACGACAACATCCAGGGGTTCTAGACGTAGCAGTTACAGGCATACCCGACCCGGAATGTGGCGATCTGCCCGTAGCATGTGTGGTCCTTCGAGCTGGATATGATGTCAGCGCGGATGATATAAAGGAGTTAGTGCAAGGTATTGATGTATTTTTTAATCCTATCCTTTTGTATGTAATTATTATTTTTGACAATTAAATAGACATCAATATTATAAATGCTAAAGTTTGTGAGAAATGAGAATAGATGTTTGTTTCTTTGTTTGTCTCCCAAGGGTAAACAACTGAACGGATTTTGATAATCAACAAACTTTCATGAATTCAATAAAATACTTGCTTTTTCCCACGGGTGAACCGCGAGGCAAAGCTAGTTTTCTAAATATAAGACGCGAAACTAAGGATCGCTGTATTTATACATTTTCAGGAACATTGTCTGATTCAAAACAGCTAAGAGGTGGTGTAGTATTTCTAGATGAAATACCCATGACTGCCTCGACGAAAGTCCATAGAAGAAAACTGAAGGAAATCGTGATGGTTGCGGAAAGATACTGATGAAATATATTCTTTTAAGAGCTTTAATCTTTAAACAAGCATAGTTAATTAAATTTCTTATTAGGTGCCATTGCTTATTAAGAATACTTGCTTAGAACACTGTTACACAAAGGTCTATGAGCTGTTATTTATTGTTATAAAATATGTGTCGTCAATAATATTGAAAATAACGAGCCATTACATGCGTATTGGACTATTGGAACATGTAGAACACAGCTAGGAGCTAGATCTCATAAATTTTAATATTTAGCTAAACTAGAGCGTTATCAACCTTTACATTTAATCACTCATTGTTTTCAAAATGAATCATTAATGCTTCTGTTTATGATTGTTTATTGCATTTCAAATGTATCTTATCTTGTATTGTAGTAGTTAATAGTATATATTTATATTGTTTTAAATGCACGTCAATAAGTAGGTATAATTAAGTGTAGATAAAGAAAAATACTGTAATATCATTTAAATATTTGTTTTATTCATTTATATTAAAAGGAAAACATATTATAGTACATTTAACAATAATTAACAATTCTTTATTTCTATTAATTTAATTTATATTATAATAAAATTATTTTATTCTCTTGGAGAATTTAATACTATATCTAACAGTTTCCCTCGAGCTATTTTCCCAGTCGATGTGGCAGGTAGCTCTTTAAGGAACAGCACACCTCCTCGTAATTCCTTGCTTTTTGATAATTTACCTGAAAAATTAAAATTCATATTATAACGTACCATACAGTTCCATATCATAGAACTTTATTTTTAAAGAAATAAATTAATTAATATTTCCTTATATGTATAACCATATTGACCGACCGGTTGGCTAAGTTGGCACCGACCCTGCCTTAGAAGCCAGAGGTCGTGGGTTCGATTCCCACCCAGGGCAAATATTTTTGTGATGAACATCGATGTTTGCTCTGTGTCTGGGTGTCAATTATCTATATAAGTAGGTATTTAAAATTATAGATATATGTTTATCAGCCATTTGGATTCCTTAACACAAGCGAAAAGCTTCTTATGGGATCATATCGTGCCGTGTGCGCAAAATATCCTGAAATATATTATATTATATTTATTTTTATGTTTATATACAAATACACCGACAACTGGATCGGTTACAAAAATAGATTAAGTAATATGTAATTAATTTTTTGTACAGAGAAGCCATAAAATCTCAGGAATCTGCCACTACTTAAGAACTAATAAATAAAACTATCGCAGTTTTCAATTACTTCTAACTAAATTCTACAAAAGTTCTACATATACTCACTCAGTACTAAGTTCTTAATTTCTTCAGCAGTGACGTTATGTCCGTTCCGCCGTACAACACAGGCGACCGGTCGCTGTCCATCTTCGGGATCATCAATACCAATAACACATACTTCACTGACTCCTTTATGACTGTGTATAACTTCCTCTAGTTCTGCTGGTGTTACCTTAAAATATAGGAAAAATCTGAGCCGTCACGGAACGCCTGGCAGATGTGAACTATTAACATTATTAAGCAGAAAGGAATAGATTGCTGCATATAAGTCTATATTAACTCAGTTATCTTTGCCATTAATAGTGTATTGTCTGTTGCCTGCCTGCTAGTGTATATGTCTTGCATCTATCTTTCGTTACAAATTAAAAACTTTCAAAAAATTAGTTTTTTTGATTTGATAGAAACCAATTGAGAACTTACATGGAAATTTCTATACTTAATAAGCGTTTTAATTCGATCTACAAAGTAATAAAAATCGTTTTCATCTCTATACAAAAGATCGCCTGTCTTGCAATAACCATCTTCTGAAAATACATTAGCAGTTTCCTCTGGATCATTATAATATTCCTGCAAAAAATACACATAATACTTATTACTAATTCTTTTAAATGGTTGTTAAGTCTGTTATCCATTTCTGACCGTGACCTACAATCACGTGGTCACAACAACCAATCTATGTGAAAGTTAATGAAAATATCACGACGTTCATGATTTTTTTCTGTGAATTGAATTGAAATGTGAAAAAATAAACCCTTTATTTTTTTGTCTGCCCGAACATTTTGAATTCATTTTAGAGTATCGGAATCACCTCTCGATTTGCAATTTTCGAGGAAATACGAAATTAAGTTGAAATTATCAACAACGAAATAAATTTGCTTTCAAATACCTATATGTAATAAATCATTAAATACCGTAAAGCATGGTCCCTTGGCCCACATTTCTCCGGGCACGTTCGGTTCCGTGATCTCGTTTTCAGTCTCAGGATCGACTAACTGTAAAAAGTTGTTTAAAGGTAGGAACATTCTTGACATTCTGTTAATTGCAACTGGCTTCCGTGTGCCGAGTTGTTAACCATCGACATTATCTTAGGTGTATAATAATAATTATCCACTACCTTGATTAAGCGTAAAACTTAAAAGCTAATGCTTGTCAGAGTTATTTTCCCATTTATAATACACTAGATTTCCGCCCGCGGGTTCGCCCGCATTTTCAAAGAAAATTCCGCAAAGTTCTCGTCCCTGTGGGATTTCCAGGATAAAAATTAGCCTATGTTTTATAGCAATATATATAGTGGGTTTTGAGCTACCTACATATGTACTAAATTTCATTGTAAGCAGTTCAGTAGTATATTTTGTCATTTGTGTGAAAGAGTAACAAGCATCCATCCACCCATCCATAGCATTTATAATATTAGTAGGATGTTAGTATAGTAAAAACTTAAGTCATAATAAAGCTTATTTTACGTACCTTAATAGAATATAACATGTGTGATTTACCACTACTACCACGAGGAGTTCCAGGGACAAATTGTAAACAAGGCCCAATTAATTCAGTTTGACCATAACTCTCAAATGCGATTGCTCCCTTTTTCAAACATTTCTAAAACGTAAAAATATTATTATATTTTAGTAAATAAATAATAACCATCAAACGATCAACAAAGCAATTTTCATTCATTTTTTATGAGATAATATTTAATTGAACGTCGTTGAAGAAAACATTGGCCATCAGTATCGGTATTCAAATTTTGTAATGGCAATTTTTAAACTGTTATCCATGGATTATTGTGCATGAGTAACTTAAAGCGTTAATCATGTACCTGAATTAAAAATAAAGGCAAATTTACCTGAAACTCATCTAGTACATCCAGATAAACCTTAGAACCGGTGACCACAAGAACATCAAAGCATGTAAGATCAACATCGTTTTTTCGTTTCAGCAGTGTGGCCATTAAAGAAGGACTAATTAATGCTGTTACTGGCTGGAATGGTCAAAAATAATGACTACCTATTGTAAATCTTATTAATATTTATATGCCTTATACATAACACAAGTGTAAAAACGATAAAATATAGCCTTATAAGTTACTCAGTATTGATGTACCTAGATTTTTAATGATTGAGTTCTTAAAACGATCGTGTAGTTTTTTTTTGTTTTAATTTTAAGAAACAACCAAAAATAAATAATCTTTCGTCTTTGTAATATAAGCCTATTCGCATTCAGTATTAATTAATTAACCTCTGCTTCTTTAATTGCTCATTCAATAATTAATTGATGGTAATTTTTAAATTTGTGCAGTTACTGTTACAATTGACATACAGTATCTGTTTTATAATAATTATTGATAATTGCGTACCTTATATTGGTTGATTATTTTTATAGTATATTCTAAATCGTCCGGAATAGATGATTGTACACGTTTTTGACCAATAAAGACAGAACTAATAGCAACAAAATACGCAGATATCCAGTTGATGGGTGATAAACAAATTGTACTTGTGTTTTTGCTGTAAAAGTATTTATTTATTTAGTATCTTATTGCAAGAAAAAGAAATAGAAAAAGAACATTAAATAAGAAAAAGCATAGGTACAAATTGCGGCAAACAAAAGAGATCGCTACATAGCCTATGTAGCGATCTGTTCCAGACTACCATATTATGTATTGCGTAAGGAGATATATTTCAAGGAGGTGGGTGAACAAAATATATATTACAGTGATTAGTTACTTATGTGGCTAAATGATTAATAAATCAAATAATTTGCAATAACATGTTGCAACCAGGTGTTTTTAATATATTTTATTGCCGCAATTGCGATGAACATTACGAAGACATTTCAATTTATTTATTACATCTTTGTCTCAAAACACTAGGTAATTAAAATTACCATTTATTTCTCAGCAATAGGTCTTTTAAAATGGTACAAATGACCTCTCATAGTGCGTAAGGCTTGATCATTAGAACGATATTGCTAAGTCGTAAATGTTTGTTCGCTATTGACAAATTAATTTATATTTTACTAGTTACTACTATTATAATATTAGCACAATCATAATGAGGATTGTCTATTGCAAGATCCCGTTCACAAAAGCTGTGTTAACAAGTTCCAGATATTATTTTTTGAACCACGTATATAACTTTGTATAAAGCACGTGTGATTTATGTCCATCGGATTTCACTTAGAAATTAGAATCCCATCATCAATTTTTATAGCTTTTATTATTGACACTCACTTTTTTTTCCTGGGCAATAAAGAATGGTGTAACATTTTGTCCGCAATAACATCATGTTTGAAAGCAGCTGCCTTTATTTTTCCCGTTGTCCCACTTGTGCACATCAAAAATACATATATTTTGTCAATATCGAATTCAGCTACCCTAAAACATACATTTGGTAAAAAAAAATAATGGCAATTATGTTCCAAAAATTATATTAAAATAAACATATAGATTTAATATTAAAATAAACATTATCTTACGTAAAATTATCATCTATGTGAGAAACATTATTTGACTCAACGAATTTGGGAAAATTCTTATTTCCAAATACAATAAGCTCAACATCCAATCCTAAATCCTTGGTGACATTCACATATGTTTCGTATGCTGATTTCTCGCAAAAAGCTACCTTTGGCGACGTAATTTTAAACAGCTTTTTAATCTCATCTGTAATGATAAAATACTATTAATCAATTAAATGAAAAGTATTTATTAATTATAACAGCACAATTTATTGTGCTGCCAAAATACAAACAATACAAACAAAACTTATTCTAAAAGAAAAAAAACAGCGCAGAAGGCGGCCTAATCACATAAGAGTGATATATGTATAGTCTATACTAGGTATATAAGTAGGATTTAATTCTTTCAAGTGCGTAAATGATTCTTTTGTCTTTGTAAATGAATCCAGGGAAATCTTTTGAGAAATCAAGGAGTGATAAATAAAGCCTTCCAAGCCTATTTATGCATTATCTTTCAAGCTTTTAAAATATTTAATCCAATGCGTCATAATTTATTCTTTAACGCTTTTTGCAATCATTTGAAACATGTTTCTTGGAAAACTTGAAATACTTTAGAACCTTAATATATGTCTGTGTTTAGAACTATCTGAGAAAAACCTTACATTTAATTTTAGAGTAACTCTTACCATATTTATAGTTTGGATCAACTCCAACAATAGGCAGCCCATTAAATAGAGCACTATAGAAGGGTATGTACAAATCTAAGTGGTTATTACCACTTATAGCCAGAACATCACCGGGTTTCAAACCAATGCTACGTAGATGCTTCGCTAGCTGAATAGAACGTCGTAATACTGATCCAATTGTTTCTTGCTGGCCTGTTACTACATCTACCTGAAAGAAGAAAATATTATCATAATATACTACTCACTTCAAAACCGAATTTCCACCGGAAATAGGTTACATTGATTCAGTAACTTGACATAGTACAGTCCATTCATCGTTTTTAGGCGTTAATAACTATTTTTAAGATAATTGCTTTACCTGTTAGTTTACACGCATTTAAAAATTTTTTGAACTGTTCTTTGGACTTTGATGCAACATTGACATACATCCGCATTTACATAATGTAGACTCGTATTAATCAAATTATCACTATCCTTTTAATTGAAATCCTTGAAATTTTATTGTTTATTCAATAAATTTTTAGCACGAAGCAAGTCTAAATCAACGAGATGTAGACGTATTTAAAAAAGAAAGGGCAATGTGTTTCAAACTTTCTACAGTTGAGTGAAAGTGGTTTTTTTTTAATGTTCTTCTTATGATAGGTTATATCTGTATTTATTTTTTCCCTTACTATTCTCTTCTCATTATATGCATAAGAACAAGTAAGTATAATATGTATAAGTAGACCTTCACAAGGTGCGCAGGTAAACACTTACAACGTCTTTAAGTATTGATTAAATCAATCTTATTTATTACATTTAAGTACACATACATACGTATACATAGAAATATGTATTCTTTTCAATACATTGAATAAAATTTTATAATAAGCTGATTTTTTGTGGAATACCCAAACTCAAACTCGATAAAAAATATGGTTATTTTTCAGCATCATTAAAAACAAATCAGCGATTACATAATATTTCTACGGTACGTGATACAAATAATATCATAACTATTATGGTATAATTTTCCAAGCAAAACCCGTAATTGTATACTTTGATCTTCATATTGTTGAACTCTGCGTATCATGATGACTTTTAAAATTATACTATAGTTATGTACGTGATTCGTTTAATATTTTCCTCGTTTTGAAAGAGTACCTTTGTTAATTTGACAAATTTGTGAAAGGTCATACATAGAAAAATATCATGAAACGTTAAGAATAATAAAAAGTATGTAAGTATAGATCATAGTATTGTTAAGAGACCCAGACCACTAAGAAACTAATTAAGTAAAGAACCAGAAGTGACCGATAAGTAAGGATTCTATAATGAAACAACAAATGAGCATCAATCTTATCACTTATAATGGATTATTATTATAATATGTAGTTGTACATAATATTATTTATATTGGCGCGAAAATTGGACATAGCCATCGAAATACCATAAACCATGGAATAAAAAAAGAAACTCACAATAACGAATAGGAAAGAACTGTGAAAAATTCCCAATAACTTCTTCCGGTCCAGCCAAATAAATTAGTTTCGTTTGTGAAATAAACTGGTGTCCAGACAAAGGCAACGAAATAGACATTAATGTGATTATTGAAGTTTATAAAAGGGCTGAAAATATTTGCAAAAAACCAAACACACAGGACTGCTGGTAAAGAAATCTGTTTACCTACTTTTATGTCAAAATTATCTGATATTAGTGGATTTGTTTACTTTTAGTTATCAACTATAAAACATTGTTACAGATATTAAAAGTGAAGATTTTCGCCGATCCATATAAATAATCGAAAAAACAAAACAAACACGACCTTTATTAAAAATACAAATTGACCTCGGGTAGTCGGGTATACAAGCGGTGAACTTTAAAAAATGTAGGTGGGAGATAAAAATTTAAGAACTGACCTGACACACCAATTGTGAATTCTCACGCATTGATTGCATCATAACATGACCAATATGGAAATCCGGTCTCATTTTTAAATCACACATTTTTATATTCGTGTTAACTGCACCACGTACCACGACCAACTGCTTCTAAATAAATCGCCGTGCTCTTGGATAAAGCTTTATACTGGGATATCTTGATATTTATGTCCACAGGCTATGGTATTTTAAACTTAATGCTGTTTATCTTAACGTCTCATTTAGGAGTCGTTAAATGATATTCGTATGACAAGATGAGCGTAAGATCATTGACACGTGGTTTGGAAATTTTATATCGGACGCAGCATGTGTTAACACATCTTACTAATAAAGTTTGTTGATACTGACTCTACTATTTGGTTGTTTGTTGATTGAATATTGTTGGCCACTTCCTCAAGTACCACTGAACACTGACACTGTACAGTTTAGATCATCTTTAAGTTAAAGTATGTTTACGAATAGGTACCAAGGATACAATCTAAAGCCTCCGGAGTAAATGTGCCTGAGTTATGTCCGGATGCTTATAATTGCCCAGAAAGCAGTGGACTATTGACTAAACTACACTGTGTTCCAACACAGCTGTGTTCCTGACGTGCCGTATTCAGTGGCATGGATACAGTTCAGAATTCAACCGCACCTAGGATGAAGAATGTTAAAGATCCAAATATATAATTGATCCGTCTGAGGTCAGGTCATATTGACCATTTTCATTGTCTCATTCAAAACTTAAACACCATGATTAAGGAGTGGTGGAGGACGATTATCATTTCGATGGAATATATTCAGGATCGAGCAAAGCAAAGAAAGGAAAAATCCTTCTAAAATAAATTCACTTATCTTAATCGTTTTAAGTGAATATGTATATGGAGAGACGTTATCGACTATCGTTAAGCTTTTTAAAAAAAGAAAAACGCAAAATAGACAAATTTAAAATAAATATAGATAAACTAGATTTCCGCCCGCGGCTTCGCCCGCGTTTTCAAAGGAAAACCCGCATTGTTCCCGTTCCCGTGGGATTTCCGGGATAAAACCTATCCTATGTGTTAATCCAAGTTACCCTCTATATGTGTGCTAAATTTCATTGTAATCGGTTCAGTAGTTTTTACGTGAAAGAGTAACAAACATCCATACATCCATACATCCATACATCCATACTTACAAACTTTCGCCTTTATAATAGTATTAAGATGATTATTATTTTACCGTTCTTAATACTCAATAACATTCATTTGAATACAGAAGTAATTATTTTTTACATCATATATTCATATACATATCATCATATGGGTCATTGTCAAATTTTGCGCAGGTAAACGTAACTGCAGATTTCAAAAATGTGAAAAAGAAAATATTTTAAAATTGAACTTTTCTTTATGCCTGTGCCTGTTAAAACAACTGAAGTAGGGTTAATTTAAGTTGGCCGCGATGTTTAGCTAATAATTTAAGATTTATTTCAGATTTAGTGCGTCAGGGTGGTGAAAAAATACAACTCTGTTATCATTATACTTTACCTTTTATCATAAAATTAAATAAGCCAGTCGCACATATTTTGGCTTTTATATTAATTACAGTCTTATATCTTATAATCACCATTAGAAGTACAAGCTTTTTTTTAAGTTTTACAGTAATTCATTTAAAGTTTTAGTCAACTCTGTTACTTTATGAATAATAACAAACCTTAAATTCTACACAACTCCATGAAATATCTATAAATTAACAGCTAATTACAACATATAACCGCTTCATTAACTGGCAAATTAACCTATTGTAATATAGCAGTATTATATTGAATAGCTTTTCCTAAATTTCGTAAATATGTTCTTTAATCTTCGGGACACGAAAGTAACAGAGTTGTAACACAGTAACTTAGTTGTTCTTTTTGTACTATAAGTGAATAAATTGCATACTCTTGATATGTTTCCACGTTCGAAAAGATTGATTTTGGTTTTTAAAACATTTTTCTTACATGTGGGCTGATTTTTTTCATATGAAACTTTGATCCACAGCAAGACATTCTTTTATAATTTGTATTTCCTGCCTAGAGAATTTAACGGCCTTCTTGTCAAATATTTTATCAATAGCATACTTTTCCTTCCGATTCTTAACTTTTTCATGGCGTTTTTTAATAGCATTTACTGAATTAACTGGATTGCCGTCCGTATTTTTAGACTTTTTTCGTTTTTCTCTGTTGCATTGTTTTTAATACGTCTCGTATCTCTTGTTAACTGTTTGTAATTGTTACTTAAATTTTATATAATCTGTAAATAACTGCGATATGTTTCTCTTAACTTGCTTGCTGCTCAGCTAGCGTGAGAAGCATTTTAAGGGCGTTAATAACGGCAGAATATCCTGTAACAATATTTTCAAGGTAACATTTAATTATATATGATTTATTTACATATAACAACTCAAAATTACTTTAGGAAACCGATTATTAAGAAAAAAAAAATATTACAAATATAAAATTTCAAACAAAAGTTAAAGAATACATGCTTACTCAACTCTGTTACCATGAGCTAAGTAACAGAATGATGATAACAGAGTTGTAAATTTTACATTCTAAAAGACATAAATCATAGAATAATGCATTTAGTTATTTTTTTATTTCAAATTGAGCATAATTACCCCTTAAACAACAAATTGAACGTAAAATAATAGAAAAAAACGGTTTTACTTACGTTAATAGGGAGGTAACAATGTTGATGCGGAATAAAAACACGCGGCACGTTCAACGCCATGCGGTCGACTGAAATTCAGTGTACCCCTCCCCCCGACCTAACGAACGACCACAATGGCTGCAGAAACCTTGCTCAAGCTAATAGAAAGTCGAAAACAGCGCCACCTCTATTTTGAGTAATTATTTATTTAGTAACATAGTAGAGCACACGATTCTAAACACTACGTGGGACAAAGTTAAAAATTTTTTTATAAAATAAATTTTAGCACTGATCGGTTTTAAAATCTACTCTTAGAAATATTTACAATATTCTGTTTATAGTAATATTTTAATTGATGTGGGTTGGTATATTGGAAATTGTAGTTATTTTATATTTTCTGTAACGAAGTGCTACTTGGGACAGGTCAAATTTGTATGGAAAACCCTTCTGTTACCAGAAACAACCACAATGTTACTTTAAAAAATAAAATAAAAAATGAAAAATAGGCCTTTATTTTATTAACATATTATTAGTAATGCGATTAAGTTTGTATTTGCTGTAAGTTTTGAGTGACAGTTAACTTTTTAATGGTATAGAAGTAAAAAAGTTTTGAGGGACAAGTTTACCTGCGCAAAATTTGACAATGACCCATATATTGTATTCATTTAATAACAGAGGTACATAAGAAAATAATAGTTATGCAGACAATCCTTAACCTTTTGGCCTTAAGTTGCAGATGCAGGTTAACAAAAACTTTGGACCTAAGCTTTGAACCTAGTAATAACAATAATTAATCGGAAATAATTAGTACTTATTTGATTAATAAGTAGGTACCTATACTTACAAATATTTTATTTAATAATTTAATAATTAATAAGTAGATAATATTGCAATGATAGATATCATAAAACAAAGTCCTTCATCAGGTCTCTCTGCCTGTTTGTTCGCGTATTGACGCGATTGATATTGATCAAAAACTACTGTAACCATTTTCATTCAATTTTCACCAATGGATAACGTGATTTTCGAGGATGGTTTTAGATTAGATAGATTTTTGTTATTTTTAGACTACTACCTACTAAAAGCTCGAGAACCACTATAAAAAATAACTGTTAAAAAAATAACGTATCAATAATAATTGCGTAGTTTTAAAGATCTAAACATGCATAGGGACAGACAGATAGCGGAAAATAATGATAAGAGTAAAGCTTTATTATAAAAGAACGACGAGTTTTATGCCTGAATTTTATAATATAAAAGTTATACCTAATTGGTAGGTACAATGTTTAAGGAAGTGTCATTAAGCGTGGTGACTGTCAGCTTCAGTTCTGTTGATGGGTTGAGCAGTGGTGACCTTCCATTTACCTTTATTCGTACCGTAGGTATGCTGTAACTCTTTTACAATTGTTTCATACTACTATAATATTATGATGTTTCTTAAGTTTTATTTGTTGATATTTTTCTTTGCGTTCATATATGCAGATGTTGTATGCAAACATAATAAGTAATAAGGTAATAAAGTAATAATAATTATAACAAAGAGATTTTTTTACAATCTCGTAGAATTAGTCATGAATACTATCTATCAATTGTATTTTCCAGAACAATGATTAAAGATAAAAAAAATAAAAGTTGTTTGACTTATTTTATCTCGATTAGGTAGTAGGTACTATTATTGAATCTAAAGGTCAATAATTATAAGTCACAGACATGTATCAAGATAGACTAAGCGAGTGTATGTACTTCCCGTGTCCAAACTAAGCTTATGAAACTTACTTGACGCTGGCCTACACTCAGTCCGCGCTTGCAGTTCGCCAAGGAAAGACGTGAAGCTGAATAAAGTAAAATGCCGAATTGCGCCGTTATAAACTGTAGAAACTCCACAGCTGTGAGTGGCCGAGTTATCGGAGATGTTTCCTTCCACCGGTAAGTAATTTTCTAATCAGAATATGCACTATTTATTTTAAAATCAAATAAAGAATATCTGTGGAAAACGATCGTGACAAACATGGATACCAAACCATACGGAATGATTCGGAATACATTGCGGCTTTTACTTGGCACGGTAAAGATCGCGTCGTATGATAATAAGCAATGAATAGCGTCTTCTCATTTTTCTGTTCTCATTTTTCTGTCCAATTTTGTGGTTAGTGATGTTCATTTGATGCAACAGTTCTCGATTCTAATCGATTTTATAATCGAACAGAAAAATGATAATTTGAAGGAGCAATTTTTCAGGAAAAAAGGCATAGATTTTTTTTGTCATTTAATACGACTTGACCTAGAACTTTTAAGTATTTTAATACAAAGGTACTAAAAATAAATATTATGACATGGACGCCATTAGTTAAAGTGTCATCTTGGGAGTTTTTTAAGAAAACTCCTTATTGCTTAGACTATGTTTGTTTTTTCAGTTTTCTAAGTAACCCGAACATAAAAGAAAAATGGATCGATGCAACGGGACATAAAGATTGATTGATTGACAGTTTCATTACTTTCTTTCGATGGCCTCTCTAGTACGTAGTACATGGTAACTCAATGGGCATATGTAAGAAAAAGCTAAAACACATTAGTTTACTTGTTAGAATATTAAAAGGTTTATAACTTTATTTTATCATTCCTCTGTCTATGGTAATTATCATTTTTCTGTCTTGAATCGATTTAGTAATCGATTACGATTCATTCATTTGACTACCTCTTAGACATAGATCTAGTTTGATCTGATTTCTTTCGATTTACTTCGATGGGATAGGACGATACTAGAATCGCCGCGCGAGTGGCATCCTAATCGATTTAGCGTAAAATGAAATTACCATCACTAAAAAGCGCTCGTGACGTCATAACGCGTCAAGGTCAGTACAAAAAATATGACACGCTTGGTTTTCATACAGATCGCGGTACTTGCGTTGTCTACTTAATATATTATGTCTGTGTTATAAGTAAATATTACCTAGTAGGTACACGCTAGTTACTAGTTATTATTCTGTGCTAGTACGTATACTAAACTAAATTTGTATTAGATTTAATTAACTTTTTAATTTAAAGGCGGCACATATAGGTATTATATATTATTATTATAGGTTGGTAGGCCAGACTTGACGGCATCGAACCACACATCGAACCACAGAGCAAGTAATTGTTTTTTTTTTTTTGTGGTGTTTCTCAATGTTAGCCAGAAGGGCTTCTAGGTGAACTGAAGGTTCACCCTGGTAGCGACATGCGCAAGGGCGTCCCCCCTTGACGGGGATCTCGAACCTCGGCTTGGGCTGTCGCTTGAGTGGAGGAGGCCGGAAGGGCCCTAGTCGGACGGGAAGTACCTAATTGGTTCGATAGCTACCTTATAGCTACTACTAGCTAGCTACTATTTTAGGAGACAATATTATAATACGACGTAGTACATATATCTCGATGAATACGACAAACTTTTCTGTTTTTATTGTTTGTATAAACTTTAGATGATGATCTTTTGCTCTCACTACATACACAGTGGGAAAGATAGCTTGCCCGTCTTCATATTTACGTAAGTTCATATTATTATTATACGTATATTATCATCTAGAAGCCCATCGACCTTCACCGATCCGATAACCAGATGAGATATTTTTTTTAAATGAATACCATTTATAAGGAAAATGCCTAAGATCACTTGCCTATGGCCTTTTTCCTAATGCCTTTGATATAATTTTTTTTTTCTTTAGTTTTAAATTTGTATTATGCCATATCGTTAGTTCATGGTTTGTTCTTAATTGTTTGCTATAAGTAATTGTTTGTTAACAATAAAACGGCAATTAAATGTTAAAAACAAACGTTATTTATTGAAGAACAAACGATAATAAATGTTTATTAACTAATAATGAAAACAAATATTAATATTTATTTATTTATTTATTTATTTATTTATTGTACCACACCATTTAATATTACAATGTACATCATAATATATATCTGTTTGGATGCGAAGTACAAAAGGTGACCTTATCGCTTAAAAGCGATTTCTTCCAGGCCACCTAAGGTAGAGGATAGATATATAATACATATAATTAATGTAACGCGGGTGGCTGAAAAAGTAAAAGAGAAAAGAAAAAAATATATATATATATTATTATGAGATAAAAATAAAATAGGAAGTAATATAATATATTACATATTATTATTATGTTATAGAGAAACCTGTATTAATCATAATAGAATACAATAAAGTAACTATAATGTGTATATAAATATAAATAAATAAAATACATAGTTACAGTTAATATCCAGGAAATGCTATATTTAAAAAATGCTGGTGTAAAAGATTTTTAAAGGACTTAAGAGAGGAAGCTCGTCTTACAGCTAATGGCAAAGAATTCCAAAGTCTGACAGCGGTTACAGCAAAGGAATTTCTGAAGTAATTAGTTTGGTGGGAAGGAAAGCTAAGGATTAGGTTATCAACAGAGCGAAGGGAGTAACTATCAGAATCAAGGAATTTGAACTGGGATTTTAAATAGGAAGGATATTTGGGATCGAAAAGGATAGAAAATAGAAGCTTCAACGTATTTGCATTTCGGCGAAGTCTTATAGGAAGCCACTTGAGTTTTTTTCGAAATTGGGAAACGTGGTCGTATTTACGAAGACCGTAAACAAAACGTACACAGAAATTTTGGAGACGCTCAAGTGTATCTAATTGGTCTTCATTTAGATCAGTGGTACAAGCGTCAGCATAATCAAGGAGTGGGAGAAGAAGGGACTTAGCTAGCATAATTTTGGTGGAAATCGGTAAGAAATAACGTAAACGACGCAAAGAACTAAAAGCAGCGTAAAGTTTTCGGCTAGTTTCTTTCAGGTGATATGACCAAGACAAATTTGAGTCGAGAAGTATTCCCAGGTTCTTAACGTTATCTCTATATTCAATTATTGTGCCGCCAATATATACTTTAGGGAGGCATTCCCAGTCAATGCGCGATATAAAATAAGAGCTACCAATAATTATTACCTGACTTTTAGCAGGATTGATATTTAGACCAAAACTATGGCTCCAATCCGAGATTTTTTGCAAATCGATATTAGTATATAGTCTTGATAGCATCAGGTAAATTCTCAAGGGATGACTGGGTATATATCTGGAGATCGTCGGCATACATGTGATAGAGAGAAGACAAATTTTTTGTTATAGAATTAATGAATACAGAAAAAAGGAGAGGGGACAAAACGCCACCTTGCGGGACACCGGAAGTAACGGCACACCAGGAAGATTTCTTCTCCTCCAGTAAAATATGTTGCCGGCGTCCATGCAAGTAACTTTGAAACCAATCAACTACTGTAGGAGATACGTTAAGAGAATGAAGCAGTTGTAGTAGTATGTCAAAATCGACGGTGTTGAAGGCGTTACTGAAATCTAGGAGAGTAAGAACAGTCAACTGCTTCTTGTCCATTCCGTTCCGTATATCATCCGTGACTTTAACGAGTGCGGTAGTCGTACTATGACCTGGACGGAAACCGGATTGCATGGGACTGAGGATATTATTGGTGTAAAGGAAGGAACAAAACTGTTGATGAATGAGGCGTTCAAGGACTTTGGAAAGGAAAGGCAGAATGGAGATAGGGCGAAAATCTGAATAAATACTAGGATTAGTTTTTTTGGGTAGTGGAATAATTTTAGCGTCTTTCCAGACATCAGGAAATTTACTGGAGGCAATGGAGACGTTAAGAATATGGGTTATGACGGGGGCAATTATATCTAGGATAGGGACAATCATATTACGACTAACCAAGTCACAACCGATGGCATTGGACGAAATGGATAATACATAATTTTGAATGGGGGGGGGCCAACCAAACAGTATATTTTTATTAAATTTATTGTTAATAAACAATTAACGAACAAACCATGAACTAACGATATGGCATAATAAAAATTTAAAACTAAAAAAAAAATTGGCGGGGTCCAGGTTTGGTGAGCCTCATAGATGATTTCTCGTAGTATTTTTTTTTGTAGTATTTCTTTTTGCACTATGTTGTCCTACATAGTTTTACTTCAAATATACTTTGTATCAGAGACATCTAGTGGTGAATAGAGGAATCGAAATCAATAATGGCTAAAGCCTTCTTCTAATAGATGGCGCTGTATTTAATTTCAATATTATGTACGATTCATGAAATATAATGCTAACACTTTAAAGCACTAAGAAAAATATGTATACAGGGTGTCCCACTATTGGTATACTAAGCGCGAAGGGACTTGTAGTTTTGCATACACTGATCACGTAAAAAATTATTAAAGAAAAAAATTACGTCAAAAATTTTTTGCTACATTTTTCCTGAAAATCCATGTTTTCTTCTCTAGCTTCGCGCAGGAGGCATATACCGCTTCTCTAATGTGAGCATTTTGTCTATGAAAACATAATCTTAAACGATTGCTCACGTGCTGGTGGCAAAGTTGGGCGGGTTGCTTGTTATGGGTGTAGTTTTAAGAATTCATCTATTTGAAAAAAAAATGCGTCTGGAATTTTATAAGTATTTTTTACGTACTCAGCGTATGCAAAACTATAACCTCCTTTGAGCTTAGTATACCAACAGTGGGACACCCTGTATAGTTAAATTTTTTGGTGGCTATTTAAATATTGATATAACAGCAAACTTATAATATCACAATAATATACAAACTACTAGCGCCATCTATATTAATTTCAGATTAATTATATTTTATTACTGTGACATCTAGCGATGACTAGAAATAACTAATTGCACACGAGCTACTGCCAGATTGTAATAGATGGCACTGTTTTCAATTTCATAATTATTGAATTTACGGAATAAAATGTTAACATTACAATATGGATGGCAAAAATCAGTGATATTAAATAAAAAATGCACTATTCATTTTGTAATATTAAAATGTTTCTTTAGCGAAAAAGCGTTAATTATTTAAATAATTAAAACTAGTTGTGCCATCTACATTAATATATCCAATATCATTTATTATATATCAGCGACATCTAGTGGTGACTAGAAATATCAAAATAATACAACTATAGCATTAACTATAAAATTGCAAATTAAACAATAAAACGGCAATTAAATGTTCGAACAAACGTTATTTATTCAAGAACAAACAATAATAAATAATAAATATTTATAAACTTATAATGAAAAAATGTTGTGTGGTTTTATGAAACCACGGTAAAAGTGAAACTTTCCGAACACTGCTTTATACCTACTCGGCAGCCGACCGTCACGCGACATGCGCTACACAGACCAAAAAGTTTGAGACGATGTAATAAAAGTTTCACTTTAAAAATATTAATAATTTTGAAAGTGGGGGCCAACCAAACAGTATATTTTTATTTTATTTATTGTTAATAAACAATTAACGAACAAAACATTATTTACATAATAGCAAACAATTAAGAACAAACCATGAACTAACGATAAGGCATGATAAAAATTTAAAACTAAAAAAAAAAAATTGCGGGGGCCAGGTTTGGTGAGCCGAGTCAGATGCATGTCAGACAATGTCAGATGTTGTTGTGACATTTGATTGCATTTGACATTGTTTTCTTATATCTGCGAAATAGCCTCCTGCCTCAGCCACTCATATAATTTACCAGCTTAAACCTTAATTAAACAAGCAAAATGCCCAAGGTTCAGCCTCGTGATGTGTCACCATTTTTGCGTGTATTCAGAGACTATCTCATCGGGGTAAACAATAATTTTAACAAAATATTATGTAACCTATGCTATATATTTTGATGGTATGTAACTATTAATTTGCTTTCGATAGAGGAATATGAGGAATGCCTTGAGGTGGCCAACGTTCATAGCGCCCAGGACTCAGCCGCCACCAGAGATTCCCGACGGACCGACCCACAAGTAAGAAATAGCAACCAAAAAACTATATCTGCTTCATAGAGCTAACCATATACTTCTTAACTTTAAACTGTGTTTTATAAGTAACTAGCTGCTCCGCGCGGTTTCACCCCCGTGGCTCCACTCCTGTAAGTCGTAGCGTGATGATATATAGCCTTCCTCGATAAATGAACTATCTAACACCGAAAGAATTTTTCAAATCGGACCAGTAGTTCCCGAGATTAGCGTGTTCAAACAAACAAACAAACTCTTCAGCTTTATAATATTAGTATAGATAATCATGAGAATAACATTTTCAAGTTTATTATTGTTTGCTAATGTAATATGTAGATACTTTTTTGAGTGTTCGGAATACTAAAATTTTCATAATATAGGTATTTAATATTTGAATAAAGTAAGTAGGTATTCACTTTTTATTATATTTATTGAAATGTTACAATTATAATTGGGATAACATATTTTGTTATCTTTGTAAGTTTATGTAAATGTTTTGGATTGTATACTGGACTATAACTATACCTACCTTCTAATAAATAAATGAATAAATCCTAAATTTAAATATTTAGGATTTTAAATATGTCTGATATTTGTATAATGGATTTATAGTTAATGTTTAATTACCAAAACTATTAATGCTACAGTTACTTCAATATGTTATAATATGAGTAA
Organism: Colias behrii; assembly: GCA_029959065.1. Lineage (NCBI taxonomy): Eukaryota > Metazoa > Arthropoda > Insecta > Lepidoptera > Pieridae > Colias > Colias behrii. The sequence goes on from JARWMC010000017.1 coordinate 5,345,677, forward strand.
GAAATGCTTAATAATAATAATATTGTTCCAGACATGCTCATAACTACTACCACACAAGGGATGCTCGCAGGGAAGTGACACCACCTCTAGTAATTTCTACAAAGGTTCTTACCGATGGAACTGAAAAGGGGTAAGCAAGTCATATCATTTAAAAACAATAATTTTTAATTTGTTAGATGTTTCATCTCCTTTTGAATTGAGTTAAAAATGTGTCCCCAAAATGGATGTTTTTTGCTCATTCATTAAATCAGGGAAAGTGCAGAGTATATTAAAATATTTACAAATTAATTGGGAATCTTTAACACTACCATCAAATTCTTGCTTCTATCATGGAAATAAGATTACTCTTTTAAACAATACTACAACATGCTAAGAAGCTAATTAATGTGATTTTAATGTATTTACAGAGAAGCAAAAACACCTGTGAATTTGCGACCCACACCTGGTCAAATATTCCACTGGGACAAGCATTACAACTAAATTATGATTGTGCTGATAGATCAAATTGTAAATTTTTATTTAAATAAATAGGTTCTGCAGATTATGTAAGTTTTCTTTCCTCAATTCCACAAACAACATATTTTTAAGTACCCTGACCCTGAGTTGAGCCGTATTGAATATGAAGGAAAGCTTTTATTCAAACATCTAAATTTTGATATTTAATAATATTTAATGCATTGAAAAAGGACGTAAAATTTTATAAGAATTGTTAATCTGAAATTTGTTTTAGAAGCCCATTTTATAAAATCCATGTTCTAACAGTTCAAGGTACCAATAAAATCAACAAAATGAAACCATGAATATAATATTCAACATCTTTAATTCCGTTATTGTCCCATACATATCATTTTTGTCTGTATATTATACAACTACAATTCATTTCACACAAGCTTTGATATTTTTATATAAAAGAGATTAAAAGTTAAACATTTTGTACATTTATGAAATACTTAAATCTAATCAAAGAGCCTGCTCAAGATATTTAATTATAAAATGTTTTAAAAATCTATTTACTTCCTTTGGGTGTAAGCTATATTTCTGCCCACAATCAGATCCATTTAAACAGTATAATATGGCAAAAGAAAAGCACATAATGTAAATATTAATGAAAAAACACGCTAGAAAAACGCTCAATAGCATGAAGCTTAAAGTAAAAAAAAACTCAAGTGCAAATCAGTGTTAGGAGTCAGAATAAATATCATTGAAGAGCTGCTACTATTAAAAAACAAATAATTAACAATTTCATTGACACTTAAGACTATTACATAAATAGCTACACTATTTTATATAAAGTACATGAGTTATTTATAAAACACACATAGAGTCAACAACAGCAAGCAAAATAGGTTATGCGTCATTTAATACTGACCAAATTTTAAATATTTTAACGATTTTTAGCTTTACCATCTTGTAAATCAATCCTTAAGGGCCGGCGCAGATATGGCAGAGCAAAGCGCAGCGCATTTTTCTTTATCATTAACTATTATCGACATTGTCCTCATTAAAATAATATTCAAAATCAAATAACAACAATTTATTCCCGAGCAGCTTCGAACCGTCACATGCGAAAGGTAGTGCGCTGCGCTTTTGAATATTATTTTAATGAGGACAATGTCGATAACAGTTTGATAATGAAAAATGCGCTGCGTTACGCTTCGCCATATCTGCGCCGGCCCTAAAAGTGAAAATGAGAAATAACGCTAAATATGCAGTATCAAAATGGATAAAGATAGCATTCAAAGATAGATCTTTGTTAGGAAATTTGAGAGGAAAGGACATTAATTTATTTATGTTGCTGACTCTTGGCTCACATTATCAGTATCCCAAGCTAAGCTTAGATTATTTACATGTACACACATAGTTAAATACAATCATACTGAATACACACTCAATATTATAATATTATGTAAATTTGCAATGTTAGGAGGGTAGATGGAAAAACCATTTCATATTTCTTAAATTTTTACACAGTTCATGCTTATATAATAATTATTAATAATCACCAGTAATGTTAACAATATACATACATTAAAATTCTACTGGTTAATTTAATTACGAATTGATTAGGATTGGTAATGTATGATATATTATGAATAAGTTCAAATTGAAAAATATTGCGATTAAGAAATAAGAGCGAACTCAATGCCCAATTTATTTGACACAAAACTATAATAAGAATAGCAATGTGTAACTTGTAACGTCATAACTAAATAATAGCCAATCAAGATAGTCAGCATAAACTGTAATTTAAAATCACAGCGCTGATATTCAGTTGTCTACATTCGAAGTATCTTGTTATCTAAACATAATTTTTTTTAATCATTTAAAGGACTAATCCTGACGCAAAAAGTAGAACAACACCCATCCCTTAATCATACATTTTTCTAACTACCCTCACAAACTGTTTAATCGCTGCTATCACTCGACTCCGGCGTTTTGATCTTCATATTGGAGAACATGCCGAAGCTGAACGTGCGGTGTCGTTGCGGCCTCTGCCTTCTGAACCTTTGTCATTTCTCCCCATCCACTTGTTTCCTGAACTGCATCGCGTCCCCAAAAGCTTTCTTCACCGCCTTTCTATCTGTTGGTTTCCTAGATTCTACTAACTTTGCTTGATCTACTGCTTTGTCTATGCCTAATTGTTCCAATTTATTCGGTGGCAGCCATTGCCAAGTACGCTTCACGTCGAAGAACAAAACAAGGTATAGGATTGGCTCATGGGAGTAGTTCTTCTTGAGATTCAGTACGTCTTGCGGTGGTACGGGGAGCGGCACGCCGTTGTAGACGAAACCTTTTGGCATTTTCGGGTCTATTATAAGAGCTGGGTACCACGGGTAACCTCTGTAGGTAATTGAAGAAATTTGAATTATGTATTGTAATTTATGTGTGTTATAGGGACAATAAGTTATTTAAATAATTCTTTTTTTTAACCAACAAAAAAATATTGTCTAATTAAGAACCTCTTTTTACGAAGTCGATTAAAAATGTCAGTATAGGAATGTACAAGCAACATTTTTCTTTATATTAAAAAAATAGATGAAACCTGTATATTATGTAATTACCTGCATTTGGCCCATACTAACTGCAAAGGCTCCAGATGGACATCTGTGCCTGAACTTTTCACGGGCGTTTTGGATGTCGTCGACCGTGTGCCGCGACCCTGCTGCAAGTCACATTATTTATTCAATTATTTCAAAAGCGAACAATTGTTGACTCTACATTACTAAATGAAATAAAAACAAATAGTTGAGTTGAGTTTGCTGGCAGGATATAAACATAAAATACACGAAAGAGTGGATTATTTTGAAGTGAAACTTACGATAAAATAAATATTTAAAGATTTTACCTTAATAATATAATTATATAGTTTACGGATAGTACCTAGCATTAGCAATAATACTACGTACTATCCGTCAATTTATGAAGTAGCATAAGTCTAAATAAATACATATTAATCTAAACTAATTGAGCAATCTATGCATTATATCAACTTCTCGCAACTAAAAATATACACTTTTCTAGAAAACTAACCTTTTGCGGTGTAGTGGGAGGTTCCTTTTCAATATCAGCTGTTTGCGCTCGTCTCGGCCGGCGTCTGTCCGTCGCACCGTCCACGTTTGCTTCTACAGCCTCGTTGTTGCTTGACCTGTATGGAATAATACATCAATCAATGAATCAATCAATCGATAATTTTTGACAAATAATTAAGGGCCGATTTTTCAATGCTTGGATAAAACTTATTCGTCGAATAATATATAAAACTACCATTTTAAAAACGTATTCTAATTGCCCGTATTTGACAGTTTACGTGACATTTTAATATTATCGTGTAATACTTTATTGGACGGATAAGTTTTATCCAAGCATTGAAAAATCGGCCCTAAAATAAATTTATGAGTACGTACCAACGTGCGGAATAATGCACTTTACATACAAATATTGCTGTTCTACTTTGTAACTGGGCACAACATATTTCAATAATTGGTAATTATTTTACTACTGTTTACATACTGTTCCCATTGTAGAAGAGATCCTATCATTTTTATTTCGGAAACATACATTACATTTTATACCGTTAAATATGTAAAGAATTTACAAATTGAATTAAACAAATGATAATAATTATAATGCTATTCACCCTTCATTATCACTAGAAGAGAGTGAACACGATCTATCGGACCCGTTCTCGTCGTAATGTGTGCACGACGAACATGATTGCGACCACACGGAACTGCTGCTTGACGACCTGCGGACAAAAAAAATTACCGGCCGAATTGATAACCTCCTCCTTTTTTTGAAGTCGGTTAATGTTTACATACATATCGATAGAAGTGCGATTCTACGTCTTTACAAACATTCAGATGCAATAAAAAATCTTGACTTTCGACAAAGCTCAAAATTTGTCCAAAGCAAAACTATGCCTACATGTCTATTGGTCGAGTTTTCCAATAAGCGTATAAATATTTTATACAATGTTGCTCAGATATTTTTGTCGATTTCTGTTTAGGCAACTATAAAAGGGGGGGCACTTGTTCATAATTTAATTTAATTTAAGAATTATTATCAATAAGAACATGATTTTTTACTTAGATTTTAGACAGAGTTACTATCTCATTAAAAATATGAAGAAAAGTATATACTATAAATATTAATATTATTTAAAAAAGCAATATTACCTGGATAAAGCTAAATCACTATCCGAACCGACTTCGCCGGGTGGACCGCGGTATTGAAGGAAAGACGCCGACACTGGCGCTTTGCTATCTGAAGGTAAAGATGATCTGAAAATAAAAACATAAAACTCTTATAAAAGTTAAAGATTTTCACGACATTTTTTTCTTTTGATAGAGCAAAGCCAATAGTGAATGGACTCTGCCCCGAGGGCATATTACAGTTCAAAATCTTCCGAGGTAAATAAAAGTACTAAATAAGGTCATCTATTTATCGGAAGGAAATTTTATTTTATCAAGACTTGTAATAAAACATATAACAAGCAATTCCTACCAATTAAAGACCTTATAAGCGATTACTTCCAAGGAACCCATATACATAGAAATTCAAAAAAGATAGTTGTATCAAATTGAGCATAATTACATACCTAAATAGATCAGGAGATGACGGTTTCTCTTTGTCCTGTTTCCGGGGCCGTCCGCGGCCCTTTTTCCGCGGTTCCGGGGCACGTCCCAAGCTGGCTGATAATGTGGGCAACGTTGCTATAACACATGTACATATATCAAAATATAAAGTATATTTCGCTAATTTTTATTAAACCTACTAGTTTTCCGCCCGCGGCTTCGCCCGCGTTTTTAAAGAAAAACCCGCATAGTCCCCGTTTTCGAGGGATTTCCGGGATTAAACCTATCGTTTGTGTTAATTCAAGTTACCCTCTATATGTGTGGTAAATTTCATTGTTATCGGTTCAGTATTATTTGCGTGAAAGAGTAACAAACATACACATACACATCCATTCTCACAAACTTTCGCATTCATAATATTAGTAGGATAGACCAGTTTTCTAAGATTTTTATTACATTTATGTACCCACTCCTCCTGGTTACCTTAATTTTGTAGTTATTATGTTTTTATTAGCTGCGTTTAAGCTTGAGAATTTTGTGTATTAATAAAAGATACTATTAACTGTATAGATGTAAATATGAATTAATATTTCTATTCGCTAAACTCTATCATCTATGGTCATTCATATAGTCTGCATAAGCATATGCAACCATCAAAATATATATCGTTGTTCCTATTTATCTATTTTCCTTACCATCAGAACCAAAGCTCTTAGGCGGTGTAGTTATAGTAGAGGGCGGCACCAGTAAGGTTGGTTTTCTAAGTCCTCCCAAAAGGCCAAGTCCTATGAATTTAATTCGAATTAAATGAATGAAAGTACATAATTATTATAAATAACTAAGAACCTATGACATACTTTTAATTTTCAACTTATAAAATAGAGAAGAAAGTGATTAAATTACTCCCAAAACGTGATTTTCTATAATTCAGATTTTATGCACTTTTCTCATTAGAAAAAATAATTTTATATAGTTAAAAAAAAGAAAAATATATATCCCACTATTTTAATATATTGAAAACAAATACCTGGACTGGGTGTTGTTGTCTCTGGCACTTTAGTGGGTGACTTATCAGGCGTCACCAATTTTTGTGTCCGCTCCACTTTTTGTGTCTTCTTGTTGGTTATCGGTGTTTCTGAGTCTGATGTGGCCGTTTCTGAATTGATAATAATATGTATATTAAGTAGATATTTTATAAAATATCGTCCTATAACGAACTAACAAGTTTAACACTGACCAAATTGCACGAACGGCAGAAGAGCGCGTATTCAATGGTAGTACTAAGTTTTATACATATTTAACAACAACGTCTCAGTTACATATATATATGCGCTATTCTACATTTGAATACCGAAACAACCAAAAACAAAGACATCACATGATCTACCCTCATCTATGGTACCCATTGACACAAAAATAAAAAAACCATAGACAACACATTGCACCATAGTCTATACTCTATGGTCGTATCAACATACCATTATCCTGCAAGTGCCTCGCCACAGACAACGCGGGTCGTCCTCTCCCCCTCCTCCCACGTCGGCCCCTCCCCCTCCCCCTCCCACGCCACCAGTTGCGGTTCACTTTGTTCTTCACCGCTGGCGACGTGTCGCGCTGCAAAAAAACAACATAATATCTCAAACAATTTTAATAATTATAAGCAGAAATCGCTATTACAGCATTAAGAGCGGCCTTTTTTGTGTGAAGTTTTGTACAATAAGGCATTTATTTATAGTCAATTTTATGTAATGTTTGTCTATTTAGGACAACTACATATGAAATATTATTTTTTTTAATGTGATAAGTTATAAAAAAAAACTTCATACCGTATCATCTTCGGATGCTCGTTGAGCGCTGGGAGCCCGTTTTTCACTTCGCGCCACTGACACACCACGTTCACTGCGGGTATCTATGAAAACAATAATTTTCAAATTCAATCAAATATAAATATTACACTTATGTTATTTTAAATATATTTTTTTTTTATTTATCAACAAATTTTCTAAGTTTTTAGCAAACTCGTATTATTTTTACATATACTCTTGAATTACATGAAAATATAATTCAATTACTTCTAGCTTTACAAAAGTAAAAAACCACACAAAGCACTGGCTCGTAGCTGCTCGCGAATATAAGTCTGTCCACGAGTGGTCCGCGCGCTATTACTTCTGCTCTGCCGGCCTCACGCATGTCGCGCCGCATTCATCTATACTAATATTATAAAGCTGAAGAGTTTGTTTGTTTGAACGCGCTAATCTCAGGAACTACTGGTCCGATTTGAAAAATTCTTTCGGTGTGAGATAGCCCATTCATCGAGGAAGGCATAGGCTATATATCATTACGCTAAGACCAACATTAGCGGAGCAACGCAGGTGAAACCGCGAAGCGCAGCTAGTATTAACCCATTGAGCCCCAAGCGGCCCGATCGGTCCCACACATTAGATTTTCTATTGTGTCTGTGGTTCCGGGGCCTGAGTTACTACATACAGGGTGAAAGGTAAGACGTTAGACGAATTTAGACAGGAGCTTCTTCTCATGAAACTGAACAACTTTTGTTCTACAACTTTGCTAAATTCGTAAAAAAAAAATTGGACTTTGTAAGGAAACTTCGCTAATCAGCTGACAGATTTCCATACAAAGTCCAAATTTTTTTCTACGAATTCAGCAAAGTTGTAGAACAAAAGTTGTTCAGTTTCATGAGTAGAAGCTCCTGTCTAAATTCGTCTAACGTCTTACCTTTCACCTGGTAGATAGTGGGCACTCACCAGCAGTCCGCTCGCTGTCGCTGCTGCTCCGGCGGGCTCGCCGCGAGTCGCAGCTGCGCCTGCGCCGCGGGCTGGCCCGCCGCTCGGGCGACTCGCCCGCGTCACCGTCACCCGCAAGCGCCAGCATACCAGCTTCACGTACATCACGCCGAGCCTGCCTGAATACAGGCTTGCATTGGTCGCGCATTTTAACACCCGCTCTGTAATTAAATGAAAAAAAAATTAAAAGAACGATAGAATTTTCATTTGCACTAAGTTAGGTTTCGTAGCTAACTTACTTGTAGAAAACAGTATCCTTATTATTGTATGTGAGACAATTTTCGATCATGAGTTGGAAATCAGCTTCCACGTCATCTATCGTCTTGTACAGGCCCTTGTCCAATTTCTTGCCCATTGTGCTAAGGTCCATCGGATGTTTCACGATTGTACTGTAATCAGGTACCTGGGAAATACATAATGCATAGCAGTTGAATAATCTATTCTTAATATTATAAAGCTTTTTTCTTTGAACGCACTTATCTCACGAACTACTGGTCTGATTTGAAAAAAAATTTCGGTGTTAGATAGCCCATTTATCGAGGAAGGCCATAGGCTATATATCATCACGCTAAGACTAACAGGAGCGGATTAATGCTGATAAAACCTCGAGGTTCAGATAGTAATATTATAAAGCTGATGTGTTTGTTTGTTTGAACGCGCTAATCTCAGGAACTATTGGTCCGAGTTGAAAAATTCTTTCAGTGTTACATAGCCCATTTATCGAGGAAGGTTATAGGCTATGTATCATCACGCTAAGACTAACAGGAGTGGATTAATGCTGATAAAACCTCGAGGTTCAGATAGTAATATTATAAAGCTGATGTGTTTGTCTGTTTGAATGCGCTAATCTCAGGAACTATTGGTCCGAGTTGAAAAATTCTTTCAGTGTTACATAGCCCATTTATCGAGGAAGGTTATAGGCTATGTATCATCACGCTAAGGTCATCAGGAGCGGAACAATGCGGGTAAAACCGCGGGGCACATGTAGTTAAATATTATCTGATAATAATTCTAGTAATTGTGTCATTTAAATGTAATATAATTCAGTCAAAACATATAAATAGAACAGAACCAACCTCGTTGAGATCCACCGGCTCGGTGAATATGTCGCTCGCGTCGCGCTGGCGCAGCTGGCGCAGCAGCTTGTGCAGCGCGGCGCGGTCGGGCCGCAGCGAGTGCAGCACGCAGCGCTCCCACACGCGCGTGTACTCCGCCTTCAGCCGCTCGCTTGCATACAGCGACACCCCCCACACTCCCCCCACTCACCTCGTTGAGATCCACCGGCTCGGTGAATATGTCGCTCGCGTCGCGCTGGCGCAGCTGGCGCAGCAGCTTGTGCAGCGCGGCGCGGTCGGGCCGCAGCGAGTGCAGCACGCAGCGCTCCCACACGCGCGTGTACTCCGCCTTCAGCCGCTCGCTTGCATACAGCGACACCCCCCACACTCCCCCCACTCACCTCGTTGAGATCCACCGGCTCGGTGAATATGTCGCTCGCGTCGCGCTGGCGCAGCTGGCGCAGCAGCTTGTGCAGCGCGGCGCGGTCGGGCCGCAGCGAGTGCAGCACGCAGCGCTCCCACACGCGCGTGTACTCCGCCTTCAGCCGCTCGCTTGCATACAGCGACACCCCCCACACTCCCCCCACTCACCTCGTTGAGATCCACCGGCTCGGTGAATATGTCGCTCGCGTCGCGCTGGCGCAGCTGGCGCAGCAGCTTGTGCAGCGCGGCGCGGTCGGGCCGCAGCGAGTGCAGCACGCAGCGCTCCCACACGCGCGTGTACTCCGCCTTCAGCCGCTCGCTTGCATACAGCGACACCCCCCACACTCCCCCCACTCACCTCGTTGAGATCCACCGGCTCGGTGAATATGTCGCTCGCGTCGCGCTGGCGCAGCTGGCGCAGCAGCTTGTGCAGCGCGGCGCGGTCGGGCCGCAGCGAGTGCAGCACGCAGCGCTCCCACACGCGCGTGTACTCCGCCTTCAGCCGCTCGCTTGCATACAGCGACACCCCCCACACTCCCCCCACTCACCTCGTTGAGATCCACCGGCTCGGTGAATATGTCGCTCGCGTCGCGCTGGCGCAGCTGGCGCAGCAGCTTGTGCAGCGCGGCGCGGTCGGGCCGCAGCGAGTGCAGCACGCAGCGCTCCCACACGCGCGTGTACTCCGCCTTCAGCCGCTCGCTTGCATACAGCGACACCCCCCACACTCCCCCCACTCACCTCGTTGAGATCCACCGGCTCGGTGAATATGTCGCTCGCGTCGCGCTGGCGCAGCTGGCGCAGCAGCTTGTGCAGCGCGGCGCGGTCGGGCCGCAGCGAGTGCAGCACGCAGCGCTCCCACACGCGCGTGTACTCCGCCTTCAGCCGCTCGCTTGCATACAGCGACACCCCCCACACTCCCCCCACTCACCTCGTTGAGATCCACCGGCTCGGTGAATATGTCGCTCGCGTCGCGCTGGCGCAGCTGGCGCAGCAGCTTGTGCAGCGCGGCGCGGTCGGGCCGCAGCGAGTGCAGCACGCAGCGCTCCCACACGCGCGTGTACTCCGCCTTCAGCCGCTCGCTTGCATACAGCGACACCCCCCACACTCCCCCCACTCACCTCGTTGAGATCCACCGGCTCGGTGAATATGTCGCTCGCGTCGCGCTGGCGCAGCTGGCGCAGCAGCTTGTGCAGCGCGGCGCGGTCGGGCCGCAGCGAGTGCAGCACGCAGCGCTCCCACACGCGCGTGTACTCCGCCTTCAGCCGCTCGCTTGCATACAGCGACACCCCCCACACTCCCCCCACTCACCTCGTTGAGATCCACCGGCTCGGTGAATATGTCGCTCGCGTCGCGCTGGCGCAGCTGGCGCAGCAGCTTGTGCAGCGCGGCGCGGTCGGGCCGCAGCGAGTGCAGCACGCAGCGCTCCCACACGCGCGTGTACTCCGCCTTCAGCCGCTCGCTTGCATACAGCGACACCCCCCACACTCCCCCCACTCACCTCGTTGAGATCCACCGGCTCGGTGAATATGTCGCTCGCGTCGCGCTGGCGCAGCTGGCGCAGCAGCTTGTGCAGCGCGGCGCGGTCGGGCCGCAGCGAGTGCAGCACGCAGCGCTCCCACACGCGCGTGTACTCCGCCTTCAGCCGCTCGCTTGCATACAGCGACACCCCCCACACTCCCCCCACTCACCTCGTTGAGATCCACCGGCTCGGTGAATATGTCGCTCGCGTCGCGCTGGCGCAGCTGGCGCAGCAGCTTGTGCAGCGCGGCGCGGTCGGGCCGCAGCGAGTGCAGCACGCAGCGCTCCCACACGCGCGTGTACTCCGCCTTCAGCCGCTCGCTTGCATACAGCGACACCCCCCACACTCCCCCCACTCACCTCGTTGAGATCCACCGGCTCGGTGAATATGTCGCTCGCGTCGCGCTGGCGCAGCTGGCGCAGCAGCTTGTGCAGCGCGGCGCGGTCGGGCCGCAGCGAGTGCAGCACGCAGCGCTCCCACACGCGCGTGTACTCCGCCTTCAGCCGCTCGCTTGCATACAGCGACACCCCCCACACTCCCCCCACTCACCTCGTTGAGATCCACCGGCTCGGTGAATATGTCGCTCGCGTCGCGCTGGCGCAGCTGGCGCAGCAGCTTGTGCAGCGCGGCGCGGTCGGGCCGCAGCGAGTGCAGCACGCAGCGCTCCCACACGCGCGTGTACTCCGCCTTCAGCCGCTCGCTTGCATACAGCGACACCCCCCACACTCCCCCCACTCACCTCGTTGAGATCCACCGGCTCGGTGAATATGTCGCTCGCGTCGCGCTGGCGCAGCTGGCGCAGCAGCTTGTGCAGCGCGGCGCGGTCGGGCCGCAGCGAGTGCAGCACGCAGCGCTCCCACACGCGCGTGTACTCCGCCTTCAGCCGCTCGCTTGCATACAGCGACACCCCCCACACTCCCCCCACTCACCTCGTTGAGATCCACCGGCTCGGTGAATATGTCGCTCGCGTCGCGCTGGCGCAGCTGGCGCAGCAGCTTGTGCAGCGCGGCGCGGTCGGGCCGCAGCGAGTGCAGCACGCAGCGCTCCCACACGCGCGTGTACTCCGCCTTCAGCCGCTCGCTTGCATACAGCGACACCCCCCACACTCCCCCCACTCACCTCGTTGAGATCCACCGGCTCGGTGAATATGTCGCTCGCGTCGCGCTGGCGCAGCTGGCGCAGCAGCTTGTGCAGCGCGGCGCGGTCGGGCCGCAGCGAGTGCAGCACGCAGCGCTCCCACACGCGCGTGTACTCCGCCTTCAGCCGCTCGCTTGCATACAGCGACACCCCCCACACTCCCCCCACTCACCTCGTTGAGATCCACCGGCTCGGTGAATATGTCGCTCGCGTCGCGCTGGCGCAGCTGGCGCAGCAGCTTGTGCAGCGCGGCGCGGTCGGGCCGCAGCGAGTGCAGCACGCAGCGCTCCCACACGCGCGTGTACTCCGCCTTCAGCCGCTCGCTTGCATACAGCGACACCCCCCACACTCCCCCCACTCACCTCGTTGAGATCCACCGGCTCGGTGAATATGTCGCTCGCGTCGCGCTGGCGCAGCTGGCGCAGCAGCTTGTGCAGCGCGGCGCGGTCGGGCCGCAGCGAGTGCAGCACGCAGCGCTCCCACACGCGCGTGTACTCCGCCTTCAGCCGCTCGCTTGCATACAGCGACACCCCCCACACTCCCCCCACTCACCTCGTTGAGATCCACCGGCTCGGTGAATATGTCGCTCGCGTCGCGCTGGCGCAGCTGGCGCAGCAGCTTGTGCAGCGCGGCGCGGTCGGGCCGCAGCGAGTGCAGCACGCAGCGCTCCCACACGCGCGTGTACTCCGCCTTCAGCCGCTCGCTTGCATACAGCGACACCCCCCACACTCCCCCCACTCACCTCGTTGAGATCCACCGGCTCGGTGAATATGTCGCTCGCGTCGCGCTGGCGCAGCTGGCGCAGCAGCTTGTGCAGCGCGGCGCGGTCGGGCCGCAGCGAGTGCAGCACGCAGCGCTCCCACACGCGCGTGTACTCCGCCTTCAGCCGCTCGCTTGCATACAGCGACACCCCCCACACTCCCCCCACTCACCTCGTTGAGATCCACCGGCTCGGTGAATATGTCGCTCGCGTCGCGCTGGCGCAGCTGGCGCAGCAGCTTGTGCAGCGCGGCGCGGTCGGGCCGCAGCGAGTGCAGCACGCAGCGCTCCCACACGCGCGTGTACTCCGCCTTCAGCCGCTCGCTTGCATACAGCGACACCCCCCACACTCCCCCCACTCACCTCGTTGAGATCCACCGGCTCGGTGAATATGTCGCTCGCGTCGCGCTGGCGCAGCTGGCGCAGCAGCTTGTGCAGCGCGGCGCGGTCGGGCCGCAGCGAGTGCAGCACGCAGCGCTCCCACACGCGCGTGTACTCCGCCTTCAGCCGCTCGCTTGCATACAGCGACACCCCCCACACTCCCCCCACTCACCTCGTTGAGATCCACCGGCTCGGTGAATATGTCGCTCGCGTCGCGCTGGCGCAGCTGGCGCAGCAGCTTGTGCAGCGCGGCGCGGTCGGGCCGCAGCGAGTGCAGCACGCAGCGCTCCCACACGCGCGTGTACTCCGCCTTCAGCCGCTCGCTTGCATACAGCGACACCCCCCACACTCCCCCCACTCACCTCGTTGAGATCCACCGGCTCGGTGAATATGTCGCTCGCGTCGCGCTGGCGCAGCTGGCGCAGCAGCTTGTGCAGCGCGGCGCGGTCGGGCCGCAGCGAGTGCAGCACGCAGCGCTCCCACACGCGCGTGTACTCCGCCTTCAGACGCTCGCGCTTGCGGACCAGCTCGCATAACAACCTGAAAACAAAAAAAAAACGTTTTTTGGCAACAGAAATTACAACGAAATCATATCAAACATTTCCAATGAAACATGCAAATACAAAAGAGCGTGTGTGCCGAGCACACGTGTCAGAAGTGAAATATGTTTGGCAAGATTCAAAGATAAAAAAATCGTCGCCTTACTCCATGACGTGACGGTATTGCCATGACGCCACCTTGACATTTTACTCTCAACGCGCATAAAGAAGTTTCACTTCAACTTCAAACAATAATTTTTTTGGTAACAGAAATTACAACAAAAACAAATGAGAAATTTCCATTGAAACATACAAATGAAAAACATACCTCGCTCTTTCCAGGTCTTGTCTTATTCTCTGCCAATATTTGAGTTGGTTGCAAAGTTCTCGAACATTCACTGTACCATCCTGGATACCTCGGCTACCTGTAAACAAATCATTAAAGATACATTTTACAAAAATACCTAATGAGTATCACTCACACATTTTAAGCTTTTCTACCATGAAATAAGGTGTAAATTTCAATGAATGTTTCACACAACTCTGTTCGGACATTTTATGATGCTGTTATAGGTTTTTGTGATTTGTGTTGAGCGAGTAGTTGTATCTATCCACAATCGTCTAATGGCATAAAAAAAAACTGACCATGATGGCTAGTCAAGCTCTGCAATCTTCTCAACAGCGGCACTCCGTTCCTACTATGCCGTTTGAGCGTCCAGTACGCTAGTAGTCTCTTCATCAGCTGTGCGCGTGCGCTGGGCGGCCCGTGGGCCAGTTGCGCTATTTCAGCCACTCTCTCTGCAGGTAGCGTGGGCACTAGCACTACGGGTGCCCATGTCCGCTTTAGTGCTAGTACTCGACGAGCCTACGAAAGAATTGATATCAATACTTATTACAAATTTGTTTTAGTACAGTAGTTAGAGGCACTTTAACCAAACTACATGATATATAAATTTACAATCATATAAATCACTTAAAAGACTCTTTTAAGTGTGTTAGATTGATGTGCAGAGAATCATCTTTTCACTTTACGCAAAGTTTGTTGCATAATATTATTATTCTGAAAAGATTCCTAGAAGCGTGCATGACATTTTTTTATTGTATAAATCAAAACATTTTAAATTTAAATTAAATGAATTACTAACTTGCTTAATTTTATCCCTGCCCTTCTGTCTGATTGCTGACAAATCACCAGACTTTGTGTCACCTTCCGATTCGGCTGCTTTTCGCTCCTATACATACATAGTATAATTTAAATAATAACACGTCCATCACACGAATAGACAAGATGTTTTATATTAAGATAATATACCTGCAATATATGCGCAGGCGTGTGCGCATCGCAGTACGCCATTTTAGCAACCTGCACCGGCTGGCTCGGGTCCCGCCCGGTGCCAGCTGCTTCCATCTTCATGTATAAACTGACATAAATATATGAACAATTAAATAAAAAATGGTATTGTTAACTACAATTAGCTCTAATTGAATTATTGTACTGAGATGATCAGTAAATTAAAAAAAAAAGTACTTATAATAAAAAAAATAGTTGCATTATGCATAATCAACCAATAGAAATTTTCTTTTAAACGTAGGTTCTTACCCAGCCTGTTGCGCACAAGTAACATGGAACGCAGAATAACAGTTGCTTCTATGGCACTGTATGCACGCACCAACACCTCTCTGCTTGCAAACCATGCACTGTAGCTTCCAACGCGCGGGCGGTATCGTTTCTATTGAATCTGGAACATTTGTGATATACGTTAGTTTTTGAACCACAAATCAAAATATAGTAAATGAATTATAAATACGTCCTGAAAGGGTAAATATGAAATGTTGATTATTATAATTTTATATAAAATTATACACTTCTTGTACTTTCGCCAGAGCTTCATTATTTTCTAAATAAAAACAATTGAGGTATAAAAACAATTAAGCTAGTAAGAAACTGTTCACATGTAAAACAGACAAAGTGGTAAAAAATATGTTTTCTATTTGAGTTTGGATAACACTTATTTACTTACCAATAGGTTCCAAAAAGACGGTATTCGCGAATCGCACTTCAGGTATCCAAAGCGCGCACACCACGTGTGCCCATGTCCCTTGGTCTGTTTGTTTGAATGCACCTAAAAAAAATATTTTTTAACGTGATAACGTTTTTAAAATCGTTTTAGTCGGGTGACATGTTCAGAAACTTGTGTCACACCAAAACCTCACGAGCGCGATCGCAGGTATAACGAGAGTGAGACGGACCGATCTCCCGTCTCATCTCGAGCGCTGCCACTGCATTATGTTATCACGTAAACATCTCGATCGTAAACCTACTTTACAAACAACCAATTTTTTTTATTGATGGATATGTTACCGGAAATGTATGTAATCCGTCATTGTATACAATTCCTAGGAAATGTATGTAATTCCTAAAATCACACGGAAATGTGTGAAATAAATTATTTTATACACATTTCCTAGGAAATCTATACATTTCCTAAATAGCTATCGGAAATGTAAAACATTTAAGATATTGATATGTCGCAGGCAAATTGTATATAATCTGGCCGTTTACAAACGGTCGGCATTTTGTAGTAACTATGCCGATAATTCGTAATCAATTTTTGGTTTGGATAAGGGGGTGGGTTAGGTTAGGTTCGTGTTTTTTAAAACTACACAGAAATAGGAGCCCCACGAAGTGGGGCTCCGTCGGCTCGCGACCGTCTTTTTGTAGAATTTTGGAAAAAGACGAATTTTCGGCATATTAAAACAGCTAGCCGTAATGTAATACGGCGGATTATACAATCCGACTGCGCCAAATATACGCGGGGACAGCGGGACGAGGGGACTGATTACTTGCCAAATGAAAAATTTGATTTTATAAGAATAAATATAAGTTGATTTTGTGATATTTATGTTAAAAGTTAGATAGTTGATTTTTAGTAAGATAATAATGTGAACATAATATTATTATAATTTTACGGTATGACTGTTACCCGATTGTATCAATAAGAGCTATAATAAAAAAAAATAACAACGTGTTTTATTACAGAAAGCATTTACTTTACACATTTCCTAATACGATATTGGAATTGTATACAATTCCTAGGAAGATTATACATTTCCTAGGATATGTTAGGATATATTACGAAATAAATAAAACCAAGAAACCAAATGATGAGAGACTAAAAAGTCTACTCAAGTTATTCTACATTTTATAAATAACACAGAAAAAAATTAATTCTTAAATCTTACCTCCAGTATTTGGACAAAGAACACAGTTAACAAGTCTAGATGGAGACTGTAAACACCTTCTGCAAAGCCACTGGCCTTCTGGTATGTATGGCACCTACAAAAAATACAAAATTATTTCTGTTATACCTTTTACCATATCTAACTTTTGTATAATGTAATCCAACTAAGAACAGAATGGAATCAGCACCATTTTGTGGCATCAAAGTTTTGAACGTTGGGTTCAATAATATAATGAGTAAATTGCATTTTGACTCTGATAATGTATTGAATTTCTAAATATATAATACTTGTGTTAAATCTCTTAATAATTCAAGTTAATAAATAACATTTGTACTTAAATTTAACACAAGATTCTGACAAATTGTAAAAGATACTTACTCCATAGCAATCCTGATGGACAGCCAAATTGCACATGTCACAGAATAGAATGACATTAGTGTTTTGACACTCTCCGTCCATGCATATGCAACATACTGCGTCTTCATCCACTGTTGCTGCCGTTTGCTGACCATTTTGGGATGCCTGCAAAAAGATAATCAATTATTAAAACAATGTCAGAATATAATGCCAATTGGTGAAAGGATGTAATGTGATTGTGCAGTTGTTATTAAATCATATTTCCTATGATCCTAACAAAACAAAGTGGTCCAATTTTATGTTGGTAATTTTTTTACCACCTATCAAAATTTTTATTGATTATAATCAATTCATTTTGTTTACAACACTCATTATACTTATTCAATCCTTCACATACCTTGGCTAGCTAATAGGATTAAACTATCAGAATATTTGTGCAGTTTTTTTTAGTTATTTGTGACATGATGGATTTTATATATGTACTTACCTCAGAATGCTCGCTCTTTGAACATTAAAACTTTTTAAAATGGCCTTTTTCTTTACAAAACATGATTTAGTAGTTTCTGAAGTTTCCTATATACTTTCTTAATGTAAAAAAATATATAAAACTCTCATTTATATACAACATTACATTAAACTAAAGATACAATTTATTAGTACTTGAACATACACTCAAACCAAAAGATAAATTCCGGAATACTCACTTGAAAGTAAGATTCCTTCTCCAAGCGATCCATGAGTAGTTCCAAGGTATCAACAGACACAGGCTGCAAGCCCTGCTTGGCTCGATTCTTGTTGATAATGGAGAGCCAGGCTGTATCCTCCTCATCAACATCATATTCAACCTCTCCATCTAGTTCTTCAGCAGATTTCTCAATGAAACGGATATATGCGTTTGGTCTAGCAGGTGCGTCACAAACTCGCTCATTGTAATCTTCGATCAGCTGCAAGTAGATATCATCTAATGTTTACTTTTTATGGGTAAGTTATATAAGGTAAAGAAACAGAAGTCTGACTACAATGTTGCATCCAAATAAACTTCAATAAAGCAATAATGTATCATTTGTATATTCAGATGTTGATAAAAATAGTGTAATATTAAAATGTATTAAATGATAAACCATTAATTACTATTACAGAAACATGCAAAACATATTACCCTGAAGCTTGCTTCTGGCAATTTAACATGTGGTTCTTGTGGTGGTTCCACAAATGGTAAAGGCTTTTCTAACTCGGCATTCCGCTTTTCCCATTCCTCCAATGAAATAACAGGTACAGGCTGATCGATCGGCAATCTACTTATTTTTCCATCAATTTCAAATTGTACTACTTTTTGTGCCTCAGCAAACGTTAATGCTTCCTTTGGTGGACTTTGTAAGGCGATGTCCCCAGTTGGTACTGCTGCTCTTGATCTTCCTTTTTTTCTGTTATTAGTAACTGTAGGAGTCGCCGGTGTTGGATTATCATGGTCGTAATTTACCAGATGATATTGTAAACCACACAAACTTTTATACACTTTATCGCATTTCTCTAGCGGACATTGATAAGGCGGCGGTCTATTTTGTCGCAACTTTTTGCAAAACTCTAGCACATCGAAATCCAAACCCATTTTTACGAACACAATTTACAGCGTCATAACATTCAAATTAGGTGAATTAAAATTGGCGAAGACATTCCATATGAATAGAGATCAAGGATAGCAACAGTCCTTTACTCGTTTTACACTAGAAATACATGTTTTTTTGGTAAAGTGAAAGGTGTAACCGTATAATTTTTACGCCACAAGCGTGAGAAAATAATTTCACCGAAGTGTCGAACTTCGAACTTCGAAGTACGAAAGTCGAAAACAAGAATAATTTGACATTTCGCCTTTCGGTAATAAAAACAATATATGTAGAATGTTGCCATTAAAAACCTAATCTCTTTATTTAAAGGATGCATAAATATTAATAAACCTTAAACGAAAATAAAACAAGCAATAAAATCAACAATACGGGTGATGTAAATGATACATATTATATTTATTGAATTAGTAACCATAATAATAAACATAACTAACTAACGCGATAATCTTGTGTGGGAAGACATAATTTTATGTGAGACAAAATAGACATAATTTAACGTCATTTGCTTGTTTATTAATAATAAAACGCTAAATTAACTATATATAATTTAAATAAGCTACTTTCCCAATCATATTTCCAGAAATTTCTCATACTTTCTCAATCCCTCTCACAACCTGTCGAATTGTCGATTGTTGTCAGAGTACTTTGTTGGTCAGGTTCTAGTTGTGGTTCTAGTTCTCTGTCTGTGGTTGAATGTCAATCATTTTCTTGTTGTCAAGCATCGAAGTGTTTATTGTTTTGGAGATTTCCAGAAAATATTTATTATTTGAGGATACAGGAGCATATCTACGATTTTAAATCTGCGTACAAACTACAATCGTCAACTCTATCACAAATGGATGTGTATGGGTATCCCATGTATCAGTATAATCAGTCTGACGAATTGGCAAAGCAGATGTATGCACAACAGGCATTGGCTTCCACGATGCAATATCCCAGTACTTCTAATCGAGCTATAAACGAGTGTGCTGCAATGCCACCTCCTACAGGAGCGCGGTGGAACATCCAGGGGCTAACATGGAGCTTGCAATCTCCTCCGAATCTCGTTCAATTCACAGCTCAAACACAAGTAGACAGCAAACCAATTATACATTGCAAGAGGAAGAGCACAGATTTGGAACCGTCTATGTAAGTATACTGCGAAAGCCAATTCTCTTCTTCATTCTTCTTCAGTTCATTTTATGTTATTGTTAACACAATTATTATGCAGCCATGGGTATTTCTTTAGAAATTTGCGGCACGAATTAAGGGGGGGGGAGGGGAAGGAAAGGGAGGGGGGAGGTAAGGGGAGACCCCCTATAAAGTGGGGGGGTGCGGAAACCCCCCCTTCTATTTTTTTTTTATTTTTTTTTGAGATTATATTTATACTAGCTTACCGCCCGCGGCTTCGCCCGCTTTGACTTAAACCTAATAAATTATATACTAAAACCTTCCTCTTGAATCACTCTATCTATTAAAAGAAACCGCATCAAAATCCGTTGCGTAGTTTGAAAGATTTAAGCATACAAAGGGACATAGGGATAGAGAAAGTGACTTTGTTTTATACTATGTAGTGATGTAGTTAGAAATATAGCGAAGATTATGGGCTTTCTTGACTGCTCCGGCGCTGCAGAACGTGGTGCTTGCCCCCGTGTACCTCGTTGCAGGCAGGAGTCCTCCTCCGCGCCTCCGACTTTTTTAATACACTCTAGTGTATGACAGACAAGTACCACGTGGAATCGGGGTGGACAGATTCGGTTCTGTGATTAACAATTTGTGTGCAATATACATACAATAAAAACATTTTTTTTAAATAATTATTTATTGAAATCTTGTATACATGTTTGATACAATTTACAATGGCAATGAATGGATCCATTTTATTTTTTTCCACCCATCGTCTCCACATATTCTATAATATTATCACCGAAGTTTGCTGGGTGGTTATGGTTATCTTTTTAAAAAATCTTTTTACAACATGCCACTGGGACTCAAATGGGTCAGAGGCAACAAATGGGTTGTCTGGGTCTGAGTGATTAACTTTTTTATGAACATACCCATATTGCCCCAAACAATCATATGCTCGCCAATAATCCGTATGAATTGTTGTCCCCTCAGCAACATGCTTTTGAATGAACTATGGTTTTTAATATGTACATTAAGACATTTGTTATCTCTTTCAAACACAATTCTTGTAGTTTTGTCAATGTAACTCAAACAATTTTGAACATAATCTCAAAAATTAAAAAAAAGATTTCTCTGTATTTACACGTTTCCGCACGAAAAGCCGTTAATGTATGTTTCGGGGCATCATTATCGATCGATAAAAATTAAAATCGCGCCAAAATTCGTGCCGCACGTTTCTAAAGTCAACCCCAGCAATGTCTTAGTTAAGAATGTAGGACAAGGACTACTGTGGGAATGCGTAATAAATACAAATGGAAGAAGAATATACATACAAATTATGTGTATCAAATGATAAATCAAATTGTATTTAAGAAAATAATACCATGTGGATGCAATAGGACTCAATTAATTGACCTTGTTACAGTCCCGCAAAACAGTTGATCACAGAGGAAAAGATGGCAGCACATTTCAACAGTCTCCACATATCAAAAGACTATACACAGCACTCGCTAGCCTCTGAAGATGTGATGGAACTATCGGTGGATCCAGCATTGATCAGTGAACGGTTGAAAGGTCATACAATAGTGCTTTCAGAGGATGTTAAAAAGTTAACGGAAGAACCATTACTCCCTGCTTCACTTATAGAAAGGTGAGTATAGATGTCATGCTGTGAGATGTGATTAAAAATATTAATTTCTTTAATTTTTTCTTCATGGGCAAACAGTATTCTGCTAATAGTGACATGATCTTTTGAAACAAAGTAGCCCATGTTATCATGTTTGATAACATGACTCTCTGACCACACATCCATGTACACAAATTTTTGTTGAAAATTATGAACTACTATTACTGTAATAAAGATTGTGATAGCCTCTGTCTACCCCTGCCTTGTGAAGGGCCCATGAGCTCTTATTCAAACATGCATTATTTATTCAATAAAGCTTCTTAATTAAAATTGTTTTTTCTTTACTTTACAGAATTCAGAAACCACAAATGTCACTAGTAGTCTGGAAACCTCGTGAGGAAATTATCAAAGTCAAACCAGAGGATGAGAAATCAAATGATGAAGATGGAACAAAAAAACGGAATGGTGTTCTCGTTCCACCGGAAAACTCTGGGATGGACATAGAAATGTAATTTTATGTCTATAATATATAAGAAATAATGTCTTCAATATTATGTGTAAATTGGTAAGTTTAAGCACTGATTATTATCTATCTTCTTAGACTCAAAGGTTACGTAATTTTGAGATTAGGTTCAAAATATGTGTATTGTGTACTCAATATTTTGTAACATTTGAGTATGATTTCATAATAACAAATTTTTTCTGAAACACTTCTATGATTTGTCTCCTTTTTAGGTTCGATTAAATTTTATAATATCAAATGGCATGTACCTTCTTATTTTTGGCTTTAATTCATTGTAACTTGACAAAGTTCATTCATTCATCATAGTTTCATTGTAACTCACAAAGATTGTGTTCTCTTTGTATTAAGCAAATATATATTTGTGGTGCTATTGCTTCATTGTGAATAATCTAATCATTACATTTCTTAAACTATCTCAAATATTAGAATTGTTTTAAAATTGCCACAAATCTAAAAAAAACTACAAGTACATGTCATTATAAGTTATATCTATACATTTTAAAAGCAAATTGCGAAAGGATTTTATAGAATAAGCAGTTGCTATCACTAAAAGCTAACTACCTTATCAATGTTAAATATTAATAGATGTCTAAGCAGTTTAAGCATTAAGTCTTCAACAAGAAAATAAGGGAAATAAAATATGTAAAATTATTAAAAACTAACCAAAGTGTACATGGTGTATCTCTAAAAATATTGAACGTAACTAAAAATATTGAAAAAAACTAAATGGTACGTAGTAACTAAATGATCATTGATAGATTATCTTACAGTCTAATTAAAAACTAGACTAGATAATAAATAAATAAAATAAATATATTTTAAAGGAGAATGGGCATTTTACTATGGAAGTTGGGCCTGAACACTTGAGTTGGACCAATACACATGAGATATTGATTTTAATTTTTATAATAGATCATAACACATACATAACGGGAAAAATATATATAAAAAAATAATCAACCGGGTTTTTGTACAGTCACATCAAGTTTTATTTCTTTGTGTATAATATTTTTTGCAATTAATAACTGTTATAAGACAATGACAATATCTTTATGTTACTCCTATTCACTTTCACTTACAAAGACGTACTAATCTGAAGCCTTCTAATAACCGAAATACACTAATATTATTATGTTTTGTAACAGGTACCTATACCGTGTTTATTATAATTCAACGTAGTTAGACGTTCTTTGTGGTTAAACTCAGTCACTCCAGAGACATTTAGGTTTATATTTACTTCACTCGAATTAAAAACACCGTTATTGTGCGCAAAATAATAGCCAAATAAATAAAACTTTTTGCCTTGACTGTACAAGAACCCGGTTGATTTAGTTTTTTATTTTATTTTTTTCGTTAGGTATGTGTAATGATCTATCACAAAAACAATATTTCGTGTGTATTGGTCTTAGCCCAAGTTTCAGGCCCAATTTGACGCGTCCTCCTTTTCATTATTTTCTTGTTGTCTCAGATTTTAAATTACTAGTTATTGTAGCTGTCAATAGAGAACAGAGATGTAAACAACTCAAATAATGTTGCTTTTTGTGTTTGCGTATTTTTCTGGAAACTTTAAATTTTACAAAATTGTACCTTTTGTATAAGTGTAAATACATTTTTTTTTTAATTTTTATAATTTGTGTGTAAGGATAGTCAAATGAATATGTCATTTTGAATATTATGTGGACTGAGAATAAAGTAATGTAAATGATATAAGGTTTTCTTATTTTTCAATAGATTCTATTTATTTCATTATTGCTGTTTGTTAGTCTTGCTAAACCTTGGGAAAGGCTGGGCCTATTTAGATGATTTTGATATGTTTATTTTATCCAGGGAAGTTTTAAACACAGAAAAACTATAATAGGATAAAAAAGGATATACAAAGTTCACCAAGTTGCCTAGTATGAAATAAAAATCATGTAGGGTCAACCGGGGCAAATGCAACTATGGGGCTATGGCAACTAGTTATCATAACTAATTTATTAGAGTTGTTGTAATAAATCGCCACCTATGATTCAATAACTCAACGACTAATAAATCTTACAAGTAATAGATGGTGCCCCTACGATGAAAACTATTTGATTGATAGGCCATTGTGTCAAACCGCTATTTTGAAGTTGGTGTGCGTAAAAACAGGTGTCGAGTTTTGCAGACAAAAAAATTGTTTAGGAGTGATTTTTTGCAGGTGTTTTTGATTGGACACGATTATCACAAGCCGTTAAGCTTATTTCATTTATATTTTTAGTGCGTTAGTTGACTCTATTTTGTGTTATTGATGCAGTTACAATTGCCTCATGAAAATTTCACTGTGGGGTTATTGCAACTGTGAGGTTAGTTACAATAGCCCCTTATATTTTTGTATGAAACTAAAAACACTAGTGATGTGACAGTGTCGATATTTTTATTATGTATCCTTCTTGGTAGTCAAAATATACTTTCTTTATGATTAATTAAAGAAGAACCATCGATTATTTCTTCGATATTATACCCAGAGACGGGTTCATAAGTAAAATTCAAATTAGATAAAGCGTGGTTAAAGAATATAAGTAACTAAAAACGATAGGTAGGATAGTTCTGTGATTGTTCAAGTAATTTTTAGTAAACGGTTGATTAACTAATAAACGTTTTTTGTTTGGTTTACGTTTTTAACAATATTTAACACAAAGAATATTATTTGTTCTGACCAAAAACTAAAATTGACTTAGTAGGTAGTACACTGTTATTTTTTTTTGTTGCGATTTAAAGTGGTAAATCAAAGTAGGTACATGAATTTTTCCTCTAAATAATGCGGCGCCATCTACGATCGCAACGTTATTGTATAGATAACGTTATTGTATATATATATAGAATAATAAAAATATATCGATGAATAAGTTTTTTGCATTCCCCACACTAATTCTCTAACAAATAGTTGCATTTGCCCCACAATCAGAAAAATAAGATTTTTCCTGAAAACTCGTCCTTGCTACACGGTAATCCAGTTCAAAATCCTATGAATAACATGAAATCTCATAAATATATTCTATATTCGTTGTTTTATATGAAATAGAAGAAGAGCTATGGCAGTTAGTTGCATTTACCCCCGACTAGGGGTTAATGTAACTTTTTCTACCAATTTTAGGAAATATTCTCACTACCAGTTATTTATAAGACTACTGTATTGCTTGATTGGTTGAAAATAATCTTGAATAAATACAAAAATCACTAAATGGGTCAAATAAATGACCAAATATAAAAGGAGATAACTGCAACCGATCAAACTTGAAACTTGTTATTTTTTAGTTGCATTTGCCCCGGTTGACCCTATAATTATATTTTTAAAGATTCATTTATTTCTTAACATATTGGAAATAACAATATAATATCAAAACATTTAGCATCAAAGTAGTTCTTATCAATAAATCAATACTGATATCATTGGTCCGCAGATAGTTTTCAACAGCACCTATATTTCAACAGTCTTCAAATGTCTAAATTCTAATATTATATTTTTAATTGTAACAATTAATTAATTAAATACTTGTCTAATGCTTATAATTACGTATAGGTTCTAAGGAAGGAATATCTAAATAAAATGATTGCATACAAAATGTAAGTATGTACTAAGTAAATGAGATGTCGTATACCAAGGCACTAAAAATTTTAAGTAACAGTTTTTCCATCTTTGATAAAAAAGTAGTATATGAATAATAAATAGGCTCTACCTAACAAATTTTTCTGTACAAAATTTCTAGAAATATCTACTTCATTCATTTTAGCTAATTCTGTCTACGCACAGCTCGAGTTTCATATTTAGGAATATAATATACTGTTACCTTTCATACTGTTACAGTATAACATAAATAATATTTGAATTATATAACAATTAAGTGGAATATCGATATTTACAGATAATTTTTGTATACATATGTATAATAGGTACATATTAATTATAAAACTTATATATAAAATATCTAAAATTATTTACAGAAAACACTGTCTAAGATTCGTTATCGAGATTATAGTGTATTAATAAGATCATTAATTATCTTAAATACTTTATTGCACATCGATTTAAATGTCGTTGTTCTGTATTTTCGATGTTCGTATCGATACAATTTTTCGAATAAATTAATAATAAAATTACAGAACGAAATTATCGTTATTTAACTATCGAACATTATTCGTCACAAACGCTTCGTATTTACCCTATATTTCGAGTCATATCCCAATTCCAAGTGGTAAAAGTTTTATCTAATTTTGCACAGCCGTTTCATGGGTACATGTTGACTTTAACAGTTGCAGTGTCCAAGTCCCGTTTCATATTTTCAAGTTGTTTTATATCTTGTACTGAAGTCTCGCATTTTTGCACCACCAGGGAGTGGTAGAAATGGATTGCGAACGCGACGAAAACTATTAGCACTGAAATGTAAGAAAAAAAAATAAGTAAGTATAGGTAACTACCTATATATATACCTATACCTAGATTTCACATAAATAACTATTTATGTGAAATCTAAAAGAAATTAATTATTATAAAGTTCTAAAAAATAGGATTGCAAATGTGGGGGCTATTCTAATTAAAACATTTTTACAATTTACGCATTTTATATTCGTAGTGTAGGTACGACGGATAATTCACATGCTCTATTGCGTAGAAATAAAATATTTTACCTGGAATGACGATAACTGTAGCTGCCGTGGCCGCCGCAAAAGAATAGTCCCAAAATTTAACCCAGCATAGTATAGCTATCTCCACCAGGAAAAGGAATAAACCTGAAACAAAGTTTTTAAAACTGAATAAATCTATGATTAGCTGCGATTCGCGGTTTTAGGTCTATGCTTACATCAAGATTGAAAATCATTCATGTTGCAACGCTACATTGAATATATTCGAAATATTTATTTTTAAATTGCACAAAGAATAAATGTTTCAATTATTGTTTGTACGCGCAAATGTAAACGGCTCTGAAAATTGCGCTCTAATGCGCTACTTTTTTATAAGGTCGAGTTTTTTTGGGCTGTGATTTTCAGTTGTAACTTTTTAAATCATATATGTACCTAGTAGTGAACAAAGATACTGAAATGCAAAGTTATTTTTTAAATAACTACGCGAAAATATTTTATGAGTATTGTTCTATAATATTACCCAGTAGACAATACCAACTCAATTCAATGATAACAACTGTTTTGAATAGGTAAACATGTCATTATTACCGGCTTTAATCTTCTTTGTGCAAGCACTGCATTTAAATGGCGACTTGGTTAGATGAACCGTAAATGGCTATGTAGATTCAGTAGAATAAACACGTTATAAAAATATAAATCACCTGATAATATCATATGACTGATGTTACTGTACGCATGGGTAGAATTTCATCACAACTCAGCATATCATGTATTGTAATAAAATATTTATGATATATTTTCGTTTAAAAGGGAGATAATTGATCTCGACGGCATTCTAGGTTCCTTTTTTTATTTGATGGATTTTCATATAAAATATTTAGCATAGAATCCACGCCCAAATTAATGAAATTAATGAAATAAACCATAAAATATAAATACATATAAATAAACAATAAAAAAATATGCGTTTTTTCTATGCCTATAGATAATATTATAGATCCCTGCTGTTCTAAGTAGCTTCAAATATTTAATTTTTCAAATCTGGGTCGTTACTATAATTAGTAGATTAGACTACATGCTACAATTAGGGCCATATCACACTAGCGGATTGCGAGCGTCTTCAAAGCGGAGCGGGTGCGCAACGAATACGTTGCGGGCGCACAACGAACAAGCCGCGGATGCGCAGCGAACACGTCGCGGAAGCGCAACGATTTCGCTGCGAATAGAAGCGTCGACGCCATTTTGCATACTCTCGCACAAAAGCCAGCCCTTCCGCCTTGCCTAACTTCCATTCAATATTTCCATCGTTTCTGTAGCACTCATTTTTTTAACCGTACTGTGGAAATGCACTTACTTATCTAAAGATGTAATAACAACTGGAGTTGTTGAAAAAGGTGCTATAAAATTGAATTATGTACTAGGACTTTAAGAATGTATACCATACATTCCAAAAGTATGTAACGACTGACCAGTATACCTAATCTCTCCCATAGCAACGTATGTTATAAAGAGATTTTGTGAACCTAACCTGTGAGCAAAGTGATAGTGAGTTGCTGGTTGCTTGATAAAATTTTCTATTCACTGCTATTTATCTAATAATAAGATAGCCCTGTTTTAGTTAAGGAGCTTTAACATTTATTTCACTAATGAACTTTCTTAATGAGCAATTAAGTTATCTGATTGCATTTCGACCGAGATTTAATAGATAAAACAATACCCTTAACATTAACATGTTATGAAACTCGTAAAAAATAATGATCTCATAATTATTATACTATCACAAGTTATAAGTAACAACCAGCACGGAATCCATTTTGTTAATGAGTGTACATGACTGCGACGTAAACGTTGCGCATCTGCCACGCGTCCGCAACGAATTCTACATCAGTCAGAATCGACATTCGAAATCGAAAATTTAACAATAATTCCAAAAGTTTTCAAACTTCGGTCAAGTGAATGGTTCATTGGGACGACAATAAATCTCATATTGCAACCTTGTCCGCAGTCCGGAACATTGTTAAAATTTCAATTAAATTATTTTTTTGCTGTATGGTCGTGAAAAAAATTCCAAAAGTTCTGCAAACTTGGGGAAGTTTTCGATATAATATTTCATATCACGTATTAAATTTGCAATCAATCTAAGTGTACGGAACATTGTTAAAATTGCAATTAAATTATTTTTTGCTGTATGGTCGTGAAAAAAATTCCAAAAGTTCTGCAAACTTGACACAGATATCGGAAATATATACCGAACGGTTGTATAAATTTGCAACCTTTTTCGTTGACCGGAACATGTTTATTTATAATTATTTTTAATTCGTGGTCATTTTTTCGAGTAAGGTGGTCTCGGAATAATTACAAAAGTTTTGGAACTTGGTTGCAAACTTCGAAAACATCTATTCTGATGCATTTACAAATTTGCAACCTCATTCAGTTTAATAAAAAAAAAAACATTAATCCTACTTAATATTATAAATGCGAAAGTTTGTATGGATGTATGGATGTATGGATGTTTGTTACTCTTTCACGTAAAAACTACTGAACCGATTACAATGAAATTTAGCACACATATAGAGGGTAACTTGGAATAACACATAGGATAGGTTTTATCCCGGAAATCCCACGGGAACGGGAACTATGCGAGTTTTTCTTTGAAAACGCGGGCGAAGCCGCGGGCGAAAATCTAGTATTCAATATTAAAAGATGTTCCGTACACTGAGATTGGTTGCAAATTTAATACGTGATATGAAATATTATATCGAAAACTTCCCCAAGTTTGCAGAACTTTTGGAATTTTTTTCACGACCATACAGCAAAAAATAATTTAATTGCAGTTCCGGACTGCGGACAAGGTTGCAAAATGAGATTTATTGTCGTCCCAATGTACCATTCACTTGACCCAAGTTTGAAAACTTTTGGAATTATTGTGAATTGAATGTCTTGACTGACTGGAGTATTCGCTGCGCAACCGCGGCGTGTTCGTTGTGCGCCCGCAACGTATTCGTTGCGTACCCGCTCCGCTTTAAAAACGCTCGCAATCCGCTAGAGTGATATCGCCCTTAGGTACAACGAGCCTCATTGTCATTACGTAGGTGTTATAAAACGCATAATAATAATTAATATCACATCTTTATTATCCTTGTGATATAAGGCACAATATGTACTTGTAATTTGTTTCGTCGTGGTTTCGTCAAAATTGAAGTATTGGCCATTTAGCGGATGATTTGTTTTATCACCTACCTATGTTTTTAGGTCTAGACTTGACATGCATTAATTCTAAAACTTATCTATTCATTACAAAAATTAAGCAACTGAATCAGAGTTAACAAACAAACATTAGCAGCATTCTAATTTTGGTCGTTAATTACTGTTTATGTTGTCATAGTGTTGAGTGACGAAATAAATTTTCACTCTTCACACTTACCTGCAGCTGCTTTACAATATCAAAAGAGATTTTATTTATCTTCAAAAACCTATTAACTTATTACGTATGTAATTCATTTGAATAAGTTGAGTACGTAATAAAATGTAATTGAATTAAAGACTCGACAGAATTTATAAATTCAACTGGACATTATCGTGCAAAATTTATTTTTAAATGTAGATAAATAAATTCATAACTCATATAACCACATTTTACTTATAACAAAGTATTTAGTAGTTAATAATATTAATACATATAATTAAGTGAATATGCCTCTTATTTAAACTATCTATACATACAGCAAATATTAGGTAGGTTCATCTAATATTTACTTACACCCCTAGATGAATTCTGTAACTTTGGTTGAGAAATAATTAAAATATCCTTGTGTAATGTGTTAATTTATCAAAAATCTTAAATAAAAATTATTTTGAGGCAATAATTGAATTAGACCGGACTCTCAGTGGAGTTTCGTTTGCAAAAATCGCGGACCTAAATCTGACTTCTGATATATATTGTATAGATCCCAGACATCCTATAGACAGATGTTGCCAACCAGTTTTGTGGTCCCCCTGCCCGCACCCCGGTAATTAAATATGGCATACAAAGAAAAAAATAAAAATTTCCAAAACATGCCGTGTGGGGTATCAAATGAAAGAGCTTATTGAGTAGATCACGAATATATAGCATACTATATACATTTCTTACACTTTCTCTAAGATTTTTTAGAAAATTTACGAAAATGGTCCATTTTTGAGTTAACTTTAAACCACTATAGATTGAAAACTCATGAATATATTTTTTAAATTATTATTTTAAATAATTAACAATAGTCCATTGTTTACGATTCAATATTTCGTACAGTGAAATAGTTGCATGGGGGAGTGGGGGGAGCATTCAAAGATGGCGAGTATATTTTCAAGTTCATATAGTATATAGTTATTTTCATCAAATCCACCACATAGCTCACTTATATTATATTACGAACTATTGAATCATAAACAATGGACTATTGTTAATTATTTAAAATAATAATTTAAAAAATATATTCATGAGTTTTCAATCTATAGTGGTTTAAAGTTAACTCAAAAATGGACCATTTTCGTAAATTTTCTAAAAAATCTTAGAGAAAGTGTAAGAAATGTATATAGTATGCTATATATTCGTGATCTACTCAATAAGCTCTTTCATTTGATACCCCACACGGCATGTTTTGGAAATTTTTATTTTTTTCTTTGTATGCCATATTTAATTACCGGGGTGCGGGCAGGGGGACCACAAAACTGGTTGGCAACATCTGTCTATAGGATGTCTGGGATCTATACAATATATATCAGAAGTCAGATTTAGGTCCGCGATTTTTGCAAACGAACATCTCCTTGGAGCCTGCTCTAAATCAAATATAGTTTCTACCAAAGATAAAGTTCTCTTGTTTTATATTTTAGAAAATCGAATTAAATTTGAATATCGCTATCGTAACTAAAACAAAATATTACCTAATGAAACCATAACGCACGCGACACACTAAATATTTTTTAAATCTGTTTTACTTTTAATACATGGTGTTCCAGATTTGGTGTCAATAAAAGTTCATTACAAATCAATGATGAATGAAAATTATAGTTTTTCAGATAAGCTGATTACGTAAAAACCAACTCCACGGCTTTAAAAAATTGATTGATTTATGTTTACATTCCTAACGCGTAACCCGCATATACCGCGGCGCTAATGTGATTGTGTCCATGAAAATGTAAGCGCACGTGCGGATGGCAAAAGTCGGCGTTACATGTTAGTAAATACATAGAATTTTAAGAATTTATAACAGAAAAATGCGTCCGGGATGTCGTAAGGATTTTTAGTGAATAAAAAGCTTTATGTTCCCTTGATAGTACACCACATCTTTGACGAACTGTGTAAAGAAAATAACAAAACATTGACTCACCTAAAACAGTACTAAACGCCCACGCCAGTTCTATAAACCCTCTCATCCTTTCATGAGGCGACTCCCTTAGCGCCCTAGACGGGTAACCGGGTTCCATTTTGCTAACAGCATCAATATTTGGCAGTAAATATGTGGAAATCATTAACGCAAATATATGCACAGCCACTAGTACAGTGGTACACACAGCAAACATTACAAATAGCCACTCTGGTACGTTTGTAGGCTCGTTAATCTGAAGCTCCACCATTGCTACCATTGCGAAACCTGAAAACGTACAATAAGTAATTTATTTTAAAGATTTTTAGAAAAAAAAAGGTTATTTATTAAATATTGTATATGATATTCAATTTTATAGAATTCAAATTTGTCATAAATAGGGTGTAGTTTAGAAAATGTAAGTTGTATACTTTATGTTGATAAACGAGTGGACTTGAAACTACATACAATCATCAATTCTTATTAACTCATACAGTATCTAATTTATCATTGTGATAGCGGCCACCGTTTAGTCTAATACCTATACACGTGAGTTTTTTAATGTGTATGTTTTAAGGTAATAATGGTTGAAACTTGGAGCTTCTTAAGAATAATCTTGAAGTAGGTACACTATCGATTTCCTAATACT
The DNA here is from genome assembly GCA_029959065.1 of Colias behrii. Lineage (NCBI taxonomy): Eukaryota > Metazoa > Arthropoda > Insecta > Lepidoptera > Pieridae > Colias > Colias behrii. Next base: position 5,378,441 of record JARWMC010000017.1, read on the forward strand.
TTTTACTACGCCTTAGCCATGTTCTCAGAAACTCACCCGACAATAATTCCGAGGTAGTAGCCGTGGCTTTCAGTTTGGCCCTCGACATGTGTAACCTTCGCCATGAAAGACCATCCGGTGATCCTGGCGCTGGAGGTTCTTCGCTCCAATTGTTTACTGGCATCGCTAGAGCCACTTCACTTACACTCTGAAAATTTTTACACAGCGTTTATAATAGAGATTTACACACGGTCTATTAAGTATTATGAGCTCTCTTTTAATTTTATTAGCCGCGTATCCTCTAGTGTGTGCTTACACAAAAGAAGAAAATCGAATGGAAACATTATCACAACTGTCGATTGAACGAGCTATAAATATAATATTACGGGTTTTAGAATACACATAGACATATAATAATAGTCCTATTCACATTGAAATAAACCTCAAAGGTGTACCTACAGTAACGTACAACGTCACTTGAGGTATTTTATTTACTTGCTTCAGTGATGAATCAAGGCTTGTAACAAAACCTGACTGTGACTGTAGCTGATAACAGTCTGTTAATTAGACGTTAGATCTAGTAGGAAGTTACTTATTGATGACTAAGGGCTCTTTCAATTTATGCGTTTCGTATAGGACCGCTGCCGCACGTTTTCCGTGCCGCTAGTTATAACCCGCTGCCATGCCGTTGTAGTACGGTAGCAGTCCGTTACCAAACGCTTAAATTGAAAGCGTATCTGACTGCCGTGCGTTTGTATGCTAGTGCTGTTTTAAATTTATTTGACACCAGTTAAGCCATGGACTCTGACGAAGAAACATTACTGTTAGTGCTCTTGTTGAAAAACATCAAACAAAAAAATAAACAAAAACTACGCCTCCGTAAAAGAGCATCACCGATGTTTTCGTTAACATGTGATTTTGGTGATTTCCATACTCTTTACCCTAGGTTAAAAGAAGACCCAAGCAGTTTTTTTAATTACTTATGATGCCTAGAGAATGTTTCTTCGAATTACTGGAATTAGTTAAAAGTAAAATTCACTGACGACTGACTGACTTATATATTATAACCTCAAAACGCGCGTATTTTTGTACTTGAGTACCCGTAGAAATGTAAGATGATTGAATTAGATTAGACCAAATAATTTTTTTTTAGAGCACGAATATTCTCTTTCAAATCATACCGATATATCGATATTTTTTAATAAAAATACCAATATCGATATTGATATTTTCAAAAAACATCGATACGATATATATCGATACTTTATTGCATTTCCGACATCCCTATGGGACTTGCGACGTTGCCGTCCTGCTGTCGAGCGTTCGCGGTACGGACGCCGCGCTGTTGCCGCACCGTGCATTTTGTATGAAAACAAACTACCGGCCGTGCGCCGTACGACAAACGCACCGCTTCGGCACTGGAGCGGTCCGATACGAAACGCATAAATTGAAAGAGCCCTAATTCGTAAATAGTCATTTATTTCCAATTTTTGTTGGCTGTAATGTGAAGAGATATAATTAAGCCAGTTTAACTTAAAAATATGTCACGTTTATTGCTATTGGTGACAATTATGATGTCTTTAACAATCAACAAAGCAAAATTATATTTTTTCTGTGTATATAAGTAATGGGTGACTTATGGGTTTAAATTATGTAAAAAAGTAAGTGGTATCAAATTGTTATTTATCTTGATTTCGGGCTTCAAGTGTTCAAGGTTTTAAGGTATACTTCCTCAATTGCTTACAAAAACGAAATTTAAGTAGGTGGTGATATAATATCGTCACCATAATAACATTGAACAAGTTAACTAAGTGAAAATTATAATACTCAATGCGTATCGTTTGTTTTGTAATACCTTTGGGACAGGTCTTGTCTATACATCGTAGCTTTATCTACCATACAAATGAATATACTTGTACAATATCCTCCAAGGAATATGCATCTCTTACCACAAGTCTTCGCGTAATATTTATAGCTCTTACTCGAATAATACAGAATTTCAATTTAATAGAATTTAAATTCCGTGGCAAACTGGATAGTCCTGATAGTCTATAGCATAATTAATATAAACAGAAACAAAAAAATCTACCATAATAATATACACAACTCAAAGATTTCACTAAATAAATTGATATTCTGCTTACCCTAATACTCTGGTTGCACTGGCAATGCTGCATGTACCCAGGACTCAATAGCACAGTGGCTGTCGACTTCCCAGACAACATGTTTGGAGTTATGCTACCGTTGGGCGTACTGGCACCCTTTCCACAATCGTACTCCAGACTGTGTGGTGCTGTTACTGATATTGTGGGACTATCTGTGGCTGCCTTGAACCTGGTGAAACAAGCATTTCGGTTAAAAAATATATTTTAAAGATATTCTACTATTAAAAGTAGAATTCTCATGACATTATTTAGGAAAATTTACAGAATTTTCCTAAATAATGTCATGAGAATTCTATTTATCAATACATTCGGGTTCGATACTCGAACCGAGAGCTGTTTTTTTACCAACCGATCTAAATGTAACACCCTGTATGTATTTTTTCAATGGTGATTCAACTATATTACGATACATATTATACTAGCTTATGTACGTTAATTAGTTGTACGAGTATTGTTAGACAATGTTATTTTCTTTTTAAATTAAACAAAGTCTGACACAGTGCGAAAGTGATTCAGATATCTTGTATTGTAAGGAATTGTTTCTAAATGTACTTACATAGATAATTCATATTTGATACTCTAACGTACTACGTCTTATACTACGTGTGTCCTTTAATATGTGTTTGATTTTCTAAGGATAGTCAAAACAAAAATAAATTTATAAAATATTGATTACTTTTAGTACTAAAGCCGTCATAGATCGGGGTTTCCCGATGATGCACCATAGATAAGTCTAATAAAAAGAAATAATATCCTGTGGTTTTATGCATCGATTCAAACCAACGATTCAAACAAAACAATTAACGGAAACGAAATTTTTATTTCACAAAACGACATGACATCTTATTTAATTCAAGTCTCATTCAAAATGTTAAAAAAAATATTCGTATATAACAGGCTCTAGGTCCAGGTAATCATTCTTTCATAACTTTTAAGTTTTAAGTGATATCATTGTTATTTTTTACACAACTATGAATTACATTCTCCTAAAACAAAGTAAATTGAGAATTACAATAGGGCTTGTTCTGCATAAAAGTGACGTAACTAATTACGTTCAACGTAGCTTGAATAATATTAACTAATTTGGAATTGATTAAAGTGTTAATTGATGTTTACTATTGAATGAGAGCGAAGTGAATGAATCACACATATTTATTCATATTTTAGTATACACAGGAAATTCTTGCGGATCCGTAGTAAAAACTGAGATGAAATACAATAAGATGTATGAATATAATATTATGTACATTTATATTTGTGTCACGTTTGTATAATATGATGAATCGTAAACTTCTTGAATAAAGGGATTTTGCGTCATAATGATTTATTATGGAATTGTTTATTTGGAAGTTGAACCTTGATTTTGAGATGGCGATAAATACCTGTTACTTAGTGTCTGTTTTATAACAATTTACTAACAAACATTTCATTATACCTATATGAGACAATGTTTTTATTTAACAAAAAAATAAAAGTTTGTTTTTATTTTTTATTTTTAGACAAAGATGTTGTTATAAGAGTCGAGTTAGAAGAGTAGAGTAGAGTAGAGTATTTATTACACTTTATTGTAATACAACTATTAAATAACAAGATGTTTCTTGTTATTTAATACATAAAGAGAAAATATATGGTATGTATGTGTGTAAGCAGTGATCTCTGCCAGGCAACCAAGCGGCAAAAAAGCGAAATATTTAGTAATAATTTGTAAGGTATTAACCTATTGAATTTTCATTAACAAACACATTCGGAAAAAATTTTCAAACAGATATAGTCCAACATATTATATACTCACTTAACCTGACTCCCGCTGTCATAGCTCGGTGGTTTTCCGAAGCACGGGTACGATTCACATAAACCCAAACTCTTTGGTCGATAGTCCTTCGTTCTATACGGTTTGTGGCGCTCGTAGAGGTGATCGCTGGTGTGGAACCTTTGCAGGCGCGCCTTGACTTTCCCGCAAGGTGGCGTCTGTGTGCACTGGTCTATTCGGCTCGCTTCTTCTACTGTTGTGACGAAACTCGCTTCGGATATCTGAAAATATATGAATAATATAATTAAAGATGAAACGAGAAGGGAATGTGAAATATGTAAAATTCTTCAACCCATCTATGTATTATTATGTCTGTTTTCATTCTGTTTTCACCAATAGATATCGTGCTTCTAGAGAAAGGTATTTTATGAATTGTAAAGTTTTTGTCGGAATTTTCTTTGATAACGCGGGCTACCGGCTAACCCATATAAATCAAAGGAAATCCGGCATAATCCTGCAACTTATAAATCAAAACACCTGTAATCGCTTAATTTTAGGAATAAATATTAATTCAATTCGCAAGTCACAACCTTTAATGTGGCCGATGTCATAGGCTCTAATCGCTGGTAAAGCGACGTTCAGGACCTATTAGGCAAATAACTGTCTTCCATGCTCATCGTTCCGAGTCACAGCTCGTTGGCTTTTGAATGTTAATTTTACTTTGTCATCGCAATTGTGCGCTCTGAACGATTATTTAAGATTAATCATGGCGTGCTGTGAATTTGATTACCTATTTTTTATTTATCTTTGCACTCAATACCTAAATGAAAAGTAATGTTATAATATTATAGTTACCTAATATGTAAATTAATTTCCTTCCAGATGTACCTAATTAAAAAGGAATCTTGTGTAGGTACGATAAGAATGATTACTTAATATGTAATACCTACTTAATTAAAAATCTATTAATTTGATCGACTACCGGATGGGTATTCCGAATTAAACTTTAATTTATGAATAAACATCAATGTGGTATGTCTATCAATTATTAATTTGGCTATAATAATTGATAGATAATATTTTTATCTAATGAGGCGATTGACTGTAACGACATTAGCTAAAATTACAGTATAGACTATTAAATTAAGATAAAACTTTATTACTAATTGACTTATTAATTAAAGTTATTTACTAGAAAACCGCATCTTAAAAATCGCACATTAGATGCATAGAGCGCAAAGTTTGTTATTTAAAATCGTATAGAGCAAAGAGCAAACCATAAATTAAAAGTCGCATCCATGTAATATCATAGAAGCAATTAAAAGATCTTTGTTCTCAATTACGTTTCAAAGAAGACCTTAGGTATTGATTTACTCAGCTATTCTCACGTTATATTAAATCACATTTGCAGTATCCGTACATCTTAATTCGAACTTGTCACATATCAATTAGCGCCACTTCATAATCGTTGTCTATGGCATTCATTAAAAATTAAAAGACTATGTTGCGTTTACTTCATGCACCTTAAATTATACGTGTTCTCATCTAAGTGCACTAATTTTTCACGGAATACAATGAAAGATATGGAATCATAAAAACGTATACTAATGAGTAGGTAGGTGCATATATCTACTACATCTATCCATGTTATGTTATAAGTATGTATATCAAAGCGTGTATTAAAAAGTATGTATATCAAAGCGTGTATTAAATGCAAGTAGGGTTTAATTATTTTGTAAGATAATTTTAATATGCATATTAAATGTTTTGTATCTTTAATGATTTCCTGTAAATAAATTCACGCTAGCAAAATTGGCATGTAAGGTACATCTTTATATTAGCTTGGAAAGTTGGAATAAGTAATTAGAATAACTGAATGAAGATTGAAAACTACTATAATATAGTTTGATATCATTCATTCATTAAAGCTTTAACTGGATAAAACTAATAAATAATTAAACTAAATAATATTATCTAGGTACTAGTTAAATGATAATTTGGCGTTTTCATTACCTGTTTAATTTTATTTTTGAGATCCATTGTGTATATATAAAACCTTTTTATTTTTCATCAAAAACACTGTCACACAATAAAAACGAACACAAAAAGCACGGACGTTCTAAATTTAAACACACGAATTTTGCCGCGGGCGGGAAAATTGGCATTTCGAGACTAGTTTCCGTGTTTCCACCACAAACGGAAAAAGAATACTAGTGAGACTCTCCACGTTTAATATGTATTTACCGCAACTTGTGATGATGACATCTACAAAACACATCGCAGAAAATCATATTGTGATTTGTTTACTCTGTTTATCTGTTTTTAATGTCTACAGAACTGTCTCAAGTTGGGAAGAAGTCAACAACTTTACACGTGCTATTAGGTATCTATACATACATATAATAAATCTGTAGAAGGGTCAATTCTGTACATTGAAAATATTGAAAAAATAAATAGCAGGGGGTGTTACTGGATCGATACCAAACCCAAAATATGTGATTAAAAAAAATTTTGTCTGTCTGTCTGTCTGTATACGTGCACTGTGCAGGCATCACGTGAAAACTAACGGTTCGATTTCGATGAAACTTTGTATAATTATACCTCATTATCCTGGGCATAAAATGGGACACTTTTTATCCTGGAAAAATACATAGAAAAAAAAATCTTAATTTTTCAGTTTTATCCATAGACGTTCTGTAGAACCGCGAACACACGTTGCGTTACCCGCAGTGGATTCAGCGCCGTAACCTGTAGCGTTGTAAATACTTTTGTAAATATTATAGTACGTACCTACGTAGTTTAAGTTTTCATCGTAAATTGGTTTATTTAGGTTGGTATTTTATTTTATTTTTGTTTATATTTGGAAACATAGGTAATTAGGTTATAAGGTAAAGTAGGTTAGTTATTAAACTCATATAGTTGTTTTTCACACGGGCAACTTTACGTAGCTCTTTTCCGTGTCCCAGAAATCTTCATGTTCATATTCCGGACGAGCTCAGTAACAATGTTGTGTATGCTGAAGCTCTCAATTATTAACTAAATTTCTGTCGCATTGTCACGATCACTTTTTTATTTTTGCAAACTTTTCGTCACTGTCAGTAATTTACTGCTACATGCTACTTATCAAGGTCGGAATTACGATGAAAAAAAATACATACTACAGAACGCGAGCTCAACAGCAGTAGCTCAATAGAGGGATCACCTTAATTATTATAGGCCTAGCCGTATTTGGGTCCAATAGATATTTATAAGATGTCATTGTCAGAGTTACTCAAAATGGAGAAATAAACCATCCACGCGAAGATCGACATCCGCGCGGACGGAGTCGCGGGCGGAAGCTAGTTAATTAAATATGTTTGATTACTAACAAATTTTTATATAATTACAAAAACGCATAGATTAAGAAAAAATAAACATCTTAGCTTACGTACTATTTTGAATACACAATATGTATTTTGGTGTCCCTTGGCTTTTTGGTAGGTAGGTAACTACGCTATAGAAAATTAATGTGCCGATGATAAAATTCGTTTATTTTATTTTATGTAGGTCTATTAGTTCATTTCATTTCAAAAATACATATTGTATTTTAACAATAAAACCACAAATCACAAGAAAGAAAATACCACAAAATTGTAAAACTTATAAGTTATTATCTACCTACGTATGTTGGGACAATAATATTGTTTTATTGCTTTATTATTATGAACTTCGAAGGATTTTACACACGTAGAAAACTATAAAAAGTATATATTATTCAATTCAAAAATATAAGCAAAATACTTATACAGGGTGTGGCGAGTGATGGCGTTGAATGAATAATCTGGTACCTACGGCCACAGACTAATAATAATATACTACGTATACAACTACGGCCTACCTAACTGGAGATAGAGGACGTCGTGGCGGTTCCAGAAAACGCATGTTGTTTATATTAAAATCCCCTCAGGTTTCGAGATATTCGACATTCTTCGAAAATTTCTTTAAAATTAGGTACACCCTTTAATGGCACATACTGACATACAAGCAGCTTGAAGCAATAATTTATTAAAAAATGTAGAGTTCTTGTAAGGGCTCATGGTGGCCGCCTTGAAGAACTTGTATAAAATTTTATTTATACAAGTTGTTCAATACCGGTAAGCGGATAGTTTAAAATGATATTTTTCTATGCCCATATGATACCAGGAGAAATCAGCCCAACCTGTGTCCCATTCTTGTCCCATTATTATACAAAGGAGACTATTTTTTGTGGGCCCACCAAGACTCGGTAACGTATAGTAATAAAAAAAAACGTGTAGAAATATAAAATTATATTATGAATTTTGAAGCTTCGTTGTTTTATAAACGAAACCGGAATCATGAAATCGAATTAAAAAGCTTTATTTTGATATCATCCCTGCTGTAGTGCTATCTAGAAACCAAGAACAATGGCCAACATTAGAAATAACTGGAACGAAACGTTTTTATCGATAGAATGAAAATAAAACCAAAAAGCGAAAAAAAACTGCCTTAAACAAATCACTTTAGAAACTGTTTTTATTCCTATTTATATGGAAGAATGTGATTAATAGCGATTTTAAATCCTGTAATTAATCAAATAAAACAACTTCTTTCTACTAAGCTAAAAAAATCCGTGTAACGAAACGTTACATCTATTGGCTGCTTTGATAGACGTCAGATTCTTCCTGTCGTAGTTGTAATGTTTTTAACATAAGTAAACAATGTTTTTATTTCCTATTTTAAAATGTAATTGCTACAACTTAAGAGCGTTTAATATTACAATAGAACATGAATAATAGCATAGCTATGCAAATGACTACCTATCCTAATATTATGTACCTACTCCTAGTCATAAATCACGTACCTACCTACCTACTTAACTAATAATTTCTTATTTAATCAGTTTTCCCATTCGCTAAAATCGCATTAGGTCCAGAAACTTGAGGTACACACACTTATATCACTTATTTTCTATACTATTTATAACCAAATCGGGTCTCTGTGTTTGTGGTAACTTCGCTGTTTCCGATTTCCGAGCTTGGAATCGTGACAATGTATGTGATGTTTTCTAATATTTATTTATTCATTCATTTAAATATATTGTACCCAATGATTCGGATGGGTCACACAAGACAAATCGCTCATTATCAGTTAGTTTTTATGTAGGAATGAGGTAAATGATTGCACATCGTGTTTCTAAAGATTCCGGTTAAAACATGTAAAAGTAATGTCACCACTGTAATCTGGGGACTTCAAGGAACAAATTAACACACATTTCATTAATATACGCTAAGAAATTGAGGTGGGCCTATTCTCCAAACAAAAAAAATCGTCTCCTTTCTAAAGGGAACTATATTTTCTATCACCAAAATTTATATTTGTCATCAAGTTGTATCACCTAATAAATAGATCTATCACCACGAAATATTTTCGTTCTCAGATAAACAAAAATTGTTCCCAGGTATCAATTATCAAATTAATGTTAATATATGTGTTAAATAAGAGATCGATAACCAATAAAATTATATTGCATTACATGAATATAAACTTCGTTCTTATAATAACAGTTTTGTTACTTAAATAATAGCTCTGTGCTCAGAATGGTAGATCTGTCACCAAATAAATCGATTATCGATCCCTGACTGCGACTCCTTTTTATTTGATATTTTGTCACCAATACAGTAGTAACATTTTATTTCGTTCAGATATGAAATTAATAGTATTCGTTACCAATTTAATACATCAATTTATAATTTTAATGAAAAAATGATCAAAGGGGCGGAGACAAATTGGCGCGCTTTAAAAATTAAGAATAAATATTGATTATTTTAACTTTAATTAAGTGTTTTATCTTCTATTCTGCTAGCCATAAGCCAGCTATTTTAAACCAGCGCTGATTGTTCAGTGGTAATTATTTTAAACAATAAATATTGATTATTTTGACTTTAATTGTTTTATTTACTACTCTGCTAAATTTAAATATAATTTATACTACCAGTGGAAATTTAGAACCTTGGGAGTCTAGTAAGGTAGCAGAATCTTTTGGTTGAAACGATGATGACAACCCTAATTTTTTATTTGAACTTAATGCAATTTTCTAGTAACATAATATGATTTATTGGTGATCTCTTTAAATTAGTTTGCTTAAATACTTATTAGGACACACCTATTATAATACATATAAAAACATTTATTTGGTACTAGACCTTATATCTCAGGATTTTAGGTGATTTATTGTGGAACTGATTTTGCATTGTTTGGTGACTACATTTTGGTGACAGATCTACTATTTTGAGGACACACCCTATTATTTAAGAAACACAAAACTAATTAAATTGGTGATAGATTAAATGATACCCCTTTCTAAATGACTTCATAATAGGTACTCTTTATCGTTTAAACCGGAAATTTTTCAACAGGTAAACCATTATTTAACTTAGTTGAGTTTACCACCTTCTATATCTTTGGGAATTCACTGGGATATGATTAGAATTTTAAACATTTTAACTATCCATAATAAAAAATCCCTTTTCCAACATACAAGGAAATTAAGCAAACAATACAAAACGTGAATTTATTACATAGTACGTATACTATGCTATGGAATTTATAATTCTGAATAATTTATAACTTAGGTACATAACTTGGATTTATATTTATATCTTTGTACAAAAATATCATATTTTATGTTATGTACCTACTACCTACTTACCTATAATATGTACTCTTTGATGGATAAATAATTAAGAAAATAATAATTTATATAACATTACTATTTTAACGGGACATTTATTTTAATTCAATTATATTTTACCTAATAATTAATTAGCTTCGAGAATATTTTTTTTATTGGTAATAGGGAAGCGCTTGAACGTGCTTCCCTAGAAGGTACTTACCTGTTCACTCTACGCTTGAAGAAATTGAAAATAAAATGAATTTAAAAGAAAACAACAATATCAAATTACAACAGATTAAAATTGCAATAACAATTACGAATATATTTTACCTGATAAAGCCCTTGCTTTGTCTATACTTGAATTAACTTTAATTCAAGTATCATTAAATTATTTTCCGGACATTTTACTTACGGGAAAATTATTTGAGGAAACTCTACACGTGGTCATTAATGGCACGACTGGCATGTTTATGAAATTAATAATAATCGATAATTTTAGAATTATAATAATGTAAGCTTAGATCATTAAGTAATGGATAACACTCACAGGCGCTTCCCCTTTTGCCGAGGTATAAGATTATTCGAATCGAAAAGTCTTAAAGGGCTGATAGACGTAGGAACTTTAAAACCGCGGTTTTAAAGTTCGCGTACTTACTCGGCTCGACGTCGGTGACACACGCAAGAGCTTGGTCAGTAGCTTCTCGCGTGTCACCGATATCGAATGTCTCTATGTCATCAACAGAGGGAATTTTATGTTATTCAGGAATTAAATATAGACATTTTTAATTTAATAACCAGCACTTATTTTTAAGTAAATAGCATTCTAACAAAATAAATGTTCAAAAATTGAAGGATATATTTTCGTTTTTACTATTATATTTTGAGGGTACTTTACAAAAAAAGAGCGTGTGCGCCGAGCCCACGCGTCAGGAGTGAAACTTCCTTGGCGTGATTCAAAGATACCTTCGCCAATATTCAATTATATTATATTCATTCATATTAATTATAGTAAATTATTTTCATAAAACTAAAAGAAGAAGACGAAATTAATTGAACTTTTGCACTTAGTAACACCTATTATAGCTAGACAGGCTAGGCTCGCGGCTCGCGGCGGTGACAGACGTGCGAGCGAAGGCGGGCTACGAGTAAAATTTCAAACATGTTGGATCGTCAACGAACTTACTCGACGGTTTTTAAGTACGCGTACTTGGGGTGACACACGAGCGAAAAAGGTCGTCGAGCCACAAGTTCGCGTACTTACTCGTACGTCTGTCACCCCTTTTATGCTTTCATAAAAACTATTTGCGTAATCGATTACAAACACTCTGCGTATTCGTAAAACATCGAAAGGACGTCTGCGAGTGCTCCGCTATAATGTCGTTTTGTGCTGTCAAGTCTTGCAGAAACAAGTCAAACACATCAAGTATTAAAAAAGATGGAATAACCTTTCATTTGTAAGTATTTTTTTATTTTTTTTACGTAAATATCAATTTAAATGCAATTTCTAATAATCGTCGATGTATCGTTTAGCGATATGATCAAGACAAATAATCGAGTCATGTGTTTACTCGATCATTGATGCGGCTTCACGAGACTATCATGGAAAGAAAGTATACAAATTTAATCTTTATGAACTAAGAGATAAAGTTGAATTTAAAACGCGATATTGAACCGCATTCCCCACGAGACTATAAAGCGATGTAGCGAGACTATCTTGAAGAGAAAATATACAAATTTAATCTTTATGAACTAAGCGATAAAGTTGAATTTAGAACGCGATATTGAACCGCACTCCCCACGAGACTATAAAGTGATGTAGCGAGACCACAGTATTACCATATTTCCTACAGTAGTGCGACGAATGTACTTGTGCAGAGAAACGGAGGGGAACTGGCGGGGGTCGGGCGACGCGGGCCGCGTAAAGCAATCACGCTGAGATTGCTTTACCTATCGCGAAGGGCAGACGCTTCAGTTTTTTTGTGTAATAATTTATACTTACGTATTCTATAATGGTGGGCATAAACTGTTGTGTTTATGGATGCAAATCTACATTTAAATCCAAGGACATAAAGTTTCATAGATTTCCTCGCGACGAGAGGTAGGTTTTTCAAATTCTGTTTAGTACCAATTCAAAGATGTTGAAGATGTTTTTGACTATACATATTTTAAGTAGCTATAAGATATATATAAAATATATTATTGATGATTTTCAAGAAAACCAATTTGTTTCTCTGTTAATTCAAAGTTTTTATTTTAAAGTTTTCACAATAGTTAACATACAAATACATAGTTTGTTACTACAACAACTTAAAATATGTAATCTCACCTGTAAATTCAAAGAAACGACATTTAAAGTCCACTTATAATAAATCCTCAATTACAGTAAAAGTTCCTTATTCGCGGGGTATATGTTCCATAAATATGCCGCGAATACAGAAACCGTGAATACGGAATGGTAATTTATATGGGATTATAGGGGATACGTTCCTAGTTGACGATTGAGATTTTTTTTTGTGTCAAAACTCGTTTCTCATTTTTTTTAGTTGACATTATAAACTAGGAAGAGTGCAGTGGATCACAATTTTTGTAACGAATGTGAAAGACGAAACAATAAAACACGCAAAGCGGCTTTTACTATAAACGGAACTACATTTAAAAATATACTTTATTTATTGAGTTATAAGGTTGCTTCCATTCTGTTTATTTACATTCTCAAAAACATTAATCGCAGTAAAGGCGGCTTGCGACAAAGGCGGCTTGTGTCAAAGGCCTCGGCGATATCATTTAACAACATAATATGTACTTTAGGCTAACTTGTAATAAGATCTATTTTACTTTCTTATTAGTCCATTTGACAAGGATATTGGGTTAGATACCTATTGGAATAATTTTATTATCATGTATGTACTTATTAAATCCGCGAATAAAAAAAATTTTAATCGTTTCTCGCCATTTTTTCTTTCTGCTACGTCAATCCGAGCCACAGATAACATGAACACGCGAAGCGCGCCAAATTTGAATAATGATGAAATGTTATTTCATTACATATAATATATGTTACCGGAAATGTATGAAATCAAGGAATTGTATATGTTTTTCCCATTTGGTGACAACCCTAGCATATTTACACGTGGCAGCGTGAGTACCTACACTGGCGGCGGCATCGCGCGACATCAAAGGCGATTCCTTACTGTAGGAAAATAATATTGTAATACTGTGGCGAGACTATCTTGAAGAGAAATTCAAATTTAATCTTTATGAACTTAGTGATAGAGTTGAATTTAAAAACTCGTCGCTTAAAAGGTCGTAAATTTTTACGACTTTCTTAGTGACGGACTGCTTTTAACTTGAACGTCGATAAAAAAATATTTTTCTAAGTATAATTTGAAATGAGATGAGAATTAATCTTTATTATATTAAAATTTTACACAACTACACAAAAAGGAGTATAATGTTTATTTTGTAAGTCTTGTATATATTTATTAAAATTTACCTACGCTCGGTTACTTTTAACTGGCAGAACATTTTAATGGTACGGAACCCTTCGTGCGCGAGTCCGACTCGCACTTTTTTGTAATGTTAATCTTGTAACCTTTCTATTATGTAATCTATACTAATATTATAAAGCTGAAGAGTTTGTTTGTTTGTTTGAACGCGCTATTCTCGGGAACTACTGGTCCGATTTGAAAAATTCTTTCGGTGTTAGATAGCCCATTTATCGAGGAAGGTTATAGGCTATATATCATCACGCTACGACCAACAGGAGTGGAGTCACGGGGGTGAAACCGCGCGGAGCAGCTAGTTTGTTTATATGTATGTATTAATATTGCGTATATTTCAGATTTACAAAAAATCCTGCTTTAAGGCTAAGGTGGATTGAATGTTGTGGGAGAAAATCAGAATGGACACCTCGGTACAGAAATAATAAAAATTTCTGTACCGATATTTATTTTATTGAATATAATATGTGATGTGTTGAATAAATACATATTCAAATGCAAATAAAATGGCGTTTTATTGTTTTTTCATATGCATATAATAATGATGAAAACGTTACAAATGACCTGTGTAGTATTTTTTATGAATATAATATTAATGTTATTTCTAATTTCAACAAAATTATTATTTTTGTAATATCGATATGGTTACATCCCTTTAGAGCGATTGTATTATTACGTATATGTACAGAGATTTTTCTGTGTAATCGATGTATGTGTGCAAAACATGCTAGTCTGTCAATTTTGTAATAGTTTGAGTTTGTAAAGACACAAATTATTTTTGTGAATGTGTGATTGTGTTTCAAAGTGTGAGTTACCCTCCCCGCACCAAAATCGGCAGAAAGTTTAGTTAGAACATTTGCCAGCGTGCTCCATCCATTACTTAATGATCTAAAGCGTTGTATTCACGGTCCATCTTGACGTACGTCCCGCCAAGGTCATACACGATGCACGACGCAAAACGACAGTGAATAGTGTTGACGTACGTCAATAATTATTATTATTATCTTGCTGGATGTGCACGACCAATTTTTCATCCAGCAAGCACCCCCACCACCGCGAACGTCGTGCAGATGGACAGTGAATAGCGCGGACGTACAGCAGATCAGTGTTGCCAACAGAAATTAATGTAAATATGTACTTGGAAACGTGGCCTATTGATATGATTTTTTTGTGATAACTTAGTGAGTACAGTGCGACACAAAAGAGATGAAAATAAATGAGGGCGCCACCGTCGCTCATATAGCAACACTGATACTGCGACGCAAGCGATCTTGATACTATAGAATAAAAATCCAAAAATCTATATAATATAATCTAAAATAAATACCGCGATTTAAACCGTTATAATTGTTTCATTGTAGCAATAGTGTAAATTTAAGACAAAAATACATTAGTATTTTAATTGACCTACCTAGGTCAAATTTTACTTAAATGTATTTGGAATTAGTTATTTTATAAAAATCGGTCAAGTGTTTAGACTGCACAGGCGCACATAGAATCAAACATACAAACAAACAAGCATACATGCAGCTCAAACACATTACCCTCTTTCTGGGTCCGTCGGGTAGAAAAAAACAAGGCGATTTGAAAACCACATATTTTTATTTTTTTTTGTAGATAAATTTTGTACATTAATATAATTCATCAAAATCTAAATATTCTACTCCTTCAAAGGACTGATCATCACTCTGTTTCGAAGTACTGGCAAGAGGGTACGGGGCATCTTCAGTATCATCATTTGGTTCTTCAGCACTATAACAGCTATCTGAATCTGAGTCATCTTCACTGCTCTCATCACCAACGTGAATAATAAATTTCTCAATGTCTTCGTACAGGGTTTTGCCCCTATTGTAATATTCCATTTCTATTTTTTTTACATGGTCACAACAATTCTTCCAATCTTCCCTTGTAATGGAGTTGAAGGCATCTAAAGCTAATTCTTTAATATTTTTTGCTCCAACATTCTGCGAAGCGATCTTTCTTTTTGCTTGTGCCCAAATCAACTCTATTGGATTAAGGTCACAGTGATAAGGCGGTAACCTTACCACTGTGTGACCGTGTTGCCCCAATAATTCATCAATTTCATAAATTGGATCTGGTTTATGCTTCTTTACCAGCTGAACAAGAGAAGGTTTCCTTAGTTGTAGATCAAAGGGAATATTATTTTCTAACAACCACATTTTTATTTCATCAACCTTGTTGGCTGATGTTGGACATTTATTTTTTACCACCGAGTGGTAGGGAGCATTGTCCATAACAATGATTGAGGGTTCTCTAATATTTGGTATTAGTTTTTCAGTAACCCATTTTCGGAAGTTTGCCCGGTTCATCTCCGAGTGATAATCTTCTTGTTTATTTAAACCACTAAAGATTTTTAATCTTCAGTGGTTTAAATAAACAAGAAGATTATCACTCGGAGATGAACCGGGCAAACTTCCGAAAATGGGTTACTGAAAAACTAATACCAAATATTAGAGAACCCTCAATCATTGTCACAAAGCCTTTTTCACTTCCAGCATGTACTAAAATCCATCTCTTTCCTTTAGAAATTTCTGTAGTCACACCTTCTGTATTTATTGACTGCCAACATTTTTTAACTTTATAGCTTGAATGTATATAACTTTCATCTAAGTAAATTATATCCTTCTGAATTTCTTCTGGCAAATTTCTATTGTCCATTATAGCTTGCAGATACATTTCTCTTTTGTGTGCTATAATGGGTTTTTCAAGCAGAACCTGCCTATTGGATTTATTTTTTGTATAGCGAAATCCTATTTTTTTTAAAAGTTTTCGCAAATGCTCACGACTACCATCATACCCAATGTCATCACGTAGCTGAGCCAATAATTTGCCAATTGTTGGCACTTCCTTTTTAACGGTGTAAAAAAAATGAATTTTTTGGCGTATTGCGCAGACGTCAAAGTCATCTAAAGTTTTTGATGGTCTACCTCTCCTATGTTTGGCTGGCGTTGAAAATTTGCCTTCATTTCTACTCCCTTCCTCTACTATCCTGCGTACTGTGCTTTCAGAAACCCCTATAACAAACGAATAAAGATGAATAAAATCAAATAGTACATTAATTGACATATTTTTATAGTAGCTTAAAACTAAAACTTCCTTTATTTTATTAATTTTTTTTTAATGTAGGAGGCCAGCGTCCCTGCGCTACTTTAGTAAGTAATTAGTAAGCTAAATCTAAAATATGTTTTTTTTTTTCTTATGGTTTGATTGATTAATAGATAGGTGTATGAAAACAGTTATCACTATACTATGTAGTAAAATCTAAACTAGGTACTTTATTTGAGGCTGGTTGGATTGGATATAACTTCTTGACTCAAATTGTGCTGGTCCACTGTGTTTCATTAGATCAAAAAAATTTCCCTGTGCTGTTTATTGTATTTATCGATCAAGGGATGTATTTACAATGTAAGAGTAGAACACCCACGTGTCAATTTCTTATACTTTTTTTTTAATAAAATGGCAAACTTTAGGTGAATTTTTCATGAAAAATATTGAAATGTATTCTGAAATCGTAACTGTCTAAGATATTTATTTTAAATAAATATAGACTTATAAAGCATCTTTGGGCGCATATTATCCAGTTTTTATTTTTGGAAAACTACCTCCGAATACCGAGAAATATATTTTTTTCAGATTTTCGTTTTTATTTTTTTTCTCCCTAAAAACGCAAAAGTGCGGCTTGTCACTAGCATAGAATTATTGCTCGTAATAAGGCCTATCACTCATAAAAAAACCACGCCGCACTATTGCGGTTTTTGGGAAGAATACGACATTTTCAAAAAGGTCAAAAAACACAACATAGGGTTGTCGCAAAAAGGTAAAACAAGTTTTTTTTTCTTCTAAGTGTGGATATACAAGGAATAAAAAGAGATATAACTTACATACTTATCACATCGCAAGCTTCTTCATGGAAAAAAATAAATTCCTCAAACACGTGCTTATCAATAGTATAAATAAAAAAAAAATTAAAAAAGGTTTCCCAAGCAGGTCATTAGATTTCATGCCTAAATATCTCATTTATTGTAATATGGTAAAAAATATAGTACAAAACAAAATAAAAAGAATGATGGTCAAATTTATTGACAACCCTTACACTATATTTAGAAATTGGATTCCTTCTAAAAACCGCAATAGTGCGGCGTGGTTTTTTTATGAGTGATAGGCCTTATTACGAGCAATAATTCTATGCTAGTGACAAGCCGCACTTTTGCGTTTTTAGGGAGAAAAAAAATAAAAACGAAAATCTGAAAAAAATATATTTCTCGGTATTCGGAGGTAGTTTTCCAAAAATAAAAACTGGATAATATGCGCCCAAAGATGCTTTATAAGTCTATATTTATTTAAAATAAATATCTTAGACAGTTACGATTTCAGAATACATTTCAATATTTTTCATGAAAAATTCACCTAAAGTTTGCCATTTTATTAAAAAAAAAGTATAAGAAATTGACACGTGGGTGTTCTACTCTTACATTGTAAATACATCCCTTGATCGATAAATACAATAAACAGCACAGGGAAATTTTTTTGATCTAATGAAACACAGTGTGGTCGCACTATAAAAACTAGTTTTTGTTTACATACAAATAACCTCAAATTAAATTTCGAAAACGTAATAATCGCCATACATACATACATTAAACACTCGTCACTAATGGAATATTCTATTTTACGTAGTACTGAGCAAAAATAAATGGAATCTCACCGGTATATTCTGCTGTACGTTTGTAAACGTTTTCCAAATCAGTCAATAACTTTCCAGCTTGAAATTCGGACAAACACCGAATAAAAACTTTATACACGACTTCACGGACACCACTACGTTTAACCTTTTTCATGATGTCTCCTTTTTTATTTAAATTTCTTGTTCTAAATAACAATTTTATCTCAATAATTCTCCACTTCACGAAAAAAACAACAAATCTTTATTCAACTTGACAGCTACATTGCCAATTCAGGGTTGCCAGGTAATGAAAAACGAATTAGTTCCAAAATAATTAATTTCATCTCTTTTATGTCGTACTATACCTACATGAGCAAGCAAGAAACAGTTATTTTATATTTTTATGTACACAGGAAATACCCAATTATCTTTAATTTTGGATCAACCTAGTACACATGGACAGTTTATATTCAGAAGTTATTACATATTTTAAAAGAACTCCAAGGCGAATTGATGAATAACACAGATTTTATGCAAAAGTCCACTGCAGAAAAATGGCAATTTATTTAAAAAAAATGTCCTAACGAATTTGTTTGTTTAAAAAAATGATTAGCTATATACTCTCTGTTCCCGCCACTTCAGCATTTACTGAAAGAGTCTTTTCGGTCATGAATGTGAAGTGGCGGGAAGAGAGAAACCGAGCTTCATTAAAAATTAATTAAAAATGAGCTCTTGAAATATATAAATTTAGATTTGGAATGTTTAGATTCATATAATTCATTTAAAAATAATGAAAAATTGTTAGGTACTGCAAAAAGTACAAAAAAATACATTTTTAAAAATATTTATTTACTCTTTATTTACCTCCTTTAAAATCAGATATACTCTATATCTTCAAATAAAAGTTGGCAACCCTAGCCATGCTTGATGCGCGAGTAAAGCAAAGCAAAAGGCCACACTTAATTTTAAAATAAATAATAAAAGGCAAATACCTAAGTTACAAGATCATTATGCGAATTCCAGTGAACTTATTATGATAACACCGTGGACATCCAAGAAGGAACGTATCAACTTGAACAATACGCCCATTTAGTGGACAATGCGTAATTGATAAAACAAAGGAATATTAATTTAATGGTTATACGGTATCGGACCACCACCGGACCACCAGGCAGGAGGATATCTCGGATATATAAGCAATTCACAAGTAAACTCGTCATTCTCACACCAGCTCTCTATAGTTAAGGTCATAGATTAAGTAAAAATTGTAATTTATTTAAATAAATTATTTTTTTAAAAGTAATCTTGACCGAGTTATTTTTACTGGCGCCCAACTTAGGGGCCTAACGAGTGAATTTAAAGTAAATACATCGTAAATTACGAAAAAGTTCACGAAAATCTTTCAAGATTGAAGTTAGGCAACTCACAAACAAATTAGTAAAATCAGTGAAAAGTTCGAGGGAAGAAATAAAAAAGGAGGCCATCATCGGATTTGTGCTGTAAGTACCGTAGCATAATCCTTTCACCATTCCTTTCCACTTGAAACCCCCGACTTTTGTATATAGCTATAGGGATACTGGAGAGAATCACTCTCCTTCTGAAAGTGAGAGCAGTCTTAGTGATTTGAGTTATTCAAATTGCAGTAATAATCCAACTGTCATAGACAATATGGATCCAAAAACCTTGTTATCGTTCGTTCCCACATATGATGGTGACGCATTTAATCTTTATAATTTTATAAACTGTGCCAAACATTGGTTACAGATCGCAGGTGGAGACACACCACCTAATGTAATGTTGTTATTAAGCAAATTAGAATCGAAAGCTGCCATGACTATCTCCATGGTAGATCATGACTTTAAGTGGAAAAATATAGAATTAACATTAAAAAAAGAATGTGGAGATAATAGGGAGTTCAATACCTTATTAATTGAATTGTCGAATGTTAAAAGAAAAGGTAGCTATAAGGATTTAATTTTTGAGTTAAAACAGAAATTATTTTTTATTAGAAGTAAGTTGTTAGATAAATATAGTGAGAAAACGTTAGTCGATGAAGTGATGGAGCCGTATATTAATACCGCGCAAAATGCATTAAGAAACAGCTTACCGTACCATGACCAAATTTACGTGTCAAACTGTGGTTTTGAGGAAACGGCCGCCCGAATTTTACAATTAGAAGCAGAGGGTAGGTTCGACAATATTAAGCAAAAGTTTTCGAGCATTTTACCACCGCCGCGAATTGTTCAGCAGGGGTACTCGCAACATAAACCCAATTTTGTAAATCAAAAGCATAGTTATCCTAATTATCCACAAAATCCAAGGATAAATTATAATAATAACAATTATAATCATAATCATAACCAAAGTAATAATAATTTCCATCAAAAATATCCATGGAAGCCAAATCCAAATAATGTGTTCAATAAGCCTCAGAATAGTTATTTCAAGCGTAATCAATATCGCCCGGTTAATAGAAATGTAAATGAAACGGAAGACGTGTCCATGCGGACAGCGCCTCAGTTACGCCCAGGTCAAACAAATCTAGGTAAAGGGTTAGTCGCAGAGGAAGTTTTCCATACTAATAATATAGATGAAGCAAATTTTTACAAAAAGGCCTCTCAAAAGAAAGGGCCATAGAATTTAATTTTGTTAAGTCTTATTTGCCATATTTCGAAACGGATGAGCCAAAATTAAAAATCTTAATAGATACGGGTAGTCAAAGGTCGTTTATGACTGAAAAGGCTTCAAAATATTTTAAAAGCTATTATAAGCCTGAGAAATTTTCGGTGCGTACATCTCACGGTACGTCGACCCATGTAGGTTTAATAGAAACTCCGTTTTGGTATAAGTACTTCGATACGGGTGAAGGAACAATGAAGTTCTATGTGTTTAATTTTAGCGATCAATATGATATTTTAATGGGAACAGATATGATAGAGCAAGTTAATGCTAAAATAGATTTAAAAGAACGAAAATTAATTTTACCAAATAGTGAAATTTTAATTCATCACATGACAAATGAAAATTATTCAGACATTAATAATTTGTGCGAAACGTATAGAGATTTATTTACGGAGGATGTAACGAATAGCGCAACTACATCTATTAAGCATAAAATTAATTTAATTACTAATGAACCGATTTACCAACGTCCTTTTCGTTTGCCGCAAATACAACAAGAGGAAGTTAATAAACAAATAATTAAATTATTAAACGAGAAAATAATTCAACCTTCCGAGTCGCCATGGTCATCTCCAGTGCACATAGTGCCTAAGAAAATAGATCAGTCAGGCGTTAAGAAATGGAGAATGGTTATTGACTATAGGAGGTTAAATGAAATAACAAAATCCGATAAATTTCCA
This sequence comes from Colias behrii, assembly GCA_029959065.1. NCBI lineage: Eukaryota > Metazoa > Arthropoda > Insecta > Lepidoptera > Pieridae > Colias > Colias behrii. Next base: position 5,400,554 of record JARWMC010000017.1, read on the forward strand.
TTGCCAAATATTGAGGAGTTATTTTCCAAGTTACAAGGAAATAAATATTTCTCTACCTTAGATTTAACTTCGGGATATCACCAAATTTTAATGGATACAGATTCCATCGAGAAAACGGCATTTAGTACGCCTAATGGGCATTATGAATTTTTACGGATGCCTTTTGGTTTAAAGAACGCTCCCGCGACATTTCAAAGAATGATGAACAATATTTTAAAAACGGAAATAAGTAGAAATATTTGTTTAGTTTATTTAGATGACATAATTATATATTCAAAAACTAAGCAAGATCACATAAATAGGTTGCAGCAAGTTTTTGAAGCGTTACGTAGAGTTAATCTAAAATTAAATAAAAATAAATGCGTATTTATGGAAGAGGAAATCGAATTTCTAGGTCATGTTCTTAACAAAGACGGACTAAAGCCAAATCAGTCAAAGATAGAGGCAATTAAGAAATTTCCGATTCCAAAAACATTAAAACAAGTTAGAAGTTTTTTAGGATTAATAGGTTATTATAGAAAGTTTATTCCTAATTTAAGTAAGATAGTTAAGCCTTTAACGGATACGACTAAGAAGAACGCGATTATTGACATTAATAATAATAAGTTTAAAGAAGCATTCGAGTCGTGTAAACATTTATTAATGAATGCTCCAATTTTAGCATTCCCTGATTTTAATAAAACGTTTGTTTTAACAACGGATGCATCGGACATAGCTCTAGGTGCAGTATTAAGTCAAGAAAATCATCCGATAGCGTATGCGTCGAGAATTTTAAGCGAAACAGAAAGAAAGTATAACACTACGGAAAAAGAATTGTTAGGTATTATATGGGCTGTTAATCAATTCAGACCCTATATTTATGGTAGGAGATTTATCTTAAGAACAGATCATAAAGCATTAATATGGTTATCTAAACTAAAAGAGCCAAATCAAAGATTAACGAGATGGAAACTTAAATTGCAAGATTACGATTATAAAATTGAGCACGTCAAGGGTAAAGAAAATTACGTAGCTGATGCATTAAGTAGAATTCAAATAAACCACACAAGTGTAGATTCCTTAGCAGCGCATTGTGGCGAAGAATTATCGTTAGACAGTACACCGCGTAATAATGATACAGCGATAAGCACTGAATCGAATTCCTGTTGCTCAGACAATAGATCGTTGAGTAATACAATACACTCTTGTCAACAAGACAGCGATACAGGTATTCCAATCATTGATAGTTACCCACCTAAACGTCTCAGACGTGTTGTGTTTGAAAGTGCTCCATACGAGAACGCGAAGTTTGAAAAAGGTATGTGGTATTTTTATATTCCACCTAATAATGAGGAAGAAGTTATTAAAAAATATATGTTAGAGTATTTAAGTAAAGAAAAATATGCTTTTATAATACCAAACGACGAATTATATTATAAAATATCTGAAGTTTATAGAAAGTATTTTGATCATAGTAAGTTTAAGCCAACTAGATACATTAAATCGTTAATAGAAATAGATAATAAAGAAGAACAATTAAATTTAATTAAAGAATGTCACTTACTAAATAATAGACATGCAGGTATAGAAATTGTGTATAAACAATTGCGTGAAAAATATTATTGGGAGAATATGCGGAAAAATATTAAGAAGTATATATTAAATTGCGAATTGTGTAGAAAGGAAAAATATAATAGGCATCCTAATAATACATTGTATTCGGAGACAGAAACTCCACATGAACCAATGTCAGTATGGCATATAGATTTTATGTCTTTAGAAAGACAGTGGTACCTTACAATTATAGATAAGTTTTCAAAATATGCGATTATTAAGCCAGTAGATAAAAGTAGAGTATATGATGTATTATATGAAATATTTGCATTTATAGGGGCACCTAATAAGATAGTGCATGATGGTGAACAATCGTTTTGTAGTGAGATTGTCACGGAACTTTTTAAAACTTATAATATTATTAACCATACTACGTCACCGCAACATCATAAATCAAATTCGGATGTTGAGCGTTTACATAGTACTATACAAGAGTTGTTTCGTTTACAACGTGAATCAGATTTAGACCAAAATCAAAAGATTAATTTTATTGTACATTCTTATAATAATACAATGCATAGTGCGATAAATATGACGCCATTTGAAGTGCATTTTGGTAGAAAGCCTAAGTTGCGTAGTTTTGATAATTTAAAAGTAGCTATACAGAGATATACTGCCCAGCATAGAGATTTTGCGAAAGAGTTAAATCAAAATGTTCATAAATTGTTAAAGAAGCAAAAGCATGATAGGAATAAAAGATTGAATGAGAGAATTAAACCCCCGAAAATATTTAAGATAGGTGATACAGTTTATTTGAAAAACTCTATGGCGGACAGACATAAGACGAAGTCAAGATTTTTAGGTCCATACAAAATATTAAGCGTGGAACCTCATAACAAATATAAAATAAGCAATGGCAAAATATATCATGTAGAGGAACTAATTGTTTCAGAATCTACGTCAGTTTCGGATACAAGTTCAAGCAGTTAGAACCTTCAGAAAATGTAATAATAGTTGAGTTGAAGCCTGCTCGAATTTTAGAAGGAAAGTGGTATATTATTCATAAGTTAGAAATAAAACCAATTGTATTAAATTTAGAGAGTATACAACAATCTGTAAACCATGCTTATAGAAATTCTAAGATAGATGATGTTAATCATATATATCAGAGAATTAATATTATATTAGAACATGTTAGAGAGATATGTAAACATTTAAATATTCAAAGTAAGAATAGGATTAAAAGAGGATTAATTAATGGTTTAGGAAGTGTTATTAAGTCGATAACTGGTAATTTAGATCAAAATGATTTAGATTTAATTCAAAGAGATTTAGAAACTGTAAGAATTGCTTATAATAAACAAATATCGATAACTGATGAAACTTTAGAGGAATATAATAAGCAGATTGCAAATATTACTTTAATTCAGGAAGAGATTAATAATCAATTGTTATCTATGTTAACTAGTAAAGCGCAACAAAAGGTTGCTATATCTTTGTTATTACAAGCTCAAACTTTACAAGATGTAAGTGAAAGATTAACAACAGCTATTACGTTTGCTGAACATAAAATGTATCATTATAGTATTTTGCAATCTCAATTGTTAGAAGATACAATTAATAGTATTCCAAAAGAAATTGTTATATCTAGAAATGTTAATGATTTAGAAAAGTTTATTACTGTAGATTGTCAAATTATTAATGGAATAGTATATTTTGTAATTGAAATACCATTAGTTAAGAATAGTGTATTTAGGACAAGAAAAATTGTACCTATTATCCAACATAACCTATCCTGTTCCTATCCTATTATGCGAACGGTTACTTTAGCTTACAATGAAGAAGAAATGTATGAAGCTGAAGATTGTATTGAAATAAATGAATTAATTTGTAAAGGAAATATTTTGACGAAAGATACTTGTGAATCTGAAATATTAAATACAATGAATAGCGAAAAATGTCAAATGGTAGCAATAAAGTGTCCTAAAGAGGAAATTTTTGAGATATCCCCAAAAGCCATTTATATGTATTTTAATAAGACAACTGAAGTTGGAATCAAGTGTAATAATCATAAAGAAACTTTGTGGACTAAGTATACTAATATATTATATGGAGAAAATTGTGAGTTGAATGTTTCAGGAAAAACTTTATTTCACACGAGGGAATCAACGGACAAAATAATTATTGGTAAAGTGGATTTACAACCAATGGAGACTGTAACTGAAATAGAACTTAGCAAGTATGATAGAAAGAAGATTTCATCTAAGTTAAATGAATTGAAGAGGATTCCCGCATTGAATTTTGAAACTCACGATATTGTTCAATATAGCTGGATAACATTTATAACTATTGTAATAATAATGTGCCTAATCTATGTTAAAATTCTCAGATCCAGGTTTCGTTCGAAAACCTGTACTTCGAATTTGGAGGGGGACAGTAAAGCAAAGCAAAAGGCCACACTTAATTTTAAAATAAATAATAAAAGGCAAATACCTAAGTTACAAGATCATTATGCGAATTCCAGTGAACTTATTATGATAACACCGTGGACATCCAAGAAGGAACGTATCAACTTGAACAATACGCCCATTTAGTGGACAATGCGTAATTGATAAAACAAAGGAATATTAATTTAATGGTTATACGGTATCGGACCACCACCGGACCACCAGGCAGGAGGATATCTCGGATATATAAGCAATTCACAAGTAAACTCGTCATTCTCACACCAGCTCTCTATAGTTAAGGTCATAGATTAAGTAAAAATTGTAATTTATTTAAATAAATTATTTTTTTAAAAGTAATCTTGACCGAGTTATTTTTACTCGCGCACGATCGTCAGTAGGATACATCCAGCACCGCGGCCTTGAGCTGACGTACGTCGGGGATGGACCGTGAATAAGACGCTTTAGACTGTAAGTAAGTAACTACTTAGTTTGCATCAAATGTGCCAAAATTATATGAATGATGAACATTCAATGTGGTTTCGTAGAATATGTTTAGTTTTTTTTTATTAGCAAAATTAATGCCTGTTACGATCAAAAACAAAACTGGTGGAAAATATTTTGTATAGATGTAATTAGATGTAGATATCTAACAGTTCGTGACATATAAACATACCTACATTTTGTTTATCTTTGTGCAAATAATACATGTTTACAAAAGGAACTACGAAACAGTTTCAGAGAATTTTGTTTAACGACGGCAACTTTATTATAAAACAAATAATTTAAATGCGTCTTACCTTGGTCTTACCAAATACCAATAAGTTCTTAACTATCAAAAGGTTTTTCAAAACATTAATTAATTTTTCAAATAGCACTACTTTATTCACACTTGTAAGTTTTAAAACTGCCTGTTATGTTCGAGATTAGTATTCAACTAATGGCTAGTTTGTTTAATAAAAACTCACTGACCTACATCTCTTCTCTATATGTATTTAATACTAGGGCTGCTAGACAATGAAAACGCCATATTTAGTTTGTTCCAAGTATATAATTACTTCCTATGCCTAGGTATAATACTGAACTACTAAAGAATATCTATGTTTACTTCACTTAATTTTACCCGTACGGGGTCCATATAGAAACCTACCTAGTACTTAAATTAACTTTATTAAATTTATTATCTTGATTAGTATCTAAACTGTTCTAATATTGTACTTAAATTGTAATTGTAACTACTACTGTATCTTATGGATCAAATAAAGCTTATTTATTTATTTATTTACTTCACTTAATTGCTTTTTCATTTTTGTAACTTTAAAAAAAATAGAGAAAACACAATTTGTCCCTTTATCTTGTGATAACAGCAAGGAAGACTGGTTAGTAAGGGAAAAAATAAAATCACTTTACTACGAAGTCATCAATTACCCACAGGAAAATCAACGATTAGTTACGGGTTGCTATTGTTGTTTAAAACACTAGTACTTACTACTTTACTATAATAGGCATGACGACAGTATCCATAAATGATCGTATTAGTGTTTTTAAGGGAAAATGTATAATAAATAAATTAAATAAAGTGACTTAGAAATCTTAAAAACATTAAGATTAATGAGATTATCAATAAAATAAAACATTGAAATTCTGCAGTTGGCCATTTTGACTAAAACACGCGTGACGTCACGCTTAAGTAAACAACTCACGTCAGATGTGTTTTGTTGTTATGAATATGTTGAGAATACGCATTTTTATTTATTTACTATTGTTTCACGTATGCTTTATCGACTCAGAACAGAAATATAATTGCGAATTCACGAATACGTGGTTCGGGGTTCTCCGCGCCAACTTTATACAATCATTTCTTATTATTTTCTCGCTTGAAATAATTACATATTAACACATTTTTGAGCATTATTTTTATGTGGATTCACACTGCAATACTGCACACCACTTATAAACTTTGAAATTCGTTTCTATAACACATATTAAATAAATATTTTTTTAATTTTCTTCGCAATGCGTACAAATAATTACGTATTTACTAAAGAGTGACGTCACGCCTACGCCATGACACCTGCGAGCTGTTTTGGCACAGTTAATAAATATTTTTTGAAAAATAGCTTTTATCTTCGTTAAATTTAAGTATATTTCCGAAATATAGGGTTTTTCTTGTATTGACAACGGACCAGTGGGCGGGGCTTAAAAAACATGGCTACGTATTGTGTGCAACAAAAGAATTAACCATAAGTTTACATTGAATTAGTGTCATCAATTTTAATTATTTATGTTTTCTATAAATGATTTTTTTCAATTTGTTGGATCATGAATGGATTAATGAATCCTCATTAATATCATTATGTTTTTTCACAGTATCCTTCTTTAAACTCCGATTTACTAGACGCTGATGTCGTGCCTCTATATTTTTTTTAGCTTTATTTGATTCTCTAGCAGAGCTTGGTAGATTACACGATGGAACACATGTTTTTTTTAAAGTCATCTTTTTAGTAATAACACCTGAAAAACAAATTTTTCAATTAGTTTTAGATTTATATTTACATTTATATTTGAGGTTAAACATTGTCAACTTACTTGGTACAATAAAATCATTCCTTTGAAAATGTAATGAACACACTCTCATATGCGGATTTATATTTTTCAATTTTAAAGCACGCTGCCAGGCTTTACATCGATCTACTTTTTCTTTTTTTCCGAAATAATTTTCAACATAAACAAAACTGCTACCAGGTTTAGGTATAGCATGAAAACTAACTTCTAAATTCGTATGAGATTTACTACCACAACCGTTCACCGCACAATAAACTCTACTTTTATTTTTAGTACGAAATTTTAAAGAATTTTTATTAATTAAAAAAAAAAAATTTTAATAGATTCGGTAATATACTTGTGTACTTAAGTGCACACTAAAACTAGTTCTTTTTTTGAACACCAGGTGTCGTGACCAAAGTGGTCCGTTGTCAATAGTAAACGTATACACACATTATGGAAGAGGATTTCAAAATCTTTCGTCATGCCTAAGGGTTTCTCCAGCGCATTAATTTACAAGAACTTAATCTTTTACACATTATACAACTCATGTTTCCGAAGTTAACAACAATAAAACATTAAACAAACAAATCACAATTTTTTTGAATTTGTACTTTTAATAATTGAATAAAAAATATTTATATCAATATTTTTTAATTAAAAAAAATAATACCATTCATTGTTTTTAAATCAATAGCTTCGCACCCAAAAAGGACAGGTCACGGGGATAATATGTATGGAAATGTAGATATATTTTATTTGGTATCGTCTTGCCTTTTTGGGATATAAATTATTATCATCATCATATTGTATAAAATTAGGGTCATATTATAATTACGAGAATAGTAATTACATAAAAAGCATAACTGCATTCGTTTGTAAGTAATTAGATACATGTGGTAATTACTATCAATATCTAAAAAAACGTGAGTGTTTTTTTTTTCTTCATTCTAGGAAAAGTGAATCAGATAACCCTGCGGAAATCTGTGTGTGTAAGTAAAATTAAATGATAACACCATATTATTATTATCTGCTAATATTTAGTTTAAGATATAGCTTCGTATAGGAAAGTGTAAGTGTTGCGCATAAAACCTATTATACGATTTATTTAAAAATTCTTGCATTTTCTGTATAACAATTTGAACCAACTGGAGCTAATTATTGTCCTGACTCCATAATAGCCAATAAAGCACTTTGTGAATATCAATTATGCGTCTGCCGTTATACATAATTAAGTACTTCATTGAAAGACTTTTTTTTTCTAATAGTGCCAATCGCCAGTTCTAAGGTAGAGTGAAGGGAGCGATGGCCCTCAGCGCTAGATAGCAAGAGAATAAGATACATTTTTGTTCATAGATCTTGTCTCGTTGTTTTATTGCCATAACATCAGACCAAAGTAAACAGCGGATAAGTCATTAAATATTATGCGGGCTGCGGCCCGGCCATGCCGCCGGCCGTGCCTCCTACTGTACTGCACTATCATCCCAATTAAATTCTGTCATTTCGTTATTTACTTATATTATTAAATTATGTTATATATGTATATAATAAATATGAATACGACAACACTAGTCACTATCACTCCGTATCGAAACCGCAAGCAAACTGCCGCCGGCCGGCCGCGCATGGCATTTGCATGGCATCTAATGGCATCTATGATCTATCATCTAATGGTATCTGCATGGTACTAGCATGGCATCTGCATGGCACTTGCATGGCACTTGCAATATAAGTTCGAATAGCACAATCATTTCACGTTAATCGTATAAGTAATTCATTAAAATTAAAAATTAAATTAAACTTCAAGCACTGGCAACACGATTCATTATATTATTATTTCTTCTAATTTCTATTGCTCTTTTCAGGGCCCATAAAGTGTTATTGTTACACTTTCAGGGCTACAAAATTATCCACACATTACTGTGAATTTACTCAACGTTGTAGAGAAAATTTACGACATATCATTACAATAAAGAACCTTCACTATAATAAATATTATGCTTGTCGCTTATTTGTTATATCGAGTATGTATATGTCTCATAGAGGCAGTGAAATGTACCTAATGTAAATAAAGGCTGTCAGTGTAGTTTCCTACCAGAGTGTAATACTATGTACATTGTACATAGTACCAACTGTAAACTGTTTGCAATGTAAGTAGGGATTTAATAATTAAATAAATGTAGGTAAATTAGTCTTCTTTGTTTAAAAGGATTTGTCATAAAGGAAATGTAGTGTTATCTTCTAAATGTTATTATTTAAGCATGATTTTGCCCTTTTGAGGTTAAGCCATGAAGGGACATAAGAACGATATTATAGTTACATAGAACTTACTTAAGCATTTTCTGTAGCGTTCTAGAATAAAAATAGTAAAAAAAATACTCACATTGTCGCATACAAATTCAGGTATTTCCAACATTTTTGCCGTTAAATGTATCAGGTACATCGCCAAGTTAGAAACGGGGTCTGAAAAAAAGTCTATAATGTATTTGACCATTCGATAAATTATTTATGCTATTCTACTTATATATATATATATTATATTTATCCATAATATTTTGCCACAATCACATACCAATACTTACTCAATAAAAACATAAAGTTAACTATAAGGGTTTTAAATAAATAATAATTTATGAGACAGTTAAAGACCAAAAATCCATTATTTCTCCTGTTCGCCTGTAGCATTAGAGAATTTATAAAAACGATAAGTTTTAATTTTTATATTTTAATTACGTAAATTAAATTAATGATGCTTGTGATTGCGGCTCTGCCGGGGACCGGACTGGCACGGGGGACATGGCTTTAAAATGTTTCATTTGTTTCCCATCTCCGGCATGACTCGGCATTAGCACGGTGTAACGTGAATCATGCTGAAATATTTAATCACCCTTAAAATTGTTAAAACCGACATTTATTAATTAATTAATCTCGTATACAGTTGAGTTCAACGCCCTCTCTTTAGAAAAGATGGAAACAAGTTTTATGCTACCTGTGGATGTGGAATTAATTCTAGTAAGTTTATTTTTAGCCGTCATACACAACGGTGGCACCACCATATATGGTAATACCAGGTGATCGTGAAACTATAAAATAATATGCAAGAATACTATATTATTCTTTGAGACGTAAATCGTAATGGTCTGAATCGCAGTTTCTACACCTGAACGGCAATCAGGTACATCAAAATATATTTTGAATATTAAGAACACAACACAACAACAAAGGAACAGCCGGAACATTATCATTATGTAGTTATGTATATAAAAATACATAAAAATATGTATTTGTAGTTTATCTTTAATTAAAAAAAATGTCTACTGTCAGTCTGTGTCTGGCTCACAGAACAGTTCAGGTTATTATATTAGTGTTCTGTCAAATTGTCGTTATAATCCTTAGTTTTAATCTGTGGCTGTGGTTTTAAGCCTTGCTGTCATGAGACATGTTTTGACGTTTGTTTATTTACATTTTACAAATTTTCTGGAATTTGGAAGTTTATTCATCGCTTTTTTCAAGTTTTCAATTTCATCGTGCATGAAAATTTAAATACTTTCTGCTTTGCAAGCTCCAGTACACTTCCAAATGGAATGTAAGTAATTTCTCATAATTACTAAAAAAATGCGACATGCCGACATAACTTAATAAACTTTATTTCGTCAGACATACAGAACATATTTGTTACATTATATAGGTAGTGATAAAACCAATATAGGTACTTAATTATTAAAAGTAATGGCTCGCCGGTACAATTATTGCCCACGATTTGAAACTTGGTGATTTTTCTGAGATAAGTTCATATTATTTGGAGTGTACTCCTAAAATTTCAAGTTCCGGACGTACATAGTTTCCGAGTTATGATTTTTTTAAATCTTGTCTTTATTGTACTATATTTTTACATATTTTACTGTTTGACAGTTGTTTGACATTATACATTCCATTTTAGCCTGTCATAATTGAATTTAATTCGTAACTTTTGTGTTTATTTTAGTTATTTGGATAGGAATATTTAAATAACATTGTATATTTATGTTTAACTTTTATTTAATTATAATTTAACACAATTTAAAATTATAAATAAAAAAAAATATAAAAAATACAGTCGAAACGGAACGTGCGAGGTGACGCGCACGAAGTGACGCCATTTTGATTTTTGATTTTTGACGTCAGTCATTGTTCGTGCGCCTTGCAGTGTAGTTGAGAGCGTTTATCGTGTACTCCTCCTGTTAAGAAGCCCTACGTTGACTACCATGGCGTCTCCGAAGCCCCCGGTTTCGTGCTCTGCCCCTTCATCGCCTGAGGAATCGAGTGTAGTTCAAGTGTTGGACTCAAATGAGCCACTTGCTTCGAGCTCTTCTTCAGTGCCATTGTGTGTGCAAGTGATAGACTCTAGTGAGCCGCTTGTACCCGTGCTACCTGTGGATCCAGTACCTGGCTGTTCCAGAGCCACTGCAACGGAAGCTAGTGCTGGCGTTTCCCCAGGGGAAACGCCGGGCTCTCCGGCGTTGTCTGAGAACAGTTCGAGTGGCGAGGATCAACCTTCTGGGTCATCCGCGCCAAGAAAAAATTATTATGTAGAGGAGATAAGGTTTGTGTGCCACTAAATTGATCATTGTTTAAGATTAAATGGCGTGAAAAGAAATTTATCATCTTTTATTTTGTTTTAGATCTCAGTGGAACCATCACAGGCTCTTTGTAGAATTGAACACTCTTGAGCAGTGTCTGCACTTTGCTGAGGAGCGGGGTATGATTCTACGGGAGAAACTCTGTAGCCGCCATCGACAGCCTATGTCTCTTCATACATTTGGGGGACAACTTGGTTCCTTCCGTTGCCGCAAGAGCACTTGCAGACATAAGTCAGTGAGTCGCTCCAAGGGAACGTGGTTTGAGAATGTACATCTCCCCATAAATATAGTATTCCAGATTATGTACTTATTTAGTGTGGGAGCAGACTATAACGCTGTGCAGTGTGAAACAGCAAGACGAGAAAGAGATACAGTTTTATCAACAAAAACAATAGCCGATTGGTTCTCATATTGTCGGGAGACCATTGTGGTGTATGAATTGGAGCACCAAGAAAGTGGAAGAAAAATAGGTGGACCTGGGAAAATTGTCCAGGTAGATGAAAGCAAATTTGGAAAACGCAAGTATAACCGAGGCCGCCGCATTGAAGGACATTGGGTCCTCGGTATGATTGAAAACGGCAGTCAGGATCTGAGACTGGAAGTGTGTCCTAATAATGAGAGATCTTCTGAAATACTGGTGCCACTTATACAGAAACATGTTGAGGAGGGCACAGAAATCCATACAGACTTCTGGAGAGCTTATGATTGCCTTCCTCAATATGGATACATTCACAAAAAGTGTAATCACAGTGACCCAGAACACAGATTTGTGGCACCAGATGGGACACACACCCAGAGGATTGAGAGCCAGTGGAGAAATTTAAAACGAATGTTCGCCAAGGACCAATACAAAGGAAATTTCACCGACTGGCTCATAGAGTACAATTGGAGGAAAAAAATTATTGCTAAACATAAGGATCCCTTCGAGGAATTACTGACTGCTGTAAACTATGTATACAAATAAATATATTATTATTACATTATTATTTTTATTTCAAAAATCCCAATTCAATACAGAAATCCTTACTGTTAGTTAGGTTAAGTTAGTTTTTTTTTTCCCCGAGCGAAGCGAGGGCCATCCCACAGAGCGGGGAGGGCAATTTCAAGTCTCAATTCGCGATTTCCTTTCCCATTCTATCCTAAAATCGTGGGATTTGACTAATTAAACCCAACCTAACCTCAAAACTTTAAACTCCAATATCTCAGAAACTAAGTGACTCCTGACCCCCCCCTTTGGGGGAGGGGGGAGTGGTGGGAACCCCTCCCCTCCCCCCCCCACAAAAACCTTAAATTCGTGGGCTATATTTGTACAGTCCTTCCCTTCTAATTTTTTTTTTTACACGCTTTATATTAGCTTCACCTGTATGTTTGTTTGTTTGTAACCGACTTGCGCGATTTTGACCCACTTTAAACGGCCAGATTTCGTTCAAACTTTGTAGATTTATTGAGGACCGATGACAATACACTAATTTGATAAAATTTTCTATTTTTTAGTTCGGTTTTCTATAAAAAGCGTGTTTTTTATTTAGTTTTATGAATCGTATTTGGTAATCTATACTTACTAATATTATAAAGCTTAAGAGTTTGTATGTTTGTTTGTTTGAACTCGCTAATCTCAGGAACTACTGGTGTAAATATATGAATAAGAAATAACTTAGTTATTCAATTACGCCATATACTCTCTAACAACACCCAAATTTGGATATGAATTATAAAATAAGTAACTTACATTATTTCAAGTTCTTCAAATACGCTGGCCAACTTTCCGAACATTGAATGCGGGACTCTTTTCAAAGTTATGGTTTCATTGATCAGATATTTCAGATGTTCCCAGACCATTCACATCCAACAGAATATGGGATGGTTGGCCAGAATATGCTTAATAAATTACTTGATAATAAAAGAATCTTGATTATCATTCATTACAAACGGTCATATCAGATAATTTATAAACATAATTTAAAATTTTAAATATAACAGGTTATTTTTTTCTATTCGTAGTCATGTACTTACATGAACATCATCATGCTCTATGAGGTATAAAGTGTAGTCAATATACAGTAATTTGTTGATAAGACAGTGAGTCAAACAAATAACTTTTTTATTACTGTTTTTTCTTAAACATTAACACACCAAATTAATAGCTTAATTCAATTTATGTACTACTAAAAGATATGCATGATTTTCCATGGATAGGGTCAATATGGGTAATTGTGAACAGGGTTATTGAAAACAACTCCACTTACACTTTTAATAACAATTCTAAATAACGACTTTTACAACTGTAAATAATATTTAATCTAGATAATATTTTATAGAAAACAAAAATTCTTTGTTGTTTAAAATCACCCCTATTCACAATTAGCCACCCTGACTATAGATGTTTGTTACTCAATAACATAAAAACAGCTGATTGGATCTGTATAATATTTGGTAGAGCTATAGGTTAGAACCTTGGTTATTTTTAATCTATACTAATATTATAAAGCTGAAGAGCTTGTTTGTTTGTTTGAACACTCTAATCTCAGGAACTACTGGTCCGATTTGAAAAATTCTTTCAGTGTTAGATAGCCCATTTATCGAGGAAGGTTATAGGCTATTTATCATCATGCTAAGACCAACAGGCGAGGAGCAATGCGGGTAAAACCGCGGAGCACAGCTAATTTCTGATATGCTTACATAGGTTGAGATAAATTGTAAATCGAAATGATATAATCATGTAATATGTTAATTAAAAAAAATGTAGATTTATAATATTCACAAGAGAGCATGATGAAAGTAATGATTTAAAATGTCTTGACCCTCACATATATTTCCATAGAATATATATTCTTTTTTATACATGTATTCACGTTCTAGGGTAAAACCTCAAAATAATTTTAAAATAATAAAAAAAAGTTCACCCAGTCGAAAGTTCTGAGATAACAAACTAAAATACAGTAAAATTGAGAATGTTTTTTTGAAAACTTAACAAAGGTTATTGTATTAAAAATTAAGGATAATTCTTACTGAATTTCTTTAATTTTTTTTCGTATATAGGCACAATATATAATCCAGGGAGTGATTTCTTATGTGTGAAGAACTTAAAATGGAACTTAACACACTACTACTTTTCCTTGGCTCACGAAAAAGGAGATCGATTGTGACTTTCAAAAGCCAAGTCAATATCAATTGAATAAGTAATGGAACCTGTATGTGGTGTTAATTGTGTTTTTTCTAAATAGCGTCACACACGAGCTTCCGTGATTGTTCTACACGGCAATATAACTCATTACACGCGTTAATAAAGTGCAATTTAAAAAACCATCGAAAGTGGCCCTTCGCTTTCTCCAGTCACCTAGTAAACTAGAGACTGTTAATGCGATGCAACTTCCGTATCGAATCTCCGATGACCGATCTCTAGAAATGTCAAAGAAGTTTAATGTAGTGTGTAGTGTTTTGTTAAATTTCTAAACAGTAAACGGAGAGGTGAAAACAAAAAATGTAGTTGTGTACTTTATGAGGAGAGTTTTAAATTCACTACCAACATGACGACACTATAATTCTGCCGCCGATTTTTGCACATGCGCTCTACTTCGTTTAAAATAGCGCAAATCCCAACACACATACATAAGTAAAATATTATGAATGTGTTGGTAGGCGAAGTATGCAAGAGATACGGCACTTCCCGACCCTTCGACGGGGAGGGTATACACGTTTTTCGCGTCCCGACCTGCAAAACTATTTGCAATATGGCGAATCGAAGCTTAATTTTAGGTTGAGAACTTTTATACCGGATATAGGTACTCTGAAGCGACATAAGCATTAAGCACCATACAACGTTATTTTTTTTAAATAATATTAGCGGCCTTTACTAAACGGTTGCTATAATTAAATGCATCATTTCCTTTGTCTCACTTTTATAGTGCGCAAAATTTGACGAGAGTCGACATTCGACAAAGTATTTCAATTGTGTGCTGTGTTATGATATTAACACATTGTTTATGAACAAAGTTTATATAAATAATAATATCAAACCTGAAGGCCAATATTGTCCAAGTTTTTATTCCATGACTATAGTGACTAGTGTTCACGAGTTAATTAAAAGCTTATTGATTCTCTCGATCACGAAGAAGATTACCTAAGTACTTGCATTATATATTTTTGTATTTTCATAACAGTTTTAGCGACATAGCGTCTTTAATGGATGCTAATTAAAAATGGCTCCATCGTGCCGACATAATTCTTTATCGGTATGTGTCTACGTCTAGTTAGACAAATGATAGCAAATATTATTGGTCATTGCGATGATAACTGATGATCGTATAGGAGGTAGCAATGTTGACAAGAGAGAATTTTAGTATAGTTGGGTTTTGGATATACTGTTTCTCTTGCTATTTCGGTTAGAGTCCGGGCCGTCTGGCTGGCCGCAGTGGTTGCGTTTATTAGTGCGCATCTTATCTGCACAGGAAAATATCCTTAATTTAAAGTCATTTATTAACGCGTAATTTTTAATCTTTTGCCTTTAGATAGATCCATCAGACAATGTTTTTCACTTATTTCGATGACATTTTAATTATTTTGTAATAAAAAATTGCGTATGGCACCTATTTAACAACGAAAAAAACGTCTTACAATAAAAAAATTATGTCTGATGGATCTATCCAAAGGCAAAAAATTGAAAATTACGCGTTAAAAAATGACTAAAGTTAAGTATATTTTCCTGTGCATATAAGATGCGCACTAATAAACGCAACCACTACCGCCAGCCAGACAGACCGGATTCTAACCGAAATAGCAAGAGAAACAGTATATCCAAAACCCAACTATACTAAAATGACTTTTTTTAAAACGTTGCTAGCTCCCGTACCATGAACACGGGGAGATATTGCATATTTTGAAAAGAATTCTTTTTTTTTTAATAGAAGTCATGACTGATTAGACTTTCTATGACTATGTGTTGTATGATGTTTCTCGGTGATCCTGCTTTTGATATCGCTTCGGCTTTTCATATCTTTTAAATTATTTTTACCAAAATAGGCATGTTCTTATTAAATAATAAAAAGTTTGGAAAATCCAAAAGTGCACGACTCATAATGCTCATTTAATTATGAAATATAAAAAAAAAAATATATATATATAGATATACAGTCTTGTAGTTTTCGTTTTTTATTAATTGCAATTAAACGACACTGAATTAATTAATCATTCGCATTCAGTGACCTACAATCGTCGATTAGAATATTTAAAAAAAAAATTTAACTCAAATGATGGATTTTTTCACAAGTTATAGTGTTTTCAGGTTTCACACATGACGGACAGGAAAATTTTTTGACCTATTTCGGTGTTTTTTTCCAATTCTATTGAAGTAAATCAATTTTTAAAAAGTATGGGATTAATCTCCATTAAATTATCTCGACAATAGTATGCAAAATATCTTGATTCCGTGAACTAACAAGGCTATAATAATAAGAATAGCTGCAAAAATGAGGCGAAAAAAATTTTTCGATCGTAAAGCACTCTCTGATGCTTCGCATCATGAGTCGTGCAATAGATCGTCCTGAGGTCGTAATTCCATCCCTTATAGTAATCTCCTAATGGATCATTTAATAAATAATGTGCACAATGCAGGATATTAAACAAAGCTGCAGTTCATATTTATTTATTTATTTCTAATAATTAAAAGGTCAGATTGTCACTTCCATAGACAATACAATTTATTTTATCGTTTATTACAGAACAATGTTTTCATACATTTTACAATCTCAATTCAGACGGCACTTCATTCATATTTCTGTAATTGCTGTCTTGTTAGCATTTAATAGCCATTAAGTACATAATAATATAGAATAGATATATAATTAATGATTATTATCAGTTTGATCTTTCTGAGTAGATCACGTTGGAATTACCCTAGTACCTGAATAATTATGAAAATCACGACGAATCACTGAGTAAACACTCATTATAGTCGGTACTCGGTACATACCACAGTACATACCTATCTTTTAATATATATACATCTCGTGTCACAATGTTTGTCCTCAATGGACTCCTAAACCACTTAACCGATTATAATAAAATTCGCACACCATGTGCAGTTCAATCCAACTTGAGAGATAGGATAGTTTAAACATGTAGGTACCACGGGCGAAGCCGGGGCGGACCACTAGTTATGATATATGAACAATTTTAGTATTTAGAAATAAAGAAGCTTTAAAGCTTACATGAAATTAACTCATAGGTACATAAATATAGGGCTAAAAATAATAATAATTACAAATTATCCATTTGAAAACTTCAAGGGAACCTTCAAACTCAGTTAAGAGAAGCTTTGATGGATTGTTTTTTAGCCTTGGCTTTTGAAAAAATATTTGATTTATATTGTAACATAAATAATTGTCTTCATTACAAGTGCATAATGATGTACTTAGAATACAATCAGAGTCGTGCAGATATTAAAATAAAAGTAAAAATATGTATCGATGTTAGATCAAATAAATAGTAAATTTATATGAAGGCATATCATCTATTTCAATTCAAAATTTTAATAGGATAATTAAGAATATGAAAAGGTAGAGCATGGTTAAAATGGATCAAACTTTAAAATTAATTTTACAAGGCTGTCCAGATATCTGTGTGTAATAAACGAGGCATAGTTTCACCCGTAAACCGTAACAAAAAGACAGGAGGTTCTCAATTCGTCGGATTTTTTTCATTAGCTTCAGTATTAAAGAAACAGGAACACCTGATAGTCGTGCATTAGAATGAAAAACTGAAAAGCATAAAGAAAAACAGTAGCAACTTCTTACACAGCCTATGCCCCAATCAGTTCAATGACACGAGGAATAACTCCTCCATCGTGATGAGGTATTCATCATTTTTTACAACATCATAACTGTTTTTTTGCTGGTTAACTTATAGGCGCATAAGTCGTAAGCGAACATAGTTTTTGTTAAGTTTTTTGAGTGCCAACAAAGAGCTCAGTTCTAAGGATGTTAGAGCTATTATAGAAGAATCAAAATTACCCAATGACTTGACGTCACAATCTGTTTGAAAAATGCCGAATCACTGTTGCAATAAAAGTGAACCTTCAGTAAATGGTAATAGGGTTTATAGTAGCAAGAAAAGTTCCTAGAAACATATATATTATGTTTTCTTTTAATTCAAGCAAAACGAAGTAGTCTATAATTACTGCTGAATATTTGGGTATCGCAAGATGTTGCTCAAGTGCCTGAAGATTTTTTTTTATTATTATAAAGTTGTTTTATCACTACGAGTAGGTACACAGTTGAGAAAGCTTTTTTTTAATCTTTGTTAGTGGGACATGAGAAGCCTGGGAGGATATGTACATCTGACAGACGAAACTCTTAGTATAAATGTATTTCTTTCTCACATTTAGACTAACACACTGACAGTTCGCAAAATATATTATATGCATTGTAGGAGGGAGAGCAAACCGCGTGTTTATAGTTCGACAGTTCGATGCTCACCACAGAACTACCTATACTGTGATGCTCACTGACGTATTTGAAGCGTATTTGTGACTTGTCTATGTGCTACCAAAAGGCTACCAGTTATATTTAAATGTGGAAATACCCGCATACATAAGTTAAAGATACCTTACATCCAAAGAATAAGTAAGAATATTAATTCATACCTACTTCAGTCGAGAGTTTTCATATACAAAAGAACTTTCCGGTAAATTCTTAGTATTGAGGCGTGTTGCTTATTATATTATGTACTAGCTGTCCCGGCGAACTTTGTACCGCCCTGTCAATGAATGTTGTGTTACCTTTTAGCTGAACTAATTTAGGCTTTGATGAACGTAATATACAATGATACAAAATTAATATTTATATGGATTTTAAATTTATTACTTCAAACACGTCTCAGAGAAAAATTATTGAATTTTAATAAGTTGTGCAGCATGGATTAACTCTTTTCATTCTTTAACTGTTATCGACCACGCCATCGTTTCGTCTTATTTTGTTGTGATAATAATTCTACCATTATCATTGGGCGATCGACGCTGATACAGTGGGTAACCATCGTTGCCTGTGATGGTCTCTGCCATCAATTTTCGTGGATACCTTTTGGTACACTCGCTGTCAATCATGCATGGTGTTTGTTGGTTGATGGTTTCACACGGTCCATGAATCATATTCGTGATAACAACGTCATGTCGGTCTGGATCGGTTTCAGGATTAGCAATCCCTGCACACTCATATATTTTATTATTTTGACTAACCAAATTAAAATTTGTGCATGCTGCAAGCCAGATTTTCGTCATTCGATTGAATACATCCATCATTGAATTATCCCAAAGATGTGTTCCTTTAATGTAACTCATCAGTGATCGGATTTTTTGCTTGAAAACACGTGTGGTGATGTCGTGCCGATCACTTGATATTTGTCCGGGAAGCAACAGTTGAATAATTTCCATCCATTTCGGATTACATATATGTAAATGTAATGAATAGATCTGGCTGACCATAATGACGAACATATTATTATGTCATTGCATCTTGCACATATTCACTTGGGCTACCTGTGTATGTCGCCGGAAAAATAGCACCTAAGCACCTAAATAGCCGAACATTTTCTACATCTTCTTCTCTGTGCTAATTGCATCGCGTAAATGGATGTAATCTTCAAAACGCAATTTAGCTTGGTTCAACGGAATGAGTTAGGGCCTCCGTTTCAATTTTAACGTTATAATATTATTTCAACGCAATATTGTTGAAGCAGTCGACGAAATCGCGGTAAATAATTGTCAGAATTTTTACATTTTTATAGATTTTTTTTAAATAATTAATCGAACTATCCTTCTTGGTTAGTTTCCTCACCGAAAATACCTTATCAATTTCTGAAAGCACGCGTAAACACAAATATTTGAGGAATTTTTATGTATCTGCTTTAATTGCACTTTTCAATAATTGATTTAAAAAAAATACAGACAATAGTTTATTCACCCTTTTTACTTTTTAATTATTTTACACAAAATACATTTTTGAACGCATGAATGTCAAACAATATTTAACGTATTTGACAGGATTGACAACTAATGATTGACATGTACGAAAATCAAAACTATTTTTATATTTTGAAATTTAAATACACGATGTTATGAGCAAATTTGATATTATGTTGTCGATTCAAAAGTCTTGTTTTAATGCGTTCTTCAATTCGAGTGGAACTGAGAGTACAAATACCGTCAAATGTTTGACAGAAAGTATGTGGTCAACTTTTATATGGGAAAATGGAATTGTCGTCTTACTCTATCTTACTCGCAATTTTTCCTTATTTGCTCACCGTTTAGACCTACCCTGGACTACGACAAACATTTTAAAACCAAAATCAGCTCAATCGGCCCAGCCGTTCTCGAGTTTTAGCGAGACTAACGAACAGCAATTCATTTTTATATATATAGATTATTTATTATCTAAACGTATTTTTCTTATCTTATAATTTTTAAAGAAACTTGAATAAAGTAATTCAACAAATAGGTGTTATTTCTCTTATTGCGGATCTCAACCGAGTAACAAAAAGTGTTTGGTTTCGAATAAAAAATAACATCACATTCATGAAAATGATCCAACATTTTGTTTGCAAAAAATCCAATCACAATAGCCTTATAATGCCTTGGTATTTTGCGCCTCAGTACTAAACATTTTACACTAACTACAGTCTTATCGAAAAAATAAATACGTACCCATTGAGGTATTATGTACGTAGTTACTATATACTAGTACATAGTAACTCAATGTACGTACCACTTTGAAATAGCTGATGCATAAGTAATAATTCTGTGAAATAAGTATTTATTTATTACCGTGGGTAATTTATGAGCGTATTAAAATTAGTGCTTTTGTAATTATTAAAGCGAGTATTATTTGTACATTAAATGCCAATAGATAATAATATAATAATTACAGTAAGTTTTATCATTATTTTTTAATATTGATTTTATTACTTTCTAGTCGTAAAAGTTATTCGTACCTATCACATGAGTACCTAAGGCTTTTTACTTATAAAATTTTCCATTTTAATTAAATAATTAGGTACAGCTAATTGTTGCTCTACAAATATATTATGTATTTGCATTATTTGTCACATGGCACACAGGTGTTTTAATAATTAATTGATAGAAACATCTGTTTCACTGTGAAATGGTAAAATACATTAACACACATTTTTTGCATTGCATGCTCTTACGAAGATCCCATAATACCTCAGGATTACAAAATAAATATGAAATATGTATGTCTTCCATAGTAACCAAAAAATAACTTTTTTTTTTCTTCAATTTCTCGTCTTCTAACGTTCAAAGTATGTACATAATTTGTTTATTATGTACTTCACCAGTCTACCTACATACACAAAACCATAATAACATTAATCAAACAAGAATTCCAGGTAAATTACAAAATGCGTGGTATTTACAAAAGCCAACATTTACAATTCATAATTAACAAATTTGAGTTTGGTTGAGTCACTAAAATAAATACTTGATGAGTTAAATTCTAGGGAATAAACATATTGGCGCTAATAATGGTTTTGGAAAATTCATAGATGTGTTGTTTTATTTTTCTAAACATGAATAACTTCATGTTTGAAAAACATCACATTCGATGTATCGATGACTGCTTCGCGGTATGTTTCTGATTTGTATGGTTAGTACAATACACGTAGTCATATTACGTTCTATTAAATGTAATTATAAAATACAATTGATATTGTATTCCAAAAAGCAAATAATTTTTATTTCCATAATTATTTTCACCATAATATATCACAGAGTAGACTTCCATAATAATATAAAAAATCATATATTTTTTGGTTTGTAACATTTTAAGCTCATTTTACAGTATCAAGCGTCATTTTAGCTCGCCTGTAAACACTCGCAGATATTGCGTTTTCTTCTCGAATATTGATTAGGAAGGTACTTGAAACTTGAAAGTAATTGATCGTATTGTTGTTTGAGTGTTCATTAAATGTTCTAGTATCCGTTATTGAATTGGAAGCCATTTAAGATTATCATCGATAGTTCATATTGCGCATTGGTCAGTGGTGTAATCGATAGAGGACCCTTCACCGCTCACAGACCGGATAGAATATAGAACAAATAGTTAATACTTTATAGTATACTATTTTTGTAATAACGGTAGTAACAAATTAATTATTATGGTAAATCTGTTTCTTTGTAATAAATCAGTCTGTCGTTGAAGCCCGCCTTTCATTTACGTATCATTGGCGACGAGGCAGGATTTTTTTTTCTTTGTGTTTCAACTGTTTGTTCTTCGCGAAATCCAAGATGCCTATCGGTAAAATAGAACCTTTCAATTTGAGTTCGAAGCAGTGGCCTGCGTATATACGACGAGTAAATCAGTACATTAAATTGAACGAAATTGGTGACGATTTAAAGGTGTCCATGTTGATAACGGTCGTGGGCGAAGAAACATACGCGTTGATGTGCGATCTATGTGCTCCGAGTTTCCCTGAAAATAAAACTTATGAACAATTAATACAAATCGTGACGGAACATTTGGAACCTCAGCGTTCCGAAATCGCCGAGAGACACGTGTTTCGATTGCGGCGTCAGCGTGCCGGCGAATCGCTCACTGAGTACCTACAAGCGTTAAAGCATCTCGCGGCTACTTGCAATTTTGGTAAATGCAGTTCGTGTTCAACTCTGGAGGAGAACCTGCGCGATCAATTCGTGTCGGGACTATCGAACGATGCGATGCGTTCCAGAATATTCGCCGAGAAAAAAATTCAGTACAGGGAGGCCGTGGAACTCGCGCTAGCTTTAGAGGCTGCGGAGAAGCACGCAGAAGTGAGCGGCTCCACCGGGGCGGGGACGACAGATTCAACGGCAGTGGCGAGCAGCGAGGCGGGCGAGGGCCTGCACTACGCGCGCGGCGGCGGCGGCTCGGCCGGCCAGCGCGCGCGGCCGCTGCGGGCTGCCGGCGCGCGGGGCGCGGGCCGCACGCTCGAGGCGCGGCCGGCCGCCGGCGCGGAGGCGCTCGGTCACCGCGGGCGCAACTGTTGGCGCTGCGGCAAGGCGCATGCGGCAGAAAAGTGTCGGTTTAAGCATTACAACTGTGATGAGTGCGGCCAGCGGGGCCATATTAAAGTGATGTGCAAACGAGTGTCAGGTCGGCAAAATTTTGCGACGAGTCGGACGACGGTTTGTACAACATTGACGTTACGACACGAGGTAACCAACCATTCTTTGTTGACTTGTTAATTGACAATAAACTTATTCAATGTGAAGTGGACACAGGCAGTCGTATTTCGGCAATAAGCGAGGATATGTATAATCGTTTGTTCTCGCATAAATTAATAAAAGCTGATAATTTAATTTTACGTTGTTATTCGGGTTCACGAATTCAATCTCTGGGTTTCATCGAGGTGGACGTACGTCTGGGCAGAGTGTATAAAAAAGAATTACGATTATATGTAATTAAACAGGGCGCACGGCCTTTATTAGGAAGAGAGTGGATGCGCGCGTTAAACATTACAGAAATCCGCCTCAATGAAATCAGTGAAGATGAATTCGTGAACCAATTATGTAAAGAATTCCCAGAAGTATTTTGTGATAAGTTAGGCACTTGTAAACAAACAATTCGATTACGACTCGCGGATAGCGAACCGGTTTACGTGCGAGCGAGACCGGTGCCGCTAGCGCTGCGCGAGAGGGTTGAGAAGGAGCTAGCTCGTCTCGAGGCGGACGGCTCGATCTATCGCGTTGAATATTCAGACTACGGGACCCCGATCGTACCCGTTGTAAAAAAGAATGGGGAAATTCGAATCTGTGGTGATTACAAAATTACAATTAATCCAAAGTTAAAGAGGGATTTTTATCCGTTACCGCGTATTGAAGAATTGTTTGCTAACTTAAGGGGAGGTGAGAAATTTACAAAGATTGATTTAACGCACGCTTATGAACAGTGTATTCTTTCGGATGATTCACAACCGTACACCGCTATCACTACGCATATGGGCACGTTTGCATACCGGCGCACCCCGTACGGTTTATCTTGTATACCCGAAAAATTTCAAAAATTAATGGAAGAAACCCTCCGGGGAGTGACGGGATGTGTCGTATTTTTAGATGATATCTGTATAACGGGTTCTAATAATTCGGAACATATGAAAAATTTGAAATTAGTGCTCGAACGGTTACGGGAAATGGGGCTCACTGTTAAATTAAGTAAATGTAAATTTTTGCAAGATTATGTGAAATATTTAGGGTTTATTATAAATAAGGAGGGATTACGGCCGGATCCAGAAAAGTTGGAAGCTATTTCCAGTGCACCCACACCTAATAATGTTTCGCAACTTAAGAGTTTCCTAGGCATGCTTAACTATTACGGCCGATTTATTCCTAATTTAAGTACTATATTACAACCTTTACATAATTTATTAAAAAAGGACGTGAACTGGAAATGGGATTCAAACTGTAGGGAAGCGTTTAATGAGGCAAAGCGATCACTCTTAAATGAACGGTGTTTGGCACATTACGAGGAAGGACGCGAGTTAGTATTAGCGGTGGATAGTAGCGCGTACGGGCTGGGCGCTGTGCTGGCGCATCGCTACGCGGACGGCAGCGAGCGGCCGGTAAGCTGTGTGTCGCGCACGCTTAACTCGGCTGAACGTAATTACAGCCAACTTGACAAAGAAGCGCTCGCTATTTTGTTCGGTGTAACGAAACACCACCAGTATTTATTCGGTAGACGATTCACATTACGCACAGATCACCAACCACTAACATATATTTTTGGCAGTAAGGGCGGTATTCCACAGACGGCAGCGAGCCGTTTGCAGCGTTGGGCAGCGCGTCTGGCTGCATACGATTTTAAGATTGAATTCGTTAGGTCAGCGGACAACGGGCCGGCTGATGCGTTATCGAGGTTACCGTTAACACGAGAGGGTCGCATTACAGACTCAGTAGATTATTTAAATTTAGTTGCGGACGCATTACCTGTTTGTTACAGCGATGTCGCCGCGGAAACGGAACGTGACAACTTATTGTGTAAAATTAAGCGGTATATTCTTTTTGGCTGGCCGCTTAGTCCGAGTTAGGAGAAACCCTATTTCGCTAGAAAACAGGATTTTGTAGTTGAACAGGGGTGCGTTATATATAAATATAGAATAGTCATTCCTTACATTTTACAAAACAAAATTTTAGAGGAGATTCATGAGGGGCACCTTGGTATGAATAAAATGAAAACCTTATCACGAAATTATGTATAGGGTAATTGCGCTGGTTTGCCGTCCAGTTTCGGTTTTCGTCCATTTGACTGACCTGCTACAATCACGTGCGTAAAACTTGAATACAAACCTACCTTCCCGCGCAAGTTTGCACTTTTTACGTTCCATAATGTGCAAGCAACAGTACTATCAACATGAAAATTTGATTTGACAAGAAGAGAGTTCAAAAAATTAACGTAAAAGTGGCCGCTTCCCATCCGTGCCTTGCAGATGTCATCGCGCGAGAGAAAAATTTGCCGGCGAGAAAAGTTCATGGTAAGTTAAATCACTGTTTTAGCTAGTTTACGTAATGTTTTTGGTACGTATGTTTAGTTATAAGCCTATTAAACGCAATTAGAAGTGTTTATTATACTTTTTTTATAATACTCTTCGAAAAATTAAGTGGACGGATACTAGGTTACCAAATTCTCAAAATACTTGGTTTTCGTCCAAGTGGACGAAAACTCAAACAGCTACGTGAATATTTGTTAGGTTCTTTTTACTCTATCGGACCTTTAAAATACTGAATAGTTTCTCCCGAAGTGATCTTTATTGCTATTAGTTTAGATTATTTGGTTTCCGTCCACTGCTTTGTCAGTGCTGCCAAAATAAAAAAAATATTTAAAGAAGTGGACGAAAACTAAATTTAGCTTTAAACGTTTTAGTTTTCGTCCATGAATGAGTATTGGAGTGGACAAAAATTAAAAATAGCTATTCTTTTGCATTACTTTTCGTCTTTTTTACGTATTGAAAAGTTTTCTATTCAGTATCTTCCTTATAAATAATTGGTGAGGGCCAGAGTGCTGTAGGTACCTAATATTGTCATTCATTCAGTCATGTATCATTCTCCTTATGTGAAGTAGAGTCAATTATTCGTAGCATAAATGGGGGTAGGTCAGACATAATACACTGTATTTTTCTTGATTATCATTCACTTGAGTATCATCTTTTATTCTAGGTCTGTTTTGCCAATGCAATATTTTTTTATTCTACTTACTCAACGTATCCTAAGAAAGATCTTATTGTTTTTAGATGGCCTCGAAGGAGTCTAAGAAAGCTAGAAAAAAAAACGCTACGTACACTGAAGAATCTTTAATAAAGGCATCAGTAAGACAATAATGCATAGTTCAGTAAGGTATAGTATAGTTTATTTTAGTAGCTAAAACGTATTATTATGGCTGTGTTTAATATAGTACGTTTCATTTGATAAACAAAGTATTAGAATGAATATTTCTGTTTTTTGATGTAATTTCTCAGTCCTATAATTATTACTTTATTCATTTACATTGTAAGTAACGCATTCCTTTCTTTATTACGAATGATTAAACAGTCATCACTAACGCATATAAAGACTGCCAAGTGCTACATAGATCTCAGTGTTGACTAGTTATATTGATTATTATTAGTAAAACTAAACCTGTAAGGTAGTGAGAAATTGTGATGTTGATTAAATAAAAGTATATATTTACCTGTAATTGGTTTTTAACTTAATAGTTGACCTACCCTCCTTTTTCTACACGGTGGTCGAAAACTAGCTTACACTAGGACGAAAACCAGTTTTTTTGGACGAAAACTAGCATATACCCTACTTTTGCAGAAAATAATTTAAATAAAAAGATACGTCAAAATGATTTATTTTCACTTAATATTATCATAAAGAAGACTATATAAGGACTAAATAAAAATATTATATGTTTAAGGAAGGGTGCTCCAAAATATTTATTTCGCATCACAAAGTTGGCAACTCCCATAACTGGACGAAAACCAGCGCAATGACCCTACTGGGCGAGTTTAGATAAGGATATTGAAGAAACATGTAGGTCGTGTCCGGCGTGCCGCTCGGTGCTGGACGCGCCGGCGCGCGCACAGCTGCACCCGTGGGAGTTCCCGCTGCACCCGTGGCAGCGCGTTCACGCAGATTTTGCAGATTGCGGGGGTGTACGCTATTTAATTTTAGTGGACGCACATTCTAAGTGGATTGAAGCTTATTCAATGCGGTATACGAATGCAGATTTCACTATAAAAGTTTTGAGAGACATATTCGCAAGGTTCGGTCTACCATCGCAACTTGTAACTGATAACGGTCCACCCTTTTCTTCGTATGAGTTTAAGACTTATTGTAAAAATAATTGTATTAGGCACACGACTTCGGCCCCTTATCGGCCACAAGGGAACGGGGCGGCGGAAAACGCCGTCAAAATAATTAAAAAAACAATTAAAAGAGCGTTATTTGAAGGCGAGGACGTGAGCACAGCACTAAATAAATTTCTTTTGAAATATCGCAATTGTGAGCACGCCACGACGGGGATATCACCAGCATTAGCACTACAAGGACGACGCCTACGCAGTCGCCTGGACGCATTGCGACCCGACGTGGCGGCTGCGGTTCGCGATAAACAAGAAAAGCAAATCGCGCGCAATTCGGCGACGTTACGGGAGTTTAGCGTGGGGGATGCTGTGCTCGCGAGGGACTATAGGTCTAAGGAAGATAAGTGGGTAGAGGGCACTGTTTCTAAAAAGACAGGACCGGTTTCATATAAAGTCGAGTTAGGAAACGGCATCGAGTGGCGAAGGCACGTCGATCAAATAATATCCGCGAAAAATAGGTTCTCGTTAACACGAACAAATGCCACCTGTGCAAACGACGCGGGTGACCTTGAGGCCGGTAAAAAACTCGAGGGGGAGACGTGGGAAGACGCAGCCAGTGGTGACGAAACAAATCACCAGTCAGAGACTGCAGGGCTGTCCCCACCGGCCCGCGTAGAGGCGGCACCAACGGTGTCGCAGGTTAGCCCTGAGTAGAGGTCCGCGCCACGCCGGCGTGCCGCCGCCGAGAGAACCCGGCGCGCCGCCGCCGCCGCCGGGTCACAGAAAAATTGGCGCCGAGTTCAAATTTTGCGCGCGAACCATGTGTCACGCACGCGTTGTTGTCTACAACACGGCAACGTCGCATCGATATAGTAGACAATGTCTACTATATCGATGCCAGATGTTTTACTCCAAAAGCTAGCCAAAAAACACTCCAATAGATTTATTGATGAGGATGACGACGTCGCTCAAGAGTGTTGGAGATATTTGGCTACGGCTAACCGTTCAGATTTAGGAGATGTAGAGGACAACATTCTTAAGTTCTGGGAACAAAAAAAAGTTGTTTTTCCTTGGCTTGCCGGATTAGCGCGATCGCTTCTATCTATCTCAGCTACAAGCACGCCAAATGAAAGGGTTTTTTCTGTAGCTGGGCTAGTCTTAACTGCGAAGAGATCGCGTCTAAATCCTGCAAAAGTTAACAAAATTATTTTTATCCATGATAATTATAAACATGATTTGTTACAAATCAGTAACATTCATTGCTATGCAGACGATTGTACGGGGGATGCTCTTTATCCCGGCCGTGCAAACACCTCAAAGTAAAGCCTCAATGAGAGTCGAGTCGAAGTCGAAACGAAGTCGAGTCTTCTCTCCAAGAAGTCTCGGATTGGGGCGAACTTAATCTTGTCGAGTTCAATCCCCTAAAGACACAGTTTTGCGCGTTCACCGCTAAAAAGACCCCATTTGTAGTAGAACATCGGTTTAAGAGTACTCCCCTTAGTATATCGCTGAAAATCGGAATCCTCGGAGTTGAAATCTCGAGTGACGTTCAATTCCGCAGTCATTTGGAAGCGAAGGCTAAATTAGCCTCGAAAAAACTTGGTGTGCTCAGTAGATCGAGACAGTACTTCAAGCCGGCCCACCGACTTCAGCTGTACAAGGCTCAGGTGCGACCGCATATGGAGTACTGTTCTCATCTCTGGGCCGGAGCCCCACAGTATCAACTCCTTCCTCTTGACCGCATCCAACGTCGAGCAGCTCGAATTGTCGATGACCGTAGGCTTTCCGATAGGCTCGATCCACTGTCAATGCGAAGAGACGTTGCGTCTCTCTGTATACTGTACAGAATCTACTATGGGGAGTGCTCTGAGGAATTGTTCCACCTTTTACCAGCCGCACAGTTCCACCACCGGACCACACGCCGTAAAAACCAGTTCCATCCGCACCATCTGGATGGTTGGCGCTCCACCACTGTCCGCTTCACCCGCAACTTCCTTCCGCGTACGGTGAAACTATGGAACGATTTGCCACCTGCGGTGTTCCCGAACAACTACGACATTGGGGCCTTCAAGAAAAGAGCTTATTTGTCCATAAAAGGCCGGCAAAGCACCTGTAACACTTCTAGTGTTACAAGTGTTTATGGGCGGTGGTGACCACTTAACATCAGGTGGCCCACCTGCTCCTTTGCTTGCTCTGACATAACATTGCCAATAAAATTATTGGCAATGTTTATAATTATCATGTTCATCACTAAATAGTTAAGCTACTTGATTTTAATAAAAATATTTTTTTTATTAAACTTAAAGAGAGATTTTTCTACTGCCCGCCCACCCCCTAATAACTTTAAAATTAACTAGCCCACGCCGGCGACGCCGCGCCGCGCCGGGTGCCGCACCCGGCGCGCCGCCGCGCCGCTGGGCTTTTGGACTGCGGCGCGGACCTCTAGCCCTGAGACATCACAAATGTCCGCTCGTGCACTGCGTGCAATTAATCGAGCAAAAAAATTATTGTAACGAAGTATATGTAATTTAGGTTCTAGTAGTATTTATATAATATTAAGTATATGTAATTTGGGTTATGGTATTTATATGTATAGTTGTGCGATGAAGGCGTTTCCTTATGTTTATTATGTTCCAAGCTGTCTTTTAAGTTTGTATGTTAATTACTGTTGTGTCTTTTAAGTTTGTGTGTTAATTACTTGTCCTATATTATGTTATTGTGAACTTGTTGCGGAGGAGTGTAATAACGGTAGTAACAAATTAATTATTATGGTTGAGGGTAAATCTGTTTCTTTGTAATAAATCAGTCTGTCGTTGAAGCCCGCCTTTCATTTACGTATCAATTTTATTATAGCTTTGTCTTATACAGACAGAGGGACAAACTTTTATGACGCACAATTAACGTCATTAACCTGATTTAACATTTTTTATTAAAGCTGTTCTTATTTGTTAGTTAAAATGTCAACTAAGGGCCGGTTCCACCAGCTGTTGCTGATAAAGTTCATGATGGTACATTTAAAACTTTTGGACGCTTATTAATAATCATATAAAAAAAAACAACTCTTTAAAATGAAATTATGTTTCTTATAATATAAGTACCTATTAGAATAGAATAGAATAGAAAACACTTTATTGTACAATGCACACAAAAACAACATTTACAGAAACGATAGGTAACTTAAAATAAATGTACAATTTGGCGGCCTTATCGCTTAAAAGCGATTTCTTCCAGGCAACCTTGGGATATAGGAAAAATAAATCAGTAAAAAATAGCCAAGTCTTAAAAATTTGATGTATAAATTTACAGATTGACGTATATATTTTTAATTTTAGCAATTACCAACCGCTAACATCGATTAGCGTCGCGTTTGTTGATTCAAACGATTGGTAAGGAAATTATACTATTTTACATTCGTGAATTAAAATTTGAATTAAATTTTCGATACAAAAACTACATCATTTTCACGACCGCGACGATAGAATATACACATACCTATACCTATTTTGATTTTGCTTTTTTTATGGTTTAGAATTTATTTAATTTTTAGGTACCTTCTTCCATTTTTTATATTATAATATAAAATGGAAATGGGAAATGACATTTATATTCCGTTTTACTTTTCCAATTTCTCGGAACCAGTTCATTCCTATTTAGGTCACGTACCTCGATTATCTATTGCTAAACAGTAAGTAAACTGATAAAAATGAGATTTATGGGAAGTCGTCTCGTGTCAGATTGTGTTAAATGATGTGTAAACATAGTGATGAGTAATGTGGATATGCCATAGATTTTGGAAGTGGGATAAACCAATATCTTCTTGAATACACTTAACAGTACAAATTCGCTTTTAATACTTACCCTTATAATGTGAAGTATTAGGAAGCGTCCGTTAAATTTTGCTACTGAAGCTGCGCTACGATAGCGAATTTCCCCAAATTTCTACCAATTTACATGTTCTTTCAAAGCAATAAGCAATAATTTTTGGTTATGTTTTCATATTAATTTGGATTGGTTTAGGTCTGTTACACTAGAACTAGACTATCACTCATAAAATATTAAACGTTATCATTAGGCACTCGTCAATCCGTTTAACAAGTACTTATCAACTTAATACTGTATTCGTACATCACACCATCCGCCTACGCGAGTGACATTTTTGGAGGATTTTGAACTAAGTACCTATTATTTGATGACTTGGATACTTTTAATTTTCCTCCCATATAAGACAATTCTCCTTACGTCTACTTTCCATAAACTTTGAAAAAATTAGATTATTGAGTGACAAGGGCTGTACTTAATTTTTCAGATTTTGTTTTAGCCGAGTGCAGCCGAAACGAGGAGTTAGATTGTTGAAAGATAGAGATTTTTAGAAATTTACCCTATTCATTAATAAGTTAAATTACGTATCATAAGTTTAAAGTCATAAAATTGTTTCATTCATACATGTAAAATTAGGTCAAAAGCAACAACATTTTTCAAATATTTGCATAAGTTCTGCCCACAACAGTTTGGACATCTCTATAAACATTAGAGATCTCAGATCCCTGATAAAACAAATGTCCATGTATTGTTAAATAACTGCAAAGAACATGGTATTTTCATACCGCAAGAGTTATTAGCATAGAGAAATTATAAATTGCTATAAATTATTTCGAATTATTACGTTTCTTTTGCTTAATTATTATAGTCATGTACGTCAAGCTAATTATAAAGTGGAGTTTTCAAACGGAATGTTCTTTCGGTAAAAAAGCTTTTGTTTTTTTGTACCTACTTCTACATAAAGAATCCTTACAAAACAAAATTTGTATCGTTTTAATTTGAATAAGGTTGTAACCCCTTCATCGTCCTATTAATACCTACTAATAAGGTATATTAAAAAAGAAAGTAGAAGATGGATTTATTATGTATTTATTGTAAGCATAAAAAAATTGTTTTTCTAGTTGAATTTTATTACGTGCAAGAGATAAGCGTGCTCTATTAGAACAAAACTTGTTGGTTTTCATGTTCTTTAGATAAAGCATTTCAGTGACGATCATACCTTACCGTACTGATTTAGGGGGTATGTATACCGATATATTTTATACAACACAAATTGTTTGTAGTTTGCTCTGTGTCTGGGTGTTAATTATCTATATAAGTATTTATTTAAAATTATATATATATGTTTATCAGCCATCTGGTTTCCATAACACAAGCGAAAGCTTAGTATGGGATCAGATCGTGCGGTGTGTGAAAATTGTCCCGAAATATTTATTTATTTATTTATTTAATTGTATGAAGTTGAAGGCAATTTGTAAAAGTTCAGAATTCTTGTTATTCTCCTTGTTATAGATTATACAGTACAAAAAATAAAAATACTCGTACCGAAAACAACAATAGTCCAAAAACAAATACGAGTACGCAAAACACGTTCTCCAAAATCTATAAATATACAGTACTCCAAAATTAATAATGCGCATGCAGATCTTCGCTAATTATCGTATTTCCAGAAACACCCGAATCACCCCGAATCATTGAATCGTAAGTGCCCTAAACAATGCACTTGCATCTTGCACCTTGTTCGAAAGAAATAGGAGTCAATTCAGAGTCATACACAATCGAAAACAATTCGGGCGATAGGTGACGGTGGCCTGTCAGTCAAAAAATTCAAAAATCCGTCAGTCGTCTTTATATATTGGTTGTGACCGCACGAATTATCTCTGTTTGGAATTATATAGAGCTGCTGTTACATACCCTTCTTAGTTTTGTTTCATAGTTGAATTTTCCGGTAAAATGATTATTTACACAGGTAGCAGATAGCAGTGGGGAAAGTGAAAATTAATAAGAGCATAATGAAAGTTCTGATCATTCTACGATATCAGAAATAGAGATAATCCCTGATTCTGTAAATCCTTTGGACTGAGATTTTAATGATTAGATTTCACAATTTAAATGTAAACCAGTGTTTGAAAATATTTTTTTTTAAATATAAACTTTGTCTTATTTTAACCTTCCATACATCCATCATTACGCCAGCTTCAGTAAGACACTTTAATAGTTCTAAGTATAGAATTTTCCAAGTAAATCAATACAACAAATGTATATTCGCAATCGTGTGGCTTATCCTCGCTATTAACTTACATTGAATTATCGAAACAAATTTCGTTACTTATCTCTTTTACCATAAAATCACAATAAAACTCATAATTCTAATAAACTATGCATGAAGAAAATACATTTAACCACTCTATATACATATCGTCTTCGGAGGCTCGGGGAATATGACAGTTGCCGAACAGTGACGAATTTTTCTATGCGCATTATCAGTTTGGGAGTACTGTATATTTTCATAAGGGCATGTTAATTATTACCTATCATAACTTATTTTTATGAAGTAAATATAAAAAATAAGTACCAAAATATTATAGGTAAAATGTCCATTCTGGTTGTTGGTTCCGCCATTGATGGATATTTCGCACAGTCGTTCCTAAATCCCAAAAAAAAAACAGAAATAACATTTGCAATTATTAATATGCAGTATCTAAAATTAACATGCTCATTTATTTTCTTAATAGTTTTTCAAAGCTTTAATAATAATTACTTCCAAGTTGATTGTGCTGATTCTTAGATGCTGATTACATTAACCTACCTATTGTTTATTTATAAGATTTCTTATTAGCCATGCATTTTTTGTTTATTTGCGAAATATTATTCAATTGTGCTACGTTAATAAAATTACACGTGTCTTTTTGTAATTAATCTAGTTTTATTTGCACATTATTATATTACCTACTGTTAATTTATGTAGTATTTTATTATGTATTTAATTTTACAATTTTTTTAAATATGTCATCTCACAATTGACGCCCGGTATAGGAGATAAGTATTATATTATCTGTGGTATACGTATATATGTATTTCCGTAAATTATATGAATTCTCGTAAATCGTAACATGACAATTAGCTTGCTTTGTTGCTCACAATCATATGAGGTAGGTAATGAAAATAATTTGTAATTCCTCACAGCAACATAATTACATTGCACTTGACTTCCTCAGAATAAACTGTGTAACTAATAACATGTTATTGTATTTCGCTTCTGGGTTTTGTTGGAATTCAGAGAATAGTTACTGTTACGTCATAAGGCTTTATTTTAGCGTGTTATCTATTAAAATTTCATTGTTCATTTTTTACATGGAATTACTGATTTATAGTTACGACAGCATATATGTGTGGCAATTAATTTTTAATGTAGTTTACAGTATGGCATTTTCATATAATAGGTAAATAATAATATATAATTTTAACGAAAATTTTAACTTCAAAAATTGTCACTTCACCACCATTTCAAGTGGAATATTAATTTAATTTATGCATTTATTACTATAATTTTATTCATTATTCATTTTATACAAATGATCCTTTGGGTTTGACGCATTTGGTGCACTTCTCAACTTGTACACCATGCTCAAATGGTGAACTTAGCAACTGGTGCACTTCTCAAATGGTACACTTCGCAACTGGTGCAGTTCTCAATTGGTGCACTTCGCAAATGGAGCACTTTTTAAGATGAGTGGTGATTTGGAGAAATTGTCTAAAAATGAACGAATCTTTGGTTTTGCGTTGGTAATTTTCTTAAAAATACAATCAACATACATATTCCTTTTAACCTTTACTCAAACAATTTTCAATAATCATATAAGAAGTCACACGAAAGTTATAATAAAAAATATGCAAGAAGGTATACTGGTACTTATTGCAAAATCAGCTTTTAGTTATAGTGATTATTTTTTTTTTTTAATAAATAACACGTTTCTCCAATACATAATTATTTATGTGTTATAGTATTTAAACTTGTATCATCATCAATACATAGTATAAAACAAAGTCGCTTTCTCTGTCCCTATGTCCCTATGTCCCTTTGTACGCTTAAATCTTTGAAACTACGCAACGGATTTTGATGCGGGTTTTTTTAATAGATAGAGTGATTCAAGAGGAAGGTTTATATGTATAATAACATCCATTAAATAGTTGAGAAGTACTGTTATTTTTGAGGTTTCTAATGTGATGTCGTAAAAAATTACATTTTTTCCGCTTACATTGCAAACGCAGGCTGAGCCTACGAGTTTTATCAAAATAATGTACTAAGTATTATACACATTGAAAAGGTCTACAGAAAAGTCCGCGATGGTATATGTCTATCTCTTATGGATAACCCACAAGAACTTTTTTTTGTCATTTACTTTTTACGACCAAAAATGGCTAATTTTCGATGCGATTTTAACCAATACAGCATTAATCCTTAACCAATTAAATACCTTGAATACATTGTTCATTTAATATAGATCTATATGGCCCTTTACACCGTATGATTTAAGTGAATATTTTCGAAGATATTACACATTTAAAAATTGCGGGACGTAGCGTTTGCGGCCGCGGCGGTACCGGCCGGCCGGGCCGCTATGTTTTTATATACAACGTTCACAGTTTTTCTGTATTTAGTATCAGCATTGCACCCGTGCGAAGCCGGGGCGGGTCGCTAGTTTAATTATAAAAATAACTATAACTTAAAGAAGTACAGTTAAATTATAATATTATAAATGTTACTGATAGAATATGATATTATATCATATCTTTATTGTGAACTTTTTGCCATAAATCTATTTCTATTTAGTAATGATATTTTTATTATTTCCGTGACTTTTTACTTATTGTATGAGGACCCCCCTTATAGTGATTATGTAGAATTTAATTAAAATTATTTTTGTTTTATATTAATGATTTTGCAGTAGATTATACATCTTTCTTACATATTTTTTTTTAACTTTGGTGTAATATAATTATTGAAAATTGTTTGAGTAAGAGTGTACCCTAAAAGGTATAATACGTTGATTGTATTTTTTAAGAAAATTAACAACGCAAAACCAAAGATTCGTTCATTTTTAGACAATTTGTTGCTAAGTTCACCATTTGAGCATGGTGTACAAGTTGAGAAGTGCACCAAATGCGTCAAACCCATGTTGATAGCCTCTATTACTATTGTAAAATTGAATGCATCCAAAATTACACAAAAACATATTAGCATAGTTAAACGATTTAAAACGGATTAGATTGTATCCATAAAATCTAATAGATTCTGAGAAATATTTTTACAACAATTAGGAACGTTCGCGTTAGTAGATTAGGAAGAAGTTTAGTGTACGTTAAACATCGATATACTATCGATAGTATCGATAGTAAATGGCTATCGATACTATCGATAGTTTTTAAAACAATCGATCGATTGTTTACTCAAGTATTACTTATAGTTTATACATCCCTAGAGTCTAGGTATGCATGTATGTAGGTTATTCTCCGGCCATAGGGGGGAATTACCGTGCATATTTCATTCATTCAAAGGTGTAGACATTGAGATTATTCTCTCTGGTAGGAGAATTACCGTGCGTATATCATTCATATAAAAGACAAAAGACAGTCAGTTTTCTATAGTTTATATTTTTGTGTTACATACTGTTTATATTTTGTGAGGTTCTAAAAACTAGCCAAGTCAAATTATGAGGTTCAATAGGTCATTAGTTGTTTGCTTTGTGAAAATAATTATATTAGTCAAATTAAAAAAGTCATATTTTGTAATAAACATTGTTCTCTAAGGGAAAATAAAACAATTGAGTTTTCAGTTTACCTAGGGGCTAGGAACTTAATACATCTTTGTAAATAAATTTCTGGACTGTCTACAGAACTTGGCACACATTTAGATCTCATTTCTTTTTTTGGCAAATTAAGTCAACGATTGAACTCGGCTCCAATTTTTACATAATTTATGTTTTTGGTGGGATTGTTATTTCAAATTTAATTGAAAATAAAACTCTTCGTTTCGTATAAAATTTGTTATTTTATTGATGTTACGCTAATCCTACAATCTTTTAAACTATCGATAGGCTATCGATACTATCGATAGGTTTTAGTAAAAGTATCGATACTATCGGATTACCAAACTATCGATGTTTAACGTACACTAAAGAAGTTGGAAGTTCTTTCCTTGTCAAACCGGCTGGTAACCGCTCGTACGGTACTGCGGTAGTTTATTTTCTACTTCTCGTCATATTATGTCCGTAATGTGATGTCAGTGTTCATAGTGTAAGATATAAATCATTAAGATTTTATCTGTAAGTATTAATTTTGTTTACAAATGCGCCCTTTTCACTTCCGCGTCGCTTTAGTCTTTAGAGTAAATCGACTGAATTTATACATATTATGTCGTGACTTTGTTTTTTTCCTGTATTCTCATGTTGTTTATTTTGTTATTGTTTGTTGTAAGTACCAGTACTACGTGTTTAATAGCAAAGTAAATATATGTGCGCCTTCAACTATACAATTGACCTTGTTGTTTCACTAAGCATCAATTATTATTTTTTGGTTTTATTTGACAATGTAAACCTTGTGTAATTTCGTGTGTAAATAAATAAAAACCTAGATTGAAATGTCAACGTTTAATAAATGGTACAACATAATATTATCGGAGCTAATTGGTTTATTATTATTGGTGAATATAAAGTAATACACACCATGAATTATCCATGTCGGCTGAGCGTAGAAAGATCCATATTAAAACACAGTTCTAAATGAAACAGCCTTCCAGAGAAATCTCAAAACCAGTGAACTTTTCGCGAAACACAAAACAATTGGTAACTATGAACTCGATACACGATATCCGATAAAATGTTTATTTTCACTTGTAACTCGAGCCGGCCGCGCTATCGATCATAACGGACTGGTTTTATTGTTTTCACGAATTTTATTTCACGATATGTACGCGCGTAACACGTGCTTCCACGACGATACACCACCTCGGAATAAACGCACGATGAAGACGTTAGGTGGCTGAAGGAAAGCAGCATCAGATTATAATTCCTTTCTTTAGACTTGGCGCAATAATTGCTATGGGAAAACTTAACAATAGACTCGTCCAATGAATGGACCAATCATTCGCTTTGTATTGTCTGCCAGCTGCCCGAGCGCACCTGTTAAATAGTTTTCTGTTTGCAATTGCATTTTATCTGTGCGATGCACTAACGTGGATCGCTTCTTCATTATTAACTAATTAGGTGCAGAATGAAATACCACAAAGTATCTAGTTAACGCTAATGTACTGTTATTTTTAACATCGTTTCTTTCATTTTAATAGTTACCTAGGTCAATTTGGCATTAAAAACCTTAAAAGTAATTATAATTCAATTTAATTATTCAGAAACTTCGCTATAAGTATTATCACAGATTACTAAATAGGTATGTAGTTACTGGTATTCTGGTTATTGTCTTTACTCTCAATTCTCACAATGAATCCGTCGAAGATATTGAATAGAAATCGTAGGTACGTAGGCGTCTAGTATTTGGCTATATTTTGTCATCACACATGAGACATGAATGAGTTTACAAGTTTAAAAAAATCTTACTTTTTAATCACGGATGTACGAACATTGTTAAAGTTTAGAATTTAGATACCTACCACCATTGCATCGTTGTAAATAGATGAACCAGTAAACTAAAGGATTTGATAAACGCAACAACTATCTAAAGAAATATAATATAAAATACAATATTATCCCAATTAAATTAATCAACCAATAATTATTAAAAAGATGCTATTTTTAGAAGATAAGATTTTTTTCTTGGTTTATTTTTTAAATAGTAGTTCAATGCAAATGAAGCTATTTAACGGCATATCGAATTTCCGATAAATCAATTTATTTTGTAGATTTTGCGTGAATGAACATAATATATCCTCTCAAATTTTCTGATTTACAACATTAAATGTTAGGTAAAATACTAAAATTATTCAACTGCACTTGAAATAATGCGTTGTTTTAAATCCATACTAATATTATAAATGCGAAAGTAACTCTGTCTGTCTGTCTGTTACTCAATCACGCCTTAACTACTGAACCAATTTGCATGAAATTTGGTATGGAGATATTTTGATACCCGAGAAAGGACATAGGCTACCTTTTATTGCGAAATATGTACCACGGGCGAAGCCGGGGCGGACCTCTAGTATTTAATATATTTTATTTTAATATACATATATAAAATTGATCTTCACGGTTAAAAATAAATTTAATTTAACTGTATTACATTTTAAATTTCTCTTATGAGTGGTTACGAGCTTATTGACTTGACTAAAATTCCTTTAAGTTTAATATGGGTAATTACTAGTTAATTTTTCATACATATTTGAGTCTTACAATTTCTAAGTACCTAACATAATATAAAACAAAAGCCCTGAATTACGATGAGGTTCCAAAACAGTTGTCTTGTCACGCCGATGTCGGTCTTGATTTTCTTCGGTTTGATTTGCGTACTTGAAACTTGGCAGTACTTTTAATTTTTTGTTTACAAACATTACATAAGGTTCTCGCGTTTATCGCTTTATGATTTTTCCTTTTTAATTTTTATACTCTCAGTGGAACATTTTTATATCTATAGGTACTTAGTACTTACCAATAATAAAATTGGAGTGTCTGCTTTTAATATTGAAATAACAGATTTTTACTAAATGCGCATGGATGTATACACTCTACGATGAACATACCGACGAACTACATTACCTACCTACCAAAATAGTAATTTTTACATTGTTTTTTTCTCTCTCTGTCAGTTTGTTCCGGCTAATCTCTGGAACGGATAGCTGATGTTATAAGTAGTAATTAATAAAAAAAAGCTACTTTTTATTCTGATATTTCATAACCATAAGGAACATTAGGATTAAGAGGAAAAACTCATTTACGCGGGTGAAACCGCGGGACGCAGCTAGTATAGAATATAGGTAAATATAAAGTTGAATATACAAACCTATAACGTACTTATTTGCTCAGTAGAACATTAAATTAAATAAACATACGTTAAATTCCTTCAAAGAGATTCTTACATAATATTATTAGTAATTATGTAAAAAATATATAGGTAGTTACTTAGATAATATTAATTATTAATATTAAGTTAACGTAATAAATATTTCATAAAACAGATAATTAATACACTGCCACACTGGCATATCTCGTATTTCTTATAAATATATGTTTATTTTAGTTCGTATAATACAATATGTACTTAGATTCCAACGGCAATTAGCATCGGTAAATAAAATTTTAGTTTTTATGAAATTTACACAGTGTAATGTAAGCGTGCAAATGGCCCACTGGCCTTTATAATTTTCCATATACATATATATATTGTATGAATTACCTATGACTTAATGATTATCATTTCAATTATCTAATCACACATGCTAATGTATGATAAAACTTTTACTCACATTATTGCTTAAAATAGCACTGAAACAGGTTTTGTAATGTAGGTACGTTATACCGAAAAGACAAATGAACACGTGCCGTTTTTTTTTTATTTTATTCGCTTTTACAGGCTTTATATTATGCTTTACCTGTAGTATGTTTGTATGTAACCAAATCCTTTTGATTCGATTTTGACCCACTTTAAACGGTCAGATTTAATTCAAACTTTGTACGTACATATCAAGCATCGATGAAAATACAATAATTTAATTTTTTTTTTGTAAACAATTATTTTAATCGATTCCCAAAGCATGTGGCGCGTGGATACACACTTTGGTGATATCTGAGTTCCCCTAAGCCCTGAGGGATTAGGACCTATAACTTAGTCTGTCGTAGGAATAAAACTGGTGACGTCTAGTTTGACCAGCCCTGTTTGATCGACCCTTTGTTTATTCCAGTCATGAAGCAGCCCAATACGTGTTCTAAACTATTTTATTATATTATTTACATTTATAACGTAAATAGATAGCTATGAGGTTAAAATTATAAAAACAAACACAAGAAAAAACTAAGCATAAAGCGCGTCACACACGGTGAAGATACTATAATATTTTATATTAAGATACTCTATATAGTATCTTAAGGTATCCGGTATCAGCGTTCTGACCATCATTTTTGTGGGTCATTTGTAACAGGATGGCGGTTCTACAGGGGTCTTAGTACGCAATGACAAAAAGAAAAATGATGGTCAGAACGCTGATACCGGATATCTTAAGATACTATAACGTTTTATATTAGAGTATCTTAACATAAAATATTATAGTATCTTCACCGTGTGTGACGCGCTGTGTGTGACCGTTGAACTTTAGGAGAACGATAACATATTATTTCATTTAAATTTTCAAGCCATTGAAGTGACGCAATAAAGAACATAAGTAATTATAGAACTAAGTGGAATCTCAATGAATTGATTCGCTTGTTTATGTATCTGTAGTATAAACAGGCAATTCGTAGAATCTGCGCGAACAACATAACAATACCTTTTTTTTTTTTTTATAGTGGGGAAATCTTCCAAAGATTCATTTAAATTATAATGACCGCTATTGAGAAACTTAATTCCGATCTAGACAGCATCCGAGTGGCTAATGTTATTACCTGCAATGTTGAGAATATTAAAAATCATATTGGAACAAATAAATTTAACCTTAATATACTATCACAAAATATCCGCAGTATTAATTGTAATTTCTCTAATCTACTGACGCTTATACATAGATCCGAAATTGCCTGGGACGTTATAGTACTAACTGAATGTTGGCTCCCTTCTGCGCGACACATCCCAAACCTTAACAACTACAGCCATGCAAAATCTACTTCTCATAAAACTCAAAATGAAGGAGTCGTTATATACTTTAATAAAAACCTTCCCATAACTCACGAAGAACCTTATGTATGCGATGCTAATTGTTTAATGTTATCTGTCAACTCTGAAACTTGTATAATTGCTATTTACCGCCCTCCAGGCCAAACGAATACTTCAAACTTTGTCAATTCACTAGAATCACTTCTAATCAGACTTAACTCTTTCAAAAATATAATCATATGCGGTGATATCAACATTGATATCACACCGAACACAAGCGATAAACGTTCATTTGAATATCTTAACATCCTAGCTAGTCATCGAATTCTGCCAGGCCATAGTCTTCCCACTCACGGACGAACATGCCTAGACCATGCCATGATACGCTCTAGCTTAAATGTAACATGCCTAATAATTGAGTCATCTATTACAGACCACGAATGCGTTGTTATAAGTCTAAATTTCAACATATCTAATTATAAATCTAATCATGTATGTCATTCAATTGATTTTGATGGGCTTGAAAATGACTTATCAACTACTAATTTTCAACAAATTTCTACCTTCTCTGACGTTAATCTAGCTACAGATAAATTTGTATCGCTTTTATACCAACATATAAAAAATAACACGCGTATAGTCAAAATCCCATCAAGGCAACGGATCTTTAAGCCATGGATCACAAAAGGGCTTTTGCGTATTATGAGAAATCGGGACAATCTATACATTAAATCAAAAAAACATCCAACTAATGAAACTTTAAAACTCATTTACAAACGTTACAGGAATTTCTGTAACTCTTCATTAAAAAAAGCAAAGCGCAACTATGATAAGCAAGCTATACAAAAAACTAAGGGTAATACTAAAAAATTATGGACAACTATCAAGGAAATAAGTAACTGTGATAAATCTGATAATCATAATTCTGCTCTTTTAAATTCATGTGATCCCCAAAAAAGCGCCAATGACGTTAACCAATACTTTTCTAGCGTAGGCGAAAATTTAGCAAAACAAATTATCGACTTAAATCATAATGCGTTTCCACAGCAGCTTCCAAACCACCTTCCTGCTTTGTCCCCACCTGTAAATTCCTTCGTTTTACTTCCTACAGACAATGACGAAATCTCTCATGTTATAAATGGTTTAAAGAGCGACTCTGTAGCTGGTAGTGACCTAATTTCAGGAAGAATTTTAAAGAAGTACTGTAAACTTTTGACACAACCTATCCTACATATCTGTAATCTTGCCATGGATTCGGGCACATTTCCGAGAGCATTTAAATCAGCCCTTATTACTCCCATTCACAAAGGAGGCGATAGAGACTGTGTCAGCAACTACCGACCTATATCCATTTTGCCAACTCTTTCCAAAATTTTAGAGCGACTAATCAATAAAAGACTAATTAATTTTCTAGAAGTAAACCACCTACTATCATCCAACCAGTTCGGTTTCAGGCGCTGCAAAGCTACTGGCGATGCTGTGCATGAATTAGTTGACTCAATTATCACAAATTTAGACTCTAAAAAGAAATGCTTAACAGTATTCCTAGATCTAGCTAAAGCATTTGACACGGTCTCTATCTCTCACTTGTTGTATAAATTGGAACGATTGGGTATAAGAGATAACTCCCTAAAACTATTGACTGACTACCTATCTGATAGACGACAACGCGTGAAGCTCAATCATGACGTGGTTAGTGGGGAATTGTCGGTAAATTATGGCGTTCCTCAGGGCAGTGTCATCGGCCCCACCCTTTTCTTGGCTTACATAAATGATTTGTGTAACCTACCTCTTTTTAATGGGAAGATCGTATCATTTGCCGACGATACCGCGCTATTTTTTGTTGGTGACACTTGGGACAATGTGTTTAAATATGCTCAGGATGGATTTAATAAAGTCAGGCATTGGCTACGCCAAAATATCCTAACGCTAAACATTTCCAAAACTAAATATATGGTCTTCGCTCATAAGGTCAATCTACTACCACCTCCTACA
The DNA here is from genome assembly GCA_029959065.1 of Colias behrii. Taxonomy (NCBI): domain Eukaryota; kingdom Metazoa; phylum Arthropoda; class Insecta; order Lepidoptera; family Pieridae; genus Colias; species Colias behrii. The sequence continues at coordinate 5,444,646 of JARWMC010000017.1, forward strand.
CTCGTCATCTCAGCTCATACTTGTCCCCCAAATCACGTGAACTGTAACTGTCCTGTACTAGAGAGGACTGAAACTATAAAATACCTCGGTACCACTATCGACCAACTTTTATCTTTTAAACCCCATGTAGACACTCTCGTCTCCAGACTGCGTAAATTGATTTATATTTTCAAAAGTCTTACGCATGTTGCTGACAGAGAGGTGATAAAAATAGTATATTTTGCACTTTGTAATTCACTGATAGATTATTGTGTTACATCTTGGGGCGGTTGTGCAAAGTCACACCTTATTGAAGTTGAAAGAGCTCAACGTGCTATCCTTAAAGTGAGTGCTGGACTTCCATATCGTTTCCCCACGTTAGAGCTCTATAGAATGTGGGGTGTGCTTTCGGTTAGACAAACATTCATACTTCACACCATTATGAAGCAACATTCAAAGCTGGTATTTGACCCCACTTTACTCAAAAATAAGCGCCGTAATAACACAATTTGTTCATCTGCCACTTTTTCATCAACTCATTCACATCATTTCTTTTGCTTTATGGGACCCTTTCTTTATAATAAAATAAATAAGAAATTAAACATTTATCCCTTGAACAATTACAACTGCAAAAAGACAGTTTCTACTTTTTTAAAATCACTGGATTACCAACAAACCGAAGACCTTCTTAAAGACCCCATTTAAAATTTCTGTGGGCTTATCTTTCTACTGCAAAACACAAACACTTTATGTAAATTGATATAAACATATAATCACACCTACACATATGATTAATCACACAAACACATACACATGCGCACACACTTACTCACACACACACACACACATGCGCTCACACACACTAGCATACTTGCACTAACACACTCACATTCATTTCACCTTTTAGATTTGGTAGGATTAAAATTAAAATATTTTTTTTTTTTTTTTCTCTTTACTTTTTTGTATTAGTGTTTTTAAGGTAAAGTTGTCTTCTGATAAAATTTGTAAAACTTTATGCATTTTGTAGGTACGTAAACTTGTGTATTCTCGTATGATATCCGCGAGGGGGGCTGGTGACCTGTACCTCAGACTTCTATGTAGTCTATTTCAGGCACCAGTTTCTCACAACGTTATCTTCTACTGTACAGTGTGTAGTATTACTAAGTTTTTGTAACCTTTTAATGTTGTGAGAACCAAATAAAGACCATTTTATTATTATTATTATTAAAGATACCCACGGCCCCCGGGGAAGGAGCCGTGGGTTATGTCGGATTCTTACCGACTAAAACCCCACTGTGTTCCGTCGAGCCGCTATAATGATGGGGCCGCGGGTATTTGTTAGAATTCTTCCGCGACAACATAACAATACCTGCGTTCTGTTTTATTATATGTAGGTATATATCTTACTTGGAAAGTTAGGAAATAAGACGAATTAGAGCCTGGTATCAAACATCTTGTATCCTAATTGAATAGTTGGCGAATAGAGGTAGGCGAGGCTGAGGCTGAGAGATTACCTGAATTAAGTACTCATTTTTAGATTACAATATAATAATATTTATGTATTAATCGATTCTACATATAATTGTCGATAAACAAATATTTATCGATTCTTCTATTTGTACAATATCAATAAAAAGCTATATAAACATATTTAACTTATACATATTTTATCAATTCTAAATAGGTGTATCTCTAATATTGAAAATGTATCGAAATAACGAATTGTATCTTAAAGTAACATAGATTGTATCATTTGTATTTATTCTGGTTAAATATTTGAACACGAAGACGGTCACATAATTGCTATGCAATTTTCTGAAAATTAATGCAATGTTTTAAATTTAAGATATTGCACGAATTATGCAAACAAAATTTCAAGCTTCTATAGATAATAGAATCACTGGTTTCGTTAATTATTCAGCCAGAAATGTAATGTCCATTTTTAGCTTACTCGTTAGTTAAAAGCTTACATTGTTTCATATGTGTGCTAAAACATTGATCCTTTAAGTTTTAAATGGAATGATAAATATTTTAAATGAATGGGTGCAGCTGGCTAGCTACTCATTTACATGAGCTTATTTTTTATAAGTCACGGACGACCTCTTTCGAGGCGCTTTATTTATTATATTATCTAGAATGAAATTATTTCTAAGAATAAACAGTATATTTTACAAGTATAATTTGGAAAATCCAAAAGTGCACGCCTCATAATTTTTTTTTAATAATTATTTATTAATTATTATTATTTTTTATTTAATAACAATTAAACCACATCGAATCAGACCCTGAAAAATGAAAGGGTTCTATTCCTGAGCATACTCAAGCGTAAGAGAAAAAAAAGACTCGATTAGTAAAGTATTTCGGTCGCTATCGTGTTAACAAGAAAATCCTCCGCACATACAGACACACGGACGTCCAAGACAGAACTTTTTTAAACTGTTTTTTAACTAGTTTAAATAACAAAAATGACATCAAAAATATCATGAATGTTAAAAATAGTGTTTTTTCTTAATATGTGTGTGTATGTATTATCTTACAAGTGCAATGTATGATACATAAAGACATTTTAAGTTTGAAAAATCAGATGTTTTGCGCGAAGTGACAGTAGTACCCACCTCAACGCTTCGCTTATGAGGCGTGCAATAGGTAATGTATTATACTGTAAAGTGTAATACAATTTAAAAGCTAAAGTATATGGCAACATCAATTTGCTTGTATTAAACATAAATGTCTGACGAAGGGAGGTAAAAAAGAAAAAATTGAGATCGATACCTGATATTGGCATATTTTGCTTGTCCAAGGATTGACCTTTGCAACAGAGGAACATAATATCAGATATCCATAGATATTTCTCCACACACACACAAACACACAGATTGATTCGAAAGTAAAATTACTAGTATACTATTATATTATATTATGTGGTTAAATTAAACATTGCAGTAACCACAGAGTTGGCAGATAGCTGATATATAGAGATATGTACAAGAGTCTCCCTTTTACTCTATATTTTCGAACCCATGATATATTTTCCTTTAGACGAATCCAAATTCTGTATGATTGAGCTACAATATAGATTAGAACAACCGGTTGTGACACTGTTTATCATCAATAAAATATAAATTTATAAAGAATAGAAAAAATTCGATCACGAGGCGGGACTCGAACCCGCATCCTTCGCGCCATTCCGGGGCGGATGCCTCACCAACTCAGCCACTCGTGACCCGCCCGAGTGATCGAATTTATTCTATTCTTTCAGTTTTATGTGTCTGAAGGGACACACCGCGCGCCATCTATTGAGATGATTAACAACCATTTCAACCAATATGAAGCACTTTTCAGTGAATACAATATTGTAACGATGGAACACGACCTTTTTTGTTGAATTTATATTTTTGGTTTTATGGCATTCAAATGCTTTATAAATATAAATTTATAAAGAATAGAAAAAAAAAAAAAAAAAAAAAAATATATTCTATTCTTTATAAATTTATATTTATAAAGCATTTGAATGCCATAAAACCAAAAATATAAATTCAACAAAAAAGGTCGTGTTCCATCGTTACAATATTGTATTCACTGAAAAGTGCTTCATATTGGTTGAAATGGTTGTTAATCATCTCAATAGATGGCGCGCGGTGTGTCCCTTCAGACACATAAAACTGAAAGAATAGAATAAATTCGATCACTCGGGCGGGTCACGAGTGGCTGAGTTGGTGAGGCATCCGCCCCGGAATGGCGCGAAGGATGCGGGTTCGAGTCCCGCCTCGTGATCGAATTTTTTCTATTCTTTATAAATTTATATTTATAAAGCATTTGAATGCCATAAAACCAAAAATATAAATTCAACAAAAAAGGTCGTGTTCCATCGTTACAATATTGTATTCACTGAAAAGTGCTTCATATTGGTTGAAATGGTTGTTAATCATCTCAATAGATGGCGCGCGGTGTGTCCCTTCAGACACATAAAACTGAAAGAATAGAATAAATTCGATCACTCGGGCGGGTCACGAGTGGCTGAGTTGGTGAGGCATCCGCCCCGGAATGGCGCGAAGGATGCGGGTTCGAGTCCCGCCTCGTGATCGAATTTTTTCTATTCTTTATAAATTTATATTTATAAAGCATTTGAATGCCATAAAACCAAAAATATAAATTCATCAATAAAATAGTCATTATGATGAATAATTAAGTAGTTATTAAATATTTTAAGTTGATTCGTCCGCCGGATACTTAATGCATTTAATATTGTCCATCACAAGTTTCCGGACATCTACTTAAACAGCCTTGTTGTTGTGAAGTAGGAAATGTGAAGCTAATAAATATTTGCAATTACTGGAATAACAAATGCATGAATAACATGCGTATTTTATGCTAATACTGTTTATCTTCACTAAGAAAATATAAACCTTTTTGGCTCTACTAATTAGACTCATGTGTTTCGCTGAATGATATTTTGATGCATTTCTCTTTTGCATTAACTTTTTCACAATTATTTTTAAATAGATTTTTCTCTTTCAAATATACGGTTGATTTTTTAATTATGGGTATAACATATAATAGGTATATAATGTAAGCCGTTATATTCTTTATATTCTCAGGCTAGATTTATATGATAAGATGCGAAAATAAATACTACTGTACGCAAATCGTCAAAAAGTAAATTGAATTTTTGCCACGAAAAAATCAAACTATTTTATGAAACCAACAATTTCTGTTACAGATCAAATGCCAGAAGAGCCAGATTGTGTCAGTAGATTTTTCGACGAAAACAGTCTCAATTCAACAAGTACGGATAAAATTTCAATATCTTCATCGAGAACTTTAGATGATTCCCAAGATTTAAGCCAACTCTCAATAGGCTCAGAGACAGACGGTCTCAGCTTATCGCAGTTAACAATACACGAACCGGATCCTTTGAATATACAGCCATTCTTTAACATCACTCCCCGAGCGATGCCCGAATCTCCGCACTACATTATTGAAGAAGAATTCTCTCAAAATCCTTGGGCGATGCTAGTCGCAACTATCTTTTTGACAAAAACATCCGGTAAAACTGCCAGGTCCACGATCAAAAGCTTCTTTGAAGAATATCCAACGCCGTATCACGTATTGAGCGATTGTCCCAGTTCTTTAGAGAGATTCTTTGAAAAGTTGGGTTTAAGGAAACGTGGTCAAATGATATGGAAGTTGAGTTATCAATTTGTTTCGTCGAAATGGCGGCGGGCGAGCGACTTATGTGGTATAGGGAAGTACGGTGAGGATGCGTACAGGATGTTGTGTTTGGGACACACGAATATAGACCCTGAGGACAGATATTTAAGGTTGTATATTGATTGGTTGCAACGGCATACACAGTTTATGGAAGACAACGGAATTGTAGACAGTGAATATATAATAGACGATCCCGTTGCGAAATACTATAGAATAACCTTGAGGAACTTTGTTTAATTTTAACTGCCTGAAGTGTTAGAATATAGTGTAGTGTAATCTCTAAAACCGACTCTTTGTGTTATAGTGAAAAACTTGATCGGAATTTACAACAGTGTCACTGCTCAACATCGATTTGAACAAAGTGATAAACCTGGTCCTTGGTCTCTATACTTACCTAGATATGAAGGTAGTTAAACATTTGTAAATAAAAATCTATAAAAATCATAAGAAAGTAATTCATAGCGCTCGTGCACTGCTAATAAAAAAGTAACGACTTGGAATAATTAAAATTACCTTATGTCTGGTTTAATTATATATAAAACTGTTAAGGATTTTATTAAATTATGTGAATGTATTTAATTAAACATATTTATAACTATTAATTATTATTTGTTTCATTTTTATTTACATACGGTACCTAAAAGAAATTCAGTATACTTACCTAAGTCTACTATAACGAAAAAACAACATCAATAATAAGCAATTTCACAAAAAAATTAATAGGTTCTTTTGAATAAATACAAATTGAAATGGATAAAAGCTTCTCTGTTCTAATTTTTAAGGCAAAAAATTATCTTTGTCCCTTTAATTGTATAATAATTAATATATTTGAGTAAAATTCATGCGGTATCCTTGTGAAATACTTAGTATTTATGGGGCTTGCAATATTGGAATGCCTCAATTCAAAATAATTTTAAATACATAACTATATGTAACTAAATTTTAAATTATTTTCAATAGTATTCGAATTTAAAAGCAGCAAAAGAATACTTATAGATAGATAGTGATTATAAAATCAATACAATATTTCATGAACTTAATTTATAGGCACATAACTTTTAATTATTGGCTATTATAATTACACAACTTGCTCTATATTATTAAAAATTCATAAAGTAATTAGAATTCGGTTTAAAGCATTAAAGATTCTATATCATTGGTATCATGGTATCACTAAGAAATATTCCCAGTTAGTTACCTGCTATGTATAAAAGTAATTTATACATAGTATAATAGTAGGTATACATAATAGGTAGTTAGCTGGTAGGTATACTCCTTTGCTACTATCCTTCTTGAGTTTTTTATTTTTACACTAAGTTTCACGGTATTACAATATTTGTACCTATCCACCTAGTGTGTGGTAGTGTGTGTGTAGTTATTTGTATAGATGGATGAATATTTGCTTAGTTTAAAGTTTTCCATATACATATATATATTGTATGAATTACCTATGACTTAATGATTATCATTTCAATTATCTAATCACACATGCTAATGTATGATAAAACTTTTACTCACATTATTGCTTAAAATAGCACTGAAACAGGTTTTGTAATGTAGGTACGTTATACCGAAAAGACAAATGAACACGTGCCGTTTTTTTTTTATTTTATTCGCTTTTACAGGCTTTATATTATGCTTTACCTGTAGTATGTTTGTATGTAACCAAATCCTTTTGATTCGATTTTGACCCACTTTAAACGGTCAGATTTAATTCAAACTTTGTACGTACATATCAAGCATCGATGAAAATACAATAATTTAATTTTTTTTTTGTAAACAATTATTTTAATCGATTCCCAAAGCATGTGGCGCGTGGATACACACTTTGGTGATATCTGAGTTCCCCTAAGCCCTGAGGGATTAGGACCTATAACTTAGTCTGTCGTAGGAATAAAACTGGTGACGTCTAGTTTGACCAGCCCTGTTTGATCGACCCTTTGTTTATTCCAGTCATGAAGCAGCCCAATACGTGTTCTAAACTATTTTATTATATTATTTACATTTATAACGTAAATAGATAGCTATGAGGTTAAAATTATAAAAACAAACACAAGAAAAAACTAAGCATAAAGCGCGTCACACACGGTGAAGATACTATAATATTTTATATTAAGATACTCTATATAAAACGTTATAGTATCTTAAGGTATCCGGTATCAGCGTTCTGACCATCATTTTTGTGGGTCATTTGTAACAGGATGGCGGTTCTACAGGGGTCTTAGTACGCAATGACAAAAAGAAAAATGATGGTCAGAACGCTGATACCGGATATCTTAAGATACTATAACGTTTTATATTAGAGTATCTTAACATAAAATATTATAGTATCTTCACCGTGTGTGACGCGCTGTGTGTGACCGTTGAACTTTAGGAGAACGATAACATATTATTTCATTTAAATTTTCAAGCCATTGAAGTGACGCAATAAAGAACATAAGTAATTATAGAACTAAGTGGAATCTCAATGAATTGATTCGCTTGTTTATGTATCTGTAGTATAAACAGGCAATTCGTAGAATCTGCGCGAACAACATAACAATACCTTTTTTTTTTTTTTTATAGTGGGGAAATCTTCCAAAGATACCCACGGCCCCCGGGGAAGGAGCCGTGGGTTATGTCGGATTCTTACCGACTAAAACCCCACTGTGTTCCGTCGAGCCGCTATAATGATGGGGCCGCGGGTATTTGTTAGAATTCTTCCGCGACAACATAACAATACCTGCGTTCTGTTTTATTATATGTAGGTATATATCTTACTTGGAAAGTTAGGAAATAAGACGAATTAGAGCCTGGTATCAAACATCTTGTATCCTAATTGAATAGTTGGCGAATAGAGGTAGGCGAGGCTGAGGCTGAGAGATTACCTGAATTAAGTACTCATTTTTAGATTACAATATAATAATATTTATGTATTAATCGATTCTACATATAATTGTCGATAAACAAATATTTATCGATTCTTCTATTTGTACAATATCAATAAAAAGCTATATAAACATATTTAACTTATACATATTTTATCAATTCTAAATAGGTGTATCTCTAATATTGAAAATGTATCGAAATAACGAATTGTATCTTAAAGTAACATAGATTGTATCATTTGTATTTATTCTGGTTAAATATTTGAACACGAAGACGGTCACATAATTGCTATGCAATTTTCTGAAAATTAATGCAATGTTTTAAATTTAAGATATTGCACGAATTATGCAAACAAAATTTCAAGCTTCTATAGATAATAGAATCACTGGTTTCGTTAATTATTCAGCCAGAAATGTAATGTCCATTTTTAGCTTACTCGTTAGTTAAAAGCTTACATTGTTTCATATGTGTGCTAAAACATTGATCCTTTAAGTTTTAAATGGAATGATAAATATTTTAAATGAATGGGTGCAGCTGGCTAGCTACTCATTTACATGAGCTTATTTTTTATAAGTCACGGACGACCTCTTTCGAGGCGCTTTATTTATTATATTATCTAGAATGAAATTATTTCTAAGAATAAACAGTATATTTTACAAGTATAATTTGGAAAATCCAAAAGTGCACGCCTCATAATTTTTTTTTAATAATTATTTATTAATTATTATTATTTTTTATTTAATAACAATTAAACCACATCGAATCAGACCCTGAAAAATGAAAGGGTTCTATTCCTGAGCATACTCAAGCGTAAGAGAAAAAAAAGACTCGATTAGTAAAGTATTTCGGTCGCTATCGTGTTAACAAGAAAATCCTCCGCACATACAGACACACGGACGTCCAAGACAGAACTTTTTTAAACTGTTTTTTAACTAAGTAGTTTAAATAACAAAAATGACATCAAAAATATCATGAATGTTAAAAATAGTGTTTTTTCTTAATATGTGTGTGTATGTATTATCTTACAAGTGCAATGTATGATACATAAAGACATTTTAAGTTTGAAAAATCAGATGTTTTGCGCGAAGTGACAGTAGTACCCACCTCAACGCTTCGCTTATGAGGCGTGCAATAGGTAATGTATTATACTGTAAAGTGTAATACAATTTAAAAGCTAAAGTATATGGCAACATCAATTTGCTTGTATTAAACATAAATGTCTGACGAAGGGAGGTAAAAAAGAAAAAATTGAGATCGATACCTGATATTGGCATATTTTGCTTGTCCAAGGATTGACCTTTGCAACAGAGGAACATAATATCAGATATCCATAGATATTTCTCCACACACACACAAACACACAGATTGATTCGAAAGTAAAATTACTAGTATACTATTATATTATATTATGTGGTTAAATTAAACATTGCAGTAACCACAGAGTTGGCAGATAGCTGATATATAGAGATATGTACAAGAGTCTCCCTTTTACTCTATATTTTCGAACCCATGATATATTTTCCTTTAGACGAATCCAAATTCTGTATGATTGAGCTACAATATAGATTAGAACAACCGGTTGTGACACTGTTTATCATCAATAAAATAGTCATTATGATGAATAATTAAGTAGTTATTAAATATTTTAAGTTGATTCGTCCGCCGGATACTTAATGCATTTAATATTGTCCATCACAAGTTTCCGGACATCTACTTAAACAGCCTTGTTGTTGTGAAGTAGGAAATGTGAAGCTAATAAATATTTGCAATTACTGGAATAACAAATGCATGAATAACATGCGTATTTTATGCTAATACTGTTTATCTTCACTAAGAAAATATAAACCTTTTTGGCTCTACTAATTAGACTCATGTGTTTCGCTGAATGATATTTTGATGCATTTCTCTTTTGCATTAACTTTTTCACAATTATTTTTAAATAGATTTTTCTCTTTCAAATATACGGTTGATTTTTTAATTATGGGTATAACATATAATAGGTATATAATGTAAGCCGTTATATTCTTTATATTCTCAGGCTAGATTTATATGATAAGATGCGAAAATAAATACTACTGTACGCAAATCGTCAAAAAGTAAATTGAATTTTTGCCACGAAAAAATCAAACTATTTTATGAAACCAACAATTTCTGTTACAGATCAAATGCCAGAAGAGCCAGATTGTGTCAGTAGATTTTTCGACGAAAACAGTCTCAATTCAACAAGTACGGATAAAATTTCAATATCTTCATCGAGAACTTTAGATGATTCCCAAGATTTAAGCCAACTCTCAATAGGCTCAGAGACAGACGGTCTCAGCTTATCGCAGTTAACAATACACGAACCGGATCCTTTGAATATACAGCCATTCTTTAACATCACTCCCCGAGCGATGCCCGAATCTCCGCACTACATTATTGAAGAAGAATTCTCTCAAAATCCTTGGGCGATGCTAGTCGCAACTATCTTTTTGACAAAAACATCCGGTAAAACTGCCAGGTCCACGATCAAAAGCTTCTTTGAAGAATATCCAACGCCGTATCACGTATTGAGCGATTGTCCCAGTTCTTTAGAGAGATTCTTTGAAAAGTTGGGTTTAAGGAAACGTGGTCAAATGATATGGAAGTTGAGTTATCAATTTGTTTCGTCGAAATGGCGGCGGGCGAGCGACTTATGTGGTATAGGGAAGTACGGTGAGGATGCGTACAGGATGTTGTGTTTGGGACACACGAATATAGACCCTGAGGACAGATATTTAAGGTTGTATATTGATTGGTTGCAACGGCATACACAGTTTATGGAAGACAACGGAATTGTAGACAGTGAATATATAATAGACGATCCCGTTGCGAAATACTATAGAATAACCTTGAGGAACTTTGTTTAATTTTAACTGCCTGAAGTGTTAGAATATAGTGTAGTGTAATCTCTAAAACCGACTCTTTGTGTTATAGTGAAAAACTTGATCGGAATTTACAACAGTGTCACTGCTCAACATCGATTTGAACAAAGTGATAAACCTGGTCCTTGGTCTCTATACTTACCTAGATATGAAGGTAGTTAAACATTTGTAAATAAAAATCTATAAAAATCATAAGAAAGTAATTCATAGCGCTCGTGCACTGCTAATAAAAAAGTAACGACTTGGAATAATTAAAATTACCTTATGTCTGGTTTAATTATATATAAAACTGTTAAGGATTTTATTAAATTATGTGAATGTATTTAATTAAACATATTTATAACTATTAATTATTATTTGTTTCATTTTTATTTACATACGGTACCTAAAAGAAATTCAGTATACTTACCTAAGTCTACTATAACGAAAAAACAACATCAATAATAAGCAATTTCACAAAAAAATTAATAGGTTCTTTTGAATAAATACAAATTGAAATGGATAAAAGCTTCTCTGTTCTAATTTTTAAGGCAAAAAATTATCTTTGTCCCTTTAATTGTATAATAATTAATATATTTGAGTAAAATTCATGCGGTATCCTTGTGAAATACTTAGTATTTATGGGGCTTGCAATATTGGAATGCCTCAATTCAAAATAATTTTAAATACATAACTATATGTAACTAAATTTTAAATTATTTTCAATAGTATTCGAATTTAAAAGCAGCAAAAGAATACTTATAGATAGATAGTGATTATAAAATCAATACAATATTTCATGAACTTAATTTATAGGCACATAACTTTTAATTATTGGCTATTATAATTACACAACTTGCTCTATATTATTAAAAATTCATAAAGTAATTAGAATTCGGTTTAAAGCATTAAAGATTCTATATCATTGGTATCATGGTATCACTAAGAAATATTCCCAGTTAGTTACCTGCTATGTATAAAAGTAATTTATACATAGTATAATAGTAGGTATACATAATAGGTAGTTAGCTGGTAGGTATACTCCTTTGCTACTATCCTTCTTGAGTTTTTTATTTTTACACTAAGTTTCACGGTATTACAATATTTGTACCTATCCACCTAGTGTGTGGTAGTGTGTGTGTAGTTATTTGTATAGATGGATGAATATTTGCTTAGTTTAAAGTTTTCCATATACATATATATATTGTATGAATTACCTATGACTTAATGATTATCATTTCAATTATCTAATCACACATGCTAATGTATGATAAAACTTTTACTCACATTATTGCTTAAAATAGCACTGAAACAGGTTTTGTAATGTAGGTACGTTATACCGAAAAGACAAATGAACACGTGCCGTTTTTTTTTTATTTTATTCGCTTTTACAGGCTTTATATTATGCTTTACCTGTAGTATGTTTGTATGTAACCAAATCCTTTTGATTCGATTTTGACCCACTTTAAACGGTCAGATTTAATTCAAACTTTGTACGTACATATCAAGCATCGATGAAAATACAATAATTTAATTTTTTTTTTGTAAACAATTATTTTAATCGATTCCCAAAGCATGTGGCGCGTGGATACACACTTTGGTGATATCTGAGTTCCCCTAAGCCCTGAGGGATTAGGACCTATAACTTAGTCTGTCGTAGGAATAAAACTGGTGACGTCTAGTTTGACCAGCCCTGTTTGATCGACCCTTTGTTTATTCCAGTCATGAAGCAGCCCAATACGTGTTCTAAACTATTTTATTATATTATTTACATTTATAACGTAAATAGATAGCTATGAGGTTAAAATTATAAAAACAAACACAAGAAAAAACTAAGCATAAAGCGCGTCACACACGGTGAAGATACTATAATATTTTATATTAAGATACTCTATATAAAACGTTATAGTATCTTAAGGTATCCGGTATCAGCGTTCTGACCATCATTTTTGTGGGTCATTTGTAACAGGATGGCGGTTCTACAGGGGTCTTAGTACGCAATGACAAAAAGAAAAATGATGGTCAGAACGCTGATACCGGATATCTTAAGATACTATAACGTTTTATATTAGAGTATCTTAACATAAAATATTATAGTATCTTCACCGTGTGTGACGCGCTGTGTGTGACCGTTGAACTTTAGGAGAACGATAACATATTATTTCATTTAAATTTTCAAGCCATTGAAGTGACGCAATAAAGAACATAAGTAATTATAGAACTAAGTGGAATCTCAATGAATTGATTCGCTTGTTTATGTATCTGTAGTATAAACAGGCAATTCGTAGAATCTGCGCGAACAACATAACAATACCTTTTTTTTTTTTTTTATAGTGGGGAAATCTTCCAAAGATACCCACGGCCCCCGGGGAAGGAGCCGTGGGTTATGTCGGATTCTTACCGACTAAAACCCCACTGTGTTCCGTCGAGCCGCTATAATGATGGGGCCGCGGGTATTTGTTAGAATTCTTCCGCGACAACATAACAATACCTGCGTTCTGTTTTATTATATGTAGGTATATATCTTACTTGGAAAGTTAGGAAATAAGACGAATTAGAGCCTGGTATCAAACATCTTGTATCCTAATTGAATAGTTGGCGAATAGAGGTAGGCGAGGCTGAGGCTGAGAGATTACCTGAATTAAGTACTCATTTTTAGATTACAATATAATAATATTTATGTATTAATCGATTCTACATATAATTGTCGATAAACAAATATTTATCGATTCTTCTATTTGTACAATATCAATAAAAAGCTATATAAACATATTTAACTTATACATATTTTATCAATTCTAAATAGGTGTATCTCTAATATTGAAAATGTATCGAAATAACGAATTGTATCTTAAAGTAACATAGATTGTATCATTTGTATTTATTCTGGTTAAATATTTGAACACGAAGACGGTCACATAATTGCTATGCAATTTTCTGAAAATTAATGCAATGTTTTAAATTTAAGATATTGCACGAATTATGCAAACAAAATTTCAAGCTTCTATAGATAATAGAATCACTGGTTTCGTTAATTATTCAGCCAGAAATGTAATGTCCATTTTTAGCTTACTCGTTAGTTAAAAGCTTACATTGTTTCATATGTGTGCTAAAACATTGATCCTTTAAGTTTTAAATGGAATGATAAATATTTTAAATGAATGGGTGCAGCTGGCTAGCTACTCATTTACATGAGCTTATTTTTTATAAGTCACGGACGACCTCTTTCGAGGCGCTTTATTTATTATATTATCTAGAATGAAATTATTTCTAAGAATAAACAGTATATTTTACAAGTATAATTTGGAAAATCCAAAAGTGCACGCCTCATAATTTTTTTTTAATAATTATTTATTAATTATTATTATTTTTTATTTAATAACAATTAAACCACATCGAATCAGACCCTGAAAAATGAAAGGGTTCTATTCCTGAGCATACTCAAGCGTAAGAGAAAAAAAAGACTCGATTAGTAAAGTATTTCGGTCGCTATCGTGTTAACAAGAAAATCCTCCGCACATACAGACACACGGACGTCCAAGACAGAACTTTTTTAAACTGTTTTTTAACTAAGTAGTTTAAATAACAAAAATGACATCAAAAATATCATGAATGTTAAAAATAGTGTTTTTTCTTAATATGTGTGTGTATGTATTATCTTACAAGTGCAATGTATGATACATAAAGACATTTTAAGTTTGAAAAATCAGATGTTTTGCGCGAAGTGACAGTAGTACCCACCTCAACGCTTCGCTTAAGAGGCGTGCAATAGGTAATGTATTATACTGTAAAGTGTAATACAATTTAAAAGCTAAAGTATATGGCAACATCAATTTGCTTGTATTAAACATAAATGTCTGACGAAGGGAGGTAAAAAAGAAAAAATTGAGATCGATACCTGATATTGGCATATTTTGCTTGTCCAAGGATTGACCTTTGCAACAGAGGAACATAATATCAGATATCCATAGATATTTCTCCACACACACACAAACACACAGATTGATTCGAAAGTAAAATTACTAGTATACTATTATATTATATTATGTGGTTAAATTAAACATTGCAGTAACCACAGAGTTGGCAGATAGCTGATATATAGAGATATGTACAAGAGTCTCCCTTTTACTCTATATTTTCGAACCCATGATATATTTTCCTTTAGACGAATCCAAATTCTGTATGATTGAGCTACAATATAGATTAGAACAACCGGTTGTGACACTGTTTATCATCAATAAAATAGTCATTATGATGAATAATTAAGTAGTTATTAAATATTTTAAGTTGATTCGTCCGCCGGATACTTAATGCATTTAATATTGTCCATCACAAGTTTCCGGACATCTACTTAAACAGCCTTGTTGTTGTGAAGTAGGAAATGTGAAGCTAATAAATATTTGCAATTACTGGAATAACAAATGCATGAATAACATGCGTATTTTATGCTAATACTGTTTATCTTCACTAAGAAAATATAAACCTTTTTGGCTCTACTAATTAGACTCATGTGTTTCGCTGAATGATATTTTGATGCATTTCTCTTTTGCATTAACTTTTTCACAATTATTTTTAAATAGATTTTTCTCTTTCAAATATACGGTTGATTTTTTAATTATGGGTATAACATATAATAGGTATATAATGTAAGCCGTTATATTCTTTATATTCTCAGGCTAGATTTATATGATAAGATGCGAAAATAAATACTACTGTACGCAAATCGTCAAAAAGTAAATTGAATTTTTGCCACGAAAAAATCAAACTATTTTATGAAACCAACAATTTCTGTTACAGATCAAATGCCAGAAGAGCCAGATTGTGTCAGTAGATTTTTCGACGAAAACAGTCTCAATTCAACAAGTACGGATAAAATTTCAATATCTTCATCGAGAACTTTAGATGATTCCCAAGATTTAAGCCAACTCTCAATAGGCTCAGAGACAGACGGTCTCAGCTTATCGCAGTTAACAATACACGAACCGGATCCTTTGAATATACAGCCATTCTTTAACATCACTCCCCGAGCGATGCCCGAATCTCCGCACTACATTATTGAAGAAGAATTCTCTCAAAATCCTTGGGCGATGCTAGTCGCAACTATCTTTTTGACAAAAACATCCGGTAAAACTGCCAGGTCCACGATCAAAAGCTTCTTTGAAGAATATCCAACGCCGTATCACGTATTGAGCGATTGTCCCAGTTCTTTAGAGAGATTCTTTGAAAAGTTGGGTTTAAGGAAACGTGGTCAAATGATATGGAAGTTGAGTTATCAATTTGTTTCGTCGAAATGGCGGCGGGCGAGCGACTTATGTGGTATAGGGAAGTACGGTGAGGATGCGTACAGGATGTTGTGTTTGGGACACACGAATATAGACCCTGAGGACAGATATTTAAGGTTGTATATTGATTGGTTGCAACGGCATACACAGTTTATGGAAGACAACGGAATTGTAGACAGTGAATATATAATAGACGATCCCGTTGCGAAATACTATAGAATAACCTTGAGGAACTTTGTTTAATTTTAACTGCCTGAAGTGTTAGAATATAGTGTAGTGTAATCTCTAAAACCGACTCTTTGTGTTATAGTGAAAAACTTGATCGGAATTTACAACAGTGTCACTGCTCAACATCGATTTGAACAAAGTGATAAACCTGGTCCTTGGTCTCTATACTTACCTAGATATGAAGGTAGTTAAACATTTGTAAATAAAAATCTATAAAAATCATAAGAAAGTAATTCATAGCGCTCGTGCACTGCTAATAAAAAAGTAACGACTTGGAATAATTAAAATTACCTTATGTCTGGTTTAATTATATATAAAACTGTTAAGGATTTTATTAAATTATGTGAATGTATTTAATTAAACATATTTATAACTATTAATTATTATTTGTTTCATTTTTATTTACATACGGTACCTAAAAGAAATTCAGTATACTTACCTAAGTCTACTATAACGAAAAAACAACATCAATAATAAGCAATTTCACAAAAAAATTAATAGGTTCTTTTGAATAAATACAAATTGAAATGGATAAAAGCTTCTCTGTTCTAATTTTTAAGGCAAAAAATTATCTTTGTCCCTTTAATTGTATAATAATTAATATATTTGAGTAAAATTCATGCGGTATCCTTGTGAAATACTTAGTATTTATGGGGCTTGCAATATTGGAATGCCTCAATTCAAAATAATTTTAAATACATAACTATATGTAACTAAATTTTAAATTATTTTCAATAGTATTCGAATTTAAAAGCAGCAAAAGAATACTTATAGATAGATAGTGATTATAAAATCAATACAATATTTCATGAACTTAATTTATAGGCACATAACTTTTAATTATTGGCTATTATAATTACACAACTTGCTCTATATTATTAAAAATTCATAAAGTAATTAGAATTCGGTTTAAAGCATTAAAGATTCTACTTATATCATTGGTATCATGGTATCACTAAGAAATATTCCCAGTTAGTTACCTGCTATGTATAAAAGTAATTTATACATAGTATAATAGTAGGTATACATAATAGGTAGTTAGCTGGTAGGTATACTCCTTTGCTACTATCCTTCTTGAGTTTTTTATTTTTACACTAAGTTTCACGGTATTACAATATTTGTACCTATCCACCTAGTGTGTGGTAGTGTGTGTGTAGTTATTTGTAAAGATGGATGAATATTTGCTTAGTTTAAAGAGATTTATACTATGCTACTTGTAAATCTATCGTACAAAAATGGTTCATCAACTCTCAAATAATTTTGCGCAATGATAGATTAACAGCGAACAGCATTTAACAAGCAAGCTTTTGGGTCCTTTTTAGTCCTTTATACTTAGAATATTTATACTACTGTTATATACTCTAAGCCTCTGTGTACAAACTTATTTTTAGAAAGAGGAAAATATTGTATGGATATGCTTAGCAAAAGTACAATCAACAATATTTGCTTAATAAACTTACAGGCTTTAGATTTTGAACGTAAGTCGGAATAGTTAGTGTACAGATTTAAATTAAATGTAAATTGTCTACGGACAAGGAATATTTATTTTGAAAAAAAAAATACAGATAAATTATAGTACTTAAGTAAATCGTTTTTCAGTACTTAAGTGATATCATGACTTGTAGTAATATTAGATTAGCACAATAAGGAATTAGTAGATACCTACCTAGGTATTACAAGTTCTAAGTTTTAGGCATCTTAACGGTAAAAGAATACGTTATCACTTATCATAAGGTTATTATGAATGTATTTAATTTAAATACCAATAAAAATAATCTTTGAATGATCAAGATAAATCTTAAATATTATATTGAAAGGCAAGAATTTTTTCAAAAGGTCAAACACAATACATAAATTTATGAAAAGAAAAATTAACATTTAATGTTATTAATTACCTTATATCTAAATAATTCAGTATAAGAATATCCACAGATCTGAGAATATCTAAAGCAAATATTTTAAATAAACTTAGGTAACTCAGTCATAACCTCACTTTAATAGAGGTACAGTACTCCAAAATTAATAATGCGCATGCAAATCTTCGCTAATTGTCGTATTTCCGAAAACACTCGAATCATTGAATCGTAAGAGCCCTAAACAATGCACTTGCATTTTACACCTTGTTCAAAAGAAATAGAAGTCAATTCACGGTCATACACAATCAAAAACAAATCGGGCGGTAAGTGACGGTAGCCTGTCAGTCAAAAAACTCAAAAATCCGTCAGTCGTCTTTAAATATTGGTGGTGACTGCACGTGTTCTCATATTACATACCCTTCTTGGTTTTGTTTTTAAAGGTGAATTGAATTAATCGATGAAATGATTTACACAGGTGATGGCAGTAGGGAAAGTGAAAATGAAGAAGGGCATAATGAAAGTTCCGATGTATCTAAAATGTCAGAAATAAAGATATATCCCTGATTTTGATTGTTTTTATTTTTATTTTTTTGTAAATGTCATAATATTGAAGAATGATCAGTACTGTAAATACTTTTGAACTGAGATTTTAATGATTAGATTTATATGGTTTTAAATATAAACTTGTGTTTGAAAACCATATTTTATACAATATAAATTTTGTGTTATTTTAACCTTTTTTCTTCCATCATTACACCAGCTTCAGTAAGACACTTTAAAAGTACTATAAAATTTTCCAAGTAAATCAATCCAACAAAGATATATTCGCAATCGTGGGGTTATCCTCGCTATTTACTTACAAGGAATTATCGAAACAAAATCGTTACTTACAAATCAATATTAATCTCTTTTAGCACAAAACACATAATTTGACTAAATTATGCATGATGAAAATGCATTTAACCACTCTATATACATATCATCTTTGGACGCTCCGGGGATATGACAGTTGCCGAACAGTGACGAAGATTTCTATGCGCATTATTACTTTTGGAGAACTGTACTTATATTTTAAAAATTTAGGGATCTCATTAAAATAAACTTAAGTAAATA
The DNA here is from genome assembly GCA_029959065.1 of Colias behrii. Taxonomy (NCBI): domain Eukaryota; kingdom Metazoa; phylum Arthropoda; class Insecta; order Lepidoptera; family Pieridae; genus Colias; species Colias behrii. The sequence goes on from JARWMC010000017.1 coordinate 5,464,065, forward strand.
AATGAAAAACATACTCGATTGATGATTTTTTTAATATCTTTTAAAAATTCATAGGAAATTTAAATTAAGTAGATATACTTAACTATGACCTTTAGGTACATAGTAGGTGCTTTTGGTACTAACCTAACCTACCCTAGCCTATCGAAATATATTTTATCAATCAATATATTATAAAAGTAAAGTACCTAGTTTGTAGATAAGGTATATCCGTTGTTAATATTAATCTCGTAAAACATTGTGTTTTCACTATTTTTTAATTTTATATTTTGGCTTTCTAATGAACTTTAAATACCTAAATAAAAAATTACGAAGCTAAGAAATAAGGTATAGATATGACAACTAAAATGCGCTAATTTCCATTACAATATTTTCAATATATTTCATAAAAATATAAATTTATAGTTAACTATAACTACTTACCTATGATAAAATACTAGGTTTTCATAACATACAATACCTACTTAATAATGACCTAGTACTTTAAAATTATAGTAGTACCTATACTGTATAGTGACCACATCAATGTAATAACTAGAGATGAAACGGATTTCCGGTAACTATCCGGTATCCGGCCTATCCGGCCGCCATAATACTATCCGGCCGAATACCGGATAGCTACTATTCGGCCGGATATACATCCGGCCGATTAAAAAAAAATAGCTGGATAAAAGAAACATATTTTTGAGTAATTATTTGCTTTATTTAGCAAGAATCACATTTCCCCGAAATCAATAACTATTGAATATGTTACGAAACTTGCAAGATATTATTTTACTTGATAGGTATTAAAATTATTGCAATTAGATTATTTATTATTAGATACATTACCTGCTTTTTTCGCTCCGCCGCCACGAGAAAATATATTAACATTGCATAATAAACAAAGAGCTAACTTTTTATTTTCACTGCTTATGTCAAAGTATTCCCTTAAAGACGATCTTTTCTTCACCGATGCCATTTCTCGTTGCTAAATCTTGTAGACCTATGTATATATGTATGTACTTAAAATAATAAGAGCACAAATAAAATCATAACCTAAAAACGATCACGCACGTGTCTGCCCTGCATGCAATCGACACAATAATAAAATTTTTACAATTGTTAACTTCACTCATCAACGAAAAGACCCGAATCGAACCGAGTCCATCCTATCGTTCGCGCGACGCCTACGCAAACGGCTGAGTTTCGCCGGATATTCGGCGGCCGGATATTCGGCTATCCGGCCACTTAGTCGGCCGAATATCCGGTATCCGGTATCCGGCCAAACTGCTATCCGTTTCATCTCTAGTAATAACCATTGCTCGCGGCGGGAACGTCGTGTTGTTCCCACCTGTGCCTACTGTTCCCACTTGGTTGTTCGCACTCTATAGATAGTATATAATATACTCTAAGGTGTGTACACTAGTACACGCACACATTTTTTTATTAGATATCATTGTCTATTGGGCTATTGCAAATTTATTCACCCGCAGAGGTGTATAAAATAACTAGGTTAGGTGTACTATTACATAATGTACGTTTAAATTTACACCTATGTATAATAAAATTCTCTATTTTAATTAGATAATTAAACAAATTCAAGGTGTCCACCTGTAATGTTAATAGTCATTTAAGAGGGCAACACATAATGTGATAAATAAGTGTATAATATATTCTACTATTGACATAGATATTTAATATTATTTATTGCAATATGTACATACTTATATCCGCATAATAAATGCTGTTTTATCTACATTTATAATAGAATTCCTGTACATACTCAATATACTTTGTATCTGAACAAAAAGTAATTCATACTTGGGCAGGATCTGTGGGCAGGATAGACATGAATATGATCCAAATATTTGAACTTCCCGCTCTTGTGTTTCATAAATAAACCAATGAGGCGTTGAAAGCGGTACCAACCTTCAAAACGTATACGGAGTGATTGCTCTTTGTATTGTTGGCAGTAGTGTCGTGTGTGGCAAATGGTGGATTGCGTTACTTTTTCTCGTGCTCCGTGTAAAATATTTACGTAAAATAGTGTTTATTTTGTGGTGCAGTGTTTCTGACTTACAGAAACATGTCGGAAACACTGCCGAATAATAAGAAACAAGTTCAAAGGCAGCTGGTGAGTGTTTATTGTTAAATTTTTACGTATTTAGTCCCGGGTGACGCCATGGTGGCTTTATCTGGGATCACGTAAACACGAAATGGTGCATCGCTGCATCGTGTATCGATTTATGTAAGTCATAGGAATAAGTTAGATGTTGTTATATTTAGAGATTACACAAAATTCTAAATATTTTGCTTGTGTCATCGTTCGGAGTTTTTTGAGATCACGCCGCAAGTTTAAAACGCGGCGGCCGTATGTATTCGCGCATGCGAAGAGGTGTCAAAATCTATAATAGTTTCGGAGATCGCAGTACTGCGACTATGACAAGGAGCGATATGCGGCGAGCGGCAGAGACTAGACGTCGTCGTCGAAGCATACCTAGCAGGCATCTGGTAGGGACGAAGGCGTTTCCCTCCCGCTTTTAGCGGAGGGCAGGCGGCCTGGGGCGTGCGCCGTGCGACCACACGTCGAGTCCGAACTCCTATGATTCCGCTCGTAATCTAGTTTATTACTTAAAAGTTAAATATAAATAATCCTCTTCAGAACAATTATATATCGGTCGCAAGACAATTAACGAAAACATTGTACCAATTATATGGCGATGACGGATCACAATTTTATAGTACGTGTTTACCGCATGAATAAACTCTTTGTTATTTACTAAGGCGCAGTGCCTTTGGAACGAAAGTTTATATTGCTACACGATCCTCTTTCAAGAAGCATTATATGCATTTACACTTGAACAATTGGCCTTGGGTTGCCTTAAAAATGTTACCTACATGATTGTCTCTACAATAATCCAGTTTTACAATGTAACTCAAATATTTCTTTTATATGAGAATAATAAATGATTTTAAATGGCATATAATCTTAAACTTTCTGTATAATACTAAAACAATGAAACTTTAATTTAGTTATAAAGGGTTCTTATTCAATTCAAAATTACTATTTATAAAAATATTGATGTATCGCTACAAAATATTATGAATACTAAAAATTATTAAGTTTAACAGTTGTGTGATTAGGAGTATTCACTCCTGAATTTCGAAAATTGTGTATGTTATTATTGTAATAACTAATAATCTGTATTCTGTAAAACTTTTATTTGGTTCTATGTCAAAGAGAAAAAAATGTAGAGTTCTTAGAAAATAGCGAGCGATGATAATTCAATAACTCACAATTTAACTACAATGAAATAATTAAATTATTATACAAAATTAAATATAATTTATTCTTATATAAAATGGCTATGACAATACTATCAGATATATTAAGATATTAAAAGTAAGGATAGTAAAAAAGTAATTCTATAGATATTCATAAAACAACCATATATTTTTCCAGAATTGAAAAACCGACTATAATTTGTTGACAATAGTATCATTAAAACACTTATAATTTTTTATTAGCGGGAGCGCAAGCAGCGTAAGCTCTATTCCGATGAGTGGGCGCTCGGAGACGATGAAGCTGAAGGTGGCAGGGGTTTCTCCCTTGCTGACAAGCTGGAGAGCGCGAGGTTTGAGCATTCCGGA